>CM071836.1:52806898-55206898 GCA_036507285.1 Trichosanthes cucumerina | reverse complement strand
TTTTATATATAAAGTTATTTTGTTTTGTTAAGAAAAGAAAAGAAAAGAAAAGAAAAGAAAGAAGATAAAGGAAAGAAAAAGAAAAGAAAAAGAAAAGAAAAAGCAAAAGAGAAAAGGGAAAAGACAAAACCTCATCTTTCCACCGATTGACTTTTTAAGAAGGATTTCTCTCCATTTTCCTCTCTTTCATCACAAACTAAGGCTGAGCTTCGTGGTTGAAGGAGAAAGGAAGAAGAAGGAGGCCATTTTTGTGATTTTGGGCTGGAGTTGCAGAAGGAAGAGGAAAACTCAAGGGAATTCATTTTTACAAAGAAGAAAATCAACTCAGACAAGCTCTGATTTTCTGTTCATCTCGAGCTCCACAAGAAGAGGTAAGAGTTGAGCTTTTGTTTCATGAAAGTTAACTCATATTGGAACAAAATTCGTGAAGGAAGCTCGAGCCAATTCTGATGCTAAGTTGCTGTTTTGTTAAGAGGAAGGCAGAAGACAGAAATTTGCTGTCAAATCCGAGAGGTCTCTGATGTTTTGGTTGTTCTGATCTGTATACTTGGCGTTAGAAGCTCTAATTGGTATGGTTCGAAAGCTTATTCAATTTCCTACACGTTTTATGAAGGAATCGTGAGAAGAAAATGATTGGAAGATGTTGTAATCTTCAGGTTAAGTTTCGGGTTGCAGCAGGAAGTGAAATCTGGAACAGCAGCAGAATCATTTTAGGGGTTAAGCGACTGAGGTAATTTCTAACCAATACGTTAGGAATCTCATTTTCATGTCTTCATAAGAGTTTTAGAGGGTTCAAAAAGGAAGAGTTTGGTATAAAGTACATTCTTTTTGGATAAGTAATGAAGAAGTTATGGCTGTCTGAAAACAGGGCAGAAAATCTGAAAATGCTGGAATTTTGAAAGTGTGTTTCCTTGCAAGTTTTAAGGTCAAAAATCATGAGCTCGAGGTTCTAATGATTGATTTGGCTTGTTTGACAGGCCAAGAGCAAATAGGTCAAGTTACACAAGCCAAGGTTCCAATTCTAATACGGTGAGTGACTCTATCTTAGAACTATGTTTGACCTATGTTTTTCTTCATGAACATAAGTGTTGATAATTACATCTTGATTGAACTAGTTGTGAATGGCTTCATAGAGTTTTCTAACATAAAGTCATGATGGAACCTAAGCATGCTTTGAATTAGTTGTAACTATAAATCCAGTATGAAAACTAAATTATGAAAGTATGCTTTCCTTTAGAGAATGTTTTGTGTAAATCCACTTGGGAACATGTATAAATGACAATGTGGAAATGTCAAGGAATTGTTGTATGTGTTATAAAGACATGATTTCCATGGTACACAAATTATGCTCTTGTTTGGGGTTAACCCCTAATCATCAAGGACATTCGAGAAGGTACTTAGGGGAATGAATCATGATATCCCGATCATCAAGGACAATGAGAAGGTATCCGGAAGTAAATAGTTTTACCTAAATACTGAAGGACAATGAGAAGGTATTCGGGTAGTAAATGGTTTTACCTTAATACCAAGACACATAGAGAAGGTATTAAGAAAAACCAAACGACCAAAGGCATTCCACGTGCACGTGAGAGAGAGTGGTACGAACCTTATTGGTATAAATGTAACTCTACCACCTCTATGGTTTAATGTGGTATCATGTCATGTGTTTTATTGTTATGAGTTTCCATTTTATTGATCTATCAACCCTCGATATGTTAGTACATTTCGAGTTTTGTGCTATGCACAAGTGATGACTTAAACCTCATAAATTGGAAGCATGATTTGTTTATGTTTACAAACAGATGTTAGGCTATTTTATACTTATAATCTGCCATTATTATGATTCACCTGTGAGCTTATAATGTTTTAAAGATAGACACTCACTGAGCTTTTTAGCTCATTCTTCCAATGTTTTCAAACCTTTTCGGAGTAGAGATCGAGCTCCTTGTACCGACATCCCGCCATAGTCTGGGAAGTTTCATAAGTTGTTAGTTTGTACGTGGTCGGGTGTTGTATAGCAAGTCGTTAAATAGTTATAGAAGTTTTGTACATTAGTGGTTGTATAAGCAATGAGTTGTCTTGTGTTGTTTTGATGCACTTGACTTTTAGTTTCCAAGAGAGACTTATGAAGGGTTTCTCCTTGTGTATGTTTAATAGTTGTCCAGTTTCTACATTGTTTATGTTAAAATGTTCTATATGCGAACATAGTATGTTTATCAGGAGAACAGGATCAGCAGATATTGTTAAGAGGTAAACAATGTCTGTTGGTTTCACGGCGCCTTTCGGGCTAAGTAGCAGTTAGTTCGGGAGGGGGTGTGACACGAATCCTTCTCAAGAGGGGGAGGATGATATGAACCAAGGACCACCTATTGTCATGCCTGAAGGTCCAATTACAAGGTCGAGAGCCAAGAAGCTACAACAAGCTTTAATCACTCATATTCAAGCTATGGTGAGCTCAAAAGAGGAGGTTCTAGAAGATGTTGGAGTCTTTCCCTACATGTTGTGCAAAGTTGAACTTCAAGATGGAGACGCATTAAATGCATTCTAACTTGCACTTAATGAACTCATAGCTAAATTTATGGAACTTAAGTTTAACTTGGGTTTCACCTAAAAGAACTAAGTTGAACTAAAGTTACATTTAATATGGTGATGTTTGAACTGAAGTTGCATTCAATGAGGTGGAGATGGATTCAATGAAGTCAAGTATCATTACAAGCTTCATTCAAGACAAGCTAAGCTTCAATTATGGAACACAAGTTCAAACCATTTAAAGCTATGGATTAGTGTTAAAATAATGGTTACAAGACAACACCTTTATTAGTTTTAAATGTAATTTCAGTTTTGTTTATCATTTAAGTTTGTTTTCAATATGGGAGTTGTGGTTAAATTGTAACTCATATAGGTTACTCTTTTCCCCACTAACTAGCCCATAAAGTTAGTGTCTATTTGTCAATTAGGTTAAGGGTCTCAAAGGTTATATAAAGCCCTCTCTTCTTCCATTGTAGACAGAATTTTAAAGTGAATGAATTGAGTTTTCTTTTAGCTTTGTTGAGAGCTAAGTTTTCCTTATTGCAATTTCTTGTGTTTAGAATTTGCATGCTAGAGTCATTCAAGTGGTGTTGATCGTACCTCTTGTGGAGTGATTCGAATCACGAGTTTAGAAACGAGTTTTCTTTACTCTTGATCTTGATCATCAAGGTAATCCGTTCCAAACTTTTCCTTGGGTTGATTCCATGTCGTTTTGGGGTTTTTAAGTTTTAGATCTAAAGGTCTTGTTTTCTCAACAAGGTTGTTAGGTCTAATTCTTGGGAGTTACTTAACACCTATAGTTTATTATGAATCTCATTATCATTAAATTATATAATATGTCAACCATATCTCATATAAATGACATAAATACCCTTTTAATGAATTTGAACACTTCAAATCAACACCAAACTGTAAACCATCTATCTATCCAGTTTGAGCCAACCGAGTGACCTAATGGACCTACAGATGACGAGCTCCAATGATCCAACACTAACCTGTCAAACTCTTTGACCTGGTTATTCAACATTCATTAGCTACGGTAACACTCCACTAAAGCTCGTAGTTGCACTCCCATCACTGTAGGACAAGTTGTGTCCATTGATATAACCAATGCCCGTGAGTTTTAACCTATAGTTTAAAATATCAATCACATTCACATTTAAATTAATATTTGAACTCTTTCAAATACTTAATTCTCTCATATAATTTAATATGAATCATATTCACATTAAATTTACAATATATAGTTCCAAAACTTTATATTATATCGTATCTATATACATTGAATTTATTCCCTAATGAATTTGAACATTTCAAATTCAAACGATCTAAGAACCCTTTACAAGCTAGAAGGTGGACCTAATGGACCTACAGATCAGAAGCTCCAACGATACGAGATTATTTGGTTAATCTCATTAACCTCCTAATCAACATTCGTTAACTGTGGGAACACTCCACTAAAGTCCCGCAGCTGCACTCTTCTCACTGCAGATATATTTACGCCTTACGGATATTGACCAATAACAGCAAGTCAATCCTTCATGAATGTTCGTAACACCAACTGGGTCAAATTACCGTTTCACCACTGGGTTACATCTTGTACCTTAAGTACCAGTGCTCCTCTAATTAACAATTTGTTTGTGGTCCTACCAACAAACATAAGTCCCTCTCGGGCCAATGAGAGGGTCGACCCCTTTGTTCAAGTCCCAGAGATACCACTTAAGGGAACATTCATCTACTTACCTTAGTAGGCAGGAAGGAGTGAATTCCATTTTGCTAGGCTAAGTCCCCAGCTGCTCACTCAGTCTTGTCCCCAAGAAGGTAGGCATATTGAGTCGGCGAATTTGGCCACTCTCACCCATACTAGTCAAAAGACAATCCCTCGTGAACAGGAGTTCGTAACCTGCTCAGGATTGAGATCAAGTTGCCTAGGTCATCCTAGTGAAATAGAAACCTAACTAGTCAACGGAGTTACACCTAGTGGTTACTATTTCGCGGTCCGGTCTTATGTAATATCATTACATAGGATATCTTCACTCACATGTCATCTACACGAACACGTTAGGATCACAATGTTTGTATCATATACAAAGTGGGCCACATCCATAGTGTTACCAAGGTAAGGTACCCAAACCTTATCCCCTTACTATAGACCCTTTAGGCTGTATCTCGAACCGAGATCCTTTATATGTACATTACATTCATTTCAAGATACATTTTACGGCCTTGGATGTTTAGCTTATTTGATTTAGAGTTAAAACAGGGACAATATCGTAAATAACGAACAATAACTCTTTATTGAAATAATAACACTTTATTACAATAATTAGAACATAATTACAAACTACGAGTTTTAGGGCACAAACCCCAACAGATTCTTCTCATATCCTCAACCTCTTGAGGAGTGTTAGGACATTGATCCTTAGACAGGTGAACCCCATGCCTGAAAGGCAACAAGCCATTATTGGAGTTATGCATCTTATATTTAGACAACATCTTGTCAATATAAGACGTCTGAGACATGACTAGCGTTCTGTTCTTCCGGTTTCGAACTATCTGGATACCTAGAACATACTGAGCCTCTCCCAAATCTTTCATTTGGAATTGCAAAGCCAACCATTTCATAATGTCAGTAATAAATCCTACCTCATTCCCAATGAGAAGGATATCATCCACATATAATATAAAAAATGCAACAGTGTTGTTGACGATTTTCTTGTAGACACAAGGCTTGTCAACATTCTGATCAAAGCCATAAGATTTGATTGCCTCATCAAACCTTATATTCCGAGACCTCGAGGCTTGTTTCAGTCCATAAATAGACCTATGAAGTCGGCAAACCTTTTGCTCTTGGCCTTGGGCAATGAACCCTTTGGGCTGGTCCATGTAGATGGTCTCATCAAGATTGTCATTCGAAAGGTTGTCTTGACATCAATCTGCTATACCTCATAGTCATAATATGCGGCAATGGCTAGAAGGATCCTGATCGACTTTACCATGGCAACAGGTGAAAAGGTTTCCTCATAGTCAACCCCTACAACCTGGATAAAACCATTTGCCACTAGTCATGCTTTGAAGGTTTGCACCTTCCCATCTACGCCACGTTTACGCTTGTAGATCTATTTGCAGCCTATAGGTTTTACCCCATCCGATTAATCCACAAGCTTCCAGACAGAATTGAAGTACATCGACTCTATTTCCTGGTCCATAGCTTTAATTCATTTGTCTTTGTCAACGTCTATCATTGCTTGATCATAAGTCAATGGATCCTCGGAGTCATCATCATGGGTGACGACTTGGGTTTCAGTTAAACCCATGTAACGTTCAGGCTTTCTCACAACCCTCCCCACTACGTCGAGGCATTCTCAACTCTTGAGAGCGGACTTGACTAGACGAGCTAGGATCAACAACATTTGTTGACGTACTATGCCCATCAGCAACTCTTGCTAATGAACTGCCCATTTCGTTTAACACAATTTTACTCCTAGGTAAATGATCTCTGATGTGGTCTTCCTCAAGGAAAGTGGCGTTTGTCGACACAAGCACCCTATTTTCCTTAGAATCGTAAAACAAACCATCCCTAGTCTCTTTTGGGTAACCTACAAAGAGGCACAATTTTGAACGGGGTTCTAACTTTTTCGGGTTTGACACCAACACATGGGTCGGGCATCCCCAAATTCTGAAATGGTGTAAACTGCCTTTACGTCCATTCTAGAGTTCGAAAGGTGTTTCACAAACACTCTTCGACGGAACGTTGTTCAAAATATAAACCGCAGTCTCCACTGCGTGTAAACCCGATCTCTTTGGAACTTCTTTATTATCAAACAACAAAAAGAAAGAAGAAATGAATGTTTAAAACTTGGTTCCCCATGTTTTAAAAAGAAAAGTAATGAAGTGAAAGACAAAAGGAAAACAAGGAAGAAAAAGTTTAAACCATTTTGGTTTGGTTTGCTTTTAAACACAAAAGAAGAAAAGGAAATGAAACAAATGTTTTATTTGTTAAGTTATTTTGGTTTTGCAAAGAAAAGAAAAGAAAAGAAAAGAAAGAAAGAAGATAAAGGAAAGAAAAGAAAAGGAAAAAAGAAATAGAAAATGAAAAAGCAAAAGTGCAAAAAGACAAACTCTTCCACCGATTGACATTTTGTAAAAAGGGTTTCTCTCCATTTTCTTCTCTTTCATCAAAAACTAAGGCTGAGCTTCGTGGTTGAAGGAGAAAGGAAGAAGAAGGAGGCCATTTTTGGTGATTTTGAGCTGGAGTTGCAGAAGAAAAGAGGAAAACTCAAGGAGATTCTTTATTGCAGCAAGGAAATCAACTCAGACAAGCTCTGATTTTCTGTTCATCTCGAGCTCCACAAGAAGAGGTAAGAGTTGCGCTTTTGTTTCATGAAAGTTAACTCATATTGGAACAAAATTTGTGAAGGAAGCTCGAGCTAATTCTGATGTTAAGTTGCTGTTTTGTTAAGAGGAAGGCAGAAGACAGAAATTTGCTGTCAAATCCGAGAGGTCTCTGATATTTTGGTTGTTCTGATCTGTATACTTGGAGTTAGAAGCTCTAATTGGTATGGTTCGAAAGCTTATTCAATTTCCTACAAGTTTCGTGAAGGAATCATGAGACGAAAATGACTGGAAGATGTTGTAATCTTCAGGTTAAGTTTCGGGTTGCAGCAGGAAGTGAAATCTGGAACAGCAGAAGTATCAATTTAGGGGTTAAGCTACTGAGGTAATTTCTAACCAATAAGTTAAGAATCTCATTTTCATGTCTTCATAAGAGTTTTAGAGGGTTCAAAAAGGAAGAGTTTGGTATAAAGTACATTCTTTTTGGATAAGTAATGAAGAAGTTATGGCTGTCTGAATACAGGGCAGAAAATCTGAAAATGCTGGAATTTTTGAAAGTGTGTTTTCTTGTAGTTTTAGGGTTAAAAACCATGAGCTCGAGGTTCTAATACATGAATTTGGTTTGTTTGACAGGCCAAGAGCAAATAGGTCAAGTGTACGGGCTAAGATTCTAGTTCAAGCAATCGTGAGTGATAAAAGGAACTTCAAAAGTGTATATATGTTTGAATTATGTTCAAGAAATGCAAGTTTTGCTAGAATAAAGTTTCAATGCATTTATGCTTTCTTTTGAACACATGTTTATGAGTATTCATGTTTTCCTAGAAATGTTTCAAGTGTTCATTGTGACCCTAAAAGTCTTTATAAAGTTTATACATGAGCATATGTTCAATGGTTGCCAAAATTTATGGAAATGTTATGATTTCAAGCAAGCATGTACTAGCAAGTATGTTTTAAAGTTTTCCAATTTTATGAACAAGCTGAGTAAGCTTGAGTTTATGAAAGAAAAGATAGGCAGGCATGTTCAAATGTTTCCATGTGAATTTCGAGATATTGAGCCCGAGGCTTTATGGTACCGTCACACACAAAGTCTTATTCTCGTTGTCGACGTTGAGTGTACTCGTGACAACAACGTGCCGTCGTGAGTCTTTGGGCGGGCCCCACTACGACAAAGACGATGGGAGTCTTTGGCGGGCCCCACTACATCGTAGAGTAAACGTTGGTTGTCTTTGGCGTGCCCTACACAACGTGGATTGTGAAATGTTTTTAAAAGAGTTTATCTCATTTACATGCCTTACGAGATTTGATGATATACCTGTTGGCTTTCTGAAAGTCTATTATGATTCCACGTTTACTTTCAATGCTTGAATACAAATGCATATGCTCATAGTTTTCAGGTCACATGTTTTACAAGTTACAGATATTTAACACAGTCACTCACTGAGCTTCATAGCTCATTCCTTCTATGTTTTCAAACCTTTCGTAGAGATCGAGCTCTGCACCCTGAAAGCTTTCGCCATAGTCTCTTTGAAGCTTCATAAGTTAAATACTTTGTACGTGGGTTGGTTTTGTCTAGCAAGTCTCTATGTTTGTAAATTATTTGTGAGGACTTGGGTGTTATAGTTGTTTGTACATTAGAGGTTGTATAAACACTGGTTGTCTTGTGTTGTTTCTGATGCACTAGACTTTTAGTTTCCAAGAGAGACTTGTGAATGGTTTCTCCTTGTATATGTTTTATAGTTGTCCAGTTTCCGCTATGTCATGTTTAAGTGCTTCATTTTCGAACATAGTATGTTTATCAGGTGAATCGGGGTCAACGGTGTTGTTAAGAGATAAACAATGATTTGTGGCTTCACGCCGCCTTTTGAATGAAGTTAATGTGTAGTTCGGGAGGGTGTGACAACTTGGTATCGTGAGCGATTAGCTCCATGGGAATGAGACAGGGCAAGTTAGCTCGAGAATAAAGTAAAAGTCATAGCATGTTATTGAGTTAGTTCGAGATCGAACTAGTGGAGTATGGTTTAAGTAAGGGTAAGAGCAAGTCCAGTTAGGGCTAAAATATGAATAGAAGTTTAGTAGTAGTGTGTATTTGAGTTAAGTATCCATAGCATGTCTAATATGTTGATATGTTATAGGAGTCATGCCACCACGCACTAGCGGGCACAGCGCGGCGGGGATCGAGGCGGGACACGAGATCCTACCCAAGGCCAATCTGAGGGGATCTAGTGCCCCGAGAGTCCAAACCGAGGCGAAATCAGCGACATGCCATTTCCTCACGGAGGAGGTAGGCGAGCCGAGAGAGCGAGGCCAAGTGATCCGAAAAGGCGTATGGAATAGAACGTCCAAGAAATTGGGGAGCCACAGTGTTTGAGGTTCCACAGATCCACCGATGCCGAGGTGTGGTGAATAAACTTGAGAAATGTTTTGACGTGATAAGTCGCCTCGAGGAGCGTAAAGTCAAGCTAGCCACATTCTGCTAGAGAAAGAAGCGGAGGGATGGTGGAAGTCAATTTTAGCCGACGGAGTGATGCACGCACTTTAGATCGCAAACTTTCGAGGCATATTTGAAAATAAATATTACCCCGCACATACTGCATGGTTAGAGAGATGAATTTTAGAATGAAGCAAGGATCACTTTACGTGGTGAATACGAGAGGAAGTATACCGAGTTATCGCGGTATCTTTGAAGTAATTGTGGCATCCGAGAGTGACAGTGTCGAAGATTTGAAAGAGGGTTACGACACGAGATACGTACTCCCGCCATGCCATTGCTAAGTGGACCGATTTTTCTCGCTTGGTAGAGACCGCCTACGTGTTGAGCGAGTATAGCGGAGGGGCGATCGATGAGGGAGCCTACTCGTGGGCCTTCAACGACGAGTAGTTTTCGGGTCGCGAACGTGAAGATTCACACACAGGGTGAATGTTTCAAGTCGTCGAGACTTTAAGAATCGAGTCGGCGCGGCGAATATCGAGGCGGATGAATGTTAGTGGTGCCTATCGAGGCGAAGTCAAAGAAGCACCTAGTCGCCGCGGATCCATAGCAAGACCACAGACACAATGCAGAGTTCTGTTGCGGTCAAAGTGAAGAGGAGAACTCCATGTGCAAATTGTGGCAAGAATCATCGAGGCCAATGTCTTGTTGGTGTCGGTGTGTGTTACCAGTGTGGCGCGCGGGGGCATTTCAAGAGGATTGTCCACGGCTTAGAGCAAACCGCACGCAGGGACCAGGAGTTGGATCCCGCAGCGGTTGAGGAGCCGAGAGTTCCAGTAGAGTGCAGGGAGAGGGCACCAGTGGTGCAAAATGCAGAAGAGTTGTAGGGAGACCTAGGCAACAAGGAAAGGTCTACGCTATGACTCAGCAGGAAGCAGAGGATGCACCAGATGTGATTACTGTACGATTTCTATTTGTAATGTACCGCATGTGTTTTGATAGATCCAGTGCTACGCATTCCTTTGTTTCCGCTTATTCCTAACTAAGCTTAGTAGGAAGCTAGAGCCTTTATTTGAAGAGTTAGTTATATACACTCTAGTTGGTGATGCTTTACTAGTCAATTCAAAGGTGTTGCGAGATTGTGAGGTCTTAGTAGAAGGTCTCAATATGTTAGTGGATCTTCTTCCACTAGAGTTGCGAGATGTTAGATGCAATCTTAGGGATGGATTTCTTATTCACTCATTATGCTTCCATGGATTGCCATAAAAGGAAGTTGTTTTTAGAAAACCGGGGTTGGCTGAAGTGGTTTTCAGGGGTGAAAAGAAGATTATTTCTACGAGTTTGATTTCAGCATTCAAAGCTCAGAAGTTGTTGAGAAAAGGATGCACGGCGTTTCTTGCTCACGTAATGGAGGTGCAGGAAGAAAAGTTAAAACCAGAAGATGTTCTTGTTGTGAACGAATTTCTAGATGTTTTTCCAAATAGATCTGTCGGGGTTGCCACGATAGGAGGTAGAGTTCACTATTGAATTGCTACCAGAACAAAGACCTATTTCGCAGCGCCGTATAGAATGGCTCCAAGTGAGCTCAAAGAGTGAAGATGCAATTACAAGAACTAGTTGATAAGGGATACATCGGACTCTAGTGTATCTCCCAGGGAGCTCCGGTGTTATTTGTAAAGAAGAAAGATGGTACTCTTAGATTATGCATTGATTACGAGCAGTTGAACAAAGTCACGATCGTAACAAGTATCCTTTACCCCGTATTGATGACTTGTTTGACCAGATTCGAGGAGCATCGTTGTTTTCTAAGATTGACTTGAGATCGTGATACCATCGATTAAAGGTAAGGGAATCGATATTCCTAAGACAAAGATTCGAGAACAGTGCACGGCATTATGAGTTTCTAGTAATGCCGTTCGGTTTGACGAAATGCACCAAAGAGCTTTCATGGACCTCATGAACAGGATATTCCACCAAATGTTTGGATCGATTCGTGATAGTATTTATTGATGATATACTAGTTTACTCGATTGACAGAAAGCTCATGAGGAACATTTGAGGATTATTCTGCAAACACTACGAGATAAACAAATTGTACGCTAAATTCACCAAATGTGAGTTTTGGTTGGATCGTAGTAGTGTTTTTGGGCATATTGTCTCAAAGAAATGGTGTTAGTGTGGATCCAAATAAAGTTAAAGTCGTAGTCAACCGGGAGAGACCAACCGGTCATGACAGAGGTACGTAGTTTCCTAGGCTTGGCAGATACTACAGCGCGGTTTGTTGAGGATTTCTCACGATTAGCATTACCCTAACAGCTTTGACAAAGAAGGATGCTAAGTTTGAATGGTCGGACAAGTGCGACGAGTTTTCGGAGAGTGAAAAAGAGATTAATTACAAACACCTATTCGACACTTCCCCATAATCGGGAAAAGAGTATGTGATTTCTTGTGATGCCTCGAGACAAGGTTTAGGGTGTGTTATGATGCAAGAAGGAAAAGTAATAGCTTATGCATCAAGACAATTGAAAAAGCATGAATGTAATTACCCTACCCACGATCTCGAGCTAGCAGCAGATTGTTTTAGCACCAAGATCCGGAGACATTACTTGTTTGGTGAAAGGTGTCACATCTACACAGATCATAAGAGTCAAGTATATCTTTGATCGAGAGGAGTTGAATATGAGGCAGAGAAGATGGTTAGAACTGATTAAAGATTATGATTGTACTATAGAATACCATCCAGGGAAGGTGAATGTGGTAGCAGATGCTTTGAGCAGGAAGTCAAGACTTCCTAGGGATGCCTTGTGTGGTATTCGAGCAACATTTTTAACAACTCTAAGGGATTCTAACGCAGTTGTGAATGCAGAGAGTTCAGAGAGTCTTTTAGCTCGGTTCAGTCAGTCTTCACTGTGAGCGAGAGGTTGTAAGAAGACAACCAGAGGATAGTAACTTGCGAGAAAATGGTTGGGAAGTCTAAACAGGGTCCAGAAGCAGAGTTTAAGATGAGATCAGACGGGGCCATAGAAAGGCAAGGAAGACTATGTGTTCCGAATTTTAGTGAGCTAAAAGATGCTATTCTAGAGGAAGCTCACGATTCAAACTACGCTATGCATCCGAGAAAGCACCAAGATGTACAAAACTTTGAAGGAACGTATTGGTGGCACTGAATGAAACGAGATAGTGCGATTATGTTGATAGATGTTTGATCTCGCCAACAAAGTTAAACCAGATTAGACAGAGGCCATGAGGACTCCTTAACCCATCGCCAAAGTGCAGTGGAAATGGGAGCATATCACTATGGATTTTCTCGCTTGGATTACCACGTACTTCGGTGGGCATGATGGTATTTGGGTAATAGTGGATAGACTCACTAAGACAAAGACGATTTATACCGATTAAGCGGCGTCGCGCTTGATCACCTTGCTAAGGCAGACGCGTCGATAGAATTGTGAGTCAATACAGTGCCAGTGTCTCATCGTTTGAGATAGAGATCCAAGATTTACTTCTAAGTTTTGGCCTAGCTTACGTAAAGCTATGGGAACAAAGTCAAGTTTAGTCTGACATTCCATCCTCGCATGGATGGGCGATCGAGAGGACCATCCGGACCTTAGAGGACATGTTGAGAGCATGTGTCCTTCAGTTTAAAGGGAGTTGGGATACTCACCTATCGCTTATGGAATTTGCTTACAATAACAAATACTACGATCGAGTATTGGTATGGCACCATTTGAGGCTCTGTATGGAAGACCATGTAGAACGCCCGTATGTTGGAATGAAGTTGGAGAGCGGAAGCTAATCGGCCCTGAGTTGGTACAAGTTACTCTGAGACAATATTAAGGTAATCGAGAAAATTTGAAGGTAGCACAAGTCCGTCGTAAGAGTTATGCCGATGCGACGAAAGGACTTAGAATTCCAGGTTGAGATCAAGTTTTCTTGAAGTTATCTCCATGGAGAGGTGTCCTTCGTTTTGGTAAGAAGGGTAAACTAAGCCCTAGATATATTGGTCCTTATCCAAGAATGCTTGGGGCGAGTTGGGCGAAGCACCTACTGATCGGAGTTGCCGTGCAGAACTATCTCGAGTACATGATGTATTTCATGTGTCCATGTTGAGGAAGTATATCCCGGATCCGACACATGTGTTGCAAGCACAACCAGATTGAGTGAAAGAAGACATGAGTTACGTTGAGGATGCAGCTTCAAATCCTCGACAGGAAAGAACAAGTTTTAAGGAACAAGACGATCCCACTCGTGAAGGTTCATTGGAGACATCACGGAGTGGAGGAGGCAACCTGGGAGTTAGAGGATCTAATGAGAAGGAAGTACCCAATGATTTTCACTTAAAGACTACTCAATTTCGAGGACGAAATTTCTTAAGGGGGAGGTAAGTTGTAAACCCGATCTCTTTGGAACTTCTTTATTATCAAACAACAAAAAGAAAGAAGAAATGAATGTTTAAAACTTGGTTCCCCATGTTTTAAAAAGAAAAGTAATGAAGTGAAAGACAAAAGGAAAACAAGGAAGAAAAAGTTTAAACCATTTTGGTTTGGTTTGCTTTTAAACACAAAAGAAGAAAAGGAAATGAAACAAATGTTTTATTTGTTAAGTTATTTTGGTTTTGCAAAGAAAAGAAAAGAAAAGAAAAGAAAGAAAGAAGATAAAGGAAAGAAAAGAAAAGGAAAAAAGAAATAGAAAATGAAAAAGCAAAAGTGCAAAAAGACAAACTTTTCCACCGATTGACATTTTGTAAAAAGGGTTTCTCTCCATTTTCTTCTCTTTCATCAAAAACTAAGGCTGAGCTTCGTGGTTGAAGGAGAAAGGAAGAAGAAGGAGGCCATTTTTGGTGATTTTGAGCTGGAGTTGCAGAAGAAAAGAGGAAAACTCAAGGAGATTCTTTATTGCAGCAAGGAAATCAACTCAAACAAGCTCTGATTTTCTGTTCATCTCGAGCTCCACAAGAAGAGGTAAGAGTTGCGCTTTTGTTTCATGAAAGTTAACTCATATTGGAACAAAATTTGTGAAGGAAGCTCGAGCTAATTCTGATGTTAAGTTGCTGTTTTGTTAAGAGGAAGGCAGAAGACAGAAATTTGCTGTCAAATCCGAGAGGTCTCTGATGTTTTGGTTGTTCTGATCTGTATACTTGGAGTTAGAAGCTCTAATTGGTATGGTTCGAAAGCTTATTCAATTTCCTACAAGTTTCGTGAAGGAATCATGAGACGAAAATGACTGGAAGATGTTGTAATCTTCAGGTTAAGTTTCGGGTTGCAGCAGGAAGTGAAATCTGGAACAGCAGAAGTATCAATTTAGGGGTTAAGCTACTGAGGTAATTTCTAACCAATAAGTTAAGAATCTCATTTTCATGTCTTCATAAGAGTTTTAGAGGGTTCAAAAAGGAAGAGTTTGGTATAAAGTACATTCTTTTTGGATAAGTAATGAAGAAGTTATGGCTGTCTGAATACAGGGCAGAAAATCTGAAAATGCTGGAATTTTTGAAAGTGTGTTTTCTTGTAGTTTTAGGGTTAAAAACCATGAGCTCGAGGTTCTAATACATGAATTTGGTTTGTTTGACAGGCCAAGAGCAAATAGGTCAAGTGTACGGGCTAAGATTCTAGTTCAAGCACTGTGAGTGATAAAAAGGAACTTCAAAAGTGTATATATGTTTGAATTATGTTCAAGAAATGCAAGTTTTGCTAGAATAAAGTTTCAATGCATTTATGCTTTCTTTTGAACACATGTTTATGAGTATTCATGTTTTCCTAGAAATGTTTCAAGTGTTCATTGTGACCCTAAAAGTCTTTATAAAGTTTATACATGAGCATATGTTCAATGGTTGCCAAAATTTATGGAAATGTTATGATTTCAAGCAAGCATGTACTAGCAAGTATGTTTTAAAGTTTTCCAATTTTATGAACAAGCTGAGTAAGCTTGAGTTTATGAAAGAAAAGATAGGCGGCGCATGTTCAAATGTTTCCATGTGAATTTACGAGATATTGAGCCCGAGGCTTTATGGTACCGTCACATGCACAGTCCCTTATTCTCGTTGTCGACGTTGAGTGTACTCGTGACAACAGTATTTTGCCGTGAGTCTTTGGCGGGCCCCACTACGACAAAGACGATGGGAGTCTTTGGCGGGCCCCACTACATCGTAGAGTAAACGTTGGTTGTCTTTGGCGTGCCCTACACAACGTGGATTGTGAAATGTTTTTAAAAGAGTTTATCTCATTTACATGCCTTACGAGATTTGATGATATACCTGTTGGCTTTCTGAAAGTCTATTATGATTCCACGTTTACTTTCAATGCTTGAATACAAATGCATATGCTCATAGTTTTCGTGTCACATGTTTTACAAATTCTGAGATATTTAACACGAGTCACTCACTTTGAGCTTCATAGCTCATTCCTTCTATGTTTTCAAACCTTTCGTGTAGATCGAGCTCCCGCACCCGAGTTCTCGCCATAGTCTCTTTGAAGCTTCATAAGTTAAATACTTTGTACGTGGTTTTGGTTTTGTCTAGCAAGTCTCTATGTTTGTAAATTATTTGTGAGGACTTGGGTGTTATAGTTGTTTGTACATTAGAGGTTGTATAAACACTGGTTGTCTTGTGTTGTTTCTGATGCACTAGACTTTTAGTTTCCAAGAGAGACTTGTGAATGGTTTCTCCTTGTATATGTTTTATAGTTGTCCAGTTTCCGCTATGTCATGTTTAAGTGCTTCATTTTCGAACATAGTATGTTTATCAGGTGAATCAGGGTCAACAGGTGTTGTTAAGAGATAAACAATGACTGTTGGCTTCACGCCGCCTTTTGGGCTGAGTTAACAGGTAGTTCGGGAGGGGGTGTGACACTGCGTAGCCCCAAAAAGAATCAGGGGGACGAACATAACTCATCATCGATCGAACCATGTCCAATAGGGTTATGTTTCTCCTCTCTAATACACCATTCTGTTGTGGCATACCAAGTGTTGAGAGTTGGGACCTGATTCCATGTTCTATCATATAGTCCTGGAATTCAGTGTCCATATACTCTCCACCTCGATCCGATCGAAGTGTTTTTATTGTTTTACCTAATAGTTTCTCAACCTGAGTCTTGTACTCCTTCAACTTTTCATGAGTTTTGGACTTCCTATGCATTAGGTAAATATACCCATACCTTGAATAATCATCTATAAAAGATACAAAGTATTCGTAACCTCCTCGTGCTTTTAACACTCATCGGACCACAGAGGTCAGAATGTATAAGCTCAAGAGGCTCTTTGGCTCTATATCCTTTTCCACTAAAATGACGTTTGGTCATTTTGCCTTCAAGGCATGACTCACATACTGGTAAAGAGTTTTCTTCCAACTCGCTTAGAAGTCCACTCTTCACCTGTCTCTCAATCCTATTAAGATTAATGTGGCCTAACCTTAGATGCCAAAGATGGACATTTTCTTTAGGAGAAACCTTTACTCTCTTAGTTCGTGTTTCTGCCGTTTTAAACAATTCAGTATTCAAAACACTTTTGACTGAATTAGGTTTTAAAACATACAAATTAGTCTCAAGCGAAGCAGAACTAAAAAAATTTCATTTCGAGAAATAAACGTTTTATTACTCTTGAAAGAAACGAAAATATTTTGTTCTAATAGGTAGGAAATAGAAACTAGGTTTCTAGTAAACCCTGGAACTATGTACATATTATCTAATAATAATTACTTCCCGCCAAAGAATAACTTCACCGTGCCAATTGCTGCAGCAGAGACAACCTCTTCGGATCCAACCCGTAGCGTTATCTCATCCTCTCACAGTTGCTGCCAAGAACTAATTCCCTAAAAAGAAGAACAAACATGGTTAGTGGTGCCTGAATCCAGTGTCCAGGCAGAGTTATTACTCTCCACTAAACAGGTTTCAGTTACAAGTAAATCACATTTACCTTCTTTCCTACTGTCGGGAAGGAACTTGGGACAATTTCTCTTCCAGTGTCCGTCCCCATTGCAGTGGAAACACTTTCTTTTCTCTACAACTTCCTTGACCTTCTTGCCCTTCTGGGCGGCAACACGGTTAGCTTTACCCTCCTTCAACTTTTTCTTCTTTCCTTTCGGGCCTGAAGAATCTACAAACTTTGTCCTAGAGATCGAACCTCTGTTAAAGGACTTGAAGGCAACACTTGCCTCAGCTTCCTGTCCCTTGATTTGCACCAAGGATTGGAAGGTTTGTAGTTCGTTGAATAAGACTGTTGCACCGGGCACCTGAGGACACTCCTTAGTGAGCGCGAGCTCTAGGTCGTCATTTACCAAAATCGTGTCGATATTGTTTTTCCGCGTTTGAAAAATATTGCCGACTAACTTAACGGAAGCTTGAAGAGCATTAAAAGCGTTTGACATTTTTGTTGCTGAAAACAAGTAAAAACTTTGTATTAGTCTCGCAAAAACTTTGAAAATCCAATCATGTTTTAGCAAAATTTTATCCTATGATCCATAGGTCATTAAAAATTGCAATGATACCCTGATATGAAATTTAAGGAGGAATTTAAAATCTAATCTACCTTGTTAGCAACAAACAAGACTATTAGATCTAAACACCCAAAAAATCTCAAAACCAAAATGAAATCAAAGAAGCCAAAGAATTCTAATATCAAAATGTTAAGTAACCCTTGACAATTGGATCTAACAACCTTGCTTAAAGAAACAAGACCTTTAGATAACTCAATCTCAAAGACCCCAAAACCAGTTTTGAAAATCAACTCAAGGAAAGTAAAATCGGATTACCTTGTCGATCAAACATCTCAAGGCAAGAGAACTTGTATGAGATCCGAATCACTCCACAAGCAAGATTGATCAAGTCAAGCTTGAATGATTCTAAGCATGCAACCTAATCTACATAGAATTGCAAAGACATAGCTCAAAGGCTATAAAAAAGCTCAAGGCCTCTTTTGATTACATTTTTTTCAATCTTTTTCTTTTTCTCCATGGATTACATGTGGCTATTTATAGCCTTCAAAATTGAACCCTAAAGATAACCTATGGACATTTAAGAGTGGTAACTTACATCCCCATCAATACCATAATGTCCACTAACTATTTTGTAACCTAAAACATTGAAAACAAGACTTTAAAACTGAAATTTACATCAAATTAGCCATAAATCCGAGAATGGTGTCTCTTTGTTAGCTTTGTAACTCTTTGTAACCATCCAAGAGTAAATGAAGCACATCTTGAAGTATCTTGAAGCCCTTGTTCCATAAATGAAGCTTGTTATTCTTTAATAAATGATGAGTTGCACTTGAGTTCATTAAATGCAACTTGTGTTAAACTTTCATGAATTTGACTTCATTTAATGTGACGCCATGAGTTTCCTTGGTTCATATCATTCTCCCCTTCTTCAAAAAGATTCGTCCTCGAATCTACTTGTGAAACATTGCTGCAAAACCATGTTAAGAAAACATAAAAGACTGCAACACTCTCTCACATGTTTACACTCAAGGAAATGTGGGTCACTTGTGTTTGCACTCAATCGTTTTCACAAATCAATCTATATTAGCTCTCAAAGCCTCTCAAAATTTTTTTGAAGTATAGAAGCCATGATTTGCAATCCCATGGATAGTTGCACACGTTGAATACAAACAAGAAAAACTAGGCTTATGAAAAGAAAAATTCGTAATGATAAACCTATGGAAATTTTATCTAACAATGAAAAATTAAGAACAAGAATGTAACTCTCACAAATTAAGAACAATGGCTGGAATTTTTAAATACAAGAGTTACTATTTAAAACCAATGGTTGGACTTTTAAAATATGAGTTACAATTTATAAACTAGGCTTGAAAATTCAATGTGCAGAAATGTAACTGCCCATATTTAATATGTTTTAGCCAACTTTGCAAACTTTCAAAGTGTAACATCAAAGATTGAATATCAAATGGTTAAGTTTAAACATAATGAACAAATCTAATTGGAAATTTTCGGATTGAGCATGCTTTAGAGGCAAAAACAACAATAACAAAACAAGAACTCATGTTCTCGGATATAGCAGTTTTTTCAGAACCAGTTGTAAAAATGCATACTTTTTACCCTCAAGAAAGCTGAATTAGAAAATCTCATAGAAGACAAAGTTCAAGCTTAGACCCTGATCTACAATAATGATGAAGACATCAAGATGAAAATAATTTCAGAAATATAACTTTTCGGTGCCTTTTCAGAGACTACGAAAACTGACAGTTTGCAAAACAAAAAAAAAAAAAACTAAAACATGAACATTTAAAACAAATTCAATATAAACGCAATGGAAACATATATCCGATCTTGAGCCTAAGGCGCTCTGATACCAAATGATATGAAATTTAAGGAGGAATTTAGAAAATCTAAAAATCTCAAATCGAAATGAAATCAAAGAAGCCAAAGAATTCTAATATCAAAATGTTAAGTAACCCTTGACAATTGGATCTAACAACCTTGCTTAAAGAAACAAGACCTTTAGATAAATCAATCTCAAAGACCCCAAAACCAGTTTTGAAAATCAACTCAAGGAAAGTAAAATCGGATTACCTTGTCGATCAAACATCTCAAGGCAAGAGAACTTGTATGAGATCCGAATCACTCCACAAGCAAGATTGATCAAGTCAAGCTTGAATGATTCTAAGCATGCAACCTAATCTACATAGAATTGCAAAGACATAGCTCAAAGGCTATAAAAAAGCTCAAGGCCTCTTTTGATTACATTTTTTTTCAATCTTTTTCTTTTTCTCCATGGATTACATGTGGCTATTTATAGCCTTCAAAATTGAACCCTAAAGATAACTTATGGACATTTAAGAGTGGTAACTTACATCCCCATCAATACCATAATGTCCACTAACTATTTTGTAACCTAAAACATTGAAAACAAGACTTTAAAACTGAAATTTACATCAAATTAGCCATAAATCCGAGAATGGTGTCTCTTTGTTAGCTTTGTAACTCTTTGTAACCATCCAAGAGTAAATGAAGCACATCTTGAAGTATCTTGAAGCCCTTGTTCCATAAATGAAGCTTGTTATTCTTTAATAAATGATGAGTTGCACTTGAGTTCATTAAATGCAACTTGTGTTAAACTTTCATGAATTTGACTTCATTTAATGTGACGCCATGAGTTGCCTTGGTTCATATCATACCCCCAAAGGTTTAGAATGACCGCCACTGAAGGGTGAACAGAAACACTCCTCTTCTGGGACGAGACTTTCTCGACCAGACCCTAAGAAATATAACACTTATATTCATTAAATTAAAACATGCATACATTGTATTATAACTCTTATAATATAATCCTATCATGCATACTATATATTATAACTCTTATAATATAAATATGATGCATGAAATGTTTAACCTAAGGTGTGATTTTAATCTATATGGCATATATTATGCACATAGAAATAATAAATTTCATACATCTCATGCATAAAATAAATTAAATAGCAAAATTGGACCGATTTTGGCACCCTAGGGACATTAATTAAATTAATTAACATTTATATTAATATTAATATTAATTAATAAAATAAAATAAAATTAATTTTACAAAAAATAATAATAATAAAATAAATGCCCCACGTTTGGAAAAACTGCCACTAAACCACTCTGCTCATGATCTGTCCTCTCGCTCATGACGTTGTACTCAACGCGCCTGTTACACCAGCGTTACCAGCGGGCGACTGCAACTTCGACCTCCCAACCGCGCGGTCAACGTTGAGACGCCGAAGAACAGCGTCTCAACGCCGTCGACAGAACAACAAACTCCTTTGCTGTTCTTCATCATTTTTCGTCTGATTCCTTCACAACAACTCTTGCCACGAACGACATGGACTTATAGACTCGATTTACATTAAAATTGCCCAAAACAATGGGCCCTTACATTAATCTCATCAACGAAATTAATGTAAATCTAAAATGTGCCAAAACCGTAAACATCCAATATGCAATACCAAATTCATCTCATGAATTAAAGCATAACCCACCTAATTTTAAGAAAATTAGTTTGCACAACAAGAAGCCAACGATTGGCTCTGATACCAAATGAAGGGAATAAAACTCCTGCAGCGGAAACGACTTGGAATGTCGTGGTGACCATTGTGAAAAACATTTCTTAAAATCAAAACTATCTTATAGATTTTAGGCAAACATGTTGTTCTAAGAAGGAAAAAACAGTAAGGAAAAACTACTTGTTGAAGAACCCTTCTTTGTGAATTCCTTCTTCGGTCACGAACTCTTCGTGCTCTCAATCTCTACGATCACGATCTCTCGAACAACGAACGAATTTGACACCCCCAATTGATCTTCTCGATTGTTCTCAGTCGGTAGAGGGAGAGTGGTGGGACTCCCTTTTGTTTAGGGTAGAGAGAATTTGTGAGAGAGTTGAGAGAATGAGAGACAGCTCTTGGATGGAAATCCAAAAAATGACAAAAGCTTTTGCAATCCTTCTTGCAAAGGTGCTTATATAATGGTGATAGGTGGAGTTGAAATCTCCACCTATTTACCATTTTACCACAACCTTAGGTTATGCAAATCATATTTGCATAACCACATATAATAAGATATCTCATACCTTATAATACAAATCACATTTGTATAATTGTGGATTTTAAATTGAATCACATTCAATTTAATTTCACTCAATCTAATTTCTCTAAATTAGCACTAATTAATCAATTAGGTTAACCTATAGTTTATTATGAATCTCATTCACATTAAACTATATAATATGTCAATCATATCTCATATAAATGACATAAATACCTTTTTAATGAATTTGAACACTTCAAATCCACACGAAATTGTAAACCCTCTATCCAGTTTGAGCCAACCGAGGGACCTAATGGACCTACAGATAACGAGCTCCAATGATCCGAGACTAACCTGTCAAACTCTTTGATCCGATTATTCAGCATTCATTAGCTACGGTAACACTCCACTAAATCTCGTAGCTGCACTCCCATCATTGTAGGACAAGTTGTGTCCATTGATAAAACCAATGTCCGTGAGTCGACCCTTCACAGATTGTTGGTAGACACTGCTGGGTCAAATTAGCGTTTTACCCCTGTGTCTACCTCTTGCTCCTTAAGTCCCCACTGCTCCTCTAATGAACAACAACGTTGTATGGTCCAACCATAAACAACACCCCTTTCGGACCAGTGAGAGGGTGGGCGCCCGTTGTCCAAGCCCTGGAGACAACACTTAAGGGAATAACCCCTCTAGTTTTCCTAAGTCAGGAACGAGTGAATTTCATCTCGCGTAGTCAAGTTTCCAGCTCCCCACGTGGTCCTGTCCCTGAGAAAATAGGCATATTGGGTGAGTACCTATGACTACCCTCACCCGTACTAGTCAAAGGACATACCCCCGCAGACAGGAGTCCGTAACACACTCAGGATTAAGGTCGAGTCACTATTGGTCATCTACGAAGTTATTAGTCCTATACTGTTAACGGTGTTACATCAGTAGGTCTAATAATTCACGGTCTGGAGTACAATCTCATTGCACAGGATGCCCCCACTCACATGTCAACCACATGAACGAGTTGGATCACCTCGTTTGTATCTAATACAAAGCGGCCACATCCACAGTGTATCCAGGGTTAGGTCTCCAACTCTATCCATATACTTAGACCGTTCGGGTCATTAACTTGAACGTGATTCTCCCTATGTGTCCACTACACACCGTTCAAGTTCTAGTTCTCTCATAATTCAATGACCCTGAAGCTTAGTTTATTGGACAAAGTTTGTAAATATGCGAGACACAAAATGATGAAAAAATAACTTTTATTTATTTCAATAGTGAATATTACAAACATGTACGAGATTAGGACATACATCCCAACAGGAATAAAGTATGCACCCATTAATATTGTAACTTGTACATTTAAACGTACCTATTACGAACGACAGTCAGTTGATGCACGAAAGTAGGGTTTTACGAGAAGTTTTCGAAGAAGAAGAATGAGAAGAATAGAAAACACGTATGAAAATCTTAACTTTGAACACATGGATAGAGTTTTGAACGTCTACTATTAGTTCAATATATTATTTTAATATTTTATTATCATCATTCCTTTGTTAGAGTCTTCAGCTAATAAATTGTTATGTCATTTCATACAGTGTCTCATCGTACAAGTGAAAACTGCAGGTAAGCGTGAGCGAACCAACGTGAGCGTTCCTACAGGTAAGCGTGAGCGAACCAACGGGTAAGCGTGAGCGAATCAACGTTAGCATGAGTGAGTGAGTGAGTAAGCGAGTCAACATTCACGTGAGCGAGTGGGTGTGAGCATTAGCGTGAACGTGAACGCTCGCTGAGATCTAGGATGCCCTTCGGCGTAATTTTGCGCGCGTTGCCACGTCAGAATAGGTCAGTTTTCATTATATCTGAGCGCTAGGTCATTTCACATTAAATATATTAAAAAGGGGTCTCCCGTACAAAAACCCCAAACTTTTAGTAAGAAAATACAAAGATGAACATTTTTTAGAAATTTTTTTATAATGAATAGCTAAAAATTGAGGCCCATTTTATACAATTGTACATAATCCACCATTGTTTACACAATTGTCTATTTTGGGCCATTTTTTACATGAATGTTAGTGGGCTTTTACGAATATACCCTTTTATGTGATGGACAATTATTTTTTTAAAAAAATAAGGCAGTCGAACGGTTTTATATATAGAAATTATTAGAAAAGAAAAAGTAGAAAAATTAAGGGGAAGTTTCCGCCAAAACAAACGGGGTAGAAATCTTTCCTGCTCTCCTTGTTCTTTCAACGAAATTGAAGGACAAAGAAAATCACGACTCGACTGCGAAGGAAAGGGAAAACGAAGACCTACATTGTTGCTATTTCATCGTTCCGATAAGTGGTATTACTGTATATTGTTTATACATTATAGGGTTTTAGTGTAAATATTGTGTTTGGTACGGTTTATACAATGAAAGCATATTTTCAAATCAGTATGTTTTCTAGGGTTACTTGCTTTGTTCCGTTTCTCCTTATAAAGGTCTAGGGTTTCATGAACTATGAGGGGAATGAAGAAAAATTGATGCATGCCAACTTAAAGGAAATATGAAATAGGAAAAATATAAATTTATGAATACTAAGGAATACGGTGCATGTCATCTTCTTTAAGTAAACTGTGGTTTATAATGATGGTTTGGTGAAATGTGTTTATACAGAGGAATACGGTACATTTGAACAGGAATATCGTTAAAATACAGTAGTTATGAAATAGCCTCCTGATTTTATTCGACATTTTTAGTTATGTAATTAAATAACAATGTATGTAGATTATATTCTACTGCTTTACGAAGATAATAATTGTTATATACTTGAATAAATGATATATAATAGGTAATGGCTAAACATAGATACACAGGAAACATTCAAAATCTAAGGAGAAGTGCAACATTAGTATGTTGTTCTAGAAGGAAACCAACAAAAGGGAATGAACATGTGATTATCCAGATAGAATTTGAGGTATGAGAATATATATCATGACGTAATTATCATATTGATATGTTTATATGATATGATATACGTGTTATAGCAGGAAGGTAGCACAGACACGAAAAATACTACATCAAAAAATAGGGGTGATATGGATAGTGAAATACATACTCCACTGGCTCAAGTTATACCAACACAATTACAAGACCCAGATACAACATGCTCGCAAATAGTTCCTTAAGGTTTTGAGGTATAATAAGTTATATACAGTAATAACTAGGTAATAATAATATGTAATGTTAAGATACATGTCATATAATCATGTTGGATGAAGTCCAACAAGATGGTAAGGATGATGAGGAAATGGAGATACAAACTGAAGAGGTATATATTTAGTTGTGATATTATATAAGAATTAGAAATATATAAGGTTGAGAGATTACATAATATACTATGATTTTACTACTTTTAAGATTGAGGACGAAAAAGGGGGGCAACATGAAGAGGTATATATTTAGTACTATATAATAAACTAAGAGATGTAAATCAATCATATTGACATTAGAGTACTAATATGCATGCTCAAGATGATGATGAAAGGCGAAAGAAAAAGACTAACGCACAAGAACAAAATGAGGGTGATATGAACCAAGGCAACTCATGAAGTCACATTAAATGAAGTCAAATTCATAGAAGTTTAACCTAAGTTGCATTTAATGAACTCAAGTGCAACTCATCATTTATTAAAGAACACCAAGCTTCATTTATGGAACAACGACTTCAAGATACTTCAAGATGTGCTTCATTTACTCTTGGATGGTTACAAAGAGTTACAAAGCTAACAAAGAGACATCATTCTCGAATTTATGGCTAATTTGATGTAAATTTAAGTTTTACAGTCTTGTTTTCAACGTTTTAGGTTACAAAATAGCTAGTGGACATTATGGGATGGGGATGTAAGTTACAACCAATTTTCCATAGGTTATCTTTAGGGCTTAATTTTGAAGGCTAAAAATAGCCACACATGTAATCCAAAAAAAAAAAAAAGAAAAATGAGTGAAAATGTAATCAAAAGAGGCATTTGTACTTTTTTTATAGTCTTGAGCTATGTCTTTGCAATTCTATATAGATTAGGTTGAATGCTTAGAATCATTCAAGCTTGACTTGATCAATCTTGCTTGTAGAGTGATTCGGATCTCATACAAGTTCTCTTGCCTTGAGATGTTTGATCGACAAGGTGACGATTTTACTTTCCTTGAGTTGATTTTCAAATTGGTTTTGGGGTCTTTGAGATTGAGTTATCTAAAGGTCTTGTTTCTTTAAGAAAGGTTGTTAGATTCAATTGTCAAGGGTTACTTAACATTTTGACATTAGAATCTCTGGCTTCTTTGATTTCATTTTGATTTTGAGTTTTTGGATTTGTGATCTAAAGGTCTTGTTTTATGAACAAGGTTGTTAGAATATTCAATTCATCTTTAAATCTCTTATCATTTGGTATCAGAGCCTTAGGCTCAAGATCGGATATATGTGTGAGCGTTTATATTGAATTTGTTTTAAATTTTCATGTTTTAGTTTTTTTTTTGTTTTGCAAACTGTCCAGTTTTCGTAGTCTAAAAAAGCACCGAAAAGTCATATTTTTACAATTATTTTCATCTTGATGTCTTCATAATGATTGTAGATCAGGGTCTAAGCTTGAAATCTTCTATGATATTTTCTAATCAGCTTTCTTGAGGGTAAAAAGTATGTATTTTTACAACTAGTTCAGAAAAAACTGCTATAGCCGAAAACATGAGTTCTTGTTTTGTTCTTGCTATTTTTGCCCCTAAAGCATGCTCAATCGGAAAATTTCCAATTAGATCTGATCATTATGTTTAAATTTAACCATTTGGTATTCATTCTTAGATGTTACACTTTGAATGTTTGCAATGTTGGCTAAAACATATTAAATATGGGCAGTTACATTTCTGCACATTGAATTTTCTAGCCAATAGTTTCAAATTAACTCTATGTTTTAAAAGTCCAACCATTGGTTTTAAATAGTAACTATTGTATTTAAAATTCTAGCCATTGTTCTTAATTTGTGAGAGTTACATTCTTGTTCTTAATTTTTGTATCCTTAGATAAAATTTCCATAGGTTCATCATTCTGAATTTTTCTTTTCATAAGCCTTGTTTTGCTTGTTTTATTCAAAGTGTGCTACTATCCATGGGATTGCAAATCTTGGCTCAATACTTCAAAAAAAATTGAGAGGTAAGAATGAGAACTTATATAGTTTGATTTCTCAAAATGAACACAAGTGATATTTCCTTGAGTGTAAACATGTGAGAGAGTGTTGTGAGGTATTTTTGTGTTTTCTTAACATGGTTTTGCAGCAATGTTTCACAAGTAGATTCGAGGACGAATCTTTTTGAAGAAGGGGAGAATGATATGAACCAAGGCATCTCATGAAGTCACATTAAATAAAGTCAAATTCATGGAAGTTTAACATAAGTTGCATTTAATGGACTCAAGTGCAACTCATCATTTATTAAAGAACACCAAGCTTCATTTATGGAACAACGACTTCAAGATACTTCAAGATGTGCTTCATTTACTCTTAGATGGTTACAAAGAGTTACAAAGCTAACAAAGAGACATCATTCTCAGATTTATGGCTAATTTGATGTAAATTTAAGTTTTACAGTCTTGTTTTCAATATTTTAGGTTACAAAATAGCTAGTGGACATTATGGGATGGGGATGTAAGTTACAACCAATTTTTCATAGGTTATCTTTAGGGTTTAATTTTGAAGGTTATAAATAGCTACACATGTAATCCAAAAAAAAAAAAAAAGGAAAAAGGAGTGAAAAGGTAATCAAAAGATGCCTTTGTGCTTTTTTTATAGCCTTGAGCTATGTCTTTGAAATTCTATATAGATTAGGTTGCATGCTTAGAATCATTCAAGCTTGACTTGATCAATCTTGCTTGTGGAGTGATTCGAATCTCATACAGTTCTTTTTCCTTGAGATGTTTGATCGACAAGGTAATCCGATTTTAATTTCCTTGAGTTGATTTTCAAATTGGTTTTGGGGTCTTTGAGATTGAGTTATCTAAAGGTCTTGCTTCTTTAAGCAAGGTTGTTAGATCCAATTGTCAAGGGTTACTTAACATTTTGACATTAGAATCTTTGGCTTCTTTGATTTCATTTTGATTTTGAGTTTTTGAATTTGTGATCTAAAGTTCTTGTTTTATGAACAAGGTTGTTAGAATTTTCAATTCCTCTTTAAATCTCACATCAGGAGGGATTATAATTCTAAGGTATATTCGTAATTTACTTATAATGATATGATGTATTCAATATATAATATCATATATTACTATTATTGAATAGTTATTGTGACATATAATATTATATTATGTTACAGAAAGACAATATTGTTCTTTCAGAAATCATGAAGAAAAAAGATAAGGGAAAACGAAAAATAGTTGATATGCAAACCAAGGTATTGAGTTCATATAGTATAGTTTATATTTCATTCATAAATATAATATTATATTTGATATTATAGAATGTGAAACAAAAAAAAGCAAAGAATAAGAGTGAAGTCAACAGGGTCATTAGGCAGTCTTCCAAAAAAAAGAAGCCTATGACAAGGATGAGTGAAGTACAGAGTGTAAGGCATAAAAAGATAAATATTATAACGTTTATATTAAATATAATGATTTATAATTGAACAATATTAAAAAGTTTTGTGATTACAGTTGTTGGCAAGAACAGAGAAGAAAAAAAAGAATGAAAGGGAAGACAAGTTGATAACAAGAACGAAGAAGAAAAAAAGACTGAAAAGGGAAGACAAGTATTCTAGAGGAAGTGTGTTAGGAATTAATAGAGAGGATCTGTACAAGGTAATGTACTGGTATATCCTATATACATTGTTGGGATTTTTGTGTTTTCCCTCTCATACTTCTTCTCCAATTGGGAGATGAAGATCGATGGTTGGTTGATCGATCAAGTGCAACGGTGAATTGCTAAGAAATCCTCTCACTCCCTCTATTTTTACCTCCTCCTTACCAAAGAGTTGGTCTCTTCCCACCAAGGGAGATCTAAGTTTCTCAGAGTCATAAAAGGTTTTCCTGTTGGTAGTGTTCTGTTGGAACGGAGAAGCATCTTGTTACTGTGTTGTTGTGCAAAAGGGAGCAAGGAGTTTCTGCGTATTGAGAAAACTACAAAGGTAATTCATACCTTTTTTTTTTTAGTTTTAGAACTCTATAGCATGTGTTTGCATATTTAATTCATGCCTAATTAGATTAGTTTATGTTGCTCATCCTCTGCATTTTTACCAATGTATTGGTATTTGTGTTAAACCAAAACAACCAAGTAATTGATCCATAAAACACGTTTTCGCTGCTCAAGGGGATAAAATCCTCATTGATTGGTATCAGAGTGATGCTTGTTTTGTTTTGGTTGAAACAAATTTGCATTGGTTAGGTGAGAATTGCATTTGATTTGTGTAAAACTAGTTTAGGAAAATTTTGGCCTTAGATTTATTTTTGATTAGATCAAATTAAATCTAAAGGCCCCTGCGTTTTGAGCAATTAAGTGCATAATCGAGTCTGTAACATTGTTTTGAGTCGTTCGTGACAAGTTTGAAGCAATTCGATGAGTATCAGGTGAGAAATTGGCAATTGAAGCTGTTGTTTTCGAAGGATTTAGCTACTGGCAGAACCAGTAGCGTTGCAACGCCATTCATCAGCGTTGCAACGCTAAGGAACGACGTCGCAATGCCGAAGTCCCTATCGATACGGAAATGTCAGGGGTCAGCAGCGTTACAACGCTTCCCTTCAGCGTTGCAACGCTACTCCGATGCCAGGCGCGCGCGAGATGAGGCAGCGTTGCAACGCTCTCCTCAGCGTTGCAACGCCGTAACGCCAACCTGAAGGTGCATACTGGTTTGGGCGGTTAAGGTCGGTTTTGGTTCGGTTCGAGCGGTTTGAGCCCGGTTCAAGGAGTTTTGGACCAGTTCTGTAATAGAATTACTGTAATTTTATTATTTTTGCACTTTAGGGGCCAAAGTTTTCCGGTTTTACAACTATTATTCTTTATGAATGCCATTTAGAATTTTTTCCACCTTAGGATAAGCATGTTCATGCATTTTATTTGTATAAATGTTATATAAATATGGTAGAATGCATGATTTAATTTATTTTTCATGAGTAATTAATTATAATTGTTATAATTAGATTATATGGAAAATAAATTGCATGGAGCATGAAATTACTTAGTTTAAAATAAATGTTATTTTATTTAAGTAATTTGCCTTATTCAATTAGTTGAATATTTTTTATAATTCCAATTTAATATCGATTGTTGATTTTATAATATAGTTCCTTGTCAAAGGTTAATTATTAAAATTTATAAAAGTTATAAATAAAGGGGTTTTAGAAACCATAACCTATAACGAAGAATTGCATGCAAACATAGAAACTTGGGTTAAATTAAATTAGTTTTAAATTGTTTAAAATTAATTTAGACCTAAGTTTAATTTCTAATAGGATTAGAAGTTAGTCTTACATAGTATTTTAAATAGTTTAAAATATAGTAGGACAATAGGACGTTGGTTATAAAGGACCTCTACTAGTGATGTTTTGTCTAAGGTTGGGGGTAATTAAGCTGACGATTAACAGAACATCTCCTACCTGGGAGCTGACCTGGAGCCTGAGTTGAATTAACCATAGTCCTGTTTTATATCTAGGTAATTAAAATATTTATTCACCTAGACATAAGGTTAAAAGACCTACTTATAATAGTTATAATAGGCATAGACTTAGATAGATTCTTTTAGCCAGAATCCAACTAAGTTAAACCTACACCCTAACCTTATGAACTTCAGTGGGAAAAAACGAGATGTTCGGATCGATTTTACTCTCACATCCTCAAGAGTTCACACCGTGAGTTCCATGCTCGGCTACGTGGCGTCAATAGGGCGTCCCCCTACGGTAAGTGTTTGCATGGTTCAATACCAAGGTGAATGAGGGAAGTATCCATAGTAAATGGGACCAGGATGCGTGTCAACGTATCCTGTAGTCTCCTCCATTAGATCGCACCGTGAGATTTCTATATTCTGCCTGCTAGGTTGTCCTGGAACAGCCAATCCCTACGGAGGGCCTGACTATAGGGGTCGGAACATCGCGAACTCCAGAAATGGATAGGGTCTCTTAAGTAATTTACCATATGGACAACTTCGGCACGAATCCCTCAAGTACGTTTATTACTCCTGTATGAAGGAGGGATCGTCAGTGAGAGAACATGTTCTCGATCTGATGGTCCACTTCAACGTGGCTGAAATGAACAACGCGGTCATAGATGAACAAAGTCAGGTGTCGTTCATCCTGGAATCTTTTCCGAATAGTTTCCTACAATTCCGCAGCAATGCGGTGATGAACAAGATAGAGTACAACCTGGCTACTCCTCATTGAACTGCAAATTTTTCAATCTCTTATGAAAAATAAGGGACAAGCTGATGGAGAGACAAATCTGTTTGACCATAGAGATTCGAATGCACAAGTTCCCAGCGTTCTTTTGGCCTTATAACCTTTTTCAGAAAAAGATCATTTGGTCATTTTTCCCTCAAGACAGGGCTCACATGGTGGTAAAGAGTTGTCCTCTAACTTGGTTAGGAGACAACTCTTAACCAATCTCCCAATCCTATTGAGATTAATGTGGCCTAGTCTCAAGTGTCAAAGATAAGTACTTGGAGAAAGCTTCTGCCTCGTATTTTGAGTCTCAACTGTTTTAAACATCTCGATGTTTAAAATAGCTTTAGTCTCTGTTGGTCTTAACACATATAAGTTGTTTTCAAGTTTAGCAGAACATATTTGTACACCTCTTTTGCGAATCAACACTTCATTTTTGAGCAAAAGATACTTTATACATATGTTCAAGTAAACAAGAGATAGATACAAGATTCCTTTTTATACCAGGAACCAAGAGTACATTTTCTAGCAAAATGAACCTATCTCTAAATAACAACTTCACTACTCCCTCTGCTTTGGCTGAGATAACCTCTCCTGTTCCAACCCTGAGAGTTATCTCACCATCAATGATAATCCTCATTTATGTTGATTATCTAGCTCTTTACTTCGTCATTTTTGTCTAATTTATTCAAATTTTCATTTTATAGTTGAAGGGAATCGAATCCCCTTGAGCAACGAAAACATGGTGAATTAAATCGTATTTGTTTGATTGTTTTGGTTTACTTCAAAAATCCATACATTGGTAAAATTAAATAGAGATAAACAATTCTAAATTAAGCATGGATTGAACATAATTAAACATGTTGTATATATAAACTAAAAGGAATTCGAAATTTACCTTTGTAGTTTCTTTATTCAACAACTCCTTGCAACACGGTCTACACAACACGAGCAAACTTCTTCCAAGTACTTGCAACAAGACACCACGAAAAGAAGTAAACCTTCTATATCTCAAGTGTCTTAGGATCTTTGGGGTGGGAAGGAATCCAACAATTTGGATGTAGAGAAAGGGAATTTTTAGGTTGAGAGAATTTTAGCAGCAATTCACAAATTGCTCGTCTGATCCATCCCCATGTTCTCTTCACCATCGAGAAGATAAAGCTAGAGGGGGACTTCCCCTCACTCCCTATCGATAGGGAGTCAGAGGGGAAGTGGGGAACGTGTTCTCCTGACACGTTCCCATTTATTTTTAATTAATTAATAATTAATCTAATTAATTATTAAATTAATTAATTAAATCGAATTTAATTAATATTAATTAAATATCATATATTTAATTAAGATTAAATCATATTTAATCAATTCTTCCTTTAACCTAGAGTTTTAATGCACATCTTATGTACATTAAATTTTAACCTATAGTTTTTAAATATGAATCTCATTCACATTTAAAATAATATTTGAACTCTTTCAAATATTTAATTCTCTCATATAATATAGTATGAATAATATTCAAATTAATTTATAATATAAAGTCGAAAACTTTATATTATAATGTATCTATATACATTAATGTTTATTCACTAATTAAATTTGAACATTTCAAATTCAAACGATCTAAAAACCCTTTACGAGCTAGAAGGTGGACCTAATGGACCTACAAATCAGAAGCTCCAACGATACGAGATTATTCGGTTAATCTCATTAACCTCCTATTCAACATTCATTAACTGCGGGAACACTCCACTAAAGTCCCGCAGTTGCACTCTTCTCATTGCAGATATATTTCTGTGTCCACGGATATCGACCAATAACAACAAGTCAATCCTTCACGAATGTTTGTAACACCAACTGGGTCAAATTACCGTTTTACCCCTGGGTTACATCTTTTACTTTAAGTTCTAGTGCTCCTCTAATGAACAACCTGTTTGGGGTCCTACCAGTAAACAAAAGTCCCTCTCGAGCCAATGAGAGGGTTAGACCCTTTGTTCAAGTCTCGGAGAAACCATTTAAGGGAACATTCATCTACTTACCCTAATAGGCGAGAAGGAGTGAATTCCATCTTGCAAAGTTAAGTCCCCAGCTGCATGCTCGGTCTTGTCCCCAAGAAGGTAGGCTTATTGAGTCGGCGAATTTGACCACTCTCACCCATACTAGTCAAAGGACAATCCGTCGCGAACAGGAGTTCGTAACCTGCTAAGGATTGAGATCAAGTTGCCTAGGTCATCCTATTGAATTAGAAACCTAACTAGTCAACAGAGTTACATCTAGTGGTTACTAATTCACTGTTCGGTCTTATGCAATCTCATTGCATAGGATATCCCCACTCACATGTCGTCTACACGATCACGTTAGGATCATTGTGTTTGTATCACATACAAAGTGGGTCATATCCATAGTATTACCAGGGTAAGGTACCCAAGCCTTATCCCCTCACTATAGACCTTTAGTTTGTATCTCAAACTGAGATCCTTATATGTACACTACATTCAATTCAAGAGACATATTACAACTTTGGATGTTAGTTTATTGGATTTAGGGTTAATTTATGGAAATGTAGTAAATAATGAACAATAACTCTTTATTGACAATAATAACTCTTTATTAATTTAATTAGATCATTATTTACAAACTACGAGTTTTAAGGCATAAAACCCAACAATAGCAAGCTTAAATTATCATTTGAGTGTAAAATTCCTAAAACTTGCTAAAATATGGGAAAAATAAGAATTAAGAAAAAAATGAGTGAAAACAAACTAATTTGAGGTGTTTTTGTAAGAAAAGAAGAACAAAAAAAAAAGCCAGAGAAATTGCAGTTGCGTTGTCACCAGCAAAGTTGAACAAAAATGCTAGACACAATGCAGGACAAAGTTGCTGGCAAAATTTCCAGACTTAAGGAGCACGTCTCAAATTTCGAGATTGCAAGACTTTCGGAGATTTTCACTCGCTTTTGGAAAGAATATGGCTTGAAATTATACCCAATCAATTACCCACAATTTGAGCATGGATTCTTGGAAGAAAACCCTACTTGCTTCTTAAGGGAGTCGATTTCCTGCAGCGGAAGACATTGTGAAACGTCGTTGATTCATTGTGTGTGTAATTTCTGAAAAAATAAAATTTATCTCATAAAAACGAAGTTAAGCATGCTGATTTGAGAAGGAATACAAAAAGTAAACATTTTACTAACCTCTTGTAGACAACTTCTTGCAGTTCCTTCTCGGTCTCTCTCGATCCAATGAACCTCACGAACAAAGACACTTCTAAAAGCTCTTCTCGGTTGTTCTCGGGAGGTAGTGGGAGAGTTGTGGAACTCCCTTTGAAATTTGGGATGGAGAAAAGGTGTAGAGAGAGAGCTAGAGAGAATTTGGTATATCTTTTTTGTTGGAATTCCAAAAATGAGAACTCTTTACTTACCGAGTGCTGACAAAGCACCTATTTATAATGGTGAGTGGTGGAGTTAAAATCTCCACCAATTCACCATTTTACCATAACCATATGATATGCAAATCATATTTGCATATCACATAATGTAAGGTATCTCATACCTTATTATAAAAATCATATTTGCATAATTGTGGAATAATTAATTGAATCACATTCAATTTAATTTCTCTCAATTCAATTTCTCCAATTTAGCACTAATTAATCAATTAGGCTATTCTATAGTTTATTATGAATCTAATTCACATCAAACTATATATTATGTCAACTATATCACATATAGTTGACATAGCTACCCAATTAATGAATTTGAACTCTTCAAATCCACTCCAAACTATAAACCCTCAATTTGTCCAAATGAGCCAACCGAGAGACCTAATGGACCTACACCTGATGAGCTCCAATGATATGAGATTAACCGATCAAACTTTTTGATCCGATTAATCAATATTCATTAGCTACGGTAGCACCCTACTAAAGCCCGTAGCTGAACTCCCACCACTGTAGGACAAGTTGTGTCCATCGATATAATCAATACCGGCGAGTCGTCCATTCACAGGTTGTTCGTAGCCACTGCTGGGTCAAATTATCGTTTTACCCCTGTGTCTACTTCTCGTTCCTTAAGTCCCACTGCTCCTCTAATGAACAACTTTGTTGTATGGTCCAACCATAAACAATGACCCTCTCGGGCCAGTGAGAGGGCGGGCGCCCGTTGTTCAAGCCCCGGAGACAGCACTTAAGGGAACAACCTCTCTAGATTCCCTAGGTCGAATTCCTTCTTGCGTAGTCAAGTTCCCAGCTACCCACGAGTTCTGTCCCTAAGAAGATAGGCATATTGGATGTATCCAGACCACCCTCACCCGTACTAGTCAAAGGACAGACCCCCGCAGACAGGAGTTCGTGACATGCTCAGGATTAAGGACGAGTCACTAATGGTCATCTATGAAGTCATTAGTCCTCACATTAACGGTGTTACATCGTGAGGTCTAATGATTCACTATCCGGTCTTGTACAATCTCATTGCACAGGATGCCCCCACTCGCATGCCAATCACATGAACGAGCTGGATCAACTTGTTTGTATCTAATACAAAGCGAGCCGCATCCATAGTGTAACCAGGATGAGGTTTCTAACCCTATCCATATACTGTAGACCGTTCGGGTCACTAACTCAAACGCGATCTTGCCCGTGTGTCAACTACACACCGTTCAAGTACTATAATATGACCCTGGAGCTTAGTTTATTGGATTAAGTTTTATAAAATGCGAGATATAAAGTTTTGACAAATCAATAACTTTTATTCATATGTAACAACTTTATTACAAACTACACGAGATTAGGACAAAAACCCCAACAAACTCCCACTTGAACTAAGCTAGTGGAGTACATATACATTTCTCAAAATGCAAAGTAAAGTAACACATGAATGTAATACAATAAACTAGGGCATACGAATACCCTTTACAATACTCCCACTTGCCCTAGTCTAGAAGGACTCGAAGACCTAGACTCTCTAGGTGACCCTCAAACACCTTAGTCGTGAGGGCCTTTGTAAACGGATCAGCAACGTTGTGCTCCGAACCTATTTGTGTGACTGTCACGTCTCCGCGATGCATAATCTCCCGTATCAGGTGATATTTGCGTTCAATATGCTTGCCCCTCTTATGACTTCGAGGTTCTCTCGAGTTGGCTACTGCTCCACTGTTGTCACAAAACAGGGTCACTGGCAAGTTCATATTTGGAACAACTTCCAAATCTAACATGAACATCCTAAGCCAAACAGCTTCTTTTGCAGCTTTACAAACTGCTACATACTCGGCTTCCATCGTGGAATCAGCGATGCATCCCTGTTTGATGCTTCGCCACACTACAACTCCTCCGTTGAGGATGAACACTGACCCCGATGTGAATTTCCTAGAATCCTTATCGGTCTGAAAATCAGAGTCTGTGTATCCCGTAAGGATCAAATCCCTACTTCCATACACTAGCATGTAGTCCCTCGTTCTCCTAAGATACTTGAGGATTGCCTTTACGGTTGTCCAGTGATCTAATCCTGGATTGGATTGATATCTACTGACAATCCTGACTTCATAACAGATGTCGGGCCTAGTACACAACATTGCATACATAAGGCTCCCCACACCTGAAGCATAAGGGATGCGTCTCATATCCTCAACTTCTTGAGGTGTCTTAGGACATTGATCCATAGACAGGTGAACCCCATGCCTGAAAGGCAATAATTCCTTCTTGGAGTTCTGCATACTATATTGTGACAACATCTTGTCGATATAGGATGCTTGAGACATGGCTAACGTTCTGTTCTTCTGGTTCCGGACTATCTGGATACCTAGAACATATTGTGCTTCTCCCAAAGCTTTCATTTGGAATTGCGAAGCTAGCCATTTCTTAATGTCAGTTAGAAATCCTACATCATTCCCAATGAATAGGATATCATCCACATACAATATAAGAAATGCGACAGTGTTGTTGATGATTTTCTTCTAAACACAGGGTTCATCAACATTTTGATTAAAGCCATAAGACTTAATTGCCTCATCAAATCTTATATTCCAAGATCTTGAGGTTTGTTTCAGTCCATAAATAGACCTTTGAAACCTGCAAACCTTTTGCTCTTGGCCTTGGGCAATAAACCCCTTGGGTTGGTTCATGTAAATGGTCTCGTCAAGATTGTCATTCAGAAAGGTCGTCTTGACATCCATCTGTCATACCTCATAGTCATAATATGCGACAATGGCTAGAAGGATCCTGATAGACTTTACCATGGCAACAGGAGAAAAGGTTTCCTCATAGTCAACCCTTTCTCTCTAGGTAAAATCCTTTGCCACTAGTCTAGCTTTGAAGGTTTGTACCTTCTCATCTACACCACGTTTACGCTTGTAGATAAACTTACAACCAATAGGTTTGACCCCATCCGGTTGGCCGACAAGCTCCCAGACGGAATTGAAGTACATAGACTCCATTTCCTGGTCCATGGCTTTAATCCATTCGTCTTTGTCAATATCATTCATTGTCTGATCATAGGTCAATGGATCCTCGCAGTCATCATCAGGTATGACAACTTGGTTTCAGCCAAACCCATGTAACGTTCAGGCTGTTTGACAACCCTCCCACTACGTCGAGGCATTCTCAACTCTTGAGAATGGACTTGACTAGACGAGCTAGGATTAACAACATTTGTTGACGTACTAGCTTCATAAAAAACTTTTTGATATGAACCAAGGCAACTCATGGCGTCACATTAAATGAAGTCAAATTCATGAAAGTTTAACACAAGTTGCATTTAATGAACTCAAGTGCAACTCATCATTTATTAAAGAATAACAAGCTTCATTTATGGAACAAGGGCTTCAAGATACTTCAAGATGTGCTTCATTTACTCTTGGATGGTTACAAAGAGTTACAAAGCTAACAAAGAGACACCATTCTCGGATTTATGGCTAATTTGATGTAAATTTCAGTTTTAAAGTCTTGTTTTCAATGTTTTAGGTTACAAAATAGTTAGTGGACATTATGGTATTGATGGGGATGTAAGTTACCACTCTTAAATGTCCATAGGGTTATCTTTAGGGTTCAATTTTGAAGGCTATAAATAGCCACATGTAATCCATGAGAAAAAAAAAGAGATTGAAAATGTAATCAAAAGAGGCATTGAGCTTTTTTTATAGCCTTTGAGCTATTTCTTTGCAATTCTATGTAGATTAGGTTGCATGCTTAGAATCATTCAAGCTTGACTTGATCAATCTTGCTTGTGGAGTGATTCGGATCTCAAGTAAGTTTTCTTGCCTTGAGATATTTGATCGACAAGGTAATCCGATTTTACTTTCCTTGAGTTGATTTTCAAAAATTCGTTTTGGGGTCTTTGAGATTGAGTTATCTAAAGGTCTTGTTTCTTTAAGCAAGGTTGTTAGATCCAATTGTCAAGGGTTACTTAACAATTTTTGTCATCGGAATCTTTGGCTTCTTTGATTTCATTTTGATTTTGAGATTGTTTTGGGGTTTAGATCTAATAGTCTTGTTTGTTGTTAACAAGGTAGATTAGATTTTTCGAATTCCTTTTAAATTTCTTATCATTTGGTATCAGAGCCTTAGGCTCAAGATCGGATATATGTTTCCTGTAAACCCGATTTCTTTGGAACTTCCTTATTATCAAACAACAAAAAGAAAGAAGAAATGAAGGGAAAGACAAAAGGAAAACAAGGAAAGAAAGTTTAAACCATTTTGGTTTGGTTTGCTTTTAAAGACAAAAGAAGAAAAGGAAATGAAACAAATGTTTTATTTGTTAAGTTATTTTGGTTTTGCTAAGAAAAGAAAAGAAAAGAAAAGAAAAGAAAAGAAAAGAAAGAAAGAAGATAAAGGAAAGAAAAGAAAAGGAAAAAGAAATGGAAAATGAAAAGAAAACAAAAGTGCAAAAAGACAAAACATTATCTTTCCACCGATTGTTTTGTTTTAAAAAGGGTTTCTCTCCATTTTCTTCTCTTTCATCACAATCTAAGGCTGAAGCTTCGTGGTTGAAGGAGAAAGGAAGAAGAAGGAGGCCATTTTTGGTGATTTTGGGCTGGAGTTGCAGAAGGAAAGAGGAAAACTCAAGGGAATTCATTATTATAGCAAGGAAATCAACTCAGACAAGTTCTGATTTTCTGTTCATCTCGAGCTCCACAAGAAGAGGTAAGAGTTGAGCTTTTGTTTCATGAACGTTAACTCATATTGGAACAAAATTCGTGAAGGAAGCTCGAGCCAATTCTGATGTTAAGTTGCTGTTTTGTTAAGAGGAAGGCAGAAGACAGAAATTTGCTGTCAAATCCGAGAGGTCTCTGATGTTTTGGTTGTTCTGATCTGTATACTTGGAGTTAGAAGCTCTAATTGGTATGGTTCGAAAGCTTATTCAATTTCCTACAAGTTTTGTGAAGGAATCGTTAGAGGAAAAGGATTGGAAGATGTTGTAATCTTCAGGTTAAGTTTCGGGTTGCAGCAGGAAGTGAAATCTGGAACAGCAGCAGAATCATTTTAGGGGTTAAGCTACTGAGGTATTTTCTAACCAATACGTTAGGAATCTCATTTTCATGTCTTCATAAGAGTTTTAGAGGGTTCAAAAAGGAAGAGTTTTGTATAAAGTACATTCTTTTTGGATAAGTAATGAAGAAGTTATGGCTGTCTGAAAACAGGGCAGAAAATTTGAAAATGCTGGAATTTTTGAAAGTGTGTTTTCTTGTAGTTTTAGGGTTAAAAACCATGAGCTCGAGGTTCTAATACATGAATTTGGTTTGTTTGACAGGCCAAGAGCAAATAGGTCAAGTGTACGGGCTAAGATTCTAGTTCAAGCACTGTGAGTGATAAAAGGAACTTCAAAAGTGTATATATGTTTGAATTATGTTCAAGAAATGCAAGTTTTGCTAGAATAAAGTTTTCAATGCATTTATGCTTTCTTTTGAACACATGTTTATGAGTATTCATGTTTTCCTAGAAATGTTTCAAGTGTTCATTGTGACCCTAAAAGTCTTTATAAAGTTTATACATGAGCATATATCCAATGGTTGCCAAAATTTATGGAAATGTTATGATTTCAAGCAAGCATGTACTAGCAAGTATGTTTTAAAGATTTCCAGTTTTATGAACAAGCTGAGTAAGCTTGAGTTTTATGAAAGAAAAGATAAGCGAGCATGTTCAAATGTTTTCATGTGATTTTCTCGAGATATTGAGCCCGAGGCTTTATGGTACCGTGTGCACACAGTCTTATTCTCGTTGTCGACGTTGAGTGTACTCCGTGATAACAGCCATTGTCGTGAGTCTTTGGCGGGCCCCACTATTTACAAAGACGATGGGAGTCTTTGGCGGGCCCCACTACATCGTAGAGTAAACGTTGGTTGTACTGGGCGTGCCCTACACAACGTAGATTGTGAAATGTTTTTAAAAGAGTTTATTTCATTTACATGCCTTACGAGATTTTGATGATATACTTGTTGGTTTTCTCAAAGTCTATTATGATTCTACGCTTACTTTCAATGCTTGAATACAAATGCATATGCTCATAGTTTTCAGGTCACATGTTTTACAAGTTACAGATATTAAACGCAGTCACTCACTGAGCTTCATAGCTCATTCTTTCTATGTTTTCAAACTTTCGTAGAGATCGAGCTCCTGCACCCGAGTTCTTCGCCATAGTCTCTGCTGAAGCTTCATAAGTTAAATACCTTGTACGTGGTCGGGTGGTTTGTCTAGCAAGTCTCTATGTTTGTAAATTATTTTGAGAGGACTTTGGTGTTATAGTTGTTTGTACATTAGAGGTTGTATAAACAATGGTTTGTCTTGTGTTGTTTCGATGCACTAGACTTTTAGTTTCAAGAGAGACTTGTGAATGGTTTCTCCTTGTATATGTTTAATAGTTGTCCAGCTTTTCCGCTATGTCATGTTTAAGTGTTCCATTTTCGAACATAGTATGTTTATCAGGTGTATCAGAGTCAACAGGTATTGTTAAGAGATAAACAATGTCTGTTGGCTTCACGCCGCCTTTCGAGCCTAGTTTTCAGGTAGTTCGGAAGGGGGTGTGACATTTCCTTTGCGTTTATATTAAATTTGTTTTAAATTTTCATGTTTTAGTTTTTTTTTTGTTTTGCAAACTGTCTAGTTTTCGTAGTCTCTGAAAAAGCACCAAAAAGTCATATTTCTGCAATTGTTTTCATCTTGATCTCTTCATCATTATTGTAGATCAGGGTCTAAGCTTGAACTTTGTCGTCTATGAGATTTTCTAATTCAGCTTTTCTTGAGGGTAAAAAGTATGCATGTTTACAACTGGTTCTGAAAAAAAACTGCTATATACGAGAACATGAGTTCTTGTTTTGTTATTGTTGTTTTTGCCTCTAAAGCATGCTCAATCCGAAAATTTCCAATTAGATTTGATCATTATGTTTAAACTTAACCATTTGATATTCAATCTTTGATGTTACACTTTGAAAGTTTGCAAAGTTGGCTAAAACATATTAAATATGGGTAGTTACATTTCTGCACATTGAATTTTCAAGCCTAGTTTTTAAATTGTAACTCATATATTTTAAAAGTCCAACCATTGGCTTTAAATAGTAACTCTTGTATTTAAAAATTCCAGCCATTGTTCTTAATTTGTGAGAGTTACATTCTTGTTCTTAATTTTTCTACCCTTAGATAAAATTTCCATAGGTTTATCATTCTGAATTTTTCTTTTTCATAAGCCTAGTTTTTCTTGTTTGTATTCAACGTGTGCAACTATCCATGGGATTGCAAATCATGGCTTCTATACTTCAAAAAATGTGAGCGGTAAGAATGAGAGCTAATATAGATTGATTTGTGAAAATGAGTGAGTGCAAACACAAGTGACCTACATTTCCTTGAGTGTAAACATGTGAGAGAGTGTTGCAGTCTTTTGTGTTTTCTTAACATGGTTTTGCAGCAATGTTTCACAAGTAGATTCGAGGACGAATCTTTTGAAGAAGGGAAGAATGATATGAACCAAGGCAACTCATGGCGTCACATTAAATGAAGTCAAATTCATGAAAGTTTAACACAAGTTGCATTTAATGAACTCAAGTGCAACTCATCATTTATTAAAGAATAACAAGCTTCATTTATGGAACAAGGGCTTCAAGATACTTCAAGATGTGCTTCATTTACTCTTGGATGGTTACAAAGAGTTACAAAGCTAACAAAGAGACACCATTCTCGGATTTATGGCTAATTTGATGTAAATTTCAGTTTTAAAGTCTTGTTTTCAATGTTTTAGGTTACAAAATAGTTAGTGGACATTATGGTATTGATGGGGATGTAAGTTACCACTCTTAAATGTCCATAGGTTATCTTTAGGGTTCAATTTTGAAGGCTATAAATAACCACATGTAATCCATGAGGAAAAAAAAGATTGAAAATGTAATCAAAAGAGGCATTGAGCTTTTTTATAGCCTTTTAGATTAGGTTGCATGCTTAGAATCATTCAAGCTTGACTTGATCAATCTTGCTTGTGGAGTGATTCGGATCTCAAGTAAGTTTTCTTGCCTTGAGATATTTGATCGACAAGGTAATCCGATTTTACTTTCCTTGATTTGATTTTCAAAAATTCGTTTTGGGGTCTTTGAGATTGAGTTATCTAAAGGTCTTGTTTCTTTAAGCAAGGTTGTTAGATCCAATTGTCAAGGGTTACTTAACATTTTTGTCATCTAATCTTTGGCTTCTTTGATTTCATTTTGATTTTGAGATTTTTTTGGGGTTTAGATCTAATAGTCTTGTTTGTTGTTAACAAGGTAGATTAGATTTTTTCAATTCCTTATCAATTTCTTATCACTTTTCTTTGATGAATTGTCCATTTGAGTTAAGTATTGTGTATTGAAGTAAGGGTAAGAGCAAGTCCAGCTTAGGGCTAAAATATGAATAGAAGTTTAGTATTGTGTATTTGAGTTAAGTATCCATAGTATGTCTAATATGTTGATATGTTATAGGAGTCATGCCATCACGTACTAGCGCATTTAGCGCAGCGGGGATCGTGGCGGGACGCAGATCCTACCCAAGGCCAATCGAGAGGGGATCTAGTGCCCCGAGAGTCCAAACCGAGGCCGAGATCAAGCATGCCATTTCCTCACAGGAGGTAGGCGGGCCAAAGAGAGCGAGGCCAAGTGATCCGTAAAAGGCGTATGGAATAGAAACGTCTCAAGAAATTGGGAGCCACAGTTGTTTGAGGGTTCCACAGATCCACCGACGCGAGGTGTGGCTGAATAAACTTGAGAAATGTTTTGATGTGATGAGTCGCCTCAAGAGCGTAAAGTCAAGCTAGCCACATTCTGCTAGAGAAAGAAGCGGAGGATGGTGGAAGTCAATTTTAGCTAGACGGAGTGATGCACGACTTTTTAGATCGGCAAACTTTCGTGAGAGGAATATTTGAAGATAAATATTACCCTCGCACATACCGCGCAAAAAGAGAGATGAATTTTTAGAATTAAAGCAAGGGTCACTATCGCTGGTGAGTCACGAGAGAAGGTATACCGAGCTATCGGGTATCTTGATGTTATTGTGGCATCCGAGAGTGACAGTGTCGACGATTTGAAAGGGGATTACGTCATGAAATACGTACTCGGTCCACAAACCATTGCTAAGTGGACGGACTTCTCTCACTGGTAGAGACCGCTCTACGTGTTGAGCGAGTATATAACAGAGGCGCAATCGATGAGTGGAGCCAACTCGTGGGCCTTCAACGACGAGTAGTTTTCGGTCGCGAGCGTGAAGATTCACACACAGGGTGAATGTTTCAAGTCGTCGGGACTTTAAGAATCGAGCCGGCGCCGATATCGAGGCGCAGATGAATGTTAGTGGTGCCTATCGAGGCGTGAGTCAAAGAGCACCTAGTCGATGCCGGATCCACAAAGAAGACCACGCATACAATGCAGAGTTCATTGCCGCAGCAACAAGGAGAACTCCATGTGCAAATTGTGGCAAGAATCATCGAGGCCAATGTCTTGTTGGTGTCGGTGTGTGTTACCATGTGTGGCAAACTGGGGCATTTCAAGAGGGATTGTCCATGCCTTAGAGCAAATGCACGCAGGGACCAGGAGTTGGGTCCCAGGCAGTTGAGCAACCGAGAGTTCCAAAGAGTGCGAGGAGAGGGCACCAGCGGTGCAAAACAGAAGGGAGTTGTAGGGAGACCTAGGCAACAGGGAAAGGTCTACGCTATGACTCAGCAGGAAGTAGAGGATGCACCAGATGTGATTACTGGTACGATTTCTATTTGTAATGTACTTGCATGTGTTTTGATAGATCCAGGTGCTACGCATTCCTTTGTTTCCAGTTTATTCCTAACTAAGCTTAGTAGGAAGCTAGAGCCTTTGTTTGAGGAGTTAGTTATATACACTCCAGTTGGTGATGCTTTACTAGTCAATTCAGTGTTGCGAGATTGTGAGGTCTTAGTAGAAGGTCTCAATATGTTAGTGGATCTTCTTCCACTAGAGTTGCAGATGTTAGATGCAATCTTAGGGATGGATTTCTTATTCACTCATTATGCTTCCATGGATTGCCATAAAAGGAAGTTGTTTTTAGAAAACTGTGGTTGGTGAAGTGGTTTTCAGCGGTGAAAAGAAGATTATTCCTACGAGTTTGATTTCACATTCAAAGCTCGGAAGTTGTTGAGAAAAGGATGCACGGCGTTTCTTGCTCACGTAGTGGAGGCGCAGGAAGAAAAGTTAAAACCAAAAGATGTTCTTGTTGTGAACGAATTTCTAGATGTTTTTCCAGCAGATCTGCTCGGGGTTGCCACCGATAGGGAGGTAGAGTTCACTATTGAATTGCTACCAGAACAAAGACTCTATTTCGCAGCGCCCGTATAGAATGGCTCCAAGTGAGCTCAAAGAGTCAAGATGCAATTACAAGAACTAGTTGATAAGGGATACATCGGACCTAGTGTATCACCACCGGGGAGCTCCAGTGTTATTTGTAAAGAAGAAAGATGGTACCCTTAGATTATGCATTGATTACGAGATAGCTTAAACAAAGTCACGATACGTAATAAGTATCCTTTACCCCGTATTGATGACTTGTTTGACCGATTCACGAGGAGCATCGGTGTTTTCTAAGATTGATTTGAGATCGATACCATCGCTTAAAGGTAAGGGAATCGATATTCCTAAGACAAAGATTCGTAACTGTGCACGGGCATTATGAGTTTCTAGTAATGTCGTTCGGTTTGACGAATGCACCGTAAGTTTTCATGGACCTCATGAACAGGATATTCCACCATGATTTGGATCGATTCGTGATAGTATTTATTGATGATATACTAGTTTACTCGGTTGACAGAAAGCTCATGAGGAACATTTGAGGATTATTCTGCAAACACTACGAGATAAACAATTAGTACGCTAAATTCACCAAATGTGAGTTTTGGTTGAATCGTAGTAGTTTTTTTTAGGGCATGTTGTCTCAAAGAAATGGTGTTAGTGTGGATCCAAATAAAGTTAAAGTCAGTAGTCAACCGGGAGAGACCAAACCGGTCTGCGACAGAGGTACGTAGTTTCCTAGGCTTGGCGGTGATACTACAAAGTGCGGTTTGTTGAGGATTTCTCACGATTAGCATTACCCTTAACAACTTTGACAAAGAAGAATGCTAAGTTTGAATGGTCGACAAGTGCGAATGAGTTTTCGTGGAGTCAAAAGAGATTAGTTACAACACCTATTCTCGACACTTCCTGTAACGGAAAAGAGTATGTGATTTCTTCGTGATGCCTCGAGACAAGGTTTAGGGTGTGTTCGATGCAAGAAGGAAAAGTAATAGCTTATGCGTCAAGACAATTGAAAAAGCATGAATGTAATTACCCTACACACACGATCTTGAGCTAGCAAAGCAGCTTGTTCTAGCATCAAGATCCGGAGACATTACTTGTTTGGTGAAAGGTGTCACATCTACACAGATCATAAGAGTCTCAAGTATATCTTTGATCGTAAGGAGTTGAATATGAGACAGAGAGAAGATGGTTAGAACTGATTAAAGATTATGATTGTACTATAGAATACCATCCAGGGAAGGCGAATGTGGTAGCAGATGCTTTGAAGGTGAAGTCAAGACTTCCTAGGGATGCCTTGTGTGGTATTCGAGCAACATTTTTAAGAACTCTAAGGGAATCTAAGGCGGTTGTGAATGCAGAGAGTTCAGAGTCTTTTAGCTCGATTTCAAGTCAGTCTTCACTGTGAGCAGAGGTTGTGAGAAGACAACCAGAGGATAGTAACTTGCATAAAATGTTTGGAAAGTCCAAACAAGGCCCAGAAGCAGAGTTTAAGATGAGATCAGACGGAGCCATAGAAAGGCAAGGAAGACTATGTGTTCCGAATTTTAGTGAACTTAAAGATGCTATTCTAGAGGAAGCTCACAGCTTCACTTACGCTTATGCATCCAGAAGCACCAAGATGTACAAAACTTTGAAGGAACGTATTGGTGGCACAGGATGGAACGAGAGATAGCGATTATGTTGATAGGTGTTTGATCCGCCAACAAGTTAAACCGAGTTAGACAGAGGCCGAGAGGACTCCTTAACCTTGCGCCAAGCGAGTGGAAATGGGAGCATATCACTATGGATTTTCTGTTTGGATTACCACGTACTTCAAGTGGGCATGATGGTATTTGGGTAATAGTGGATAGACTCACTAAAACAAAGACGGGTTTGTACCGATTAAAGCGACGTCTACACTTGATCACTAGCTAAGCTATACGTCGATTGCATTGTGAGTCAATACGAGTGCCGCTGTCTATCGTTTGAGATAGAGATCCAAGATTTACTTCTAAATTTTGGCCTAGCTTACGTAAAGCTATGAGAACAAAGTCAAGTTTAGTACAAAGATTCCATCCTCGCATGGATGGGCGATCGAGAGAGACCATCCGGACCTTAGAGGACATGTTGAGAGTATGTGTCCTTCAATTTAAAGGGAGTTGGGATACACACCTATCGCTTATGGAATTTGCTTACAATAACAGCTACCAGTCGAGTATTGGTATGGCACCATTTGAGGCTCTATATGGAAGACCATGTAGAACGCCCGTATGTTGGAATGAAGTTGGAGAGCGGAAGCTTATCGCCCCGAGTTGGTACAAGTTACTACCGACAATATTAAGGTAATCGAGAGAAAATTTGAAGGTAGCACAAGACCGTCGTAAGAGTTACGCAGATAAGCGACGAAAGGACTTAGAATTCCGGGTTGAGATCAAGTTTTCTTGAAGTTATCTCCATGGAGAGGTGTCCTTCGTTTTGGTAAGAAGGGTAAACTAAGCCCTAGATATATTGGTCCTTATCTAGTAACGGACGAGTTGGGCCAAGACCTCTGACGATCCGAGTTGCCAGCAGAGAACTATCTCGAGTACATGATGTATTTCATGTGTCCATGTTGAGGAAGTATATCCCGGATCCGACACATGTGTTGCAAGCACAACCAGATTGAGTGAAAGAAAACATGAGTTACGTTGAGGATGCAGTTCAAAATCCTCGACAGAAAGAACAAGTTTTAAGGAACAAGACGATCCCACTCGTGAAGGTTCGTTGGAGACATCACGGAGTGGAGGAGGCAACCTGGGAGTTAGAGGATCTAATGAGGAGGAAGTACCCGATGATTTTCACTTCAAGACTACTCAATTTCGAGGACGAAATTTCTTAAGGGGGAGGTAAGTTGTAAACCCGATTTCTTTGGAACTTCCTTATTATCAAACAACAAAAAGAAAGAAGAAATGAAGGGAAAGACAAAAGGAAAACAAGGAAAGAAAGTTTAAACCATTTTGGTTTGGTTTGCTTTTAAAGACAAAAGAAGAAAAGGAAATGAAACAAATGTTTTATTTGTTAAGTTATTTTGGTTTTACTAAGAAAAGAAAAGAAAAGAAAAGAAAGAAAGAAGATAAAGGAAAGAAAAGAAAAGGAAAAAGAAATGGAAAATGAAAAGAAAACAAAAGTGCAAAAAGACAAAACATTATCTTTCCACCGATTGTTTTGTTTTAAAAAGGGTTTCTCTCCATTTTCTTCTCTTTCATCACAATCTAAGGCTGAAGCTTCGTGGTTGAAGGAGAAAGGAAGAAGAAGGAGGCCATTTTTGGTGATTTTGGGCTGGAGTTGCAGAAGGAAAGAGGAAAACTCAAGGGAATTCATTATTATAGCAAGGAAATCAACTCAGACAAGTTCTGATTTTCTGTTCATCTCGAGCTCCACAAGAAGAGGTAAGAGTTGAGCTTTTGTTTCATGAACGTTAACTCATATTGGAACAAAATTCGTGAAGGAAGCTCGAGCCAATTCTGATGTTAAGTTGCTGTTTTGTTAAGAGGAAGGCAGAAGACAGAAATTTGCTGTCAAATCCGAGAGGTCTCTGATGTTTTGGTTGTTCTGATCTGTATACTTGAAGTTAGAAGCTCTAATTGGTATGGTTCGAAAGCTTATTCAATTTCCTACAAGTTTTGTGAAGGAATCGTTAGAGGAAAAGGATTGGAAGATGTTGTAATCTTCAGGTTAAGTTTCGGGTTGCAGCAGGAAGTGAAATCTGGAACAGCAGCAGAGAATCATTTTAGGGGTTAAGCTACTGAGGTATTTTCTAACCAATACGTTAGGAATCTCATTTTCATGTCTTCATAAGAGTTTTAGAGGGTTCAAAAGGAAGAGTTTTGTATAAAGTACATTCTTTTTGGATAAGTAATGAAGAAGTTATGGCTGTCTGAAAACAGGGCAGAAAATTTGAAAATGCTGGAATTTTTGAAAGTGTGTTTTCTTGTAGTTTTAGGGTTAAAACCATGAGCTCGAGGTTCTAATACATGAATTTGGTTTGTTTGACAGGCCAAGAGCAAATAGGTCAAGTGTACGGGCTAAGATTCTAGTTCAAGCAATCGTGAGTGATAAAAGGAACTTCAAAAGTGTATATATGTTTGAATTATGTTCAAGAAATGCAAGTTTTGCTAGAATAAAGTTTTCAATGCATTTATGCTTTCTTTTGAACACATGTTTATGAGTATTCATGTTTTCCTAGAAATGTTTCAAGTGTTCATTGTGACCCTAAAAGTCTTTATAAAGTTTATACATGAGCATATATCCAATGGTTGCCAAATTTTATGGAAATGTTATGATTTCAAGCAAGCATGTACTAGCAAGTATGTTTTAAAGATTTCAGCTTTATGAACAAGTGAGTAAGCTTGAGTTTTATGAAAGAAAAGATAAGCGGGCATGTTCAAATGTTTTCATGTGATTTTCTCGAGATATTGAGCCCGAGGCTTTATGGTACCGTGTGCACACAGTGTCTTATTCTCGTTGTCGACGTTGAGTGTACTCCGTGACAACAAATATTGCTGCGTGAGTGTTGGCGGGCCCCACTACGACAAAGACGATGGGAGTGTTGGGCGGCCCCACTACATCGTAGAGTAAACGTTGGTTGTCTTGGCGTGTGCCTACACAACGTAGATTGTGAAATGTTTTTAAAAGAGTTTATTTCATTTACATGCCTTACGAGATTTTGATGATATACTTGTTGGTTTTCTGAAAGTCTATTATGATTCTATGTTTACTTTCAATGCTTGAATACAAATGCATATGCTCATAGTTTTCGTGTCACATGTTTTACAAGTTACGATATTAAACGCAGCTACTCACCGAGCTTCATAGCTCATTCTTTCTATGTTTTCAAACTTTCGTGTAGAGATCGAGCTCCGCACCCGAGAGTTCTCGCCATAGTCTGCTGAAGCTTCATAAGTTAAATACCTTGTACGTGGCTGGTTTTGTCTAGCAAGTCTCTATGTTTGTAAATTATTTTGAGAGGACTTTGGTGTTATAGTTGTTTGTACATTAGAGGTTGTATAAACAATGGTTTGTCTTGTGTTGTTTCTGATTGCACTAGACTTTTAGTTTCCAAGAGAGACTTGTGAATGGTTTCTCCTTGTATATGTTTAATAGTTGTCCAGTTTCCGCTATGTCATGTTTAAGTGTTCCATTTTCGAACATAGTATGTTTATCAGGTGTATCAGGGTCAACAGGTATTGTTAAGAGATAAACAATGTCTGTTGGCTTCACGCCGCCTTTCGAGCCTAGTTTTCAGGTAGTTCGGAAGGGGGTGTGACATTTCCTTTGCGTTTATATTAAATTTGTTTTAAATTTTCATGTTTTAGTTTTTTTTTTGTTTTGCAAACTGTCTAGTTTTCGTAGTCTCTGAAAAAGCACCAAAAAGTCATATTTCTGCAATTGTTTTCATCTTGATCTCTTCATCATTATTGTAGATCAGGGTCTAAGCTTGAACTTTGTCGTCTATGAGATTTTCTAATTCAGCTTTCTTGAGGGTAAAAAGTATGCATGTTTACAACTGGTTCTGAAAAAACTGCTATATACGAGAACATGAGTTCTTGTTTTGTTATTGTTGTTTTTGCCTCTAAAGCATGCTCAATCCGAAAATTTCCAATTAGATTTGATCATTATGTTTAAACTTAACCATTTGATATTCAATCTTTGATGTTACACTTTGAAAGTTTGCAAAGTTGGCTAAAACATATTAAATATGGGTAGTTACATTTCTGCACATTGAATTTTCAAGCCTAGTTTTTAAATTGTAACTCATATATTTTAAAAGTCCAACCATTGGCTTTAAATAGTAACTCTTGTATTTAAAAATTCCAGCCATTGTTCTTAATTTGTGAGAGTTACATTCTTGTTCTTAATTTTTCTACCCTTAGATAAAATTTCCATAGGTTTATCATTCTGAATTTTTCTTTTCATAAGCCTAGTTTTTCTTGTTTGTATTCAACGTGTGCAACTATCCATGGGATTGCAAATCATGGCTTCTATACTTCAAAAAAAATGTGAGCGGTAAGAATGAGAGCTAATATAGATTGATTTGTGAAAATGAGTGAGTGCAAACACAAGTGACCTACATTTCCTTGAGTGTAAACATGTGAGAGAGTGTTGCAGTCTTTTGTGTTTTCTTAACATGGTTTTGCAGCAATGTTTCACAAGTAGATTCGAGGACGAATCTTTTTGAAGAAGGGAAGAATGATATGAACCAAGGCAACTCATGGCGTCACATTAAATGAAGTCAAATTCATGAAAGTTTAACACAAGTTGCATTTAATGAACTCAAGTGCAACTCATCATTTATTAAAGAATAACAAGCTTCATTTATGGAACAAGGGCTTCAAGATACTTCAAGATGTGCTTCATTTACTCTTGGATGGTTACAAAGAGTTACAAAGCTAACAAAGAGACACCATTCTCGGATTTATGGCTAATTTGATGTAAATTTCAGTTTTAAAGTCTTGTTTTCAATGTTTTAGGTTACAAAATAGTTAGTGGACATTATGGTATTGATGGGGATGTAAGTTACCACTCCTAAATGTCCATAGGTTATCTTTAGGGTTCAATTTTGAAGGCTATAAATAACCACATGTAATCCATGAGGAAAAAAAAAAGAGATTGAAAATGTAATCAAAAGAGGCATTGAGCTTTTTTTATAGCCTTTTAGATTAGGTTGCATGCTTAGAATCATTCAAGCTTGACTTGATCAATCTTGCTTGTGGAGTGATTCGGATCTCAAGTAAGTTTTCTTGCCTTGAGATATTTGATCGACAAGGTAATCCGATTTTACTTTCCTTGATTTGATTTTCAAAAATTCGTTTTGGGGTCTTTGAGATTGAGTTATCTAAAGGTCTTGTTTCTTTAAGTAAGGTTGTTAGATCCAATTGTCAAGGGTTACTTAACATTTTTTGTCATCGGAATCTTTGGCTTCTTTGATTTCATTTTGATTTTGAGATTTTTTTGGGGTTTAGATCTAATAGTCTTGTTTGTTGTTAACAAGGTAGATTAGATTTTTTCAATTCCTTATCAATTTCTTATCACTTTTGCTGATGAATTGTCCATTTGAGTTAAGTATTGTGTATTGAAGTAAGGGTAAGAGCAAGTCCAGTTAGGGCTAAAATATGAATAGAAGTTTAGTATTGTGTATTTGAGTTAAGTATCCATAGTATGTCTAATATGTTGATATGTTATAGGAGTCATGCCATCACGTACTAGCAGACGACGCAGGCAGGATCAGGGCAACCCAAGGCCAATCTGAGAGGGGATCTAGTGCCCCGAGAGTCCAAACTGAGGCCAGAGATCAGCAGCATGCCATTTCCTCACAGGAGGTAGGCAGGCCAAAGAGAGCAGGGCCAAGTGATCCAGAAAAGGCGTATGGAATAGAACGTCTGAAGAAATTGGGAGCCACAGTGTTTGAGGGTTCCACAGATCCAGCTGACGCCGAGGTGTGGCTGAATAAACTTGAGAAATGTTTTGATGTGATGAGCTGCCCTGAAGAGCGTAAAGTCAAGCTAGCCACATTCCTGCTAGAGAAAGAAGCAGAGGGATGGTGGAAGTCAATTTTAGCTAGACGGAGTGATGCACGCACTTTAGACTGGCAAACTTTCAGAGGAATATTTGAAGATAAATATTACCCTGGCACATACCGCGAAGCAAAGAGAGATGAATTTTTAGAATTAAAGCAAGGGTCACTATCAGTGGCTGAGTACGAGAGAAGGTATACCGAGCTATCACGGTATGCTGATGTTATTGTGGCATCTGAGAGTGACAGGTGTCGACGATTTGAAAGGGGATTACGTCATGAAATACGTACCCCAGTCACAGCCATTGCTAAGTGGACAGACTTCTCTCAGCTGGTAGAGACTGCTCTACGTGTTGAGCAGAGTATAACAGAGGCGCAGTCAGTAGTTGTCACACCCCCTTCCGAACTACCTGAAAACTAGGCTCGAAAGGCGGCGTGAAGCCAACAGACATTGTTTATCTCTTTACAATACCTGCTGATCCTGTTCTCCTGATAAACATACTATGTTCGCATATAGAACATTTTAACATAACACAACAGAAACTGGACAACTATTAAACATACACAAGGAGAAACCCTTCATAAGTCTCTCTTGGAACTAAAAGTCAAGTGCATCAAAACAACACAAGACAACTCATTGCTTATACAACCACTAATGTACAAAACTTCTATAACTATTTAACGTCTTGCTATACAATACCAGCCACGTACAAACTAACAACGTATGAAACTTCCAGCAGACTATGGCAGGATGTCAGGTACAAGGAGCTCGATCTCTACCTGAAAAGGTTTGAAAACATTGGAAGAATGAGCTAAAAAGCTCAGTGAGTGTCTATCTTTAAAACATTATAAGCTCACAGGTGAATCATAATAATGGCAGATTATAAGTAGAAAATAGCCTAACATCTGCTTTGTAAACATAAACAAATCATGCTTCCAATTTACAAAGTTTAAGTCATCACTTGTGCATAGCACAAAACTCGAAATGTACTAACATATCGAGGGTTGATAGATCAATAAAATAGAAACTCATAACAATAAAACACATGACATGATACCACATTAAACCATAGAGGTGGTAGAGTTACATTTATACCAATAAGGTTCGTACCACTCTCTCTCTCACGTGCACGTGGAATGCCTTTGGTCGTTTGGTTTTCCTTAATACCTTCTCTATGTCCTTCAAGATAAGGTAAAACCATTTACTACCCGAATACCTTCTCATTGTCCTTCAAAGATTTAGGTAAAACTATTTACTTCCCGGATACCTTCTCATTGTCCTTCAGTATCGGGATATCATGATTCATTCCCCCCTAAGTACCTTCTCGAATGTCCTTCAGTATTAGGGGTTAACCCCAAACAAGGGCATAATTTGTGTACCATGGAAATCATGTCTTTATAACACATACAACAATTCCTTGACATTTCCACATTGTCATTTATACATGTTCCCAAGTGGATTTACACAAAACATTCTCTAAACGAAAGCATACTTTCATAATTTAGTTTCCATACCTGGATTTATAGTTACAACTAATTCAAAGCATGCTTAGGTTCCATCATGACTTTATGTTAGAAAACTCTATGAAGCCATTTACAACTAGTTCAATCAAGATGTAATTATCAACACTTATGTTCATGAAGAAAAACATAGATCAAACATAGTTCTAAGATAGAGTCACTCACCGTATTAGAATTGGAACCTTGGCTTGTAAACTTGACCTATTTGCTCTTGGCCTGTCAAACAAGCCAAATCAATCATTAGAACCTCGAGCTCATGATTTTTGACCTTAAAACTTGCAAGAAAACACACTTTCAAAATTCCAGCATTTTCAGATTTTCTGCCCTGTTTTCAGACAGCCATAACTTGTTCATTACTTATCCAAAAAGAATGTACTTTATACCAAACTCTTCCTTTTTGAACCCTCTAAAACTCTTATGAAGACATGAAAATGAGATTCCTAACGTATTGGTTAGAAATTACCTCAGTAGCTTAACCCCTAAAATGATTCTGCTGCTGTTCCAGATTTCACTTCCTGCTGCAACCCGAAACTTAACCTGAAGATTACAACATCTTCCAATCATTGTTTTCTCACCATTCCTTCATAAAACTTGTAGGAAATTGAATAAGCTTTCGAACCATACCAATTAGAGCTTCTAACTCCAAGTATACAGATCAGAACAACCAAAACATCAGAGACCTCTCGAATTTGACAGCAAATTTCTGTCTTCTGCCTTCCTCTTAACAAAACAGCAACTTAACATCAGAATTGGCTCGAGCTTCCTTCACGAATTTTGTTCCAATATGAGTTAACTTTCATGAAACAAAAGCTCAACTCTTACCTCTTCTTGTGGAGCTCGAGATGAACAGAAAATCAGAGCTTGTCTGAGTTGATTTTCTTGCTGTAAAAATGAATTCCTTTGAGTTTTCCTCTTTCCTTCTGCAACTCCAGCCCAAAATCACCAAAAATGGCCTCCTTCTTCTTCCTTTCTCCTTCAACCACGAAGCTCAGCCTTAGTTTGTGATGAAAGAGAAGAAAATGGAGAGAAATCCCTTCTTAAAAAAGTCAATCGGTGGAAAGATGAGGTTTTGTCTTTTTCCCTTTTCTCTTTTTGCTTTTTCTTTTTCTTTCCTTTATCTTCTTTCTTTTCTTTTCTTTTCTTTTCTTTTCTTAACAAAACAAAATAACTTTATATATAAAACATTTGTTTCATTTCCTTTTCTTCTTTTGTCTTTAAAAGCAAAACAAACCAAAATGGTCTAAACTTTCTTTCCTTGTTTTCCTTTTGCCTTTGACTTCATTACTTTTCTTTTTAAAACAAGGAAAACCAAGTTTTAAGCATTCATTTCTTCCTTTCTTTTGTTGTTTGATAATAAGGAGGTTCCAAAGGAAGATCTTGGGTTTACAGTAGTGGAGCCAACTCGTGGGCCTTCAACGACGAGTAGTTTTCGGGTCGCGAATAAATAAGATTCACACACGGGTGAATGTTTCAAGTCGTCGAGGACTTTAAGAATCGAGCCGCGCCGATATCGAGGCGGATGAATGTTAGTGGTGCCTATCGAGGCAGAGTCAAAGAGCACCTAGTCAGTCGCGGATCCACAAAGAAGACCACGCACAATGCAGAGTTCATGCTGCCGCAACAACAAGGAGAACTCCATGTGCAAATTGTGGCAAGAATCATCGAGGTTCTGTTTCTCCTCTCCGATACACCATTTTGTTGTGGCATACCAGGTGCTTAAAGCTGGGACATAATTCCATGCTCTATCATATGGTCTTGGAATTTAGTGTCCATGTACTCTCCATCTCGATCCGATCGAAGCATTTTAATTATTTTACCTAATTGGTTCTCAACCTCGGTCTTATACTCCTTGAACTTTTCAAGAGTTTCAGACTTTCGATGCATTAGGTATATGTACTCATATCTTGAGTAGTCATCTATAAAAGATACAAAGTACTCATAACCTCCACGTGCTTTAACATTCATCAGACCACAGAGGTTAGAATGTCTATAACCTTTTCCACTAAAAGGTCTTTTGGTCATTTTGCCTTCAAGGCATGCCTCACAGACTGGTAATGAGTTTTCTTCTAACTCGCTTAGAAGTCCACTCTTCACAAGTCTCTCAATCCTATTGAGATTTATGTGGCCTAAACTTAGATGCCAAATATGGGCGTTTTCTTTTGGAGAAACTTTTAATTTCTTAGTTCGCGTTTCGGCTGTTTTAAACAGTTTAGTATTCAAAACACTTTTGACTGAGTTTGGTATTAAAACATACAAATTATTCTCAAGTGAAGCTGAACATAACACATTTCCATTTCGAGAAATAAACGCTTTATTGCTCATAAAAGAAACAGAAATTGATTGTTCTAACAGACAGGAAATTGAAACAAGGTTTCTAGTAAACTCTGGTACATGTTATCTAATAAAATGTACTTCCCGTCGAAGTAAAGCTTCACTGTGCCTACAGCTGCAACCGAGGCATCCTCTCCGGTTCCAACCCTGAGCGTAATCTCACATTCCTGCAGTCGCCGCCAGGAACTAATTCCCTAAAAAGAAGAACAAATATGGTTAGTGGCGCATGAATCAAGTATCCAGACAGAGTCACTACTCTCCACTAAACAAGTTTCTACAACAAGTAAATCATATTTACCTTCCTTCTTCTTCTCGGCAAGGTACTTGGGACAATTCCAATTCCAGTGACCGCCCCCGTTGTAGTGGAAACACTTTCCTTTCTCCGTAACAACCTTGACCTTTTTGTCTTTGAGGGCGGCAGCGTGGTCAATTTTACCCACCTTCTTCTTTTTTTCCCCTTTTGGTCCAGAAGGAGCTGCATACTTTGTCCCAGAGGTCGAACCCCTTTGATACGACCTGAAGGCAACATTTTCCTCAGCTTCCTGCCCCCTGACTTTCATCAAGGACTGAAAGGTCTGTAACTCGTTAAGAAACCGGTCAGAGTGTAGCTTATCTTGTTCATAACAACGTTGCTACGAAACTGAAGGAAACTCTTCGAAATAGTCTCCATTATAAAACTGACTTTGCTCGACTCATCGATCGAAGCTCCATTCTACTCCCCCAAGTTGAAGTAGGTCATCATGTCGAGAAAATGTTCCCTAATAGATGAACCCTCCTTCATCCTAGCGTTGAATATATGTTTGAGTGAATCATGCCTAACCTGGAAGGACTGTTGTCCAAACATGTTTTGCAACGATTCCATGATCTCCTTGGCGGTGACCATGAGCTCATGCTTCTTAGCCAAAACTTCAGATAAGCTGGTTATAATGTAGACCTTGGTCTTTTCATTAGCCCGGATCCACTGATCGTATACATCACGAACACTTCGTGATGTGGTCGAGCTCGGCACCTGAGGACACTCCTCAGTGAGCGCGAACTTAAGGTCGTTAGTTACTAAGATTGTATTTATATTATTTTTTCACGATTGGTAATTGTCACCAACGAGTTTATCTAAAGCTAAAAGGGCTATGACTCAACTCGACATTTTGCTGAAAGAAAAAAAAACTTTGTATAAGTTCTCGCAAAAACTTTTCAAAAAATCCAATCACGTTTTAGCGAATTTTATCCTATGATTCCCAGGTCATTTAAAATTGTAATGATACCCCAAAGGTTTAGAATGACCGCCACCGTAGGGTAGACAAAATCACTCCTCCTCTGAGACGAGACTTTCTCGACAGACCTTAATTCCAGAATAACTCTTATTCCATTAGGCATCTAGTTACCATTATTTGGTCTGAATCCATTAACTCTTAATGAATCCCGTGAGTGTCACCCTCAATCTTTAAATTCCCAAGTATCGTCCAAACAACAGTTGCCGTAGGGAGGACTATGAAGGCTAACCAACAAGAAAATCGTATCCGTTTCGAAAATTCAGGGTGTTCTGACTCCCATGATCAAAGCCCTCCGTAGGGATTGTTTGGGCCAGGCCAAACTAGCAGGCAGATCACAGGCGTCTCACGGTGTGCATCGAAAGAAGAGACCGTGGGTCCCATTTTCACAGGTCCTGCTCCCACTCACTATAAGTATTCTCTCCATTCACCTTGAATGTTAACCCATACAAATGCCACCCGTAGGGGGACGCTCCCATTTGTGCCACGAGGCCGAGTATGGATCTCACGGTGTGAATTTCACGGAGATTTGTGGATGAAAACTTAAATGTATCTCATACACTTAATTTACTCCCACTCAACACTTTATATTAACGAGATTAACCTAGATAAATCGGCTAATATTTACCTAAGTCTACCAATATAACTCTTATATATTGGATTAGCCTAAGTTTATAATCATATTATTAACTTAGGTCTATGTGAGTGAAAGAGTCTAGATTAAGAAAGCGGAAGCAATTTTGGATTTTGAACACTCTAAGTTGATCAATTTTGGAAAATAAAATGCATGCTCAAAGCTGGAAAAATAGAGGGATAGAAAACTCAACTTTGAAGATCAAATTCTCTTCTCCCGGTGGATTATTTTCAACTCGAACACTTCGTGGACAACCATTAGAGTCTTCCCTACTATCCTCAGGCCTTAGAACGGATTGTAGGGTCCTAGGTTGAGAGAATTTGGAAGAAAGGACCTCAAAGGTCACTAATTCAGGAATACCTTTTTTTCTGCAAAATTCTATCAACATACCTCAAATCACCATTATATAAAGCTTCAATAAGCTTCATTAGAGTGACATCTCAACAGTGATGAGGATGGATTGAGGTGGAGGTGGCCAATTTTGGCCAATTTTGAAGATGAGAGGATTGGGCAAGTTGCATTTTGGATTTTAATGAAAATCCATGAAAATCCACTAATTTTTCTTTAATTTTAATTCAAAAATTAATTTTAAATTAAAATTAATTTAATTAATTAAATAATTCAAAAAATAATTTAATTAATTAATTTTAATTTAATTTAATATCAAATATTAAATTAAATAAATTTTCTCGATCCCGATCGGTTTTCCAAACATGAATCCTTATTCATGCTATAAATCGATCCAATATTTAAATCATATTTAAATATATCCACCTCCTATTAATCATAGTTTAATTCATAATTAAGCTATGACTCGTTAAATATATCACAAATAATTAACGATTTCTCCCAAAAACGAATTTGAACAATTCAAATTCTTTTCTCTAAAAAAGTTACAAGGCTTAGTCCGAGCTAGTAAGGAGGACCTAATGGACCTGATATGAACCCAACAATGTCAATAATGAATAAAGAAGAGCTTCAAGATGGAGATACATTAAATGCACCATGGCTTCATTTATGATGAACTCAAGTTGTATTGAAGGAATCAAAGTTGAATTAAATGAACTCAAGTACATCTCAAGTTCATTTAATGCAAGTCTACCATCAATTAATAGAACTACATTCAAGCTACTTCAACATGAGCTTCATTTACTAATAGATGGTAGGGGTGTACATAAGCCGGGTTGGGTTGGGTTGAGGGAGATTTTTGGACCAACCCGAAGATTCGGGTTGGTAATTCATTCAACCCAACCAACCCTATTCATGAGAGTAACCCAACCCAATCCAACCCAATATTTTCCGGTTGGGTTGGGTTGGGTCACCGGGTTAACATTTTTATTTTTTAATAATTTTTTAAATTATTTAAAATATTTTTTTCTTAAATTAATAAATAAAATCACATAAAATTCAAATATCAAATTTCAAAATCTATAACATCTTAACATTTTGTTTGAAGTATAGAAGAAAACATAAGAAATTGAACAAAAATTCATTTATAAGTATATATTTAATTAAAATAAAATTAAAAAATATAAACTTTGGGTTGAGTTGGGTTGGGTTGGATCAACCCGAGCCTAAAAGGGCCCAACCCGAGAACCAACCCGAACTTGTCGATTCTCCAAACTTCTAACCCAACCTAAACCGAATAAAAATCTAACCCTACCCAACTCTTACGGTTTGGGTTGGATAGTCTGGGTTGGTCGGGTTACCGGGTTACTTGTACACCCCTAATAGATGGTTACAAATAGCTAGAAGAATGAATGCAATATTCATTCTCGGATTTATGGCCCTCTATTATGTAATTTTTAGTTTTTAAGCATATTTCATAAGTTTTAGGTTACATTTGAGTAGTGGATAGTTATGGCATTAAAGTTGTGGAAGTTTCAATATTAAACATGTCATTTTAGCTTATTTTAGGTTACAATTTAAAGGCTATATAAATACATCAAAGATGTATTGCAAAAAAAGACTTGGAATTATGTTTTGAATGAAAAGTTGCATATTTTGCTTCTTAAGCCATGTGCTTGTTTCTTTGCATATCTTGTGTGTTAGATTTGCATGCTAGGATCATTCAAGTAGCGTTGATCAAACTACTTGTGGAGTGATTTGAATCTTGAGTTTAGAAACAAGTTTTCTCTACTCTTGATCTTGATCATCAAGGTAAATCCGTTTCTATCTTCTTCCTTGGGATGAAATCATCTAGGTTTGGGGTTTTTGAGTTTAGATCTAAAGGTCTTGTTTGTCAACAAGGTTGTTAGATTTAAAATCATCAGCAATTACTTATCATTTGGTATCAGAGCATTAGGTTCTAGATCGGATATATGTTTCCATTTTTTTTATTCTTTTCTTCATTTTTATTCTGATTTTTTTATTCCCTATGTTCATCTCGTTAGATTCTGTCTTATCATAAAAACTCAAAAATAGTGTCATTTGCGTCAATATTTTGTTATTTTTGTCTATAGATCTCTGTCTTAGCTTCAACTTTGTCTTTCATAAGTTCTTCTAATTCAACTTGCTTAAGGGTGAAAATGCTTTATTTTTATAATCTGTTCTGAAAACCGAGAAAACCGAGAGCATAAGTTTTCTTTGATTCTTGATGTTCTATGGTGTTCTTTGTTTATATCTTTCATTTCTTGAGCTTAGATCTGATATTTTCATGTTAGATCTGAATGTTGTTGTTTGATTTCCCCATGTATATTACAAATTGTCATTTGCAATAAATGCGTGTCGTCGCCACACATTAAAAGTTCCATCCATAAGCTTATAAATATATTGATTATGTCGTGTGTAACTCCAATCTGTTTTTCATGTTATAAAATCATATTGTAACTCCTTTCAATTACATATTGACTATAGATCATTCAATTTGGAAGAGTTATTTGTTGGAATATTGCATTAGTTGTTGGTGTTTAATATTGTAACTCCTATACCCTTTGTCCCATTTCATCTCTTATCCTTCCATTTTTTTGTTTCAATTCTGTCATTTTCTTTCTTTCATAACTTGTTTCTTATTCGGTATTCGTTTTGCTCCATATTTATGCTATTTTATTTTCTTAGTGTGTTATCTACCACTTGATTGCAAACTTTGCTTATTGGCTCATGCGAGTGAAATTGTGAGTTTGTTGAGAGTGTGTTTCTGTTTTGAGTGCAAACACGAGTGACTATACCTTAACGAGTGAAAACACGTGAGGGAGTGCTTGTGAGGTCCATTTTTGTATTACTTTTTTCTTAGTTTTGCAGAAAATAAAAAGAAAAAGGCATGGAGCATAGGAGAAATCAATTCTCAAAATTGGATGCAAGGATCAAATCAACCTATGTTATGCCTAAGGAGAGATCTAATCCAATGCACCACAAAGAGTATTGGGAGGTAAAAGGAAGAGCACATGATGAAGGTTTCAAAGCTGTCCAAGGGAGAAATGTAAGGGAAGTTCAAAAAGTTGATTGTAATTTGGGAAGCATGAAGCTGAAATTTCCTAAATTCTATGGAGGTACAAATCCGAAGGAGTACATTCAATGGGAAAGACAAGTTGATCATGTCTTTGATCATTGCACTTTGAATGGGGAGAAAAAGGTAAAACTCATTGTTTCTCATCTTAGAGATTATGTCATTACTTGGTGGGATAAATTGTTTTTGAGTAGGAGGAACCTTAACCGTCCAATTGAATCATGGAATGTTCTTAAGCAAATAATGCGGAAGCACTTTGTTCCTAAGTTTTTCCATAACTTGCGAACTTTGAGACAAGGGAGCAAAAGTGTGGAGGCTTACTACATGGAGATGTAAACGTTGCTTGAGGAACTCGAAATTTATGAGGATGAAATGGTTACAATGGCTCGATTCTTTAGAGGACTTAACAAGGAGATTGCAATTCAGCTTGATCTTCAACCTTATGAGGATTTGGAGAGGATGGTGCACATAGCCATAAAGATTGAAAAATGTCTCCAAAGGAAGTCTACAAGGTACACTAAACCTAAACCAATTTTAAATGTTAGTTCAACTTTGGAAAGGGTTAGTTTACCTACTGAAAATAAGTCTATTGTTGAGGTAGAAAGTGAAAAAATTCAAAATGATTTACTTTGTAATTTAGTGTCAACACATGCTAGTGAGTTTTCTAGGAGATTAGATTGCAAAGACTTATTTGTTTGTAACACTTCTACTATTGTAATACCTACTCTTGATGAAGTACATATTGATGTGCGTGAGTTAGGGAAAAAGGCAAAAAAGGTCAAGACAAAAGCATGTCAATTGTTTGAAAAAGAATCTTGTAAGAAAATGAGTGTGAGAGAAAAGCATGTGACTAATCGGCCTATAGATGAGAGAAAAGCCAAGAAGGTGAGCTTATGTGAAAGAACTTGTGAGGTTAAATCTATTTTGTTTTCAAAACAAAATATTTTTTATCATTTGTATAAAGGAACTTGTTTTCTAACGGGTGAGCTCAAACCATGTTTTTCTAGTTTTTCTTTTGAGTTCTTACAGGATGCCAAAGTACTCATTGTGATGCTTGATTCAAAGTTTCCCTCCAAAGTTAGTGCCAAAGTATTTATTGAGAAGAAAAACTTCAAAATTGCTTCTAAATTCATCCATGGCAGCAAGCATAAGGTGTTCAAACCGGGTGATTGGGTTTGGAGACACTTTTGGAAGGATCGTTCTTCATTTCACAAGAAAACTAAGTGGAATTCATGACACATTTTGCCTATGGCATCCCATGACTACAAGATTGCTCTACAAGGAGAAGATGTCAATTACATTTATAATGCTGCTGATTTTCGTCCATTTGATGTTGGAGACCCTTTTGATTCGAGGACAAATCCTCTTGAAGAAGGGGGGGATGATATGAACCCAACAATTCCAATAAAGAATAAAGAAGAGCTTCAAGATGGAGATACATTAAATGCACCATGGCTTCATTTATGATGAACTCAAGTTGCATTGAAGGAATCAAAGTTGAATTAAATGAACTCAAGTACATCTCAAGTTCATTTAATGCAAGTCAACCATCAATTAATAGAACTACATTCAAGCTACTTCAACATGAGCTTATTTACTAATAGATGGTTACAAATAGCTAGAAGAATGAATGCAATATTCATTCTCGGATTTATGGCCCTCTATTATGTAATTTTCAGTTTTTAAGCATATTTCATAAGTTTTAGGTTACATTTGAGTAGTGGATAGTTATGGCATTAAAGTTGTGGAAGTTTCAATATTAAACATGCCATTTTAGCTTATTTTAGGTTACAATTTAAAGGCTATATAAAGCCATCAAAGATGTATTGCAAAAAAAGACTTGGAATTATGTTTTGAATGAAAAGTTGCATATTTTGCTTCTTAAGCCATGAGCTTGTTTCTTTGCATATCTTGTGTGTTAGATTTGCATGCTAGGATCATTCAAGTAGCGTTGATCAAACTACTTGTGGAGTGATTTGAATCTTGAGTTTAGAAACAAGTTTTCTCTACTCTTGATCTTGATCATCAAGGTAAATCCTTTTCTATCTTCTTCCTTGGGATGAAATCATCTAGGTTTGGGGGTTTTTGAGTTTAGATCTAAAGGTCTTGTTTGTCAACAAGGTTGTTAGATTTAAAATCATCAAGAGTTACTTATCAAGTTGTCTAGTTTGAAAGATGGCACGGAGGACAAAAGAAGTGTGCAGAAAAGGTGAACAGGTGGCTGTCCAGATTACACCTCTTGGGATTTAAAATCATCAAGAGTTACTTATCAAATAGTCATGCATGGCGGATCCTACAGTAGATAATTAAGATCATTTAAAGCATTTCTATGTTTTTTGTTCCATATTTAGAGCTCTCAAACGTTGTGCAATCAAGTTTTAAATTCCTAGGTCAATTTTTTCTTCATTTTTACATTTAATGCTTATTGAAGACTTTTGGTCTTTGGTGCTTTGCATGACCATTTTGGCCTATTTAAAGGCTTGTATTGGCATGGAAAAGGCAGAACCTTTATGAAAAAACTTGTGTTTTGTTTAGCCCCATTTGGTGTTAACTTTCTTTCAAATCTTGCTTTAGGTTTGATGTTTAACCGATTCATTGGATTAGCCCCGATCAAGCTAATTCTGGAGTGAGTTATCTTAGGATCTAGGAGTGATCATCCTTATTTTAAGTTTGATCTAAGAGTGATTCATCTTCTAACTAAACTCTTAGTGGAAATCAATTCATTAAGTTAGCCTTGTTCGCGACGTTTGCAAAGATCCTAGAAGGACCTCTAGCTTTGTTAAACCAACAAGTTTGGCGCTTATCATTTTGTATCAGAGACAATTCATGCAATTAAGTTGCAATTATGTTGTCTCAAAGATTGAAATTTGAAAACTAAATTGCAATCTTTGAGACAGGGAACAAAAAGTGTTGTTGAATATTATCAAGAGATGGAGTCCTTGATGGAAAGAGCAAAAATTCGAGAAGAAGAGGAAGACACCATGTCTTGATTCCTCGGAGGTTTGAATCGAGAAATTGCTCATCCGGTTGATAGAAATCCACCACCTTACCTTGAAGATATGTATCATTATGCTATCAAAATTGAAGCTCAATTGAAGGAAGAAAAGGAGCATTCAAAAAGGTATACATCTAAAGCTAGTACCTTTTCAAACTCTAATGCATGGAACAAGGATAGTTTTATGAATAGGAATGAACCGACACAACAAAGAAGCAAGTTTGTTGCTGCCAAAAGAGTGGAGGCCGAAAGCTCCAATGCTAAAAAGAATGAAGCTTCAAAGGAGGTAAGGGAAAAGTCTAGTTCTATTCAATGTTGGAAGTGCAAAGGGTTTGGACACATGAGCAAAGAATGTGTCAATAAAAGAGTTATGGTGATAAGAAATGTTGTAGTTGATTCGGAGGATGAATGTGAGGAGCATGATGCACCATTTGAGGAAGAATCTGAAATATGTGATGATGAGTATGCTGAAGAAGGTAACTCCATATCGTTGATCACAAGAAGGGTACTTAGTATGGAAATCAAGGAAGACAAAGTTGAAGACCAAAGGGAAAACTTGTTTCACACAAGATGCCTAATTAAAGGAAGTCCATGCAGTTTGGTGATTGATAGTGGGAGTTGCACAAATGTGGTCAGTAGTTTTCTTGTAAAGAGACTTCAACTTACTACCCGTCCACATCCAAAACCATACAAACTTCAATGGTTGACAAACAAAGGAGAACTTAAGGTAAATTCTCAAGTTCTTATTCCTTTTACTTTGGGAAGATATAAGGATGAAGCACTTTGTGATGTTTTACCTATGCATGCGGGGGATATATTGTTATGTCAACCTTGGCAATATGATAGAGAGGTCACATTTGATGGAGTGAAAAATAAGTATTCATTTACTTTCAACGGGAAGAAATTTACTTTACTTCCATTGTCTCCATATGAAGTACATCGTGATCATTTGAAATTAGAGAAGAAAAGAAAAGAGTTTGAAGAACAAGAGAGGAGAGAAGAAAGTAAGCTAAAAGAAAAAGAGAAGAGTGAAAAGAAAGAAAGAAGTGAGGGGCAAAAGGTGAGTGAAAACCAAGAGAGAAAAAAAGAGTGATTTTGAGGAAAAAGAAAGAATGTGAGTTTGGTTATAAGAAAGGGGGAAGTGAGGAATGTGTTGTTGACACAACAACCAAAATTTGTACTTATGTGCAAAGGAATGTGTTTAACAACTAACCCAAAATCTAATGATGTTTTGCCAAGTTCTTTTAAGTCTCTTTTCAATTTAAAGATATGTTTCCACATGAAGATGCACCTACGGGTTTACCTCCTTTAAGAGGGATTGAACATACCCGGGGCAACTCTTCCAAATATGGCAGCTTATAGGACCAATCCAACCGAGACTAAGGAGATCTAAAGGCAAGTAGATGAACTCATGGATAAAGGTTATGTTAGAGAAAGCATGAGTCCTTGCTCGGTTCCGGTGATTTTGGTACCCAAGAAGGATGGCACATGGAGAATGTGTGTTGATTGTCGAGCCATCAACAAGATAACGGTAAAGTATCGACATCCCATTCCTAGATTGGATGACATGCTAAATGAATTACATGGTGCTAATATGTTTTCAAAAATAGATCTTAAAAGTGGATATCATCAAATTCGAATGCATGTGGGAGATAAGTGGAAAACGGCTTTCAAAATAAAATTTGGACTTTATGAGTGGCTTGTTATGCCATTTGGCCTTACTAATGCACCAAGTACTTTTATGAGGCTAATAAATCATGTGTTGAGAGAGTACATTGGAAAATTTGTTGTTGTGTACTTTGATGATATTCTTGTTTACTCAAAAAGCTTGGATGATCATATTTTGCATGTTAAGACAATTTTACTTAAACTTAGAGAAGAGAAGCTATATGCCAACTTCAAAAAGTGTAGTTTTTGTCTAGACCAAGTCAATTTTCTAGGTTTCATTGTTGGAAGGAATGGTGATACGAATCCTACCATGCTATGCAAGATGAGAGAAAAGCTTCAAAATGGAGTTGAAATAAATGTTGTCCAACTTTATTTATGACGAACTAAAGATGCATTTAATGAACTCAAGTGCAACCCATGCTTCATTAAAGACAAACCAAACTTCATTTATGCAACTAGAGTTTCAAGCTACTCCAAGTGGGGATCTATTTATGCATGGAAGGTTACAAACTTTATGTAGGTTGATCAAAAACTCAATTCTCGGATTTATGGCTAATTCCATGTAATTTTCAGTTTTAAAGTCTTGTTTTCAATTATTTAGGTTACAAAATAGCTAGTGGAGATCATGGTATTGATGGGGATGTAAGTTACAACCTTTCAATTGACCATAGGTTACTCTAGGGTTTAATTTTGAAGGCTATAAATAGCCATACATGTAATCCAAGGAAAAGAAAAAGATTAAAAATGTAATCAAAAGAGGCCTTGAGCTTTTTTATAGCCTTTGAGCTATGTCTTTGCAATTCTATGTAGATTAGGTTGCATGCTTAGAATCATTCAAGCTTGACTTGATCAATCTTGCTTGTGGAGTGATTCGGATCTCATACAAGTTCTCTTGCCTTGAGATGTTTGATCGACAAGGTAATCCGATTTTACTTTCCTTGAGTTGATTTTCAAAATTTGTTTTGGGGTCTTTGAGATTGAGTTATCTAAAGGTCTTGTTTCTTTAAGCAAGGTTGTTAGATCCAATTGTCAATGGTTACTTAACATTTTGACATTAGAATCTTAGGTTTCTTTGATTTCATTTTGCTTTGGAGTGTTTGGATTTGTGATCTAAAGGTCCTGTTTTATGAACAAGGTTGTTAGATATTTCAAATCCTCATCAATTTCTTATCAAATGGTGTGCAAGTTGATGAAGAAAAGGTAAAGGCTATCCGAGAGTGGCCAACACCTACCAATGCAAATGAGGTGAGATCTTTTCATGGTTTGGCTAGTTTTTATAGGAGGTTTATTAAGAATTTCAGTAGTATAGCCTCACCATTAAATGAACTTGTCAAAAAGCATGTGAAATTTGAATGGACAGAAAAACAAGAAGATGCATTCAATGAATTAAAAGATAAATTGACCAATGCACCTTGTCTTGCTTTACCTAACTTTGACAAATCTTTTGAGATTGAATGTGATGCAAGTGGGATAGGTATAGGAGTTATTTTGATGCAAGAAAAGAGGTCAATCATGTTCTTTAGTGAGAAGCTAAATGGAGCACAACTCAACTACTCAACATATGACAAAGAACTGCATGCACTTGTGAGGACTTTACAAGTTTGGCAACATTACTTGTGGCCAAAAGAGTTTGTCATCCACACTGATCATGAAAGTTTGAAGCACCTCAAAAGCCCAACAAAGCTAAATAGGAGGCATGCGAAATGGGTAGAATTCATTGAAACATTTCCTTTATGTCATTCATTACAAAAAAGGTAAGGATAATGTGGTGGCCGATGCATTATCAAGAAGGTATGCATTATTTTCTGCCCTTAGTGCAAAGATTCTTGGTTTTAAACATATTGTTAAGTAACTCCCAAGAATTAGACCTAACAACCTTGTTGAGAAAACAAGACCTTTAGATCTAAAACTTAAAAACCCCAAAACGACATGGAATCAACCCAAGGAAAAGTTTGGAACGGATTACCTTGATGATCAAGATCAAGAGTAAAGAAAACTCGTTTCTAAACTCGTGATTCGAATCACTCCACAAGAGGTACGATCAACACCACTTGAATGACTCTAGCATGCAAATTCTAAACACAAGAAATTGCAATAAGGAAAACTTAGCTCTCAACAAAGCTAAAAGAAAACTCAATTCATTCACTTTAAAATTCTGTCTACAATGGAAGAAGAGAGGGCTTTATATAGCCTTTGAGACCCTTAACCTAATTGACAAATAGACACTAACTTTATGGGCTAGTTAGTGGGGAAAAAGAGTAACCTATATGAGTTACAATTTAACCACTACTCCCATATTGAAAACAAACTTAAATGATAAACAAAACTGAAATTACATTTAAAACTAATAAAGGTGTTGTCTTGTAACCATTATTTTAATACTAATCCATAGCTTTAAATGGTTTGAACTTGTGTTCCATAATTGAAGCTTAGCTTGTCTTGAATGAAGCTTGTAATGATACTTGACTTCATTGAATCCATCTCCACCTCATTGAATGCAACTTCAGTTCAAACATCACCATATTAAATGTTACTTTAGTTCAACTTAGTTCTTTTAGGTGAAACCCAAGTTAAACTTAAGTTCCATAAAGTTAGCTATGAGTTCATTAAGTGCAAGTTAGAATGCATTTAATGCGTCTCCATCTTGAAGTTCAACTTTGCACAACATGTGTGGAAAGACTCCAACATCTTCTAGAACCTCCTCTTTTGAGCTCACCATAGCTTGAATATGAGTGATTAAAGCTTGTTGTAGCTTCTTGGCTCTCGACCTTGTAATTGGACCTTCAGGCATGACAATAGGTGGTCCTTGGTTCATATCATCCTCCCCTCTTGAGAAGGATTCGCCCTCGAATCATAACCATCACCTACATCAAAAGGACTCAAGTCAGCAACATTAAAGGTTGCACTAACACCATACTCACCTGGTAAATCAATTTTATAAGCATTGTCATTGATTCTCTCAAGAACTTGGAAAGCTCCATCTCCTCGTGGTAAAAGCTTTGATTTTCTTTGATTAGGAAACCTTTCTTGTCGAAAATGTACCCAAACCCAATCTCCTATTTGAAGACTAAGGGTTTACGCCCCTTATTGATTTTTGAAGCAACCTTGAAATTTTGCTGCTCAATGTGCTCTTTAACTTTCTTGTGCAACTTATGAACAAACTCAACCTTTGCATTCGCATCAAGACTCACAAACTCATTAGGGGGCATAGGCAATAAATCAATAGGAGTTAAAGGATTAAAGCCATAAACAATTTCAAAAGGAGTGCATTTAGTAGTGCTATGAAGAACCCTATTATATGCAAATTCTATGAATGGCAAACAATCCTCCCAAGTCTTAAGAGTCTTATCAATAATAGCCCTAAGCATAGTAGTCATGGTTCTATTAACAACCTCGGTTTGACCATCCGTTTGAGGATGACATGTAGTTGAATACAATAGCTTAGTTCCCAACTTACCCCACAAAACACGCCAAAAGTGGCTTAAAAATTTAACATCACGATCACTAACTATGCTTTTAGGAATACCATGCAATCTCACAACCTCCCTAAAGAATAAGTCAGCGATAAGTTTTGCATCATCTGTTTTGTGACAAGGAATAAAATGTGCCATTTTACTAAATCTATCGACCACAACAAATATGCTATCTCTACCTTTCCTAGTTCTAGGTAAGCCTAAAACAAAATCCATCGATATATCAATCCAAGGACCATTAGGAACGGGTAAAGGAGAATACAAACCATGTGGTTGAAGCCTAGACTTAGCCTTGTTTACATGCTATGCATCGAGCACAAACTTTATTAACATCATGCCTCATTTTAGGCCAGTAAAAATGTTCAACAAGCATATCATAAGTTTTAGAAACTCCAAAATGCGCCATTAAACCGCCTCCATGAGCTTCCTTTACCAATAACTCACGAATAGAACAAGATGGGATGCAAAGTTTTCCTTTCCTAAACAAAAATCCATCAAACAACATGTAATCATCCACAACAAGGCCTTTTCACAAGATTCAACAAAAGGAGCAAAGAATGCATCATGAGGATACAAAGTCTTTATATGTTCAAACCCTAACAACTTAGCATTCAAAGCATTGAGTAAAGCATACCTTCGTGATAAAGCATCCGCAACAATGTTCTCCTTACCTTGTTTATACTTAATCACATAAGGGAATGTTTCAATAAACTCCAACCATTTGGCATGTCGTCGATTGAGTTTATTTTGTCCTCTCAAATGCTTTAAACTCTCATGATCCGTATGAATAACGAACTCCTTAGGCTAAAGATAATGTTGCCATGTTTGTAATGCACGAAACCAAAGCATAAAGTTCTTTGTCATATGTTGGATACTTCAAAGAAGCACCATTCAATTTTTCACTAAAAGAACATTAAAGGTCTGTTATTTTGCTTTAAAACAGCACCTATTCCTACACCACTAGCATCACATTCAATTTCAAAGGTTAACTCAAAATTAGGTAATGCAAGCAATGGAGCGGAACACAATTTTTCTTTCAAAGTGTTAAAAGCATTTTCTTGGTCTTTTCCCATATGAAAGAAACATTTTTCTTAACAAGTTCATTCAAGGGTGAAGCAATGGTACTAAAATCCTTAATGAACCTACGATAGAAACCCGCAAGACCATGAAAACTTCTTACCTCACTCACAGCTTTAGGTGTAGGCCAATCTTTTATTGCCTTTACCTTCTCCTCATCAACCTCAACACCGTTAGATGAAACAACAAATCCAAGAAAATTAACTTTTTCCATGCAAAAGCTACACTTCAGTAAATTTGCATACAAACATTCTTTTCTCAAAGTAGACAAAACAGATCGTACATGTTCAACATGCTCATCTAAGGATTTAGAATAAACAAGAATATCATCAAAGTAGACAACCACAAACTTCCCTAAGTATTCTCGCAAGACATGATTCATTAACCTCATGAATGTACTAGGTGCATTAGTCAATCCAAAAAGCATAACTAACCATTCATAAAGGCCATACTTAGTTTTGAAAGCAGCTTTCCATTCATCACCAATATGCATGCGAATTTGATGATAACTGATTTCAAATCAATCTTAGTAAAGAGACTACATCCATGCAACTCATCAAGCATATCATCTAATCTAGGAATTGGATGTCTATACTTAATAGTTATCTTGTTTATAGCCCTACAATCAATACACATACGCCATGACCCATCTTTCTTAGGCACAAGAATAACTGGAATAGAACATGGACTCAAACTCTCACGTACATACCCTTTAGCAAGGAGTTCACTCACTTGCCTTTGTATCTCTTCTCGCCTCCTTTGGATTAGTCCTATATGCTGGACGGTTTGGAATGGTTGCTCCCGGAATGAAGTCAATCTTATGCTCAATTCCTCTAAGTGGTGGCAAACCACTAGGCATCTCCTCCGGAAATAAATCTTCAAACTCCTTCAAAAGTAAAACAAAAACACTAGGCAAAGAAGGGTTAAGCTCGTTAGTAAAGAAACAAGACCCTTTGCACATAAGTACAAGAATGGTCCTATTAGAAAGCAAAACATTCCTAGCCTCACTTGACCTAGCATACAAACTCACTATTTTGGCTTTTCTCTCATTTTTTCCTCTAGGCCGATTGCTACTCTCTTGCTTTTCACTCAAACTCTTTTTCTCTCGATTCTTTTCTATTATTTCATTTTCACTTTTGCTTTTGCATCAACCTCTTGCCTTTTTTTTTTTCAAGTTTGCATTGATCAATAAATACATCTTTTGGAGACAATGGAACAAGAGTAGTTTTTCTACCATTATAAGTAAAAGAGTAACGATTTGCATACCCATCATATACTACCCGACGATCAAATTGCCAAGGCCTCCCAACAATAAATCTCAGCATGCATGGATACAACATCACACAAAACATCATCATTATACTTTCCAATGGTAAAAGAAACAAGAGCTTGCTTACTCACCCTTACTTGCGCACAATCATTCAACCATTGAAGTTTATATGGTCTAGGATGTGGTTTGGTCTCTAAATTAAGCCTCTTGACCAGAATTGTACTCACAACATTGGTGCAACTACCACTATCAATGACCACACTACAAGGCATAGATTGAATAAGGCACCTAGTGTGAAACAAGTTCTCTCTTTGGTCTAGACTATCCTCCTTAATTTGGGTGCTTAAAGCTCTCCTAGCAACTAAGGACAAGTTTGCAGGATCCTCTTCGCTTAACTCCTCATTCTCACTCTCATCATTTTCTTCCTTAACCTCATCTTCCTCTTCATCATCAGTCACAATATCTCCCTCTCTAATGGTCATAATTCTCCTATTAGGGCAATCTCTACTATAGTGACCTACCCCCTTGACATTTCCAACATTTCAAATCCCTATTTCGCACATTAGATTCATCTATCTTCTCTTTCCCTTTTAGAACTCTCCCTTTCTCTACATTTGCTTTAGGTTTCTCATATATCTCTTGGTTTCTAAGCTTAGATTCAATCTTCTTACTATCCTTTTTCCATGTAGAACTAGAGTTGGAAAAATGTTTAGAAGAATACCGTCGAGACGTTCGTTGGATTTGCCTCTCGATCTTGATTGCAATATGCAACAACCCCTCAATGTCGAGTAAGGGTGTAGGTCAACCTTGTCTTGCAATCTCCGTGTTTAGCCCATTAAGAAACCGTGCCATGAGACTCTCCATATCCTCATCTAGATCAAGTCGATCCATCAATGTATCCATCTCCTTGTAATAATCCTCCACGGACTTGTTGCCTTGTTTCAATGTGTAAACTCGAGATCTTTCTTTGGAACTTCCTTATTATCAAACAACAAAAGAAAGGAAGAAATGAATGTTTAAAACTTGGTTTCTCATGTTTTAAAAAGAAAAGTAATGAAGTGAAAAACAAAAGGAAAACAAGGAAGAAAAAGTTTAAACCATTTTGGTTTGGTTTGCTTTTAAACACAAAAGAAGAAAAGGAAATGAAACAAATTTTTTTTATATTAAGTTATTTTGGTTTTGTAAAGAAAAGAAAAGAAAGAAAGAAGATAAAGGAAAGAAAAGAAAATGAAAAAGCAAAAGTGCAAAAAGACAAACTCTTCCACCGATTGACTTTTATTAAAAAGGGTTTCTCTCCATTTTCTTCTCTTTCATCAAAAACTAAGGCTGAGCTTCGTGGTTGAAGGAGAAAGGAAGAAGAAGAAGGAGGCCATTTTGTTGATTTTGAGCTGGAGTTGCAGAAGAAAAGAGGAAAACTCAAGGAGATTCATTTTTACAGCAGGAAAATCAACTCAGACAAGCTCTGATTTTCTGTTCATCTCGAGCTCCACAAGAAGAGGTAAGAGTTGAGCTTTTGTTTCATGAAAGTTAACTCATATTGGAACAAAATTCGTGAAGGAAGCTCGAGCTAATTCTGATGTTAAGTTGCTGTTTTGTTAAGAGGAAGGCAGAAGACAGAAATTTGCTGTCAAATCCGAGAGGTCTCTGATGTTTTGGTTGTTCGGATCTGTATACTTGGAGTTAGAACCTCTAATTGGTATGGTTCGAAAGCTTATTCAATTTCCTACAAGTTTTATGAAGGAATCGTGAGAAGAATATGATTGGAAGATGTTGTAATCTTCAGGTTAAGTTTCGGGTTGCAGCAGGAAGTGAAATCTGGAACAGCAGCAGAATCAATTTAGGGGTTAAGCTTCTGAGGTAATTTCTAACCAATACGTTAGGAATCTCATTTTCATGTCTTCATAAGAGTTTTAGAGGGTTCAAAAAGGAAGAGTTTGGTATAAAGTACATTCTTTTGGATAAGAAATGAATAAGTTATGGCTGTCTGAAAACAGGGCAGAAAATCTGAAAATGCTGGAATTTTTGAAAGTGTGTTTTCTTGTAGTTTTAGGGTTAAAACCATGAGCTCGAGGTTCTAATACATGAATTTGGTTTGTTTGACAGGCCAAGAGCAAATAGGTCAAGTGTACGGGCTAAGATTCTAGTTCAAGCACTGTGAGTGACAAAACGAACTTCATAAATGTTCTATATGCTTGATTTATGTTTTAAGAAAATACAAGTTTTGCTTGTATGAAAGAGTTTAGATGTTTATTGTTTTCCTTGAACACTTGTTTATGAGTATTCATGATTTCTTAGAAATGTTTTAAAGTGTTCATGATGAGCTTAAATGTCTTGATGAAATTTATACACGAGCATATGTTTATTGCATTTCAAGTCTATGGAAATGTTATGTTTTCGAGCAAGTATGTTTTAGCAAGTATGTTTTTAAAGATTTCCAGTTTTATGAACAAGCTAAGTAAGCTTGAGTTTTATGAAAGAAAAGATAAGCAGGCATGTTCAAATGTTTTCATGTGATTTCTGAGATATTGAGCCCGAGGCTTTATGGTACCGTGTGCACACACAGTCTTATTCTGTTGTCGACGTTGAGTGTACTCGTGACAACGCATTGCTGTCGTGAGTCTTTGGCGGGCCCCCCTACGACGACAAAGACGATGGGAGTCTTTGGCGGGCCCCACTACATCGTAGAGTAAACGTTGGTTGTATCTTTGGCGTGCCCTACACAACGTGGATTGTGAAATGTTTTTAAAAGAGTTTATTTCATTTACATGCCTTACGAGATTTGATGATATACTTGTTGGTTTTCTGAAAGTTTATTATGATTCCACATTTACTTTCAATGCTTGAATACAAATGCATATGCTAATAGTTTTCAGGTCACATGTTTTACAAGTTACAGATTTTTAACATAGTCACTCACTGAGCTTCATAGCTCATTCCTTCTATGTTTTCAAACCTTTCAGGTAGAGATCGAGCTCCTGGCACCTGAGTTACTGCCATAGTCTGCTGAAGCTTCATAAGTTAAATACTTTGTACGTGGCTGGTTTTGTCTAGCAAGTCTCTATGTTTGTAATTATTTGTGAGGACTTGGGTGTTATAGTTGTTTGTACATTAGAGGTTATATAAACACTGGTTGTCTTGTGTTGTTTCTGATGCACTAGACTTTTAGTTTCCTAGAGAGACTTGTGAATGGTTTCTCCTTGTATATGATTAATAGTTGTCCAGTTTCCGCTATGTCATGTTTAAGTGTTCCATTTTCGAACATAGTATGTTTATCAGGTCTATCAGGGTCAACAGGTATTGTTAAGAGATAAACAATGTCTGTTGGCTTCACGCCGCCTTTCGAGCTGAGTTAGCAGGTAGTTCGGGAGGGGGTGTGACACAATGCTTGAAGCTTTTGAGCCATGTCTCGTTGGAAATGTTTTGGAACAAAACGCTTCCTCATGGACTCCTTGAACTCGTACCATGAATCGATTGGTGCTTCAAGATTCCTTCTCCTACTTGACATCAATTTATCCCACCACGTTTGAGCATATTGTTTAAATTGAGCAACACAAAGCATTACCTTCTTTTCTTCACTGAAATTATGGCAATTGAACACCGACTCCACTGTTTTCTCCCATTGAAGGTACTCCTCCGGATCGGTTTTGCCATAGAACTTGGAAGTTTCAATTTGATGCTTCCCACGTTTCGGTCAATTCCTTCTTCATAAGGAACTCGCCTTTGTAAATGTTGATGTCTTCGTCCCGACCTCTTCCCCTATTCAAGCCACGACCAACACGTCTTTCTCCCCCCGTGGTGGTGCTGCTATTAATGTAACTTGGTCATCTTCTAGTTGATCGTAACTTCCTCCCTCATATTCGTTGTCATGGTCATCCTCACGTTGTTGTGGAGGGGTGGAATTCTCCTCCTAGCGTGGTTTTGAACCTCCAACCTTCGTATACGCTCCGATAACTCTTCTATTCCACGAATCATTCTCTCCATGGTTCCTTGTTGTGCCTCCCTCATTCGGGCTTCGTTAATGTTAAGATCACCTTCTTGTGCCATGCTGCAAAATACGGTAAAGTAACAAAAGAAAGAAAAAAAAAGGACCTCGCAAGCACTCCCTCACGTATTTCACTCGTTAATGAAGTTCACTCGTGTTTAACACTCAACACTCTAATTAATGTATCACTCCCTTACCTCACAACCTCACAAAGCACTCAGAAACAGATTGATGTATGAGTATAGCAAAGTCAAAGAGCTAAGTGCAATTCAAAGTGATTAGACAACACACTAAGAATACAAATAAGTGTATTGAAGGAGCAATCCGAATAACAAAAAAGAAACAAGTTTAAGAAAAAAAATGACAAAATGAAAGGAATTCAAGAGGGGAAACAAAAATAGACCTAGAACAAATGGAAAAGAACAAAATTGGAACAAACTGAAATTGTGTGTCAAGCAATAGATAATGTCGAATTTTAATGGTCAAAATAAGATGTAACTCTCAGCAAATGATGAATATATCAGTTGAATCCAGCCTTAATAACAGAGGGAAGTTACACATAACAGCCACAAAAAGTTCAATGAATTAATCAATTGTAACTGTCATATTTAATGCCCAACTATTTCCTTTTCTATGAATTCTAGATGTAACTGATATGGATGTATTCCAAATGATCAAATATCAATTCAACAAGAGAGTACTATCAAAGGAATAATTGAATTCAAGTTACCTTGAAACAATGAACAAAAAAAATTAAAACAGAAAATTTGCTCTCGGATATGCTGTCTTCTTTTGACAGATTTGCAAAATATGAATATTTCACCCCGAAGAAATCCGATTTCGAAGATATCAAAGAAGAACAAATTGTAGATCAGATCTAGATCTAAAACCATGTAGAAGACGATATAATGAAATACGGAACGGAAAGGATATTTTTTTGTATTTTTTATTCACAATAAGAACATGCTCGGATCTGCAAAAACTGAAGCTAAAGAGAAAAGAACTCAAAGAGATAAATGCAAGGAAACATATGTCCGATCAAAGAGCCTAATGCTTTGATACAAAATGTTAAGTAACTCCCAAGAATTAGACCTAACAACCTTGTTGAGAAAACAAGACCTTTAGATCTAAAACTTAAAAACCCCAAAACGACATGGAATCAACCCAAGGAAAAGTTTGGAACGGATTACCTTGATGATCAAGATCAAGAGTAAAGAAAACTCGTTTCTAAACTCGTGATTCGAATCACTCCACAAGAGGTACGATCAACACCACTTGAATGACTCTAGCATGCAAATTCTAAACACAAGAAATTGCAATAAGGAAAACTTAGCTCTCAACAAAGCTAAAAGAAAACTCAATTCATTAACTTTAAAATTCTGTCTACAATGGAAGAAGAGAGGGCTTTATATAGCCTTTGAGACCCTTAACCTAATTGACAAATAGACACTAACTTTATGGGCTAGTTAGTGGGGGAAAAGAGTAACCTATATGAGTTACAATTTAACCACTACTCCCATATTGAAAACAAACTTAAATGATAAACAAAACTGAAATTACATTTAAAACTAATAAAGGTGTTGTCTTGTAACCATTATTTTAATACTAATCCATAGCTTTAAATGGTTTGAACTTGTGTTCCATAATTGAAGCTTAGCTTGTCTTGAATGAAGCTTGTAATGATACTTGACTTCATTGAATCCATCTCCACCTCATTGAATGCAACTTCAGTTCAAACATCACCATATTAAATGTTACTTTAGTTCAACTTAGTTCTTTTAGGTGAAACCCAAGTTAAACTTAAGTTCCATAAAGTTAGCTATGAGTTCATTAAGTGCAAGTTAGAATGCATTTAATGCGTCTCCATCTTGAAGTTCAACTTTGCACAACATGTAGGGAAAGACTCCAACATCTTCTAGAACCTCCTCTTTTGAGCTCACCATAGCTTGAATATGAGTGATTAAAGCTTGTTGTAGCTTCTTGGCTCTCAACCTTGTAATTGGACCTTCAGGCATGACAATAGGTGGTCCTTGGTTCATATCACATATGATTGAGCTTTACAAAGTTGAGAAATCAGAATTTCATGATGACATATGCAATGTTTAGGAGGGAACAACGTACATGATCATGTTGTATTTGATGGTATGCTTTTTAGGAAGGGTAAACTTTGCATTCCTAAGTGTTCTATTCGAGAGTTACTCGTGAAGGAAGCTCATGGGGGAGGTCTTATGGGACATTTTGGGGAATTTAAAACATACAACATGTTGTGTGAACACTTTTGATAAGAAATTTTTAGAAGGATTTGAAAAAATCTAAACTACCTTGTTAACAACAAACAAGACTATTAGATCTAAAACCCCAAAAATCTCAAAACCAAAATGAAATCAAAGAAGCCAAAGAATTCTAATATCAAAATGTTAAGTAACCCTTGACAATTGGATCTAACAACCTTGCTTAAAGAAACAAGACCTTTAGATAACTCAATCTCAAAGACCCCAAAACCAATTTTGAAAATCAACTCAAGGAAAGTAAAATCGGATTACCTTGTCGATCAAGCATCTCAAGGCAAGAGAACTTGTATGAGATCTGAATCACTCCACAAGCAAGATTGATCAAGTCAAGTTTGAATGATTCTAAGCATGCAACCTAATCTACATAGAATTGCAAAGACATAGCTCAAAGGCTATAAAAAAGCTCAAGGCCTCTTTTGATTACATTTTTAATCTTTTTCTTTTCTTTTTTTCAAGTTTCATGGCTTTGTATAGCCTCAAAATTAACCCTAGAGTAACCTATGGTCAATTGAAAGGTTGTAACTTACATCCCCATCAATACCATGATCTCCACTAACCAAATTGTAACCTAAATTATTGAAAACAAGACTTTAAAACTGAAATTTACATCAAAATATCCATAAATCCGAGATTGAAGGCTTGTACTAATCTTGAAAGTCTTTGTAACCTTCCATGCATAAATGAAACTTCACTTAATCTAAATTGAAACCCTTGTTGCATAATTGAAGCTTGAGTTATCTTTAAAGATGCATTTATTGCACTTGAGTTCATTAAATGCATCTTCAGTTCGTCATAAATGAAGTTGGACAACATTTATTTCAACTCCATTTTGAAGCTTTTCTCTAGTCTTGCATAGCATGGTAGGATTCGTATCAACTTTTATTGGTTGGAAATGAGAAAGGATGTGAATAAAGTGTGCAAGCAATGTTTCAAATGTAAGGAAGTTAAGTCTAAGTGATATGAACCAAGGACCACCTATTGTCATGCCTGAAGGTCCAATTACAAGGTTGAGAGCCAAGAAGCTACAACAAGCTTTAATCACTCATATTCAAGCTATGGTGAGCTCAAAAGAGGAGGTTCTAGAAGATGTTGGAGTCTTTCCCTACATGTTGTGCAAAGTTGAACTTCAAGATGGAGACGCATTAAATGCATTCTAACTTGCACTTAATGAACTCATAGCTAAATTTATGGAACTTAAGTTTAACTTGGGTTTCACCTAAAAGAACTAAGTTGAACTAAAGTAACATTTAATATGGTGATGTTTGAACTGAAGTTGCATTCAATGAGGTGGAGATGGATTCAATGAAGTCAAGTATCATTACAAGCTTCATTCAAGACAAGCTAAGCTTCAATTATGGAACACAAGTTCAAACCATTTACAGCTATGGATTCGTATTAAAATAATGGTTACAAGACAACACCTTTATTAGTTTTAAATGTAATTTCAGTTTTGTTTATCATTTAAGCTTGTTTTCAATATGGGAGTTGTGGTTAAATTGTAACTCATATAGGTTACTCTTTTCCCCACTAACTAGCCCATAAAGTTAGTGTCTATTTGTCAATTAGGTTAAGGGTCTCAAAGGCTATATAAAGCCCTCTCTTCTTCCATTGTAGACAGAATTTTAAAGTGAATGAATTGAGTTTTCTTTTAGCTTTGTTGAGAGCTAAGTTTTCCTTATTGCAATTTCTTGTGTTTAGAATTTGCATGCTAGAGTCATTCAAGTGGTGTTGATCGTACCTCTTGTGGAGTGATTCGAATCACGAGTTTAGAAACGAGTTTTCTTTTACTCTTGATCTTGATCATCAAGGTAATCCGTTCCAAACTTTTCCTTGGGTTGATTCCATGTCGTTTTGGGGTTTTTAAGTTTTAGATCTAAAGGTCTTGTTTTCTCAACAAGGTTGTTAGGTCTAATTCTTGGGAGTTACTTAACATTTGGTATCAGAGCATTAGGCTCTTTGATCGGACATATGTTTCCTTGCATTTATCTCTTTGAGTTCTTTTCTCTTTAGCTTCAGTTTTTGCAGATCCGAGCATGTTCTTATTCTGAATAAAAATACAAAAAATATCCTTTCCGTTCCGTATTTCATTATATCGTCTTCTACAAGATTTGAGATCTAGATCTGATCTACAATTTATTATTCTTTGATATCTTCAAAATCGGATTTCTTCAGAGTGAAATATTCATATTTTGCAAATCTGTCAAAAGAAGACAGCATATCCGAGAGCAAATTTTCTGTTTTATTTTTTTGTTCATTGTTTCAAGGTAACTTGAATTCAATTATTCCTTTGATAGTACTCTCTTGATGAATTGATATTTGATCATTTGTTCTAGGTCTATTTTTGTTTTCCTCTTGAATTCCTTTCATTTTGTCATTTTTTTCTTAAACTTGTTTCTTTTTGTTATTCGGATTGCTCCTTCAATACACTTGTTTGTATTCTTAGTGTGTTGTCTAATCACTTTGAATTGCACTTAGCTCTTTGACTTTGCTATACTCATACACCAATCTGTTTCTGAGTGCTTTGTGAGGTTGTGAGGTAAGGGAGTGATACATTAATTAGAGTGTTGAGTGTTAAACATGAGTGAACTTCATTAACGAGTGAAATACGTGAGGGAGTGCTTATGAGGTCCTTTTTTTTTTTTTTTTTACTTTTACTTTACCGTATTTTGCAGCATGGCACAAGAAGGTGATCTTAACATTAACGAAGCCCGAATGAGGAGGCACAACAAGGAACCATGGAGAGAATGATTCGTGTGGAATAGAAGAGTTATCGGAGCGTATACGGAGGTTGGAGGTTCAAAACCACGCTAGGAGGAGAATTCCACCCCTCCACAACAACGTGAGGATGACCATGACAACGAATATGAGGGAGGAAGTTCTGATCAACTAGAAGATGACCAAGTTACATTAATAGCAGCACCACGAAGGGAGAGAAAGACGTGTTGGTCGTGGCTTGAATAGGGGAAGAGGTCGTGACGAAGACATCAACATTTACAAAGGCGAGTTCCTTATGAAGAAGGAATTGACCAAACGTGGGAAGCATCAAATTGAAACTTCCAAGTTCTATGGCAAAACCGATCCGGAGGAGTACCTTCAATGGGAGAAAACAAAGGAGTCGGTGTTCAATTGCCATAATTTCAAGTGAAGAAAAGAAGGTAATGCTTTGTGTTGCTCAATTTAAACAATATGCTCAAACGTGGTGGGATAAATTGATGTCAAGTAGGAGAAGGAATCTTGAAGCACCAATCGATTCATGGTACGAGTTCAAGGAGTCCATGAGGAAGCGTTTTGTTCCAAAACATTTCCAACGAGACATGGCTCAAAAGCTTCAAGCATTGAAACAAGGCAACAAGTCCGTGGAGGATTATTACAAGGAGATGGATACATTGATGGATCGACTTGATCTAGATGAGGATATGGAGAGTCTCATGGCACGGTTTCTTAATGGGCTAAACACGGAGATTGCAGACAAAGGTTGACCTACAACCTTACTCGACATTGAGGGGTTGTTGCATATTGCAATCAAGATCGAGAGGCAAATCCAACGAACGCCTCGACGGTATTCTTTCTTCTAAACATTTTTCCAACTCTAGTTCTACATGGAAAAAGGATAGTAAGAAGATTGAATCTAAGCTTAGAAACCAAGAGATATATGAGAAACCTAAAGCAAATGTAGAGAAAGGGAGAGTTCTAAAAGGGGAAAGAGAAGGTAGATGAATCTAATGTGCGAAATAGGGATTTGAAATGTTGGAAATGTCAAGGGGTAGGTCACTATAGTAGAGATTGCCCTAATAGGAGAATTATGACCATTAGAGAGGGAGAGATTGTGACTGATGATGAAGAGGAAGATGAGGTTAAGGAAGAAAATGATGAGAGTGAGAATGAGGAGTTAAGCGAAGAGGATCCTGCAAACTTGTCCTTAGTTGCTAGGAGAGCTTTAAGCACCCAAATTAAGGAGGATAGTCTAGACCAAAGAGAGAACTTGTTTCACACTAGGTGCCTTATTCAATCTATGCCTTGTAGTGTGGTCATTGATAGTGGTAGTTGCACCAATGTTGTGAGTACAATTCTTGTCAAGAGGCTTAATTTAGAGACCAAACCACATCCTAGACCATATAAACTTCAATGGTTGAATGATTGTGCGCAAGTAAGGGTGAGTAAGCAAGCTCTTGTTTCTTTTACCATTGGAAAGTATAATGATGATGTTTTGTGTGATGTTGTATCCATGCATGCTGGAGATTTATTGTTGGGAGGCCTTGGCAATTTGATCGTCGGGTAGTATATGATGGGTATGCAAATCGTTACTCTTTTACTTATAATGGTAGAAAAACTACTCTTGTTCCATTGTCTCCAAAAGATGTATTTATTGATCAATGCAAACTTGAAAAAAAAAGGCAAGAGGCTGATGCAAAAGCAAAAGTGAAAATGAAATAATAGAAAAGAATCGAGAGAAAAAGAGTTTGAGTGAAAAGCAAGAGAGTAGCAATCGGCCTAGAGGAAAAAATGAGAGAAAAGCCAAAATAGTGAGTTTGTATGCTAGGTCAAGTGAGGCTAGGAATGTTTTGCTTTCTAATAGGACCATTCTTGTACTTATGTGCAAAGGGTCTTGTTTCTTTACTAACGAGCTTAACCCTTTCTTTGCCTAGTGTTTTTGTTTTACTTTTGAAGGAGTTTGAAGATTTATTTCCAGAGGAGATGCCTAGTGGTTTGCCACCACTTAGAGGAATTGAGCATAAGATTGACTTCATTCCGGAGCAACCATTCCAAACCGTCCAAAGATATAGGACTAATCCAAAGGAGGCCGAAGAGATACAAAGGCAAGTGAGTGAACTCCTTGCTAAAGGGTATGTACGTGAGAGTTTGAGTCCATGTTCTATTCCAGCTTATTCTTGTGCCTAAGAAAGATGGGTCATGGCGTATGTGTATTGATTGTAGGGCTATAAGCAAGATAACTATTAAGTATAGACATCCAATTCCTAGATTAGATGATATGCTTGATGAGTTGCATGGATGTAGTCTCTTTACTAAGATTGATTTGAAATCAGTTATCATCAAATTCGCATGCATATTGGTGATGAATGGAAAACTGCTTTCAAAACTAAGTATGGCCTTTATGAATGGTTAGTTATGCCTTTTGGATTGACTAATGCACCTAGTACATTCATGAGGTTAATGAATCATGTCTTATGAGAATACTTAGGAAGTTTGTGGTTGTCTACTTTGATGATATTCTTGTTTATTCTAAATCCTTAGATGAGCATGTTGAACATGTACGATCTGTTTTGTCTACTTTGAGAAAAGAATGTTTGTATGCAAATTTACGTAGTGTAGCTTTTGCATGGAAAAAGTTAATTTTCTTGGATTTGTTGTTTCATCTAACGGTGTTGAGGTTGATGAGGAGAAGGTAAAGGCAATAAAAGATTGGCCTACACCTAAAACTGTGAGTGAGGTAAGAAGTTTTCATGGTCTTGCGGGTTTCTATCGTAGGTTCATTAAGGATTTTAGTACCATTGCTTCACCCTTGAATGAACTTGTTAAGAAAAATGTTTCTTTCATATGGGGAAAAGACCAAGAAAATGCTTTTAACACTTTGAAAGAAAAATTGTGTTCCGCTCCATTGCTTGCATTACCTAATTTTGAGTTAACCTTTGAAATTGAATGTGATGCTAGTGGTGTAGGAATAGGTGCTGTTTTAAAGCAAAATAACAGACCTTTAATGTTCTTTAGTGAAAAATTGAATGGTGCTTCTTTGAAGTATCCAACATATGACAAAGAACTTTATGCTTTGGTTCGTGCATTACAAACATGGCAACATTATCTTTAGCCTAAGGAGTTCGTTATTCATACGGATCATGAGAGTTTAAAGCATTTGAGAGGACAAAATAAACTCAATCGACGACATGCCAAATGGTTGGAGTTTATTGAAACATTCCCTTATGTGATTAAGTATAAACAAGGTAAGGAGAACATTGTTGCGGATGCTTTATCACGAAGGTATGCTTTACTCAATGCTTTGAATGCTAAGTTGTTAGGGTTTGAACATATAAAGACTTTGTATCCTCATGATGCATTCTTTGCTCCTTTTGTTGAATCTTGTGAAAAAGGACTTGTTGTGGATGATTACATGTTGTTTGATGGATTTTTGTTTAGGAAAGGAAAACTTTGCATCCCATCTTGTTCTATTCGTGAGTTATTGGTAAAGGAAGCTCATGGAGGCGGTTTAATGGCGCATTTTGGAGTTTCTAAAACTTATGATATGCTTGTTGAACATTTTACTGGCCTAAAATGAGGCATGATGTTAATAAAGTTTGTGCTCGATGCATAGCATGTAAACAGGCTAAGTCTAGGCTTCAACCACATGGTTTGTATTCTCCTTTACCCGCTCCTAATGGTCCTTGGATTGATATATCGATGGATTTTGTTTTAGGCTTACCTAGAACTAGGAAAGGTAGAGATAGCATATTTGTTGTGGTCGATAGATTTAGTAAAATGGCACATTTTATTCCTTGTCACAAAACAGATGATGCAAAACTTATCACGACTTATTCTTTAGGAGGTTGTGAGATTGCATGGTATTCCTAAAAGCATAGTTAGTGATCGTGATGTTAAATTTTTAAGCCACTTTTGGCGTGTTTTGTGGGGGTAAGTTGGGAACTAAGCTATTGTATTCAACTACATGTCATCCTCAAACGGATGGTCAAACCGAGGTTGTTAATAGAACCATGACTACTATGCTTAGGGCTATTATTAATAAGAATCTTAAGACTTGGTGATGTGAATCAAACCATTGATCCATTGCATGTACCTGAAGGAGCAATAACAAGGAGCAAGGCCAAGAAGATTCAAGAGGCGTTCACATTGCATCTCCAAAAGCTCGTGAATGCACAAGGAGAGACCAAGATTTTGAGCCCAAAATTCTTTATAATGTTAGTACAACAAGTCAAGATGAGAATGGAGTGAAGATGGCACGGAAAAAGTTGTCTAGTTTGAAAGATGGCACGGAGGACAAAAAAGTGTGCAGAAAATGTGAACAGTGTGGCTGTCTAGATTGCACCTCTTGGGATTTCGTGATGTCAAACCTCGTCAAACGAAATAGTCATGCATGGCGGATCCTACAGTAGATAATTAAGACCATTTAAAGCATTTCTATGTTTTTGTTCCCATATTTAGAGCTCTCAAACGTTGTGCAATCAAGTTTTAAATTCCTAGGTCAATTTTTTTCTTCATTTCACATTTAATGCTTTTTAAAGACTTTTGGTCTTTGGTGCTTTGCACGACCATTTTGGCCTATTTAAAGGCTTGTATTGGCATGGAAAAGGCAGAACCTTTATGAAAAAAACTTGAGTTTTGTTTAGCCCCATTTGGTGTTAACTTTCTTTAAATCTTGCTTTAGGTTTGATGTTTAACCGATTCATTGGATTAGCCCCGATCAAGCCAATTCTGGAGTGAGTCGTCTTAGGATCTAGGAGTGACCATCCTTATTCTAAGTTTGATCTAAGAGTGATTCATCTTCTAACTTAACTCTTAATTGGGATCAATTCGTTAAGTTAGCCTTGTTCGTGACGTTTGCAAAGATCCTAGAAGGACCTCTAGCTTTGTTAAACCAACAAATTCGGCGCTTATCATTTGGTATCAGAGCTCGTTGGTCGACATCCTTTGGCCGACTCTCTAGAGGTGAAATATCTTCAATTTGCTTTACTTTATTTTCTTTCATTTTTTTATCATTTACAAAGTTTAATACAAGGCATCCTACAACTTTTCTTCCATTTCTTTGTGTTTAGTTCTTGGATAAAAAAAAACAGTAGCAAAAAGTGAAAAAAAGTAGCAAAAAGTGAAAAAAAAAGCAGTAGCAAAAAGTAGAAAAAAAATAGTAGCAAAGAAAAAAAAAGTGTTCAAGGATCCAAGACACACAAAAGTTCTTGATTTTAAATTTTATTTTCTCAAAACTTTGAGTTGTAGATCCTTAGGATGAGTTTCTCTAGTCTTAGCTTGTGAAAGGTTATCATTGATTTAGTTTTATATCAAGTTGAAAAGCAAGGTTGCACCAAATTTTTAAACCAACCCTTACATCTTTGACCTAGTACCAAAAGCCTACCCTTGAGTGATAAACACGAGTGTCCTTGAGTGATATCTTGGTGAGAAGTGTGGAGAGGTCCTTATAAAAAAATGTCACAAGATAATAAAGAAAAAGTTCCGCAAGTGGTAGATTCAAATATGGCTATTCTTCAAGCAATTCAAGGTATGATGGAGATGATGAGAGAAGAAAGGGAAGAAAGGAGAGCACAACAACAAAGAGAAGAACGAATCTTGCAAGAAGATGAAGGCATGTTTGATTTACAGGTACAAGAAAGAAACTTAGGAGGAAGAGGAAATGTGAGGGGAAGAGGAAGAAATAACGTTGCAAACATTGTGCAACCTAGAAGAGTGGAAAGAGTGAATGAAGAAAGGGATAGCGGAGTGAAACTCAGAATTCCACCCTTTAGTGGTACCATGGACTCAGGGCATACTTGCAATGGGAAAGAAAAATAGAACATGTATTTGATTGTAATACATATAGTGAGAATAAGAAGATGAAACTTGCCATTGCCGAATTCACCAATCATGCGGAGAATGGTATCAACATCTCAAATCCGAGAGAAGAAGGAAAGAGGAAGATCCAATAGAAACTTGGGAAGAACTTAAAGAAGCCATGAGAAAGAGGTATGTTCCAAAATATTATGAAAGAGATTTGAAAACTAAATTGCAATCTTTGAGACAGGGGAACAAAAGTGTTGCTTTGAATATTATCAAGAGATGGAGTCCTTGATGGAAAGAGCAAAAATTCGAGAAGAAGAGGAAGACACCATGTCTCGATTCCTTGGAGGTTTGAATCGAGAAATTGCTCATCCGGTTGATAGAAATCCACCACCTTACCTTGAAGATATGTATCATTATGCTATCAAAATTGAAGCTCAATTGAAGGAAGAAAAGGAGCATTCAAAAGGTATACACCTAAAGCTAGTACCTTTTCAAACTCTAATGCATGGAACAAGGATAGTTTTGTGAATAGGAATGAACCGACACAACAAAGAAGCAAGTTTGTTGCTGCCAAAAGAGTGGAGGCCAAAAGCTCCAATGCTAAAAAGAATGAAGCTTCAAAGGAGGTAAGGGAAAAGTCTAGTTCTATTCAATGTTGGAAGTGCAAAGGGTTTGGACACGTGAGCAAAGAATGTGTCAATAAAAGAGTTATGGTGATAAGAAATGGTGTAGTTGATTCGGAAGATGAATGTGAGGAGCATGATGCCCCATTTGAGGAAGAATCAAAATATGTGATGATGAGTATGTTGAAGAAGGTAACTCCATATCGTTGATCACAAGGAGGGTCCTTAGTATGCAAATCAAGGAAGACAAAGTTGAAGACCAAAGGGAAAACTTGTTTCACACAAGATGCCTAATTAAAGGAAGTCCATGCGGTTTGGTGATTGATAGTGGGAGTTGCACAAATGTGGTAAGTAGTTTTCTTGTAAAGAGACTTCAACTTACTACCCGTCCACATCCAAAGCCATACAAACTTCAATGGTTGACAAACAAAGGAGAACTTAAGGTAAATTCTCAAGTTCTTATTCCTTTTACTTTGGGAAGATATAAGGATGAAGTACTTTGTGATGTTTTACCTATGCATGCGGGGATATATTGTTAGGCCGACCTTGGCAATATGATAGAGAGGTCACATTTGATGGAGTGAAAAATAAGTATTCGTTTACCTTCAACGGGAAGAAATTTACTTTACTTCCATTGTCTCCATATGAAGTACATTGTGATCATTTGAAATTAGAGAAGAAAAGAAAAGAGTTTGAAGAACAAGAGAGGAGAGAAGAAAGTAAGTTAAAAGAAAAGAAAAGAGTGAAAAGAAAGAGAGAAGTGAGGGGCAAAAGGTGAGTGAAAACCAAGAGAGAAAAAGAGTGATTTTGAGGAAAAAAGAAAGAATGTGAGTTTGGTTATAAGAAAGGGGGAAGTGAGGAATGTGTTGTTGACACAACAACCAAAATTTGTACTTATGTGCAAGGGATGTGTTTAACAACTAACCCAAAATCTAATGATGTTTTGCCAAGTTCTTTTAAGTCTCTTTGCAGGAATTTAATGATATGTTTCCACATGAAGATGCACCTACAGGATTTACCTCCTTTAAGAGGGATTAAACATTTTCCTGTGGCCTTGCCCTGCGTGCAAGGAGCCCTGTCCCTTCCCTTTGTCCTTCTTCTTCTTTTTCGAATACCCTTATTCTTAGAAAAGGAAGGACCGGACTTAGTCCCGCAGGACGATCCTCTTAGGAACTTCTTCAAGTGACAACATTTGCCTCCTTCTCTTTCCTTTTGATTTCATGAGGGACTCAAAAGTCAGTAGCTCGTTGAGGAGAGTAGTTAGGTTATACTCTATTTTATTCATCACCGCATTTGTGCGCGAATGGCAGAAAAACTCTTCTAAGAGATTCCATAATAAAGGTTACCCGACTTCTCTCATCAATGATCGCCCCATTTACTTCAAATGACGTTGAAGTGGGTCATCATGTCAAGGACATGTTCCCTATGAGGCTCCTCCTTCATACGGGAGTTGTAAACGTATTTGACAAAGATCATAATGGACCGATGAGGACGGTTGTCCAAACATCGCTCAGTAATGATCCCATGATCTCCTTTGCGGTGACCATGGTCTCATGTTTCTTAGACAACACATCGAGATATGTTTGGCTAAGATATAGACTCTGCCTTCTCATTAGCCCTAATCCATCTTTCATAAGCATCCCGAACCATTCGGTTTGCAAATGAGCCGGGAGGGAAGGACATTCTTCCGTTAAGACGAATCTCGGATCATCAAGAACAAGAATCGTATTCAAGTTTGACTTCCGTGTTCCATAGTTATCGCCGCTAAGTTTATTGAAGGCGAGTAATTGGATAAAAGAGTTCGACATGCTTGAAAAAGAATGAATTCTATTAGTGAATTGTTTGTTACCTATCCAATTTAAGAATTTAGCGTAAGTAATAATGTACCCATAAACTCATTATTGTTTTTGCAACGATATTTCAGTGAGTCGAGCAACCACTACCGAGGCGCGCTAATCACTCCTTCATCGAACCAAGACATTCTTGACTAAATGTTAATACCTAGGAATAACTCTTATTCCAATAACATTCTAGTTATCGCAACTTTGGTCAAGAATTTACTAACACTTAGCAATTCTTGTAAGTGTAACCCGCCATTTTCGGACCTCGAGGTCGGCCCCAACAATGCTACCGAATCGAGAGACAAATCGGGGAATGGACCTAAGAGACCCTATCCATTTCTCGAGTTTGGGTTGTTCCAATCCCATGTTACATCCTCCCGAATGGGTGGTGCTACTTCGGGCACTCTGCAGCGCGCAACATGGGAATCTCACGGTCCAACCTAACGGAGGAGACCGTAGGATGTGTTGACACACCTCCTTCGCTCACTTACTATAAATACTTTCTCCATTCACCTTGCTCTTGATTTATGCAAACACCATCCGAATGGGGATGCCCTATTGACATCACGAGGCCGAGCATAAATCTCACGGTGTGAACATCGTGGAGAGCGTAAGAGGAAATTGATATATCATATATACCTTTTCACTCCCACTAAGTATTTTAAACAGTTTGGGTAAACTTTTACTTAGGCATATTCCGGCTAAAACAATATCACCTAAGTCTACCAATATAACAATTATAATCGGAATTACCTAAGTCTATTAACCTTTTAATAAACCTAGGTCTATGAGTTTAATTTATTAACTTTTAATAAACGCCACTCACGAAAGATAATTTATAAACCTATGGATTAAATTCACTCCCGTGTCGGTTCCTGTGTAGGGTGTTCCGCTTCCGCACCTTAAGTACCCCAACCTAGCTGAAACCTTCCTTAGTCGAGTCCTCTTCAATCAAAGTTTATAAATTATTGGTTTCCTAATTCTAATCTTATTAGAACTAGATAACCTAAGGTCTAATTAATTTCCAGTTCTAAAACCATTTTAAAACTAATTAATTAACCTTAGGTTACATGCATTTCTATGTTATAAACAGATTAAACATTCATCACATGAATAAATATACATTTATAACAAATCCATCACATGAAAAATGCATAGCAATTATATGTTTAATTTTTAATTAATATAACCCTTATATTAATTATAATTAAAACATATAATATTTGTTTCATAAATTAATATAACACTTACATTAATTCTTATGAAAACCAATAAACATACATATAATATATTATAACACTTATAACATACTTTCAATGCATGGAGCATGCTTCCTATGGTGGGATTTTAAAATCTATATGGCATACTTTATGCACATACAATCAGGGATTTTAATTAAAACATACATTCACAATGCATAATTAATTAAACACACTAAAGTGGACTGGTTTTGGCATTTAATGCAAGTAAACTACTAAATTATTACAATAATAATCTAGAATTATCATCGAGCCACTTCGAACTCTTCGAATTTGGGTCGAACCGGCTTGCAAATGTGTGAACCGGACCTTCAAAAGGTTGAACCGGGCTGTAAAAGGCTGTACCGGGCCTCCAACTGATGAAACGAACCCCCAAAATGGAAAATCCGGCCTCGAAATAGTCAAAACCGGCCTAAAACCACCCGAACCGGACCAAAATCGAGCCAAACCGGTCCAAAAACCATTGAACCGGTCAAAGGTTAATGAACCGGTCAACGGTCAAACTTTAAAGTCAACTTCATCTTCTTAAAGTGGGAAAACACGGGCTGAAGCAGATTTTCACTGTAGCAGAATTTAAAAAAATTCCAGCAGCTACTCTGTTTCCAGTTTTCAGGACCTCTTCAGCTTCAAACGTCAAATTGAAGGCCTTCCCGAACTCCAATCGATCCGAAATTTTTACAGCTTATTCTACACACATTAATGCTCAAACACACTTGAGCAATTTGAAAATAAAGCACAAATTGATGCTCAATTTAAATGCCAAAGTCAGAAGAACACTTTAGATGCCCAGAAAAATTGTATTTCATAAAACACCCACCACAGAACACAATTGATCAAATTGAGTGCTCAAAATTGCTCTGATACCAATTGAAAGTGTCTAGATTAAGAAAGCGGAAGCAATTTTGGATCTTGAACACTCTAAGTTGATCAATTTTGTAAAATAAAAAACATGCTCAAAGCTGGAAAAACAGAGGGATAGAAAACTCAACTTTGAAGATCAAATTCTCTTCACCCGGTTGATGGTTTTCAGCACGAACACTTCGTGGACAACCGTTAGAGTCTTCCCTACTACCCTCAGGCCTTAGAACGGATTGTGGGATCCTTGGTTGAGAGAATTTGGAAGAAAAGACCTCAAAGGTCACTAATTCGGGAATATTGAATTTTCTGTGTAATTCTCTCTAAACACCCCAAATCACCATTATATAAAGCTTCAAAAAGCTTCAATGGAGTGACAACTCAAGGGTGATGAGGATGTTTTGAGATGGAGGTGGCCAATTTTGGTGAATTTTGAAGATGAGTAAGATTGGGCAAGTTGGCAACTTGTTTTTCATGAAAATCATGAAAATCCCTCATTTTACATTTAATTTTAATTCAAAAATCAATATTAAATTGATTTTTAATTAAAATTAATATAATTAATTAAATAATTCAAAATTAATTTAATTAATTAATTTTTTAATTTAATTTAATATCAAATATTAAATTAAATAAATTGCCCGATCTCGATCGATTTTTTGAACATGAATCCTTATTCATGCTATAAACCGATCCCAATATTTAAATCATATTTAAATATATCCACCTCTTATTAATCATAGTTTAATTCATAATTAAGCTATGATTCGTTAAATATATCACATATAAATAACGCTTTCTCCCAAACTTGAATTTGAACAATTCAAATTCTTTTCTCTCAAAAAGTAATAAGGCTAAGTCCGAGCTAGTAAGGAGGACCTAATGGACCTACAGATCATGAGCTTCAACGATACGAGATTAACCAAACAAACTCTTTAGCCTAGCTAATCAACATTAAGCGTTAACCACCGGACATTCCACTAAAGCCCGGTGGTTGCACTCTCCTCACTGTAGAGATATATTTATGTCCACTCGATATAACCATGATTAGTAAGTCGATCCTTCACAGTCATTCAGAATTATAAATTGGGTCAAAATTACCGCTTACCCCTCAGAATTACCTCTTGTTCCTTAAGTTCCACCGATCCTCTAATGAACAATTGGTTTGTGGTCCAACCAAGAAAACCAAATCCTCTCTCGAGCCAATGAGAGGATGGGCCCATTGTTCAAGACCCGAGTCGATGCCAGGGAACAACCTTTCTACTAATCCCTAAAGCGGTAGGAATGAATTCCATCTTGCCGAACTATGTTCCCGACTATCTACCCGGTTTTATCCTTGAAATGGCAGTTTATTGAGTCGGCATGCAGCCTCGAGCCACTCTCACCCATGTAAATCTAAGGATAATTCGAATAAACAGAGTCCATAGAACGCTCGGGATTAAGATCGAGTTACCTAGGTCATCGGATGAATATAGTCGCTTAAGACAAGAACGGAGTTATAAAGTCTAAGTGACTATTGCGCGTCCAATCTTATGCAAACTCATTGCATAGGGCGCCCACTTACATGTCTCCACATGAACGATTAAGGATCACATCGCTTGTTCTCTCTACAAAGTGGGTCGCGTCCATAGTGTCCCCGTGATAAGGTCCCCAACCCTATCCTTATACTATAGATCTGCTCAAGTATAACTTGAACTTGATCCACTTTTATGTCACACATAAAGTTCAAGTATTCATCCTATAGCCAAGGGTTCTTTATTGGATTAAGGTTACACAATACACAATAGTCAATAACACTTTTACTGAATAAATTTCAATAACAACTTTATTGTGATATAGAATATTCATTCAGTTTACAAAACCACGAGTTTTAGGACATAAAACCCAACAAAGAAAACTTACTTGAGATCCGAATCACTCCACAAGCAAGATTGATCAAGTCAAGCTTGAATGATTCTAGCATGCAACCTAATCTACATAGAATTGCAAAGACATAGCTCAAAGGCTATAAAAAAGCTCAAGGCCTCTTTTGATTACATTTTTCAATCTTTTTTTTTTCATGGATTACATGTGGCTATTTATAGCCTTCAAAATTAAACCTAAAGATAACCTATGGTAGTTTAAGGGTTGTAACTTACATCCTCATCAATACCATAATGTCCACTAACTATTTTGTAACCTAAAACATTGAAAACAAGAGTTTAAAACTGAAATTTACATCAAATTAGCGATAAATCCGAGAATGATGTCTCTTTGCTAGCTTTGTATTTCTTTGTACCCTTCCAATAGTAAATGAAGCACATCTTAAAGTATCTTGAAGTCCTTGTCACATAAATGAAGCTTGTTGTTCTTTAATAAATGATGAGTTGCACTTGAGTTCATTAAATGCAACTTATGTTAAACTTCCATGAATGACTTCATTTAATGCGACTTCGTGAGATGTCTTGGTTCATATAATTCTCCCCTTCTTCAAAAAGATTCGTCCTCGAATCTACTTGTGAAACATTGCTGCAAAACCATGTTAAGAAAACACAAAAGACCTCACAACACTCTCACATGTTTACACTCAAGGAAATGTCACTTGTGTTCATTTTGAGAAATTAAACTATATAAGCTCTCATTCTTACCTCTCATTTTTTTTTTTTTTGAAGTATTGAACCATGATTTGCAATCCCATGGATAGTAGCACACTTTGAATACAAATAAGCAAAACAAGGCTTATGAAAAGAAAAATTCAGAATGATGAACCTATGAAAATTTTATCCAAGGGTAGAAAAATTAAGAACAAGATATGTAACTCTCACAAATTAAGAACAATGGCTGAAATTTTAAATACAAGAGTCACAATTTAAAACCAATGGTTGGACTTTTAAAATATGAGTTACAATTTGAAACTAATGGTTAGAAAATTCAATGTGCAGAAATGTAACTGCTCATATTTAATATGTAACAACCAATTTTTCAACCTTTCAAAGTGTAACATCTAAGAATGAATGCCAAATGGTTAAACTAAAACAAAAAAGATCCGTTCAAATGAGAAATTTTCAGAGTTAGCATGTTTTAGAGGCAAAAACAGCAAGAACAAAACAAGAACTCATGTCCTCAAGAAATCTGAATTAGAAAATTTCATATAAGACAAAAGTGACGCTTAGACCCTGATCTACAATAATGAGGAAGACATTAAGATGAAAACAGTTGCAGACATATGACTTTTCGGTGCTTTTTTCAGAGACTACGAAAACTGAACAGTTTGCAAAACAAAAAAAAAGCTAAAACATGAAAATTTAAAACAAATTCAATATAAACACAAAGGAAACATATATCCGATCTTGAGCCTATGGCGCTGATACCAAATAATGATGAGAAATTGAAAAGGAATTCGAAAAATCTAATCTACCTTGTTACAAACAAGATTATTAGATCTAAAACTCCAAAAATCTCAAAATCAAAATGATATCAAATAAGCCAAAGATTCTAATGTCAAAATGTTAAGTAACCCTTGACAATTGGATCTAACAACCTTGCTTAAAGAAACAAGACCTTTAGATAACTCAATCTCAAAGACCCCAAAACCAATTTTGAAAATCAACTCAAGGAAAGTAAAATCGAATTACCTTGTCGATCAAATACCTCAAGGTAAGAAAACTTACTTGAGATTCGAATCACACCACAAACAAGATTGATCTAGTCAAGCTTGAATGATTCTAAGTATGCAACCTAATCTACATAGAATTGCAAAGAAACATAACTCTAGGCTATAAAAAAGCTCAATGCCTCTTTTGATTACATTTTTCAATCTCTTTTTTTTCATGGATTACATGTGGCTATTTATAGCCTTCAAAATTAAACCTAAAGATAACCTATGGTAGTTTAAGGGTTGTAACTTACATCTTCATCAATACCATAATGTCCACTAACTATTTTTTAACCTAAAACATTGAAAACAAGAGTTTAAAACTGAAATTTACATCAAATTAGCGATTAATCCGAGAAAGATGTCTCTTTGCTAGCTTTGTAGCTTTGTAACCTTCCAATAGTAAATGAAGCACATCTTAAAGTATCTTGAAGTCCTTGTCACATAAATGAAACTTGTTGTTCTTTAATAAATGATGAGTTGCACTTGAGTTCATTAAATGCAACTTATGTTAAACTTCCATGAATGACTTCATTTAATGCGACTTCGTGAGATGTCTTGGTTCATATCAGTACGGGCCAAGGTTCTAGTTCTAACACTGTGAGTGACAAAACGTACTTCGAAAACGATCTATATGCTTAAATATGTTTTAAGAAATGCAAGTTTTGCTAGAATGAAAAGGTTCAATGCTTAATGTTTCCTTTTTTAACACATGCCTTATGAGTATTCATGTTTTCCTAAAAATGGTTTCAAGTATTCATTGTGAGCCTAAATGTCTTGATGAAATTTATACATGAGCATATGTTTAGTGTTTGCCGAAATGTATGAAAATGTTATGATTTCGAGTAAGTATGTACTAGCAAGTATGATTTAAAGATTTCTAGTTTTATGAACAAGCTGAGTAAGCTTGAGTTTTATGAAAGAAAAGATAAGCAGGTACGTTTAAACATTTTTATGAGGTTTTCTGAGACCCGATTGTGTAAATGACTGAGATATTGAGTTCGAGGCTTTATAGTACCGTGTGCACACAGGTCATATTCTGTTGTCGACGTTGAGTGTACTCTGTGACAACAATGCTGTCGTGAGTGTTGGGCGGGTCTCACTACGACAAAGATGATGGGAGTGCTGGGCGGGCCCCACTACATCGTAGAGTAAACGTTGGTTGTACTGGGCGTGCCCTACACAACGTGGATTGTGACATGTTTTAAAAGGGTTTATATCGTTTATATGCCTTACGAGATTTTAACGACATACTTGCTGGTTTTCTGAAAATCTATTATGATTCCATGTTTACTTTTAACGCTTGACTACAGATACATATGCTCATAAGTTTTTCAGGTGAAATGTTTTACAAGTTATAGATTTTAAATTCTGTCACTCACTGAGCTTCATAGTTCATTCTTTCAATGTTCTTTAAACTTTTCAGGTAGAGATCGAGCTCCTGGTACCTGACATCCTGCCATAGTCTGCTGAAAGCTCCATAAGTTTGATAATTGTACGTGGTTGGTGTTGTATAGCAAGTCCATATGTGTCATAGTTTATTTTGAGAGGACTATGTGATTATAGTGTGTGTAGATTAGAGGTTGTATAAACAATGTTTTGTCTGTCTTTGTTTCTGATGTTATTGTCGTTTTAGTTTCCAAGAGAGACTTATGAAGAGTTTCTCCTTATGTATGTTTAGTAGTTGTCAAGTTTCTGTTGGGTTAAGTTAAAGTGTTCCATATGCGAGCATAGTATGTTTATCAGGGAAAACAGGGTCAATAGGTATTGTTAAGAGGTAACAATGTCTATTGGCTTCATGTCGTCTTCCGGGCTAAGTTAGCAAGTAGTTCGGGAGGGGGGTGTGACAACAATTACTCGCCCAATATGTTTATCTTCTCAGGGACAGGACCACGTAGGGAGCTGGGAACTTAACTACGCGAGATGGAATTCACTCGTTCCCGAATTAGGGAAACTAGAGGGGTTGTTCCCTTAAGTGTTGTCTCTAGGGCTTGGACAACGGGTGCCCACCCTCTCACTGGCCCGAGAGGGATGTTATTTATGGTTGGACCATGCAACATAGTTGTTCATTAGAGGAGCAGTGAGACTTAAGGAGCAAGAGGTAGACACATGGGGTAAAACGGTAATTTGACCCAACAGTATCTACGAACAACCTGTGAAGGGTCGACTCATGGGCATTGGTTATATCAATGGACACAACTTGTCCTGCAGTGATGGGAGTGCAGCTACGGGTTTTAGTGAAGTGTTACTACTAATGAATGTTGAATAACCGAGTCAAAGAGTTTGACAGGTTAATCTCGAATCATTAGAGCTCGTCATCTGTAGGTCCATTAGGTCACTCGGTTGGCTCAAACTGGATAAATTGAGGGTTTGTAGTTTGGTGTAAATTTGAAGTGCTCAGATTCATTATTTGGGTATTTACGTCATTTATATGTGATATAATTGACATAATATATAGTTTGACGTGAATAAGATTCATAATAAACTATAGGTTAGCCTAATTGATTAATTAGTGCTAATTAAGAGAAATTGGATTGAGAGAAATTAAATTGAATGTGATTCAATTTAAAATTCCACAATTATACAAATGAGATTTGTATAATAAGGTATGAGATACCTTATTATATGTAATATGCAAATATGATTTTCATATTATAAGGTTGTGGTAAAATGGTGATTTTGTGGAGATTTCAACTCCACTACTCACCATTATAAATAGGCTTTCTGAGAAGCCTTTTGAAAGGTGAATAGTTCATTTTTGGAATTCCATCCAAAGAAGCTTTCTCTCTTCTCTCAATTCTCTCTCAATTTCTCTCCACCCAAAATCCAAAGAGAGTCCCGCCATTCTCCCTCAACCGATCGAGAACAACCGAGAAGATCATTTTGGAGGTGTCCAATTTGTTCGGTTCGAGAGATCGTTGGCACGAAGAGTTCGTGATCGGAGAAGAAATCGTCGAAGAAAGGTTCTTCAACAAGTAAGTATACGTTTACTTTCTGTTTTCTTCTTCTAAATTGCATGTTTAGCCTAGAATTTATGAGATATGTTCAATTTTAAGAAATCAGTAGCATAACGTAACACCACGACGTTTCATGTCGTTTCCGCTGTGGGATTTCCATTTCCTTCAACCAGTATAAGGTTCCCAACCTCATGCGTATATCATAGACCTTTTAGGTTATATATACTTGAACATTATCCAACTTGTGTCTACTACACATTTGTTCAAGATCTATCATTATAACCTTGGAACTTAGTTTATTGGATTTAGGTTTATGTGCGAGAATATAATAAATAACTCTTTATTTATTTGAATAACATTATTACAAAACTACACTTGTTTAGGGAATAAACCCCAACATATCACACCTCCAAACTTGAGCCATTGGTTGTCCTCAAGCAATCAAACAAACTTTGCTAATTCTTAAGTTTAACATTTAGAAAGAATCACAACTTTTTCTCAGAGGTGTCTCAAACTCATAACATTGAGTTTCACAACCAACTCCATTACTAACTTAACTGGCCTTGGTATTTTTTCTCTCAAATTCTCATTATGACTATACTACCACTATCACCCTTGTTCGGTCGTGTCTACTTCCTATATAAGTTTTAGGACACAATATGAAAATCATATTTGCATATTACATACTAGCACAATTGTGCCTCTTCTCTCTTTCTTTTTTTTTGCGAGGGTTTATTTTTCTAAGTCAATTGTGCTTTCGCTCCAACTCACCAACACTTTGTGGTGAAGGTGGCTGACTACGAGCACACATCACTATTGTGTTTACTCATTCCCTGAAACGACCTTTCATGCAGAGCAAATCATGGGTGTCATGACTTTTCCTGGTTACTTGGTTGTTTCTAGGAAGTGGAGTATCCCTCCTTATCCTTATTTCTTTCGAATTTTCGAAATTTTCAAACAAATTCCCAGGTAGATCCCCAGCTATAGGTGTTCCCTACGTCCAGCTTAAGTACCTCAGACTTAGACAGGATCCTCCTTAGACAGAATTTGCTAAAAAATTTCTCAATTGATCGAACTAAGGGTTTTTTTTTTCACGGGCAGTTATTACAATGAATTGGGGTTACTAAGGATAGAGACAAAGGGGTTACAAAAATTTCAATACAAGTCATTCAGAAAATGTAAGATAAAATGCAACTGCATTTTTACCAGCAAAACTCCCCCCCCCCCAAACTTAAGATAGGCAATGTCCACATTGACTTATTATGATCAAGGTGCTGGTTTAATGCCTATATATTCCACAAACTAGACGTTCCTTAGGTTCTAAGGCATGACCTAATGAGACAGGAGAACAAATGCTAAGGATAGTTAACAGTTTTTTATTGTTTGCGAAAGGATTAAATGTTTAATGAGTTGAGTTTTCACCAGTTATCATCATAGAGGTTCTACTTCTTTCGAACTACTAAAGTAAAAAAAAAAATCCATGCAAATGAATTCAAAAATAAAAAGAAAAATATATATAAATTGCAAGTTCAAAATAAGAATGAAGATAATTCAAATGAGCTGAAATAAAATTATCCAAAGCAGACAAAATAAAGAAACACAAAGTCTGGTAATAAATTAAGACAAATGATTTTGAGATGAGGTTGGTGGCATTCCCTAATTGGCAGAATCTTCTTCTTCCATGTAGGTTAGGTTGGCGAGCAGGTCATTAGGGAATTCAGGAAGTGTTGGCCCCTTGCCCTTAGTCAGTCTGGCAAGTGTACTGCTGATGGTAGCATCCCTTTCTTTCACATAGTGTCACACCCCCTCCCGAACTACCTGCTACTTAGCCTGAAAGGCGGCGTGAAACCAACAGACATTGTTTACCTCTTAACAATACCTGCTGACTCTGTTCTCCTGATAAACATACTATGTTCGCATATGGAACATTTTAACATAACACAGCAGAAACTAGACAACTATTAAACATACACAAGGAGAAACCCTTCATAAGTCTCTCTTGGAAACTAAAAGTCAAGTGCATCAAAACAACACAAGACAACTCATTGTTTATACAACCGCTAATGTACAAAACTTCTATAACTACATAACGACTTGCTATACAACACCAGCCACGTACAAACTAACAACTTATGAAACTTTCAGTGAGACTATGGCGGGATGTCGGTACCGTGAGCTCGATCTCTACGAAAGGTTTGAAAACATTGAAAGAATGAGCTAAAAAGCTCAGTGAGTGTCTATCTTTAAAACATTATAAGCTCACAGGTGAATCATAATAATGGCAAGTAGAAAATAGCTTAACATCTGTTTGTAAACATAAACAAACCATGCTTCCAATTTACAGGTTTAAGTCACCACTTGTGCATAGCACACAACTCGAAATGTACTAACATATCGAGGGTAGATAGATCAATAATATAGAAGCTCATAACAATAAAACACATGACATGATACCACATCAAACCATAGAGGTGGTAGAGTTACATTTATACCAATAAGGTTCATACCTCTCTCTCTCTCACGTGCACGTGGAATACCTTTGGTCGTTTGGTTTTCCCTAATACCTTCTCAATGTCCTTCAGTATTAAGGTAAAACCATTTATTACCCGAATACCTTCTCATTGTCCTTCAGTATTTAGGTAAAACCATTTACTTCTCGGATACCTTCTCATTGTCCTTCAGTATCGGGATATCATGATTCATTCCCCCCCCTAAGTACCTTCTCAAATGTCCTTCAATATTAGGGGTTAACCCCAAACAAGGGCATAATTTGTGTACCATGGAAATCATGTCTTTATAACACATACAACAATTTCTTGACATTTTCACATTATCATCTAAATATGTTCCCAAGTGGATTTACACAAAACATTCTCTAAAGGAAAGCATACTTTTACAATTTAGTTTCCATATTTGGATTTATAGTTACAACTAACTTCAAGCATGCTTAGGTTCCATCATGAACTTTATGTTAGAAAATTCTATGAAGCCATTCATAACTAGTTCAAACAGGATGTAATTATCAACACTTATGTTCATGAAGAAAAACATAGGTCAAGCATAGTTCTAAGATAGAGTCACTCACAGTATTAGAATTGGAACCTTGGCTTGTAAACTTGACTTATTTGCTCTTGGCCTGTCAAACAAACCAACTCAACCATTAGAACCTCGAGCTCATGATTTTTTACCTTAAATCTACAAGGAAACACACTTTCAAATTTCCAGCATTTTCAGATTTTCTGTCCTGTTTTCAGACAGCCATAACTTCTTCATTACTTATCCAAAAATAATGTAATTTATACCAAACTCTTCCTTTTGGAACCCTCTAAAAATCATATGAAGACATGAAATTGAAATTCCAAACGGATTTGCTCAGAAATACCTCGAAAGCTACTTTCCTCAAAACAGACTTCTGTTGTTTCCAGATTCGAATTTCCTGCTGCACAACAAATTTAACCTGATATTTAAAACATCTTCTAGACATTTTCCACTCACAATTTCTTCACGAAAGTTGTAGGAAATTCAATAAGATTTCGAACCATACCAATTAGAGCTTCTAACTCCAAGTATTCAGATCAGAACAACCAAAACATCAGAGACTTCCCAGATTTGACAGCAAATTCTGTCTTCTGTCTTCCTCTTCACAAAACAGTAAGTTAACTTCAGTATTAGCTCGAGCTTCCTTCACAAACTTTGTTCCAAATTGAGTTAACTTTCATGTATCAAAAACCCAACTCTTACCTCTTCTTGTTGAGCTCGAAAAGACCAAAACATCAGATCTGGTCTGAGTTGATCACCTTGCTGTTATACAATTAAGCTTTGAGTTCTCCTCCTTTCTTCTGCAATTCCAGCTCCAAAATCACGAAAATGGCTTCCATTCTCCTCCTTTCTCCTTCTCCCATGAAGCTTCAGCTTTGGTTTTGATAAATGAAGAAGAAAATGGAGAAGATAAAGTTATTTAAAAAAAAAAACAAACGGTGGAGGTGGTATTTGTCTTCTTCCCTTTTTGCTTTTTGCTTTTCTTTTCTTTTTCCTTTTCTTTTTTCTTTCCTTTATCCCTTTCTTTCTTTTCTTTTCTTTTCTTTTCTTAACAAAATAAAACTTAATATATTAAACATTTGTTTCATTTCCTTTTCTTCTTTTGTCTTTAAAGCAATCCAAACCAAAATGGTTTAAACTTTCCTTCCTTGTTTTCCTTTTGTCTTTCACTTCATTTCTTTTCTTTTTAAAACATGGAAAACAAAGTTTTAAACATTCATCTCTTCTTTCTTTTTGTTGTTTGTTAATAAGGAAGTTCCAAAAAGATTGGGTTTACAACTTACCTCCCCTTAAGAAATTTCGTCCTCGAAATTGAGTAGTCTTTAAGTGAAAATCATCGGGTACTTCCTTCTCATTAGGTCCTCTAATTCCCAGGTAGCCTCCTCCACTCCGTGATGTCTCCAACGAACCTTCACGAGTGAGATCGTCTTGTTTTTCAAAACTTGTTCTTTCCTGTCGAGGATTTGAACTGCATCCTCTATGTAACTCATGTCTTCTTTCAACTCAACTGGTTGTGCTTGCAACACATGTGTCGGATCTGGATAATACTTCCTCAACATGGACACATGAAAAACATCATGTACTCGAGATAGTTCTGCTGGCCACTCCAGTCTGTAGGCTGCTGGCCTAATTCGCCCCGTTACTGGATAAGGACCAATATATCTAGGACTTAACTTACCTTTCTTGCCAAAACGAAGGACACCTCTCCACTGAGATAACTTCAAGAAAACTTGATCTCCGACCTGGAATTCTAAGTCCTTCCGTCTCTTATCTGCGTTACTCTTCTGACGGTCTTGTGCTACCTTCAGATTCTCTCTGATTACCTTAATATTATCCGTTGTAACTTGTACCAACTCAGGACCGAGTAGCTTCCGCTCTCCTACTTCATTCTAACATACGGGCGTTCTACTCGACCTTCCATACAGAGCCTCAAATGGTGCCATGCCAATACTTGACTAATTGCCGTTATTATAAGCGAATTCCATAAGTGATAGGTGTGTATCACAACTATCCTTAAATTGAAGGACACGTGCTCTCAACATATCCTCTAGGGTCTTGATGGTCCTCTCAAACTGACCATCTATCTGAGGATGGAATGCTATACTAAAATTCAACTTTGTCCTCATAGCTTTCTGTAGGCTAGGCCAAAACTTAGAAGTAAATCTTGGATCCCTATCTGAAACTATGGACACTGGCACTCCGTATTGACTCTCAATTCTGTTGACGTATAACTTAGCTAGCTGATCAAGCGTAGACGTCGCTTTAATCGATATAAACTGTAATGTTTTAGTCAGTCTATCCACTATTACCGAAATACCATCATGTCCACTAGAAGTACGTGGTAAACCAAACAGAAAATCCATAGTGATATTCTCCTATTTCCATTCCGGCACTGGCAATGGATTAAGAAGTCCTCCTGGTCTCTGTCTAACTGGTTTAACCTGTTAGCAGATCAAACATTATCAACATATTCAGCTACCTCTCGCTTCATCCCAGGCCACCAATACGTTCCCTTTCAATGTCTTATACATCTTGGTGCTTCCTGGATGTATAGCGTAAGTCGAATCAGTGAGAGCTTCTTCTAGAATAACATCTTTAAGCTCACTAACACTCGGAACACATAGTCTTCCTTGCCTCTCTATGGCTCCATCTGATCTCATTTAAATTCTGCTTCTGGGCCCTGTTTGGACTTTCCAAACATTCTCTGCAAGTTACTATCCTCTGGTTGTCTTCTCACAACCTTTGCTATGAGTGAAGACTGACTGGAATTGAGCTAAAGATTCCACTGAACTCTCTCGCATTCACAACCGCCTTAGAATCCCATAGAGTACTTAAAAATGTTGCTCGAATACCACACAAGGCGTCCTTAGGAAGTCTTGACTTCCTACTCAATGCATCTGCTACCACATTCGCCTTACCTGGATGGTATTCTATAGTACAATCATAATCTTTAATCAGTTCTAACCATCTTCTTTGTCTCACATTCAACTCCTTCTTATCAAAGATATATTTCAGACTCTTATGATCTGTGTAAATATGACACCTTTCACCAAACAAGTAATGTCTCCAGATTTTCAGTGCTAAAACAACTGTTGCTAACTCAAGATCATGGGTAGGGTAATTACATTCGTGCTTTTTCAATTGTCTTGACGCATAAGCTATTACTTTTCCTTCTTGCACGAGCACAAACCCTAAACCTTGCCTCGAGGCGTCACAATAAATTACATACTCTATTCCCGTTACAGGAAGTGTCGGAATAGGTGCTGTAACTAACCTCTTTTTCAGCTCTTGAAAACCCTGTTCACACTTATCTAACCATTCAAACTTAGCATTCTTCCTTGTCAAAATTGTTAATGGTAATGCTAATCGTGAGAAATCCTTAACAAACCGTCTGTAGTATCCTGCCAAGCCTAGAAAACTACGTACCTCTGTCATACTAGCTGGTCTCTCCCAGTTGACCACAACTTTCACTTAATGTGGATCCACACTAACTCCATTTGCTGAAACAACATGCCCTAGAAACACTACCTGATTCAACCAAAACTCACATTTGGTGAATTTAGCATACAACTGCTTATCTTGTAGTGTTTGTAGAATAATCCTCAAATGTTCCTCATGAGTTTTCCTATCAATTGAGTAAACTAGTATATCATCAATAAATACTATCACGAACTGATCCAAATACTGGTGGAATATCCTATTCATGGGGTCCATGAAAATCTATTTGTGCATTCGTCAAACCGAACGACATTACTAAAAACTCATAATGCCCGTACCTAGTTCTGAATGCTGTCTTAGGAATATCTGATTCCCTAACCTTTAACTGATGTATCCTGATCTCAAATCAATCTTAGAAAACATTGATGCTCCTCGTAATTGGTCAAACAAGTCATCCATACGGGGTAAATGATACTTATTACGTATCGTGACTTGTTTAACTATCTATAATCAATGCATAATCTAAGGGTACCATCTTTCTTCTTTACAAATAATACTTTGGAGCTCCCCCGAGTGATACACTAGGTCTGATGTATCCTTTATCAACTAGCTCTTGTAACTGCATCTTCAACTCCTTGAGCTCACTTGGAACCATTCTATACAGCGCTTAGGAAATAGGTGTTGTTCCTGGTAGCAATTCAATAGTGAACTCAACTTCCCTATCAGGTGGCAACCCTGACAGATCTGCTGGAAAAACATCAAGAAAATTCGTTCACAACAAGAACATCTTCTGATTTTAACTCTTCTTCTTGCACCTCAACTACATGTGCAAGAAACGTCGTGCAACCTTTCCTCAATAACTTCTGAGCTTTGAATGCTGAAAATAAACTCGTAGGGATAATCTTTCTTTCATCCCATAAAACCACTTCAGCTAACCCTGGTTTCTTGAAAACAACTTCCTTTATATGGCAATCTCTGGAAGCATAATGAGTAAATACGAAATCCATCCTTAAGATTGCATCTCACACCTGCAAGTCTAGTGGTAGAAGATCCACTAACATAATAAGATCTTCTACAAAGATCTCACGATTCATAACACTACATCATCGACTAAAATAACATCACCAACTAGAGTGTATATAACTAACCTTTTACATAAAGGTTCTAGCTTCCCATTCAACTTAGTCAAGAACATACTAAAACCAAAGAAATGTGTAGCACCTGGTTCTATTAAAACAGGTGCAAGTACATTTCAAATAGTAATCGTACCAGTAATCACATCTGGTGCATCCTCAGCTTCTTGCTGAGTCATAACGTAGACCTTTCCGTGTTGCCTAGGCCTCCCTACAACTCTCTTTAGTCTAACACCACTGGTGCCCTCTCTTGCGACTCATCAAAACTCTCTGGCCTGCTCAACTGTCTGGGACTCAACTCCCTAGTCCCTCTATGTGGCTGCTCTCAGCTGTGGACAATTCCTCTTAAAATGCCCTGACTGTCCACACTGGTAACACACATCGACACCCACAAGACATTGGCTTCGATGATTCTTACCACAATTTATACATGGAGTTCTCCTTGTTGCACTTGCAACAGACTCCTGTTTTGTCGGTGGTCTTACTGTGGATCTGGCAGATTGACTAGGTGCTCTTTGGCTCTGCCTCTGCTAGGCACCACTAACATGTGTTTGCCTCGATATCTGGCCACCAGCTCGACTTTTAAAGTCCTGACGACTCAAAACATTCACTCCAGGTGTGAATCGTCGCTGCTCACGACCATGGAAACTGCTCGCCGTTGAAGGCCCTCGAGTAGGCTTCACCACTGTTTGTGCCTCTGTTATACTCTGCTCAACACGTAGAGCAGTCTCTACCAGCAGGAAAAAGTAAGCCCACTTTGCAATGCCTGAGCCTAGGGTTCGTATCTCAGGACGTAACCCTCTTTCAAATCTCCGACACCTGTCACTCTCAGATATCACAATCACATCAGCATACCATGACAGCTCGGTATACCTTCTCTCATACTCAGCCACTGAAAATGGCCCTTGCTTCAGTTCTAAAAATTCATCCCTCTTTGCCTCACGATACGTGCTAGGGTAATATTTATCTTCGAATATGCCTCTGAATGTTTGTCAATCCAGTAGTACGCATCATCACTCCGTCACGGCTAAAATCGATTCCCACCATCCCTCTGCTTCTTTCTCTAGTAGAAATGTGGCTAGCTTGACTTCGCTCCTCAGAGCAACTCATTACATCAAAACATTTTGTAGCATATTCAGCCAAACCTCGACATCAGCTGGATCTATGGAACCATCAAACACTTGTGGCTCCTAATTTCTTCGGATGTTCTATTCTATACGCCTTTTTTTTTTTGGATCACTTGGCCTGCTCTCTCTCTCGCCCACCCGCCTCCCGTGAGAAACTAACATGTTGCTCATCTGTAGCCTCAGTTTAGACTCTCGGGGCACTAGATCCCCTCTCAGATTGGCCTTGGGTAGGATCCTGCATCCCGCCCTGATCCTGCCTGCGTCGTCTGCTAGTACGTGGTGGCATGACTCCAATAACATATCAATATATTAGACATACTATGGATATCTAACTCCAACACGCAAGATTACTAAACTTCTATTCACATTTTAGCCCTAATCGGACTTACTCTTATTCTTACTTGGACCATACTTTACTAGTTTGATCTAAACTAACTCAATAACTTGCTATGACTTTTACTTTGTTCTCAGAGCTAACTTGCCCTGTCTCATTCCCATGGAGCTAACTGCTCTGATACCAAGTTGTCACACCCTCCCGAACTACTCGCTACTTAGCCTCGAAGGCGGCGTGAAACAACGGACATTGTTTACCTCTTAACAATACTGTTGACCTGTTCTCTGATAAACATACTATGTTTGCATATGGAACATTTTAACATAACACAGTGAAACTAGACAACTATTAAACATACACAAGGAGAAACCCCTTCATAAGTCTCTCTTGAAACTAAAAGTCAAGTGCATCAAAACAACACAAGACAACTCATTGTTTATACAACCGCTAATGTACAAAACTTCTATAACTACATAACGACTTGCTATACAACACCAAATACCACGTACAAACTAACAACTTATGAAACTTTCAAAGAGACTATGGCGGGGATGTCAGTGCAGTGAGCTCGATCTCTACCTAAAAGGTTTGAAAACATTGAAAGAATAAGCTAAAACGCTCGGTGAGTGTCTATCTTTAAAACATTATAAGCTCACAGGTGAATCATAATAATGGCAGATTATAAGTAGAAAATAGCTTAACATCTGTTTGTAAACATAAACAAACCATGCTTCCAATTTACAGGTTTAAGTCACCACTTGTGCATAGCACACAACTCGAAATGTACTAACATATCGAGGGTAGATAGATCAATAATATAGAAGCTCATAACAATAAAACACATGACATGATACCACATCAAACCATAGATGATATGAACCAAGGACCACCTATTGTCATGCACAAGAAGGTCCAATTACAAGGTCGAGAGCCAAGAAGCTACAACAAGCTTTAATCACTCATATTCAAGCTATGGTGAGCTCAAAAGAGGAGGTTCTAGAAGATGTTGGAGTCTTTCCCTACATGTTGTGCAAAGTTGAACTTCAAGATGGAGACGCATTAAATGCATTCTAACTTGCACTTAATGAACTCATAGCTAACTTTATGGAACTTAAGTTTAACTTGGGTTTCACCTAAAAGAACTAAGTTGAACTAAAGTAACATTTAATATGGTGATGTTTGAACTGAAGTTGCATTCAATGAGGTGGAGATGGATTCAATGAAGTCAAGTATCATTACAAGCTTCATTCAAGACAAGCTAAGCTTCAATTATGGAACACAAGTTCAAACCATTTAAAGCTATGGATTAGTATTAAAATAATGGTTACAAGACAACACCTTTATTAGTTTTAAATGTAATTTCAGTTTTGTTTTTATCATTTAAGTTTGTTTTCAATATGGGAGTTGTGGTTAAATTGTAACTCATATAGGTTACTCTTTTCCCCCACTAACTAGCCCATAAAGTTAGTGTCTATTTGTCAATTAGGTTAAGGGTCTCAAAGGCTATATAAAGCCCTCTCTTCTTCCATTGTAGACAGAATTTTAAAGTGAATGAATTGAGTTTTCTTTTAGCTTTGTTGAGAGCTAAGTTTTCCTTATTGCAATTTCTTGTGTTTAGAATTTGCATGCTAGAGTCATTCAAGTGGTGTTGATCGTACCTCTTGTGGAGTGATTCGAATCACGAGTTTAGAAACGAGTTTTCTTTACTCTTGATCTTGATCATCAAGGTAATCCGTTCCAAACTTTTCCTTGGGTTGATTCCATGTCGTTTTGGGGTTTTTAAGTTTTAGATCTAAAGGTCTTGTTTTCTCAACAAGGTTGTTAGGTCTAATTCTTGGGAGTTACTTAACAATAGAGGTGGTAGAGTTACATTTATACCAATAAGGTTCATACCTCTCTCTCTCTCACGTGCACGTGGAATACCTTTGGTCGTTTGGTTTTCCCTAATACCTTCTCTATGTCCTTGATGTTAAAGGTAAAACCATTTACTACCCGAATACCTTCTCATTGTCCTTGATATTTAGGTAAAACCATTTACTTCCCGGATACCTTCTCATTGTCCTTCAGTATCGGGATATCATGATTCATTCCCCCCCTAAGTACCTTCTCAAATGTCCTTCAGTATTAGGGGTTAACCCCAAACAAGGGCATAATTTGTGTACCATGGAAATCATGTCTTTATAACACATACAACAATTTCTTGACATTTTCACATTATCATCTAAATATGTTCCCAAGTGGATTTACACAAAACATTCTCTAAAGGAAAGCATACTTTCACAATTTAGTTTCCATATTTGGATTTATAGTTACAACTAACTTCAAGCATGCTTAGGTTCCATCATGAACTTTATGTTAGAAAATTCTATGAAGCCATTCATAACTAGTTCAAACAGGATGTAATTATCAACACTTATGTTCATGAAGAAAAACATAGGTCATGCATAGTTCTAAGATAGAGTCACTCACAGTATTAGAATTGGAACCTTGGCTTGTAAACTTGACCTATTTGCTCTTGGCCTGTCAAACAAACCAACTCAACCATTAGAACCTCGAGCTCATTATTTTTTACCTTAAATCTACAAGGAAACACACTTTCAAATTTCCAGCATTTTCAGATTTTCTGCCCTGTTTTCAGACAGCCATAACTTCTTCATTACTTATCCAAAAATAATGTAATTTATACCAAACTCTTCCTTTTTGAACCTTCTAAAAAGCATATGAAGACATGAAATTGAAATTCCAAACGGATTTGCTCAGAAATACCTCGAAAGCTACTTTCCTCAAAACAGACTTCTGTTGTTTCCAGATTCGAATTTCTTGCTGCACAACAAATTTAACCTGATATTTAAAACATCTTCTAGACATTTTCTACTCACTATTTCTTCACGCAAGTTGTAGAAAATTCAATAAGCTTTCGAACCATACCAATTAGAGCTTCTAACTCCAAGTATTCAGATCAGAACGACCAAAACATCAGAGACTTCCCATATTTGACAGCAAATTTTGTCTTATGTCTTCCACTTCACAAAACAGTAAGTTAACTTCAGTATTAGCTCGAGCTTCCTTCACAAACTTTGTTCCAAATTGAGTTAACTTTCATGTATCAAAAACTCAACTCTTACCTCTTCTTGTTGAGCTCGAAAAGACTAAAACATCATAGCTGGTCTGAGTTGATCACCTTGCTGCTATACAATTAAGCTTTGAGTTCTCCTCCTTTCTTCTGCAATTCCAGCTCTCAAATCACGAAAATGGCTTCCATTCTCCTCCTTTCTCCTTCTCCCACGAAGCTTCAGCTTTGGTTTTGATAAATGAAGAATAAAATAGAGAAGATAAAGTTATTTAAAAAAAAAACAAACGGTGGAGGTGGTATTTGTCTTCTTCCCTTTTTGCTTTTTGCTTTTCTTTTCTTTTTGCTTTTCTTTTTTCTTTCCTTTATCCCTTTCTTTCTTTTCTTTTCTTTTCTTTTCTTAACAAAACAAAACTTAATATATTAAACATTTGTTTCATTTCCTTTTCTTCTTTTGTCTTTAAAGCAATCCAAACCAAAATGGTTTAAACTTTCCTTCCTTGTTTTCCTTTTGTCTTTCACTTCATTTCTTTTCTTTTTAAAACATGGAAAACAAAGTTTTAAACATTCATCTCTTCTTTCTTTTTGTTGTTTGTTAATAAGGAAGTTCCAAAGAGATTGGGTTTACACATAGGCCCAATACTTCCTATTGGCATCCTGTATTTTCTTCAATTCAGCGTGTATTGCCTCCATGCTCGTAAAATGTTGTTGCCTTGCAGCTGCATTGTGTCCTGCATTGTCTCTTGCAAAGTTGCCTGCAAAGTCTCCAACATTTTCACCTACATTTCCAGTGGCATTTTTACCTGCAGAGTTTCCTGCAAAGTTTGGCTCAACATCTTCATGGGGTCGATTGCGTCGGATAACCTTCTTAGCATTATGGATCATTAAGGCTCGAATCCTTGTGGCATCTAGAGGATGGATAGTCGTGAGAGCACCCTTTATTTTCAGATTTGCCCTAGTGCATAGCCGTGTAATAAGTGAAGGGAAAAACATTCCTCCTGACTTCTTCGTGGTCTTCAAATTTAGCTCCTCATTTATGATTTTACCTATGTTGATGTCCAACCCTTTATATATGGAATATAGCAGCATCACCCTCTTCTGTGAGACCCTCGAACCATGGGTTGTTTGCATAATCTTGTTCTTTATGAAGTACAACCAAACCGCTGGTTCATTCTTCACTTCCCCTACTGCTAAGTGGCGACTCTCATGCCTTGCCACTGTCCATTGGGCTCCTTCTATAGCTATCAAACCGAGGACTTCTTCTAACTACTCTTCGGAGGGATCATCAATTGCCTCATTTCTCTTGGTGTTCTTTGTTGTCTTCAACCTGCAAATGTCATTGATGTGCTTGGTCGAGTACATCATTGACTTTCCTTTTATAATCACCTCATTGGTTGACTCCTTCCCCAAGTTGGCATAAAACTCGATCACCATCTCATGGCAAGTGGAGATTGGATGCTTGCACAGATCCCCCCAACCCCTAGCTTGAATCACTGAGGTTGGGAATTTTGGTAGGTCCCTTGCTGCAGTTGAGAACCCTCTCTCACTATTCAAAGACAACTTCATGAAATTTTCTCTTTTTTCATTCACCTCTCGGGTTGCCTTGTGTAGCTCAGTTGCTCTCTTTCTCTTTTTAGTTTTGCTCATCTTTCGTGCCATTCTTCTTCTTCATCTTCCTTCTCTTCCTCAGGATTTTCCTTTGAAACCTCTTCTTCATGAATTTCTTCCTCGTGTCCATCATCATTCTGTCCTTCGTGCCTCTCTTCCCCCTGCCTTTCTTCTTGAGTTTCCTCCTCCTGCATTTTTTCTGGCCTTTCTTCTTCGAATTCAACCCCCTAGTCCCCTATTTCTTCTTCCACTTGATTTTCAAAAATTGGGCAGCATGTCCCCTGTTTTTCGACTTTTCCCACTCCACCCCCATCTCAGGTGATGGGGGGCTAGAGATTGCAGCATATCTAGGCTCCAATTCAACATCATTTAATTCAGTTTGAATTTAACAAGGGGTTTCGGTTATACCTTCTGTTGTTGCCTCATCCTCCCATTGTTGTTCAGAAGTGGTCGGAGCCGGTCATTTTGTGTTGCCTCTGAAAGTGTCTAAATTAAGAAAGCGGAAGCAATTTTGGATCTTGAACACTCTAAGTTGATCAATTTTGTAAAATAAAATGCATGCTCAAAACTGGAAAAACAGAGGGATAGAAAACTCAACTTTGAAGATCAAATTCTCTTCACCCGGTGGATGATTTTCAACACGAACACTTCGTGGACAACTGTTAGAGTCTTCCCTACTATCCTCAGGCCTTGGAACGGATTGTGGGATCCTAGGTTGAGAGAATTTGGAAGAAAATACCTCAAAGGTCACTAATTCGAGAATTTATAATTTTCTGCAAAATTCTCTCAAATTACCTCAAATCACCATTATATAAAGCTTCAATAAGCTTCATTAGAGTGACATCTCAACAGTGATGAGGATGGATTGAGGTGGAGGTGGCCAGTTTTGGCCAATTTTGAAGATGAGAGGGATTGGGCAAGTTGCACTTTGGATTTTATTGAAAATCCATGAAAATCCACTAATTTTCATTTAATTTTAATTCAAAAATTAATATTAAATTAATTTTAAATTAAAATTACTTTAATTAATTAAATAATTTAAAAATTAATTTAATTAATTAATTTTTAATTTAATTTAATACCAAATATCAAATTAAATAAATTTCTCGATCCCGATCGATTTTTCAAACATGAATCCTTATTCATGCTATAAACCGATCCAATATTTAAATCATATTTAAATATATCCACCTCTTTTTAATGAAAGTTTAATTCATAATTAAGCTATGACTCGTTAAATATATCACATATAATTAACGATTTCTCCCAAAACTGAATTTGAACAATTCAAATTCTTTTCTCTCAAAATGTTACAAGGCTTAGTCTGAGCTAGTAAGGAGGACCTAATGGACCTACAGATCATGAGCTCCAACGATACGAGATTAACCGACCAAACTCTTTAGCCTAGCTAATCAACATTCGTTAACCACTAGGATAGTCCACTAAAGCCCAGTGGTTGCACTCTCCTCACTGTAGATATATTTCTGTCAACTCGATACAACCATGATTAGTAAGTTGATCCTTCACAGGTCGTTCGTAATTATAGCTGGGTCAAAATTACCGTTTTACCCATGTAATTACCTCTTGTTCCTTAAGTCCCACTGATCCTCTAATGAACAATTGGTTTGTGGTCCAACCAACAAACCGAATCCCTCTCGGGCCAATGAGAGGGGTGGACCCTTTGTTCAAGACCCGGAGTGATATGAACCGTATCATGTTATTCAAGATTAAAGAAAAGCTTCAAGATGAAGTTGAATTAATGTTGTCAAACTTCATTTATGACGAACTCAAGATGCATTTAATGGACTCAAGTACAACTCATGCTTCATTAAAGACAAGTCCAGCTTCATTTATGCAACAAGAGCTTCAAGCTACTTCAAGGGGGCTTCATTTATTCTTGGATGGTTACAAATTATTGATTGGTTTATTAGAAGTTCAATTCTCGGATTTATGGGGGTTTTAATGTATTTTTCATCTTAAAGTGTTGTTTTCAATGTTTTAAGTTACAATATGGCTAGTGGGCATTATGGCATTGATGGGGATGTAAGTTACAACCTTTCAATAGACCATAGGTTACTCTAGGAGTTAATTTTGAGGCTATATAAAGCCATGTAACTTGTAAGGAAAAAAGGGGAAAAAAAGATTAAAAATGTAATCAAAGAGGCCTTGAGCTTTTTTATAGCCTTTGAGCTATGTCTTTGCAATTCTATGTAGATTAGGTTGCATGCTTAGAATCATTCAAGCTTGATTTGATCAATCTTGCTTGTGGAGTGATTCGAATCTCATACAAGTTCTCTTGCCTTGAGATGTTTGATCGACAAGGTAATCCGATTTTACTTTCCTTGAGTTGATTTTCAAAATTGGTTTTGGGGTCTTTGAAATTGAGTTATCTAAAGGTCTTGTTTATTTAAGCAAGGTTGTTAGATCCAATTGTCAAGGGTTACTTAACATTTTGATATTAGAATCTTTGGTTTCTTTGATTTCATTTTGATTTTGAGATTTTTGGGTTTTGTGATCTAATAGTCTTTGTTTGTTTTAACAAGGTAGATTAGATTTTTTAAATTCTTCTTAAATTTCTCGACTTATGGAAATATTTAGAAGTTAAATAAGTAACAAGATGGACATATTGAGGAATGAATGGGACATTCAACAAGATTTGTTATTTAAAATGCAGTCAATGCCATTGATAATTGGAGTTTAAAACACAAGAATGTAACTCTTAAGATAATAACGTCCAACGGCTACTTGAGAAGTTATGGAGTTAAAAATAGCCTTTAAAACATATATGAGTTACAAAAATAAAAAAATCAAAAGCATTAACTTCCTACAGAAATTGAATTTTCTAAAATTGTAATCCAAAACATTAATGAGTAACGGTTATTTCAAGCTTAATCAAGGTGTAACTGATATGATGAGCAAATAAAAAGCTTGATTATAACACATGTAAAGAGATAACTTATGTGCAATATAGATCTAGCATTTTTATGGAGGCAAAAACAATAAGAACAAAAGAAGAATGTTCTCGTATATAACAGTTTTTCAGAACAACTCATAAAAATGTATACTTTTCACCATCAAGAAGGTCGAAGTAGAAATTCTCATAGAAGCATAAAATATCGATTAGATCCAGATCTATAATATTTCAGAAGATTCCAAGATGAAAAGACAAATAGAATTATGAGTTTTTTGTGCTTTTTGAAAGGCTATAAATCTGGATAGATTACGGAAAAAAAAAAAACTAAAACATGAAAATTTTAAACAAATTCAATAAAAACGCAATGGAAACATATATCCGATCTTGAGTCTAAAGCTCTGATACCAAATGATAAGAAATTTTAAAGAGGAATTTGAAAAAAAATATCTAATCTACCTTGTTAGAACAAACAAGACTATTAGATCACAAAACCCAAAAATCTCAAAATCAAAATGAAATCAAAGAAGCCAAAGATTCTAATATCAAAATGTTAAGTAACCCTTGACAATTGGATCTAACAACCTTGCTTAAATAAACAAGACCTTTAGATAACTCAATTTCAAAGACCTCAAAATCAATTTTGAAAATCAACTCAAGGAAAGTAAAATCGGATTACCTTGTCGATCAAACATCTCAAGGCAAGAGAACTTGTATGAGATTCGAATCACTCCACAAGCAAGATTGATCAAATCAAGCTTGAATGATTCTAAGCATGCAACCTAATCTACATAGAATTGCAAAGACATAGCTCAAAGGCTATAAAAAAAGCTCAAGGCCTCTTTGATTACATTTTTAATCTTTTTTTTTTCCCCTTCTTTTTCCTTACAAGTTACATGGCTTTATATAGCCTCAAAATTAACCCTAGAGTAACCTATGGTCTATTGAAAGGTTGTAACTTACATCCCCATCAATGCCATAATGCCCACTAGCCATATTGTAACTTAAAACATTGAAAACAACACTTTAAGATGAAAAATACATTAAAACCCCCATAAATCCGAGAATTGAACTTCTAATAAACCAATCAATAATTTGTAACCATCCAAGAATAAATGAAGCCCCCTTGAAGTAGCTTGAAGCTCTTGTTGCATAAATGAAGCTTGACTTGTCTTTAATGAAGCATGAGTTGCACTTGAGTCCATTAAATGCATCTTGAGTTCGTCATAAATGAAGTTTGACAACATTAATTCAACTTCATCTTGAAGCTTTTCTTTAATCTTGAATAACATGATACGGTTCATATCACGGAGTCAGCACTTAAGGGAACAACCTCTCTACTAATCCCTAAAGCGGGTAGGAGTGAATTCCATCTTGCAGAACTATGTTCCCAGCTATCTACCCGGGTTTATCCCTGAAATGGGAAGCTTATTGAGTCGGCAATCTCGAGCCACTCTCACACATGCAAATCTAAGGATAATCTGAATAAACAGGAGTTCATAGAACGCTCAGGATTAAGATCGAATTACCTAGGTTATCGTATGAATATTAGTCAGTTAAGACAGTAAACGGAGTTATAAAGTCTAAGTGACTATTTCGCGGTCCAGTCTTATGCAAACTCATTGTATAGGACGCCCCCACTCGCATGTCTCCACATGAACGATTTAGGATCACATCGTTTGTACTCTACAAAGTGGGTCGCGTCCATAGTGTCCCGAGGATAAGGTACTCAGCCATATCCTTATACTATAGACTGTTCTGGCTATATAACTTGAACTTGGTCCACTTTTATGTCACACATAAAGTTCAAGTATTCATCCTATAGCCAAGGGTTCTTTATTGAATTAAGGTTACACAATACACAATTCACTTTATTCAATAACACCTTTACTGAATAAATCTCAATAACAACTTTATTGCAAAATAGAATATACATTCAGTTTACAACACCACGAGTTTTAGGACATAAAACCCAACAAACTCCCACTTGGACTAAAACGCCTGTGGGGTAAAATATGCTGAGTAAAGAAAAAGCGCCTATTGTTGTACAACCCGTAGTCCTAGACTCTCTAGGTGTCCTCAAACACTTTAGTCGTGAGGGCTTTGTAAATGGATCGACAATGTTGTGCTCAAAGCGATCTGCGTGGCGATCATGTCTCCTCGTTGCACAATCTCCCTGATGAGATGGTATTTGCGCTCTATGTGCTTTCGCGCTTATGGCTTCTAGGTTCTTTAGAATTTACCACTGCACCACTATTATCACAATAAAGGGTGATAGGAAAATTCATATTTGGAACAACTTCCAAATCAGTCAAAAACTTCCTAAGCAATACAAACCTCCTTGGCTTTCGCTTCGCAAGTGCGGCGTGCTCGAACCTCCATGGTGGAGTCAGCAATACAACCTTGCTTTATACTCCTCCATACTATAACTCATCCGTTAACAGTGAACACTGATCTCGATGTGGATTTTCTCGAATCTACATCAGTCTGAAAATCAGAGTCAGTGTATCCTGCAAGGATCAAATCCTTTGCACCATACACAAGCATATAACCCCTCGTTCTCCTAAGATACTTGAGGATGTTCTTAACGGCAGTCCAGTGATCATATCCTGGATTAGACTGATACCTGCTGACTATTCCCACTGCATAGCATATGTCGGATCGAGTACATAGCATGACATACATTAGACTACCGACAGCTGATGCATAGAGAATGCGTCTTATATCCTCAACTTCTTGAGGTGTCTTAGGACACTGTTCCTTAGACAAATGAATTCCATGCCTGAAAGGTAACGAACCCTTGGAATTCTGCATCTTATATCTAACCAACATCTTGTCAATATAAGATGCCTGAGACAGTGCTAGCGTTTTGTTCTTGCGATTCCGAACGATTTGGATTCCAAGAACAAACTGAGCCTTTCCCAAATCTTTCATTTGGAATTGGGTCGCTAGCCATTGCTTAACGCCAGTCAGGAACCCTGCATCATTCCCAATGAGCTCATCGTCTACGTATAGAACTAAGAAAGCTACAGTGCTATTGACTATCTTCTTGTAAACACAAGGCTCGTCAATATTTTGTTCAAAGCCATAAGATTTGATCGCAGTATCAAATCTTATATTCCAGGATCTAGGTGCTTGTTTCAATCCATAGATAGATCGTTTAAGCTTGCAAACCTTTTGTTCTTGACCCTGAACTATGAACCCCTCTAGTTGATCCATATAGATACTCTCATCAAGATTGCCATTAAGAAAGGCTGTCTTGACATCCATTTGCCAAATTTCATAGTCATAAAACGTGGCAATGGACAAGAGTATTCTAATGGACTTAAGCATGGCAACAAGGGAGAAGGTTTCTTCATAGTCCACCCCTTCCCTTTGAGTATAACCCTTTGCCACAAGTCGAGCCTTAAAGGTTTGCACCTTACCGGCTTGATCTCGTTTTCTCTTGTAGATCCACTTGCAACCGATAGGTCTTTCACCATCTGGTTGATCTACAAGTTTCCAGACTGAATTAAAGTACATTGACTCAATTTCAAGGTCCATGGCTTTAATCCACTGGTCCCTATCTATATCATTCATGGCCTGTTTATAGGTCAATGGATCCTCAATGCCATCATCAGGTATGACGACCTGGGTTTCAGTCAAACCCATGTAACAGTTGGGTTGTCTAACATTCCTCCCACTACGTCGAGGCATTCTCAACTCATGAGAAGGACCAGCATCATCAACAACTCTTGTTGATTTATCTGTAGCTTCCCTGGAATTTTCGCTCAAGATAATCCTGCTTCGAGGCTGATGATCTCTCATGTGGTCTTCCTCTAAGAACGTGGTGTTTGTCAACACAAGCACCTTGTCCTCTTGAGGATCATAAAAAAGACCACCTTTCATTTCTTTGGAGTATCATACGAATAGGCATAATTTTGAACGATGTTCCAATTTCTTTGGATTGGACACCAACACATGTGTCGGACATCCTCAAATCCTGAAGTGACGTAAACTCCCTTTACGCCCTTTCCATAACTCATAGGGTGTTTCTGAAACACTCTTAGAGGGAACCATGTTCAAAATATATACAACAGCTTCTACTGCATATCCCCAAAACGAACTAGGCAGCTGAACATAGCTCATCATGGATCGAACCATGTCTAACAGGGTTCTATTTCTCCTCTCAGTTACACCATTCTGTTGAGGTGTACTGGGCGCAGAGAGTTGGGATATGATTTCATGTTCTATCATATAGTCTTGGAATCTCAAATCCATATACTCTCCACCTCGATCTGATCGAAGTGTTTTAATCGTTTTACCTAATGTGTTCTCAACTTCTGCCTTATATTCCTTGAACTTTTCAAGGGTTTAAGACTTATGATGCATTAGGTAAAGATAGTCATACCTAGAATAATCATCAATGAAATTGATGAAATATTCATACCCTCCTCGTGCCTTGAGATTCATAGGACCACAGAGATCCGAATGCACGAGTTCCAAGGGTTCTTTGGCTCTATAACCTTTTTCAGAAAAAGGTATTTTAGTCATTTTTCCTTCGAGACAGGACTCACATGGTGGTAAAGAGTTGTCCTTTAACTGACTTAGGAGACCACTCTTGACCAATCTCCCAATCCTATTGAGATTAATGTGGCCTAGTCTTAAGTGCCAAAGATAGGTACTAGGAGAAAGTTTCTGCCTTTTATTTTGAATATCAGCTGTTTTAAACATCTCGGTGTTCAAAATAGCTTTTACTTTTATTGGTCTTAACACATATAAGTTGTTTTCAAGTTTAGCAGAACATATTCGTACACCTCTTTTGCAAATGAACGCTTCATTATGATCAAAAGATACTTTATACATATGTTCAAGTAAACAAGAGATAGATATAAGATTTCTTTTGATTCCAGGAACCAAAAGTACATTTTCTAATAAAATGAATCTAACCCTAAACAACAACTTCACTGCTCCCACTGCTTTGGCTGAGAAAATCTCTCCCGTTCCAACCCTGAGAGTTATCTCCCCATCAGCAAGCTGCTGCCAGGAACTAGTTTCCTGAAAAGAAGAACAAACATGGTTAGTGACTCCTGAATCTAATATCCAGGCAGAATTATCATGTTCCACTAATGATAAGTAACTCTTGATGATTTAAATCTAACAACCTTGTTGAAGAACAAGACCTTTAGATCTAAAACTCAAAAACCCCAAACCTAGATGATTTCATCCCAAGGAAGAAGATAGAAACGAATTTACCTTAATGATCAAGATCAAGAGTAGAGAAAACTTGTTTCTAAACTCAAGATTCGAATCACTCCACAAGTAGTTTGATCAACGCTACTTGAATGATCCTAGCATGCAAATCTAAACACAAGAAATGCAAAGAAACAAGCTCATGGCTTAAGTAGCAAAATATGCAACTTTTCATTCAAAACATGATTCCAAGTCCTTCTTACAATACATCTTAGATGACTTTATATAGCCTTCCAATTGTAACCTAAAACTAAGCTAACATGACATGCTTGAGAATGTAACTTCCCTAACTTTAATGTCATAACCATCCACTACTAAAATGTAACCTAAAACATTGAAATAGAAACTTTAAAACTGAAATTACAAGTAAATGAGGTATAAATCCGAGAATTAATCTTCTAACAACAATTCTAGTCTTTGTAACCTCCCAAGGTGTAAATGAAGTTCCACTTGAAGTAACTTGAAGTGTAGTCCCATTAATTGATGCTTGACTTGCATTACATGAAGCTTGAGATGCACTTAATTTCATTTAATTGCAACTTAAGTTCTTTCAATGCAACTTGACTTCAACATTAATGCAACTTGAGTTCATCATAAATGAAGCCTTGATGCATTTAATGCAACTCCATTTTTAGCTCTTCTTTAGTCTTGACTAGCGTTGTAGGATTCATATCATCCTCCCCTTCTTCAAGAGGATTCGTCCTCGAATCAAAAGGGTCTCCTACATCAAAGGGACAAAAATCAGCAGTATTAAAAATATAATTGACGTCATCTTCTCCTTGTAGAGCAATCTTGTAGTCATGGGACGTCATAGGTAAACTGTCTCTTGAATTCCACATTGGTTTCTTGTGAAATGAACAACGATCCTTCCAAAAGTGTCTCCAAACCCAATCACCCGGTTTGAAAACCTTATGCTTGCTGCGACGAATGAATTTAGAAGCAATTTTGAAGTTTTGCCTCTCAATAAATGCTTTTGCATTGACTTTTGAAGGAAACTTTGAATCAAGATGCTCTATGAGTATCTTGGTCTCCTGTAAGAACTTCAAAGAAACACTAGAAAAACATGATTTGAGATCGCCCATTAGAAAACAAGTTCCTTTATACCAAAGATCAAAAATATTTTGTTTTGAAAACAAAATAGATTTAACCTCACAACCACTTTTACACAAGCTCACATTATTGGTTTTTCTCTCATTTCTCTCTATAGGCCATAGACTCATCTCATGCTTTTCTCTCTCACTCATTTTCTCACAAGATTCTTTTTCAAACAATTCATATGCTTTTGTCTCGACCTTTTTTGCCTTTTTCCCTAACTCACACACATCAATATGTACTTCATCAAGAGTAGGTGTTACAATAGTAGAAGTGTTACAAACAAACCAGTCTTTGCAATCTAATCTCCTAGTAAACTCACTAGCATGTATTGACACTAAATTACAAAACATTTCATTTTGAATCTTACCACTTTCTACCTCAACAATAGGCTTATTTTCAGTAGGTAAACTAACCCTTTCCAAAGTTGAACTAACATTGAAAATTGGTTTAGGTTTAGTGTACCTTGTAGACTTTCTTTGGAGACGTTTTTCAATCTTTATGGAAATGTGCACCATCCTCTCCAAATCCTCATAAGGTTGAAGATCAAGTTGAATTGCAATCTCCTTATTAAGTCCTTTAAAGAACCGAGCCATTGTAGCAGTTTCATCCTCATAAATTTCGAGTTCCTCAAGCAACGTTTGCATCTCCATGTAGTAAGCATCCACACTTTTGCTTCCTTGTCTCAAAGTTCGCAAGTTATGGAAAAACTTAGGAACAAAGTGCTCCCGCATTATTTGCTTAAGAACATTCCATGATTCAATTGGACGGTTAAGGTTCCTCCTACTCAAAAACAATTTATCCCACCAAGTAATGGCATAATCTCTAAGATGAGAAACGATGAGTTTTACCTTTTTCTCCTCATTCAAAGTGCAACAATGAAAGACATGCTCAACTTTCCTTTCCCATTGAATGTACTCCATCGGATTTGTACTTCCATAGAATTTAGGAAATTTCAGCTTCATGGTTTTTTTTTTTTGGTTTGTTTCTGCAAAACTAAAAAAAGTAACACAAAAATGGACCTCACAAGCACTCCCTCACTTGTTTTCACTCGTTAAGGTATAGTCACTTGTGTTTACACTCAAAACAGAAAAACACTCTCAACAAACTCACAATTTCACTCGCATGAGCCAATAAGCAAAGTTTGCAATCAAGTGATAGACAACACACTAAGAAAATAAAATAGCATAAATATGGAGCAAAACGAATATCGAATAAGAAACAAGTTATGAAAGAAAGGAAATGACAGAATTGAAACAAAAAAAAATGGAAGGATAAGAGATGGAATGGGACAAAGGGTATAGGAGTTACAATAATAAACACCAACAGAACTAATGCAATATTCCAACAAATAACTCTTCCAAATTGAATGATCTATAGTAAATGTGTAATTGAAAGGAGTTACAATCTGATTTTATAACATCAAAATGAATTGGTGTTACAAACACAATTAGTCAATGACTTTAAAATCATGTGGCTGGAAATTTCAATTTGTAACTCATGTGCATTTATTGCAATTGACAATTTGTAACATATATGGAAAAATCAAACAACAACAGTCAGATCTAACATGGAAATATCAGATCTAAGCTTAAGAAATGAAAGATAGAAACAAAGAACACCATAGAACATCAAGAATCAAAGAAAATTCATGTTCTCGATTTTCCAGAACAGATTATCTCAATGAAGCGTTTTCACCCTTAAGCAAGTTGAATTTGAATAACTTGTAAAAGACAAACCTGAAGCTTAGACAGAGATCTATAACTTGGAAGAAGACAACAATACCAAAAGACTGACGCAATAGACACTTTGTTTGAGTTTTATATGAATGAACAGAATGTGACGAGATGAACAAAAAGGAAAAAAAAATCAGAATAAAAATAAAGGAAAGAACAGAAATAACGAAAATATATAATCCGATCTAGAACCTAAAGCTCTGATACCAAATGATAAGAAATTAAGAGAAAGATTGAAAAATGTAATCAAAAGAGGCCTTGAGCTTTTTTATAGCCTTTGAGCTATTTCTTTGCAATTCTATGTAGATTAGGTTGCATGCTTAGAATCATTCAAGCTAGACTTGATCAATCTTGCTTGTGGAGTGATTCGAATCTCATACAAGTTCTCTTGCCTTGAGATGCTTGATCACAAGGTAATCCGATTTTACTTTCCTTGAGTTTATTTTCAAAATTCGTTTTGGGGTCTTTGAGATTGAGTTATCTAAAGGTCTTGTTTATTTAAGCAAGGTTGTTAGATCCAATTGTCAAGGGTTACTTAACATTTTGATATTAGAATTCTTTGGCTTCTTTGATTTCATTTTGGTTTTGAGATTTTTGGGTGTTTAGATCTAATAGTCTTGTTTGTTGTTGACAAGGTAGATTAGATTTTTCAAATTCCTCTTAATTTCTTATCAACTAAACATGTTTCAACAACTAGTAAATCATATTTACCTTGTTTTTCCTTCTCAGCTTTCTTTTCTGCAAGGTACTTTGGACAGTTCCTCTTCCAGTGGCCGTCACCACCACAATGGAAACATTTTCCTGTGGCTTTAGCCTTGCGTGTGGGAGCTTGTCCCTTCCCTTTGTCCTTCTTCTTCTTCTGAATACCCTTATTCTTGGTAAAAGAAAGACCAGACTTGGTCCCTGAGGACGATCCTCTTAGGAACTTCTTCGAAGTGACAACATTTGCCTCCTTCTCTTTTCCCTTTGATTTTATCAGGGACTCAAAAGTTTGAAGCTCGTTAAGGAGAGTAGTCAGGTTATACTCTATCTTATTCATCACCGCATTAGTGCGGAATGGCAGGAAACTCTTCGGAAGAGATTCCATAATAAAGGTTACCTGACTTTTCTCATCTTGACAACCCCATTTACTTCAGCCACGTTGAAGTGGACCATCATGTCAAGGACATGTTCCCTAACAGAGGCTCCCTCCTTCATACGGGAGTTGTAAACGTATTTGAGAGCATCATAATGGACCGATGAGGACGGTTGTCCAAACATCGCCTATAATGATCCCATGATCTCCTTAGTGGTGACCATGCTCTCATGTTTTGATAAGCGCCGAATTTGTTGGTTTAACAAAGCTAGAGGTCCTTCTAGGATCTTTGCAAACGTCACGAACAAGGCTAACTTAACGAATTGATTCCAACTAAGAGTTTAGTTAGAAGATGAATCACTCTTAGATCACACTTAGAATAAGGATGGTCACTCCTAGATCCTAAGACGACTCACTCCAGAATTAGCTTGATCGGGGCTAATCCAATGAATCGGTTAAACATCAAACCTAAAGCAAGATTTGAAAGAAAGTTAACACCAAATGGGGCTAAACAAAACACAAGTTTTTTTCATAAAGGTTCTGCCTTTTCTATGCCAATACAAGCCTTTAAATAGGCCAAAATGGTCGTGCAAAGCACCAAAGACCAAACGTCTTTAATAAACATTAAATGTAAAATGAAGAAAAAATTGACCTAGGAATTTAAAACTTGATTGCACAACGTTTGAGAGCTCTAAATATGGAACAGAAAACATAGAAATGCTTTAAATTGTCTTAATTATCTACTATAGAATCCGCCATGCATGACTATTTCGTTTGACGAGGTTTGACATCACGAAATCCCAAGAGGTGCAATCTAGACAGCCACCTGTTCACATTTTCTGCACACTTTTTTTGTCCTCCATGCCATCTTTCAAACTAGACAACTTTTCCCGTGCCATCTTCACTCCATTCTCATCTTGACTTGTTGTACTAACATTATAAAGAATTTTAGGCTCAAATATCTTGGTCTCTCCTTGTGTATTCACGAGCTTTTGGAGATGCAATGTGAAAGCCTCTTGAATCTTCTTGGCCTTGCTCCTTGTTATTGCTCCTTCAGGTACATGCAATGGATCAATGGTTTGATTCACATCATCCCCCCTTTCTTTAAAAGGATTTGCCCTCAAATCAAAGTCTTCATTTCCTACATCAAAAGGAGTTAAATCAGCAACATTAAAAGTAGAACTTACGTTGTACTCACCTCGGAGATCTAGTTTGTATGCATTGTCATTGATCCGCTCTAATACTTGAAATGGACCATCTCCCTTGGTTGAAGTTTAGACTTCCTTTGATCCGAAACCGTTCCTTTCGTAGATGAACCCAAACCCATTCACCCGGTTTAAAAATTAATTTCTTTCTCCCTTGGTTCTTTTGAGTGACTAGCTTTTGATTCTTCTTTTCAATCCTTTCCTTGACTTCTTTGTGCAAATTTTTGATGTATTCGGCTTTAGAAACAGCTGCATCACTAGAAAACATATTAGGTGGTAAAGGTGATAAATCTAGAGGAGTTAAGGGATTAAATCCATACACAACCTCAAAAGGTGAACAATGAGTGGTGCTATGTATCGCTCTATTGTATGCAAACTCCACAAAAGGTAGAGTCTCTTCCCAAGACTTAAGATTCTTAGAAATTAGCGATCTAAGCAATGCCCCTAAAGTTCTATTAACCACCTCGGTTTGCCCATCGGTTTGGGGTGACAAGTTGTAGAAAACAAAAGCTTAGTTCCCAATTTACCCCACAAAACTTTCCAAAATGACTTAAAAATTTGGCATCTCTATCACTTACAATGGTTTTTGGAATGTCATGCAATCTAACCACTTCCTAAAGAATAGATTAGCTATATTAGTTGCATCATCTGTTTTGTTACATGGAATGAAATGTGCCATTTTACTAAACCTATCAACCACCACAAAAATGCTATCATGATGTCTCCTAGTCTTTGGCAATCCTAGAACAAAATCCATGCTAATATCAACCCACGGTTCACTAGGAACATCTAAAGGTGTATAAAGTCCATGTGGTTGTGTCTTAGACTTAGCTTCCTTACATTTGAAACATTGCTTGCACACTTTATTCACATCCTTCCTCATTTTCAACCAATAAAAGTGTTCACACAACATGTTGTATGTTTTAAATTCCCAAAATGTCCCATATGACCTCCCCATGAGCTTCCTTCACAAGTAACTCTCGAATAGAACACTTAGGAATGCAAAGTTTACCCTTCCTAAAAAGCATACCATCAAATACAACATGATCATGTACGTTGTTTCCTCCTAAACATTGCATATACACATCATGAAATTCAGATTTCTCAACTTTGTAAAGCTCAATCATATGTTTAAAACCAAAGAATCTTTGCACTAAGGGTAGAAAATAATGCATACCTTCTTGATAATGCATCGGCCACCACATTATCCTTACCTTTTTTGTAATGGATGACATAAGGAAATGTCTCAATGAATTCTACCCATTTTGCATGCCTCCTATTTAGCTTTGTTTGGCTTTTGAGGTGCTTCAAACTTTCATGATCAGTATGGATGACAAACTCTTTTGGCCACAAGTAATGTTGCCAAACTTGCAAAGTCCTCACAAGTGCATGTAGTTCTTTGTCATAAGTTGAGTAGTTGAGTTGTGCTCCATTAAGCTTCTCACTAAAGAACATGATTGGTCTCTTTTCTTGCATCAAAACAGCTCCTATACCTATCCCGCTTGCATCACATTCAATCTCAAAAGATTTGTCAAAGTTAGGTAAAGCAAGACAAGGTGCATTGGTCAATTTATCTTTTAATTCATTGAATGCATCTTCTTGTTTTTCTGTCCATTCAAATTTCACATGCTTTTTGACAAGTTCATTTAATGGTGAGGCTATACTACTGAAATTCTTAATAAACCTCCTATAAAAACTAGCCAAACCATGAAAAGATCTCACCTCATTTGCATTGGTAGGTGTTGGCCACTCTCGGATAGCCTTTACCTTTTCTTCATCAACTTGCACACCATTCCTTCCAACAATGAAACCTAGGAAATTGACTTGGTCTAGACAAAAACTACACTTTTTGAAGTTGGCATATAGCTTCTCTTCTCTAAGTTTAAGTAAAATTGTCTTAACATGCAAAATATGATCATCCAAGCTTTTTGAGTAAACAAGAATATCATCAAAGTACACAACAACAAATTTCCCAATGTACTCTCTCAACACATGATTCATTAGCCTCATAAAAGTACTTGGTGCATTAGTAAGGCCAAATGGCATAACAAGCCACTCATAAAGTCCAAATTTTGTTTTGAAAGCCGTTTTCCACTCATCTCCCACATGCATTCGAATTTGATGATAACCACTTTTAAGATCTATTTTTGAAAACAGATTAGCACCATGTAATTCATCTAGCATGTCATCCAATCTAGGAATGGGATGTCGATACTTTACCGTTATCTTGTTGATGGCTCGACAATCAACACACATTCTCCATGTGCCATCCTTCTTGGGTACCAAAATCACCGGAACCGAGCAAGGACTCATGCTTTCTCTAACATAACCTTTATCCATGAGTTCTTCTACTTGCCTTTGAATCTCCTTAGTCTCGGTTGGATTGGTCCTATAAGCTGCCATATTTGGAAGAGTTGCCCCGGGTATGAAGTCAATTTGATGTTCAATCCCTCTTAAAGGAGGTAAACCCGTAGGTGCATCTTCATGTGGAAACATATCATTAAATTCCTGCATAAGAGACTTAAAAGAACTTGGCAAAACATCATTAGATTTTGGGTTAGTTGTTAGACACATTCCTTTGCACATAAGTACAAATTTTGGTTGTTGTGTCAACAACACATTCCTCACTTCCCCCTTTCTTATAACCAAACTCACATTCTTTCTTTTTTCCTCAAAATCACTCTTTTTTCTCTCTTGGTTTTCACTCACCTTTTGCCCCTCACTTCTCTCTTTCTTTTCACTCTTCTCTTTTTCTTTTAGCTTACTTTCTTCTCTCCTCTCTTGCTCTTCAAACTCTTTTCTTTTCTTCTCTAATTTCAAATGATCACAATGTACTTCATATGGAGACAATGGAAGTAAAGTAAATTTCTTCCCGTTGAAAGTAAACGAATACTTATTTTTCACTCCATCAAATGTGACCTCTCTATCATATTGCCAAGGTCGGCCTAACAATATATCCCCCGCATGCATAGGTAAAACATCACAAAGTACTTCATCCTTATATCTTCCCAAAGTAAAAGGAATAAGAACTTGAGAATTTACCTTAAGTTCTCCTTTGTTTGTCAACCATTGAAGTTTGTATGGTTTTGGATGTGGACGGGTAGTAAGTTGAAGTCTCTTTACAAGAAAACTACTTACCACATTTGTGCAACTCCCACTATCAATCACCAAACTGCATGGACTTCCTTTAATTAGGCATCTTGTGTGAAACAAGTTTTCCTTTGGTCTTCAACTTTGTCTTCCTTGATTTGCATACTAAGGACCCTTCTTGTGATCAACGATATGGAGTTACCTTCTTCAACATACTCATCATCACATATTTCAGATTCTTCCTCAAATGGGGCATCATGCTCCTCACATTCATCCTCCGAATCAACTACACCATTTCTTATCACCATAACTCTTTTATTGACACATTCTTTGCTCATGTGTCCAAATCCTTTGCACTTCCAACATTGAATAGAACTAGACTTTTTCCTTACCTCCTTTGAAGCTTCATTCTTTTTAGCATTGGAGCTTTGGCCTCCACTCTTTTGGCAGCAACAAACTTGCTTCTTTGTTGTGTCGGTTCATTCCTATTCACAAAACTATCCTTGTTCCATGCATTAGAGTTTGAAAAGGTACTAGCTTTAGGTGTATACCTTTTTGAATACTCCTTTTCTTCCTTCAATTGAGCTTCAATTTTGATAGCATAATGATACATATCTTCAAGGTAAGGTGGTGGATTTCTATCAACCGGATGAGCAATTTCTCGATTCAAACCTCCAAGGAATCGAGACATGGTGTCTTCCTCTTCTTCTCGAATTTTTGCTCTTTCCATCAAGGACTCTATCTCTTGATAATATTCAGCAACACTTTTTGTTCCCTGTCTCAAAGATTGCAATTTAGTTTTCAAATCTCTTTCATAATGTTTTGGAACATACCTCTTTCTCATGGCTTCTTTAAGTTCTTCCCAAGTTTCTATTGGATCTTCCTCTTTCCTTCTTCTCTCGGATTTGAGATGTTGATACCATTCTCCCGCATGATTGGTGAATTCGGCAATGGCAAGTTTCATCTTCTTATTCTCACTATATGTATTACAATCAAATACATGTTCTATTTTTCTTTCCCATTGCAAGTATGCCTCGGAGTCCGCCGTACCACTAAAGGGTGGAATTCTGAGTTTCACTCCGCTATCCCTTTCTTCATTCACTCTTTCCGCTCTTCTAGGTTGCACAATGTTTGCAACGTTATTTCTTCCTCTTCCCCTCACATTTCCTCTTCCTCCTAAGTTTCTTTCTTGTACACAATAAATCAAACATGCCTTCATCTTCTTGCAAGATTCGTTCTTCTCTTTGTTGTTGTGCTCTCCTTTCTTCCCTTTCTTCTCTCATCATCTCCATCATACCTTGAATTGCTTGAAGAATAGCCATATTTGGATCTACCACTTGCGGAACTTTTTCTTTATTATCTTGTGACATTTTTTTTTTATAAGGACCTCTCCACACTTCTTACCAAGATATCACTCAAGGACACTCGTGTTTATCACTCAAGGGTAGGCTTTTGGTACTAGGTCAAAGATGTAAGGGTTGGTTTAAAAATTTGGTGCAACCTTGCTTTTCAACTTGATATAAAACTAAATCAATGATAACCTTTCACAAGCTAAGACTCGAGAAACTCATCCTAAGGATCTACAACTCAAAGTTTTGAGAAAATAAAATTTAAAATCAAGAACTTTTGTATGTCTTGGATCCTTGAACACTTTTTTCTTTGCTACTATTTTCTTTTCACTTTTTGCTACTGCTTTTTTTTTTTCACTTTTTGCTACTGTTTTTTTTTTTTTTACTTTTTGCTACTGTTTTTTTTTTATCCAAGAACTAAACACAAAGAAATGGAAGAAAAGTTGTAGGATGCCTTGTATTAAACTTTGTAAATGATAAAAAAAAAAAGACAGAAAATAAAGTAAAGCAAATTGAAGATATTTCACCTCTAGAGAGTCGGCCAAAGGATGTCGACCAACGAGCTCTGATACCAAATGATAAGCGCCGAATTTGTTGGTTTAACAAAGCTAGAGGTCCTTCTAGGATCTTTGCAAACGTCACGAACAAGGCTAACTTAACGAATTGATTCAACCTAAGAGTTTAGTTAGAAGATGAATCACTCTTAGATCACACTTAGAATAAGGATGGTCACTCCTAGATCCTAAGACGACTCACTCCAGAATTAGCTTGATCGGGGCTAATCCAATGAATCGGTTAAACATCAAACCTAAAGCAAGATTTGAAAGAAAGTTAACACCAAATGGGGCTAAACAAAACACAAGTTTTTTTCATAAAGGTTTTGCCTTTTCTATGCCAATACAAGCCTTTAAATAGGCCAAAATGATCGTGCAAAGCACCAAAGACCAAACGTCTTTAATAAACATTAAATGTAAAATGAAGAAAAAATTGACCTAGGAATTTAAAACTTGATTGCACAACGTTTGAGAGCTCTAAATATGGAACAGAAAACATAGAAATGCTTTAAATTGTCTTAATTATCTACTATAGAATCCGCCATGCATGACTATTTCGTTTGACGAGGTTTGACATCACGAAATCCCAAGAGGTGCAATCTAGACAGCCACCTGTTCACATTTTCTGCACACTTTTTTTGTCCTCCATGCCATCTTTCAAACTAGACAACTTTTCCCGTGCCATCTTCACTCCATTCTCATCTTGACTTGTTGTACTAACATTATAAAGAATTTTAGGCTCAAAAATCTTGGTCTCTCCTTGTGTATTCACGAGCTTTTGGAGATGCAATGTGAAAGTCTCTTGAATCTTCTTGGCCTTGCTCCTTGTTATTGCTCCTTCAGGTACATGCAATGGATCAATGGTTTAATTCACATCATGTTTCTTAGACAACACATCAGATATGCTGGCTAAGATATAGACTTGGGCCTTCTCATTAGTCCTAATCCATCTGTCATAAGCATCCCGAACAATTCAGTTTGCTGTCGGGCTGGGAGAGGAAGGACATTCCTCCGTTAAGACGAACCTCAGATCATCAAGAACAAGAATCGTATTCAAGTTTGATTTCCAGGTTCCATAATTGTCGCCGCTGAGTTTATTGAAGGCGAGTAACTGGATAAAAGAATTCGACATGCTGAAAAAGAATGAATTCTATTAGTGAATTGTTTGTAACCTATCCAATTTAAGAATTTAGCAAAAGTAATAATGTACCCATAAACTCATTATTGTTTTTGCAACGATACTTCAGTGAGTAAGAGCAACCGCTACAGAGGGGCAGTCAATCACTCCTTCACTGAACCAAGACATTATTGAGTAAATGCTAATACCAGAATAACTCTTATTCCAATAACATTCTAGTTATCGCTACTTTGGTCAATAATTTACTAACACTTAGCAATTCTTGTAAGTGTGACCCGCCGTTTTCAGACCTCAGAGGTCGGCCCCAACAATGCTACCGAATTGGAGAGACAATGCTGGGAATGGACTTAAGAGACCCTATCCATTTCTGGAGTTTGAGTTGTTCCGAATCCCATGTTACATCCCTCCGAATGGATGGTGCTACTTCGGGCAACCTCCAGGCGCAACATGGGAATATCACGGTCCAACCTAATGGAGGAGACCGTAGGATGTGTTGACACACTTCCTTCTCCCACTTACTATAAATACTTTCTCCATTCACCTTGCTCTTGATTTATGCAAACACTATCCGAATGGGGATGCCCTATTGACATCACGAGGCCGAGCATAAATCTCACTGTGTGAACTTCGCGGAGAGCGTAAGAGAAAATTGATATATCATATATACCTTTTCACTCCCACTAAGTATTTTAAACAGTTTGGGTAAACTTTTACTTAGGCATATTCCGGCTAAAACAATATGACCTAAGTCTACCAATATAACAATTACACTGGAATTACCCAAGTCTATTAACCATTTAAATAAACCTAGGTCTATGAGTTCAATTTATTAACTTTTAATAAATGTCTGTAAACCCAAGATATTCCTTTCGAACTTCCTTATAAAAAAAAACAAAAGAAAAGAAATGAAGTGAAAGATAAAAGGAAAACAAGGAAGGAAAAGCTTAAACCATTTTGGTTTGGTTTGCTTTAAAAATAATGAAGAAAATGAAATGAAAGGAATGGATATTATATCATGTTTTGTTTTGTTTAGAAAAGAAAAGAAAAGAAAAGAAAAGAAAGAAAGGGATAAAGGAAAGGAAAAAGAAAAGGAAAAAGAAAAGAAAAAGCAAAAGGGAAAAAGACAAAGATTGCCTCCACCGATTGCTTTTCTTTAAGTTATTTTAAAAACCATTTTTAAAACTCATTTTTCACAAAAGAAAGCTGAGGCCTCGTGAGGTGAAGTTCAAGGAAGAAGAAGAACCTGGTTTTGGGGTTGAAGTTGCAGAAGAAAGGAGAAGAACTCAAAGTAGCAGCAAGGAAACCATTTCATCCCAGTTCTGATATTTTGATCTTTTCGGGCTCAACAAGAAGAGGTAAGAGTTGAGTTTTTGATACATGAAAGTTAACTCAATTTGGAACAAATTTCGTGAAGGAAGCTCGAGCTAATACTGAAGTTAACTTACTGTTTTGTTAAGAGGAAGACAGAAGACAGAATTTGCTGTCAAATCTGGGAAGTCTCTGATGTTTTGGTTGTTCTGATCTGTATTCTTGGAGTTAGAAGCTCTAATTGATATGGTTTGAAAGCTTATTGAATTTTCTACAACTTTCGTGAAGAACTCGTGAGTAGAAAATGTCTAGAAGATGTTTTAAATATCAGGTTAAATTTGTTGTGCAGCAGGAAATCCGAAACTGGAAACAGCAGAAGTCTGTTTTGAGGAAAGTAGTTTTCGAGGTATTTCTGAACTAATCCGTTTGGAATTTTAATTTCATGTCTTCGTATGATTTTTAGAGGGTTCAAAAAGGAAGAGTTTGGTATAAATTACATTATTTTTGGATAATTAATGAAGAAGTTATGGCTGTCTGAAAATAGGGTACAAAATCTGAAAATGCTGAAAAATTTGAAAGTGTGTTTTCTTGCAAGTTTTAAGGTCAAAAATCATGAACTCGAGGTTCTAATGGTTGAGTTGGTTTGTTTGACAGGCCAAGAGAAATAGGTCAAGTTTACAAGCCAAGGTTCTAATTCTAATACTGTGAGTGACTTTATTTTAGAATTATGCTTGACCTATGTTTTTCTTCAAAAACATAATTGTTGATCATTGAATCTTGTTTGAACTAATTATGTATGGCTTCATAGAGTTTTCTAACATAAGTTCATGATGGAACATAAGCATGTTTTGAATTAATTTATAACCATAAATCCAAGTATGGAACCTAAATTATGAAAGTATGTATTATAAAGACATGATTTCCATGGTAAACAAAGTATGCTCTTGTTTGTGGTTAACTCCTAATACTGAAGGACATTCGAGAAGGTATTTAGGGGGGGAGGGGGGAATGAATCATGATATCCCGATACTGAAGGACAATGAGAAGGTATTCGGGTAGTAAATGGTTTTACCCTAATACTGAAGGACGTAGAGAAGGTATTAGGGAAAACCAAACGACCAAAGGTATTCTACGTGCACGTGAGAGAGAGAGGTATGAACCTTATTGGTATAAATGTAACTCTACCACCTCTATGATTTGAATGTGGTATCTTGTCATATGTTTTACTGTTATGAGCTTCTATATTATTGATCTATCTACCCTCAATATGATAGTACATTTCGAGTTGTGTGCTATGCATAAGTGGTGACTTAAACCTATAAATTGGAAGCATGGTTTGTTTGTGTTTACAAACAGATGTTAAGCTATTTACTACTTATAATCTGCCATTATTATGATTCACCTGTGAGCTTGTAATATTTTAAAGATAGACACTCACTGAGCTTTTAGGCTCATTCTTTCAATGTTTTCAAACCTTTTCAGGTAGAGATCGAGCTCCTGGTACCTGACATCCTGCTATAGTCTGCTGGAAGTTTCATAAGTTGGTATTTTGTACGTGGCTGGTATTGTATAGCAAGTCGTTGTGTAATTATAGTTGTTTGTACATAAGAGGTTGTATAAACAGTGGGTTGGCTTGTTCTGGGTTGTGATGCTATTTCTCGTTTAAGTTTTCAAATGGGAGACTTAAGAAATGTTTCTCCCTATGTATGTTTAGTAGTTATCAAGTTTCCGCTGTGTTATGTTAAAGTTTACCATATACGAGCATAGTATGTTTATCGGTAGAACAGGGTCATCAGGTATTGTTAAGAGGTGAACAATGTCTGTTGGCTTCATGCCTCTTTCCGGACTAAGTTAGCAGGTGGTTCGGGAGGGGGTGTGACAATGTCATTCACGAAAGATAATTTATAACCTCTAGATTAAATTCACTCCCAGGTAGGGGTGTTCCGTTTCCGTCAGCTTAAGTACCCCCAACCTAGCCAGAACCTTCCTTAGTCAGAGTTCCTCTTTAATCAAAGTTTATAAATTATGAGTTTCCTAATTCTAATCTTATTAAACTAGATAACCTTAGGTCTAATTAATACCAGTTCTAAAACTATTTTAAAACTAATTAATTAACCTTAGGTTACATGCATTTCTATGTTATAAATTGTTTCATCATTCATCACATGAATAAACATACATTTATAACAAATTCATCACATGAATAAATGCATAGCAATTATATGTCTAATTTTTAATTAATATAACCCTTACATTAATTATAATTAAAACATATAATATTTGTTTCATAAATTAATGTAACACTTATATTAATTCTTATGAAACCCAATAAACATGCATACAATATATTATGACACTTATAACATACTTTCAATGCATGGAGCATGCTTCCTATGGTGGGATTTTAAAATCTATATGGCATACTTTATGCACATATAATCAGGGATTTCAATTAAAACATACATTCACAATGCATAATTAATTAAACACACTAAAGTGGACTGATTTTGGCATCTAATGCAAGCAAACTACTAAATTATTACAATAATAATTTAGAAATAATATCGAACCACTTCGAACACTTCGAATTTGGGTCGAACCAGCTTGCAAATGTGCGAATTGGACCTTCAAAAGGTTGAATCGGGCTGTAAAAGGCTGAACCAGGCCTCCAAATGGTGAATCGACATCGAAATAGTTAGAATCGGTCTAAAAATACCCGAACCGGACCAAAATCGAGCCGAACCGGTCTAAAGAAACTTGAACCAGTCAAAGTCAAAATGGGAAGGTCAAAGTCAACATTTAACAACCTGCTGACGTCACTGATTGAAGTGTTGATGTCATCGTCTTCTTCTTCATTTGAAAGACATCCACGCACGTGCTGGAAATCTGGGCAGAAATTGAAAATAAGAAAAACAACCTCTGTTTTCAGTTTTTATAACCTCTCGAGCTTCTTTCTTCAAATTGAAGGTCTTCTCGAACTCCAAACGACTTGAAATTTTTACAGCCTATTCTACACACATTAGTGCTCAAACACACTTGAGCAATTTGAAAATAAAGCACAAATTGATGCTCAATTTAAATACCAAAACTAGAAGAACACTTTAGACACCCAGAAAAAATGTATTTCGAAAAACACCCACCACAGAACAAAATAGATCAAATTGAGTGCTCAAAATTGCTCTGTTACCAATTGAAAGTGTCTAGATTAAGAAAGAGGAATCAATTTTGGATCTTGAACACTCTAAGTTGATCAATTTTGTAAAATAAAATGCATGTTCAAAACTGAACAAACAGAGGGATAGAAAACTCAACTTTGAAGATCAAATTCTCTTCACCCGGTGGATGATTTTCAACACGAACACTTCGTGGACAACCGTTAGAGTCTCTCCTACTATCCTCAGGCCTTGGAACGGATTGTGGGATCCTAAGTTGAGAGAATTTAGAAGAAAAGACCTCAAAGGTCACTAATTTGAGAATTTATAATTTTCTGCAAAATTCTCTCAAATTACCTCGAATCACCATTATATAAAGCTTCAATAAGCTTCATTAGAGTGACATCTCAACAGTGATGGGGATGGATTGAGGTGGAGGTGGCCAATTTTGAAGATGAGAGGGATTGGGCAAGTTGCACTTTGGATTTTATTGAAAATCCATGAAAATCTACTAATTTTCATTTAATTTTAATTCAAAAATCAATATTAAATTGATTTTAAATTAAAATTAATTAAATAATTTAAAAATTAATTTAATTAATTTAATTTTTTAATTTAATTTAATATCAAATATTAAATTAAATAAATTGTCCGATCTCGATCGTTTTTCCGAACATGAATCCTTATTCATGTTATAAATCGATCCAATATTTAAATCATTAAATATATCCACCTCTTTTTAATGAAAGTTTAATTCATAATTAAGCTATGACTTGTTAAATATATCACATATAATTAACGATTTCTCCCAAAACCGAATTTGAACAATTCAAATTCTTTTCTCTCAAAATGTTACAGGGCTTAGTCTAAGCTAGTAAGGAGAACCTAATGGACCTACTGATCATGAACTTCAACGATACGAGATTAACCGACCAAACTCTTTAGCCTAGCTAATCAACATTCGTTAACCACTGGGATAGTCCACTAATGCCCAGTGGTTGCACTCTCCTCACTGTAGATATATTTCTGTCCACTCGATATAACCATGGTTAGTAAGTCGATCCTTCACAGGTCGTTCGTAATTACAACTGCGTCAAAATTACCGTTTTACCCATGTAATTACCTCTTGTTCCTTAAGTCCCACTGATCCTCTAATGTACAATTGGTTTGTGGTCCAACCAACAAACCGAATCCCTCTCGGGCCAATGAGAGGGGTGGACCCTTTGTTGAAGACCCGGAGTCAGCACTTAAGGGAACAACCTCTCTACTAATCCCTAAAGCGGGTAGGAGTGAATTCCATCTTGCAGAACTATGTTTCCAGCTATCTACCCGGGTTTATCCCTGAAATGGGAGGCTTATTGAGTCAGCAATCTCGAGTCACTCTCACCCATGCAAATCTAAGGATAATCCGAATAAACAGGAGTTCATAGAACGCTCAGGATTAAGATCGAGTTACCTAGGTTATCGTATGAATATTAGTCAGTTAAGACAGTAAACGGAGTTATAAAGTCTAAGTGACTATTTCGCGGTCCAGTCTTATGCAAACTGATATGAACCAAGACATCTCACGAAGTCGCATTAAATGAAGTCATTCATGGAAGTTTAACATAAGTTTCATTTAATGAACTCAAATGCAACTCATCATTTATTAAAGAACAACAAGCTTCATTTATGTGACAAGGACTTCAAGATACTTCAAGATGTGCTTCATTTACTATTGGAAGGTTACAAAGAGTTACAAAGCTAGCAAAGACATCATTCTCGGATTTATGGCTAATTTGATGTAAATTTCAGTTTTAAACTCTTGTTTTCAATGTTTTCGGTTACAAAATAGTTAGTGGACATTATGGTATTGATGAGGATGTAAGTTACAACCCTTAAACTACCATAGGCTATCTTTAGGTTTAATTTTGAAGGCTATAAATAGCCACATATAATCCATGAAAAAAAAAGGGAAAAAAGAAAGATTGAAAAATGTAATCAAATGAGCCTTTGAGCTTTTTTATAGCCTAGAGCTATGTTTCTTTGCAATTCTATGTAGATTATGTTGCATGCCTATCATTCAAGCTTGACTTGATCAATCTTGCTTGTGGAGTGATTCAGATCTCAAGTAAGTTTTCTTGCCTTGAGATATTTGATCGACAAGGTAATCCGGTTTTACTTTTCCTTGAGTTGATTTTCAAATTGGTTTTGGGGTCTTTGAAATTGAGTTATCTAAAGGTCTTGTTTATTTAAGCAAGGTTGTTAGATCCAATTGTCAAGGGTTACTTAACATTTTGATATTAGAATCTTTGGCTTCTTTGATTTCATTTTGATTTTGAGATTTTTGGGTTTTGTGATCTAATAGTCTTGTTTGTTTTAACAAGGTAGATTAGATATTTCAAATTCCTATTTAAAATTTCTCATCACAAACTCATTGCATAGGACGCCCACACTCGCATGTCTCCACATGAACGATTTAGGATCACATCGTTTGTACTCTACAAAGTGGGTCGCGTCCATAGTGTCCCCAGGATAAAGCACCCAGCCCTATCCTTATACTATAGACTGTTCTGGCTATAACTTGAACTTGGTCCACTTTTATGTCACACATAAAGTTCAAGTATTCATCCTATAGCAAAGAATTCTTTATTGAATTAAGGTTACACAATACACAATTCACTTTATTCAATAACACCTTTACTGAATAAATCTCATTAACAACTTTATTGCAAAATAGAATATACATTCAATTTACAACACCACGAGTTTTAGGACATAAAACCCAACAACCTCCTCCATCCAAGTGCTCCTTTTAGAATTTAGCTGCCAAAATTTTTGCTTGGGCTAAGGTTTTTTGTGCCTATTCATTAGGGGAAGTTCCTTCGGCTCATTCTTCTTCTTTTCCTTTGGTTCTGCCTTCTTCTTTTCCCTCGGTGTCTTGTTCTTCTCTTTGGTCAATCTGTGTACTGGGGCTACACATTTTCGGGCTAGGAACTTCTTCCTTCCTGATTTGGACACCGCATACGGCTTGGGACTCTTCGATTGGTCTTTTTCTCCACCTGCAGCAATCTTAATTTTCTCCTCGAGTGGTTTGTTGCTCAGTAGAGCCGGATGGGGCTTTTCTCCCATTGCCTTGTCTTCTTCTTCCTCTAATTCGCAGCTTTTTCCTAGAAGTTTTCTTTCAATCGAGCGAATCTTCCTTTCTCGTATTGTTGCTTTATCCAGTCCTGCCATGCCGGAGTGCTCCTTTTTGGTTCTTTAAGCACCGAGGGCCCTTCTCCTTGTTTCGAACCAGATGGTGGTTGTGTTGTTAGGGGTTTCTCCATCCTCATCTCGTACTCCCAACGATCGTCGGCCAGCTTCTGCAGTTGATCCTTTCATTCTTTCGACCCTTGTTTGAGAGAGAATAGGTCCTTCTCCATCGGTTCCTCACTTTTCGAACTGGGTGGCATAGCCCTAGGGGGTAGATTGGAGAGTTGCATGAGGGATTCTGACGCCTCACTTGTCGGTGAGCCCTTTGTTCGCGGGTTGTGGGTCTTTATCGGAGTTTTCATTCTTGCGGTTTGAACCTTGGAGTGTTTGAAAAGAAGGTTGCACTTCGAATGAGAGGGAAAACAAAAATTTTGGGGGAAAATGGGGCCAACTCTTTAAAAGGGTCTTTTAAAGAAGAATCTTTGCCCTTAAAAATGTTGTTGCAAAGTTGCCAGCATTTTTACCTGCAAAACGTCCCAAAAATGCTACTTGCAAAGTTCCTAACATTTTTTATCCTGCAAAGTTCAAATGCCACAAAAATGTCGCTGCAAAGTTGCCAGCATTTTTAAGTCTTTTCCATCTGTATATCAGTTATCTTTTTGCCTTGCTCTTCCATTCTTTGCCTGCATTGCTGCACTTAAAGTAGATCATCAGAAAGTTCACTTGCTCAATCTCTCTTTTTTTTTAGTTGATTTCTCTCAAAGAGATAGATACCTTATCCTCCTTCCTGTTCTTTCTCCAATAGGGCTTTACCCTCTGGCCATTCACCTTAAAGATGTTGTCCTTCCCATCTCTTAGGTCTACTGCACCATGTGGGTATATCTTTTCAATGATGAAGGGTTCTGAACATCTTGATTTGAGCTTTCCTGGGAAGAGTTTCAGCCTTGAGTTGAGCAATAAAACCTGTTGACCAACCTGCAAATTCTTTTCACGGATTAGATCATGTCATCTTTTCATCTTTTCCTTGTATAGTTTTGCATTTTCATGAAAAGATAATCTCAGTTCCTGAAGTTCATTTAACTAGAGTTTTTGTTTAGTTGCCATTGTCATATCCATGTTCAACCTTTTGATTGCCCAATATGCCTTGTGTTCAAGCTCCAAAGACAAATGACATGTCTTTTCAAAGAGCAACCTGTATGGGGACATTCCTAATTGTGTCTTGAATGTTGTCCTATGTGCCCATAGCGCTTCATCCAGCCGTAAGGACCAATCCCTTCTGGAGGGATCCACTGTCTTCTCCAAGATTGGTTTTATTTTCCTGTTGGAGACTTCTGCTTGTCCGTTTGTCTGTGGATGGTAAGTTGTTGCAATTCTGTGTTTGACATTATACTTTGCTAGAAGACTCGTGATACAAATCCTACCATGCTATGCAAGATGAGAGAAAAGCTTCAAAATGGAGTTGAAAATAAATGTTGTCCAACTTTATTTATGACGAACTAAAGATGCATTTAATGAACTCAAGTGCAACCCATGCTTCATTAAAGACAAACCAAGCTTCATTTATGCAACTAGAGTTTCAAGATACTCCAAGTGGGGATCTTTTTATGCATGGAAGGTTACAAACTTTATGTAGGTTGATCAAAAAGTCAATTCTTGGATTTATGGCTAATTCCATGTAATTTTCAATTTTAAAGTCTTGTTTTCAATTATTTAGGTTACAAAATATCTAGTGGAGATCATGGTATTGATGGGGATGTAAGTTACAACCTTTCGATTGACCATAGGTTACTATAGGGTTGATTTTGAGGCTATATAAAGCCATGTACCTTGTAGAAAGGAAAAGGAAGAAAAAAGATTAAAAATGTAATCAAAGAGGCCTTTGTGCTTTTGTATAGCCTTGAGCTATGTTTTTGCAATTCTATGTAGATTAGGTTGCATGCTTAGAATCATTCAAGCTTGACTTGATCAATCTTGCTTGTGGAGTGATTCAAATCTCATACAAGTTCTCTTGCCTTGAGATGCTTGATCACAAGGTAATCCGATTTTACTTTCCTTGAGTTTATTTTCAAAATTGGTTTTGGGGTCTTTGAAATTGAGTTATCTAAAGGTCTTGTTTATATAAGCAAGGTTGTTAGATCCAATTGTCAAGGATTACTTAACATTTTGATATTAGAATTCTTTGGCTTCTATGATTTCATTTTGGTTTTTGAGATTTTTGGGTGTTTAGATCTAATAGTCTTGTTTGTTGCTAACAAGGCAGATTAGATATTCCGAATTCCTCTAAATTTCTCATCATTTGGTATCAGAGCCTTAGGCTCAAGATCGGATATATGTTTCCTTTGCGTTATATTGAATTTGTTTTAAATTTTCATGTTTTAGTTTTTTTTTGTTTTGCAAACTGTCCAGTTTTCGTAGTCTCTGTAAAAGCACCAAAAAGTCATATATCTGTAACTGTTTTCATCTTGATGTCTTCATCATTATTGTAGAGCAGCGTCTAAGCTTGAACTTTATCTTCTATGAGATTTTCTAATTCAGCTTTGTTGAGGGTAAAAAAATATGCATTTTTACAACTGATTCTGAAAAAACTGCTAAAACCGAGAACATGTGTTCTTGCTGTTTTTGCTTCTAAAGCATGCTAAATCTGAAAATTACCAATTAGATGTGATCATTATGTTTAAATTTAACCATTTGGTATTCAATTTTAGATGTTACACTTTGAAAGTTTGACAAGTTGGTGGTTACATATTAAAAATGGGCAGTTACATTTCTGCACAAGAATTTTTCAGCCATTACATTTCAATTTGTAACTCCTATGTTTAAAAATTCCAGCCATTGGTTATTACTTATCCAAGAGTTACATTGTTTCTTCTTCATTTATCTAGCCATGGCCTTAAATTTTTCAATTGTCAAGTTAGTTTGTTTGTTTTTAAAGTGTGCAATTATCCATTGAATTGCAAATTACTTGGCTACTTCATACAAATTTTGAGAGGTGAAATTGAGAATCATTTTGTTTTCTCAAAATTGAGTGCATACATGAGTGACCTAAATATTATTGAGTGTAAACTTGTGAGGGAGTGTTGTGAGGTCCTTTGTATTTTCTTAGCTTATTTGTGCAGCAATCTTTCACAAAGAAAATGATACAAGGAAGAAATTCAAGAGAGCAAGACCGAAGATTGAAATAAAGTTTCAGTTTGTGTTACAACGATATCCTTAGATTCGAGGACGAATCTTCTTGAAGAAGGGGAGAATGATACAAATCCTACCATGCTATGCAAGATGAGAGAAAAGCTTCAAAATGGAGTTGAAAATAAATGTTGTCCAACTTTATTTATGACGAACTAAAGATGCATTTAATGAACTCAAGTGCAACCCATGCTTCATTAAAGACAAACCAAGCTTCATTTATGCAACTAGAGTTTCAAGCTACTCCAAGTGGGGATCTTTTTATGCATGGAAGGTTACAAACTTTATGTAGGTTGATCAAAAAGTCAATTCTCGGATTTATGGCTAATTCCATGTAATTTTCAGTTTTAAAGTCTTGTTTTCAATTATTTAGGTTACAAAATAGCTAGTGGAGATCATGGTATTGATGGGGATGTAAGTTACAACCTTTCGATTGACCATAGGTTACTATAGGGTTGATTTTGAGGCTATATAAAGCCATGTACCTTGTAGAAAGGAAAAGGAAGAAAAAAGATTAAAAATGTAATCAAAGAGGCCTTTGTGCTTTTGTATAGCCTTGAGCTATGTTTTTGCAATTCTATGTAGATTAGGTTGCATGCTTAGAATCATTCAAGCTTGACTTGATCAATCTTGCTTGTGGAGTGATTCGAATCTCATACAAGTTCTCTTGCCTTGAGATGCTTGATCACAAGGTAATCCGATTTTACTTTCCTTGAGTTTATTTTCAAAATTGGTTTTGGGGTCTTTGAAATTGAGTTATCTAAAGGTCTTGTTTATTTAAGCAAGGTTGTTAGATCCAATTGTCAAGGATTACTTAACATTTTGATATTAGAATTCTTTGGCTTCTATGATTTCATTTTGGTTTTTGAGATTTTTGGGTGTTTAGATCTAATAGTCTTGTTTGTTGCTAACAAGGCAGATTAGATATTCCGAATTCCTCTTAATTTCTTATCATTCCATTGCCCTGTTTACAAAATGTGTTCCTTTGTTGCTTATCAACACTCTCAGGGTTCCGTACCTTGAAAATATGTTTTTCAGTAGGAATTTCTTTACTACCTTTGCATCATTGGTGGTGGTTGCCACGACCTCTATCCATTTAGACACGTAGTCTACTTCCAATAGAATATAGACATTCTCGAAGGATGGGGAAATGGACCCATGAAATCGATCCTGGTTCGTTGGCAATGATCACAATGCTTCACATATTCATGTGCATCCTTGAACAACATGGGCCAGTAGTATTCACTTTGGAGTACTTTTGCTGTTGTTTTTGTATCTGTAAAGTGTCCTCCATATGAAGTTGTATGACAAGCTTCAAGTACTTGCATCGTATCTTCTTCTGCTACACATCTTCTCCAGATTTGATCGGGTCCAAGTTTGTTTAGGTATGGCTCATCCCAATAGTAATAACGTATGTCGTGGAATAATCTCTTCAGTTGTTGTGGGGTTGCCCCAAGGCGGGGTTAATCCACTCACCAAGTAATTGGCTATATCTGCATACCATGGGATTGAGCTCATTCCTATTGCCAGCAACATTTCATCTGTGAACCTGTCATGAATTTCCTCCAATTTTCCTGTCTAGCTTCCTCTCCCAATCCGGACATATGATCGGCCACTTGATTCTCCGTTCCTTTCCTTTCTTGGATCTCTAGGTCAAATTCTTGGAGTAGCAAGATCCACCTGATAAGTCTTGGCTTTGCATCTTTCTTTGACAACAAGTATTTGAGAGTCGACTGGTCAGTATGAACTACGACCTTTGTTCCCACTAGATAAGATCTGAATTTCTCGAAGGCAAAGACGACTGCCAAAAGCTCCTTCTTAGTAGTACTGTAGTTGACTTGAGCCTCGTTCAAGATCTTACTAGCATAATAGATTGGATGGATGACTTTCTCTCGTTTTTGTGCCAGCACTGCTCCCACTGCAAAGTCACTAGCATCGCACATGAGTTCAAAATGTTTTGTCCAGTCTGGTTCAATCATGATAGGTGTTGAGCTGAGTGCCTTTTTCAGAACTTCAAAAGCAGCCTGCATTCTTCATTGAACACAAATTTCCTACCCCTTTCAAGCAGAATACACAAGAGTTTAGAGATCTGGGAGAAATTCCTAAGGAAGCGTCGATAGAAACCTGCATGCCCTAAGAAACTTTGAACCTCCTTCGCTGATTTTGGTGGTGTGAGTTTTGAAATTACTTCCACCTTTGCCTTATCTACTTCAATTCCATTCTTGGAGATTCGATGTCCAAGCACTATTCCTTCGTGCACCATGGAATGACACTTCTCCCAATTCAAGACCAGATTTGTTTCCTCGCACCTGCATAACCCCTGTTCCAGATTGTCAAGGCAATCCTGATATGACTTTCCAAATATTGAGAAGTCATCCATGAAGATCTCAACTGTTCGTTCCACCATGTCGGAAAAGATCGCCATCATGCATCTTTGGAATGTTGTTGGGGTGTTGCATAGCCCGAATGACATTCTTCGAAATGCAAATGTCCCGTATGGACAAGTGAATGTTGTTTTTTCTTGATCCTCTAGTGCAATTGTGATCTGGTTGTATCCTGAGTTGCCATCTAAGAAACAGTAATATTCCTTTCCTGTCAATTGATCCAACATTTGATCGATAAATGGAAGAGGAAAATGATCCTTCCTTGTGGTCTTGTTCAACTTGCGGTAGTCCAAGCAAATTCTGAAGGAATGAAAATCCTACGCAGCGGAAAGACGATGAATCGTCGTGGTATCGTTGTGAAATATCTTTTCTTAAATCGAAACTATCTAATAGTAACTAGGTTAAACATGCAATTAAGGAAGAAAAACAGTAAGGATACTTACTTGTTGAAGAACCTTTCTTCACATATTCCTCCTCTGGTCACGAACTCTTCGTGATCACGATCTCAACGAACTCGATCTCCTCGACGAACCAACGATCTGGACACGTTCCGAAAGGTTTCTCGGATGTTCTCCTTTAGGTAGAAGGAGAGTAGTGGGACTCTTCTTTGGTGTAAGGAAGGAGAGAATGAGGAAGTGTTGAGAGAGAATTCTTGGTGATTTTTGGTAAGAAAACCAAAAAATGAGACAAATCCACACCAAAGCCTTCTTGCAAAGGCTTTAAATAATGGTGATAGGTGGAGTTGAAATCTCCACCTATTTACCATTTAACCACAACCATAGGTTATGCAAATCATATTTGCATAACCATATATAATAAGATATCTCATATCTCATTATACCATTAAACTATATAATATGTCAATCATATCTCATATAAATGACATAATTATCCTTTAATGAACTTGAACACTTCAAATTCACACCAAAACTGTAAACCCTCTATTAATCCAGTTTGAGCCAACCGAGGGACCTAATGGACCTACACATGACGAGCTCCAATCATCCGAGACTAACCTGTCAAACTCTTTGACCCGATTAATCAACATTCATTAGCTACGATAACACTCCACTAAAGCCCATAGTTGCCATGGTAAAGTCGATTAGGATCCTTCTTGCTATTGTCGCGTATTATGACTACGAGGTATGGCACATGGATGTCAAGACCGCCTTTCTGAATGGCAACCTCGACGAAACCATCTACATGGACAAACCCAAAGGGTTCATAACCCAAGGCAAAGAGCAAAAGGTTTGCCGCCTTCATAGGTCTATTTATGGACTAAACAAGCCTCGAGGTCTTGGAATATAAGGTTTGATGTGGCAATCAAATCTTATGGCTTTGATCAGAATGTTGACGGGCCTTATGTCTACAAGAAAATCGTCGACAAAACTGTCGCATTTTTTATATTATACGTGGATGATATCCTTCTCATTTGGAATGAGGTAGGATTTCTTACTGACGTAAAGAATTGGCTAGCTTCGCAATTCCAAATAAAAGATTTGGGAGAAGCTCAGTATGTTCTAGGTATCCGTTATTGTCCGAACCGGAAGAAACGTAACGCCACCATGTCTCAAGCGTCTTGTATTGACAAGATGTTGTCTAGATATAAGATGCAGAACTCCAAGAAGGGCTTGCTGCCTTTCAGGCACGGGGTTCACCTGTCTAATGATCCGTGTCCTAAGACTCCTCAAGAGGTTGAGGATATGAGACAGATCCCCTATGCTTCAGTTGTAGGGAGCCTCATGTATGCCATGTTGTGTACTAAACCCTACATCTGTTATGCAGTAGGGATTGTCAGTAGGTATCAATCCAATCTAGGATTAGATCACTGGACAGCCGTAAAGTGTATCCTCAAGTATCTTAGGAGAACGAGGAACTACAGCTTAGTGTATGGCAATGGGGATTTGATCCTTACAGAATACACAGATTCTGACTTTCAGACTGATAAAGATTCTAGGAAATCCACTTCGGGGTCAGCCTTCATTCTGAATGGAGGAGCTGTAGTATGGCGAAGCATCAAGCAGGGATGCATCGGTGATTCCTTTATCGAAGCGGAGTACGTTGCGGCTTGTGAGCTGCAAAGGAAGCTGTTTGGCTTAGGAAGTTCATGACAGATTTGGAAGTTGATCCAAATATGAACTTACCGATTACACTGTTTTGTGACAACAGTGGTGCTGTAGCCAACTCTAGAGAGCCTAGGAGCCATAAGAGAGGCAAACACATTGAGCAGAAGTATCACTTGATACGGAAGATTGGTCACCACGGCGACGTGACAGTCACGCTGATAGCGTCGGAAGCACAACGTAGCTGATCCATTTACAAAACCCCTCACGGCTAAGGTGTTTGAGGGTCACCTAGAGAGTCTAGGTCTTCGAGTGCTTCCTGACTGGGGCAAGTGGGAGATATGTAAACGGGTAATCAATGCCCTAGTTTATTGTATTACTTCATTATAATTTATATACATTTCATAAATGTATTTGCTCCACTAGCTTAGTCCAAGTGGGAGTTTGCTGGGATGTTTGTCCTAATCTCGTTTAGTTTGTAAATATACATTTGAAATTAATAAAGGTTATTTAATTCATCATTTTGTGTCTCACATTTATTACAAACTTTGTCCAATAAACTAAGCTCCAGGGTCAATGAATATATGAGAGAACTAGAACTTGAACGGTGTGTAGTGGACACACAGGGAAGATCACGTTCGAGTAAATGACCCGAACGGTCTACAGTATATGGATGGGGTTGGAGACCTAATCCTGGATACGCTGAAGATGCGACCCGCTTTGTATTAAGATACAAACGAGGTGATCTGACTCGTTCATGTAGTTGACATGCGATTGGGGGCATCCTGTACAATGAGATTGTACAAGACCGGACCGTGAATTATTAGACCTACTGATGTAACACCGTTAACAGTATAGACTAATAACTTCGTAGATAACCATTAGTGACCCGACCTAAATCCTGAGCGTGTTACGGACTCCTGTCTGCGGGGGTCTGTCCTTTGACTAGTACGGGTGAGGGTGGTCATAGTTACTCGTCCAACATGCCTATCTTCTCAGGGACAGGACCAAGTAGGGAGGTGGAAACTTAACTACGCGGGATGAAATTCATTCGTTCCCGCCTTTAGGGAAACTAGAGGGGTTGTGTCCTTAAATGTTGTCTCCAGGGCTTGGACAACAGGCGCCCACCCTCTCACTGGCACGAGAGGGTTGTTGTGCATGGTTGGACCATTACAACGTTGTTGTTCATTAGAGGAGCAGTGGGGACTTAAGGAGCAAGAAATAGACACAGGGGTAAAACAGTAATTTGACCCAGCAGTGTCTACGTGTGAAGGGTCGACTCATGGGCATTGGTTATATCAGTGGACACATAATGTCTTACACTGACGGGAGTGCAACTACGGGCTTTTTAGTGGAGTGTTACCGTAGCTAATGAATGTTGATTAACCGGGTCAAAGAGTTTGACAGGTTAATCTCGGATCATTAGAGCTCGTCACTGTAGGTTCATAAGGTCCCTCGGTTGGCTCAAACTGGATTAAGAAAAGGTTTATGATTTTGGGGTGAATTGAAGTGTTCAAGTTCACTAAAGGGCAATTATGTCATTTATATGAGATATGAATGATATATTATATAGTTTAATGTGAATCAGATTCATAATAAACTATTGGTTAGCCTAATTGTTGAATTAGGGCTAATTTGGAGAAATTAGATTGAAGGGATATTAAATTGGATGTGATTCAATTTACAATCCACAATATTGGAAATGTGATTTGTAAAACGAGATATGAGATATCTTATAATATGTGGTTATGCAAATATGATTTGCATAACCTATAGTTGTGGTAAAATGGTAAATAGGTGGAGATTTCAACTCCACCTATCACCATTATATAAACCCCTTTGCAAGAAGGGTTCATTGTGCTTAAGCTCATTTTTGGAATTCTCACCAAAAGAAGCTCTTTCTTCTCTCTCAAATTCTCTCTAGATTTCTCCTCCTAAAACCAAAGAAGGATCCCACAATCCTCCTTCTTCCTAAAGAAGAACAACCGAGAAACCAAGTGGTGGTGTCCGGTCGGTGTTCGTGAGAAGAGTACGAGATCGTTGAGATCGGGGAAAGCACGAAGAGTTCGTGAACAGAGAAATGAATCTTGAAGACGGTCTTCAACAAGTAAGTACTACTCCAAACTTGCTGATTTCTTTCTTAGAAAGCATGTTTAATCTATAACTATGTGATAGTTAACTTTAACTTAATTAAGTTGCGCAATATCACCACGACGATTCGATTGTCTTCCGCTGCGTTGGGACTCTCATTCCCTTCACAATTGTCACTGTAAGACAAGTTGTGTCCACTGATATAACCAATGCCCGTGAGTCGACCCTTCACAGGTTGTTCATAGACACTGTTGGGTCAAATTACCGTTTTACCCCTGTGTCTACTTCTTACTCCTTAAGTCCCCATTGCTCCTCTAATGAACAACAACGTTGTAATGGTCCAACCATATACAACACTCCTCTCAGGCCAGTGAGAGGGTGGGCGCTCGTTGTCCAAGCCATGGAGACAACACTTAAGGGAACAACCCCTCTAATTTCCCTAAGGTCAGGAACAAGTGAATTCCATCTCGCGTAGTTAAGTTCCCGGCTCCCCACGTGGTCCTGTCTCTGAGAAGATAGACATATTGGGCGAGTAACTGTGACCACCCTCACCCGTACTAGTCAAAGGACAGAACCCCGCAGACAGGAGTCCGTAACATGCTCAGGATTAAGGTCAAGTCACTTTTGGTCATCTACGAAGTTATTAGTCCAATACTGTTAACGGTGTTACATCAGTAGGTCTAATAATTCACGGTCCGGTCTTGTACAATCTCATTGCACAAGACCCCACTCGCATGTCAACCACATGAACGAGTCAGATCACCTTGTTTGTATCTTAATACAAAGCGGGTCGCATCCACAGCATATCGAGGATTAGGTCTCCAACCCTATCCGTATACTGTATACCGTTCGGGTCATTAACTCGAACGTGATCCTCCCTGTGTGTCCACTACACACCGTTCAAGTTCTAGCTCTCTCATAAATTCAATGACCCTGGAGCTTAGTTTATTGGACAAAGTTTGTAAAATTTGCGAGACACAAAGTGATGAAAGAAATAACTCTTATTTATTTCAATTGGTAATATTACAAACAAAACGAAATTAGGACATGCATCCCAACAAATTCTCCATCCAGTCACTGTCCGTGTTGGGATGAGTTCATTCTTCTTGATATGAAATTTTTTGAGGAATTTGAAATATATAATCTACCTTGTTAGCAACAAACAGGACTATTAGATCTAAACACCCAAAAATCTCAAAACCAAAATGAAATCAAAGAAGCCAAAGAATTCTAATATCAAAATGTTAAGTAACCCTTGACAATTGGATCTAACAACCTTGCTTAAATAAACAAGACCTTTAGATAACTCAATTTCAAAGACCCCAAAACCAATTTTGAAAATCAACTCAAGGAAAGTAAAATCGGATTACCTTGTCGATCAAACATCTCAAGGCAAGAGAACTTGTATGAGATCCGAATCACTCCACAAGCAAGATTGATCAAGTCAAGCTTGAATGATTCTAAGCATGCAACCTAATCTACATAGAATTGCAAAGACATAGCTCAAAGGCTATAAAAAGGCTCAAGGCCTCTTTTGATTACATTTTTAATCTTTTTCTTTTTTCTTCTTTTTCTACAAGGTACATGGCTTTATATAGCCTCAAAATCAACCCTAGAGTAACCTATGGTCAATTGAAAGGTTGTAACTTACATCCCCATCAATACCATGATTTCCACTAACCAAATTGTAACTTAAAACATTAAAAACAACACTTTAAGACTGAAAAATACATTAAACCCCCCATAAATCCGAGAATTGAACTTCTAATAAACCAATACATAATTTGTAACCTATCCAAGAATAAATGAAGCTCCCTTGAAGTAGCTTGAAGCTCTTGATGCATAAATGAAGCTTGAGTTATCTTTAAAGATACATTTATTGCACATGAGTTCATTAAATGCATCTTCAGTTCGTCATAAATGACGTTGGACAACATTTATTTCAACTCCATTTTGAAGCTTTTTCTCTCGTTTTGCATAGCATGATGATTCGTATCACTTCTTGTTCTGGACAATAGTCATTCCTCCTTTGATGTACGCACTGTACTGGACTTACCCAATTGTTGTCTGCAATTGGGTAAATGATTCCTGCATCTATCCATTTTATTATTTCTTTCCAAACAACCTCCTTCATAACAGGGTTCAGCCTTCTCTGTCCTTCAACTTAGTTCGTTGCTCTTTCTTCAAGATTAATCTTGTGCATACAGAAAGAGGGGTTGATTCCTTGAATGTTTGCGATTGTCCATCCTATTGCCTTTTTATGCCATGCAAGTACTTGCAAAAGAATCAACTATTTCTATTCTTGAACAATCCTCCAGCTCTCCTGGATATCTCAATGCATTGAGAACATTGAAAGTGATTTGTTGATCATTCACTCGCATAGTGAGTTCTCCTTTCTGCACGTCAATCAATGTCCTACCAGTTGCTAGGAATGGTCTGCCCAAAATGATCGGGACTTCTCTATCTACTTCACAATCTAGGAGGATGAAATCTGCAGGGAAAACAAATTTGTCTACTTTCACCAACACATCTTTAATCATCGTTGTTGGTCGAGCTATTGACCTATTTGCGAGCTGCAAAGTTACTGTCGTAGGTCTAGCTTCTCCAATTTCCAGTCTTTTAAAGACTGACAGTGGCATAAGATTTATGCTTGCTCCTGGATCGCAAAGTGCTCTTCCCACATCTGTGCTTCCAATCATGCAGGGTATTGGAAAGCTTCCCGGATCCTGCAGTTTAGGTGGTATTTTACTAGTTATGAGTGCACTGCAGTTTTCCGTTAAAGCTACTGTTTCAAATTCCCCTAGCCGGCATTTCTTAGTCAAGATATCCTTCAGGAACTTAACATAGTTAGGCATCTGCTCAAGTGCCTCCACCAATGGGATATTGATAAGTAACTCTTGATGATTTAAATCTAACAACCTTGTTGAACAACAAGACCTTTAGATCTAAAACTCAAAAACCCCAAATCTAGATGATTTCATCCCAAGGAAGAAGATAGAAACGGATTTACCTTGATGATCAAGCTCAAGAGTAGAGAAAACTTGTTTCTAAACTCAAGATTCGAATCACTCCACAAGTAGTTTGATCAACACTACTTGAATGATCCTAGCATGCAAATCTAAACACAAGATATGCAAAGAAACAAGCTCATGGCTTAAGAAGCAAAATATGCAACTTTTCATTCAAAACATGATTCCAAGTCCTTTTTACCGTACATCTTAGATGGCTTTATATAGCCTTCCAATTGTAACCTAAAACTAAGCTAACATGACATGTTTGAGAATGTAACTTCCCTAACTTTAATGTCATAACCATCCACTACTAAAATGTAACCTAAAACATTGAAATAGAAACTTTAAAACTGAAATTACAAGTAAATGAGGTATAAATCCGAGAATTAATCTTCTAACAACAATTCTAGTCTTTGTAACCTCCCAAGGTGTAAATGAAGCTCCACTTGAAGTAACTTGAAGTGTAGTCCCATTAATTGATGCTTGACTTGCATTAAATGAAGCTTGAGATGCACTTAATTTCATTTAATTGCAACTTAAGTTCTTTCAATGCAACTTGACTTCAACATTAATGCAACTTGAGTTCATCATAAATGAAGCCTTGATGCATTTAATGCAACTCCATTTTTAGCTCTTCTTTAGTCTTGACTAGCGTTGTAGGATTCATATCAGATATTGATGTGGAGTTGCTTGAGTATGTCTAAGAACTTGTTAAATTGTGCATCCTGAGTTATTTTCTTGAATCGTTGGGGAAATGGAGGAGGTGGTCTGTATTCGTTGGTTGATGTAGGCTCTTTTGCTGTTGCATTTTTCTCCTCCTGATCTCGGTGCTTAGCGATCCTTTCCTCAGTCACTTCACCTGAATTATTCTTGCTTTGCTCTTTTTCTTTTGCACCAACCTGCCTTCCTTCTTCATCCTTCTCAATTGCCATTGAACCTTCTTGTTCCTTGGGCATCTCTGGACCTGCACAATTTGTTCCACTGCTCAAGGTTATTACCTTGCAATGTTCATTTCCTTCTCGTTATGGAGTTTCAGTGGTGTTGGGTAACATCCCTTGCGGTTTGTTTTTCATTTCATTTACTAGCTGTCTAACCTTAACTTCCAATTACGCAAAGAAGCTGCTTGTGATATGAACCAAAGCATCTCAATCAAGTCACATTAAATGAAGTCAAGTTCATGAAAATTTAACATAAGTTGCATTTAATGAACTCAAGTGCAACTCATCATTTATTAAAGAACAATCAAGCTTCATTTATGGAACAAGGGCTTCAAGATAATTCAAGAGGAGCTTCATTCACTCTTAGATGGTTACAAAGAGTTACAAAATCAACAATGAGACTTCAATCTCGATTTTATGGCTATATTGATATAATTTCAGTTGTAAACATTATATTTATGAGTTTGTAGGTTACTTTTGAGTTAGTGGGTGTTATGGTATTCATGTAATTGGGAGTTATAACCCTTAGATTGCCATAGGTTACTCTAGGGTTTAATTTTGAAGGCTATAAATAGCCATACATGTAATCCAAAAAAAAAAAAAAAGAAGAGATAGAAAAATGTAATAAAAAGGAGTCTTTGTGCTTTTTTATAGCCTTGAGCTATGTCTTTGCAATTCTATGTAGATTAGGTTGCATGCTTAGAATCATTCAAGCTTGACTTGATCACTCTTGCTTGTGGAGTGATTCGGATCTCAAGTAAGTTTTCTTGCCTTGAGATATTTGATCGACAAGGTAATCCGGTTTTACTTTCCTTGAGTTGATTTTCAAAATTGGTTTTGGGGTCTTTGAGATTGAGTTATCTAAAGGTCTTGTTTCTTTAAACAAGGTTGTTAGATCCAATTGTCAAGGGTTACTTAACATTTTGACATTAGAATCTTTGGTTTCTTTGATTTCATTTTGATTTTGAGATTTTTGGGTTTTGTGATCTAATAGTCTTGTTTGTTCCATAACAAGGTTGTTAGATATTTCAAATTCCTCTTTAAAATTTCTTATCATTTGGTATCAAATCCTTAGGCTCAAGATCGGATATAATGTTTCTTTTGCGTTTATCTTGAATTTCTTTAAATTTTCATGTTCTGTTTTATTTTTTGTAACCTGTCCAGTTTTTGTAATCTGTCAAAAAGTACAAAAATGTCATACTTCTATTTGTTTTTTCATCTCGGTGTCTTCTGAATTTTTGTAGATATGGGTGTAAGCTAAAACTTTATCTTTGAGATTTTCTATTTCAGCTTCGTTGATGGCAAAAAATATGCATTTTTACATCTTGGTCTAAAAAACTGCTCCACCCGAGAACATGTGTTCTTGATTTTTTTTTCTTGCTATTTTTGCCTTTAAAACATGTTTAATATGAAAATCTCAATTTTAATCTGATCTTTATGTTTAAATTTAACTATTGGAAATTCAATCTTTGATGTTACATTTTGAAAGTTTGCAAAGCTGGTTGTTACACATTAAATATGGGCAGTTACATTTCTGCACATTAAATTTTCGAGCCATTAGTTTTCAAACTGTAACTCATATATTTTTAAAATCCAGCCATTCGAGATTGATCAAGTCAAGCTTGAATGATTCTAGCATGCAACCTAATCTACATAGAATTGCAAAGACAGCTCAAGGCTATAAAAAAGCACAAAGGCTCCTTTTGATTACATTTTTCATCTTTCTTTTTTTTTTCTTCCTGGATTACATGTGGCTATTTATAGCCTTCAAAATTAAACCTAAAGATAATCTATGGCAATTTAAGGGTTGTAACTTACATCCCCATCAATACCATAATGTCCACTAGCTATTTTGTAACCTAAAACATCGATAACAAACTTTAAAACTGAAAATTACATTGAAATGGTCATAAATCCGAGTTTTAAACTTCTATTAAGCCTATCAATACTTTGTAATCATCCATGAATAAATGAAGCCCCACTTGAAGTAGCTTGAAGCTTTTGTTGCATAAATGTACTTGACTTGTATTTAATGAAGCATGAGTTGCACTTGAGTTAATTAAATGCAACTTCTGTTCATCATAAATGAAGCTTGACAACATTTAATTCAACTCCATCTTGAAGCTTTTCAAATCTTGAATAGCATGACACAATTCATATCACCTAAGCTCCATGCTTTTTTTTGTTTAGAGGACTTAACAAGGAGATTGCAATTCAGCTTGATCTTCAACCTTATGAGGATTTGTAGAGGATGGTGCACATAGCCATAAAGATTGAAAAACGTCTCCGAAGGAAGTCTACAAGGGTTAGTTTACCTCATTAAAATAAGCCTGTTGAAGAAGAAAGTGGTAAGATTCAAAATGAAATGCTTTGTAATTTAGTGTCAACACATGCTAGTGAGTTTACTAGGAGATTAGATTGCAAAGACTTATTTGTTTGTAACACTTCTACTATTGTAACACCTACTCTTGATTGAAGTACATGTTGATGTGTGTGAGTTAGGGAAAAAGGCGATAAAGGTTGAGATAAAAGAATATGAATTGTTTGAAAAAGAATCTTGTAAGAAAATGAGTGAGAGAGAAAAGCATGAGATTAGTCTATGGCCAATAAAGAGAAACGAGAGAAAAACCAAGAAGGTGAGCTTATGTAAAAGAGCTTGTGAGGTTAAATTTATTTTGTTTTCAAAACAAAATATTTTTTATCTTTTATATAAACGAACTTGTTTTCTAACGGGTGAGCTCAAACCATGTTTTTCTAGTTTTTCTTTTGAGTTCTTACAAGATGCCAAAGTACTCATTGTGATGCTTGAGTCAAAGTTTCCTTCAAAAGTAAATGTCAACGCATTTATTGAGAGGCAAGACTTCAAAATTGCTTCTAAGTTCATCTATGGCTGCAAGCATAAGGTGCTCAAACCGGGTGATTGGGTTTGGAGATACTTTTGGAAGGATCGTTGTTACTTTCAAAAGAAACCTAAGTGGAATTCAAGACACATTTTACCTATGACGTCCCATGACTACAAGATTGCTCTACAAGGAGAAGCTGATGTCAATTACATTTTTAATGTTGCTGATTTCTGATAAGAATCGTGGTCTTCCACACTTCCCAACTAGACCTATTACACGCGCGAAAGCTAAGAAGCTTAAACAAGCATTCTTTATTCACATACAAAATTGGATAGGTTCAGCTCAACCTTCATTTCATATGCTGCTAATAATCCAAGAGTGCATGACAATGTGAAGGTCAACGTTTGAACATTTCAAAGACTCATTTGTTATTTTTCAGTCATGAACTTTTGATTGTAATTTTTGAACATTTGGGCTTCCAAACTATGGTTTCAAAGTTAGACTTTAATTGTGGGGAGTTACTAAGTAGGTCAATTATGGTCATCCTAGCCATGTAAAACTGAGATTATGATTTGGTGAATGAAATTTGATCTCTCAAGTTAGAGAGTTTTCTTAGAAATCTTTTTCTAAGGTTTCTTGCAATTCTTGTTAGATTGCATTTTGAGCCATTCACTCCAGCCTTGATCACGTTTGATTGTGGAATGACTCAATCTAGAACAAAATTTCCAATCTTGCTTCTAGATCTTTGATCATAAGAGGTAATCGATTTCTAGCCTTTCCTCTTGGTTGATTCTAAATTGTATAGGGAGGTGTTAATCTCTTAGTTTAATGGTTCTTGCTTATCCATAGCTTGTGATAAGTAATCCTTGGGAATTTTAAATCTAACAACCTTGTTGAGAAACAAGACCTTTAGATCTAAAACTCAAAAACCCCAAACCTAGATGATTTCATCCCAAGGAAGAAGATAGAAACGGATTTACCTTGATGATCAAGATCAAGAGTAGATAAAACTTGTTTCTAAACTCAAGATTCGAATCACTCCACAAGTAGTTTGATCAACGCTACTTGAATGATCCTAGCATGCAAATCTAAACACAAGAAATGCTAAGAAACAAGCTCATGGCTTAAGAAGCAAAATATGCAACTTTTCATTCAAAACATGATTCCAAGTCTCTTCTTACAATACATCTTTGATGGCTTTATATAGCCTTTGAATTGTAACCTAAAATAAGCTAAATTGACATATTTAATTTTGAAACTTCTACAACTTTAATGCCATAACTATCCACTACTAAAATGTAACCTAAAACTTATGAAATATGCTTAAAAACTGAAAATTACATAATACAGGGCCATAAATCTGAGATTGAATATTGCATTCATTCTTCTAGGTATTTGTAACCATTCATTAGTATATGAAGCTCATGTTGAAGTAGCTTGAAGTGTTCCATTAATTGATGGTTGACTTGCATTAAATGAACTTGAGATGTACTTGCGTTCATTTAATTCAACTTTAATTCTTTCAATGCAACTTGAGTTCATCCTAAATGAAGCCATGGTGCATTTAATGTATCTCCATCTTGAAGCTCTTCTTTATTCTTGATTGGCATTGTTGGGTTCATATCATCCTCTCCTTCTTCAAGAGGATTCGTCCTCGAATCAAAAAGGGTCTCCAACATCAAAGGGACGAAAATCAGCAACATTAAAAATGTAATGACATCACCTTCTTCTTGTAGAGCAATCTTGTAGTCATGGGACGTCATAGGTATATTGTGTCTTGAATTCCACTTAGGTTTCTTGTGAAATGAATAACGGTCCTTCCAAAAGTGTCTCCAAACCCAATCACCCGATTTTAACACCTTATGCTGGCTGCCATATATGAAATTAGAAGCAATTTTGAAGAGTTGCCTCCCAATAAATGCTTTGGCATTAACTTTTGAATCAAGATTCTCAATGAGTGCTTTGGCATCCTGTAAGAACTCAAAAGAAAAACTAGAAAAACATGGTTTAAGCTCACCCGTTAGAAAACAAGTTCCTTTATACAAAAGATCAAAAATATTTTGTTTTGAAAAGAAAATAGATTTAACCTCACAAGTTCTTTCACATAAGCTCACCTTGGCTTTTCTCTCTTCTATAGGTCGATTATTCTCATGCTTTTCTCTCTCACTCATTTTCTCACAAGATTCTTTTTCAAACAATTGACACTTTTGTCTTGACCTTTTTTGCCTTTTTCCCTAATTCACACACATCAATATGGACTTCATCAAGAGTAGGTGTTACAATAGTAGAAGTGTTAGAAACAAACAAGTCTTTGCAATCTAATCTCCTAGTAAACTCACTAGCATGTGTTGACACTAAATTACAAATCATTTCATTTTGAATCTTATCACTTTCTAGCTCAACGATAGGCTTATTTTCAGTAGGTAAACTAACCCTTTCCAAAGTTGAACTAACATTTAAAATTGGTTTAGGTTTAGTGTACCTTGTAGACTTCCTTTGGAGACGTTTTTCAATCTTTATGGCTATGTGCACCGTCCTCTCCAAATCCTCAGAAGGTTGAAGATCAAGCTGAATTGCAATCTCCTTGTTAAGTCCTCTAAAGAATCGAGCCATTGTAACCGTCTCATCCTCATAAATTTCGAGATCTTCAAGCAACGTTTGCATCTCCATGTAGTAAACCTCCACACTTTTGCTCCCTTGTCTCAAAGTTCGCAAGTTATGGAAAAACTTAGGAACAAAAACAATTTATCCCACCAAGTAATGGCATAATCTCTAAGATGAGAAACAATGAGTTTTACCTTTTTCTCCTTATTCAAAGTGCCACGATCAAAGACATGATCAACTTGTCTTTCCCATTGAATGTACTCCGTCGGATTTGTACTTCCATAGAATTTAGGAAATTTCAGCTTCATTTTTTTTGGTTTGTTTCTGCAAAACTAAAAGAAAAGTAACACAAAAATGGACCTCACAAGCACTCCCTCACGTGTTTTCACTCGTTAAGGTACAGTCACTCGTGTTTACACTCGAAACAGAAAAACACTCTCAACAAACTCACAATTTCACTCACATGAGCCAATAAGCAAAGTTTGCAATCAAGTGATAGACAACACACTAAGAAAATAAAATAGCATAAATATGGAGCAAAACGAATACCGAATAAGAAACAAGTTATGAAAGAAAGAAAATGACAGGATTGTAACAAAAAAATGGAATGATAAGAGATGGAATGGGACAAAGGGTATAGGAGTTACAATATTAAACACCAACAATTAATGCAATATTCCAACAAATAACTCTTCCAAATTGAATGATCTGTAGTCAATGTGTAATTGAAAGGAGTTACAATATGATTTTATAACATGAAAAACAGATTGGAGTTACACACGACATAATCAATGTAAATAAACTTATGGCTGGAACTTTTAATGTGTAACTGATATGCATTTATTGTTGTAACATATATGGGGGAATCAAACAACAACATTCAGATCTAACATGAAAATATCATATCTAAGCTCAAGAAATGAAAGATATAAACAAAGAACACTATAGAACATCAGGAATCAAAGAAAACTTATGTTCTCGGGTTTCTCGGTTTTCAGAACAGATTATGAAAATGAAGCATTTTCACCCTTAATCAAGTTGAATTCAAAGAACTTATGAAAGACAAAGTTGAAGATTAGAAAGAGATCTATAACATCGCAGAAGACAAAATAAACAAAAGATTGACACAAATGATACTTGTTTTTAGTTTTTATGAGAAGACAGAATCTAACGAGATGAATATAAGGAATCAAAAAAAATTCAGAATAAAAATGAAGAACATAATAGAAAAAACGGAAACATATATCCGATCTAGAACCTAAAGCTCTGATACCAAATCATGAGTAACTCTTGAGAATTTTAAATCTAACAACCTTGTTGAGAAACAAGACCTTTAGATCTAAAACTCAAAAACCCCAAACCTAGATGATTTCATTCCAAGGAAGAAGATAGAAACAGATTTACCTTGATGATCAAGATCAAGAGTAGAGAAAACTTGTTTCTAAACTCAAGATTCGAATCACTCCACAAGTAGTTTGATCAACGCTACTTGAATGATCCTAGCATGCAAATCTAAACACAAGAAATGCAAAGAAACAAGCTCATGGCTTAAGAAGCAAAATATGCAACTTTTCATTCAAAACATGATTCCAAGTCTCTTCTTACAATACATCTTTGATGGCTTTATATAGCCTTTGAATTGTAACCTAAAATAAGCTAAATTGACATGTTTAATTTTGAAACTTCTACAACTTTAATACCATAACTATCCACTACTCAAATGTAACCTAAAACTTATGAAATATGCTTAAAAACTGAAAATTACATAATAGAGGGCCATAAATCCGAGATTGAATATTGCATTCATTCTTCTAGGTATTTGTAACCATCCATTAGTAAATGAAGCTCATGTTGAAGTAGCTTGAAGTGTTCCATTAATTGATGGTTGACTTGCATTAAATGAACTTGAGATGCACTTGCGTTCATTTAATTCAACTTTAATTCCTTCAATGCAACTTGAGTTCATCCTAAATGAAGCCATGGTGCATTTAATGTATCTCCATCTTGAAGCTCTTCTTTATTCTTGATTGGCATTGTTGGGTTCATATCAGCTTGGATCTTTGGATTGAGATTTAGGGTTGCCTTAATTGGCCTACTTAGTAACTCCCCACAATTAAAGTCTAACTTTGAAACCATAGTTTGTAAGCCCAAAAGTTCAAAAATTACAATCAAAAGTTCATGACTAAAAAATAACAAATGAGTCTTTGAAATGTTGGCACAACATCAATCTTGCAAACGTTGACCTTCACATCATCATGCGCTCTTGGATCAATTAGCAGCATATGAAATGAAGGTTGAGCTGAACCTATCAATTTTTGTATGTGAATAAAGAATGCTTGTTTAAGCTTCTTAGCTTTCGCGCGTGTAATAGGTCTAGTTGGGAAGTGTGGAAGACCATGATTCTTATCAATTTCCTTCCCTTTGATGTAGGAGACCCTTTTGATTTGAGGACGAATCCTCTTGAAGAAGGGGAGGATGATATGAATCCTACAACACTAGTCAAGACAAAAGAATAGCTAAAAGTGGAGTTGCATTAAATGCACCAAGGCTTCATTTATGATGAACTCAAGTTGCATTAAAGTTGAAGTCAAGTTGCATTGAAAGAATTAAAGTTGCAATTAATGAACTTAAGGGCATCTCAAGCTTCATTTAATGCAAGTCAAGCATCAATTAATGGAACTACAATCCAAGTTACTTGATATGAATCTTACAACACTAATCAAGACAAAAGAAGAGCTAAAAATGGAGTTGCATTAAATGCATCAAGGCTTCATTTATGATGAACTCAAGTTGCATTAAAGTTGAAGTCAAGTTGCATTGAAAGAACTTAATGATGTGAATCAAACCATTGATCCATTGCATGTACCTGAAGGAGCAATAACAAGGAGCAAGGCCAAGAAGATTCAAGAGGCTTTCACATTGCATCTCCAAAAGCTCGTGAATGCACAAGGAGAGACCAAGCTTTTTGAGCCCAAAATTCTTTATAATGTTAGTACAACAAGTCAAGATGAGAATGGAGTGAAGATGGCACTGGAAAAGTTGTCTAGTTTGAAAGATGGCACGGAGGACAAAAAAAGTGTGCAGAAAATGTGAACAGGTGGCTGTCTAGATTGCACCTCTTGGGATTTCGTGATGTCAAACCTCGTCAAACGAAATAGTCATGCATGACGGATCCTAAAGTAGATAATTAAGACCATTTAAAGCATTTCTATGTTTTTTGTTCCATATTTAGAGCTCTCAAACGTTGTGCAATCAAGTTTTAAATTCCTAGGTCAATTTTTTCTTCATTTCACATTTAATGCTTTTTAAAGACTTTTGGTCTTTGGTGCTTTGCACGACCATTTTGGCATATTTAAAGGCTTGTATTGGCATGGAAAAGACAGAACCTTTATGAAAAAAAACTTGAGTTTTGTTTAGCCCCATTTGGTGTTAACTTTCTTTCAAATCTTGCTTTAGGTTTGATGTTTAACCGATTCATTGGATTAGCCCCGATCAAGCTAATTCTGGAGTGAGTCGTCTTAGGATCTAGGAGTGACCATCCTTATTCTAAGTTTGATCTAAGAGTGATTCATCTTCTAACTAAACTCTTAGTTGGAATCAATTCGTTAAGTTAGCCTTGTTCGTGACGTTTGCAAAGATCCTAGAAGGACCTCTAGCTTTGTTAAACCAACAAATTCGGCGCTTATCACTTAAGTTGCAATTAAATGAAATCAAGTGCATCTCAAGGTTCATTTAATGCAAGTCAAGCATCAATTAATGGGACTACACTTCAAGTTACTTCAAGTGGAGCTTCATTTACACCTTGAGAGGTTACAAAGACTAGAATTGTTGTTAGAAGATTAATTCTCGGATTTATACCTCATTTACTTGTAATTTAAGTTTTAAAGTTTCTATTTCAATGTTTTAGGTTACATTTGAGTAGTGGATGGTTATGACATTAAAGTTAGGGAAGTTACATTCTCAAACATGTCATGTTAGCTTAGTTTTAGGTTACAATTGGAAGGTTGTATAAAGCCATCTAAGATGTATTGTAAAAAAGAGACATGGAATCATGTTTTGAATGAAAAGTTGCATATTTTGCTTCTTAAGCCATGAGCTTGTTTCTTTGCATATCTTGTGTTTAGATTTGCATGCTAGGATCATTCAAGTAGCGTTGATCAAACTACTTGTGGAGTGATTCGAATCTTGAGTTTAGAAACAAGTTTTCTCTACTCTTGAGATCATCAAGGTAAATCCGTTTCTATCTTCTTCCTTGGGATGAAATCATCTAGGTTTGGGGTTTTTGAGTTTTAGATCTAAAGGTCTTGTTCTTCAACAAGGTTGTTAGATTTAAAATCATCAAGAGTTACTCATCATTACTTCAAGTGGAGCTTCATTTACACCTTGAGAGGTTACAACAACTAGAGTTGTTCAATTCTCGGATTTATACCTAATTTACTTGTAATTTCAGTTTTAAAGTTTCTATTTCAATGTTTTAGGTTACATTTGATTAGTGGATGGTTATGACATTAAAGTTAGGGAAGTTACATTCTCAAACATGTCATTTTAGCTTAGTTTTAGGTTACAATTGAAAGGCTATATAAAGCCATCTAAGATGTATTGTAAAGAGACATGGAATCATGTTTTGAATGAAAAGTTGCATATTTTGCTTCTTAAGCCATGGACTTGTTTCTTTGCATTTCTTGTGTTTAGATTTGCATGCTAGGATCTGAAGGAAATGAAACTCCCACGCAGCAGAAGACGATCGAATCGTCGTGGTGAAATTGTGCAACCGTTATTCGTTAAAATCAATCTAACTCTTAGATCTAGGCTAAACATGCTTAAATTAGAAAGAAAATCAGTAAGTATTTACTAGTTGAAGTCGTGCTTCAAAATTCCTTCCAACGATCCACGAACTCTTCGTGCTTTCTCGAACTCAACGATCTCGAACCCTTCTCACGATCAAGAACGAACACAACCCTTCGACTTCTCGGTTGTTTTTCTTTTGGAAGAAGGAAGATGGTGGGATCTTCTTTGTGTTTTGGTTTTTGAGAGGAGAAAGCTTGAGAGAATTTGTGAGAGAGAGTAATCTCTTCTTTTGGTGAAAATCCAAAAATGAGTCGGCTTCCCACCCTTCTTGCAAGAAGGGTTTAAATAATGGAGATAGGTGGAGTTGAAATCTCCACCTATTTACCATTTTACCACAACTATAGGTTATGCAAATCATATTTGCATAACCATATATTATAAGATATCTCATATCTCATTTTACAAATCAGATTTGCAATATTGTGGATTTATTAAATTGAATCACATCCAATTTAATATCTCTCAATCTAATTTCTCCTAAGTAACCTTAATTCAACAATTAGGCTAACCTATAGTTTATTATGAATCTCATTCACATTAAACTATATATTATATCATTCATATCTCATATAAATGACATAAATGTCCTTTTAGTGAACTTGAACACTTCAATTGACACCAAAACATTAACCGTTCTTTTAACCCAGTTTGAGCCAACCGAGGGACCTAATTGACCTACAGTGACGAGCTCCAATGATCCGAGATTAATCTATCAAACTCTTTGACCCGATTAATCAACCTTCATTAGCTACGGTAACACTCCACTAAAGCCCGTAGCTGCACTCCCGTCAGTGCAGAATATTACGTGTCCACTGATATAACCAATGCCCATGAGTCGACCCTTCACAGGTTGTTCGTAGACATTGTTGGGTCAAATTACCATTTTACCCCTGTGTCTACTTCTTGCTCCTTAAGTACCCACTGCTCCTCTAATGAACAACAACGTTGTTATGGTCCAACCGTACACAACAACCCTGATATGAACCCTTCATTAAATGCTAGATCTAGATTGCACACAAGTTATCTCTTTAAATGTGTTATAATCAAGCTGTTATTTACTCATCAATGTTTTGGCAGTTACAATTTTAGAAAATTCAATTTCTGCTGGAAGTTTAATGCTCTTGATGTTTTACTTTTCTATAATTCACATATGTTTTAAGGCTATTTTAATTCCATAACTTCTCAAATAGTCATTGGAATTAATTGTTTTAAGAGTTATATTCTTGGGTTTTAAACTCCAATTATCAATAGCATTGAGTTTATCTTCGATCACTATCTTTCATAAACCTTGTTTAATATGCATATTTCTCAATATTCCAATCTGGTTACTTGTTTGAATTTTGAATGTTTCCATAAGTCGAGTTAACTTGTGTGATAAAAGTGTGCTACTTCTCATGGATTGCAAAGTTATCTTGGCTTCACTATTTCCAAATTTGAGAGCATGTTCCACAAATACTTTAAATTCATTGGATGACCAAAAGATACAAAGAAGAAATCCAAGAGAGCAAGACCAAAAGGCTGAAATAATTACAAGTTTGCATTACAAAGACATCCTTAGATTCGAGGACGAATCTTCTTGAAGAAGGAGAGAATGATATGAACCGTATCATGTTATTCAAGACTAAAGAAAAGCTTCAAGATGAAGTTGAATTAATGTTGTCAAACTTCATTTATGACGAACTCAAGATGCATTTAATGGACTCAAGTGCAACCCATGCTTCATTAAAGACAAGTCAAGCTTCATTTATGCAACAAGAGCTTCAAGCTACTTCAAGGGGGCTTCATTTATTCTTGGATAGGTTACAAATTATGTATTGGTTTAGTAGAAGTTCAATTCACGGATTTATGGGGGGTTTAATGTATTTTTCAGTCTTAAAGTGTTGTTTTTAATGTTTTAAGTTACAATTTGCTTAGTGGAGATCATGGTATTGATGGGGATGTAAGTTACAACCTTTCAATTGACCATAGGTTACTCTAGGGTTGATTTTGAGGCTATATAAAGCCATGTACCTTGTAGGAAGAAAAGAGGAAAAAAAGATTGAAAATGTAATCAAAATGAGCCTTTGTGCTTTTTTTTATAGCCTTGAGCTATGTCTTTGCAATTCTATGTAGATTAGGTTGCATGCTAGAATCATTCAAGCTTGACTTGATCAATCTTGCTTGTGGATTGATTCGGATCTCAAGTAAGTTTTCTTGCCTTGAGATGCTTGATCACAAGGTAATCCGGTTTTACTTTTCCTTGAGTTTATTTTCAAAATTGGTTTTGGGGTCTTTGAAATTGAGTTATCTAAAGGTCTTGTTTCTTTAAGCAAGGTTGTTAGATCCAATTGTCAAGGGTTACTTAACATTTTGACATTAGAATCTTTGGCTTCTTTGATTTCATTTTGGTTTGGAATTTTTGGATTTGTGATCTAATAGTCTTGTTTGTTGTTAACAAGGTAGATTAGATTTTTCAAATTCCTCTTTAAAATTACTTATCATTTGGTATCAGAGCTTTAGGTTCTAGATCGGATATATGTTCCCGTTGTTTCTGTTATTTTCTTAATTTTATTTTGATTTTTTATTCCTTATGTTCATCTCGCCAGATTCTGTCTTTTCATAAAAACTCAAAAAAAGTATCATTTGCGTCAATCTTCTGTTATTATTATCTTCTGCGAAGTTATAGATTTGTGTCTTAGCTTCAACTTTGTCTTTCATAAGTTCTTCGAATTCAACTTGCTTAAGGGTGAAAATATTTTATTTTCATAATCTGTTCTGAAAACCGAGAAAACCGAGAGCATAAGTTTTCTTTGATTCTTGATGTTCTATGGTGTTCTTTGTTAATATCTTTCATTTCTTGAGCTTAGATCTGATATTTCCATGTTAGATCTGAATGTTTTTATTTGATTTCCCCACATATGTTACAAATTGTCACTTGCACTAAATGCATGGCAGTTACACATTAAAAGTTCCAGCCATAAGCTTTAAGTACATTGATTATGTCTTGTGTAACTCCAATATGTTTTTTATGTTATAAAATCAGATTGTAACTCCTTTCACTTACACATTGACTATAGATCATTCATTTGGAAGAGTTATTTGTTGGAATATTGCATTAGTTGTTGGTGTTTAATATTGTAACTCATATACCCTTTGTCCCATTCCATCTCTTATCCTTCCATTTTTTTTGTTACAATTCTGTTATATTCTTTCTTTCATAACTTGTTTCTTATTCGATATTCGTTTTGCTCCATATTTATGCTATTTTATTTTCTTAGTGTGTTGCCTATCACTTGATTGCAAACTTTGCTTATTGGCTCATGCGAGTGAAATTGTGAGTTTGTTGAGAGTGTTTTTATGTTTTAAGTGTAAACACGAGTGACTATACCTTAACGGGTGAAAACACGTGAGGGAGTGCTTGTGAGGTTCATTTTTGTGTTACTTTTTTTAGTTTTGCAAAAACAAACCAAAAAAAAAAAACATGAAGCTGAAATTTCCTAAATTCTATGGAAGTACAAATCCGACGGAGTACATTCAATGGGAAAGACAAGTTGATCATGTCTTTGATCGTGACACTTTGAATGAGGAGAAAAAGGTAAAACTCATTGTTTCTCATCTTAGAGATTATGCCATTACTTGGTGGGATAAATTGTTTTTGAGTAGGAGGAACCTTAACCGCCCAATTGAATCATGGAATGTTCTTAAGCAAATAATGCGGGAGCACTTTGTTCCTAAGTTTTTCCATAACTTGCGAACTTTGAGACAAGGGAGCAAAAGTGTGGAGGCTTACTACATGGAGATGCAAACGTTGCTTGAGGAACTCGAAATTTATGAGGATGAAATGGTTACAATGGCTCAATTCTTTAGAGGACTTAACAAGGAGATTGCAATTCAGCTTGATCTTCAACCTTATGAGGATTTGGAGAGGATGGTGCACATAGTCATAAAGATTGAAAACAGTCTCCAAAGGAAGTCTACAAGGTACACTAAACCTAAACCAATTTTAAATGTTAGTTCAACTTTGGAAAGGGTTAGTTTACCTACTGAAAATAAGTCTATTGTTGAGGTAGAAAGTGGAAAAATTCAAAATGATTTACTTTGTAATTTTGTGTCAACACATGCTAGTGAGTTTACTAGGAGATTAGATTGCAAAGACTTATTTGTTTGTAACACTTCTACTATTGTAACACCTACTCATGATGAAGTACATATTGATGTGTGTGAGTTAGGGAAAAAGGCAAAAAAGGTCGAGACAAAAGCATGTCAATTGTTTGAAAAAGAATCTTGTGAGAAAATGAGTGAGAGAGAAAAGCATGAGATTAATCTATGGCCTATAGAGAAAAAAGAGAGAAAAGCCAAGAAGGTGAGCTTATGTGAAAGAACTTGTGAGGTTAAATCTATTTTGTTTTCAAAACAAAATATTTTTTATCATTTGTATAAAGGAACTTGTTTTCTAATGGGTGAGCTCAAACCATGTTTGTCTAGTTTTTCTTTTGAGTCCTTACAGGATGCCAAAGTACTCATTGTGATGCTTGATTCAAAGTTTCCCTCCAAAGTTAATGCCAAAGTATTTATTGAGAAGAAAAACTTTAAAATTGCTTCTAAATTCATCCATGGTAGCAAGCATAAGGTGTTCAAACCGGGTGATTGGGTTTGGAGACACTTTTGGAAGGATCGTTCTTCATTTCACAAGAAAACTAAGTGGAATTCAAGACACATTTTGCCTATGACATCCCATGACTACAAGATTGCTCTACGAGGAGAAGATGTCAATTACATTTATAATGCTGTTGATTTTCGTCCATTTGATGTTGGAAACCCTTTTTTGATTCGAGGACGAATCCTCTTGAAGAAGGGGAGGATGATATGAACCCAACAATGCCAATAAAGAATAAAGAAGAGCTTCAAGATGGAGATACATTAAATGCACCATGGCTTCATTTATGATAAACTCAAGTTGCATTGAAGGAATCAAAGTTGAATTAAATGAACTCAAGTACATCTCAAGTTCATTTAATGCAAGTCAACCATCAATTAGTAGAACTACATTCAAGCTACTTCAACATGAGCTTCATTTACTAATAGATGGTTACAAATAGCTAGAAGAATAAATGCAATATTCATTCTCGGATTTATGACCCTCTATTATGTAATTTTCAGTTTTTAAGCATATTTCATAAGTTTTAGGTTACATTTGAGTTAGTGGATGGTTATGACATTAAAGTTGTGGAAGTTTCAATATTAAACATGTCATTTTAGCTTATTTTAGGTTACAATTTAAAGGCTATATAAAGCCATCAAATATGTATTGTAAAAAAGACTTGGAATCATGTTTTGAATGAAAAGTTGCATATTTTGCTACTTAAGCCATGAGCTTGTTTCTTTGCATTTCTTGTGTTTAGATTTGCATGCTAGGATCATTCAAGTAGCGTTGATCAAACTACTTGTGGAGTGATTCAAATCTTGAGTTTAGAAACAAGTTTTCTCTACTCTTGATCTTGATCATTAAGGTAAATCCGTTTCTATCTTCTTCCTTGGGATGAAATCATCTAGGTTTGGGGTTTTTGAGTTTTAGATCTAAAGGTCTTGTTCTTCAACAAGGTTGTTAGATTTAAATCATCAAGAGTTACTTATCAAACCCTCTCGAGCCAGTGAGAGGGTGGGCGCCCGTTGTCCAAGCCCTAGAGACAACACTTAAGGGAACAACCCCTCTAGTTTCCCTAAAGGCGGAAACGAGTGAATTCTATCTTGCGTAGTTAAGTTCCCAGCTCCCTACTTGGTCCTGTCCCCGAAAAGATACGTATATTGAGCGAGTAACTGTGACCACCCTCACCCGTACTAGTCAAAGGACAGACCCCCGCAGACAGGAGTCCGTAACACGCTAAGTATTAAGGTCGAGTCACTAATGGTCATCTACGAAGTCATTAGTCCTTACTTTCAACGGTGTTACATCAGTAGGTTTAATAATTCACGGTCCGATCTTATACAATCTAATTGTACAGGATGCCCCCACTCGCATGTCAACCACATGAACGAGTCAGATCACCTCGTTTGTATCTTAATACTAAGCGGGTCGCATCCACAGTGTATCCAAGATTAGTTCTCCAACCCCTTCCATATACTGTAGACCGTTCGGGTCATTAACTCGAACGTGATCCTCCTTGTGTGTCCACTACACACCGTTCAAGTTCTAGTTCTCTCATATATTCAATGACACTGGAGCTTTGTCACACCCCCTCCCGAACTACCTGCTAACTTAGCCCGGCAGACGGCGTGAAGCCAATAGTCATCGTTCACCTCTCTAACGATACCTGTTGACCCTGCTTTACCTGATAAGCATACTATACTTGTATAAGAAACACTTTAAACATAACACAGCAGAATCTTGACAATTACGTAACCTACGTAAAAAGTAACCCTATCTAAGACTCTCTGGAAAACTGAAACATATGTGAACATCACAACCAAAACATACCCAACCATGGTTTACACAACCACAACCTAGAATGTACACATAAACATAACTTCATAGTCCTTCTTCTATACATATAGACTTTCTATACAACTCCACCCACGTACAACATATCAAACTTGTGAAGCTTCCAAAGAGATTATATGGCGGTTTTCAGGCATCGGGAGCTCGATCTCTACCTGAAAAGTGGGAAAAACATCGAAAGAATGAGCTATGAAGCTCAAGTGAGTGACTTGAGTTTAAAAGAAAGCTATTAACTCGTAAATCATATCACCGCCATCTATGAGCATATGCATCTGTAATCAAACGTTAAAAGTAACTGTGTAATCATAGTAGCTTTTCAGGAAAACTAGCAAGTATATCGTTAAAATCTCGTAAGGCGTGTAAATGATATAAACTCTTTTTAAAAATGTCACAATCTACGTTGTGTAGGGCACACCCAGTACAACCAACGTTTATTCTACGATGTAGTGGGGCCCGCCCAGCACTCCCATCGTCTTTGTCATAGTGGGGCCCGCCCAACACTCACGACAACGCTGTTGTCACGGAGTACACTCAACGTCGACAACAGAATAAGACCTGTGTGCACACGGTACCATAAAGCCTCGGGCTCAATATCTCAGAAAATCACATGAAAACATTTGAACATGCCTGCTTATCTTTTCTTTCATAAAACAAGAAATCTTTAAATCATACTTGCTAAAACATACTTGCTCGAAATCATAACATTTCCATAAACTTTGGAAATGCAATAAACATATGCTCATGTATAAATTTATCAAGTCATTTAGGCTCACAATGAATACTTGAAAACATTTCTAGGAAAACATGAATACTCATAAACATGTGTTAAAAAAGAAAGCATAAAGCATTGAAAACTTTCATTCTAGCAAAACTTGCATTTCTTAAAACATAATTCAAGCATATAAACACTTTTGTTGTTCGTTTTGTCACTCACAGTATTAAAACTAGAACCTTGGCCCGTACACTCGACCTATTTGCTCTTGGCCTGTCAAACAAACTAAATTCAACTATTAGAACCTCGAGCTCATGCTTTTTAACCTTAAAATTACAAGAAAACACACTTTCAAATTTTCTAGCATTTTCAGATTTTCTGCCCTGTTTTCAGACAGCCATAACTTCTTCATTACTTATCTAAAAATAATGTAATTTATACCAAACTCTTCCTTTTTCAACCCTCTAAAAATCATATGAAGACATGAAATTGAAATTCCCAACGGATTTGTTCGAAAATACCTCGAAAGCTTCTTCCCCAAGAACTAACTTCTGCTATTCCAGATTCGATTTTCTGCTGCAACCCGAAACTTAACCTGATAATTACAACATCTTCCAATCATTTTCTTCTCACGATTCCTTCACGAAAGTTGTAGGAAATTCAATAAGCTTTCAAACCATACCTTTTAGAGCTTCTAAATCCAACTCTACAGATCAGGACAACCAAAAAACCAGAGACTTCTCGGATTTGACAGCAAACTTCTGTCTTCTGCCTTCCTCTTAACAAAACAGTAACTTAACATAAGAATTTGCTCGAGCTTCCTTCATGAACGTTGTTTAAAAATGAGTTAGATTTCAGGAAAAGCAAACTTCAACACTTACCTCTTCTTGTAGAGCTCGAGAAGATCAAAAAATCAGAACTGGTCTGAGTTGATCACCTTGCTGCAACTTGAGTTCTTCTCCTTTCTTCTGCAACTTCAACCCAAAAACATTCTTCCTTCTTCTTCTCTCAAACCCCTCCCACGAAGCCCTCAGGTTTCTTTGTTAAAATGAGGAGTGAATGGAAAGAAATGAGCTTAAAAAAATTGATAAGAAAGGTTTTAAACGGTGAAGGGGTGTTTTTTTGTCTTTTCCCCTTTTGTCCTTTTCTTTCCTTTTCCTTTCTTTTTCTTTTCTTTTCTTTTCTTTTGAAACAAAGAAAGCCAACATATATTAAACTTTTCCTTTTCTTTTCTTTTCTTTCCTAATAAGGAAATTCCAAAGAGAGATCCCGGGTTTACAGCTTACCTCCCCCTTAGGAAATTTCGTCCTCGAAATTTAGTAGTCTTTAAGTGAAAATCGGCGGGTACTTCCTCCTCATTTGGTCCTCTAACTCCCAGGTTGCCTCCTCCACTCCGTGATGCCTCCAACGAACCTTCACAAGTAGGAGCGTCTTGTTTCTTTAAACTTGTTCTTTCCTGTCGAGGATTTGAACTGCATCCTCTACGTAACTCATGTCTTCTTCCAGCTCAACGGGTTGTGCTTGCAGCACATGTGTTGGATATGGAATATACTTTCTCAACATGGACACATGAAAAACATCATGTACTCGAGATAGTTCTGCTGGCAACTCCAGTTTGTAGGCTGCTGGCCCAACTCATCCCGTTACTTGATAAGGACCAATATACCTAGGGCTTAGCTTACCTTTCTTGCCAAAGCGAAGGACACCTCTCCACGGAGATAACTTCAAGAAAACTTGATCTCCGACCTGGAATTCTAAGTCCTTTCGTCGCTTATCTGCATAACTCTTCTGACGGTCTTGTGCTACCTTCAGATTCTCTCTGATTACCTTAATATTGTCTGTCGTAATTTGTACCAACTCAGGACCGATTAGCTTCCACTCTCCTACTTCATTCCAACATACGGGCGTTCTACACGATCTTCCATATAAAGCCTCAAACGGTGCCATGCCAATACTCGACTGATAGCTGTTATAGTAAGCGAATTCAATAAGTGATAGGTGTGTATCCCAACTTCCCTTAAATTGAAGAACACATGCTCTCAACATGTCCTCTAGGGTCTGGATGGTCCTTTCTAAGTGACCATTTATCTGAGGATGGAGCGCTGTACTAAAACTCAGCTTTGTCCCCCATAGCTTTTTGTAAGTTAGGCCAAAAGTTAGAAGTAAATCTCGGATCTCTATCTAAAACTATGAACACTGGCACTCCGTATTGACTCACAATTCTGTCGACGTATAGCTTAGCAAGCTGATCAAGCGTAGACGTCGCTTTAATCGGTATAAACCGTGATGTCTTAGTGAGTCTATCCACTATTACCCAAATACCATCATGTCCACTAGAAGTACGTGGTAATCCAAACAGAAAATCCATAGTGATATGCTCCCATTTCCACTCCAAGACCGGCGAGGGTTAAGGAGTCCTCCCGCCTCTGTCTAATCGGTTTAACTTTGTTGGCGAGATCAAACATCTATCAACATAATCGCCTATCTCCCGCTTCATCCTGTGCCACCAATACGTCCCTTCAAAGTTTTGTACTTCTTGGTGCTTCCTGGATACATAGCGTAAGCTGAACTGTGAGCTTCCTCTAGAATAGCATCTTTAAGCTCACTAATACTCGGGACACATAATCTTCTCTCACAACTATGGTTCCGTCTGCTTTCTCATTCGTAATTATACCTCACGGGCCCCGCTTTGAATATTCCAAACATTTCTGCAAGTTACTATTCTCTGGTTGTCTTCTCACAATCTCTGCTACGAGTGAAGACTTGATCTGGAATTGAACTAAAAGACCCCCCCTGAAATCTCTGCAGTTACAACTGCCTTAGAATCCCTTAGAGTACATAAAAATGTTGCTTGAATACCACACAAGGCATCCCTAGGAAGTCTTGACTTCCTGCTTAATGCATTTGTTACTACATTCGCCTTACCAGGATGGTATTCTATGGTACAATGATAATCTCTAATCAGTTCTAACCATCTTCTTTGTCTCATATTCAACTCTCTCTGATCAAAGATATATTTCAGACTGTTATGATCTGTGTAAATGTGACACCTTTCACCAAACAAGTAATGTCTCCAGATCTTCAATGATATAACAACTACTGCTAGCTCAAAATCATGGGTAGGGTAATTACATTCATGCTTTTTCAATTGCCTTGTCGCATAAGTTATTATTTTTCCTTCTAGCATGAGCACACACCCTAAACCTTGCCTCGAGGCATCATGCAAAGAAACCACATACTCTTTTCCTCAGATTCAGAAGTGTCGAATAGGTGTCAGTAACTAATCTCTTTTTCACTCCCGAAAACTCTGCTCACACTTATCCACCATTCAAACTTAGCATTCTTTCTTGTTAAAGCTGTTAAGGGTAATGCTAATCGTGAGAAATCCTCAACAAATCGTCTGTAGTATCCTGCCAAGCCTAGGAAACTACGTACCTCTGTCGCACTAGTTGGTCTTTCCCGCTTGACTCTCGCTTTCACTTTATTCGATCCACACTAACTCCATTTGCTTTGAGACAACATGCCCCAAAAACACTACTACGATTCAACCAAAACTCACATTTGGTGAATTTAGCATACAACTGTTTATCTCGTAGTGTTTGCAAAATAATCCTCAAATGTTCCTCATGAGCTTTCCTATCAATTGAGTAAACTAGTATATCATCAATGAATACTATCACAAACTAATCCAAATACTGATGGAAAATCCTGTTCATGAGGTCCATGAAAACTGCTGGTGCATTCGTCAAAACGAATGGCATTACTAAGAACTCATAATGCCCGTACCTCGTTATGAATGTTGTCTTAGGAATGTCTGATTCTCTGACCTTTAACTGATGATATCCTGATCTTAAATCAATCTTACAAAACACCGATGCACCTCTTAACTGGTCAAACAAGTCATCTATTCAGGGTAAAGGATACTTGTTACGTATCGTGACTTTGTTTAACTGTGTATAATAAATGCATAAACTAAGGGTACCATCTTTCTTCTTCACAAATAACACTAGAGCTCTCTAAGGCGATACACTAGGTCTGATGTATCCCTAATCAACTAATTCTTGTAATTACATCTTTAGCTCCTTGAGTTCACTTGGAGCCATTCTATACGGCGCTTGCGAAATAGGCGGCGTTTCTGGTAGCAATTCAATAGTGAACTCTACTTCCCTATCAGGTGGCAACCCCTGATAGATCTGTTGGGAAAAACATCAAGAAATTCGTTCACAACAAGAACATTGTCTGGTTTTAGCTTTTCCTCCTGCACCTCTACTACATGTGCAAGAAACGTCGTGCAACCTTTCCTCAATAACTTCTCAGCTTTTAATGCTGAAATCAAACTCGTAGGGATAATCTTTCTTTAATCCCATAAAACCCCTGCAAGTCTAGTGGAAGAAGATCCACTAACATATTGAGACCTTCTACTAAGACCTCGCAGTCCCGCAACATTGCATTGACTAGTAACACATCACCAACTAGAGTGTGTATAACTAACCTTTTACATAAAGGTTCTAGCTTCCCATTCAACTTAGTCAAGAACATACTAAAAACAAAGAAATGTGTAGCACCTGGTTCTATTAAAACAGGTGCAGGTACATTACAAATACTAATCGTATCAGTAATGACATATGATGCATCTTCTGCTTCTTACTGAGTCATAGCGTAGACCTTTCCGTGTTGCCTAGGTCTCCCTACAATTCTCTTTAGTCTGACACCGCTGGTGCCTTCTCTTGCAGCTACTGAAACTCTTGGTTGCTCAACTGTCTGAGACTCAACTCCCTAGTCCCTCTGTGCGGTTGTCCATAGCTGTGGACAATCCCTCTTGACATGTCCTGGTTGTCCGCACTGGTAGCACGTACCAACACTCACAAGACAATGACCTTGATGATTCTTGCAACAAATCACACATGGAATTTTCCTTGCTATACTGGCAATAGACTCTTGCCCTCTCTGTAACTTGTTGCCAATCAAACAAACTAACTAGGTCCTCTTTAACTCTGCCTCTGATAGGCATTACCCACATTCATCTGCCTCGATGCCCGGCTACTAGCTCGATCCTTAAAGTCTTATTGACTTGGAAACATTTACTCCAAGTGTGAACCTCCGCTGCTCACGACCTTGGAAACTGCTTGTTGTCGAAGCCCCACAACTAGGCTTCACTACTGACTTCTCCTCTACTATAGTCTACTCAACATGTAAAGCAATCTCTACGAGCTGAGAAAAATCAGTCCACTTAGCAATGGTTGTGACTGGGGTACGTATCTCAGGTCATAACCCTCTTTCAAATCTTCGATACCTGTCACTCTCAGATGCCAAAATTACTTCAGCATACTGCGACAACTCAGTATACTTTCTCTCGTACTCAACAACTGAAAGTGGCCCTTGCTTTAATTCTAAAAGTTCATCCCTCTTTGCCTTGCAGTACGTTCTAGGATAATACTTATCTTCAAATATGCTTCTGAAAGTTTGCCAGTCTAAAGTACGTGCATCACTACAACTGACTAACATCGATTTCTATCATCCTTCTGCCTTCTTTAGCAGCAAGAATGTGGCCAACTTAACATTTCGCTCCTCAGAGCAACTCATCACATCAAAACATTTATCAAGCTTATTCAGCCAAACCTCAACTTCAGCTGGATCTTTGGAACCCTCAAACACTGTGGCTCCTAATTCTTGTAGGTGATCTATTCTATATGTCTTGTCTTGATTACTTAGCCCTGCTCCCTATGGCTTACCTACCTCCTGGAGGAATTAGCATGCTGCTTAATTCTGGCCCCTATCTGGACTCTCGGGGCACTTGATCCCCACTGGGATTGATCTTGGGTGGATCCTGCGTACGTCCTGATCCTACCTGCACCGTCTGCTAGTACGTGGTGGCACGACTTCTCTAACATATCAACATACTAGACATGTAATGAATACTCTCAAATGCACAATTCTAGACTTGTGTTCACATTCTAGTCCTGACTGGACTTACTATTATCCTTACTTGGATCATGCTCTGCTAGTTCTATTGAACTAACTCAATAACTTGCTATTTACTTTTCAGTTTCTTCTAGAGCTAACTTGCTCTGTCTCATTCCCATGGAGCTAACTGCTCAGATACCAAGTTGTCACACCCCCTCCCGAACTACCTGCTAACTTAGCCTGACAGACGGCGTGAAGCCAACAGTCATCGTTCACCTCTCTAACGATACCTGTTGACCCTGCTTTACCTGATAATCATACTATACTTGTATAAGAAACACTTTAAACATAACACAGCAGAATCTTGACAATTACGTAACCTACGTAAGGAGAAACCCTACCTAAGACTCTCTGAAAAACTAAAACGTATGTGAATATCACAACCAAAACATACCCAACCATGGTTTACACAACCATAACCTAGAATGTACACATAAACATAACTTCATAGTCCTTCTTCTATACATATAGACTTTCTATACAACTCCACCCACGTACAACATATCAAACTTGTGAAGCTTCCAAATGATTATGGCGGGTTTTTCGTGCACCGGAGCTCGATCTCTACCTGAAAAGTGAGAAAAACACTGAAAGAATGAGCTATGAAGCTCAGTGAGTGACTTGAGTTTAAAAGAAAGCTATTAACTCGTAAATCATATCACCTGGCCATCTATGAGCATATGCATCTGTAATCAAACGTTAAAAGTAACTGTGTAATCATAGTAGCTTTTCAGGAAAACTAGCAAGTATATCGTTAAAATCTCGTAAGGCATGTAAATGATATAAACTCTTTTTAAAACATGTCAGAATCTACATTGTGTAGGGCACGCCCAGTACAACCAACGTTTATTCTACGATGTAGTGGGGCCCACCCAGCACTCCCATCGTCTTTGTCGTAGTGGGGCCCGCCCAGCACTCACGACAATGCTGTTGTCACGGAGTACACTCAACGTTGACAACAGAATAAGACCTGTGTGCACACGGTACCATAAAGCCTCGAGCTCAATATCTCAGAAAATGACATGAAAAGATTTGAACATGCCTGCTTATCTTTTCTTTCATAAAACTCAAGCTTACTAAGCTTGTTCATAAAACAAGAAATCTTTAAATCATACTTGCTAAAACATACTTGCTCGAAATCATAGCATTTCCATAAACTTTGGAAATTCAATAAACATATGCTCATGTATAAATTTATCAAGTCATTTAGGCTCACAATGAATACTTGAAAACATTTCTAGGAAAACATGAATACTCATAAACATGTGTTAAAAAAGAAAGCATAAAGCATTGAAAACTTTCATTCTAGCAAAACTTGCATTTCTTAAAACATAATTCAAGCATATAAACACTTTTGAAGTTCGTTTTGTCACTCACAGTATTAAAACTAGAACTTTGACCCGTACACTCGACCTATTTGCTCTTGGCCTGTCAAACAAACCAAATTCAACCATTAGAACCTCGAGCTCATGCTTTTTAACCTTAAAATTACAAGAAAACACACTTTCAAATTTTCCAGCATTTTCAGATTTTCTGCCCTGTTTTCAGACAACCATAACTTCTTCATTACTTATCTAAAAATAATGTAATTTATACCAAACTCTTCCTTTTTGAACTCTCTAAAAATCATATGAAGACATGAAATTGAAATTTCCAACGGATTTGTTCAAAAATACCTCGAAAGCTTCTTCCCCAGGAACTAACTTCTGCTATTCCAGATTCGATTTTCTGCTGCAACCCAAAATTAACCTGATAATTACAACATCTTCCAATCATTGTCTTCTCACGATTTCTTCACGAAAGGTGTAGGAAATTCAATAAGCTTTCGAACCATACCTTTTAGAGCTTTTAACTCCAACTCTACAGATCAGGACAACCCAAAAACCAGTGACTTCTCGGATTTGACAGCAAACTTTTGTCTTCTGCCTTCCTCTTAACAAAACAGTAACTTAACATAAGAATTTGCTCGAGCTTTCTTCATGAACTTTGTTTAAAAATGAGTTAGCTTTCAGGAAAAGTAAACTTCAACAAGCTTAGTTTATTGGTCAAAGTTTGTATAAAATGCGAGACACAAAATGATTAAAAGAATAACTCTTTATTAATTTCAAATAGTAATTTACAAACTATACGAGATTAGGACAAACATCCCAACAAACTCCCACTTGGACTAAGCTAGTGGAGCAAATATATTTCTGAAATGTACATAAATTACAATGATGTAATACAATAAACTAGGGCATTGAATACCCGTTTACATATCTCCCACTTGCCCTAGTCAGGAAGTACTCGAAGACCTAGACTCTCTAGGTGACCCTCAAACACCTTAGCCGTGAGGGGCTTTGTAAATGGATCAACTACTTTGTGCTCCGACGCTATCTGCGTGACTGTCACGTCGGCGCGGTGCACAATCTCCGTATTAGGTGATACTTTCGCTCAATGTGTTTGCCTCTCTTATGGCTCCGAGGCTCCCTGGAGTTGGCTACTGCACCACTGTTGTCACAAAACAGAGTGATCGACAAGTTCATATTTGGAACAACTTCTAAATCTGTCATGAACTTTCTAAGCCAAACAACTTCCTTTGCAGCTTCACAAGCCGCAACGTGCGCTTCGATAAAGGAATCAGCGATGCATCCCTGCTTGATGCTTCGCCATACTACAGCTCCTCCATTCAGAATGAAAGCTGACCCCGAAGTGGATTTTCTAGAATCCTTATCAATCTGAAAGTTAGAATCTGTGTATCCTGTAAGGATCAAATCCCTACTATCATACACTAAGCTGTAGTTTCTCGTTCTCCTAAGATGCTTGAGTATTGTCTTTACAGTTGTCCAGTGATCTAATCCTGGATTGGATTGATACCTACTGACAATCCCTACTACATAACAGATGTCGGGCCTAGTACACAACATGGCATACATGAGGCTCCCTACAGCTGAAGCATAGGGGATCTGTCTCATATCCTCAACCTCTTGAGGAGTCTTAGGACACGGATCCTTAGACAGGTGAACCCCGTGCCTGAAAGACAGCAAGCCCTTCTTGGAGTTCTGCATCTTATATCTAGACAACATCTTGTCAATACAAGACGCTTGAGTGGTCAGCGTTCTGTTCTTCCGGTTCCATACAATCTGGATACCTAGAACATACTGAGCTTCTCCCAAATCTTTCATTTGGAATTGCGAAGCTAGCCAATTCTTTACGTCAGTAAGAAATCCTACCTCATTCCCAATGAGAAGGATATCATCCACGTATAATATCAGAAATGCGACAATTTTTTCGACGATTTTCTCGTAGACACAAGGCTCGTCAACATTCTGATCAAAGCCATAAGATTTGATTTTCTCATCAAACCTCATATTCCTAGACCTCGAGGCTTGTTTTAGTCCATAAATAGACCTATGAAGCCGACAAACCTTTTGCTCTTAGCCTTGGGCAATGAACCCTTTGGGCTGGTCCATGTAGATGGTTTCGTCAAGGTTCCCATTCAGAAAGGCGGTCTTGACATCCATCTGTCATACCTCGTAGTCATAATACGCGGTAATGGCCAAAAGGATCCTGATCGACTTTACCATGGCAACAGGTGAAAAAGTTTCCTCATAGTCAATCCCTTCGACCTGGGTAAAACCCTTTGCCACTAATCGTTCTTTGAAGGTCTGCACCTTCCCATCTACGCCATATTTACGCTTGTAGATCCATTTACAACCTATAGGTTTTACCCCATCAGGTTAATCTACAAGCTCCAAGACAGAATTGAAGTACATAGACTCCATTTCCTGGTCCATAGCTTTAATCCATTCATCCTTGTCAACATCAGCCATAGCCTGATCATAGGTCAATAGATCCTCACAGTTATCATCAGGATTGACGACTTGGGTTTCAGCTAAACCCATGTGACGTTCAGGCTATCTCACAGTCCTCCCACTACGTCGAGGCATTTCCAACTCTTGGGAACGAATTTGACTTGACGTGCTAGGATCAACAACACTTGCTGATGTACTAGCCCCATCATCAACTCTTGCTGACGTACTGTCCATTTCATTCAACACGATTTTGCTTCTAGGCAAATGATCCCTAATATGGTCTTCCTCAAGGAAAGTGGCGTTTGTCGACACAAGCACCCTATTTTCCTTAGAATCGTAAAACAGACCACCTCTGGTCTCTTTTGGGTAACCTACAAATAAACATAATTTTGAACGGGGTTCCAATTTCTTCGAGTTTGACACCAACACGTGGGTCGGGCATCCCCAAATTCTGAAATGGTGTAAACTACCTTTACGCCCAGTCCAGAGTTCGAAAGGTGTTTCACAAACACTCTTCGGCGGAACGTTGTTCAAAATGTAAACCGCAGTTTCCACTGCGCAACCCCAAAAAGAATCAGGGAGACGAGCATAGCTCATCATCGACCGAACCATGTCCAACAGGGTTTTGTTTCTCCTCTCCGATACACTATTCTGTTGTGGCATACCAGGTGCTGAGAGTTGGGACGTAATTCCATGTTCTATCATATAGTCCTGGAATTCTGTGTCCATATACTCTCCACCTCAATCCGATCGAAGTGTTTTTACGGTTTTACCTAATAGGTTCTCAACCTCAGTCTTGTACTCCTTGAACTTTTCAAGAGTTTCAGACTTTCTATGCATTAGGTAAAGATACCCATATCTCGAATAATCATCAATGAAAGATACGAAGTATTCGTAACCACCTCGTGCTTTAACACTCATCGGACCACAGAGGTCAGAATGTATAAGCTCAAGGGGCTCCTTGGCTCTATATCTGATACGAATCATCATGCTATGCAAAACGAGAGAAAAAGCTTCAAAATGGAGTTGAAATAAATGTTCTCCAACGTCATTTATGACGAACTGAAGATGCATTTAATGAACTCATGTGCAATAAATGTATCTTTAAAGATAACTCAAGCTTCATTTATGCAACAAGGGTTTCAATTTAAATCAAGTGAAGCTTCATTTATGCATGGAAGGTTACAAAGACTTTCAAGATTAGTACAAGACTTCAATCTCGGATTTATGGATATTTTGATGTAAATTTCAGTTTTAAAGTCTTGTTTTCAATAATTTAGGTTACAATTTGGTTAGTGGAGATCATGGTATTGATGGGGATGTAAGTTACAACCTTTCAATTGACCATAGGTTACTCTAGGGTTGATTTTGAGGCTATATAAAGCCATGTACCTTGAAAGGAAAAAAAAAAGATTAAAAATGTAATCAAAAGAGACCTTGAGCTTTTTTTATAGCCTTTGAGCTATTTCTTTGCAATTCTATGTAGATTAGGTTGCATGCTTAGAATCATTCAAGCTTGACTTGATCAATCTTGCTTGTGGAGTGATTCAGATCTCATACAAGTTCTCTTGCCTTGAGATGTTTGATCGACAAGGTAATCCGGTTTTACTTTTCCTTGAGTTGATTTTCAAATTGGTTTTGGGGTCTTTGAAATTGAGTTATCTAAAGGTCTTGTTTATTTAAGCAAGGTTGTTAGATCCAATTGTCAAGGGTTACTTAACATTTTGATATTAGAATTCTTTGGCTTCTTTGATTTCATTTTGGTTTTGAGATTTTTGGGTGTTTAGATCTAATAGTCTTGTTTGTTACAAGGTAGAAAAATTTTCAATTCCTTTTAATTTCTTATCAATATCCTTTTCCACTAAAAGGACGTTTGGTCATTTTGCCTTCGAGGCATGACTCACATACCGGTAAAGAGTTTTCTTCCAACTGACTTAGAAGTCCACTCTTCACTAGTCTCTCAATCTTATTGAGATTAATGTGGCCTAAACTTAGATGCCAAAGATAAACATTTTCTTTTGGAGAAACTTTAACTCTCTTAGTTTGTGTTTCTTCAGTTTTAAATAACTCAATGTTCAAAACGCTTTTGACCGAATTAGGCTTTAAAACATAAATTAGACTTAAGTGAAGCAGAACACAAGAAATTTCAATTTCTAGAAATAAACGCTTTATTACTAGAAAACTTTATAGAAATTGAATGTTCAAGAAGACAGGAAATAGAAACGAGGTTTCTAGTAAACCCTGGAACTATATACAAATTGTCTAACAATAAGTAATTCCTGCCAAAATAGAGCTTCACTTTGTCGATCGTTGCAGCAGAGACTATCTCCCCAGATCCAACCCGTAAAGTCACCTCACCCTCTCGCAATTGCTGCCAGGAATCAATTCCCTGAAAAGAAGAACAAACGTGGATAGTGGCGCCCGAATCCAAAATCCAGGCAGAGTCACTACTCTTCACTAAACATGTTTCAGTTACAAGTAAATCGCATTTACCTTGATTCTTCCTCTCAGCAAGGAACTTGGGACAGTTTCTCTTCCAGTGGTGTCCCCATTGCAGTAGAAACACTTTCCTTTCTCTGCAACTTCTTTGCAACTAAAAAATAAAGCTGACCTGGCTCGACTTGTCGATCGAAGCCCCGTTCATCTCCGCTAGATTAAAGTGGGTCATCATGTCTAGAACATGCTCCCGGACGAAGGACCCCTCTTTCATCTGTGCGTTGAAGATGTGTTTGAGTGAATCATGCCTGACCTGAAAGGGTTGTTCTCCAAACATGTCCTGCAACGAATCCATGATCTCCTTAGCGGTGACCATCAACTCATGCTTCTTTGCCAATACTTCAGACAAGCTGGCAATGATATAGACCTTGGCCTTTTCATTGGTCATCCATCGATTGTATGCATCACGAACACTTCGTGATGCAGTCGAGCTCGGCAACTGAGGACACTCCTCAGTAAGCATGAACTTCAGGTCGTTAGTTACTAAAATCGTGTTCATATTATTCTTCCAAGTTTGGAAGTTATCTCCCACTAGTTTGTCGGAAGCTAGTAAAGCGATTATTGAGCTAGACATATTTTTAGCTGAAAAAATCAAATAAATTTTGTATCAGTCTCGCATAAACTTTTGAAAACCAATCAAGTTTTAGCAAAATTTAATCCTATGATCCCTAGGTCATTTAAAAAATTGCAATGATATCCTAAAGGTTTAGAATGACTGCCACCAAAGGGTGAACAGAAACACTCCTCCTGTAGGACGAGACTTTCTCGACCAGAGAATCCCAGAATAACTCTTATTCCATTAGGCGTCCAGTTACCATTATTTGGTCGAATTCATTAACACTTAACGAATTCTGTGAGTGTCACTCTCAATCTTTAAGTTTCCAAGTATCCGTCCAAACAATAGCCACCGAAGGGTGAACCACGAAGGAAAACCAACAAGGAAACTGTATCCCTTTCGGGAATTCACAGTGTTCCGACTCCCATGATCAAGGCCCTCCGAAGGGATTGTATTGTCCAGGCCAAACTAGCAGACGGATCATAGGGGTCTCACGGTGTGAATCGAAAGAAGAGACCGTGGGTCCCGTTTTCACAAGTCTCGCTCCCACTCACTATAAGTACTCTCTCCATCCATGTTGATATTGACCCATACAAATACCATCCGAAGGGGGACGCTCCCATTTGCACCACGAGACCGAGTATGGATCTCACGGTGTGGACTTAACGAAGATTTGTGGTCGAAAATTAAATGTATCTCATACACTATATTTCCTCCCACTCAACATTTTATATTTAACGGGATTGACCTAGATAAACCGGCTAAAATTTACTTAAGTCTACCAATATAACTCTTATATGGTATTTAGCCTAAGTTTATAATCACATTATTACTTAGGTCTATGTGAGTAAATTAAAACACTTTTAATTAACGCCACTCACGAAAAATATAATCTAAGAATCTCCGGACCGAATTCTGTAAAATATTATTTAATATAAAAGTGTTTTAATTTCTTATGTGAGTAAATTAAAACACTTTTATATTAATAGTATTTAATTAAATTAAATTAAATAAATAAGAAATTACATGTTGTAAAATAAAAAACAATTATTCACGTTCAAAAAATGCCCCCACGAAGTCAAACTTCTTCAACTACCCACGTTCACGCGAAAAGCTCGCTGCACTCGCCCACAATGCATGTAGCGTTGCAACACCGTGGGCAGCGTTGCAACGTTGCAGCGTCTAGCGTTACGCCCCGCGTGCTCCATGCTAGTGGCGTTGCAACGCTGCTCTGCAGCGCGCCTAGCTCCCGCAATGGCAGCGTAGAGACGCCGATGAACAACGTCTCAACGCTGTCAACAGAACAACAAGCTCCTCTTGCTATTCTTCGTCGTTTCTCGCTCGTTTCCGCTCTGATTTCTTCACAGCAACTCTTTCCACGAACGACTCGGACTTACAGACTCGATTTACAATAAAATGTCCAAAAACAACGGGCCCTTACATTGATCACATCAACATAAAATTGTAAATCTAAACTAATGCCAAAACCGTAAACATCCATTATGCAAACCAACAATTTATCTCATAAATTAAGGCAATACCCACCTAATTTCAATGAAACCAGTGCACAACATCGAACCAATGTATGGCTCTGATACCAATTGAAGGGAATGAACTGCCACGCAGCAGAAGACGATCGAATCGTCGTAGTGAAATTGTGCAACCATTATTCGTTAAAATCAATCTAACTCTTAGATCTAGGTTAAACATGCTTAAATTAGAAAGAAAATCAGTAAGTACTTACTTGTTGAAGTCGTGCTTCAAGATTCCTTCCAACGATCCTTGAACTCTTCGTGCTTTCTCGAACTCAACGATCTCGAACCCTTCTCACGATCAAGAACGAACACAACCCTTCGGCTTCTCGGTTGTTCTTCTTTTGGAAGAAGGAAGATGGTGGGATCTTCTTTGTGTTTTGGTTTTTGAGAGGAGAAAGCTTGAGAGAATTTGTGACAGAGAGTAATCTCTTCTTTTGGTGAAAATCCAAAAATGAGAGAATGGCTTCCCACCCTTCTTGCAAGAAGGGTTTAAATAATGGAGATAGGTGGAGTTGAAATCTCCACCTATTTACCATTTTACCACAACTATAGGTTATGCAAATCATATTTGCATAACCATATATTATAAAATATCTCATATCTCATTTTACAAATCACATTTGCAATATTGTGGATTTATTAAATTGAATCACATCCAATTTAATATCTCTCAATCTAATTTCTCCTAATTAGCCTTAATTCAACAATTAGGCTAACCTATAGTTTATTATGAATCTCATTCACATTAAACTATATATTATATCATTCATATCTCATATAAATGACATAAATGCCCTTTTAGTGAACTTGAACACTTCAATTGACACCAAAACATTAACCGTTATTTTAACCCAATTTGAGCCAACCGAGGGACCTAATGGACCTACAGTGACGAGCTCCAATGATCCGAGATTAACCTATCAAACTCTTTGACCCGGTTAATCAACCTTCATTAGCTACGGTAACACTCCACTAAAGCTCGTAGTCGCACTCCCGTCGATCACGAAATATTACGTGTCCACTGATATAACCAATGCCCATGAGTCGACTCTTCACAGGTTGTTCGTAGACACTGTTGGATCAAATTACCGTTTTACCCCTATGTCTACTTCTTGCTCCTTAAGTACCCACTGCTCCTCTAATGAACAACAACGTTGTTATGGTTCAACCATACACAACAACCTTCTCGGGCCAATGAGAGGGTGGGCGGCCGTTGTCCAAACCCTGGAGACAACACTTAAGGTAACAACCCCTCTAGTTTCCCTAAAGGCGAAAACGAGTGAATTCCATCTTGGCGTAGTTAAGTTCCCAGCTCCCTACTTAGTCCTGTCCCTGAGAAGATAGGCATATTGGGTGAGTAACTTTGACCACCCTCACCCGTACTAGTCAAAGGACATACCCCCACTGACAGGAGTCCGTAACACGCTCAGGATTCAGGTTGAGTCACTAATGGTCATCTACGAAGTCATTAGTCCTTACTGTCAACGGTGTTACATCAGTAGGTCTAATAATTCACGATCCGCTCTTGTACAATCTCATTGTACAGGATGCCCCCACTCGCATGTCAACCACATGAACGAGTCAGATCATCTCGTTTGTATCTGAATACAAAGCGGGTCGCATCCACAGTGTATCCAGGATTAGGTCTCCAACCCCTTCCATATACTTTAGACCGTTCGGGTCATTAACTCGAACGTGATCCTCCCTGTGTGTCCACTACACACCGTTCAAGTTCTAGTTCTCTCATATATTCAATGACCCTGAAGCTTAGTTTATTGGTCAAAGTTTGTATAAAATGCGAGACACAAAATGATGAAAAGAATAACTCTTTATTAATTTCAAATAGTAATTTACAAACTATACGAGATTAGGATAAACATCCCAACAAACTCCCACTTGGACTAAGCTAGTGGAGCAAATACATTTCTGAAATGTACATAAATTACAATGAAGTAATACAATAAACTAGGGCATTGAATACCCGTTTACATATCTCCCACTTGCCCTAATAAGGAAGTACTCGAAGACCTAGACTCTCTAGGTGACCCTCAAACACCTTAGCCGTGAGGGGCTTTGTAAAGGGATCGACTACCATGTGCTTGTTTCATATTTTGTTTCTTAAGCCATGAGCTTGTTTCTTTGCATATCTTGTGTTTAGATTTGCATGCTAGGATCATTCAAGTAGCATTGATCAAACTACTTGTGGAGTGATTCGAATCTTGAGTTTAGAAACAAGTTTTCTCTACTCTCTATCTTGATCATCAAGGTAAATCCGTTTCTATCTTCTTCTTTGGGATGAAATCTTCTAGATTTGGAGTTTTTGAGTTTTAGATCTAAAGGTCTTGTTCGTCAACAAGGTTGTTAGATTTAAATCATCAAGGGTTACTTATCACATCATGATAGCATTTTTGTGGTGGTTGATAGGTTTAGTAAAATGGCACATTTCATTCCATGTAACAAAACAGATGATGCAACTAACATAGCTAGGGAAGTGGCTAGATTGCATGGCATTCCAAATATCATTGTAAGTGATAGAGATGCCAATTTTTTAAGTCATTTTTGGAAAGTTTTGTGGGAAAATTGGGAACTAAGCTTTTGTTTTCTACAACTTGTCACCCTCAAACTGATGTGCAAACTGAAGTGGTTAATAGAACATTAGGGGCATTGCTTAGATCGCTAATGTCTAAGAATCTTAAGTCTTGGAAAGAGATTTTACCTTTTGTGGAGTTTGCATACAATAGAGCGATACATAGCACCACTCATTGTTCACCTTTTGAGGTTGTATATGGATTTAATCCCTTAACTTCTCTAGATTTATCACCTTTACCACCTAATATGTTTTCTAGTAATGCAACTGTTTCTAATGCCGAATACATAAAAAATTTGCACAAAGAAGTCAAGGAAATGATTGAAAAGAAGAATCAAAAGCTAGTCACTCAAAAGAACCAAGGGACAAAGAACTTGATTTTTAAGTCGGGTGAATGGGTTTGGGTTCATCTATGAAAGGAAAGGTTCCCGAATCAAAGGAAGTCTAAACTTCATCCTAGGGGAGATGGTCCATTTCAAGTATTAGAGCGGGTCAATGTCAATGCATACAAACTATATCTCCAAGGTGAGTACAATGTAAGTTTTACTTTTAATGTGGCTGATTTGACTTCTTTTGATGTTGGAAATGAAGACTTTGATTTGAGGAAAAATCCTTTTAAACAAAGGGGGATGATGTGAATCAAGCCATTGATCCATTGCATGTACTTGAAGAAGCCATACAAGAAGCAAGGCCAAGAAGATTCAAGAGGCTTTCACATTACATTTCCAAAAGCTTGTTGATGCACAAGAAGAGACAATGATTTTTTAGCCCAAAATTCTTTATAATGTTAGTTCAACGAGTCAAGTTGAAAATGGAGTGAAGATGGCATGGGAAAAATTGCTTAGTTTGAAAGATGGCACGGAGGACAAAAAAAGTGTGCAGAAAATGTGAACAGGTGGCTGTCCAGATTGCACCTCTTGGGATTTCGTGATGTCAAACCTCGTCTAACGATATCTTCATGCATGGCGGATCTTAAAGTAGATATTTAAGACAATTTAAAGCATTTCTATGTTTTTTGTTCCATATTTAGAGCTCTCAAATATTGTGCAATCAAGTTTTAATTTTCTAGGTAAAATTTTCCTCATTTCACATTTAATGCTTTTGGTCTTTTGGTGCTTTACACGACCATTTTGTCCTATTTAAAGGCTTGTATTGGCATGTTAAAGGCAGAATCTTTATGAAAAAAACTTGTGATTTGTTCAGCCCATTTGGTGTTAACTTTTTTCAAATCTTGCTTTAGATTTGATGTTTAACCGATTCATTGGATTAGCCCCGATTAAGATAATTCTGGAGTGATTCGTCTTAGGATTTAGGAGTGAGCATCCTTATTCTAAGTTTGATCTAAGAGTGATTCATCTTCTAACTAAACTCTTGGTTGGAATCAATTCGTTAAGTTAGCCTTGTTCGTGACGTTTACAAAGATCCTAGAAGGACCTCTAGCTTTGTTAAACCAACAAATTCGACGCTTATCATCAAGTCTTGGGTTAGTAAGGGAGAGCCAGTAAAAGGGTTGATTTTCTCTGTCTTTGCATCTCTTCCTAGGTTAGGCAAGTAAGCTGGGAGGGGGTGTGACAAAAAGACAATTAGAAGTATGAGTTATTTTGTGTTTTTGAAAGGCTATAAATCTGGATAGATTACGGAAAAAAAAAATTAAACCATAAAAATCAAAACAAAATTCAAGATAAACGCAAATAAAACATATATACGATCTTGAGCTTAAAGCGCTCTGAGGATAACTCAAAGATTAGCTAAAAATGTTGGATCAACACAAGCAGATCCATAAAAGAAGTATGACATTGAAAGACTGAAGGCCTTAGGTGCAACAACATTTGATGGCACGACAGATCCCGCTGATGTTGAGGTTTGGTTAAATCTGATTGAGAAGTGTTTTAGGGTCATGCGATGCCCTGAAGACAGGAAGGTTGATTTAGCAGCATTCTTGCTCCAAAAAGGAGCAGATGATTGGTGGAAGATAACAGAGTAGAAAAGGGGAAGCTTGGGGCTGGAAAGAGTTTCGGAAGGCCTTTGAAGATAAGTATTATCTGAGCTCTAATCGTAATGCGAAGAAGAACGAGTTTCTAGGACTCGTTCAGGGATCGGGGACAGTAACATAATATGAGAAGAAGTTCACAGAGTTATCAAAGTATGCTAGCACTATTGTTGCAAGCGAGATAGATCGATACAAGAGGTTTTAAGATTGTCTACGAACAGAGATCCAAACGCCTGTGACAGCAGGTTCGGAGTGGGTTGAGTTCTCCAAGCTTGTGGAGACGACATTATGGGTGGAGCAAAGCCTAGTAGACGAAAGAATTGGAAAAGGAGTCGTAGGTGGTGGTCATACAACTTATTCTATTGGTTATTCACGAGACCATTCCAACGAGGAGATTCACTCCGGTGTTTCTGGAAAGGGGAGCTTTAAACCCCATCGTGGTGGGCAGTCTACTTCAAGGACTGGTACAGGTGGACGTGGGGAAGACAGAGGCATCAGGGATCAAGTTTTCTGATAGGATCAGCAAGGGACTATCATATAGGGCAACCCCGTGAGTCAGTAGCTAGTTCAACAAAGAAACCTTTGTGCAACACTTGTGGAAAGTATCATTGGGGTCGATGTTTGAGTGACAAAATGTATGTTTTAACAGTGGGCAACGAGGTCACTTCAAAAGGGAATGCCCCCAGCTAATGCAAGAAGGCATGGTAGGACAAAGAACCACGTCGCAGACCGTGAATAAGCAGCAAAATACTGGGATAGCTGGAGGAGAAGACACTAGTAGTGCTAAGCAGAAGGGACAGGTAGGGCGACCCCGACAATAGGGGAAGATTTATGCCATGACATAGCAGGAGGCGGAGGATGCATCAGAAGTTGTTACGGGTACACTTTCTATCTGTGGTAAACCTGCACACGCATTATTAGATCAAGGAGCTACGCATTCTTTTATCTCTAAAATGTTTGCTGCTAGCATTGTGCGAAGTTAGAACCTTTATCTGAGGAGTTGTGTATTTATACTCCTATTGGTGATATGTCGATAGTTCGTAGTGTTTATACTAATTGTATGGTGGAAGTGAAGGGTATGACTATGACAGCTGGACTGATTCCCTTAGATCTTCAAAAGTTAGACGTTATCTTGCGGATGGATTTCTTATCTGGGTATCATGTCGTTATGGGTTGTGATATTACCAAGACATCTCACGAAGTCGCATTAAATGAAGTCATTCATGGAAGTTTAACATAAGTTGCATTTAATGAACTCAAGTGCATCTCATCATTTATTAAAGAACAACAAGCTTCATTTATGGGACAAGGACTTTGAAAATCTTCAAGATGTGCTTCATTTACTATTGGAAGGTTACAAAGAGTTACAAAGCTAGCAAAGAGACATCATTCTCGGATTTATGGCTAATTTGATGTAAATTTCAGTTTTAAACTATTGTTTTCAATGTTTTAGGTTACAAAATAGTTAGTGGACATTACGGTATTGATGAGGATGTAAGTTACAACCCTTAAACTACCATAGGTTATCTTTAGGTTTAATTTTGAAGGCTATAAATAGCCACATGTATCTTGTAGAAAAAACAAAAAGATGGAAAATGTAATCAAAAGGAGCCTTTGTGCTTTTTTATAGCCTTGAGCTATGTCTTTGCAATTCTATGTAGATTTTAGGTTGCATGCTTAGAATCATTCAAGCTTGACTTGATCAATCTTGCTTGTGGAGTGATTCGAATCTCATACAAGTTCTCTTGCCTTGAGATGTTTGATCGACAAGGTAATCCGGTTTTACTTTCCTTGAGTTGATTTTCAAAATTGGTTTTGGGGTCTTTGAGATTGAGTTATCTAAAGGTCTTGTTTCTTTAAGCAAGGTTGTTAGATCCAATTGTCAAGGGTTACTTAGCATTTTGACATTAGAATCTTTGGTTTTTTTTTATTTCATTTTTGGTTTGGAATTTTTGGATTTGTGATCTAATATTCTTGTTTCAGTTAACAAGGTAGATTAGATAATTCAAATTCCTTTTAAAATTTCCTATCATTTGGTATCAGAGACTATCAAACTATATAAGCTCTCATTCTTACCTCTCAATTTTTTTTTTTGAGAGCCATGATTTGCAATCCCATGGATAGTAGCACACTTTGAATACAAATAAGCAAAACAAGGCTTATGAAAAGAAAAATTCAGAATGATGAACCTATGAAAATTTTATCTAAGGATAGAAAAAATTAAGAAAATATATGTAACTCTCACAAATTAAGAACAATGGCTGGAATTTAAATACAAGAGTTGTTATTTAAAACCAATAGTTGGACTATTAAAACATATGAGTTACAATTTGAAACTAATGGATAGAAAATTCAATGTGCAGAAATGTAACTGCCAATATTTAATATGTTTTAGCCAACTTTGCAAACTTTCAAAGTGTAACATCAAAGATTGAATACCAAATGGTTAAATTTAAACATAATGATCAAATCTAATTGGAAATTTTCGGATTGAGCATGCTTTAGAGGAAAAACCAGCAAGAACAAAACAATTAGAACCAATTGTAAAAATGCATACTTTTTACCCTCAAGAAAGCTGAATTAGAAAATCTCATAGAAGACAAAGTTCAAGCTTAGACCCTGATCTACAATAATGATGAAGAAATCAAGATGAAAACTGATATGAACCCTGCAATGCCAATCAAGAATAAAGAAGAGCTTCAAGATGGAGATACATTAAATGCACCATAACTTCATTTATGATGAACTCGAGTTGCATTAAAGGAATTAAAGTTGAATTAAATGAACTCAAGTTCATTTAATGCAAGTCAACCATCAATTAATGGAACGACACTTCAAGCTACTTCAATATGAGCTTCATTTACTAATGGATGGCTACAAATACCTAGAAGAATGAATGCAATATTCAATCTCAGATTTATGGCCCTCTATTATGTAATTTTCAGTTTTTAAGAATATTTCATAAGTTTTAGGTTACATTTGAGTAGTGGATAGTTATGGCATTAAAGTTGTGGAAGTTTCAAAATTAAACATGTCATTTTAGCTTATTTTAGGTTACAATTTAAAGGCTATATAAATCCATCAAATATGTATTGTAAAAAAAGACTTGGAATTATGTTTTGAATGAAAAGTTGCATATTTTGCTACTTAAGCCATGAGCTTGTTTCTTTGCATTTCTTGTGTTTAGATTTGCATGCTAGGATCATTCAAGTAGCGTTGATCAAACTACTTGTGGAGTGATTCGAATCTTGAGTTTAGAAACAAGTTTTCTCTACTCTTGATCTTGATCATCAGGGTAAATCCGTTTCTATCTTCTTCCTTGGGATGAAATCATTTAGATTTGGGGTTTTTGAGTTTTAGATCTAAAGGTCTTGTTCTTCAACAAGGTTGTTAGATTTAAATTCTCAAGAGTTACTTATCATTTGGTATCAGAGAGCTTTAGGTTCTAGATCGGATATATGTTTCCATTTTTTTTTATTCTTTTCTTCATTTTTATTCTGATTTTTTTTATTCCTTATGTTCATCTCGTCAGATTCTGTCTTATCATAAAAACTCAAAAATAGTATCATTTGCTTCAATATTTTGTTATTTTTCTCTTTTACAAAGTTATAGATCTCTATCTAAACTTTAAATTCGTCTTCTACAAGTTTTTCAAATTCAACTTGCTTAAGTGTGAAAATACTTCATTTTGATAATCTGTTCTGGAAAACCGAGAAAACCGAGAACATTAGTTTTCTTTGATTCTTGATGTTCTATGGTGTTCTTTGTTTCTATCTTTCATTTCTTGAGCTTAGATCTGATAGTTCCATGTTAGATCTGAATGTTGTTGTTTGATTTCCCCATATATGTTACAACAATAAATGCATGTCAGTTACACATTAAAAGTTCCATCCATAAGCTTATAAATACATTGATTATGTCGTGTGTAACTCCAATTTATTTTTTATGTTATAAAATCAGATTGTAACTCCTTTCAATTACACATTGACTATAGATCATTCAATTTGGAAGAGTTATTTGTTGGAATATTGCATTAGTTGTTGGTGTTTAATATTGTAACTCCTATACCCTTTGTCTCATTCCATCTCTTATCCTTCCATTTTTTTTGTTACAATTCTGTCATTTTCTTTCTTTCATAGTGTTTCTTATTCGATATTCGTTTTGCTCCATATTTATGCTATTTTATTTTCTTAGTGTGTTGTCTATCACTTGATTGCAAACTTTGCTTATTGGCTCATGCGAGTGAAATTGTGAGTTTGTTGAGAGTGTTTTTCTATTTTAAGTGTAAACACGAGTGACTATACCTTAACGAGTGAAAACACGTGAGGGAGTGCTTGTGAGGTCCATTTTTGTGTTACTTTTTTTAGTTTTGCAAAAACAAACCAAAAAAAAAAAACATGAAGCTGAAATTTCCTAAATTCTATGGAAGTACAAATCCGACGGAGTACATTCAATGGGAAAGACAAGTTGATCATGTCTTTGATCGTGGCACTTTGAATGAGGAGAAAAAGGTAAAACTCATTGTTTCTCATCTTAGAGATTATGCCATTACTTGGTGGGATGAATTGTTTTTGAGTAGGAGGAACCTTAACCGCCCAATTGAATCATGGAATGTTCTTAAGCAAATAATGCGGGAGCACTTTGTTCCTAAGTTTTTCCATAACTTGCGAACTTTGAGACAAGGGAGCAAAAGTGTGGAGGCTTACTACATGGAGATGCAAACGTTGCTTGAGGAACTCGAAATTTATGAGGATGAAACTATTACAATGGCTCGATTCTTTAGAGGACTTAACAAGGAGATTGCAATTAGGCTTGATCTTCAACCTTATGAGGATTTGGAGAGGATGGTGCACATAGCCATAAAGATTGAAAACCGTCTCCAAAGGAAGTCTACAAGGTACACTAAACCTAAACCAATTTTAAATGTTAGTTCAACTTTGGAAAGGGTTAGTTTACCTACTGAAAATAAGTCTATTGTTGAGGTAGAAAGTGGAAAACTTCAAAATGATACTTTGTAATTTAGTGTCAACACATGCTAGTGAGTTTACTAGGAGATTAGATTGCAAAGACTTATTTGTTTATAACACTTCTACTATTGTAACACCTACTCTTGATGAAGTACATATTGATGTGTGTGAGTTAGGGAAAAAGGCAAAAAAGGTCAAGACAAAAGCATTTCAATTGTTTGAAAAAGAATCTTGTGAGAAAATGAGTGAGAGAGAAAAGCATGGGATTAATCTATGGCCTATAGAGAAAAAAAAGAGAAAATCCAAGAAGGTGAGCTTATGTGAAAGAACTTGTGAGGTTAAATCTATTTTGTTTTCAAAACAAAATATTTTTGATCATTTGTATAATGGAACTTGTTTTCTAATGGGTGAGCTCAAACCATGTTTTTCTAGTTTTTCTTTTGAGTTCTTACAGGATGCCAAAGTACTCATTGTGATGCTTGATTCAAAGTTTCCCTCCAAAGTTAATTTCAAAGCATTTATTGAGAGAAAAAACTTCAAAATTGCTTCTAAATTCATCCATCGCGGCAAACATAAGGTGTTCAAACCGGGTGACTGGGTTTGGAGACACTTTTGGAAGGATCGTTGTTCATTTCACAAGAAACTTAAGTGGAATTCAAGACAAATTTTACCTATGACGTCCCATGACTACAAGATTGCTCTACAAGGAGAAGGTGATGTCAATTACATTTTTAATGTTGATTTTCGTCCCTTTGATGTTGGAGACTCTTTTGATTCGAGGACGAATCCTCTTGAAGAAGGGGAGGATGATATGAACCCTGCAATGCCAATCAAGAATAAAGAAGAGCTTCAAGATGGAGATACATTAAATGCATCATAACTTCATTTATGATGAACTCGAGTTGCATTAAAGGAATTAAAGTTGAATTAAATGAACTCAAGTTCATTTAATGCAAGTCAACCATCAATTAATGGAACGACACTTCAAGCTACTTCAATATGAGCTTCATTTGCTAATGGATGGTTACAAATACCTAGAAGAATGATTGCAATATTCAATCTCGGATTTATGGCCCTCTATTATGTAATTTTCAGTTTTTAAGAATATTTCATAAGTTTTAGGTTACATTTGAGTAGTGGATAGTTATGGCATTAAAGTTGTGGAAGTTTCAAAATTAAACATGTCATTTTAGCTTATTTTAGGTTACAATTTAAAGGCTATATAAATCCATCAAATATGTATTGTAAAAAAAGACTTGGAATTATGTTTTGAATGAAAAGTTGCATATTTTGCTACTTAAGCCATGAGCTTGTTTCTTTGCATTTCTTGTGTTTAGATTTGCATGCTAGGATCATTCAAGTAGCGTTGATCAAACTACTTGTGGAGTGATTCGAATCTTGAGTTTAGAAACAAGTTTTCTCTACTCTTGATCATGATCATCAGGGTAAATCCGTTTCTATCTTCTTCCTTGGGATGAAATCATTTAGATTTGGGGTTTTTGAGTTTTAGATCTAAAGGTCTTGTTCTTCAACAAGGTTGTTAGATTAAAATTCTCAAGAGTTACTTATCATTTGGTATCAGAGAGCTTTAGGTTCTAGATCGGATATATGTTTCCATTTTTTTTATTCTTTTCTTCATTTTTATTCTGATTTTTTTTATTCCTTATGTTCATCTCGTTAGATTCTGTCTTATCATAAAAACTCAAAAATAGTGTCATTTGCTTCAATATTTTGTTATTTTTCTCTTTTACAAAGTTATAGATCTCTAGCTAAACTTTAAATTCGTCTTCTACAAGTTTTTCAAATTCAACTTGCTTAAGTGTGAAAATGCTTCATTTTGATAATCTGTTCTGGAAAACCGAGAAAACCGAGAACATTAGTTTTCTTTGATTCTTGATGTTCTATGGTGTTCTTTGTTTCTATCTTTCATTTCTTGAGCTTAGATCTGATAGTTCCATGTTAGATCTGAATGTTGTTGTTTGATTTCCCCATATATGTTACAACAATAAATGCATGTCAGTTACACATTAAAAGTTCCATCCATAAGCTTATAAATACATTGATTATGTCGTGTGTAACTCCAATTTATTTTTTATGTTATAAAATCAGATTGTAACTCCTTTCAATTACACATTGACTATAGATCATTCAATTTGGAAGAGTTATTTGTTGGAATATTGCATTAGTTGTTGGTGTTTAATATTGTAACTCCTATACCCTTTGTCTCATTCCATCTCTTATCCTTCCATTTTTTTTGTTACAATTCTGTCATTTTCTTTCTTTCATAACTTGTTTCTTATTCGATATTCGGTTTGCTCCATATTTATGCTATTTTATTTTCTTAGTGTGTTGTCTATCACTTGATTGCAAACTTTGCTTATTGGCTCATGCGAGTGAAATTGTGAGTTTGTTGAGAGTGTTTTTCTGTTTTAAGTGTAAACACGAGTGACTATACCTTAACGAGTGAAAACACGTGAGGGAGTGCTTGTGAGGTCCATTTTTGTGTTACTTTTTTTAGTTTTGCAAAAACAAACCAAAAAAAAAAAAACATGAAGCTGAAATTTCCTAAATTCTATGGAAGTACAAATCCGACGGAGTACATCCAATGGGAAAGACAAGTTGATCATGTCTTTGATCGTGGCACTTTGAATGAGGAGAAAAAGGTAAAACTCATTGTTTCTCATCTTAGAGATTATGCCATTACTTGGTGGGATAAATTGTTTTTGAGTAGGAGGAACCTTAACCGCCCAATTGAATCATGGAATGTTCTTAAGCAAATAATGCGGGAGCACTTTGTTCCTAAGTTTTTCCATAACTTGCGAACTTTGAGACAAGGGAGCAAAAGTGTGGAGGCTTACTACATGGAGATGCAAACGTTGCTTGAGGAACTCGAAATTTATGAGGATGAAACTGTTACAATGGCTCGATTCTTTAGAGGACTTAACAAGGAGATTGCAATTAGGCTTGATCTTCAACCTTATGAGGATTTGGAGAGGATGGTGCACATAGCCATAAAGATTGAAAACCGTCTCCAAAGGAAGTCTACAAGGTACACTAAACCTAAACCAATTTTAAATGTTAGTTCAACTTTGGAAAGGGTTAGTTTACCTACTGAAAATAAGTCTATTGTTGAGGTAGAAAGTGGAAAACTTCAAAATGATACTTTGTAATTTAGTGTCAACACATGCTAGTGAGTTTACTAGGAGATTGGATTGCAAAGACTTATTTGTTTGTAACATTTCTACTATTGTAACACCTACTCTTGATGAAGTACATATTGATGTGTGTGAGTTAGGGAAAAAGGCAAAAAAGGTCAAGACAAAAGCATTTCAATTGTTTGAAAAAGAATCTTGTGAGAAAATGAGTGAGAGAGAAAAGCATGAGATTAATCTATGGCCTATAGAGAAAAAAGAGAGAAAAGCCAAGAAGGTGAGCTTATGTGAAAGAACTTGTGAGGTTAAATCTATTTTGTTTTCAAAACAAAATATTTTTGATCATTTGTATAATGGAACTTGTTTTCTAATGGGTGAGCTCAAACCATGTTTTTCTAGTTTTTCTTTTGAGTTCTTACAGGATGCCAAAGTACTCATTGTGATGCTTGATTCAAAGTTTCCCACCAAAGTTAATTTCAAAGCATTTATTGAGAGGAAAAACTTCAAAATTGCTTCTAAATTCATCCATCGCGGCAAGCATAAGGTGTTCAAACCGGGTGACTGGGTTTGGAGACACTTTTGGAAGGATCGTTGTTCATTTCACAAGAAACTTAAGTGGAATTCAAGACAAATTTTACCTATGACGTCCCATGACTACAAGATTGCTCTACAAGGAGAAGGTGATGTCAATTACATTTTTAATGTTGATTTTCGTCCCTTTGATGTTGGAGACTCTTTTGATTCGAGGACGAATCCTCTTGAAGAAGGGGAGGATGATATGAACCCTGCAATGCCAATCAAGAATAAAGAAGAGCTTCAAGATGGAGATACATTAAATGCACCATAACTTCATTTATGATGAACTTGAGTTGCATTAAAGGAATTAAAGTTGAATTAAATGAACTCAAGTTCATTTAATGCAAGTCAACCATCAATTAATGGAACGACACTTCAAGCTACTTCAATATGAGCTTCATTTACTAATGGATGGTTACAAATACCTAGAAGAATGAATGCAATATTCAATCTCGGATTTATGGCCCTCTATTATGTAATTTTAAGTTTTTAAGAATATTTCATAAGTTTTAGGTTACATTTGAGTAGTGGATAGTTATGGCATTAAAGTTGTGGAAGTTTCAAAATTAAACATGTCATTTTAGCTTATTTTAGGTTACAATTTAAAGGCTATATAAATCCATCAAATATGTATTGTAAAAAAAGACTTGGAATTATGTTTTGAATGGAAAGTTGCATATTTTGCTACTTAAGCCATGAGCTTCTTTGCATTTCTTGTGTTTAGATTTGCATGCTAGGATCATTCAAGTAGCGTTGATCAAACTACTTGTGGAGTGATTCGAATTTTGAGTTTAGAAACAAGTTTTCTCTACTCTTGATCTTGATCATCAAGGTAAATCCGTTTCTATCTTCTTCCTTGGGATGAAATCACTTAGATTTGGGGTTTTTGAGTTTTAGATCTAAAGGTCTTGTTCTTCAACAAGGTTGTTAGATTTAAATTCTCAAGAGTTACTTATCAATTGCAGAAATATGACTTTTCGGTGCATTTTCAGAGACTACGAAAACTGGACAGTTTGCAAAACAAAAAAAAAAATTAAAACATGAAAATTTAAAACAAATTCAATATAAATGCAATGGAAACATATATCCGATCTTGAGCCTAAGGTTCTGATACCAAATGATATGAAATTTAAGGAGGAATGTAAAATCTAATCTACCTTGTTAACAACAAACAAGACTATTAGATCACAAAACCCAAAAAATCTCAAAATCAAAATGAAATAAAAAAAACCAAAGATTCTAATGTCAAAATGCTAAGTAACCCTTGACAATTGGATCAAACAACCTTGCTTAAAGAAACAAGACCTTTAGATAACTCAATCTCAAAGACCCCAAAACCAATTTTGAAAATCAACTCAAGGAAAGTAAAACCGGATTACCTTGTCGATCAAACATCTCAAGGCAAGAGAACTTGTATGAGATTCGAATCACTCCACAAGCAAGATTGATCAAGTCAAGCTTGAATGATTCTAAGCATGCAACCTAAAATCTACATAGAATTGCAAAGACATAACTCAAGGCTATAAAAAAGCACAAAGGCTCCTTTTGATTACATTTTCCATCTTTTTGTTTTTTCTACAAGATACATGTGGCTATTTATAGCCTTCAAAATTAAACCTAAAGATAACCTATGGTAGTTTAAGGGTTGTAACTTACATCCTCATCAATACCATAATGTCCACTAACTATTTTGTAACCTAAAACATTGAAAACAATAGTTTAAAACTGAAATTTACATCAAATTAGCCATAAATCCGAGAATGATGTCTCTTTGCTAGCTTTGTAACTCTTTGTAACCTTCCAATAGTAAATGAAGCACATCTTGAAGATTTTCAAAGTCCCTGTCCCATAAATGAAGCTTGTTGTTCTTTAATAAATGATGAGATGCACTTGAGTTCATTAAATGCAACTTATGTTAAACTTCCATGAATGACTTCATTTAATGCGACTTCGTGAGATGTCTTGGTTCATATCAGGTTGTCATAGGAAGGAAGTTGTAGTGAGGAAGCCAGCTGACACTGAGGTTGTGTTTAATAGGAAGATATTACCTACTTGTATGATATTAACTATTAAAGCTAGAAAATTATTGAAGAAAGGTTGTACAACATATCTCGCATATGTAGTTTGTGCACCAGTGAGTAATTTGAGACCTGAAGACATTCCAGTAGTATGTGAGTATTTAGATGTCTTCCCAAAGGAGCTAACAGGGTTACCACCTGATAGAGAGGTGGAGTTTACCATAGACCTGAAGCCAGGAACGACGCCAATATCTCAAGCACCGTATAGGATGGCACCGAAGGAATTGAAGGAATTGAAAACTCAGTTGCAGGAGTTGGTGGATAAGGGTTATATTCGACCAAGCGTATCTCCTTGGAGAGCACCTGTGTTGTTTGTGAAAAAGAAGGATGGGACATTAAGATTATGTGTTGATTACCGACAACTAAATAAGGTAACAATACGTAACAAATATCCTTTGCCCTGCATAGATGACCTGTTCGATCAACTAAAGGGTGCCTCAGTGTTTTCCAAAATTGATTTACGATCAGGTTACCATCACCTGAAGATCAATGATTCTGATGTACCAAAAACAGCTTTTAGGACAAGGTATGGGCATTACGAGTTCTTGGTAATGGCATTCGGGTTAAAAAAATGCCCCAGCAACATTCATGGATCTCATGAATCGAGTATTCTATTCTTACCTTGATCAGTTTGTGATAGTATTTATTGATGACATCTTGGTGTATTTAGAAAGTAAAGAGAAGCATGCAGAACATCTCAGAATAGTGCTACAAACATTACGAAATCGAAAGTTGTATGCTAAATTTAGTAAGTGTGAGTTTGGCTAGAATAGGTTGTGTTTTTGGGACACGTGTGTCAGCAACTGGAGTTCAAGTGGATCCTCAGAAGACAGAAGCTATAGTCAAGTGGGAACAATCCACTTCAGTATCGGAAGTCCGTAGTTTTTTGGGAATTGCATGATACTATCGACGTTTTGTCAAGGGGTTTTCGAAGATAGCCCTTCCATTAACCAATTTGACAAAGAAGAATACGAAGTTCGAATGGAGTGAAGAGTATGGAAAAGTTTTAAAGAGTTAAAGAACAGACTTGTGACAGCACCAGTTGATATGAATCCTACAACGCTAGTCAAGACTAAAGAAGAGCTAAAAATGGAGTTGCATTAAATGCATCAAGGCTTCATTTATGATGAACTCAAGTTGCATTAATGTTGAAGTCAAGTTGCATTGAAAGAACTTAAGTTGCAATTAAATGAAATTAAGTGCATCTCAAGCTTCATTTAATGCAAGTCAAGCATCAATTAATGGGACTACACTTCAAGTGGAGCTTCATTTACACCTTGGGAGGTTACAAAGACTAGAATTGTTGTTAGAAGATTAATTCTCGGATTTATACCTCATTTACTTGTAATTTCAGTTTTAAAGTTTCTATTTCAATGTTTTAGGTTACATTTTAGTAGTGGATGGTTATGACATTCAAGTTAGGGAAGTTACATTCTCAAACATGTCATGTTAGCTTAGTTTTAGGTTACAATTGGAAGGCTATATAAAGCCATCTAAGATGTATTGTAAAAAAGACTTGGAATCATGTTTTGAATAAAAAGTTGCATATTTTGCTTCTTGATATGAACCAAGGACCACCTATTGTCATGCCTGAAGGTCCAATTACAAGGTCGAGAGCCAAGAAGCTACAACAAGCTTTAATCACTCATATTCAAGCTATGGTGAGCTCAAAAGAGGAGGTTCTAGAAGATGTTGGAGTCTTTCCCTACATGTTGTGCAAAGTTGAACTTCAAGATGGAGACGCATTAAATGCATTCTAACTTGCACTTAATGAACTCATAGCTAAATTTATGGAACTTAAGTTTAACTTGGGTTTCACCTAAAAGAACTAAGTTGAACTAAAGTAACATTTAATATGGTGATGTTTGAACTGAAGTTGCATTCAATGAGGTGGAGATGGATTCAATGAAGTCAAGTATCATTACAAGCTTCATTCAAGACAAGCTAAGCTTCAATTATGGAACACAAGTTCAAACCATTTACAGCTATGGATTAGTATTAAAATAATGGTTACAAGACAACACCTTTATTAGTTTTAAATGTAATTTCAGTTTTGTTTATCATTTAAGTTTGTTTTCAATATGGGAGTTGTGGTTAAATTGTAACTCATATAGGTTACTCTTTTCCCCACTAACTAGCCCATATAGTTAGTGTCTATTTGTCAATTAGGTTAAGGGTCTCAAAGGCTATATAAAGCCCTCTCTTCTTCCATTGTAGACAGAATTTTAAAGTGAATGAATTGAGTTTTCTTTTAGCTTTGTTGAGAGCTAAGTTATCCTTATTGCAATTTCTTGTGTTTAGAATTTGCATGCTAGAGTCATTCAAGTGGTGTTGATCGTACCTCTTGTGGAGTGATTCGAATCACGAGTTTAGAAACGAGTTTTCTTTACTCTTGATCTTGATCATCAAGGTAATCCGTTCCAAACTTTTCCTTGGGTTGATTCCATGTCGTTTTGGGGTTTTTAAGTTTTAGATCTAAAGGTCTTGTTTTCTCAACAAGGTTGTTAGGTCTAATTCTTGGGAGTTACTTAACACTTCTTAAGCCATGAGCTTGTTTCTTTGCATATCTTGTGTTTAGATTTGCATGCTAGGATCATTCAAGTAGCGTTGATCAAATTGTGGAGTGATTCGAATCTTGAGTTTAGAAACAAGTTTTCTCTACTCTTGATCTTGATCATCAAGGTAAATCCGTTTCTATCTTCTTCCTTGGGATGAAATCATCTAGGTTTGGGGTTTTTGAGTTTTAGATCTAAAGGTCTTGTTCTTCAACAAGGTTGTTAGATTTAAAATCATCAAGAGTTACTTATCACCAGTACTAACTCTACCCACCACGGGAAAAGAGTTTGAGGTTTACTTTGATGCCTCACATCAGGGCCTTGGATGTGTGCTTATGCAAGATGGAAAAGTGATCGCTTATGCGTCAAGACAGTTGAAAAAGCATGAATGTAACTATCCTACTCTTGATTTGGAGCTCGCAACAGTTGTGTTAGCTTTAAAGATTTGGAGGCATTATCTGTTTGGTGAGAAGTGTTGTATTTACACAGATCATAAAAGTTTAAAATATATCTTCGAACAGAAAGAGTTGATTTGAGACAGTGGCAGTGGCTTGAGTTGATAAAAGACTATGACTGCACGATTGAATACCACCTAGGAAAAGCTAATGTTGTAGCTGATGCACTCAGTAGGAAGTTGAAGCAACTTAAGGGTTCACTTTATGCTGTCAGAGTGGCTCTACTTGAGGAACTCAAGAGTTCTAATGGAAAAGTGTCAGTTGGTGACAAAGGGAATTTGTTAACTCATTTGCAGGTAAAACCTACCTATTAATGATGTTATCTCAAGTCAAGCAAGAGACCCTGCCCTCAAGAAATTGATAGAAGAGGTGAACATGAAGCAGAGATCATATTACGAAGTAAGGCATGATGGAGCGTTGATGAAGTGCGGTAGATTTTGTGTACCTAAAGATGAAACTTTGAGAAATGCAATACTGGAGGAAGCAAATAGTTCAACCTATGTGATGCATCCAGGAGGTACAAAGATGTATCAGACCCTAAAGAACCATTATTGGCGGCCAGGAATGAAACGAGAGATGATGTGAATCAAACCATTGATCCATTGCATGTACCTGAAGGAGCAATAACAAGGAGCAAGGCCAAGAAGATTCAAGAGGCTTTCACATTGCATCTCCAAAAGCTCGTGAATGCACAAGGAGAGACTAAGATTTTTTAGCCCAAAATTCTTTATAATGTTAGTAAAACAAGTCAAGATGAGAATGGAGTGAAGATGGCACGAAAAAAGTTGTCTACTTTGAAAGATGGCACGGAGGACAAAAAAAGTGTGCAGAAAATGTGAACAGGTGGTTGTCCAGATTGCACCTCTTGGGAGCAATAACAGTTTTCTTCATTTCACATTTAATGCTTTTTGAAGACTTTTGGTCTTTGATGCTTTGCACGACCATTTTGGCCTATTTAAAGGCTTGTATTGGCATGGAAAAGGCAGAACCTTTATGGAAAAAAACTTGTGTTTTGTTTAGCCCTATTTGGTGTTAACTTCTTTCAAATCTTGCTTTAGGTTTGATGTTTAACCGATTCATTGGATTAGCCCCGATCAAGCTAATTCTGGAGTGAGTCGTCTTAGGATCTAGGAGTGACCATCCTTATTCTAAGTTTGATCTAAGAGTGATTCATCTTCTAACTAAACTCTTGGTTGGAATCAATTCGTTAAGTTAGCCTTGTTCGTGACGTTTGCAAAGATCCTAGAAGGACCTCTAGCTTTGTTAAACCAATAAGTTCGGCGCTTATCATTTGGTATCAGAGATCGTTGGTCGACATCCTTTGGCCGACTCTGATATGAACCGTATCATGTTATTCAAGATTAAAGAAAAGCTTCAAGATGAAGTTGAATTAATGCTGTCAAACTTCATTTATGACGAACTCAAGATGCATTTAATGGACTCAAGTGCAACTCATGCTTCATTAAAGACAAGTCAAGCTTCATTTATGCAACAAGAGCTTCAAGCTACTTCAAGGGGGCTTCATTTATTCTTGGATGGTTACAAATTATTGATTGGTTTATTAGAAGTTCAATTCTCGGATTTATGGGGGTTTTAATGTATTTTTCATCTTAAAGTGTTGTTTTCAATGTTTTAAGTTACAATATGGCTAGTGGGCATTATGGCATTGATGGGGATGTAAGTTACAACCTTTCAATAGACCATAGGTTACTCTAGGGTTAATTTTGAGGGTATATAAAGCCATGTAACTTGTAAGGAAAAGAAAAAAAAAAAGATTGAAAAATGTAATCAAAAGAGGCCTTGAGCTTTTTATAGCCTTTGAGCTATTTCTTTGCAATTCTATGTAGATTAGGTTGCATGCTTAGAATCATTCAAGCTAGACTTGATCAATCTTGCTTGTGGAGTGATTCGAATCTCATACAAGTTCTCTTGCCTTGAGATGCTTGATCACAAGGTAATCCGATTTTACTTTCCTTGAGTTTATTTTCAAAATTCGTTTTGGGGTCTTTGAGATTGAGTTATCTAAAGGTCTTGTTTCTTTAAACAATGTTGTTAGATCCAATTGTCAAGGGTTACTTAACATTTTGACATTAGAATCTTTGGCTTCTTTGGTAACAACAAAGAAGGATATGAAATTTAAGGAGGAATGTAAAATCTAATCTACCTTGTTAACAACAAACAAGACTATTAGATCACAAAACCCAAAAATCTCAAAATCAAAATGAAATCAAAGAAGCCAAAGATTCTAATGTCAAAATGTTAAGTAACCCTTGACAATTGGATCTAACAACATTGTTTAAAGAAACAAGACCTTTAGATAACTCAATCTCAAAGACCCCAAAACGAATTTTGAAAATAAACTCAAGGAAAGTAAAATCGGATTACCTTGTGATCAAGCATCTCAAGGCAAGAGAACTTGTATGAGATTCGAATCACTCCACAAGCAAGATTGATCAAGTCTAGCTTGAATGATTCTAAGCATGCAACCTAATCTACATAGAATTGCAAAGAAATAGCTCAAAGGCTATAAAAAAGCTCAAGGCCTCTTTTGATTACATTTTTCAATCTTTTTTTTTCTTTTCTTTTCCCTTACAAGTTACATGGCTTTATATAGCCTCAAAATTAACCCTAGAGTAACCTATGGTCTATTGAAAGGTTGTAACTTACATCCCCATCAATGCCATAATGCCCACTAGCCATATTGTAACTTAAAACATTGAAAACAACACTTTAAGATGAAAAATACATTAAAACCCCCATAAATCCGAGAATTGAACTTCTAATAAACCAATCAATAATTTGTAACCATCCAAGAATAAATGAAGCCCCCTTGAAGTAGCTTGAAGCTCTTGTTGCATAAATGAAGCTTGACTTGTCTTTAATGAAGCATGAGTTGCACTTGAGTCCATTAAATGCATCTTGAGTTCGTCATAAATGAAGTTTGACAGCATTAATTAAACTTCATCTTGAAGCTTTTCTTTAATCTTGAATAACATGATACGGTTCATATCATTCTCTCCTTCTTCAAGAAGATTCGTCCTCGAATCTAAGGATGCCCTTGTAATTATTTCAACTTTTGGTCTTGCTCTCTTGAATTTCTTCTTCGGATTTAGATGAGCTCTTTTTGTGAAACAAACTGCAAAACGATTTAAAGTGACAAGAGAAAGGACCTTTCCACACTCCCTTACATGTTTACACTCAAAGAGACACTCAATTTCTTAAATCACTCAATATCATTTCTCAATTTAACCTATCAAATTTGAAAATGGTGAAGCCAAGATACTTTGCAATCCAATGAGTAGTAGGACACTTTGATCACACAAGTTAACTCGACTTATGGAAATATTTAGAAGTTAAATAAGTAACAAGATGGACATATTGAGAAATGAATGGGACATTCAACAAGATTTGTTATTTAAAATGCAATCAATGCCATTGATAATTGGAGTTTAAAACACAAGAATGTAACTCTTAAGATAATAACGTTGATATGAACCAAGGACCATCTATTGTCATGCCTGAAGGTCCAATTACAAGGTCGAGAGCCAAGAAGCTACAACAAGCTTTAATCACTCATATTCAAGCTATGGTGAGCTCAAAAGAGGAGGTTCTAGAAGATGTTGGAGTCTTTCCCTACATGTTGTGCAAAGTTGAACTTCAAGATGGAGACGCATTAAATGCATTCTAACTTGCACTTAATGAACTCATAGCTAAATTTATGGAACTTAAGTTTAACTTGGGTTTCACCTAAAAGAACTAAGTTGAACTAAAGTAACATTTAATATGGTGATGTTTGAACTGAAGTTGCATTCAATGAGGTGGAGATGGATTCAATGAAGTCAAGTATCATTACAAGCTTCATTCAAGACAAGCTAAGCTTCAATTATGGAACACAAGTTCAAACCATTTACAGCTATGGATTAGTATTAAAATAATGGTTACAAGACAACACCTTTATTAGTTTTAAATGTAATTTCAGTTTTGTTTATCATTTAAGTTTGTTTTCAATATGGGAGTTGTGGTTAAATTGTAACTCATATAGGTTACTCTTTTCCCCACTAACTAGCCCATATAGTTAGTGTCTATTTGTCAATTAGGTTAAGGGTCTCAAAGGCTATATAAAGCCCTCTCTTCTTCCATTGTAGACAGAATTTTAAAGTGAATGAATTGAGTTTTCTTTTAGCTTTGTTGAGAGCTAAGTTATCCTTATTGCAATTTCTTGTGTTTAGAATTTGCATGCTAGAGTCATTCAAGTGGTGTTGATCGTACCTCTTGTGGAGTGATTCGAATCACGAGTTTAGAAACGAGTTTTCTTTACTCTTGATCTTGATCATCAAGGTAATCCGTTCCAAACTTTTCCTTGGGTTGATTCCATGTCGTTTTGGGGTTTTTAAGTTTTAGATCTAAAGGTCTTGTTTTCTCAACAAGGTTGTTAGGTCTAATTCTTGGGAGTTACTTAACAAACGTCCAACGGCTACTTGAGAAGTTATGGAGTTAAAAATAGCCTTTAAAACATATATGAGTTACAAAAATAGAAAAATCAAAAGCATTAACTTCCGGCAGAAATTGAATTTTCTAAAATTGTAACTGCCAAAACATTAATGAGTAACGATTATTTCAAGCTTAATCAAGGTGTAACTGATATGATGAGCAAATAAAAAGCTTGATTATAACACATGTAAAGAGATAACTTATGTAGATCTAGCATTTTTATGGAGGCAAAAACAATAAGAACTAAAGAAGAATGTTCTCGTGTATAACAGTTTTTCAGAACAACTCATAAAAATGTATACTTTTCACCATCAAGAAGGTCGAAGTAGAAATTCTCATAGAAGCATAAAATGTCGATTAGATCCAGATCTATAATATTTCAGAAGATTCCAAGATGAAAAGACAAATAGAATTATGAGTTTTTTGTGCTTTTTGAAAGGCTATAAATCTGGACAGATTACGAAAAAAAAAACTAAAACATGAAAATTTTAAACAAATTCAATAAAAACGCAATGGAAACATATATCCGATCTTGAGCCTAAGGCGCTCTGATACCAAATGATGAGAAATTTAAGAGAGGAATTGAAAAATCTAATCTACCTTGTTAACAACAAACAAGACTATTAGATCACAAAACCCAAAAATCTCAAAATCAAAATGAAATCAAAGAAGCCAAAGATTCTAATGTCAAAATGTTAAGTAACTAACCCTTGACAATTGGATCTAACAACATTGTTTAAAGAAACAAGATCTTTAGATAACTCAATCTCAAAGACCCCAAAACGAATTTTGAAAATAAACTCAAGGAAAGTAAAATCGGATTACCTTGTGATCAAGCATCTCAAGGCAAGAGAACTTGTATGAGATTCGAATCACTCCACAAGCAAGATTGATCAAGTCTAGCTTGAATGATTCTAAGCATGCAACCTAATCTACATAGAATTGCAAAGAAATAGCTCAAAGGCTATAAAAAAGCTCAAGGCCTCTTTTGATTACATTTTTCAATCTTTTTTTTCTTTTCTTTTCCCTTACAAGTTACATGGCTTTATATACCCTCAAAATTAACCCTAGAGTAACCTATGGTCTATTGAAAGGTTGTAACTTACATCCCCATCAATGCCATAATGCCCACTAGCCATATTGTAACTTAAAACATTGAAAACAACACTTTAAGATGAAAAATACATTAAAACCCCCATAAATCCGAGAATTGAACTTCTAATAAACCAATCAATAATTTGTAACCATCCAAGAATAAATGAAGCCCCCTTGAAGTAGCTTGAAGCTCTTGTTGCATAAATGAAGCTTGACTTGTCTTTAATGAAGCATGAGTTGCACTTGAGTCCATTAAATGCATCTTGAGTTCGTCATAAATGAAGTTTGACAGCATTAATTCAACTTCATCTTGAAGCTTTTCTTTAATCTTGAATAACATGATCGGTTCATATCAGACTCTCTAGAGGTGAAATATCTTCAATTTGCTTTGCTTTTTTCCTATCATTTTTTTATCATTTACAAAGTGTAATACAAGGCATCCTATAACTTTTCTTCCATTTCTTTGTGTGTTTGTTCTTGGGTAAAAAAAAAAAAAACAGTAGCAAAAAAAAAAAACAAAAAAAAGTATTCAAGGATTCCAAGGTACACAAAAGTTCTTGTTTTAAAATTTTATTTGCTCAAAACTTTGAGTTGTAGATCCTTAGGATGAGTTTCTCTAGTCTTAGCTTGTGAAAGGTTATCATTGGTTTAGTTTTATATCAAGTTGAAAGCAAGGTTGCACCAAATTTTTAAACCAACCCTTACATTTTTGACCTAGTACCAAAAGCCTACCCTTGAGTGAGAAACACGAGTGTTCTTGAGTGATATCTTGGTGAGAAGTGTGGAGAGGTCTTTAAAAAAAACAATGTCACAAGATAATAAAGAAAGAGTTCCGGAAGTGGTAGATCCAAATATTGCTATTTGATGAGAAATTTAAAGAAGAATTTGAAAAAATCTAACAACCTTGTTAGCAACAAACAAGACTATTAGATCTAAACTCCAAAAAAATTCTCAAATCGAAATGAAATCAAAGAAGCCAAAGATTCTAATGTCAAAATGTCAAGTAACCCTTGACAATTGGATCTAACAACCTTGCTTAAAGAAAGAAGACCTTTAGATAACTCAATTTCAAAGACCCCAAAATCAATTTGAAAATCAACTCAAGGAAAAGTAAAACAGGATTACCTTGTCGATCAAACATCTCAAGGCAAGAGAACTTGTATGAGATCCGAATCACTCCACAAGCAAGATTGATCAAGTCAAGCTTGAATGATTCTAAGCTAGCCATAAATCCGAGAATGATGTCTCTTTGTTAGCTTTGTAACTCTTTGTAACCATCCAAGAGTAAATATCTTGAAGCCCTTGTTCCATAAATGAAGCTTGTTGTTCTTTAATAAATGATGAGTTGCACTTGAGTTCATTAAATGCAACTTATGTTAAACTTCCATGAATTTGACTTCATTTAATGTGACTTCATGAGATGCCTTGGTTCATATCACTATTCTTCAAGCAATTCAAGGTATGGTGGAGATGATGAGGGAAGAGAGGGAAGAAAGGAGAGCACAACAACAAAGAGAAGAATGAATCTTGCAAGAAGATGAAGGCATGTTTGACTTACAGGTACAAGAAAGAAACTTAGAAGGAAGAGGAAATGTGAGGGGAAGAGGAAGAAATGACGTTGCAAATATTGTGCAACCTAGAAGAGTGGAAAGAATGAATGAAGACAGGGATAACGGAGTGAAACTCAGAATTCCACCTTTTAGTGGTACGGCGGACTCCGAGGCATACTTGCAATGGGAAAGAAAAATAGAACATGTATTTGATTGTAATACATATAGTGAGAATAAGAAGATGAAACTTGCCATTGCGGAATTCACCAATCATGCGGGAGAGCGGTATCAACATCTCAAATCCGAGAGAAGAAGAAAAGAGGAGGATCCAATAGAAACTTGGGAAGAACTTAAAGAAGCCATGAGAAATAGGTATGTTCCAAAACATTATGAAAGAGATTTGAAAACTAAATTGCAATCTTTGAGACAGGGAACAAAAAGTGTTGTTGAATATTATCAAGAGATGGAGTCCTTGAAGGAAAGAGCAAAAATTCGAGAAGAAGAGGAAGACACCATGTGATGAGTAATTTTAAAGAGGAATTTTAAAATATCTAATCTACCTTGTAAACAACAAACAAGACTATTAGATCTAAACCCCAAAAATCTCCAAATCAAAATGAAATCCTAAGCCAAAGATTCTAATGTCAAAATGTTAAGTAACCCTTGACAATTGGATCTAACAACCTTACTTAAAGAAACAAGATCTTTAGATAACTCAATCTCAAAGACCTCAAAACAAATTTTGAAAATCAACTTAAGGAAAGTAAAATCGAATTGCCGTGTCGATCAAATATCTCAAGGCAAGAGAACTTGTATGAGATTCGAATCACTCCACAAGCAAGATTGATCAAGTCAAACTTGAATGATTCTAAGCATGCAACCTAATCTACATAGAATTGCAAAGAAATAGCTCAAAGGCTATAAAAAAGCTTAAGGCCTCTTTTGATTACATTTTTAATCTTTTCTCTCTTTTTTTTTCTTCCAAGGTACATGGCTTTATATAGCCTCAAAATCAACCCTCTACCTATGGTCAATTGAAAGGTTGTAACTTACATCCCCATCAATACCGTGATCTCCACTAACCAAATTGTAACCTAAATTATTGAAAATAAGACTTTAAAACTAAAATTAACATCAAAATATCCATAAATCCGAGATTGAAGTCTTATACAAATCTTGAAAGTCTTTGTAACCTTCCATGCATAAATGAAGCTTTACTTGATTTAAATTGAAACCCTTGTTGCATAAATGAAGCTTGAGTTATCTTTAAGGATGCATTTATTGCACTTGAGTTCATTAAATGCATCTTCAGTTCGTCATAAATGAAGTTGGACAACATTTATTTCAACTCCATTTTGAAGCTTTTCTCTCGTCTTGCATAGCATGGTAGGATTCGTATCACCATGTCTCGATTCCTTGGAGGTTTGAATCGAGAAATTGCTCATCCGGTTGATAGAAATCCACCACCTTACCTTGAAGATATGTATCATTATGCTATCAAAATTGAAGCTCAATTGAAGGAAGAAAAGGAACATTCAAAAAGGTATACACCTAATGATATGAACCGTATCATGTTATTCAAGACTAAAGAAAAGCTTCAAGATGAAGTTGAATTAATGTTGTCAAACTTCATTTATGACGAACTGAAGATGCATTTAATGGACTCAAGTTCAACCCATGCTTCATTAAAGACAAGTCAAGCTTCATTTATGCAACAAGAGCTTCAAGCTACTTCAAGGGGGCTTCATTTATTCTTGGATAGGTTACAAATTATGTATTGGTTTATTAGAAGTTCAATTCTCGGATTTATGGGGGGTTTAATGTATTTTTCAGTCTTAAAGTGTTGTTTTTAATGTTTTAAGTTACAATTTGGTCAGTGGAGATCATGGTATTGATGGGGATGTAAGTTACAACCTTTCAATTGACCATAGGTTACTCTAGGGTTGATTTTGAGGCTATATAAAGCCATGTACCTTGTAGGAAAAAAGAGGAAAAGATTAAAAATGTAATCAAAAGAGGCCTTGAGCTTTTTTTATAGCCTTTGAGCTATGTCTTTGCAATTCTATGTAGATTAGGTTGCATACTAGAATCATTCAAGCTTGACTTGATCAATCTTGCTTGTGGAGTGATTCGAATCTCATACAAGTGCTCTTGCCTTGAGATGCTTGATCACAAGGTAATCCGATTTTACTTTCCTTGAGTTTATTTTCAAAATTCGTTTTGGGGTCTTTGAGATTGAGTTATCTAAAGGTCTTGTTTCTTTAAACAAGGTTGTTAGATCCAATTGTCAAGGGTTACTTAACATTTTGATATTAGAATTCTTTGGCTTCTTTGATTTCATTTTGATTTTGAGATTTTTGGGTTTTGTGATCAAATAGTCTTGTTTGTTTTTAACAAGGTAGATTTATTTTTCAAATTCCTCTTTAAAATTTCCTATCATTTGGTATTAGAGCGCCTTAGGCTCAAGATCGGATATATGTTTCCATTGCGTTTTTATTGAATTTGTTTAAAATTTTCATGTTTTAGTTTTTTTTTTCGTAATCTGTCCAGATTTATAGCCTTTCAAAAAGCACAAAAAACTCATAATTCTATTTGTCTTTTCATCTTGGAATCTTCTGAAATATTATAGATCTTGATCTAATCGACATTTTATGTTTCTATGAGAATTTCTACTTCGACCTTCTTGATGGTGAAAAGTATACATTTTTATGAGTTGTTCTGAAAAACTGTTATACACGAGAACATTCTTCTTTTGTTCTTATTGTTTTTGCCTCCATAAAAATGCTAGATCTATATTGCACATAAGTTATCTCTTTACATGTGTTATAATCAAGCTTTTTATTTGCTCATCATATCAGTTACACCTTGATTAAGCTTGAAATAACCGTTACTCATTAATGTTTTGGCAGTTACAATTTTAGAAAATTCAATTTCTGCCGGAAGTTAATGCTTTTGATTTTTTTATTTTTGTAACTCATATATGTTTTAAAGGCTATTTTTAACTCCATAACTTCTCAAGTAGCCGTTGGACGTTATTATCTTAAGAGTTACATTCTTGTGTTTTAAACTCCAATTATCAATGGCATTGACTGCATTTTAAATAACAAATATTGTTGAATGTCCCATTCATTTCTCAATATGTCCATCTTGTTACTTATTTAACTTCTAAATATTTCCATAAGTCGAGTTAACTTGTGTGATCAAAGTGTGCTACTACTCATTGGATTGCAAAGTATCTTGGCTTCACCATTTTCAAATTTGATAGGTTAAATTGAGAAATGATATTGAGTGATTTAAGAAATTGAGTGTCTCTTTGAGTGTAAACATGTAAGGGAGTGGAAAAGTCCTTTCTCTTGTCACTTTAAACCGTTTTGCAGTTTGTTTCACAAAAAGAGCTCATCTAAATCCGAAGAAGAAATTCAAGAGAGCAAGACCAAAAGTTGAAATAATTACAAGGGCATCCTTAGATTCGAGGACGAATCTTCTTGAAGAAGGAGAGAATGATATGAACCGTATCATGTTATTCAAGATTAAAGAAAAGCTTCAAGACGATTTTACTTTCCTTGAGTTGATTTTCAAAATTGGTTTTGGGGTCTTTGAAATTGAGTTATCTAAAGGTCTTGTTTATTTAAGTAAGGTTGTTAGATCCAATTGTCAAAGGTTACTTAACATTTTGATATGAACCGTATCACCTAAAGCTAGTACCTTTTCAAATTCTAATGCATGGAACAAGGATAGTTTTGTGAATAGGAATGAACCGACACAACAAAGAAGCAAGTTTGTTGCTGCCAAAAGAGTGGAGGCCAAAAGCTCCAATGCTAAAAAGAATGATGCTTCAAAGGAGGTAAGGGAAAAGTCTAGTTCTATTCAATGTTGGAAGTGCAAAGGGTTTGGACACATAAGCAAAGAATGTGTCAATAAAAGAGTTATGGTGATAAGAAATGGTGTAGTTAATTCAGAGGATAAATGTGAGGAGCATGATGCACCATTTGAGGAAGAACCTGAAATATGTGATGATGAGTATGTTGAAAAAGGTAACTCCATATCGTTTATCACAAGAAGGGTCCTTAGTATGCAAATCAAGGAAGACAAAGTTGAAGACCAAAGGGAAAACTTGTTTCACACAAGATGTAATTAAAGGAAGCCCATGCAGTTTGGTTGATTGATAGTGGGAGTTGCACAAATGTGGTAAGTAGTTTTCTTGTAAAGAGACTTCAACTTACTACCCGTCCACATCCAAAACCATAGAAACTTCAATGGTTGACAAACAAAGGAGAACTTAAGGTAAATTCTCAAGTTCTTATTCCTTTTACTTTGGGAAGATATAAGGATGAAGTACTTTGTGATGTTTTACCTATGCATGCGGGGGATATATTGTTAGGCCGACCTTGGCAATATGATAGAGAGGTCACATTTGATGGAGTGAAAAATAAGTATTCGTTTACTTTCAATGGGAAAAAATTTACTTTACTTCCATTGTCATAATAAGTACATTGTGATCATTTGAAATTAGAGAAGAAAAGAAAAGAGTTTGAAGAACAAGAGAGGAGAGAAGAAAGTAAGCTAAAAGAAAAAGAGAAGAGTGAAAAGAAAGAGAGAAGTGAGGGGCAAAAGGTGTGATAAGCGCCGAACCTGTTGGTTTAACAAAGCTAGAGGTCCTTCTAGGATCTTTGCAAACGTCGCGAACAAGGCTAACTTAACGAATTGATTCCAACCAAGAGTTTAGTTAGAAGATGAATCACTCTTAGATCAAACTTAGAATAAGGATGGTCACTCCTAGATCCTAAGACAACCCACTCCAGAATTAGCTTGATCGGGCTAATGCAACGAATCAGTTAAACATCAAACCTAAAGCAAGATTTGAAAGAAAGTTAACACCAAATGGGGCTAAACAAAACACAAGTTTTTTTCATAAAGGTTCTGTCTTTTCCATGCCAATACAAGCCTTTAAATAGGCCAAAATGGTCGTGCAAAGCACCAAAGACCAAAAGTCTTCAATAAGCATTAAATGTAAAAATGAAGAAAAATTGACCTAGGAATTTAAAACTTGATTCCACAACATTTGAGAGCTCTAAATATGGAACAAAAAACAAAGAAAATCTTTAAATGGTCTTAATTATCTACTGTAGGATCCGCCATGCATGACTATTTCGTTTGACGAGGCTTCACATCACGAAATCCCAAGAGGTGCAATATGGACAGCCACCTGTTCACATTTTCTGCACACTTTTTTTGTCCTCCGTGCCATCTTTCAAACTAGACAACTTTTTCCGTGCCATCTTCACTCCATTCTCATCATGACTTGTTGTACTAACATTATAAAGAATTTTGGGCTAAAAAATCTTGGTCTCTCCTTGTGCATTCACGAGCTTTTGGAGATGCAATGGCAATGTGAAAGCCTCTTGAATCTTCTTGGCCTTGCTCCTTGTTATTGCTCCTTCAGGTACATGCAATGGATCAATGGTTTGATTCACATCAAGGTGAGTGAAAACCAAGAGAGAAAAAAGAGTGATTTTGAGGAAAAAAGAAAGAATGGGAGTTTAGTTATAAGAAAGGGGGAAGTGAGGAATGTGTTGTTGACACAACAACCAAAATTTGTACTTATGTGCAAAGGAATGTGTTTAACAACTAACCCAAAACTAATGATGTTTTGCCAAGTTCTTTTGAGTCTCTTTTGCAGGAATTTAATGATATGTTTCCACATGAAGATGTATGGGTTTACCTCCTTTAAGAGGGATTGAACATCAAATTGACTTCATACTCGGGGCAACTCTTACAAATATGGCAGCTTATAGGACCAATCCAACTGAGACTAAGGAGATTCAAAGGCAAGTAGAAGAACTCATGAATAAAGGTTATGTTAGAGAAAGCATGAGTCCTTGCTCGGTTCCGGTGATTTTGGTACCCAAGAAGGATGGTACATGGAGAATGTGTGTTGATTGTCGAGTCATCAACAAGATAACGGTAAAGTATCGACATCCCATTCCTAGATTGGATGACATGCTAGATGAATTACATGGTGCTAATCTGTTTTAAAAAATAGATCTTAAAAGTGGTTATCATCAAATTCGAATGCATGTGGGAGATGAGTGGAAAACGACTTTCAAAAAAAAAATTGGACTTTATGAGTGGCTTGTTATGCCATTTGGCCTTACTAATGCACCGAGTACTTTTATGAGGCTAATGAATCATGTGTTGAGAGATTACATTGGAAACTTTGTTGTTGTGTACTTTGATGATATTCTTGTTTACTCAAAAAGCTTGGATGATCATATTTTGCATGTTAAGACAATTTTACTTAAACTTGGAGAAGAGAAGCTATATGCCAACTTCAAAGAGTGTAGTTTTTGTCTAGACCAAGTAAATTTCCTAGGTTTCATTGTTGGAAGGAATGGAGTGCAAGTTGATGAAGAAAAGGTAAAGGCTATCCGAGAGTGGCCAACACCTACCAATGCAAATGAGGTGAGATCTTTTCATGGTTTGGCTAGTTTTTATAGGAGGTTTATTAAAAATTTCAGTAGTATAGTCTCACCATTAAATGAACTTGTCAAAAAGCATGTGAAATTTGAATGGACAGAAAAACAAGAAGATGCATTCAATGAATTAAAAGATAAATTGACCAATGCACCTTGTCTTGCTTTACCTAACTTTGACAAATCTTTTGAGATTTAATGTGATGCAAGTGGGATAGGCATGTGAGCTGTTTTGATGCAAGAAAAGGGACCAATCATGTTCTTTAGTGAAAAGCTAAATGGAGCACAACTCAACTACTCAACTTATGACAAAGAGCAACATGCACTTGTGAGGACTTTTCAAGTTTGGCAACATTACTTGTGGCCAAAAGAGTTTGTCATCCATACTGATCATGAAAGTTTGAAGCACCTCAAAAGCCAAACAAAGCTAAATAGGAGGCATGCAAAATGGGTAGAATTCGTTGAGACATTTCCTTATGTCATCCATTACAAAAAGGTAAGGATAATGTGGTGGTCGATGCATTATCAAGAAGGTATGCATTATTTTCTGCTCTTAGTGCAAAGATTCTTGGTTTTAAACATATGATTGAGCTTTACAAAGTTGAGAAATCTGAATTTCATGATGTGTATATGCAATGTTTAGGAGGAAACAACGTACATGATCACGTTGTATTTGATGGTATGTTTTTTAGGAAGGGTAAACTTTGCATTCCTAAGTGTTCCATTCGAGAGTTACTTGTGAAGGAAGCTCATGGGGGAGGTCTTAGGGACATTTTGGGGAATTTAAAACATACAACATGTTGTGTGAACACTTTTATTGGTTGAAAATGAGGAAGGATGTGAATAAAGTGTGCAAGCAATGTTTCAAATGTAAGGAAGCTAAGTCTAAGATACAACCACATGGACTTTATACACCTTTCTGTTCCTAGCGAACCGTGGGTTGACATTAGCATGGATTTTGTTCTAGGATTACCAAAGACTAGGAGACATCATGATATCATTTTTGTGGTGGTTGATAGATTTAGTAAAATGGCACATTTCATTCCATGTAACAAAACAGATGATGCAACTAATATAACTAATCTATTCTTTAGGGAAGTGGTTAGATTGCATGGCATTCCAAAAACCATTGTAAGTGATAGAGATGCCAAATTTTTAAGTCAATTTTGGAAAGTTTTGTGGGGTAAATTGGGAACTAAGCTTTTGTTTTCTACAACTTGTCACCCCCAAACCGATGGACAAACCGAGGTGGTTAATAGAACTTTAGGGGCATTACTTAGATCGCTAATTTCTAAGAATCTTAAGTCTTGGGAAGAGACTCTACCTTTTGTGGAGTTTGCATACAATAGAGCGATACATAGCATCACTCATTGTTCAACTTTTGAGGTTGTGTATGGATTTAATGTCACACCCCCTCCTGAACTACCTGCTAACTTAGCCCGGTAGACGGCGTGAAGCCAACAGACATCGTTCACCTCTCTAACGATACCTGTTGACCCTATTTTACCTTATAAGCATACTAAACTTGTATAAGAAACAACTAAAACACAACACAGTGGAATATTGACAATTACGTAACCTACGTAAGGGGTAACCCTACTTATGACTCTCTGGAAAACTGAAAGAGATATGAACATCACAACCAAAAACATACCCAACCATGGATCACACAACCACAACCTAAATTGTACACATAAACATAAGTTCATAGTCCTTCTTCTATACATATAGACTTTCTATACAACTCCACCCACGTACAACATATCAAACTTAAGAAGCTTCCAGCAGACTATGGCAGGTTTTCAGGCACCGGGAGCTCGATCTCTACCTGAAAAGTGGGTAAAACACTGAAAGAATGAGCTATGAAGCTCAGTGAGTGACTTGAGTTTAAAAGAAAGTTATTAACTTGTAAATCATATCACCTGACCATCTATGAGCATATGCTTCTGTAATCAAATGTTAAAAGTAACTGTGTAATCATAATAGCTTTTCATGAAAACCAGCAAGTATATCGTTAAAATCTCGTAAGGCATGTAAATGATATAAACTCTTTTTAAAATATGTCACAATATACGTTTGTTCTACGATGTAGTGGGGCCCGCCCAGCACTCCCATAGTCTTTGTCGTAGTGGGGCCCGCCTAGCACTCACGACAGCGCTGTTGTCACGGAGTTCACTCAACGTCGACAACAGAAATGACCTGTGTGCACACACTCTGCACCATACAACCTCGGCTCAATATCACGTAAGATCACATGAAAACATTCGAACATGCATGCTTATCTTCTCTTTCATAAAACTCAAGCTTACTTAGCTTGTTCATTAAACTGGAAAACTTTAAAAACATACTTGCTTAAACATACTTGCTTGGAATCATGACATTTCCATAATCTTCGGAAATTCAATAAACATATGCTCGTATATAAATTTCATCAAGACATTTAGGCTCATCATGAACACTTTAAAACATTTCTAAGAAATCATGAATGCTCATAAACAAGTGTTCAAAGAAAACAATAAACATCTAAACCCTTTCATTCAAGCAAAACTTGTATTTCTTTAAGCATTTTTCAAGCATATAGCTCATTTTCGAAGTTCGTTTGTCACTCACAGTGTTAGAACTAGAGTCTTGACCCGTACACTCGACCTTTTGGCTCTTGGCCTGTAAAACAAATCAAAACCATGTTTTAGAACCTCGAGCTCATGGTTTTTAACCTTAAAACTACAAGAAAACACTCCAACAAAAATTCCAGCATTTAACAGATTTTATGCCCTGTATTCAGATAGCCATAACTTCTTCATTACTTAACCAAAGACAATGTAACTTATACCAAACTCTTCCTTTTTGAACCCACTAAAAATCATATGAAGACATGAAATTGAAATTCCCAATAGATTGGTTCAGAAATACCTCGAAACCTTCTTTCCCAGGAACTAACTTCTGCTATTCCAGATTCGATTTTCTGCTGCTACCCGACACTTGACCTGATATTTACAACATCTTCCAATCATTTTCTATTCACGATTTCTTCATGAAAGTTGTAGGAAATTAAATAAGCTTTCCCAACCATACCTATTAGAGATTCTGATTCCAACTCTACAGACCAGTACAACCAAAACATCAAAGACTTCTCGGATTTGACAACAAATTCTGTCTTCTGTCTTCCTCTTCACAAAACAGTAGCTTAAGATCCGAATTTGCTCGAGCTTCCTTCACGAATTTTGTTCCAATATGAGTTAAAGTTCATGAAACAAAACCTCAACTCTTAACTCTTCCTGTGGAGCTCGAGATGAACAGAAAACCAGAATAGGATACAATTGATTAAGTTGCTGTTATAAAAGCATACCTTTAGTTCTTCTCCTTTCTTCTTCAACCTCAAATCAGAAACTTTCTCCCCTCTTCTTCTCTCAACCCTCTCCCACGATGCTCTGCCCTTTCTTGGTTGAAAATGAGAAGAAAATCGATGGATCATCTCTTTTTAAAAAGATAACAATGGTGGGGGTCCCACCATCCACCTTTCCTTTCCTTTCTTTTCTTTTCTTTTCTTTTTTCCTTCCTTTATCTTTTTCATTTCTTATCTTTTCTTTGCAAAACAAAACAAACTTAATATATTAAACATTTGTTTCATTTCCTTTCTTCTTTTGTCTTTAAAGCAATCCAAACCAAGATGGTTTAAACTCTCCTTCCTTGTTTTCCTTTTGCCTTTCACTTCATTTCTTTCCTTTTTAAAACATGGAAACCCAAGTTTTAAACATTCATTTCTTCTTTCTTTTTGTTGTTTGATAATAAGGAAGTTCCAAAGAAAGATCTCGGGTTTACATTTAATCCCTTAACTCCTCTAGATTTATCACCTTTACCACCTAATATGTTTTCTAGTGATGCAGCTTTTTCTAAAGCCGAATACATAAAAAATCTGCACAAAGAAGTCAAGGAAAGGATTGAAAAAAAGAATAAAAAGCTAGTCACTCAAAAGAACAAAGGGAGAAAGAAATTGATTTTTAAGCCAGGTGAATGGGTTTGGGTTCATCTACGAAAGGAAAGGTTTCCGGATCAAAGGAAGTCTAAACTTCAACCAAGGGGAGATGGTCCATTTCAAGTATTAGAGCGGATCAATGACAATGCATACAAACTAGATCTCCGAGGTGAGTACAATGTAATTTTACTTTTAATGTGGCTGATTTGACTCCTTTTGATGTAGGAAATGAAGACGTTGATTTGAGGACATATCCTTTTAAAGAAAGGAGGGATGATGTGAATCAAACCATTGATCCATTGCATGCACCTGAAGGAGCAAAAACAAGGAGCAAGGCCAAGAAGATTCAAGAGGCTTTCACATTTCATCTCCAAAAGCTCGTGAATGCACAAGGAGAGACCAAGATTTTTGAGCCCAAAATTCTTTATAATGTTAGTACAACAAGTCAAGATGAGAATGGAGCAGATGGCACGGGAAAAGTTGTCTAGTTTGAAAGATGGCACGGAGGACAAAAAAAGTGTGCAGAAAATGTGAACAGGTGTGATATGAATCGTATAACGCTAGTCAAGACTAAAGAAGAGCTAAAAATGGAGTTGCACTAAATGCATCAAGGCTTCATTTATGATGAACTCAAGTTGCATTAATGTTGAAGTCAAGTTGCATTGAAAGAACTTAAGTTGCAATTAAATGAAATTAAGTGCATCTCAAGATCCATTTAATGCAAGTCAAGCATCAATTAATGGGACTACACTTCAAGTTACTTCAAGTGGAGCTTCATTTACACCTTGGGAGGTTACAAAGACTAGAATTGTTGTTAGAAGATTAATTTTCGGATTTATACCTCATTTACTTGTAATTTCAGTTTTAAAGTTTCTATTTCAATGTTTTAGGTTACATTTGAGTAGTGGATGGTTATGGCATTAAAGTTAGGGAAGTTACATTCTCAAACATGTCATGTTAGCTTAGTTTTAGGTTACAATTGGAAGGCTATATAAAGCCATCTAAGATGTATTGTAAAAAAAGACTTGGAATCATGTTTTGAATGAAAAAGTTGCATATAAGCTTCTTAAGCCATGAGCTTGTTTCTTTGCATATCTTGTGTTTAGATTTGCATGCTAGGATCATTCAAGTAGCGCTGATCAAACTACTTGTGGAGTGATTCGAATCTTGAGTTTAGAAACAAGTTTTCTCTACTCTTGATCTTGATCATCAAGGTAAATCCTTTTCTATCTTCTTCCTTTGGATGAAATCATCTAGGTTTGGGGTTTTTGAGTTTTAGATCTAAAGGTCTTGTTCTTCAACAAGGTTGTTAGATTTAAAATCATCAAAAGTTCCACATCCAAAACCATACAAACTTCAATGGTTGACAAACAAAGGAGAACTTAAGGTAAATTCCCAAGTTCTTATTCCTTTTAGTTTGGGAAGATATAGGGATGAAGTACTTTGTGATGTGTTTACCTATGCATGCAGGGGGTATATTGTTAGGCCGACCTTGGCAATATGATAGAGAGGTCACATTTGATGGAGTGAAAAATAAGTATTCTTTTACTTTAAACGGGAAGAAATTTACTTTACTTCCATTGTCTCCATATGAAGTACATTGTGATCATTTGAAATTAGAGAAGAAAAGAAAAGAGTTTGAAGAACAAGAGAGGAGAGAAGAAAGTAAGCTAAAAGAAAAAGAGAAGACTGAAAAGAAAGAGAGAAGTGAGGGGCAAAAGGTGAGTGAAAACCAAGAGAGAAAAAAGAGTGATTTTGAGGAAAAAAGAAAGAATGTGAGTTTGGTTATAAGAAAGGGCGAAGTGAGGAATGTGTTGTTGACACAACAACCAAAATTTGTACTTATGTGCAAAGGAATGTGTTTAACAACTAACCCAAAATCTAATGATGTTTTGCCAAGTACTTTTAAGTCTCTTTTGCAGGAATTTAATGATATGTTTCCACATGAAGATGCACCTACAGGTTTACCTCCTTTAAGAGGGATTGAACATCAAATGGACTTCATACTCGGGGTAACTCTTCCAAATATGGCAGCTTATAGGACCAATCCAACCGAGACTAAGGAGATTCAAAGGCAAGTAGAAGAACGCATGGATAAAGGTTATGATAAGTAACCCTTGAGAATTTAAATCTAACAACCTTGTTGAAGAACAAGACCTTTAGATCTAAAACTCAAAAACCCCAAATCTAGATGCTTTCATCCCAAGGAAGAAGATAGAAACGGATTTACCATGATGATCAAGATCAAGAGTAGAGAAAACTTATTTCAAAATTCAAGATTCGAATCACTCCACAAGTAGCATCAACGCTACTTGAATGATCCTAGCATGCAAATCTAAACACAAGATATGCAAAGAAACAAGCTCATGGCTTAAGAAGCAAAATATGCAACTTTTCATTCAAAACATGATTCAAAGTCTCCTCTTACAATACATCTTTGATGGCTTTATATAACCTTTGAATTGTAACCTAAAATAAGCTAAATTGACATGTTTAATATTGAAACTTCTACAACTTTAATGCCATAACTATCCACTACTCAAATGTAACCTAAAACTTATGAAATATGCTTAAAAACTGAAAATTACATAATAGAGAGCCATAAATTCGAGATTGAATATTGTATTCATTCTTCTAGGTATTTGTAACCATCCATTTGTAAATTGATAAGAAATGAAACAGGAATTTGAAATATCTAAACTACCTTGTTAACAACAAACAAGACTATTAGATCACAAAACCCAAAAAATCTCAAAATCAAAATTAAATCAACGAAGCCAAAGATTCTAATATCAAAATGTTAAGTAACCCTTGACAATCGGAGCTAACAACCTTGCTTAAATAAACAAGACCTTTAGATAACTCAATCTCAAAGACCCCAAAACGAATTTTGAAAATCAACTCAAGGAGAGTAAAATCGGATTACCTTGTCGATCAAACATCTCAAGGCAAGAGAACTTGTATGAGATCCGAATCACTCCACAAGCAAGATTGATCAAGTCAAGCTTGAATGATTCTAAGCATGCAACCTAATCTACATAGAATTGCAAAGACATAGCTCAAGGCTATAAAAAAGCACAAAGGCTCATTTGATTACATTTTCCAATTTTTTTTTTCTTTTTTCAAGTTACATGGCTTTATATAGCCTCAAAATGACCCTAGAGTAACCTATGGTCAATTGAAAGGTTGTAACTTACAACTCCATCAATACCATAATGTCCACTAGCTAAATTGTAACTTAAAACTTTAAAACTGAATATTACATTGAAATGCCCATAAATCCGAGATTGGAGTCCCTTGGTAGTCTTGAAAGTCTTTGTAACCTCTCATGCATAAATGAAGCTTCACTTGATTTATTTTGAAACTCTTGTTGCATAAATGAAACTTGGTTTGTCATTAATGACACATTTATTGCACTTGAGTTCATTAAATGCATCTTTAGCTCATCATAAATGAAGTTGGGCAACATTTAATTCAACTTCATTTTGAAGCTTTTCTCTAGTCTTGAATAGCATGGTAGGATTCGTATCATAAATGAAGCTCATGTTGAAGTAGCTTGAAGTGTAGTTCCATTAATTGATGGTTGACTTGCATGAAATAAACTTGAGATGTACTTGAGTTCATTTAATTCAACTTTAATTCCTTCAATGCAACTTGAGTTCATCTTATGAAGCTCATCTTTATTCTTGATTGGTATTGTTGGGTTCATATCAGGTTATATTAGAGAAAGCATGAGTCCTTGCTCGGTTATGGTGATTTTGGTACCCAAGAAGAATGGCATATGGAGAATGTGTGTTGATTGTCGAGCCATCAACAAGATAACAGTAAAGTATCGACATCCCATTTCTAGGTTGGATGACATGCTAGATGAATTACATGGTGCTAATCTGTTTTCAAAAATAGATCTTAAAAGTGGTTATCATCAAATTCGAATGCATGTGGGAGATGAGTGGAAAAATGGCTTTCAAAACAAAATTTGGACTTTATGAGTGGCTTGTTATGCCATTTGGCCTTACTAATTCACCAAGTACTTTTATGAGGCTAATGAATCATGTGTTGAGAGAGTACATTGGAAATTTTTTTGTTGTGTACTTTGATGATATTCTTGTTTACTCAAAAAGCTTGGATGATCATATTTTGCATGTTAAGACAATTTTACTTAAACTTAGAGAAGAAAAGCTATATGCCAACTTCAAAAAGTGTAGTTTTTGTCTAGACCAAGTCAATTTCCTAGGTTTCATTGTTGGAAGGGATGGAGTGCAAGTTGATGAAGAAAAGGTAAAGGCTATCCGAGAGTGGCCAACACCTACCAATGCAAATGAGGTGAGATTTTTTCATGGTTTGACTAGTTTTTATAGGAGGTTTATTAAGAATTTCAGTAGTATGGCCTCACCATTAAATGAACTTGTCAAAAAGCATGTGAAGTTTGAATGGACAGAAAAGCAAGAGAATGCATTCAATGAATTAAAAGATAAATTGACCAATGTGATAAGCACCGAATTTGTTGGTTTAACAAAGCTAGAGGTCCTTCTAGGATCTTTGCAAACGTCACGAACAAGGCTAACTTAACGAATTGACTCCAACTAAGAGTTTAGTTAGAAGATGAATCACTCTTAGATCACACTTAGAATAAGGATGGTCACTCCTAGATCCTAAGACGACTCACTCCAGAATTAGCTTGATCGGGGCTAATCCAATGAATCGGTTAAACATCAAACCTAAAGCAAGATTTGAAAGAAAGTTAACACCAAATGGGGCTAAACAAAACACAAGTTTTTTTCATAAAGGTTCTGCCTTTTCCATGCCAATACAAGTCTTTAAATAGGCCAAAATGGTCGTGCAAAGCACCAAAGACCAAAAGTCTTTAATAAACATTAAATGTAAAATGAAGAAAAAAATTGACCTAGGAATTTAAAACTTGATTGCACAACGTTTGAGAGCTCTAAATATGGAACAGAAAACATAGAAATGCTTTAAATGGTCTTAATTATCTACTATAGAATCCGCCATGCATGACTATTTCATTTGATGAGGTTTGACATCACGAAATCCCAAGAGGTGCAATCTAGACAGCCACCTGTTCACATTTTCTGCACACTTTTTTTGTCCTCCGTGCCATCTTTCAAACTAGACAACTTTTCCCGTGCCATCTTCACTCCATTCTCATCTTGACTTGTTGTACTAACATTATAAAGAATTTTAGGCTCAAAAAGCTTGGTCTCTCCTTGTGTATTCACGAGCTTTTGGAGATGCAATGTGAAAGCCTCTTGAATCTTCTTGGCCTTACTCCTTGTTATTGCTCCTTCAGGTACATGCAATGGATCAATGGTTTGATTCACATCATCCCCCCTTTCTTTTAAAAGGATTTGTCCTCAAATCAAAGTCTTCATTTCCTACATCAAAAGGAGTTAAATCAGCAACATTAAAAGTAGAACTTACGTTGTACTCACCTCGGAGATCTAGTTTGTATGCATTGTCATTTATCCGCTCTAATACTTGAAATGGACCATCTCCCTTGGTTGAAGTTTAGACTTCCTTTGATCCGAAACCGTTCCTTTCGTAGATGAACCCAAACCCATTCACCCGGTTTAAAATTAATTTCTTTCTCCCTTGGTTCTTTTGAGTGACTAGCTTTTGATTCTTCTTTTCAATCCTTTCCTTGACTTCTTTGTGCAAATTTTTGATGTATTCGGCTTTAGAAACAGCTGCATCACTAGAAAACATATTAGGTGGTAAAGGTGATAAATCTAGAGGAGTTAAGGGATTAAATCCATACACAACCTCAAAAGGTGAACAATGAGTGGTGCTATGTATCGCTCTATTGTATGCAAACTCCACAAAAGGTAGAGTCTCTTCCCAAGACTTAAGATTCTTAGAAATTAGAGATCTAAGCAATGCCCCTAAAGTTCTATTAACCACCTCGGTTTGCCCATCGGTTTGGGGGTGACAAGTTGTAGAAAACAAAAGCTTAGTTCCCAATTTACCCCACAAAACTTTCCAAAAATGACTTAAAAATTTGGCATCTCTATCACTTACAATGGTTTTGGAATGCCATGCAATCTAACCACTTCCCTAAAGAATAGATTAGCTATATTAGTTGCATCATCTGTTTTGTTACATGGAATGAAATGTGCCATTTTACTAAACCTATCAACCACCACAAAAATGCTATCATGATGTCTCCTAGTCTTTGGCAATCCTAGAACAAAATCCATGCTAATGTCAACCCACGGTTCACTAGGAACATCTAAAGGTGTATAAAGTCCATGTGGTTGTGTCTTAGACTTAGCTTCCTTACATTTGAAACATTGCTTGCACACTTTATTCACATCCTTCCTCATTTTCAACCAATAAAAGTGTTCACACAACATGTTGTATGTTTTAAATTCCCAAAATGTCCCATAAGACCTCCCCATGAGCTTCCTTCACAAGTAACTCTCGAATAGAACACTTAGGAATGCAAAGTTTACCCTTCCTAAAAAGCATACCATCAAATACAACATGATCATGTACGTAGTTTCCTCCTAAACATTGCATATACACATCATGAAATTCAGATTTCTCAACTTTGTAAAGCTCAATCATATGTTTAAAACCAAGAATCTTTGCACTAAGGGCAGAAAATAATGCATACCTTCTTGATAATGCATCGGCCACCACATTATCCTTACCTTTTTTGTAATGGATGACATAAGGAAATGTCTCAATGAATTCTACCCATTTTGCATGCCTCCTATTTAGCTTTGTTTGGCTTTTGAGGTGCTTCAAACTTTCATGATCAGTATGGATGACAAACTCTTTTGGCCATAAGTAATGTTGCCAAACTTGCAAAGTCCTCACAAGTGCATGTAGTTCTTTGTCATAAGTTGAGTAGTTGAGTTGTGCTCCATTTAGCTTCTCACTAAAGAACATGATTGGTCTCTTTTCTTGCATCAAAACAGCTCCTATACCTATCCCGCTTGCATCACATTCAATCTCAAAAGATTTGTCAAAGTTAGGTAAAGCAAGACAAGGTGCATTGGTCAATTTATCTTTTAATTCATTGAATGCATCTTTTTGTTTTTCTGTCCATTCAAATTTCACATGCTTTTTGACAAGTTCATTTAATGGTGAGGCTATACTACTGAAATTCTTAATAAACCTCCTATAAAAACTAGCCAAACCATGAAAAGATCTCACCTCATTTGCATTGGTAGGTGTTGGCCACTCTCGGATAGCCTTTACCTTTTCTTCATCAACTTGCACACCATTCCTTCCAACAATGAAACCTAGGAAATTGACTTGGTCTAGACAAAAACTACACTTTTTGAAGTTGGCATATAGCTTCTTTTCTCTAAGTTTAAGTAAAATTGTCTTAACATGCAAAATATGATCATCCAAGCTTTTTGAGTAAACAAGAATATCATCAAAGTACACAACAACAAATGTAAACCCGATCTCTTTGGAACTTCCTTATTAACAAATAACAAAAAGAAAGAAGAAATGAATGTTTAAAATTTGGTTTCCCATGTTTTAAAAAGAAAAGTAATGAAGTGAAAGACAAAAGGAAAACAAGGAAGAAAAAGTTTAAACCATTTTGGTTTGTTTTGCTTTTAAAGACAAAAGAAGAAAAGGAAATGAAACAAATGTTTTATATTAAGTTATTTTGGTTTTGCTAAGAAAAGAAAAGAAAAGAAAAGAAAAGAAAGAAAGAAGATAAAGGAAAGAAAAGAAAAGGAAAAAGAAAAAGAAAAAGCAAAAAGAGAAAAGGGGAAAAAGACAAAACATTATCTTTCCACCGATTGTTTTGTTTTAAAAAGGGTTTCTCTCCATTTTCTTCTCTTTCATCACAATCTAAGGCTGAAGCTTCGTGGTTGAAGGAGAAAGGAAGAAGAAGGAGGCCATTTTTGGTGATTTTGAGCTGGAGTTGCAGAAGAAAAGAGGAAAACTCAAGGAGATTCTTTATTGCAGCAAGGAAATCAACTCAGACAAGCTCTGATTTTCTGTTCATCTCGAGCTCCACAAGAAGAGGTAAGAGTTGAGCTTTTGTTTCATGAAAGTTAACTCATATTGGAACAAAATTCGTGAAGGAAGCTCGAGCCAATTCTGATGTTAAGTTGTTGTTTTGTTAAGAGGAAGGCAGAAGACAGAAATTTGCTGTCAAATCCGAGAGGTCTCTGATATTTTGGTTGTTCTGATCTGTATACTTAGAGTTAGAAGCTCTAATTGGTATGGTTCGAAAGCTTATTCAATTTCCGACAAGGTTTGTGAAGGAATCGTGAGAAGAAAATGATTGGAAGATGTTGTAATCTTCAGGTTAAGTTTCGGGTTGCAGCAGGAAGTGAAATCTGGAACAGCAGCAGAATCATTTTAGGGGTTAAGCTACTGAGGTATTTTCTAACCAATACATTAGGAATCTCATTTTCATGTCTTCATAAGAGTTTTAGAGGGTTCAAAAAGGAAGAGTTTGGTATAAAGTACATTCTTTTTGGATAAGTAATGAAGAAGTTATGGCTGTCTGAAAACAGGGCAGAAAATCTGAAAATGCTGGAATTTTTGAAAGTGTGTTTTCTTGTAGTTTTAGGGTTAAAAACCATGAGCTCGAGGTTCTAATACATGAATTTGGTTTGTTTGACAGGCCAAGAGAAAATAGGTCAAGTGTACGGGCTAAGATTCTAGTTCAAACACTGTGAGTGATAAAAGGAACTTCAAAAGTGTATATATGTTTGAATTATGTTCAAGAAATGCAAGTTTTGCTAGAATAAAGTTTTCAATGCATTTATGCTTTCTTTTGAACACATGTTAATGAGTATTCATGTTTTCCTAGAAATGTTTCAAGTGTTCATTGTGACTCTAAAAGTCTTTATAAAGTTTATACATGAGCATATGTCAATGGTTGCCAAAATTTATGGAAATGTTATGATTTCAAGCAAGCATGTACTAGCAAGTATGTTTTAAAGATTTCCAATTTTATGAACAAGCTGAGTAAGCTTGAGTTTTATGAAAGAAAAGATAAGCAGGCATGTTCAAATGTTTTCATGTGATTTTCTGAGACATTGAGCCCGAGGCTTTATGGTACCGTGTGCACACAGGTCTTATTATGTTGTCGACGTTGAGTGTACTCCGTGACAACAGCGCTCAGTGTGAGTCTTTGGGCGGGCCCCACTCGAACAAAGACGATGGGAGTGCTGGGTGGGCCCCACTACATCGTAGAGTAAACGTTGGTTGTACTGGGCGTGCCCTACACAACGTGGATTGTGAAATGTTTTTAAAAGAGTTTATTTCATTTACATGCCTTACGAGATTTTGATGATATACTTGTTGGTTTTCTGAAAGTCTATTATGATTCTACATTTACTTTCAATGCTTGAATACAAATGCATATGCTCATAGTTTTCAGGTCACATGTTTTACAAGTTATAGATATTAAACACAGTCACTCAATGAGCTTCATAGCTCATTCTTTCTTTCTATGTTTTCAAACTTTTCGTAGTAGATCGAGCTCCCGCACTTTGAGTTCTATCGCTATATCTCTTTGAAGCTTCATAAGATAAATACTTTGTACGTGGCTGGTTTTGTCTAGCAAGTCTCTATGTTTGTAAATTATTTTGAGAGGTCTTTGGTGTTATAGTTGTTTGTACATTAGAGGTTGTATAAACAATGGTTTGTCTTGTGTTGTTTCTGATGCACTAGACTTTTAGTTTCCAAGAGAGACTTGTGAATGGTTTCTCCTTGTATATGTTTAATAGTTGTCCAGATTTCAGCTATGTCATGTTTAAGTGTTCCATTTTCAACATAGTATGTTTATCAGTGTATCGGGGTCACTGGTATTGTTAAGAGATTAACAATGTCTGGTATTTTCACGCCTTCTTCGAGCCTAGTTTTGGTGTAGTTCGGAAGGGGTGTGACAACTTGGTATCGAGCGATTAGTTCCATGGGAATGAGACAGGGCAAGTTAGCTCTGAGAATAAAGTAAAAGTCATAGCAAGTTATTGAGTTAGTTCAGATCGAACTAGTGGAGTATGTTTCAAGTAAGGGTAAGAGCAAGTCTAGTTAGGGCTATAATATGAATAGAAGTTTAGTATTGTGTATTTGAGTTAAGTATCCATAGCATGTCTAATATGTTGATATGTTATAGGAGTCATGCCACCACGTGCTAGCGACAGCGCAGCAGCGAGATCGGGCGGGGCGCAGATCCTACCCAAGGCCAATCTGAGAGGGATCTAGTGCCCCGAGAGTCCAAACGAGGCCAGAGATCGCAGCATGCCATTTCCTCACAGGAGGTAGGCAGCCGGAGAGAGCGGGCCAAGTGATCCGAAAAAGGCGTATGGAATAGAAACGTCTCAAGAAATTGGGAGCCACAGATGTTTTGAGGTTCCCAGATCCACCGACGCCGAGGTGTGGTTGAATAAACTTGAGAAATGTTTTGATGTGATGAGCCGCCAAGAAGCGTAAAGTCAAGCTAGCCACATTCCTCGCTAGAGAAAGAAGCGGAGGGATGGTGGAAGTCAATTTTAGCGAGACGGAGTGATGCACGCACTTTAGATCGGCAAACTTTCAGAGGAATATTTGAAGATAAATATTACCTCGCACATACTGCATGAAGCAAAGAGAGATGAATTTTAGAATTAAAGCAAGGGTCACTATCGGTGGTGAGTACGAGAGAAGGTATACCGAGCTATCACGGTATCTTTGATGTTATTATGGCATCCGAGAGTGACAGTGTCGACGATTTGAAAGGGGATTACGTCATGAAATACGTACCCAGATCCACGACCATTGCTAAGTGGACTGACTTCTCTCACTGTGGTAGAGACCGCTCTACGTGTTGAGCGAGTATAAATGAGCGCGCATCGATGAGTGGAGCCTACTCGTGGGCCTTCAACGACGAGTAGTTTTCGGGTCGCGAACAACGTCAAGATTCACACACAGGTGAATGTTTCAAGTCGTCGAGACTTTAAGAATCGAGTGGCGCCGCGGATGTCGAGGCGGATGAATGTTAGTGGTGCCTATCGAGGCGCAGAGTCAAAGAGCACCTAGTCGATCTGCGGATCCACAAAGAAGACCATAGACAATGCGAGTTCATTTGCGGTCGCGGCAAGGAGAACTCCATGTGCAAATTGTGGCAAGAATCATCGAGGCCAATGTCTTGTTGGTGTCGGTGTGTGTTACCCGTGTGGGCGGCGGGGGCATTTCTAGAGGGATTGTCCACGGCTTAGCAAACGCACAGAGGACCAGAGGAGTTGGGTCCCAGATGCGGTTGAGCAAACAGAGAGTTCCAAAGAGTCTGCGGGAGAGGGCACCGATGGTGCAAAACAGAGAGAGGAGTTGTAGGGAGACCTAGGCAACAGGAAAGGGTCTACGCTATGACTCAAAGAGGAAGCGGAGGATGCACGGATGTGATTACCGTACGATTTCTATTTGTAATGTACCGCATGTGTTTTGATAGATCTAGGTGCTACGCATTCCTTTGTTTCCAGTATATTCCTAACTAAGCTTAGTAGAAAGCTAGAGCCTTTATTTGAGGAGTTAGTTATATACACTCCAGTTGGTGATGCTTTACTAGTCAATTCAGTGTTGCGAGATTGTGAGTTCTTAGTAGAAGGTCTCAATATGTTAGTGGATCTTCTTCCACTAAAGTTGCAGATGTTAGATGCAATCTTAGGGATGGATTTCTTATTCACTCATTATGCTTCCATGGATTGCCATAGAAAGGAAGTTGTTTTTTAGAAAACCAGGGTTGGCTGAAGTGGTTTTCAGGGGTGAAAAGAAGATTATTTCTACGAGTTTGATTTCAGCATTCAAAGCTCAGAAGTTGTTGAGGAAAGGATGCACGGCGTGTCTTGCTCACGTAATGGAGGTGTAGGAAGAAAAGTTAAAACCAGAAAATGTTCTTGTTGTGAACGAATTTCTAGATGTTTTTCCAGCAGATCTGTCAGGGTTGCCACCTGATAGGGAGGTAGAGTTCACTATTGAATTGCTACCAGGAACAACACCTATTTCGCAGCGCCAGTATAGAATGGCTCCAAGTGAGCTCAAAGAGTCAAGATGCAATTACAAGAACTAGTTGATAAGGGATACATCGGACCTAGTGTATCACCACCGGGAGCTCGGTGTTATTTGTAAAGAAGAAAGATGGTACCCTTAGGTTATGCATTGATTACAGACGCTTAAACAAAGTCACGATACGTAACAAGTATCCTTTACCCCGTATTGATGACTTGTTTGACCAGGCCATTCTGAGAGCATCGATGTTTTCTAAGATTGATTTGAGATCGTGATACCATCGATTAAAGGTAAGGGAATCGAGACATTCCTAAGACAACATTCGAACTGTGCACGGCATTATGAGTTTCTAGTAATGCCGTTCGGTTTGACGAATGCACCAGCGATTTTCATGGACCTCATGAACAGGATATTCCACCAATGATTTGGATCGATTCGTGATAGTATTTATTGATGATATACTAGTTTACTCGGTTGACAGAAAGCTCATGAGGAACATCGAGGGATTATTCTGCAAACACTACGAGATAAACGATTATACGCTAAATTCACCAAATGTGAGTTTTGGTTGAGTCGTAGTAGTGTTTTTGGGGCATGTTGTCTCAAAGAAATGGTGTTAGTGTGGATCCAAATAAAGTTAAAGTCAGAGTCAATGGGGAGAGACCAAACCGGTCATGACAGAGGTACGTAGTTTCCTAGGCTTGGCGAGATACTACAAGCGGTTTTGTTGAGGATTTCTCACGATTAGCATTACCCTTAACAATATTTTTGACAAAGAAGAATGCTAAGTTTGAATGGTCGGACAAGTGCGACGAGTTTTGTGGAGTGAAAAGAGATTAGTTACAAAGACCTATTACGACACTTCTCCTGTAACGGGAAAAGAGTATGTGATTTACTGTGATGCCTCGAGACAAGGTTTAGGGTGTGTTCTGATGCAAGAAGGAAAAGTAATAGCTTATGCGTCAAGACAATTGAAAAAGCATGAATGTAATTACCCTACCCACGATCTTGAGTTAGCAGCAGTTGTTTTAGCACTGAAGATCTGGAGACATTACTTGTTTGGTGAAAGGTGTCACATCTACACGGATCATAAGAGTCTGAAGTATATCTTTGATCGTAAGGAGTTGAATATGAGACAGAGAGAAGATGGTTAGAACTCGATTAAAGATTATGATTGTACTATAGAATACCATCCAGGAAGGCGAATGTGGTAGCAGATGCTTTGAGCGAGAAGTCAAGACTTCCTAGGGATGCCTTTGTGTGGTATTCGAGCAACATTTTTAAGAACTCTAAGGGATTCTAAGGCAGTTGTGAATGCAGAGAGTTCAGGGAGTCTTTTAGCTCAGTTCCAAGTCAGGTCTTCACTTGTAGCAGAGGTTGCGAGAAGACAACCAGAGGATAGTAACTTGCAGAAAATGTTTGGGAAGTCCAAACAAGGCCCAGAAGCAAAGTTTAAGATGAGATCAGACAGGGCCATAGAAAGGCAAGGAAGACTATGTGTTCCGAATTTTAGTGAGCTTAAAGATGCTATTCTAGAGGAAGCTCACGATTCACTTACGCTATGCATCCGGGAAGCACCAAGATGTACAAAACTTTGAAGGGAACGTATTGGTGGCCTGGGATGAAACGAGAGATAGCTGATTATGTTGATAGGTGTTTGATCTGCCAACAAGTTAAACCAGTTAGACAGAGGCCAGGAGGACTCCTTAACCCACTGCCAGTGCCGGAGTGGAAATGGGAGCATATCACTATGGATTTTCTGTTTGGATTACCACGTACTTCAAGTGGGCATGATGGTATTTGGGTAATAGTGGATAGACTCACTAAAAAAAAGACGGTTTATGTACAGATTAAAGCGGCGTCTACGCTTGATCAGCTAGCTAAGCTATACGTCGATAGAATTGTGAGTCAATACGGAGTGCCAGTGTCTATCGTTTCAGATAGAGATCCAAGATTTACTTCTAAGTTTTGGCCTAGCTTACAGAAGGCTATGGGAACAAAGTTGAATTTTAGTACAAATTGCCCATCCTCGAGACGGATGGGCGATCGAGAGAGGACCATCCAGACCTTAAAGGACATGTTGAGAGCATGTGTCCTTCAATTTAAAGGAAGTTGGGATACACACCTATCGCTTATGGAATTTGCTTACAATAACAGCTACCAGTCGAGTATTGGTATGGCACCATTTGAGGCTCTGTATGGAAGACCATGTAGAACGCCGATATGTTGGAACGGCAAGTAGGAGAGCGGAAGCTTATCGGCCCGAGTTGGTACAAGTTACTCTGAGACAATATTAAAGTAATCGAGAGAAAATTTGAAGGTAGCACAAGACCGTCGTGAAGAGTTACGCAGATGATGAGATAAGCGCGAAAGGACTTAGAATTCCAGGTTGGAGATCAAGTTTTCTTGAAGTTATCTCCATGGAGAGGTGTCCTTCGTTTTGGTAAGAAGGGTAAACTAAGCCCTAGATATATTGGTCCTTATCCAATGCTTGGGACGAGTTGGGCGGCCCTCTGAGATGAATTGCCAGTGAGAACTATCTCGAGTTCATGATGTATTTCATGTGTCCATGTTGAGGAAGTATATTCCGGATCCGACACATGTGTTGCAAGCACAACCAGATTGAGTGAAAGAAGACATGAGTTACGTTGAGGATGCGGTTCAAATCCTCGACAGAAAGAACAAGTTTTAAGGAACAAGACGATCCCACTCGTGAAGGTTCGTTGGAGACATCACGGAGTGGAGGAGGCAACCTGGGAGTTAGAGGATCTAATGAGGAGGAAGTACCTGATAAGCGCCGAATTTGTTGGTTCAACAAAGCTAGAGGTCCTTCTAGGATCTTTGCAAACGTCACGAACAAGGCTAACTTAACAAATTGATTCCAACTAAGAGTTAAGTTAGAAGATGAATCACTCTTAGATCAAACTTAGAATAAGGATGGTCACTCCTAGATCCTAAGACGACTCACTCCAGAATTAGCTTGATCGGGGCTAATCCAATGAATCGGTTAAACATCAAACCTAAAGCAAGATTTGAAAGAAAGTTAACACCAAATGGGGCTAAACAAAACACAAGTTTTTTTCATAAAGGTTCTGCCTTTTCCATGTCAATACAAGCCTTTAAATAGGCCAAAATGGTCGTGCAAAGCACCAAAGACCAAAAGTCTTTAAAAAGCATTAAATGTGAAATGAAGAAAATATTGACCTAGGAATTTAAAACTTGATTGCACAACGTTTGAGAGCTCTAAATATGGAACAAAAAACATAGAAATGCTTTAAATGGTCTTAATTATCTACTGTAGGATCCGCCATGCATGACTATTTCGTTTGACAAGGTTTGACATCACGAAATCCCAAGAGGTGCAATCTAGACAGCCACCTGTTCACATTTTCTGCACACTTTTTTTGTCCTCCGTGCCATCTTTCAAACTAGACAACTTTTCCCGTGCCATCTTCACTCCATTCTCATCTTGACTTGTTGTACTAACATTATAAAGAATTTTGGGCTAAAAAATCTTGGTCTCTCCTTGTGCATTCACGAGCTTTTGGAGATGCAATATGAAAGCCTCTTGAATCTTCTTGGCCTTGCTCCTTGTTATTGCTCCTTCGGGTACATGCAATGGATCAATGGTTTGATTCACATCATCCCCCCTTTCTTTAAAAGGATTTGTCCTCAAATCAACGTCTTCATTTCCTACATCAAAAGGAGTCAAATCAGCCACATTAAAAGTAGAACTTACATTGTACTCACCTCGGAGATCTAGTTTGTATGCATTGTCATTGATCCGCTCTAATACTTGAAATGGACCATCTCCCCTTGGTTGAAGTTTAGACTTCCTTTGGTCCGGAAACCTTTCCTTTCGTAGATGAACCTGCACCCATTCACCCCGCTTTAAAAATCAATTTCTTTCACCCTTGGTTCTTCTTACGAGTGACTAGCTTTTCATTTTTCTTTTCAATTCTTTCCTTGACTTCTTTGTGCAGATTTTTGATGTATTCGGCTTTAGAAACAAATTTGCATCACTAGAAAACATATTAGGTGATAAAGGTGATAAATCTAGAGGAGTTAAGGGATTAAATCCATACACAACCTCAAAAGGTGAACAATGAGTGGTGCTATGTATCGCTCTATTGTATGCAAACTCCACAAATGGTAGAGTCTCTTCCCAAGACTTAAGATTCTTAGAAATTAGCGATCTAAGTAATGCCCCTAAAGTTCTATTAACCACCTCGGTTTGCCCATCAGTTTGGGGTGACAAGTTGTAGAAAACAAAAGCTTAGTTCCCAATTTACCCCACAAAACTTTCCAAAATGACTTAAAAATTTGGCATCTCTATCACTTACAATGGTTTTGGAATGCCATGCAATCTAACCACTTCCTAAAGAATAGATTAGCTATATTAGTTGCATCATCTGTTTTGTTACATGGAATGAAATGTGCCATTTTACTAAACCTATCAACCACCACAAAAATGCTATCATGATGTCTCCTAGTCTTTGGCAATCCTAGAACAAAATCCATGCTAATGTCAACCCACGGTTCACTAGGAACATCTAAAGGTGTATAAAGTCCATGTGGTTGTGTTTTAGACTTAGCTTCCTTACATTTGAAACATTGCTTGCACACTTTATTCACATCCTTCCTCATTTTCAACCAATAAAAGTGTTCAAACAACATGTTGTATGTTTTAAACTCCCAAAATGTCCCATAAGACCTCCCCATGAGCTTCCTTCACAAGTAACTCTCGAATAGAACACTTAGGAATGCAAAGTTTACCCTTCCTAAAAAGCATACCATCAAATACAACATGATCATGTACGTTGTTTCCTCCTAAACATTGCATATACACATCATGAAATTCAGATTTCTCAACTTTGTAAAGCTCAATCATATGTTTAAAACCAAGAATCTTTGCACTAAGGGCAGAAAATAATGCATACCTTCTTGATAATGCATCGGCCACCACATTATCCTTACCTTTTTTGTAATGAATGACATAAGGAAATGTCTCAATGAACTCTACCCATTTTGCATGCCTCCTATTTAGCTTTGTTTGGCTTTTGAGGTGCTTCAAACTTTCATGATCAGTGTCGATGACAAACTCTTTTGGCCACAAGTAATGTTGCCAAACTTGCAAAGTCCTCACAAGTGCATGCAGTTCTTTGTCATATGTCGAGTAGTTGAGTTGTGCTCCATTTAGCTTCTCACTAAAGAACATGATTAGCCTCTTTTCTTGCATCAAAACAGCTCCTATACCTATCCCGCTCGTATCACATTCAATCTCAAAAGATTTGTCAAAGTTAGGTAAAGCAAGACAAGGTGCATTGGTCAATTTATCTTTTAATTCATTGAATGCATCTTCTTGTTTTTCTGTCCATTCAAATTTCACATGCTTTTTGACAAGTTCATTTAATGGTGAGGCTATACTACTGAAATTCTTAATAAACCTCCTATAAAAACTAGCCAAACCATGAAAAGATCTCACCTCATTTGCATTGGTAGGTGTTGGCCACTCTCGGATAGCCTTTACCTTTTCTTCATCAACTTGCACACCATTCCTTCCAACAATGAAACCTAGGAAATTGACTTGGTTTAGACAAAAACTACACTTTTTGAAGTTGGCATATAGCTTCTCTTCTCTAAGTTTAAGTAAAATTGTCTTAACATGCAAAATATGATCATCCAAGCTTTTTGAGTAAACAAGAATATCATCAAAGTACACAACAACAAATTTTCCAATGTACTCTCTCAACACATGATTCATTAGCCTCATAAAAGTACTTGGTGCATTAGTAAGGCCAAATGGCATAACAAGCCACTCATAAAGTCCAAATTTTGTTTTGAAAGCCGTTTTCCACTCATCTCCCACATGCATTCGAATTTGATGATAACCACTTTTAAGATCTATTTTTGAAAACAGATTAGCACCATGTAATTCATCTAGCATGTCATCAGATCTAGGAATGGGATGTCGATACTTTACCGTTATCTTGTTGATGGCTCGACAATCAACACACATTCTCCATGTGCCATCCTTCTTGGGTACCAAAATCACCGGAACTGAGCAAGGACTCATGCTTTCTCTAACATAACCTGATATGAACCAAGGCAACTCATGGCGTCACATTAAATGAAGTCAAATTCATGAAAGTTTAACACAAGTTGCATTTAATGAACTCAAGTGCAACTCATCATTTATTAAAGAATAACAAGCTTCATTTATGGAACAAGGGCTTCAAGATACTTCAAGATGTGCTTCATTTACTCTTGGATGGTTACAAAGAGTTACAAAGCTAACAAAGAGACACCATTCTCGGATTTATGGCTAATTTGATGTAAATTTCAGTTTTAAAGTCTTGTTTTCAATGTTTTAAGTTACAATATGGCTAGTGGGCATTATGGCATTGATGGGGATGTAAGTTACAACCTTTCAATAGACCATAGGTTACTCTAGGGTTAATTTTGAGGCTATATAAAGCCATGTAACTTGTAAGGAAAAAGAAAAAGAGATTGAAAATGTAATGAAAAGAGGCCTTGAGCTTTTTTATAGCCTTTGAGCTATGTCTTTGCAATTCTATGTAGATTAGGTTGCATGCTTGGAATCATTCAAGCTTGACTTGATCAATCTTGCTTGTGGAGTGATTCGGATCTCATACAAGTTCTCTTGCCTTGAGATATTTGATCCACAAGGTAATCCGATTTTACTTTCCTTGAGTTGAATTTCAAAATTGGTTTTGGGGTCTTTGAGATTGAGTTATCTAAAGGTCTTGTTTCTTTAAGCAAGGTTGTTAGATCCAATTGTCAAGGGTTACTTAACATTTTGATAATAGAATCTTTGGCTTCTTTGATTTCATTTTGATTTTTTTTTTCCAAATGATGAGAAATTTTAGAGGAATTGAAATATCTAATTTACCTTGTTAACAACAAACAAGACTATTAGATCTAAAACCCCAAAAATCTCAAAATCAAAATGAAATCAAAGAAGCCAAAGATTCTATTATCAAAATGTTAAGTAACCCTTAACAATTGGATCTAACAACCTTGCTTAAAGAAACAAGACCTTTAGATAACTCAATCTCAAAGACCCCAAAACCAATTTTGAAATTCAACTCAAGGAAAGTAAAATCGGATTACCTTGTGGATCAAATATCTCAAGGCAAGAGAACTTGTATGAGATCCGAATCACTCCACAAGCAAGATTGATCAAGTCAAGCTTGAATGATTCTAAGCATGCAACCTAATCTACATAGAATTGCAAAGACATAGCTCAAAGGCTATAAAAAAGCTCAAGGCCTCTTTTCATTACATTTTCAATTTCTTTTTCTTTTTCCTTACAAGTTACATGGCTTTATATAGCCTCAAAATTAACCCTAGAGTAACCTATGGTCTATTGAAAGGTTGTAACTTACATCCCCATCAATGCCATAATGCCCACTAGCCATATTGTAACTTAAAACATTGAAAACAAGACTTTAAAACTGAAATTTACATCAAATTAGCCATAAATCCGAGAATGGTGTCTCTTTGTTAGCTTTGTAACTCTTTGTAACCATCCAAGAGTAAATAAAGCACATCTTGAAGTATCTTGAAGCCCTTGTTCCATAAATGAAGCTTGTTATTCTTTAATAAATGATGAGTTGCACTTGAGTTCATTAAATGCAACTTGTGTTAAACTTTCATGAATTTGACTTCATTTAATGTGACGCCATGAGTTGCCTTGGTTCATATCATAACCTTTATCCATGAGTTCTTCTACTTGCCTTTGAATCTCCTTAGTCTCGGTTGGATTGGTCCTATAAGCTGCCATGTTTGGAAGAGTTGCCCCGGGTATGAAGTCAATTTGATGTTCAATCCCTCTTAAAGGAGGTAAATCCGTAGGTGCATCTTCATGTGGAAACATATCATTAAATTCCTACAAAAGAGACTTAAAAGAACTTGGCAAAACATCATTAGATTTTGGGTTAGTTGTTAAACACATCCCTTTGCACATAAGTACAAATTTTGGTTGTTGTGTCAACAACACATTCCTCACTTCCCCCTTTCTTATAACCAAACTCACATTCTTTCTTTTTCCTCAAAATCACTCTTTTTCTCTCTTGGTTTTCACTCACCTTTTGCCCCTCACTTCTCTCTTTCTTTTCACTCTTTTCTTTTCTTTTAACTTACTTTCTTCTCTCCTCTCTTGTTCTTCAAACTCTTTTCTTTTCTTCTCTAATTTCAAATGATCACAATGTACTTCATATGGAGACAATGGAAGTAAAGTAAATTTCTTCCCGTTGAAGGTAAACGAATACTTATTTTTCACTCCATCAAATGTGACCTCTCTATCATATTGCCAAGGTCGGCCTAACAATATATCCCCGCATGCATAGGTAAAACATCACAAAGTACTTCATCCTTATATCTTCCCAAAGTAAAAGGAATAAGAACTTGAGAATTTACCTTAAGTTCTCCTTTGTTTGTCAACCATTGAAGTTTGTATGGCTTTGGATGTGGACGGGTAGTAAGTTGAAGTCTCTTTACAAGAAAACTACTTACCACATTTGTGCAACTCCCACTATCAATCACCAAACTGCATGGACTTCCTTTAATTAGGCATCTTGTGTGAAACAAGTTTTCCCTTTGGTCTTCAACTTTGTCTTCCTTGATTTGCATACTAAGGACCCTCCTTGTGATCAACGATATGGAGTTACCTTCTTCAACATACTCATCATCACATATTTCAGATTCTTCCTCAAATGGGGCATCATGCTCCTCACATTCATCCTCCGAATCAACTACACCATTTCTTATCACCATAACTCTTTTATTGACACATTCTTTGCTCATGTGTCCAAACCCTTTGCACTTCCAACATTGAATAGAACTAGACTTTTCCCTTACCTCCTTTGAAGCTTCATTCTTTTTAGCATTGGAGCTTTCGACCTCCACTCTTTTGGCAGCAACAAACTTGCTTCTTTGTTGTGTCGGTTCATTCCTATTCACAAAACTATCCTTGTTCCATGCATTAGAGTTTGAAAAGGTACTAGCTTTAGGTGTATACCTTTTTGAATGCTCCTTTTCTTCCTTCAATTGAGCTTCAATTTTGATAGCATAATGATACATATCTTCAAGGTAAGGTGGTGGATTTCTATCAACCGGATGAGCAATTTCTCGATTCAAACCTCCAAGGAATCGAGACATGGTGTCTTCCTCTTCTTCTCGAATTTTTGCTCTTTCCATCAAGGACTCCATCTCTTGATAATATTCAGCAACACTTTTTGTTCCCTGTCTCAAAGATTGCAATTTAGTTTTCAAATCTCTTTCATAATGTTTTGGAACATACCTCTTTCTCATGGCTTCTTTAAGTTCTTCCCAAGTTTCTATTGGATCTTCCTCTTTCCTTCTTCTCTCTCGGATTTGAGATGTTGATACCATTCTCCCGCATGATTGGTGAATTCGGCAATGGCAAGTTTCATCTTCTTATTCTCACTATATGTATTACAATCAAATACATGTTCTATTTTTCTTTCCCATTGCAAGTATGCCTCGAGTGCATGTCATTACCACTAAAGGGTGGAATTCTGAGTTTCACTCCGCTATCCCTTTCTTCATTCACTCTTTCCGCTCTTCTAGGTTGCACAATGTTTGCAACGTTATTTCTTCCTCTTCCCCTCACATTTCCTCTTCCTCCTAAGTTTCTTTCTTGTACCTGTAAATCAAACATGCCTTCATCTTCTTGCAAGATTCGTTCTTCTCTTTGTTGTTGTGCTCTCCTTTCTTCCCTTTCTTCTCTCATCATCTCCATCATACCTTGAATTGCTTGAAGAATAGCCATATTTGGATCTACCACTTGCGGAACTTTTTCTTTATTATCTTGTGACATTTTTTTTTTATAAGGACCTCTCCACACTTCTCACCAAGATATCACTCAAGGACACTCGTGTTTATCACTCAAGGGTAGGCTTTTGGTACTAGGTCAAAGATGAAAGGGTTGGTTTAAAAATTTGGTGCAACCTTGCTTTTCAACTTGATATAAAACTAAATCAATGATAACCTTTCACAAGCTAAGACTCGAGAAACTCATCCTAAGGATCTACAACTCAAAGTTTTGAGAAAATAAAATTTAAATCAAGAAATTTTGTGTGTCTTGGATCCTTGAACACTTTTTTTTTCTTTGCTACTATTTTTTTTTCCACTTTTTGCTACTTTTTTTTTCACTTTTTGCTACTGAATTTTTTTTTTCACTTTTGCTACTGTTTTTTTTTTATCCAAGAATTAAACACAAAGAAATGGAAGAAAAGTTGTAGGATGCCTTGTATTAAACTTTGTAAATGAAAAAAAAAATGAAAGAAAATAAAGTAAAGCAAATTGAAGATATTTCACCTCTAGAGAGTCGGCCAAAGGATGTCGACCAACGAGCTCTGATACCAAATGATAAGCACCGAATTTGTTGGTTAACAAAGCTAGAGGTCCTTCTAGGATCTTTGCAAACGTCACGAACAAGGCTAACTTAACGAATTGACTCCAACTAAGAGTTTAGTTAGAAGATGAATCACTCTTAGATCACACTTAGAATAAGGATGGTCACTCCTAGATCCTAAGACGACTCACTCCAGAATTAGCTTGATCGGGGCTAATCCAATGAATCGGTTAAACATCAAACCTAAAGCAAGATTTGAAAGAAAGTTAACACCAAATGGGGCTAAACAAAACACAAGTTTTTTTCATAAAGGTTCTGCCTTTTCCATGTCAATACAAGCCTTTAAATAGGCCAAAATGGTCGTGCAAAGCACCAAAGACCAAAAGTCTTTAAAAAGCATTAAATGTGAAATGAAGAAAATATTGACCTAGGAATTTAAAACTTGATTGCACAACGTTTGAGAGCTCTAAATATGGAACAAAAAACATAGAAATGCTTTAAATGGTCTTAATTATCTACTGTAGGATCCGCCATGCATGACTATTTCGTTTGACGAGGTTTGACATCACGAAATCCCAAGAGGTGCAATCTAGACAGCCACCTGTTCACATTTTCTGCACATTTTTTTTGTCCTCCGTGCCATCTTTCAAACTAGACAACTTTTCCCGTGCCATCTTCACTCCATTCTCATCTTGACTTGTTGTACTAACATTATAAAGAATTTTGGGCTAAAAAATCTTGGTCTCTCCTTGTGCATTCACGAGCTTTTGGAGATGCAATATGAAAGCCTCTTGAATCTTCTTGGCCTTGCTCCTTGTTATTGCTCCTTCGGGTACATGAAATGGATCAATGGTTTGATTCACATCAGTACCCAATGATTTTCACTTAAAGACTACTCAATTTCGAGGACGAAATTTCTCAAGGGGAGGTAAGTTGTAAACCCGATCTCTTTGGAACTTCCTTATTAACAAATAACAAAAAGAAAGAAGAAATGAATGTTTAAAATTTGGTTTCCCATGTTTTAAAAAGAAAAGTAATGAAGTGAAAGACAAAAGGAAAACAAGGAAGAAAAAGTTTAAACCATTTTGGTTTGTTTTGCTTTTAAAGACAAAAGAAGAAAAGGAAATGAAACAAATGTTTTATATTAAGTTATTTTGGTTTTGCTAAGAAAAGAAAAGAAAAGAAAAGAAAAGAAAGAAAGAAGATAAAGGAAAGAAAAGAAAAGGAAAAAGAAAAAGAAAAAGCAAAAAGACAAAAGGGGAAAAAGACAAAACATTATCTTTCCACCGATTGTTTTGTTTTAAAAAGGGTTTCTCTCCATTTTCTTCTCTTTCATCACAATCTAAGGCTGAAGCTTCGTGGTTGAAGGAGAAAGGAAGAAGAAGGAGGCCATTTTTGGTGATTTTGAGCTGGAGTTGCAGAAGAAAAGAGGAAAACTCAAGGAGATTCTTTATTGCAGCAAGGAAATCAACTCAGACAAGCTCTGATTTTCTGTTCATCAAGAGCTCCACAAGAAGAGGTAAGAGTTGAGCTTTTGTTTCATGAAAGTTAACTCATATTGGAACAAAATTCGTGAAGGAAGCTCGAGCCAATTCTGATGTTAAGTTGCTGTTTTGTTAAGAGGAAGACAGAAGACAGAAATTTGCTGTCAAATCCGAGAGGTCTCTGATGTTTTTGTTGTTCTGATCTGTATACTTGGAGTTAGAAGCTCTAATTGGTATGGTTCGAAAGCTTATTCAATTTCCTACAAGTTTTGGGGAGGAATCGTGAGAAGAAAATGATTGGAAGATGTTGTAATCTTCAGGTTAAGTGTCGGGTTGCAGCAGGAAGTGAAATCTGGAACAGCAGCAGAATCATTTTAGGGGTTAAGCTACTGAGGTATTTTCTAACCAATACGTTAGGAATCTCATTTTCATGTCTTCATAAGAGTTTTAGAGGGTTCAAAAAGGAAGAGTTTGGTATAAAGTACATTCTTTTTGGATAAGTAATGAAGAAGTTATGGCTGTCTGAAAACAGGGCAGAAAATCTGAAAATGCTGGAATTTTTGAAAGTGTGTTTTCTTGTAGTTTTAGGGTTAAAAACCATGAGCTCGAGGTTCTAATACATGAATTTGGTTTGTTTGACAGGCCAAGAGCAAATAGGTCAAGTGTACGGGCTAAGATTCTAGTTCAAACACTGTGAGTGATAAAAGGAACTTCAAAAGTGTATATATGTTTGAATTATGTTCAAGAAATGCAAGTTTTGCTAGAATAAAGTTTTCAATGCATTTATGCTTTCTTTTGAACACATGTTAATGAGTATTCATGTTTTCCTAGAAATGTTTCAAGTGTTCATTGTGACTCTAAAAGTCTTTATAAAGTTTATACATGAGCATATGTCAATGGTTGCCAAAATTTATGGAAATGTTATGATTTCAAGCAAGCATGTACTAGCAAGTATGTTTTAAAGATTTCCAATTTTATGAACAAGCTGAGTAAGCTTGAGTTTTATGAAAGAAAAGATAAGCAGGCATGTTCAAATGTTTTCATGTGATTTTCTGAGACATTGAGCCCGAGGCTTTATGGTACCGTGTGCACAGGTCTTATTCTGTTGTCGACGTTGAGTGTACTCGTGACAACAGCCGCTGCTTGTCGTGAAGTCTTTGGCGGGCCCCACTCGACAAAGACGATGGGAGTCTTTGGCGGACCCCACTACATCGTAGAGTAAACGTTGGTTGTATCTTTGGCGTGCCTACACAACGTGGATTGTGAAATGTTTTTAAAAGAGTTTATTTCATTTACATGCCTTACGAGATTTTGATGATATACTTGTTGGTTTTCTGAAAGTCTATTATGATTCTACATTTACTTTCAATGCTTGAATACAAATGCATATGCTCATAGTTTTCAGGTCACATGTTTTACAAGTTATAGATATTAAACACAGTCACTCACTGAGCTTCATAGCTCATTCTTTCTTTCGATGTTTTCAAACTTTTCAGGTAGAGATCGAGCTCCCGCACCCGAAGTTATCACCATAGTCTCATTGAAGCTTCATAAGATAAATACTTTGTACGTGCATCTGGTTTTGTCTAGCAAGTCTCTATGTTTGTAAATTATTTTGAGAGGTCTTTGGTGTTATAGTTGTTTGTACATTAGAGGTTGTATAAACAATGGTTTGTCTTGTGTTGTTTCTGATGCACTAGACTTTTAGTTTCCAAGAGAGACTTGTGAATGGTTTCTCCTTGTATATGTTTAATAGTTGTCCAGTTTCCGCTATGTCATGTTTAAGTGTTCCATTTTCGAACATAGTATGTTTATCAGGTGTATCAGGGTCAACAGGTATTGTTAAGAGATTAACAATGTCTGTTGGCTTCACGCCGCCTTTCGAGCCTAGTTTTCAGGTAGTTCGGAAGGGGGTGTGACAACAAATTTCCCAATGTACTCTCTCAACACATGATTCATTAGCCTCAGTACTTGGTGCATTAGTAAGGCCAAATGGCATAACAAGCCACTCATAAAGTCCAAATTTTTTTTTGAAAGCCGTTTTCCACTCATCTCCCACATGCCTTCGAAATTGATGATAACCACTTTTAAGATCTATTTTTGAAAACAGATTAACACCATGTAATTCATCTAGCATGTCATCCAATCTAGGAATGGGATGTCGATACTTTATCGTTATCTTGTTGATGGCTCGACAATCAACACACATTCTCCAGGTGCCATCCTTCTTGGGTACCAAAATCACCGGAACCGAGCAAGGACTCATGCTCTCTCTAACATAACCTTTATCCATGAGTTCTTCTACTTGCCTTTGAATCTCCTTAGTCTCGGTTGGATTGGTCCTATAAGCTGCCATATTTGGAAGAGTTGCCCCGGGTATGAAGTCAATTTGATGTTCAATCCCTCTTAAAGGAGGTAAACCCGTAGGTGCATCTTCATGTGGAAACATATCATTAAATTCCTGCAAAAGAGACTTAAAAGAACTTGGCAAAACATCATTAGATTTTGGGTTAGTTGTTAGACACATTCCTTTGCACATAAGTACAAATTTTGGTTGTTGTGTCAACAATACATTCCTCACTTCCCCCTTTCTTATAACCAAACTCACATTCTTTCTTTTTTCCTCAAAATCACTCTTTTTTTCTCTTGGTTTTCACTCACCTTTTGCCCCTCACTTCTCTCTTTCTTTTCACTCTTCTCTTTTTCTTTTAGCTTACTTTCTTCTCTCCTTTCTTGTTCTTCAAACTCTTTTCTTTTCTTCTCTAATTTCAAATGATCACAATGTACTTCATATGGAGACAATGGAAGTAAAGTAAATTTCTTCCCGTTGAAAGTAAACGAATACTTATTTTTCACTCCATCAAATATGACCTCTCTATCATATTGCCAAGGTCGGCCTAACAATATATCCCCCGCATGCATAGGTAAAACATCACAAAGTACTTCATCCTTATATCTTCCCAAAGTAAAAGGAATAAGAACTTGAGAATGTACCTTAAGTTCTCCTTTGTTTGTCAACCATTAAAGTTTGTATGGTTTTGGATGTGGACGGGTAGTAAGTTGAAGTCTCTTTACAAGAAAACTACTTACCACATTTGTGCAGCTCCCACTATCAATCACCAAACTGCATGGACTTCCTTTAGTTAGGCATCTTGTGTGAAACAAGTTTTCCCTTTGGTCTTCAACTTTGTCTTCCTTGATTTGCATACTAAGGACCCTTCTTGTGATAAACGATATGGAGTTACCTTCTTCAACATACTCATCATCACATATTTCAGATTCTTCCTCAAATGGGGCATCATGCTCCTCACATTCATCCTCCAAATCAACTACACCATTTCTTATCACCATAACTCTTTTATTGACACATTCTTTGCTCATGTGTCCAAATCCTTTGCACTTCCAACATTGAATAGAACTAGACTTTTCCCTTACCTCCTTTGAAGCTTCATTCTTTTTAGCATTGGAGCTTTCGGCCTCCACTCTTTTGGCAGCAACAAACTTGCTTCTTTGTTGTGTCGGTTCATTCCTATTCACAAAATTATCCTTGTTCCATGCATTAGAGTTTGAAAAGGTACTAGCTTTAGGTGTATACCTTTTTGAATGCTCCTTTTCTTCCTTCAATTGAGCTTCAATTTTGATAGCATAATGATACATATCTTCAAGGTAAGGTGGTGAATTTCTATCTACCGGATGAGCAATTTCTCGATTCAAACCTCCAAGGAATCGAGACATGGTGTCTTCCTCTTCTTCTCGAATTTTTGCTCTTTCCATCAAGGACTCCATCTCTTGATAATATTCAGCAACACTTTTTGTTCCTGTCTCTCAAAGATTGCAATTTAGTTTTCAAATCTCTTTCATAATGTTTTGGAACATACCTCTTTCTCATGGCTTCTTTAAGTTCTTCCCAAGTTTCTATTGGATCTTCCTCTTTCCTTCTTCTCTCGGATTTGAGATGTTGATACCATTCTCCCGCATGATTGGTGAATTCGGCAATGGCAAGTTTCATCTTCTTATTCTCACTATATGTATTACAATCAAATACATGTTCTATTTTTCTTTCCCATTGCAAGTAAGCCTCGAGTCCGCTGTACTCACTAAAGGGTGGAATTCTGAGTTTCACTCCGCTATCCCTTTCTTCATTCACTCTTTCCGCTCTTCTAGGTTGCACAATGTTTGCAACGTTATTTCTTCCTCTTCCCCTCACATTTCCTCTTCCTCCTAAGTTTCTTTCTTGTACACAGTAAATCAAACATGCCTTCATCTTCTTGCAAGATTCGTTTCTTCTCTTTGTTGTTGTGCTCTCCTTTCTTCCCTTTCTTCTCTCATCATCTCCATCATACCTTGAATTGCTTGAAGAATAGCCATATTTGGATCTACCACTTATGGGAACTTTTTCTTTATTATCTTGTGACATTTTTTTTTTATAAGGACCTCTCCACACTTCTCACCAAGATATCACTCAAGGACACTCGTGTTTATCACTCAAGGGTAGGCTTTTGGTACTAGGTCAAAGATGAAAGGGTTGGTTTAAAAATTTGGTGCAACCTTGCTTTTCAACTTGATATAAAACTAAATCAATGATAACCTTTCACAAGCTAAGACTCGAGAAACTCATCCTAAGGATCTACAACTCAAAGTTTTGAGAAAATAAAATTTAAAATCAAGAACTTTTGTGTGTCTTGGATCCTTGAACACTTTTTTTTCTTTGCTACTATTTTTTTTCCACTTTTTGCTACTGCTTTTTTTTTCCACTTTTTGCTACTGCTTTCTTTATTATCTTAGTATGCAAATCAAGGAAGACAAAGTTGAAGACCAAAGGGAAAACTTGTTTCACACAAGATGCCTAATTAAAGGAAGTCCATGCAGTTTGGTGATTGATAGTGGGAGTTGCACAAATGTGGTAAGTAGTTTTCTTGTAAAGAGACTTCAACTTACTACCCGTCCACATCCAAAACCATACAAACTTCAATGGTTGACAAACAAAGGAGAACTTAAGGTAAATTCTCAAGTTCTTATTCCTTTTACTTTGGGAAGATATAAGGATGAAGTACTTTGTGATGTTTTACCTATGCATGCGGGGGATATATTGTTAGGCCGACCTTGGCAATATGATAGAGAGGTCACATTTGATGGAGTGAAAAATAAGTATTCGTTTACTTTCAACGGGAATAAATTTACTTTACTTCCATTGTCTCCATATGAAGTACATTGTGATCATTTGAAATTAGAGAAGAAAAGAAAAGAGTTTGAAGAGCAAGAGAGGAGAGAAGAAAGTAAGCTAAAAGAAAAGAGAAGAGTGAAAAGAAAGAGAGAAGTGAGGGGCAAAAGGTGAGTGAAAACCAAGAGAGAAAAAAGAGTGATTTTGAGGAAAAAGAAAGAATGTGAGTTTGGTTATAAGAAAGGGGGAAGTGAGGAATGTGTTGTTGACACAACAACCAAAATTTGTACTTATGTGCAAAGGAATGTGTCTAACAACTAACCCAAAATCTAATGATGTTTTGCCAAGTTCTTTTAAGTCTCTTTTGCAGGAATTTAATGATATGTTTCCACATGAAGATGCACTCACGGGTTTACCTCCTTTAAGAGGGATTGAACATCAAATTGACTTCATACCCGGGCAACTCTTCCAAATATGGCAGCTTATAGGACCAATCCAACCGAGACTAAGGAGATTCAAAGGCAAGTAGAAGAACTCATGGATAAAGGTTATGTTAGAGAAAGCATGAGTCCTTGCTCGATTCCGGTGATTTTGGTACCCAAGAAGGATGGCAAATGGAGAATGTGTGTTGATTGTCGAGCCATCAACAAGATAACGGTAAAAATATCGACATCCCATTCCTAGATTGGATGACATGCTAGATGAATTACATGGTGCTAATCTGTTTTCAAAAATAGATCTTAAAAGTGGTTATCATCAAATTCGAATGCATGTGGGAGATGAGTGGAAAACGGCTTTCAAAACAAAATTTGGACTTTATGAGTGGCTTGTTATGCCATTTGGACTTACTAATGCACCAAGTACTTTTATGAGGCTAATGAATCATGTGTTGAGAGAGTACATTGGAAAATTTGTTGTTGTGTACTTTGATGATATTCTTGTTTACTCAAAAGCTTGGATGATCATATTTTGCATGTTAAGACAATTTTACTTAAACTTAGAGAAGAGAAGCTATATGCCAACTTCAAAAGTGTAGTTTTGTCTAGACCAAGTCAATTTCCTAGGTTTCATTGTTGGAAGGAATGGTGTGCAAGTTGATGAAGAAAAGGTAAAGGCTATCCGAGAGTGGCCAACACCTACCAATGCAAATGAGGTGAGATCTTTTCATGGTTTGGCTAGTTTTTATAGGAGGTTTATTAAGAATTTCAGTAGTATAGCCTCACCATTAAATGAACTTGTCAAAAAACATGTGAAATTTGAATGGACAGAAAAACAAGAAGATGCATTCAATGAATTAAAAGATAAATTGACCAATGCACCTTGTCTTGCTTTACCTAACTTTGACAAATCTTTTGAGATTGAATGTGATGCAAGCGGGATAGGTATAGGAGTTGTTTTGATGCAAGAAAAGAGACCAATCATGTTCTTTAGTGAGAAGCTAAATGGATCACAACTCAACTACTCAACTTATGACAAAGAACTACATGCACTTGTGAGGACTTTGCAAGTTTGGCAACATTACTTATGGCCAAAAGAGTTTATCATCCATACTGATCATGAAAGTTTGAAGCACCTCAAAAGCCAAACAAAGCTAAATAGGAGGCATGCAAAATGGGTAGAATTCATTGAGACATTTCCGTATGTCATCCATTACAAAAAAGGTAAGGATAATGTGGTGGCCGATGCATTATCAAGAAGGTATGCATTATTTTCTGCCCTTAGTGCAAAGATTCTTGGTTTTAAACATATGATTGAGCTTTACAAAGTTGAGAAATCTGAATTTCATGATGTGTATATGCAATGTTTAGGAGGAAACAACGTACATGATCATGTTGTATTTGATGGTATGCTTTTTAGGAAGGGTAAACTTTGCATTCCTAAGTGTTCTATTCGAGAGTTACTTGTGAAGGAAGCTCATGGGGAGGTCTTATGGGACATTTTGGGAGTTTAAAACATACAACATGTTGTGTGAACACTTTTATTGGTTGAAAATGAGGAAGGATGTGAATAAAGTGTGCAAGCAATGTTTCAAATGTAAGGAAGCTAAGTCTAAAACACAACCACATGGACTTTATACACCTTTAGATGTTCCTAGTGAACCGTGGGTTGACATTAGCATGGATTTTGTTCTAGGATTGCCAAAGACTAGGAGACATCATGATAGCATTTTTGTGGTGGTTGATAGGTTTAGTAAAATGGCACATTTCATTCCATGTAACAAAACAGATGATGCAACTAATATAGCTAATCTATTCTTTAGGGAAGTGGTTAGATTGCATGGCATTCCAAAACCATTGTAAGTGATAGAGATGCCAAATTTTTAAGTCATTTTTGGAAAGTTTTGTGGGATAAATTGGGAACTAAGCTTTTGTTTTCTACAACTTGTCACCCCCAAACCGATCGGCAAACCGAGGTGGTTAATAGAACTTTAGGGGCATTGTTTAGATCGCTAATTTCTAAGAATCTTAAGTCTTGGGAAGAGACTCTACCTTTTGTGGAGTTTGCATACAATAGAGCGATACATAGCACCACTCATTGTTCACCTTTTGAGGTTGTGTATGGATTTAATCCCTTAACTCCTCTAGATTTATCACCTTTACCACCTAATATGTTTTCTAGTGATGCAAATTGTTTCTAAAGCCAAATACATCAAAAATTTGCACAAAGAAGTCAAGGAAAGGATTGAAAGATGTCACACCCCTTCCGAACTACACCTTCTAACTCATCTCGAAAGGCGGCGTGAAGCCAGCTGTAGACATTGTTTATCTCTTAACAATACCATTGACCCCGATACACCTGATAAACATACTATGTTCGAAAATGGAACACTTAAACATGACATAGCGGAAACTGGACAACTATTAAACATATACAAGGAGAAACCATTCACAAGTCTCTCTTGGAAACTAAAAGTCTAGCGCATCAGAAACAACACAAGACAAACCATTGTTTATACAACCTCTAATGTACAAACAACTATAACACCAAGGTCCTCTCAAAATAATTTACAAACATAGAGACTTGCTAGACAAAACCAGCCACGTACAAAGTATTTATCTTATGAAGCTTCAGCAGACTATGGCAGTAACTCAGGTGCCAGGAGCTCGATCTCTACCTGAAAAGTTTGAAAACATAGAAAGAAAGAATGAGCTATGAAGCTCAGTGAGTGACTGTGTTTAATATCTATAACTTGTAAAACATGTGACCTGAAAACTATGAGCATATGCATTTGTATTCAAGCATTGAAAGTAGATGTAGAATCATAATAGACTTTCAGAAAACCAACAAGTATATCATCAAAATCTCATAAGGCATGTAAATGAAATAAACTCTTTTAAAAACATTTCACAATCCACGTTGTGTAGGGCACGCCCAGTACAACCAACATTTACTCTACGATGTAGTGGGGCCCGCCCAGCACTCCCATCGTCTTTGTCGTAGTGGGGCCCGCCCGAAAGACTCACGATGCAATGGCCGTTGTCACGAGTACACTCAACGTCGACAACGAGAATAAGACCTGTGCACACTGCGGTACCATAAGCCTCGGGCTCAATATCTCGAGAAAATCACATGAAACATTTGAACATGCCTGCTTATCTTTTCTTTCATAAAACTCAAGCTTACTCAAATTGTTCATAAAACCCAGTAAACTTTAAAACATACTTGCTAGTACATGCTTGCTTGAAATCATAACATTACCATAAATTTTGCAACCATTGGACATATGCTCATGTATAAACTTTATAAAGACTTTTAGGGTCACAATGAACACTTGACACATTTCTAGGAAAACATGAATAGTCATAATCATGTACTCAAAAGAAAGCATAATGCATTGAAAACTTTATTCTAGCAAAACTTTCATTTCTTGAACATAATTCAAACATATATACACTTTTGAAGTTCTTTTTAACACTCACAGTGCTTGAACTAGAATCTTAGCCCGTACACTTGACCTATTTGCTCTTGGCCTGTCAAACAAACCAAATTCATGTATTAGAACCTCGAGCTCATGGTTTTTAACCCTAAAACTACAAGAAAACACACTTTCAAAAATTCCAGCATTTTCAGATTTTCTGCCCTGTTTTCAGACAGCCATAACTTCTTCATTACTTATCCAAAAAGAATGTACTTTATACCAAACTCTTCCTTTTTGAACCCTCTAAAACTCTTATGAAGACATGAAAATGAGATTCCTAACGTATTGGTTAGAAAATACCTCAGTAGCTTAACCCCTAAAATGATTCTGCTGCTGTTCCAGATTTCACTTCCTGCTGCAACCCGAAACTTAACCTGAAGATTACAACATCTTCCAATCCTTTTCTTCTCACGATTCCTTCACAAAACTTGTAGGAAATTGAATAAGCTTTCGAACCATACCAATTAGAGCTTCTAACTCCAAGTATACGGATCAGAACAACCAAAACATCAGAGACCTCTCGGATTTGACAGCAAATTTCTGTCTTCTGCCTTCCTCTTAACAAAACAGCAACTTAACATCAGAATTGGCTCAAGCTTCCTTCACGAATTTTGTTCAAATATAAGTTAACTTTCATGAAACAAAAGCTCAACTCTTACCTCTTCTTGTGGAGCTCGAGATGAACAGATAATCAGAGCTTGACTGAGTTGATTTCCTTGCTGTAATAATGAATTCCCTTGAGTTTTCCTCTTTCCTTCTGCAACTACAGCTCCAAGTTTATGAAAAATGGCTTCCTTCTTCTCCCTTTCTCCTTCTCCCACGAAATTTCAGCTTGGTTTGTGATGAAAGAGAAGAAAATGGAGAGAAACCCTTTTTAAAACAAAACAATCGGTGGAAAGATAATGTTTTGTCTTTTTGCACTTTTGTTTTCTTTTCATTTTCCATTTCTTTTTCCTTTTCTTTTCTTTCCTTTATCTTCTTTCTTTCTTTTCTTTTATTTTCTTTTCTTTTCTTAGCAAAACCAAAATACTTAACAAATAAAACATTTGTTTCATTTCCTTTTCTTCTTTTGTCTTTAAAAGCAAACCAAACCAAAATGGTTTAAACTTTCTTTCCTTGTTTTCCTTTTGTCTTTCACTTCATTTCTTTTCTTTTTAAAACATGGGAAACCAAGTTTTAAACATTCATTTCTTCTTTCTTTTTGTTGTTTGATAATAAGGAAGTTCCAAAGAAAGATCTCGGGTTTACAACTTCACCCCCTCCCGAACCACTTGCTAACTTAGCCCGGGAGACGGCATGAAGCCAACAGACATTGTTACCTCTTAACAATACCTGCTGACACTACTTTACCTGAAAACAAACTATGTTTGCAGAATAATACTCATGTGTTCCTCGTAGGCTTTCCTGTCAACTGAGTAAACTAGAATATCATCAATAATCACTATTACAAAGTTATCCAAATACTGGTGGAAAACCTGTCCATGGGGTCCATGAAAACTGCTAGTGCATTGTTAAACCGAATGGCATTACTAAACACTCATAATGCTCGTACCTCAATATGAATAATGTCTTAGGAATGTCTGATTCTCTGACCTTTAGCTGATGATATCCTGATCTTAAATTAATCTTACAAAACATCGATGCACCTCTTAACTGGTCAAACAAGTCATCTATTCAGGGTAAACGATACTTATTACGTATCGTGACTTTGTTTAACTATCTATAATCAATGCATAATCTACGGATACCATCTTTCTTTTTCACAGATAACACTGGAGCTCTCCAAGGCGATACACTAGGTCTGATGTATCCCTTATCTACTAGTCCTTATAACTGCATCTTTAGCTCCCTGATCTCACTTGGAGCCATTCTATACGGCGCTTGCGATACAGAGGTTGTTTTTGGTAGCAATTCAATAATGAACTCAACTTCCTATCAGGTGGCAACCACGATGATTCTCTTGGAAAAACATCAAGAAGTTCGTTCATAACAAGAACATTGTCCTGTTTTAGCTTTTCCTCCTGCACCTCTACTACATGTGCAAGAAACGTCATGCAATCTTTCCTCAATAACTTTTAACCTTTTAATGCTGAAATTAAACTCGAAGGGATAATCTTTCTTTCATCCCATAAATCCACTTCAGCTAATCCTGGTTTCTTGAAAACAACTTCCTTTATATGGCAATCTCTGGAAGCATAATGAGTAAATATGAAATCCATCCTTAAGATTGCATCTCACACCTGCAACTCTAGTGGAAGAAGATCCACTAACAAATTGAGACCTTTTGCTAAGACCTCACAATTCCGCATCACTGAATTGACTAATAAAGCATCACCAACTGGAGTGTATATAACTAACCTTTTACATAAAGGTTCTAGCTTCCTGTTCAACTTAGTCAAGAACATACTAAAAACAAAGAAATGTGTAGCACCTTGTTCTATTAAAACAGGTGCAGGTACATTTCAAATAGTAATCGTACCAATAATCATATATCTGGTGCATCCTCGACTTCTTCTTTGAGTCATAACCTAGACCTTTCCGTGTTGCCTAGGCCTCCCTACAACTCTCTTTAGTCTAACACCACTGGTGCCCTCTCTTGCAGCTACTGAAACTCTCGGCTGCTCAACTAACTGGGACTCAACTCCCTAGTCCCTCTGTGCGGCTGTCCATAGCTGTGGACAATCCCTCTTGACATGTCCTGGTTGTCAGCACTGGTAGCATGTACCAACACTCACAAGACAATGACCTTGATGATTCTTGCAACAGATCACACATGGAGTTTTCCTTGCTATACTGGCAATAGACTCTTGCCCTCTTTGCGATCTTTGCGCTAATCAAACAAACTAATTAGGTTCTTTTTAATTACGCCTCGATAGGCACTACCCACAATCATCCGCCTCGATGCACGCTACTTGGCTACTAGCTTGCTCCTTAAAGTCATATTGACTTAGAAACATTTACTCCAAGTGTGAATCTCCGCGCTCCACGACCTTGAAATCGCTTGTTGTCGAAGCCTCCACAACTAGGCTTCACTCATCGATCGCACCTCTGCTATACTCTGCTCAACACGTAGAGCGGTCTCTACCACCGAGAGAAGTCACCCACTTAGCAATGGTCAGAATCGGGAGTGCGTATCTCGGTCGTAACCCTCTTTCAAATCTTCGACACTGTCACTCTCGGATGCCACAATCACATCAACATACCGCGAAAACTCTGGTATAACTTCTCTCATACTCACCACCAAAAATGATCCTGCTTTAATTCTAAAAATTCATCCTCTTTGCCTCTCGATGCGTGCTAGGTAATATTTATTTTTAAATATACTTACGAAAGTTTGCGATTGTGAAGTACGTGCATCACTACAATCAAGCTAACATCGATTTCCATCATTCTTCTACCTTCTTTAGCAAAGCAAAGAATGTGGCCAACTTAACATTTCGCTCCTCGAGCAACTCATAACATCAAAACATTTATCAAGCTTATTTAGCCAAACCTCGCCTTCAATCGGATTTTTGGAACCCTCAAACACCGTGGCTCCTAATTCTTTTAGTTGATCTATTTTATATGTCTTATCTGGATTACTTAGCCTGCTCCCTATGACTTACCTACCTCCCGTGAGGAATTAACATGTTTGCTTAATTCGCCCGTGTCTCGAACTCTCGGGCACTAGATCTCCACTGGTATTGATCTTGGGTAGGATCCTGCGTCCCGTCCTGATCTTGCCTGCATCGTCTGCTAGTACGTGGTGGCATGACTTCTATAACATATTAACATACTAGACATGTAATGAGTACTCAACTCAAATGCACAATTCTAGACTTGTGTTCACATTCTAGTCCCGATTGGACTTACTCTTGTCCTTACTTGGACCATGCTCTACTAGTTATATTGAACTAACTCAATAACTTGCTATTTACTTTTCAGTTTCTTCTAGAGCTAACTTGCTCTGTCTCATTCCCATGGAACTAACTGCTCTGATACCAAGTTGTCACACCCCCTCCCGAACCACTTGCTAACTTAGCCCGGGAGACGACATGAAGCCAACAGACATTGTTACCTCTTAACAATACCTGCTGACACTACTTTACCTGAAAACAAACTATGTTTGCAGAATAATACTCATGTGTTCCTCGTAGGCTTTCCTGTCAACTGAGTAAACTAGTATATCATCAATAATCACTATTACAAAGTTATCCAAATCATCGTGGAAAACTCATCCATGGGGTCCATGAAAACTGCTAGTGCATTGTTAAACCGAATGGCATTACTAAACACTCATAATGCTCGTACCTCATTATGAATAATGTCTTAGGAATGTCTGATTCTCTGACCTTTAACTGATGATATCCTGATCTTAAATTAATCTTACAAAACATCGATGCACCTCTTAACTGGTCAAACAAGTCATCTATTCAGGGTAAACGATACTTATTACGTATCGTGACTTTGTTTAACTATCTATAATTAATGCATAATCTACGGATACCATCTTTCTTTTTCACAGATAACACTGGAGATCTCCAAGGCGATACACTAGGTCTGATGTATCCCTTATCTACTAGTCCTTATAACTGCATCTTTAGCTCATTTTCGAAGTTCGTTTTGTCACTCACCGTGTTAGAAATAGAACCTTGGCCCGTACACTCGACCTATCTCCTCTTGGACTGTCAAACAAACCAAAACCATGTTTTAGAACCTCGAGCTCATGGTTTTAACTTTAAAACTACAAGAAAACACTCCAACAAAAATTCCAGCATTTAACAGATTTTATGCCCTGTATTCAGACAGCCATAACTTCTTCATTACTTATCCAAAAAGAATGTACTTTATACCAAACTCTTCCTTTTTAAATCCTCTAAAACTCTTATGAAGACATGAAAATGAGATTCCCAATAGATTGGTTCAGAAATACCTCGAAGTCTTCTTTCCCAGGAACCAACTTCTGCTATTCCAGATTCGATTTTCTGCTGCAACCCGAAACTTGACCTGCTATTTACAACATCGTCCAGTCATTTTCTATTCACGATTTCTTCATGAAAGTTGTAGGAAATTCAATAAGCTTTCCAACCATACCTATTAGAGCTTCTGGTTCCAACTCTACAGACCAGTACAACCAAAACATCAGAGACTTCTCGGATTTGACAGCAAATTCTGTCTTCTGTCTTTCTCTTCACAAAACAGTAGCTTAAGATCTGAATTTGCTCGAGCTTCCTTCACGAATTTTGTTCCAATATGAGTTAACTTTCATGAAACAAAATCTCAAATCTTACCTCTTTCTGTGGAGCTCGTGATGAATAAAATAGCAGAACTGGTCTGAGTTGTTCACCTTGCTGCTACACAAGTAATCTTTGAGTTGTCCTCCCTCTCTTCTGCAATTCCAGCACCAAAAACCCCTTCTTCCTCTTCCTTTCTGCTTCTCTCATGGAAACCCTTGCTGCTCCTTGTTGAAAATGAGAAGGACATCGATGGAATGGGTTAATTTAAAAAGAAAACTAAAGTGGGATCCACCACCCACTTTCCTTTTCCCTTTACATTCTTTTTTTCCTTTCTTTCCTTTCCTTTATCTTTCATTTCTTTTCTTTTCTTTTCTTTTCAAAACAAACTTAACATGATTTACATTTGTTTCATTTTCTTTCCTTCATTATTTCTAGAGCAACCAAACCAAAATGGTTTATGTTTTTCCTTCCTTGTTTTCCTTTTGCCTTTCACTTCATTACTTTTCTTTTTAAAACAAGGAAAACCAAGTTTTAAGCATTCATTTCTTCCTTTCTTTTTTTGTTAGATATTAAGGAAGTTCCAAAGAAAGATCTCGGGTTTACAACTTACCTCCCCTTAAAAAATTTCGTCCTCGAAATTTAGTAGTCCTTAGGTGAAAATCATCGGATACTTCCTCCTCATTAGTCTTCTAACTCTCAGGTTGCCTCCTCCACTTCGTGATGTCTCCAACGAACCTTCACGAGTGGGAGACAATGCAGGAGTCTGTTGCCAGTGCAGCAAGGAGAACTCCATGTGCAAATTGTGGCAAGAATCATCGAGGCCAATGTCTTGTTGGTGTCGGTGTGTGTTACCAGTGTGGGCAGCAATGGCATTTCAAGAGGGATTGTCCACAGCTTAGAGCAGCCGCACAGAGGGACCAGGGAGTTGGATCCCAGACAGTTGAGCAACCGAGAGTTCCAGTAGCTGCAGGAGAGAGCACCAGTGGTGCAAAAGCAGAGAAGGAGTGTAGTAGGAGACCTAGGCAACAGGGAAAGGTCTACGCTATGACTCAGCAGGAAGCAGAGGATGCACCAGATGAGATTACTGGTACGATTTCTATTTGTAATGTACCTGCAAGTGTTTTGATAGATCCAGGTGCTACGCATTCCTTTGTTTCCAGTTTATTCCTAACTAAGCTTAGTAGGAAGCTAGAGCCTTTATTTGAGGAGTTAGTTATATACACTCCAGTTGGTGATGCTTTACTAGTCAATTCAGTGTTGCGAGATTGTGAGGTCTTAGTAGAAGGTCTCAATATGTTAGTGGATCTTCTTCCACTAGAGTTGCAGATGTTAGATGCAATCTTAGGAATGGATTTCTTATTCACTCATTATGCTTCCATGGATTGCCATAGAAAGGAAGTTGTTTTTAGAAAACCGGGGTTGGTCAAGTGGTTTTCGGGGTGAAAAGAAGATTATTCCTCGAGCCCGATTTCGACATTCAAAGCTCGAAGTTGTTGAGAAAAGGATGCACGCGCGTTTCTTGCTCACGTAGTGGAGGTGCAGGAAGAAAAGTTAAAACCAGAAGATGTTCTTGTTGTGAACGAATTTCTAGATGTTTTTCCAAATAGATCATCGTGGTTGCCACACGATAGAGTGGTAGAGTTCACTATTGAATTGCTACCAGAAAACAGACACCTATTTCGCAGCGCCGTATAGAATGGCTCCAAGTGAGCTCAAAGAGCTGAAGATGCAATTGCAAGAACTAGTTGATAAGGGATACATCGGACCTAGTGTATCACCCTGGGAGCTCCAGGTGTTATTTGTAAAGAAGAAAGATGGTACCCTTAGATTATGCATTGATTACGATGATTAAACAAAGTCACGATACGTAACAAGTATCCTTTACCCCGTATTGATGACTTGTTTGACCGGGCTGAGAGGAGCATCGGTGTTTTCTAAGATTGATTTGAGATCGAGGATACCATCGATTAAAGGTAAGGGAATCGAGATATTCCTAAGACAACATTCAGAACTGTGCACTGCATTATGAGTTTCTAGTAATGCCATTCGGTTTAACAATGCACTAGCGATTTCATGGACCCCATGGACGGAGTTTTCCACCGATTTGGATAACTTTGTAATAGTGATTATTGATGATATACTAGTTTACTCGGTTGACAGAAAGCTCATGAGGAACATTTGAGGATTATTCTCGCAAACACTACGAGATAAACATTTATGCGCTAAATTCACCAAATGTGAGTTTTGGTTGGATCGGTAGTAGTTTTTTGGGGCATGTTGTCTCAAAAAATGGTGTTAGTGTGGATCCAAATAAAGTTAAAGTCAGTAGTCAATCGGAAAGACCCGATCGATGACAGAGGTAGTGCGTAGTTTCCTAGGCTTGGCAGGATACTACAGGCGATTTGTTGAGGATTTCTCACGAATAGCATTACCCTTAACAACTTTGACAAAGAAGAATGCTAAGTTTGAATGGTCAGACAAGTGCGAACAGTGTTTTCAGGAGCTGAAAAAGAGATTAGTTACAGCACCTATTCTAACACTTCCTGTAATTGGGAAAAGAGTATGTGATTTCTTGTGATGCCTCGAGACAAGGTTTGGGGTGTGTTACGATGCAAGAAGGAAAAGTAATAGCTTATGCATCAAGACAATTGAAAAAGCATGAATGTAATTACCCTACCCATGATCTCGAGCTAGCAGCAGTTGTTTTAGCACTGAAGATCTGGAGACATTACTTGTTTGGTGAAAGGTGTCACATCTACACGGATCATAAGAGTCTGAAGTATATCTTTGATCAGAGGGAGTTGAATATGAGACAGAGAAGATGGTTAGAACTGATTAAAGATTATGATTGTACTATAGAATACCATCCAGGGAAGGCGAATGTGGTAGCAGATGCTTTGAGCAGGAAGTCAAAACTTCCTAGGGATGCCTTGTGTGGTATTCGAGCAACATTTGTAAGAACTCTAAGGGATTCTAAGGCAGTTGTGAATGTAGAGAGTTCAGGGAGTCTTTTAGCACAGTTCTAGGTCAGGTCTTCACTCGTAGCAGAGGTTGTGAGAAGACAACCAGAGGATAGTAACTTGCAGAAAATGTTTGGAAAGTCCAAACAAGGCCCAGAAGCAGAGTTTAAGATGAGATCAGACGGGGCCATGGAAAGGCAAGGAAGACTATGTGTTCCGAATTTTAGTGAGCTTAAAGATGCTATTCTAGAGGAAGCTCACAGTTCAGCTTACGCTATGCATCCAGGAAGCACCAAGATGTACAAAACTTTGAAGGGACGTATTGGTGGCACCAGGATGAAACGAGAGATAGCTGATTATGTTGATAGGTGTTTGATCTGCCAACAAGTTAAACCGGTTAGACGAGAGGCCAGGAGGACTCCTTAACCCATCGCCAAGTGCGAGTGGAAATGGGAGCATATCACTATGGATTTTCTGCTTGGATTACCACGTGCACTTGGTGGGCATGATGGTATTTGGGTAATAGTGGATAGACTCACTAAAAACAGCCACGGTTTGTACTGATTAAAGCGGCGTCTACGCTTGATCACTAGCTAAGCTATACGTCGATAGAATTGTGAGTCGATGACGAGTACCGTGTCTATCGTTTGATATAGAGATCCAAGATTTACTTCTAAGTTTTGGCCTAGCTTACGAAGGCTATGGGAACAAAGTTGAATTTTAGTACAGATGTTCCATCCTCGAGACAGGATGGGCGATCGAGAGAGACCATCCAAACCTTAGAGGACATGTTGAGAGCATGTGTCCTTCAATTTAAAGGGAGTTGGGATACTCACCTATCGCTTATGGAATTTGCTTACAATAATGACTACTATCAAGTATTGGTATGTCACCATTTGAGGCTCTGTATAGAAGGCCATGTAGAACGCCTGTATATGTTGGAATGAAGTTGGAGAGCGGAAGCTAATCGCCCCGAGTTGGTACAAGTTACTACTGAGACAATATTAAGGTAATCGAGAGAAAATTTGAAGGTAGCACAAGACCGTCGGAAGAGTTCTGTGAGATAAGCGACGAAAGGACTTAGAATTCCAAGTTGGAGATCAAGTTTTCTTGAAGTTATCTCCGTGGAGAGGTGTTCTTCGTTTTGGTAAGAAGGGTAAACTAAGCCCTAGATATATTGGTCCTTATCTAGTAACGAGACGAGTTGGGCCAGCAGCCTACAGACTGGAGTTGCCAGCAGAACTATCTCGAGTTCATGATGTATTTCATGTGTCCATGTTGAGGAAGTATATCCCAGATCCGACACATGTGTTGCAAGCACAACCAGTTGAGCTGAAAGAAGACATGAGTTACGTCGAGGATGCAGTTCAAATCCTCGACAGGAAAGAACAAGTTTTAAGGAAAAAGACGATCCCACTCGTGAAGGTTCGTTGGAGACATCACGGAGTGGAGGAGGCAACCTGGGAGTTAGAGGATCTAATGAGGAGGAAGTACCCAATGATTTTCACTTAAAGACTACTCAATTTCGAGGACGAAATTTCATAAGGGGGAGGTAAGTTGTAAACCCGAGATCTTTCTTTGGAACTTCCTTATTATCAAACAACAAAAAGAAAGAAGAAATGAATGTTTAAAACTTGGTTTCCCATGTTTTAAAAAGAAAAGAAATGAAGTGAAAGACAAAAGGAAAACAAGGAAAGAAAGTTTAAACTATTTTGGTTTGGTTTGCTTTTAAAGACAAAAGAAGAAAAGGAAATGAAACAAATGTTTTATTTGTTAAGTATTTTGGTTTTGCTAAGAAAAGAAAAGAAAAGAAAAGAAAAGAAAGAAAGAAGATAAAGGAAAGAAAAGAAAAGGAAAAAGAAATGGAAAATGAAAAGAAAACAAAAGTGCAAAAAGACAAAACATTATCTTTCCACCGATTGTTTTGTTTTAAAAAGGGTTTCTCTCCATTTTCTTCTCTTTCATCACAAACCAAGCTGAAATTTCGTGGGAGAAGGAGAAAGGGAGAAGAAGGAAGCCATTTTTCATAAACTTGGAGCTGTAGTTGCAGAAGGAAAGAGGAAAACTCAAGGGAATTCATTATTACAGTAAGGAAATCAACTCAGTCAAGCTCTGATTTTTTGTTCATCTCGAGCTCCACAAGAAGAGGTAAGAGTTGAGCTTTTGTTTCATGAAATTTAACTCATATTGGAACAAAATTCGTGAAGGAAGCTCGAGCCAATTCTGATGTTAAGTTGCTGTTTTGTTAAGAGGAAGGCAGAAGACAGAAATTTGCTGTCAAATCCGAGAGGTCTCTGATGTTTTGGTTGTTCTGATCTTTATACTTGGAGTTAGAAGCTCTAATTGGTATGGTTCGAAAGCTTATTCAATTTCCTACAGGTTTTGTGAAGGAATCGTGAGAAGAAAATGATTGGAAGATGTTGTAATCTTCAGGTTAAGTTTCGGGTTGCAGCAGGAAGTGAAATCTGGAACAGCAGCAGAATCATTTTAGGGGTTAAGCTACTGAGGTATTTTCTAACCAATACGTTAGGAATCTCATTTTCATGTCTTCATAAGAGTTTTAGAGGGTTCAAAAAGGAAGAGTTTGGTACAAAGTACATTCTTTTTGGATAAGTAATGAAGAAGTTATGGCTGTCTGAAAACAGGGCAGAAAATCTGAACATGCTGGAATTTTTGAAAGTGTGTTTTCTTGTAGTTTTAGGGTTAAAAACCATGAGCTCGAGGTTCTAATACATGAATTTGGTTTGTTTGACAGGCCAAGAGCAAATAGGTCAAGTGTACGGGCTAAGATTCTAGTTCAAGCACTGTGAGTGATAAAAGGAACTTCAAAAGTGTATATATGTTTGAATTATGTTCAAGAAATGCAAGTTTTGCTAGAATAAAGTTTTCAATGCATTATGCTTTCTTTTGAGTACATGATTATGACTATTCATGTTTTCCTAGAAATGTGTCAAGTGTTCATTGTGACCCAATAAGTCTTTATAAAATTTATACATGAGCATATGTCCAATGGTTGCAAAATTTATGGTAATGTTATGATTTCAAGCAAGCATGTACTAGCAAGTATGTTTTAAAGTTTACCAGTTTTATGAACAAGCTGAGTAAGCTTTAGTTTTATGAAAGAAAAGATAAGCAGGCATGTTCAAATGTTTCATGTGATTTTCTTAGATATTGAGCCCGAGGCTTATGGTACCGTGTGCACACAGGTCTTATTCTGTTGTCGACGTTTAGTGTACTCCGTGACAACAGCGCTGTCGTGAGTGCTGGGCGGGCCCCACTACGACAAAGACGATGGGAGTCTTTGGGCGGGCCCCACTACATCGTAAGTAAAAACGTTGGTTTATCTTTGGCGTGCCTACACAACGTGGATTGTGAAATGTTTTTAAAAGAGTTTATTTCATTTACATGCCTTACGAGATTTTGATGATATACTTGTTGGTTTTCTGAAAGTCTATTATGATTCTACATTTACTTTCAATGCTTGAATACAAATGCATATGCTCATAGTTTTCAGGTCACATGTTTTACAAGTTATAGATATTAAACACAGTCACTCACTGAGCTTCATAGCTCATTCTTTCTTTCTATGTTTTCAAACTTTTCAGGTAGAGATCGAGCTCCTGGCACCTGAGTTACTGCCATAGTCTGCTGAAGCTTCATAAGATAAATACTTTGTACGTGGCTGGTTTTGTCTAGCAAGTCTCTATGTTTGTAAATTATTTTGAGAGGACCTTGGTGTTATAGTTGTTTGTACATTAGAGGTTGTATAAACAATGGTTTGTCTTGTGTTGTTTCTGATGCGCTAGACTTTTAGTTTCCAAGAGAGACTTGTGAATGGTTTCTCCTTGTATATGTTTAATAGTTGTCCAGTTTCCGCTATGTCATGTTTAAGTGTTCCATTTTCGAACATAGTATGTTTATCAGGTGTATCAGGGTCAACAGGTATTGTTAAGAGATAAACAATGTCTGTTGGCTTCACGCCGCCTTTCGAGCTGAGTTAGCAGGTAGTTCGGAAGGGGGTGTGACAAAAGAAGAATCAAAAGCTAGTCACTCAAAAGAACCAAGGGAGAAAGAAATTAATTTTTAAACTGGGTGAATGGGTTTGGGTTCATCTACGAAAGAAACGGTTTCCGGATCAAAGGAAGTCTAAACTTCAACCAAGGGGAGATGGTTCATTTCAAGTATTAGAGCGGATCAATGACAATGCATACAAACTAGATCTCCGAGGTGAGTACAACGTAAGTTCTACTTTTAATGTTGCTGATTTAACTCCTTTTGATGTAGGAAATGAAGACTTTGATTTGAGGACAAATCCTTTTAAAGAAAGGGGGGATGATGTGAATCAAACCATTGATCCATTGCATGTACCTGAAGGAGCAATAACAAGGAGCAAGGCCAAGAAGATTCAAGAGGCTTTCACATTGCATCTCCAAAAGCTCGTGAATACACAAGGAGAGACCAAGATTTTTGAGCCTAAAATTCTTTATAATGTTAGTACAACAAGTCAAGATGAGAATGGAGTGAAGATGGCACGGGAAAAGTTGTCTAGTTTGAAAGATGGCACGGAGGACAAAAAAAGTGTGCAGAAAATGTAAACAGGTGGCTGTCTAGATTGCACCTCTTGGGATTTCGTGATGTCAAACCTCGTCAAACGAAATAGTCATGCATGGCGGATTCTATAGTAGATCATTAAGACAATTTAAAGCATTTCTATGTTTTCTGTTCCATATTTAGAGCTCTCAAACGTTGTGCAATCAAGTTTTAAATTCCTAGGTCAATTTTTTCTTCATTTTACATTTAATGTTTATTAAAGACTTTTGGTCTTTGGTGCTTTGCACGACCATTTTGGCCTATTTAAAGGCTTGTATTGGCATGGAAAAGGCAGAACCTTTATGAAAAAAACTTGTGTTTTGTTTAGCCCCATTTGGTGTTAACTTTCTTTCAAATCTTGCTTTAGGTTTGATGTTTAACCGATTCATTGGATTAGCCCCGATCAAGCTAATTCTGGAGTGAGTCGTCTTAGGATCTAGGAGTGACCATCCTTATTCTAAGTGTGATCTAAGAGTGATTCATCTTCTAACTAAACTCTTAGTTGGAATCAATTCGTTAAGTTAGCCTTGTTCGTGACGTTTGCAAAGATCCTAGAAGGACCTCTAGCTTTGTTAAACCAACAAATTCGGCGCTTATCACAACTTACCCCACAAAACACGCCAAAAGTGGCTTAAAAATTTAATATCACGATCACTAACTATGCTTTTAGGAATACCATGCAATCTCACAACCTCCCTAAAGAATAAGTCAACAATAAGTTTTGCATCATCTGTTTTGTGACAAGGAATAAAATGAGCCATTTTACTAAACCTATCGACCACAACAAATATGCTATCTCTACCTTTCCTAGTTCTAGGTAAGCCTAAAACAAAATCCATTGATATATCAATCCAAGGACCATTAGGAACCGGTAAAGGAGAATATAAACCATGTGGTTGAAGCCTAGACTTAGCTTGTTTACATGCTATGCATCGAGCACAAACTTTATTAACATTATGCCTCATTTTCGGCCAATAAAAATGTTCAGCAAGCATATCATAAGTTTTAGAAATTCCAAAATGCGCCATTAAACCACCTCCATGAGCTTCCTTTACTAATAACTCACGAATAGAACAAGATGGGATGCAAAGTTTTCCTTTCCTAAACAAAAATCCATCAAACAACATGTAATCATCCACAGCAAGTCCTTTTTCACAAGATTCAACAAGAGGAGGAAAGAATGCATCATGAGGATACAAAGTCTTTATATGTTCAAACCCTAACAACTTAGCATTCAAAGCATTGAGTAAAGCATACCTTCGTGATAAACATCCGCAACAATGTTCTCCTTACCTTGTTTATACTTAATCACATAAGGGAATGTTTCAATAAACTCCAGTCATTTGGCATGTCGTCGATTGAGTTTATTTTGTCATCTCAAATGCTTTAAACTCTCATGATCCGTATGAATAACGAACTCCATAGGCTAAAGATAATGTTGCCATGTTTGTAATGCACGAACCAAAGCATAAAGTTCTTTGTCATATGTTGGATACTTCAAAGAAACACCATTCAATTTTTCACTAAAGAACATTAAAGGTCTTTGATTTTGCATTAAAACAGCACTTATTCCTACACCACTAGCATCACATTCAATTTCAAAGGTTAACTCAAAATTAGGTAATGCAAGCAATGGAGTGGAACACAATTTTTCTTTCAAAGTGTTAAAAGCAAGTTCTTGGTCTTTTCCCCATATGAAAGAAACATTTTTCTTAACAAGTTCATTCAAGGGTGAAGCAATGGTACTAAAATCCTTAATGAACCTACGATAGAAACCTGCAAGACCATGAAAACTTCTTACCTCACTCACAGTTTTAGGTGTAGGCCAATCTTAAAGACCTTCTCCTCATCAACCTCAACACCGTTAGATGAAACTACAAATCCAAGAAAATTAACTTTTTCCATGCAAAAGCTACCTTCTTTAAATTTGCATACAAGCATTCTTTTCTCAAAGTAGACAAAACAGATCGTACATGCTCAACATGCTCGTCTAAGGATTTAGAATAAACAAGAATATCATCAAAGTAGAAAACCACAAACTTCCCTAAGTATTCTCGCAAGACATGATTCATTAACCTCATGAATGTACTAGGTCCATTAGTCAATCCAAAAGGCATAACTAACCATTCATAAAGACCATACTTAGTTTTGAAAGCAGTTTTCCCTTCATCATCAATATGCATGCGAATTTGATGATAACCTGATTTCAAATCAATCTTAGTAAAGAGACTACATCCATGCAACTCATCAAGCATATCATCTAATCTAGGAATTGGATGTCTATACTTAATAGTTATCTTGTTTATATCCCTACAATTAATACACATACGCCATGAACCATCTTTCTTAGGCACAAGAATAACTGGAATAGAACATGGACTCAAACTCTCACGTACATACCCTTTAGCAAGGAGTTCACTCACTTGCCTTTGTATCTCTTCGGCCTCCTTTGGATTAGTCCTATATGTTGGACGGTTTGGAATGGTTGCTCCCGGAATGAAGTCAATCTTATGCTCAATTCCTCTAAGTGGTGGCAAACAACTAGGCATCTCCTCTGGAAATAAATCTTCAAACTCCTTCAAAAGTAAAACAAAAACACTAGGCAAAGAAGGGTTAAGCTAAGTAAAGAAACAAGACCCTTTGCACATAAGTACAAGAATGGTCTGATTAGAAAGCAAAACATTCCTAGCCTCACTTGACCTAGCATACAAACTCACTATTTTGGCTTTTCTCTCATTTTTTTCTCTAGGCCGATTGCTACTCTCTTGCTTTTCAGTCAAACTCTTTTTTTCTCTCGATTCTTTTTCTATTATTTCTTTTTCACTTTTTGCTTTTGCATCAACCTCTTGCCTTTTCTTTTCAAGTTTGCATTGATCAATAAATACATCTTTTGGAGACAATGGAACAAGAGTAGTTTTTCTACCATTATAAGTAAAAAAGAGTAACGATTTGCAAACCCATCATATACTACCCGACGATCAAATTGCCAAGGCCTCCCCAACAATAAATCTCCAGGATGCATAGATACAACATCACACAAACATCATCAACATACTTTCCAATGGTAAAAGAAGCAAGAGCTTGCTTACTCACCCTTACTTGCGCACAATCATTCAACCATTGAAGTTTATATGGTCTAGGATGTGGTTTGGTCTCTAAGTTAAGCCTCTTGACCAGAATTGTACTCACAACATTGGTGCAACTACCGCTATCAATGACCACACTATAAGGTATAGAGTGAATAAGGCACCTAGTGTGAAACAAGTTCTCTCTTTGGTCTAGACTATCCTCCTTAATTTGGGTGCTTAAAGCTCTCCTAGCAACTAAGGACAAGTTTGCAGGATCCTCTTCGCTTAACTCCTCATTCTCACTCTCATCATTTTCTTCCTTAACCTCATCTTCGTCTTCATCATCAGTCACAATCTCTCCCTCTCCTAATGTTCATAATTCTCCTATTAGGACAATCTCTACTATAGTGACCTACCCCTTGACATTTCCAGCATTTCAAATTCCTATTTCGCATATTAGATTCATCTATTTTCTCTTTCCCCTTTTTTGAACTCTTCCCTTTCTCTACATTCGCTTTAGGTTTCTCATACATCTCTTGGTTTCTAAGCTTAGATTCAATATTCTTACTATACTTTTTCCATGTAGAACTAGAGTTGGAAAAATGTTTAGAAGAATACCGTCGAGACGTTCGTTGGATTTGCCTCTCGATCTTGATTGCAATATGCAACAACTCCTCAATGTCAGAGTAAGGTTGTAGGTCAACCTTGTCTGCAATCTCCGTGTTTATCCCATTAAGAAACCGTGCCATGAGACTCTCCATATCCTCATCTAGATCGAGTCTATCCATCAATGTATCCATCTCCTTGTAATAATCCTCCACGGACTTGTTGCCTTGTTTCAATGCTTGAAGCTTTTGCGCCATGTCTTGTTGGAAATGTTTTGGAACAAAACGCTTCTTCATGTACTCCTTGAACTCGTACCATGAATTGATTGGTGCTTCAAGATTCCTTCTCCTACTTGACATCAATTTATCCTACCACGTTTGAGCATATTGTTTAAATTGAGCAACACAAAGCATTACCTTCTTTTCTTCACTGAAATTATGACAATTGAACACCGACTCCACTATTTTCTCCCATTGAAGGTACTCCTCCGGATCAGTTTTGCCATAGAACTTCGGAAGTTTCAATTTGATGCTTCCACGTTTCGATCAATTCCTTCTTCATAGGGAACTCGCCTTTGTAAATTTTGATGTATTCGTCCATGACCTCTTCCCCTATTCAAGCCATGACCAACACGTCTTTCTCCCCTTCGTGGTGCTGCTATCAGCGTAACTTGGTCATCTTCTAATTGATCAGAACTTCCTCCCTCATATTCGTTGTCATGGTCATCCTCACGTTGTTGTGGAGGGGGTGGAATTCTCCTCCTAGCGTGGTTTTGAACCTCCAACCTCCATATACGCTCCGATAACTCTTCTATTCCACGAATCATTCTCTCCATGGTTCCTTGTTGTGCCTCCCTCATTCGGGCTTCATTAATGTTAAGATCACCTTCTTGTGCCATGCTGCAAAATACGGTAAAGTAACAAAAGGAAGAAAAAAAAAGGGCCTCACAAGTACTCCCTCACGTATTTCACTCGTTAATGAAGTTCACTCGTGTTTAACACTTAACACTCTCTAATTATAGTATCACTCCCTTACCTCACAACCTCACAAAGCACTCAGAAACAGATTGGTGTATGAGTATAGCAAAGTCAAAGAGCTAAGTGCAATTCAAAGTGATTAGACAGCACACTGAGAATACAAACAAGTATATTGAAGGAGCAATCCGAATGATACGAATCCTACCATGCTATGCAAGATGAGAGAAAAGTTTCCAAATGGAGTTGAAATAAATGTTGTCCAACTTTATTTATGACGAACTAAAGATGCATTTATTGAACTCAAGTGCAACCCATGCTTCATTAAAGACAAACCAAGCTTCATTTATGCAACTAGAGTTTCAAGCTACTCCAAGTGGGGATCTATTTATGCATGGAAGGTTACAAACTTTATGTAGGTTGATCAAAAAGTCAATTCTCGGATTTATGGCTAATTCCATGTAATTTTCAGTTTTAATGTCTTGTTTTCAATTATTTAAGTTACAAAATAGCTAGTGGAGATCATGGTATTGATGGGGATGTAAGTTACAACCCTTAAACTACCATAGGTTATCTTTAGGTTTAATTTTGAAGGCTATATAGCCACATGTAATCCAGGGAAAAGAAAAAGGTAAAAAAAAAAAAAAGATTGAAAATGTAATCAAAAGAGGCCTTGAGCTTTTTTATAGCCTTTGAGCTATGTCTTTGCAATTCTATGTAGATTAGGTTGCATGCTTAGAATCATTCAAGCTTGACTTGATCAATCTTGCTTGTGGAGTGATTCGGATCTCATACAAGTTCTCTTGCCTTGAGATATTTGATCCACAAGATAATCCGATTTTACTTTCCTTGAGTTGAATTTCAAAATTGGTTTTGGGGTCTTTGAGATTGAGTTATCTAAAGGTCTTGTTTCTTTAAGGAAGGTTGTTAGATCCAATTGTCAAGGGTTACTTAACATTTTGACATTAGAATCTTTGGCTTCTTTGATTTCATTTTGATTTTGAGATTTTTAGGTTTTGTGATCTAAGTCTTGTTTGTTGACAAGGTAGATTAGTTATTTCTAATTCTTCCTTAAATTTCTTATCATTTGGTATCAGAGCGCCTTAGACTCAAGATCGGATATATGTTTCCTTTGCGTTTATATTTAATTTTTTTTTTAATTTTTTTCATGTTTTAGTTTTTTTGTTTTTTTTTTTTTGCAAACTGTCCAGTTTCATAGTCTCTGAAAAAGTACTGAAAAGTCATAATTCTGCAATTTATTTCATCTCGATATCTTCATCAATGTTGTAGATCAGGCTCTTATCTATAAATCTGTCTTCTATGAGAATCTCTAGGTCGATTTTCGTTAGGGTGAAAAATATGCATGTTTATAACTTATTCTGAAAAATTGCTAAAACTGAGAACACGTGTTCTTGTGTTGTTCTTGCTGTTTTTTCTTCTAAAGCATGCTAGATCTGAAAATTTCTCATTTGAACTGATCATTTTTGTTTAATATAACCATTTGGCATTCATTCATTGATGTTACACTTTGAAAGTTTTAAAAGTTGGTTGTTACATATTAAATATGGGCAGTTACATTTCTGCACATTGAACTTTCCAACCATTAGTTTCAAATAGTAACTCTTATATTTAAAAATTCCAGCCATCGGTTATTGTCAATAAGTTACATTGCTTCTTCTTCATTTATCTAACCATGACCTTAAATTTTTCAATTGTCAAGTTAGTTTGTTTGTTTTTAAAGTGTACAATTATCCATTGAATTGCAAATTATCTTGGCTACTTCATACAAATTTTGAGAGGTGAGATTGAGAATCATTTTGTTTTCTCAAAATTGAGTGCATACATGAGTGACCTAAATATTATTGAGTGTAAACTTGTGAGGGAGTGTTGTGAGGTCCTTTGTATTTTCTTAGCTTATTTGTGCAGCAATCTTTCACAAAGAAAATGATACAAGGAAGAAATTCAAGAGAGCATGACCGAAGATTGAAATAAAGTTTCAGTTTGTGTTACAACGACATCCTTAGATTCGAGGACGAATCTTCTTGAAGAAGGGGAGAATGATACGAATCCTACCATGCTATGCAAGATGAGAGAAAAGTTTCAAAATGGAGTTGAAATAAATGTTATCCAACTTTATTTATGACGAACTAAAGATGCATTTAATGAACTCAAGTGCAACCCATGCTTCATTAAAGACAAACCAAGCTTCATTTATGCAACTAGAGTTTCAAGCTACTCCAAGTGGGGATCTATTTATGCATGGAAGGTTACAAACTTTATGTAGGTTGATCAAAAAGTCAATTCTCGGATTTATGGCTAATTCCATGTAATTTTCAGTTTTAAAGTCTTGTTTTCAATTATTTAAGTTACAAAATAGCTAGTGGAGATCATGGTATTGATGGGGATGTAAGTTACAACCCTTAAACTACCATAGGTTATCTTTAGGTTTAATTTTGAAGGCTATATAGCCCACATGTAATCCAGAGAAAAAAAAAGGTAAAAAAAAAAAAAGATTGAAAATGTAATCAAAAGAGGCCTTGAGCTTTTTTATAGCCTTTGAGCTATGTCTTTGCAATTCTATGTAGATTAGGTTGCATGCTTCGAATCATTCAAGCTTGACTTGATCAATCTTGCTTGTGGAGTGATTCGGATCTCATACAAGTTCTCTTGCCTTGAGATATTTGATCCACAAGGTAATCCGATTTTACTTTCCTTGAGTTGAATTTCAAAATTGGTTTTGGGGTCTTTGAGATTGAGTTATCTAAAGGTCTTGTTTCTTTAAGCAAGGTTGTTAGATCCAATTGTCAAGGGTTACTTAACATTTTGACATTAGAATCTTTGGCTTCTTTGATTTCATTTTGATTTTGAGATTTTTAGGTTTTGTGATCTAATAGTCTTGTTTGTTTTAACAAGGTAGATTAGATTTTTCAATTCCTCTTTAAATTTCTTATCACCGAATAACAACAAAGAAACAAGTTTATGAAAAAAAAAAAGACAAAATGAAAGGAATTCAAGAGGGGAAACAGAAAGACTTAGAACAAATGGAAAAGAACAAAATTGGAACAAAATGAAATTGTGTGTCTAGCAATAGATAATGTTGAATTTAATGGTCAAAATAAGATGTAACTCTCAGCAAATGATGAATATATTAGTTGAATCCAGCCTTAATAACATAGGGGAGTTACACATAACAGCCACAAAAAAGTTCAATGAATTAATCAATTGTAACTGCCATATTTAATGCCCAACTGTTTTCTTTTGTATGAATTCGAGATGTAACTGATATGGATGAATTCCAAATGATCAAATATCAATTCAACAAGAGACTACTATTAAATGAAAAATTGAATTCAACTTACTTTGAAACAATGAACAAGAAAAAAAAATGGCAGAAAATTTGCTCTCGGATATGCTGTCTTCTTTTGACAGATTTACAAAATATGAATATTTCACCCTGAAGAAATCCGATTTTGACGATGTCAAACAGGAGAAAATTGTAGTTCAGATCTAGATCTAAAAACTTTAAGAAGATGATATAAAGAAATACTGAACGGAAAGGATGTGTTTTTGTATTTTTCATTCAAAATAAGAACATGTTCGGATCTGCAAAAACTGAAGCTCTGAAAAGAATTCAAAGAGATAAACGCAAGGAAACATATGTCCGATCAAAGAGCCTAATGCTCTGATACTAAATGTTAAGTAACTCCCAAGAATTAAACCTAACAACCTTGTTGAGAAACAAGGCCTTTAGATCTAATACTCAAAAACTCCAAAACAACATGGAATCAACCCAAGGAAAAGTGATGAAAAATTTTAAAGAGGAATTTGAAATATCTAACAACCTTGTTATGGAACAAACAAGACTATTAGATCACAAAACCAAAAACTCCAAATCAAAATGAAATCAAAGAAACCTAAGATTCTAATATCAAAATGTTAAGTAACCCTTGACAATTGGATCTAACAACCTTGCTTAAATAAACAAGACCTTTAGATAACTCAATCTCAAAGACCCCAAAACCAATTTTGAAAATTAACTCAAGGAAAGTAAAACCGGATTACCTTGTCGATCAAGTATCTCAAGGCAAGAGAACTTGTATGAGACCGAATCACTCCACAAGCAAGATTGATCAAGTCAAGCTTGAATGATTCTAAGCATGCAACCTAATCTACATAGAATTGCAAAGACATATAGCTCTAGGCTATAATAAAGCACAAATGCCTCTTTTGATTACATTTTTAATCTTTCTTTTTCTCTTCCTTTTTTTCCTACAAGGTACATGGCTTTATATAGCCTCAAAATCAACCCTAGAGTAACCTATGGTCAATTGATAGGTTGTAACTTACATCCCCATCAATACCATGATCTCCACTAACCAAATTGTAACCTAAATTATTGAAAACAAGACTTTAAAACTGAAATTTACATCAAAATATCCATAAATTCGAGATTGAAGTCTTGTACTAATCTTGAAAGTCTTTGTAACCTTCCATGCATAAATGAAGCTTTACTTGATTTAAATGGAAACCCTTGTTGCATAAATGAAGCTTGAATTATCTTTAGAAATGCATTTATTGCACTTGAGTTCATTAAATGCATCTTCAGTTCGTCATAAATGAAGTTGGACAACATTTATTTCAACTCCATTTTGAAGCTTTTCTCTTGTCTTGCATAGCATGGTGATAAGGCAACCCTAATTCTCAATCCAAAGATCCAAGCTATGAAGAAGCAAGAACCAGTAAACTAAGAGATTACACCTCCCTATACAATTTAGAATCAACCAAGAGGAAAGGTTAGAAATCAATTACCTCTTATGATCAAAGATCTAGAAGCAAGATTGGAAATCTTGTTCTAGATTGAGTCATTCCACAATCAAACGTGATCAAGGCTGGATTGAATGGCTCAAAATGCAATCTATCACAAGAATTGCAAGAAACCTTAGAAAAGAATTTCTAAGAAAACTCTCTAACTTGAGAGATCAAATTTCATTCATCAAAGTTGAGTTTTACATGACTAGGATGTGACTTTTTATAGCCCATATATGAATAAAACCGCCAACCTTTCAGTTTCCCAAAAATAAAACCTACAACTATTAATGACCATAATTGGCCTACTTAGTAACTCCCCACAATTAAAGTCTAACTTTGAAACCATAGTTTTGAAGCCCAAAAGTTCAAAAATTACAATCAAAAGTTCATGACTAAAAAATAACAAATGAGTCTTTGAAATGTTGGCACAACATCAATCTTGCAAACGTTGACCTTCACATCGTCATGCGCTCTTGGATCAATTAGCAGCATATGAAACGACGGTTGAGTTGGACCTATCCAATTTTTTATGTGAATAAAGAATGCTTGTTTAAGCTTCTTCGTTTTGGCGTGTGTAATAGGTCCACTTGGGAAATGTGGAATACCATGATTCTTATCACATGGTAGGATTCGTATCAAAAAGTTTGGAACGAATTACCTTGATGATCAAGATCAAGAGTAAAGAAAACTCGTTTCTAAACTCGTGATTCGAATCACTCCACAAGAGGTATGATCAACACCACTTAAATGACTCTAGCATGCAAATTCTAAACACAAGAAATTGCAATAAGGAAAATTTAGCTCTCAACAAAGCTAAAAGAAAAACTCAATTCATTCACTTGAAAAATCTGTCTACAATGGAAGAAGAGAGGGCTTTATATAGCCTTTGATACCCTTAACCTAATTGAAAAAGGAGACAAATAGACACTAACTTTATGGGCTAGTTAGTGGGGAAAAGAGTAACCTATATGAGTTAAAATCCAGCCACAACTCCCATATTGAAAACAAACTTAAATGATAAACAAAACTGTAATTACATTTAAAACTAATAAAGGTGTTGTCTTGTAACCATTATTGTAATAATAATCCATAGCTTCAAGTGGCTTGAACTTGTGTTCCATAATTCAAGCTTAGCTTGTCTTGAATGAAGCTTATAATGATACTTGACTTCATTGAATCCATCTCCACCTCATTGAATGCAACTTGAGTTCAAACATCACCATATTAAATGTAACTTTAGTTCAACTTAGTTCTTTTAAGTGAAACCCAAGTTAAACTTAAGTTCCATAAATTCAGCTATGAGTCCATTAAATGCAAGTTAGAATGCATTTAATGTGTCTCCATCATCTAGAACCTCCTCTTTCGAGCTCACCATAGCTTGAATATAAGTGATTAAAGCTTGTTGTAGCTTTTTGGCTTTCGACCTTGTAATTGGACCTTCAGGCATTACAATAGGTCCTTGGTTCATATCAGTCTTTGTAACCTCCCATGCGTAAATGAAGTCTCACTTGAAGTATCATGAAACCCTTGTTGCATAAATGAAGCTTGACAACATTTAATTCATTTCCATTTTGAAGCTTTTCTTTAATCTTGAATAGCATGATAGGATTCATATCACATCATGTATGAGTACAAAATGATCAAAAAACAGAGTTTGGGGCTTACAATTTACTACTCCCTTAAGAGGAATTTCGCCCTCGAAATCAGCATGAGAAAAGTTGTGGGTACTTTTCTTTCATTTTGTCTTCGCTCTCCCATGTTGCTTCCTCGACGTCGTGATTTCTCCACAATACCTTTACCAATGGTATTGACTTGTTCCTAAGTACCTGTTCTTTTCGATCAAGTACTTGTAGAGGTTCTTCCTCATAGGATAGATTCTCCTTAAGTTGTATTGGTTCTGCCTTGAGCACATGTGATAGGTCAGAAATGTATTTCCTCAACATTGATACATGGAAAATATTTTGTACCCGAGACAATTCTATAGGTAAAGCTAATTTGTAAGCTGATGGCCCTACACGTACCAGAATCTCGTAACGCCCTATATATCTCGGGTTCAGTTTCCCTTTTCTTCTGAACCGTAAAATACCCTTCCACGGGGACAGTATCAAGAAAATTTTGTCTCTGATTTCGAATTCTAAATTTCTCCTTCGCTTGTCAGCGTAGCTCTTGCCTATCTTGTGTTGTCTTCAGTCTTTCCCTAATAAACTTAACATTCTCCGAGGTAACTTGGACCAACTCTGGCCCTATCAACTTTCTTTCTCCTACCTCACCCCAACAAATATGGGTTCTACATTTCCTTCCATATAATCCTTCGTATGGTGCAATTCCGATACTAGAATTGATACAAATCCTACCATGCTATGCAAGATGAGAGAAAAGCTTCAAAATGGAGTTGAAAATAAATGTTCAACTTTATTTATGACGAACTAAAGATGCATTTAATGAACTCAAGTGCAACCCATGCTTCATTAAAGACAATCCAAGCTTCATTTATGCAACTAGAGTTTCAAGCTACTCCAAGTGGGGATCTTTTTATGCATGGAAGGTTACAAACTTTATGTACGTTGATCAAAAAGTCAATTCTCGGATTTATTCCTAATTCCATGTAATTTTCAGTTTTAAAGTCTTGTTTTCAATTATTTAGGTTACAAAATAGCTAGTGGAGATCATGGTATTGATGGGGATGTAAGTTACAACCTTTCAATTGACCATAGGTTACTATAGGGTTGATTTTGAGGCTATATAAAGCCATGTACCTTGTAGAAACGAAGAAGAAAAAGAAAAGATTAAAAATGTAATCAAAAGAGGCCTTGAGCTTTTTTACAGCCTTTGAGCTATTTCTTTGCAATTCTATGTAGATTAGGTTGCATGCTTAGAATCATTCAAACTAGACTTGATCCATCTTGCTTGTGGAGTGATTCGAATCTCATACAAGTTCTCTTGCCTTGAGATACGTGATCACAAGGTAATCCGATTTTACTTTCCTTGAGTTTATTTTCAAAATTTGTTTTGGCGTCTTTGAGATTGAGTTATCTAAAGGTCTTGTTTCTTTAAACAAGGTTGTTAGATCCAATTGTCAAGGGTTACTTAACATTTTGATATTAGAATCTTTGGCTTCTTTGGTTTCATTTTGATTTTGAGATTTTTGAGTTTTGTGATCTAATAGTCTTGTTTGTTGTTAACAAGGTAGATTGGATTTTTCAAATTCTTCTTAAATTTCTTATCATTTGGTATCAGAGCCTTAGGCTCAAGATCGGATATATGTTTCATTTGCGCTTATCTTTTATTTGATTTTATTTTTACGTTCTAGTTTTTTTTTTTGTTCTACAATCCGTCCAGTTTTCGTAGTCTCTCAAATATTGTTCAAAACTCATATTTCAATATGTCAATTTATCTTGATGTCTTCATAAAGATTGTAGATCAGGGTCTAATCCTCAACTTTGTCTTCTTTGAGATTTTCTAATTCAACTTTCTTGAGGGTGAAAAGGATGCATTTTTACAAGTGGTGCTGCAAAAAAAGCTGCTATACCCGAGAACTCAGTTCTTGTTTTATTCTTGCTGTTTTTGCCACTAAAGCATGCTAAATCTTAAAATTTCCAATTAGATGTGATCATTAGGTTTAAATTTAACTATTTGGTATTCAATTTTAGATGTTACATTTTGAAAGTTTGACAAGTTGGTGGTTACATATTAAAAATGGCAGTTACATTTCTGCACATGAATTATTTAGCCATTACATTTCAATTTGTGACTCCTATGTTTAAAAATTTCAGCCATTGGTTATTACTTATCCAAGAGTTACATTGTTTCTTCTTCATTTATCTAGCCATGGCCTTAAATTTTTCAATTGTCAAGTTAGTTGGTTTGTTTTTAAAGTGTGCATCCATTGAATTGCAAATTATCTTGACTACTTCATACAAATTTTGAGAGGTGAAATTGAGAATCATTTTGTTTTCTCACAATTGAGTGCATACATGAGTGACCTAAATATTATTGAGTGTAAACTTGTGAGGGAGTGTTGTGAGGTCCTTTGTATTTTCTTAGCTTATTTGTGCATCAATCTTTCACAAAGAAAATGATACAAGGAAGAAATTCAAGAGAGCAAGGCCGAAGATTGAAATAAAGTTTCAGTTTGTGTTACAACGACATCCATAGATTCGAGGACGAATCTTCTTGAAGAAGGGGAGAATGATACAAATCCTACCATGCTATGCAAGATGAGAGAAAAGCTTCAAATGGAGTTGAAAATAAATGTTGTCCAACTTTATTTATGACGAACTAAAGATGCATTTAATGAACTCAAGTGCAACCCATGCTTCATTAAAGACAATCCAAGCTTCATTTATGCAACTAGAGTTTCAAGCTACTCCAAGTGGGGATCTTTTTATGCATGGAAGGTTACAAACTTTATGTAGGTTGATCAAAAAGTCAATTCTCGGATTTATGCCTAATTCCATGTAATTTTCAGTTTTAAAGTCTTGTTTTCAATTATTTAGGTTACAAAATAGCTAGTGGAGATCATGGTATTGATGGGGATGTAAGTTACAACCTTTCAATTGACCATAGGTTACTATAGGGTTGATTTTGAGGCTATATAAAGCCATGTACCTTGTATTAAGGAAGAAGAAAAAAAAAAGATTAAAAATGTAATCAAAAGAGGCCTTGAGCTTTTTTATAGCCTTTGAGCTATTTCTTTGCAATTCTATGTAGATTAGGTTGCATGCTTAGAATCATTCAAGCTAGACTTGATCGATCTTACTTGTGGAGTGATTCGAATCTCATACAAGTTCTCTTGCCTTGAGATAGATGCTTGATCACAAGGTAATCCGATTTTACTTTCCTTGAGTTTATTTTCAAATTTCGTTTTGGGGTCTTTGAGATTGAGTTATCTAAAGGTCTTGTTTCTTTAAATAAAGTTGTTAGATCCAATTGTCAAGGGTTACTAACATTTTGACATTAGAATCTTTGGCTTCTTTGGTTTCATTTTGATTTTGAGATTTTTGAGTTTTGTGATCTAATAGTCTTGTTTGTTGTTAACAAGGTAGATTGGATTTTTCAAATTCTTCTTAAATTTCTTATCAAGAATGATAACTATTATTGTATGCAGTATCAACGATAGGTGAGTCTCCCAACTTCCTTTGTCTTGTAATACGCATGCTCGAAGCATGTCTTCGAGGGTCTGAATCGTTCTCTCTGACTGACCATCGGTTTGTGGATGAAATGTCGTACTAAAGTGTGATAAGTAACTCTTGATGATTTTCAATCTAACAACCTTGTTGAAGAATAAGACCTTTAGATGTAAAACTCAAAAACCCCAAACCTAGATGATTTCATCCCAAGGAAGAATATAGAAACGGATTTACCTTGATGATCAAGATCAAGAGTAGAGAAAACTTGTTTCTAAACTCAAGATTCGAATCACTCCACAAGTACTTTGATCAACGCTACTTGAATGATCCTAGCATGCAAATCTAAACACAAGATATGAAAAGAAACAAGCTCATGGCTTAAGAAGAAAAATATGAAACTTTTCATTCAAAACATGATTCCAAGTCTTTTTACAATACATCTTAGATGGCTTTATATAGCCTTCCAATTGTAACCTAAACCTAAGCTAAAATGACATGTTTGAGAATGTAACTTCCCTAACTTTAATGTCATAACCATCCACTACTCAAATGTAACCTAAAACATTGAAATAGAAACTTTAAAACTGAAATTACAAGTAAATGAGGTATAAATCCGAGAATTTAATCTTCTAACAACAATTCTAGTCTTTGTAACCTCCCAAGGTGTAAATGAAGCTCCACTTTAAGTAACTTGAAGTGTAGTCCCATTAATTGATGCTTGACTTGCATTAAATGAAGCTTGAGATGCACTTAATTTCATTTAATTGCAACTTAAGTTCTTTCAATGCAACTTGACTTCAACTTTAATGCAACTTGAGTTTATAAAAAATGAAGCCTTGATGCATTTAATGCAACTCCATTTTTAGCTCTTCTTTAGTCTTGACTAGCATTGTAGTATTCATATCAAAGTGCAGCGTTCCTGATAAGCGCCGAATTTATTGGTTTCACAAAGCTAGAGGTCCTTCTAGGATCTTTGCAAACATCACGAACAAGGCTAACTTAACGAATTGATTTCAACCAAGAGTTTAGTTAGAAAATGAATCACTCTTAGATCAAACTTAGAATAAGGATGGTCACTCCTAAATCCTAAGACGGCTCACTCTAGAATTAGCTTGATCGAGGCTAATCCAATGAATCAGTTAAACATCAAACCTAAAGTAAGATTTGAAAGAAAGTTAACACCAAATGGGGCTAATTAAAACACAAGTTTTTTCATAAAGGTTCTGCCTTTTCCATGCCAATACAAGTCTTTAAATAGGCCAAAATGGTCGTGCAAGGCACCAAAGACTAAAAGTCTTCAATAAGCATTAAATGTAAATGATGAAAAAATTGACCTAGGAATTTAATACTTGATTGCACAACGTTTGAGAGCTCTCAATATGGAACAAAAAACATAGAAATGCTTTAAATGGTCTTAATTATTGCTCCTTCAAGTACATGCAATGGATCAATGGTTTGATTCACATCAAGTTGGGAACTAAGCTATTGTATTCAACTACATGTCATCCTCAAACGGATGGTCAAACCGAGGTTGTTAATAGAACCATGACTACTATGCTTAGGGCTATTATTGATAAGAATCTTAAGACTTGGGAGGATTGTTTGCCATTCATAAAATTTGCATATAATAGGGTTGTTCATAGCACTACTAAATGCACTCCTTTTGAAATCGTTTATGGCTTTAATCCTTTAACTCCTATTGATTTATTGCCTATGCCCCCTAATGAGTTTGTGAGTCTTGATGCAAATGCAAAGGTTGAGTTTGTTCATAAGTTGCACAAGAAAGTTAAAGAGCACATTGAGAAGCAAAATTTCAAGGAAAGTTAAAAAATCAATAAGGGACGTAAGCTCTTAGTCTTCAAACCGGGAGATTGGGTTTGGGTACATTTTCAAAAGGAAAGGTTTCCTAATCAAAGAAAATCAAAGATTTTGCCACGAGGAGATGGACGTTTCCAAGTTCTTGAGAGAATCAATGACAATGCTTATAAAATTGATTTACCAGGTGAGTATGGTGTTAGTGCAATCTTTAATGTTGCTGACTTGAGTCCTTTTGATGCAAATGGCTATGATTCGAGGGCGAATCTGATATGAACCCTGCAATGCCAATCAAGAATAAAGAAGAGCTTCAAGATGGAGATACATTAAATGCACCATGACTTCATTTATGATGAACTCGAGTTGCATTATAAAGGAATTAAACTTGAATTAAATGAACTCAAGTTCATTTAATGCAAGTCAACCATCAATTAATGGAACAACACTTCAAGCTACTTCACTATGAGCTTCATTTACTAATGGATGGTTACAAATACCTAGAAGAATGAATGCAATATTCAATCTCGGATTTATGACCCTCTATTATGTAATTTTCAGTTTTTAAGCATATTTCATAAATTTTAGGTTACATTTGAGTAGTGGATAGTTATGGTATTAAAGTTGTAGAGGTTTCAATATTAAACATGTCATTTTAGCTTATTTTAGGTTACAATTCAAAGGCTATATAAAGCCATCAAAGATGTATTGTAAAGGAGGACTTGGAATCATGTTTTGAATGAAAAGTTGCATATTTTGCTTCTTAAGCCATGAGCTTGTTTCTTTGCATATCTTGTGTTTAGATTTGCATGCTAGGATCATTCATGTAGCGTTGATCAAACTACTTGTGGAGTGATTCGAATCTTGAGTTTAGAAACAAGTTTTCTCTACTCTTGATCTTGATCATCAAGGTAAATCCGTTTCTATCTTCTTCCTTGGGATGAAATCATCTAGGTTTGGGGGTTTTGAGTTTTAGATCTAAAGGTCTTGTTTTTCAATAAGGTTGTTAGATTTAAAATTCTCAAGGATTACTTATCAAAATCCTTCTCAAGAGGGGGAGGATGATATGAACAAAGGACCACCTATTATCATGCCTGAAGGTCCAATTACAAGGTTGAAAGCCAGAAAGCTTCAACAAGCTTTAATCACTTATATTCAAGCTATGGTGAGCTCAAAAGAGGAGGTTTTAGAAGATGTTGGAGCCTTTCCCTACATGTTGTGCAAAGTTGAACTTCAAGATGGAGACACATTAAATGCATTCTAACTTGCATTTAATGGACTCATAGCTGAATTTATGGAACTTAAGTTTAACTTGGGTTTCACTTAAAATAACTAAGTTGAACTAAAGTTACATTTAATATGGTGATGTTTGAACTCAAGTTGCATTCAATGAAGTGGAAATGGATTCAATGAAGTCAAGTATCATTATAAGCTTCATTCAAGACAAGCTAAGCTTCAATTATGGATTATTATTACAATAATGGTTACAAGACAACACCTTTATTAGTTTTAAATGTAATTACAGTTTTGTTTATCATTTAAGTTTGTTTTCAATATGGGAGTTGTGGCTGGATTGTGACTCATATAGGTTACTCTTTTTCCCACTAACTAGCCCATAAAGTTAGTGTCTATTTGTCTCCTTTTTCAATTAGGTTAAGGGTCTCAAAGGCTATATAAAGCCCTCTCTTCTTCCATTGTAGACAGATTTTTTAAGTGAATGAATTGAGTTTTTCTTTTAGCTTTGTTGAGGCTACGTTTTCCTTATTGTATTTTCTTGTGTTTAGAATTTGCATGCTAGAGTTATTCAAGTGGTGTTGATCATACCTCTTGTGGAGTGATTCGAATCACGAGTTTAGAAACGAGTTTTCTTTACTCTTGATCTTGATCATCAAGGTAATCCGTTCCAAACTTTTCCTTGGGTTGATTCCATGTTGTTTTGGGGTTTTTGAGTTTTAGATCTAAAGGTCTTGTTTCTCAACAAGGTTGTTAGGTCTAATTCTTGGGAGTTACTTAACAAAGACTTTCAAGACTACCAAGGGACTTCAATCTCGGATTTGTGGCCATGTCAATGTAATTTTCAGTTTTAAAGTTTTGTTTTCAATGATTTAAGTTAAAATTTAGCTAGTGGACAATATGGTATTGATGGAGTTGTAAGTTACAACTTTTCAATTGACCATAGGTTACTACTCTAGGGTTGATTTTGAGGCTATATAAAGCCATGTAACTTGTAGGAAAAAAAAAAGAAAAAGATTCAAAATGAAATCAAAGAAGCCAAAGATTCTAGTGTCAAAATGTTAAGTAACCCTTGACAATTGGATCCAACAACCTTTCTTAAAGAAACAAGACCTTTAGATAACTCAATCTCAAAGACCCCAAAACCAATTTTGAAAATCAACTCAAGGAAAAGTAAAATCGGATTAGGTTGCATGCTTAGATTCAAGCTTGACTTGATCAATCTTTCTTTTGTTGTGATTCGGATCTTATACAAGTTCTCTTGCCTTGAGATGTTTGATCGACAAGGTAATCTGATATGAAATTTAAGGAGGAATGTAAAATCTAATCTACCTTGTTAACAACAAACAAGACTATTAGATCACAAAACCCAAAAATCTCAAAATCAAAATGAAATCAAAGAAGCCAAAGATTCTAATGTCAAAATGTTAAGTAACCCTTGACAATTGGATTTAACAACCTTGTTTAAAGAAACAAAACCTTTAGATAACTCAATCTCAAAGACCTCAAAACGAATTTTGAAAATAAACTCAAGGAAAGTAAAATCGGATTACCTTGTGATCAAGCATCTCAAGGCAAGAGAACTTGTATGAGATTCGAATCACTCCACAAGCAAGATTGATCAAGTCTAGCTTGAATGATTCTAAGCATGCAACCTAATCTACATAGAATTGCAAAGAAATAGCTCAAAGGCTATAAAAAAGCTCAAGGCCTCTTTTGATTACATTTTTCAATCTTTTCTCCTTTTTCCTCATGGATTACATGTGGCTATTTATAGCCTTCAAAATTGAACCCTAAAGATAACCTATGGACATTTAAGAGTGGTAACTTACATCCCCATCAATACCATAATGTCCACTAACTATTTTGTAACCTAAAACATTGAAAACAAGACTTTAAAACTGAAATTTACATCAAATTAGCCATAAATCCGAGAATGGTGTCTCTTTGTTAGCTTTGTAACTCTTTGTAACCATCCAAGAGTAAATGAAGCACATCTTGAAGTATCTTGAAGCCCTTGTTCCATAAATGAAGCTTGTTATTCTTTAATAAATGATGAGTTGCACTTGAGTTCATTAAATGCAACTTGTGTTAAACTTTCATGAATTTGACTTCATTTAATGTGACGCCATGAGTTGCCTTGGTTCATATCATAATCCGATTTTACGTTTCCTTGAGTTGATTTTCAAAATTGGTTTTGGGGTCTTTGAGATTGAGTTATCTAAAGGTCTTGTTTCTTTAAGCAAGGTTGTTGGATCCAATTGTCAAGGGTTACTTAACGTTTTGACATTAGAATATTTGGCTTCTTTGATTTCATTTTGATTTGGGGTTTTGGGATTTTAGATAGAAAGGTCTTGGTTAACAAGATTAGTAGGTTTCATTTCTCATCATTTGAGATTTTTGGATTTGTGATCTAATAGTCTTGTTTGTTAACAAGGTAGTGAGATAATTTCAATTCCTCTTTAAATTTCTTTTCATTTGGTATCAGAGTCTTAGGCTCAAGATCGGATATATGTTTCCTTTGCATTTATATTGAATGTGTTTTAAATTTTTATGTTTTAGTTTTTTTTTTTTTTTGCAAACTGTCCAGTTTTCGTAGTGTCTGAAAAAGTACCAAAAAGTCATATTTCTACAATCATTATGAAGACGTCAAGATAAAAAGAATTGCAGAAATATATCTCAAAGGCTATAAAAAAAGCTCAAGACCTCTTTTGATTATATTTTCAATCTTTTTCTTTTTTTTTTCCTACAAGTTACATGGCTTTATATAGCCTCAAAATCAACCCTAGAGTAGCAACCTATGGTCAATTGAAAGGTTGTAACTTACAACTCCATCAATACCATATTGTCCACTAGCTAAATTTTAACTTAAATCATTGAAAACAAAACTTTAAAACTGAAAATTACATTGAAATGACCACAAATCCGAGATTGAAGTCCCTTGGTAGTCTTGAAAGTCTTTGTAACCTCCCATGCGTAAATGAAGTCTCACTTGAAGTATCATGAAACCCTTTTTGCATAAATGAAGCTTGACAACATTTAATTCATTTCCATTTTGAAGCTTTTCTTTATTCTTGAATAGCATGATAGGATGTATCATGATGTTTTGACATATGCAAAATGATATCGGTTGCACTAAAGGATGTTGTGATTGGATTTGGGAATCTATTGATTTGGTGACTATAATGTGCATAGAGCTTCATAAGGAGATAGGTAAGACATTGAAATAAGCATATTAAAAGTTTAATTGAAGTAAGTTAAGATCATTAGCAAATTGGGTAAATTTTAGGTGCATTATGTATTGAATGAAAAGCTCTTATTTCTCACAAACTTAGGTAAAGTTGGCTAATTGTTTTAGGTTGATTTATTTACTTATTTTAATGTTTTAAAAAGGGGATTATGATGTAAATAATGAAGTAGGAGCTGGCCAAAGGAGGTGAAGCCTCGGAGTTAAGTTTGACAAGTAGGTGCTATGAAATTTTTAGTAAAACAATAAGCTGCTGGAAAATGGATCAACTTCAAACAACCATATCTCTTAGTTTACTGAACGAACTTCGATGATTTTTGAGTCAAAATCTCAGAAATTGAGTGTAGAATACGAAACTGGGCGGCTGTTTTGAAAATACGAAGAGGATGAAGGCAAAAATTGCAGAATGCTGAGAGGCGTTCACAGTTCTCAGGTAGCAGAACAGTGTGAGGAGATCAGTCTCTTTTGAGCTCTTGAGAAGGAATTATAAGCTGAAATTTTGAGGTAAGTAAGCTAAGATGTTGTACTTGAGGTTTATCAAAAAATATTGGATGGTTGTTTTGATAAATTTTGAGGAACCGAAGCTGAAAGTTGAACCTGAAATTTTAGGTGTAAGGAAAAAACTGCAAGCAAGAGATTGAAGGAGATGTGCTTCCATTTCTATATACCTTACAACCAAGTGTGTATGGTTATTATGAATTGAGTTATAAGACTGAATTAGATTTGTTTTTAAGGTGCATAAAGAAAATAATTAATGTTATTAATTTCATTTTCAGGGCAAGTGGAGATAGGAGTAGCTTATAATCCTTGGAACACTTTTGGTGATTGTGAGTGACTCTATTTTAGAACTAACTTCACCTTTGTTATTCTTCAAAAGCATAAATGTTGATCATTGAATCATGCTTGAATTAATTTTGTATAGTTTCATGGAGTTTTTAATAGAATGTTCTTGATGGAACTTAGGCATGTTTTGAATTAGTTTGTATATTCAATTATGGAAACTAAATTATGGAAGTATGTTTTCCTCTAGAGAATGCCTTGGGTAAATCCACTTGGAAACATGTTTAGGAAAGTAATATGCAAAAATGTTGAGAAATTGTTGTATGTGTTTTGAAAACATGATTTTCATGGTAAACAAAGTATGCTCCTGTATGTTGTTAACCCCCAGTACTGAAGGACATCGAGAAGGTACTTGGGAGGGAGGAATCATGATTTCCCAATACTGAAGGACAATGAGAAGGTATTCGGGTAGTAAATGGTCTTACCCTAATATTGAAGAACATAGAGAAGGTATTAGGGAAAACCAAAGTGTCCAATGGCATTCCACGTACACGTGAGAGAGAGGTATGAACGTTGTTGGTATAAAGATAACTCTATCACCGCTAAGGTTCGAAAGCGGTATCATGCCATGAGTTTTATTGTTATGAGCTTCTACGTTGTTGATCTGTCTATTCTTCATTATAGTACTACATCATGAGTTTTTATGCTATACATAAGTTGTGACTTAAACCTGTAAATTAATAGCAGGGCTTGATTATGTCTACAAACAAGTGTTAAGTTATTTTCTACTTATAGCCTGTCCACTATTATGCTTCACCTTTGAGCTTATAATGTTTTAAAAATGACACTCACTGGGCTTCCCAGCTCACGTTTTCATTGTGTTTACTCTTCCTAGGTAGCAGACGAGTTCCCAGTGCTTAGCCTTAACGAGACCTGTTTGACACCACGCCATTTTAGCTCCTTGTTATACACTTTCTTATGTATAGGGTTTTTAGTGAAAACATATTAGTTGGGTTGTAATAAACTTGAAGCTTTATGACTTGCTAAAGAACATAGTACTGGAAGTGAATTTGTCTTGCTTATATGTGTATTTCAGTGTTCATTCTTGCTTGTTCAAACGTGTTGTATTGCGTTTAATTTTAGGTCAAGTCTTGGGTTAGTCAGGGAGAGCTAGTAAGAGGGTTGGCATCTCTTCCTAGGTTAGGCAAGTAAGCTAGGAGGGGGTGTGACAAAAAGACAATTAGAAGTATGAGTTATTTTGTGCTTTTTGAAAGGCTATAAATCTTGACAGATTACAGAAAAAAACTAAACCATGAAAATCAAAACAAAATTTGATAAACGAAAGGAAACATATATCCGATCTTGAGCCTAAGGCGCTCTGATACCAAATGATAAGAAATTTATGAAGAATTTGAAAATTCTAACAACCTTGTTCATAAAGCAAGACCTTTAGATCACAAACCCAAAAATTCCAAACAAAAATGAAATCAAAGAAGCCAAAGATTCTAATGTCAAAATGTTAAGTAACCCCTGACAATTGGATCTAACAACCTTGCTTAAGCAACAAGACCTTTAGATAATTCAATCTGAAAGACCCCAAAAAGAATTTTAAAAATCAACTCAGGGAAAGTAAAATCGGATTACCTTGTCGATCAAACATGATGTGAATCAAACCATTGATCCATTGCATGTACCTGAAGGAGCAATAACAAGGAGCAAGGCCAAGAAGATTCAAGAGGCTTTTACATTGCATCTCCAAAAGCTCGTGAATGCACAAGGAGAGACCAAGATTTTTGAGCTCAAAATTCTTTATAATGTTAGTACAACAAGTCAAGATGAGAATGGAGTGAAGATGGCACGGGAAAAGTTGTCTAGTTTGAAAGATGGCACGGAGGACAAAAAAAGTGTGCAGAAAATGTGAACAGGTGGCTGTCTAGATTGCACCTCTTGGGATTTCGTGATGTCAAACCTCGTCAAACGAAATAGTCATGCATGGCGGATCCTACAGTAGATAATTAAGACCATTTAAAGCATTTCTATGTTTTTTGTTCCATATTTAGAGCTCTCAAACGTTGTGCAATCAAGTTTTAAATTCCTAGGTCAATTTTTCTTCATTTCACATTTAATGCTTTTTAAAGACTTTTGGTCTTTGGTGCTTTGCACGACCATTTTGGCCTATTTAAAGGCTTGTATTGGCATGGAAAAGGCAGAACCTTTATGAAAAAAACTTGTGTTTTGTTTAGCCCCATTTGGTGTTAACTTTCTTTCAAATCTTGCTTTAGGTTTGATATTTAACCGATTCATTGGATTAGCCCCGATCAAGCTAATTCTGGAGTGAGTCGTCTTAGGATCTAGGAGTGACCATCCTTATTCTAAGTGTGATCTAAGAGTGATTCATCTTCTAACTAAACTCTTAGTTGGAGTCAATTCGTTAAGTTAGCCTTGTTCGTGACGTTTGCAAAGATCCTAGAAGGATGATACGAATCCTACCATGCTATGCAAGACGAGAGAAAAGCTTCAAAATGGAGTTGAAATAAATGTTGTCCAACTTCATTTATGACGAACTGAAGATGCATTTAATGAACTCAAGTGCAATAAATGCATCTTTAAAGATAACTCAAGCTTCATTTATTCAACAAGGGTTTCAATTTAAATCAAGTGAAGCTTCATTTATACATGGAAGGTTACAAAAACTTTCAAGATTAGTACAAGACTTAAATCTCGGATTTATGGATATTTTGATGTAAAGTTCAGTTTTAAAGTCTTGTTTTCAATAATTTAGGTTACAATTTGGTTAGTGGAGATCATGGTATTGATGGGAATGTAAGTTACAACCTTTCAATTGACCATAGGTTACTCTAGGGTTGATTTTGAGGCTATATAAAGCCATGTATCTTGTAGGAAAAAAAGGAAAAGAAAAAGATTAAAAATGTAATCAAAAGAGGCCTTGAGCTTTTTTTTATAGCCTTTGAGCTATGTTTCTTTGCAATTCTATGTAGATTAGGTTGCATGCTTAGAATCATTCAAGCTTGACTTGATCAATCTTGCTTGTGGAGTGATTCGGATCTCAAGTAAGTGTTTTCTTGCCTTGAGATATTTGATCGACAAGGTAATCCGATTTTACTTTCCTTGAGTTGATTTTCAAAATTGGTTTTGGGGTCTTTGAAATTGAGTTATCTAAAGATCTTGTTTCTTTAAGCAAGGTTGTTAGATCCAATTGTCAAGGGTTACTTAACATTTTGACATTAGAATCTTTGGCTTCTTTGATTTCATTTCGATTTTAGATTTTTAGATTTTCCAAATTCCTCTAAATTTCTTATCAAAAGTTGTCTCCATTCAAAGTTTGTCGAGTCTGAAACCATAAATTCGTCCCCCTAAAGCGAAGTTCGTCTAGTTTGGACCAAGATGGACCAAAGTTGTGTCCATTCAAAGCTGTCTCCATTCGAAGTTTTTGGGTATGAAATCATAAGTTGTCCCCTGGAGCGAAGTTCATCCTTTTTTGACCAAGATGGACCAAAGTTGTCTCCATTCGAAGTTTTGTCGAGCCTGAAACCAAAAATCGTGCCCTAGAGCGAAGTTGGTCCTGTTTGGACCAAGATGGACCAAAGTTGTCTCCATTCGAAGTTTTGTCGAGTGTGAAACCAAAGTTCGCTCCCTAGAGCGAAGTTCGTCCTGTTTGGACCAAGATGGACCAAAGTTGTCTCCATTCGAAGTTTTTCGACCCATAAGTTTGTCCCCTCAAGGGTAGTTCGTCCTAATTGGACCAAGATGGACTAAAGTTGTCTCCATTCAAAGTTCAGTCGAGTTTGAAACCAAAGTTCGTCCCCTAGAGCGATTTTCGTCTTGTTTGGACAAAGATGGACCAAAGTTGTGTCCATTAGAAGTTTTTTCGAGTTTGAAACCTTATGTTCGTCCCTTAGAACGAAGTTCGTCCTGTTTGTGATCAACAACGTTGTCTCCATTCGAAGTTTTTTGGCTATGAAATCATAAGTTGTCCCCTAGAGCGAAGTTCGTCCTGTTTGAACCAAAGTTGTCTCCATTCGAAGTTTGTCGAGTCTGAAACAATAAGCTCGTCCTGTTTGGACCAAGATTGACCACAAATGTCTCCATTCGAAGTTTATCAAGTCTGAAATGAATGTTCGTCCCCTACAGCGAAGTTCGTCTTGTTGGGACCAAGATGGACCAAAGTTATCTCCATTCGAAATTTATCAACTCTGAAACAATTAGTTCGTCCCCTAAAGAGAATTTCATCCTGTTTGGACCAAGATGTACCAAAGTTGTCTCCATTCGAAGTTTTGTCGAGTTTGAAACCAATGTTTGTCCCCTAGAGCGAAGTTTGTCTTGTTTGGACAAAGATGAACCAAAGTTGTCTCCATTCGAAGTTTGTCGAGTATGAAACCATAAGTTAGCCCCCTACAATGAAGTTCGCCCTGTTTGGACCAAGATAGACCACAAATGTCTCCATTCGAAGTTTGTCAAGTCTGAAACCAAAGTTTGTGCCCTAGAGCGAAGTTCGTCTTGTTGGACCAAGATGGACCAAAGTTGTCTCCATTCGAAGTTTCGTCGAGTTTGAAACCAAAGTTCTGTTGGGAATCGGATCCCCGTGAGCAGCGAAAACTTGATTTAAAGATCAATTTGCTAGTTTGTTTTGGTTTACTTCAAATATCAATACATTGGTAAAATACAGAGAACAAGCAATCCTAATCTAATTAGGCATGGAACTAAGCACACAAACACATGCTATACAAATCCTAAACTAAAAGGGAATTTGAAATTACCTTTGCAGTTTCAATTTTCTTCAACAGTTTGCTCCAAAAGTACAACAACAAAATTCCTCTGTTCTTCTTCTCCAACAGGACAACAACCACTTGGCAAACTCCCTATCCTCTGGATTCCACTTAGATCTCTCCTTTGTGGGAAGGAGCCAACAATTGGAAAAAGGTGAAAAGGGGAATTTAAGTTTTGAGAGAGAATTCTACTTTTTGCAATTTTCCAAATGTAACTGATTATCGATTAACTAAAACCATCTCCCTTCTCCCTGTTTATCTATCGATAAGGAGAAGGAGAGGGGTAGTGGGAACGTGTCTGGATGAGCCTAAAAAAAACTACTTTTTTCGAGACTACGAAAACTGGACGATTTGCAAAATAGAAAAAGAAAACTAAAACATGAAAATTTTTAAAAAATCAATATAAATGCAAAGGAAACATATATCCGATCTTGAGCCTTCAAATGATATGAAATTTAAGAGGAATTATAAAAATCTACTAATCTTGTTAACAAAACAACAAGAAGAAAACAAGAACTCATGTTCTCAGGTATAGCAGTTTTTTTCAGAATCAGTTGTAAAAATGCATTCTTTTTACCCTCAAGCAAGCTGAATTAGAAAATTTCATAGAAGAGAAAATTGAAGTTTAGACCCCGATCTACAATAATGATGCAGACACTAAGATGAAAACAATTGCAGAAATATGACTTTTTGGTGCTTTTTCGAGACTACAAAAACGGTCCAGTTTGCAAAAAAAAAACATGAAAATTTAAAACAAATTCAATACAAATGCAAAGGAAACATATATCCGATCTTGAGCCTATGTCTCTGATACCAAATCATGAGATTTTAAAATGTAATGAAAAGAGATCTTTGAGCTTTTTTATAGCCTTGAGCTATGTCTTTGCAATTCTATGTAGATTAGGTTGCATGCTTAGAATCATTAAAGCTTGACTTGATCAATCTTGCTTGTGGAGTGATTCGGATCTCATACAAGTTCTCTTGTCTTGAGATGTTTGATCGACAAGGTAACATTTTGACATTAGAATCTTTGGTTTCTTTGATTCCATTTTCATTTGGGATTTTTGGGTTTTAGATCTAAAGATCTTGTTTGTTTTATGAACAAGGTAGATAGATTATTTTCATTCCTTTTCAATTTCTCATCAGTTACCTCAATTCGAAGTTTGTCGAATCTGACACCATAAGTTAGTCCTGTTTGGACCAAGATGGACCAAAGTTGTCTCCATTCGAAGTTTGTCGAGTCTTAAACCATAAGTTCACTCCCTACAGCGATGTTCGTCCTGTTTGACCTAGATGAACCAGAAATGTCACCATTCCAAGTTTATCGAGTCTGAAACCAAAGTTCGTCACCTAGAGTGAACTTCGTCCTGTTTGGACCAAGATGGACCAAAGTTATCTCCATTCGAAGTTTGTCGACTCTGAAACCATAAGTTCGTCCCCTAAAGCAAAGTTCGTCCTGTTTGGACAAGGATGGACCAAAGTTTTCTCCATTTGAAGTTTTGTCAAGTTTTAAACCGAAGTTCGTCTCCTAAGCGAAGTTCGTCCTTTTTGGACAAAGATGGACCAAAGTTGCTCCATTTGAAGTTTGTTGAATTTGAAACAACTAGTTGTCCCCTAGTGTAAAGATCATCCTGTTTGGACAAAGATGGACCAATGTTGTCTCCATTCGAAGTTTTGTAGATCTAAAATCTTAAGTTCGTCCTATTTAGCGAAGTTCGTCCTGTTTGAACCAAGATGGACAAAAGTTGTTTGCATTTGAAGTTTTGTCGAGTCTGAAACAAAAGTTCACCTAGAGCGAAGTTCGTCTTCTTTGGACAAAGTTGGACCAAAGTTGTCTCCATTCGAAGTATGTCGACTCTTAAACAAAAGTTCGTGCCCTAGAGCGAAGTTCGTCCTGTTTGGACCAAAGTTGTCTCCATTCGAAGTTTTGTCGAGTTTGAAACCAAAGTTCGTCTTGTTTGGACAAAGATGGACCAAAGTTGTCTCCATTCGAAGTTTGTCGATTCTAAAACCATAAGTTCGTCCCCTACAGCGAAGTTCGTCCTGTTTGGACTAAGATGGACCAAAGTTAACTCGATTCAAAGTTTCTCGACTCTGAAACCATAATTTCGTCTCCTAAAGTGAAGTTTGTCTTGTGTTCGACCGAGATGGACCAAAGTTGTCTCCATTCGAAAGTTTTCGAGTCTCAAACCATAAGTTCATCCCCTTCAACGAAGTTCGTCCTGTTTGGTCCAAGGTGGATCACAAATGTCTCCATTCGAAGTTTATCGAGTCTGAAACCAAAGTTCGCCCTTGAGCGAAGTTCGTCCTGTTTGGACCAAGATGGACCACAAATGTCTCCATTTGAAGTTTATCAAGTCCAAATGAATGTAAGTCCCCTAGAGCGAAGTTCGTCCGGTTGGGACCAAGATGGACCAAAGTTGTCTCCATTCAAAATTTGTCAAGTCTAAAACAATAAGTCTGTCCCCTAGAGCAAAGTTCGTCCCATTTTAAAAGAGATGGACCAAACTTGTCTCCATTCAAAGTTTGTCGAGTCTGAAACCATAAGTTCATCCCCTACAGCGAAGTTCGTCCTTTTTTGACCAAGATAGACCAAAGTTATCTCCATTCAAAGTTTTGTCGAGTTTGAAACCGAAGTTCGTCCCCTAGAACGAAGTTCCTCCTGTTTGGACCAAGATGGACCAAAGTTCCAAACAAGACGAACTTCGAATGGCGACAACTTTGGTCCATCTTGGTCCCAACCAGGACGAACTTCGTTGTAGGGGACGAACTTATGGTTTCAGATTCGACAAACTTTGAATGGAGACAACTTTGGTCCATCTTGTTCCAAACAGGACGAACTTCGCTCTAGGGGACGAACTTATTGTTTCAGACTCGACAAACTTCGAATGGGACAACTTTGGTCCATCTTGGTCCAAATAGGAAGAATTTCGCTTTACGGGACAAACTTATTATTTTAGAGTCGACAAACTTCGAATGGAGACAACTTTGGTCCATCTTGATCCAAACTAGGCAAACTTCGCTTTAGGGGACAAACTTATGGTTTCAGACTCAACAAACTTCGAATTGAGACAAATTTGGTCCATCTTGGTCCAAACATGACTAACTTCGCTCTAAGGGACAAACTTATGGTTTCAGACTCGATAAACTTCGAATGGAGACAACTTTTGTTCTTCGTGGTCCCAACAGGACGAACTTCGCTCTAGGGGAAGAACATTCGTTTCGGACTTCATAAACTTCGAATGAAGACATTTGTGGTCCATCTTGGTCCAAATAGGACGAACATCGCTAGGGGGCAAACATATGATTTCAGATCTGAAAACTTTGAATTGAGACAACTTTGTTGATCTATGTCCAAATAGGACGAACTTCGTTCTACGAGACGAACTTATGGTTTCAAACTTGATAAAACTTCTAATGGACACAACTTTGATCCATTTTGTCCAAACAAGACGAACTTCACTCTAGGGGACAAACTTTGGTTTCAAACTCGACAAAACTTCGAAAGGAGACAACTGATAAGCGTCGAATTTGTTGGATTAACAAAGCTAGAGGTTCTTCTAGGATCTTTTCAAACATCACGAACAAGGCTAACTTAACGAATTGATTCCAACCAAGAGTTTAGTTAGAAGATGAATCACTCTTAGATCAAACTTAGAATAAGGATGGTCACTCCTAGATCCTAAGACGACTCACTCCAGAATTAGCTTCATCGGGGCTAATCTAATGAATCGGTTAAACATCAAACCTAAATCAAGATTTGAAGAAGTTAACACCAAATGGGGCTAAACACACAAGTTTTTTTCTAAGGTTCTGCCTTTTCCATGCCAATACAAGCCCTTAAATAGGCCAAAATTGTTGTGCAAAGCACCAAAGACCAAAAGTCTTCAAAAAGCATTAAATGTGAAATTAAGAAAAAATTGACGTAGGAATTTAAAACTTGATTGCACAACATTTGAGAGCTCTAAATACGGAACAAAAAACATAGAAATGCTTTAAATTGTCTTAATTAACAGCTGTAGAATCCGCCATGCATGAGGATATCGTTTGACGAGGTTTGACGTCACAAAATCCAAAGAGGTGCAATTTGGACAGCCACCTGTTCACATTTTCTACACACTTTTTGTCCTCCGTGCCATCTTTCAAACTAGACAACTTTTCTCGTGCTGATGAGAAATTTAAGAGTAATTAGAAAAATCCAATCTATCTTGTTAACAACAAACAAGACTATTAGAACACAAAACCAAAAAATCTCAAAATCAAAATGAAATCAAAGAAGCCAAAGATTCTAATGTCAAAATGTTAAGTAACCCTTGACAATTGGATCTAACAACCTTGCTTAAAGAAACAAGACCTTTAGATAACTCAATCTCAAAGACCCCAAAACCAATTTTGAAAATCAACTTAAGCAAAGTAAAACCGGATTACCGGATTACCTTATGAGGTTAGGAGTTTTCATGGCCTAGCTAGTTTCTATAGAATGTTATAAAGGACTTTAGTACCATAGCTGCACCATTGAATGTGACTTAGTGAAAAAGAATGTTGTTTTTGAATGGGGGAAAATGCAAGAGAAAGCTTTTAATGAACTGTAGGAAAAATTAATCAATGCTCCATTACTTATCTTGCCTAACTTTGATAAGGCGTTTGAAATTGAGTGTGATGCAAGTGGTTTGGGCATAGGTGCTGTTTTAATGCAAGATGGAAGACCCTTAATGTATTTTAGTGAAAAACTAAATGGGGTCGCATTGAATTATCCTACCTATGATAAAGAATTGTTTGCTTTAGTTCTTACATTGCAGGTATGGCAACACTACCTATGGCCGAGAGAGTTTGTGATCCACACTGATCATGAAAGCTTGAAGCATCTTAAAGGTCAAAGCAAGTTGAATCGTAGGCATGCAAAGTGGGTAGAGTTTATTGAGACATTTCCCTATATTATCAAATATAAGCAAGGTAAGGACAATGTGGTGGCTGATGCTTTGTCTAGAAGGTATAATCTCTTTACTTCTCTTAGTGCAAAAATTCTTGGATTTGAGCATATCAAGGAGTTATACAGAGATGACCATGACTTTGGAATTATTTATTGATAAGTAACTCTTGATGATTTTAAATCTAACAACCTTGTTGAAGAATAAGACCCTTAGATCTAAAACTCAAAAACCCCAAATCTAAATGATTTCATCCCAAGGAAGAAGATAGAAACGGATTTACCTTGATGATCAAGATCAAGAGTAGAGAAAACTTGTTTCTAAACTCAAGATTCGAATCACTCCACAAGTAGTTTGATCAACGCTACTTGAATGATCCTAGCATGCAAATCTAAACACAAGATATGCAAAGAAACAAGCTCATGGCTTAAGAAGCAAAATATGCAACCTTTTCATTCAAAACATGATTCCAAGTCTTTTTACAATACATCTTAGATGGCTTTATATAGCCTTCCAATTGTAACCTAAAACTAAGCTAAAATGACATGTTTGAGAATGTAACTTCCCTAACTTTAATGTCATAATCATCCACTACTCAAATGTAACCTAAAACATTGAAATAGAAACTTTAAAACTGAAATTACAAGTAAATGAGGTATAAATCCGAGAATTAATCTTCTAACAACAATTCTAGTCTTTGTAACCTCCCAAGGTGTAAATGAAGCTCCACTTGAAGTAACTTGAAGTGTAGTCCCATTAATTGATGCTTGACTTGCATTAAATGAAGCTTGATATGCACTTAATTTCATTTAATTGCAACTTAAGTTCTTTCAATGCAACTTGACTTCAACTTTAATGCAACTTGAGTTCATCATGAATGAAGCCTTGATGCATTTAATGCAACTCCATTTTTAGCGACTTTAGTCTTGACTAGCGTTGTAGGATTCATATCATCCTCCCCTTCTTCAAGAGGATTCGTCCTCGAATCAAAAGGGTCTCCTACATTAAAGGGACGGAAATCAGCAGCATTAAAAATATAATTGACGTCATCTTCTCCTTGTAGAACAATCTTGTAGTCATGGAACGCCATAGGTAAACTGTCTCTTGAATTCCACATAGGTTTCTTTTGAAATGAACAACGATCCTTCCAAAAGTGTCTTCAAACCCAATCACCCGGTTTGAAAACCTTATGCTTGCTGCGATAGATCAATTTAGAAGCAATTTTGAAGTCTTGCCACTCAATAAACTCTTTTGCATTGACTTTTGAAGAAAACTTTGAATCAAGCCTCACAATGAGTAATTTAGCATCCTGTAAAAACTTCAAAGAAACACTAGAGAAACATGGTTTGAGCTCATCCATTAGAAAACAAGTTCTTTTATATAAAAGATCAAAAATATTTTGCTTTGAAAGCAAAATATATTTAAACTCACAACCTCTTTCACACAAGCTCACATTATTGGTTTTTCTCTCATTTCTCTCTATAGGCCATAAACTAATCTCATGCTTTTCTCCATCACTCATTTTCTCACAAGATTCTTTTTCAAACAATTGACATGCTTTTGTCTTGACCTTTTTTGCCTTTTTCTCTAACTCACACACATCAATATGTACTTCATCATGAGTAGGTGTTACAAACAAACAAGTCTTTGCAATCTAATCTCCTAGTAAACTCACTAGCATGTGTTACACTAAATTACAAAGTAAATCATTTTGAATTTTTCCACTTTCTACCTCAACAATAGACTTATTTTTAGTAGGTAAACTAACCCTTTCCAAAGTTGAACTAACATTTAAAATTTGTTTAGGTTTAATGTACCTTGTAGACTTCCTTTGGAGACGTTTTTCAATCTTTATGGCTATGCGCACCATCCTCTCCAAATCCTCATAAGGTTGAAGATCAAGTTGAATTGCAATCTCCTTGTTAAGTCCTCTAAAGAATCGAGCCATTGTAACAGTTTCATCCTCATAAATTTCGAGTTCCTCAAGCAACATTTGCATCTCCATGTAGTAAGCCTCCACACTTTTGCTCCCTTGTCTCAAAGTTCGCAAGTTATGGAAAAACTTAGGAACAAAGTGCTCCCGCATTATTTGCTTAAGAACATTCCATGATTAAATTGGACGGTTAAGGTTCCTCCTACTCAAAAACAATTTATCCCACCAAGTAATGGCATAATCTCTAAGATGAGAAACGATGAGTTTTACCTTTTCTGCTCATTCAAAGTGCAACAATGAAAGACATGCTCAACTTGCCTTTCCCATTGAATGTACTCCGTTGGATTTGTACTTCCATAGAATTTAGGAAAATTCAGCTTCATGTTTTTTTTTTTTGTTTTTGCAAAACTAAAAAAAGTAACACAAAAATGAACCTCACAAGCACTCCCTCACGTGTTTTCACTCATAAAGAGTCACTCGTGTTTACACTCAAAACAGAAAAAACACTCTCAACAAACTCACAATTTCACTCGCATGAGCCAATAAGCAAAGTTTGCAATCAAGTGATAGACAACACACTAAGAAAATAAAATAGCATAAATATGGAGCAAAATGAATATCGAATAAGAAACAAGTTATGAAAGAAAGAAAATGACAGAATTGTAACAAAAAAATGGAAGGATAAGAGATGGAATGGGACCAAGGGTGTAGGAGTTACAATATTAAACACCAACAACTAATGCAATATTCCAACAAATAACTCTTCCAAATTGAATGATCTATAGTCAATGTGTAATTGAAAGGAGTTACAATCTGATTTTATAATATGAAAAAACATATTGGAGTTACACAAGACATAATCAATGTACTTAAGCTTATGGCTGGAACTTTTAATGTGTAACTGACATGCATTTATTGCAAGTGACAATTTGTAACATATGTTGAGAAATCAAACAAAAACATTCAGATCTAACATGGAAATATCAGATCTAAGCTCAAGAAATGAAATATATAAACAAAGAACACCATAGAACATCAAGAATCAAAGAAAACTAATGTTCTCGATTTTCTCAGTTTTCCAGAACAGATTATCAAAATGAAGCATTTTCACCCTTAAGAAAGTTGCATTTGAAGAACTTATAAAAGACAAATTTGAAGTTTAGATAGAGATCTATAACTTTACAGAATACAAAAACAAAAAAAGATTGACGCAAATGACACTGATGAGAAATTTAAGAGGAATTCGAAAATCCAAAACAACCTTGTTCATAAAACAAGACCTTTAAATCTCAAAACCCAAAAATTTCAAATTAAAAAATGAAATCAAAGAAGCCAAAGATTCTATGTCAAAATGTTAAGTAACCCTTGACAATTGGATCTAACAACCTTGTTTAAAGAAACAAGACCTTTAGATAACTCAATCTCAAAGACCCCAAAACCAATTTTGAAAATCAACTCAAGGAAAGTAAAACCGGATTACCTTGTCGATCAAATATCTCAAGGCAAGAAAACTTACTTGAGATCCGAATCACTCCACAAGCAAGATTGATCAAGTCAAGCTTGAATGATTCTAAGCATGCAACCTACATAGAATTGCAAAGAAATAGCTCAAAGGCTATAAAAAAGCTGAAGGCCTCTTTTGATTACATTTTTAATCTTTTTCTTTTCTTTTTTTGGATTACATGTGTGGCTATTTATAGCCTTCAAAATTAAAACCTAAAGATAACCTATGGCAATTTAAGGGTTGTAACTTACATCCCCATCAATACCATAATGTCCACTAACTATTTTGTAACCTAAAACATTGAAAACAAGACTTTAAAACTGAAATTTACATCAAATTAGCCATAAATTCAATGATATCTCTTTGTTAGCTTTGTAACTCTTTGTAACCATCCAAGAGTAAATGAAGCACATCTTGAAGTATCTTGAAGCCGGAGTTCCATAAATGAAGCTTGGTGTTCTTTAATAAATGATGAGTTGCACTTGAGTTCATTAAATGCAACTTATGTTAAACTTCCATGAATTTGACTTCATTTAATGTGACTTCATGAGATGTCTTGGTCATATCATTCTCCCCTTCTTCAAAAAGATTCGTCCTCGAATCTACTTGAGAAACATTGCTGCAAAACCATGTTAAGAAACACACAAAAGACCTCACAATTCTCTCTCACATGTTTACACTCAAGGAAGTGTAGATCACTTGTGTTTGCACTCATTTTCACAAATCAATCTATATAAGCTCTCATTCTTACCTCTCAAATTTTTTTTTGAAGTATTGAGCCATGATTTGCAATCCCATGGATAGTAGCACACTTTGAATACCATTAAGAAAAACAAGGCTTATGAAAAGAAAAATTCAAAATGATGAACCTTTGAAAATTTTATCTAAGGGTAGAAAAATTAAGAACAAGATATGTAACTCTCACAAATTAAGAACAATGGCTGGAATTTTAAATACAAGAGTCACAATTTAAAACCAATGGTTGGACTTTTAAAATATATGAGTTACAATTTGAAACTAATGGTTTGAAAATTCAATGTGCAGAAATGTAACTACTCATATTTAATATGTAACAACCAATTTTTCAACCTTTCAAAGTGTAACATCTAAGAATGAATGCCAAATGGTTAAACTAAAACAACAAAGATAAGTTCAAATGAGAAATTTTCGGATTTAACATGCTTTAGAAGCAAAACAGCAAGAACAACCGAAGAACACATGCTGATAAGAAATTTTTCTCGGTTTTAGCAGTTTTTCAGAACAAGTTATAAACATGCATATTTTTCACCCTAAAGAATGCCGAATTAGAAATTCTCATAGAAGACAAAGTTATAGATAAGAGTCTGATCCTACAACATTGATAAAGACATAAAGATGAACACAATTGCGGAATTATGAATTTTTTTGGTACTTTTTCAGAGACTACGAAACTAGACAGTTTGAAAAACAAAAAAAAATAAAACATGAAAATTTAAAACAAATTCAATATAAACGCAAAGGAAACATATATCCGATCTTGAGCCTAAGGCGCTCTGATTCCAAATGATGAGAAATTTAAGAAATGCAACTTATGTTAAACTTCCATGAATTTGACTTCATTTAATGTGACTTCATGAGATGCCTTGGTTCATATCAGACACTATTTTTTAGTTTTTTATGATAAGACAGAATCTGACGAGCATAAGGAATAAAAATAATCAGAATAAAAATGAAGAAAATAATAGAAAAAACATAAACATATATCCGATCTAGAAAACCTAAAGCTCTGATACTAAATGATAAGTAACTCTTGAAGATTTTAAATCTAACAACCTTGTTGAAGAACAAGACCCTTAGATCTAAAACTCAAAAACCCCAAATCTAAATGATTTCATCCCAAGGAAGAAGATAGAAACGGATTTACCTTGATGATCAAGATCAAGAGTAGAGAAAACTTGTTTCTAAACTCAAGATTCGAATCACTCCACAAGTAGTTTGATCAACGCTACTTGAATGATCCTAGCATGCAAATCTAAACACAAGATATGCAAAGAAACAAGCTCATGGCTTAAGAAGCAAAATATGCAACTTTTTCATTCAAAACATGATTCCAAGTCTTTTTACAATACATCTTAGATGGCTTTATATAGCCTTCCAATTGTAACCTAAAACTAAGCTAAAATGACATGTTTGAGAATGTAACTTCCCTAACTTTAATGTCATAACCATCCACTACTCAAATGTAACCTAAAACATTGAAATAGAAACTTTAAAACTGAAATTACAAGTAAATGAGGTATAAATCCGAGAATTAATCTTCTAACAACAATTCTAGTCTTTGTAACCTCCCAAGGTGTAAATGAAGCTCCACTTGAATTAACTTGAAGTGTAGTCCCATTAATTGATGCTTGACTTGCATTAAATGAAGCTTGATATGCACTTAATTTCATTTAATTGCAACTTAAGTTCTTTCAATGCAACTTGACTTCAACTTTAATGCAACTTGAGTACATCATGAATGAAGCCTTGATGCATTTAATGCAACTCCATTTTTAGCGACTTTAGTCTTGACTAGCATTGTAGGATTCATATCATTTATGCATCTTGTGTTACTGGAAAAGTTGTGGATGATTATTGTGTGTTTGATGACTTTTTGTTTAAAAAAAGCAAGCTTTGTATCCCTAAATGTTCTATAAGAGATTTGCTTGTGAAAGAAGCCCATGGGGGTGGTGATATGAACCAAGGCAACTCATGGCGTCACATTAAATGAAGTCAAATTCATGAAAGTTTAACACAAGTTGCATTTAATGAACTCAAGTGCAACTCATCATTTATTAAAGAATAACAAGCTTCATTTATGGAACAAGGGCTTCAAGATACTTCAAGATGTGCTTCATTTACTCTTGGATGGTTACAAAGAGTTACAAAGCTAACAAAGAGACACCATTCTCGGATTTATGGCTAATTTGATGTAAATTTCAGTTTTAAAGTCTTGTTTTCAATGTTTTAGGTTACAAAATAGTTAGTGGACATTATGGTATTGATGGGGATGTAAGTTACCACTCTTAAATGTCCATAGGTTATCTTTAGGGTTCAATTTTGAAGGCTATAAATGGCCACATGTAATCCATGAGGAAAAGAAAAAAAGATTGAAAATGTAATCAAAAGAGGCCTTGAGCTTTTTTATAGCCTTTGAGCTATGTCTTTGCAATTCTATGTAGATTAGGTTGCATGCTTAGAATCATTCAAGCTTGACTTGATCAATCTTGCTTGTGGAGTGATTCGGATCTCATACAAGTTCTCTTGCCTTGAGATGTTTGATCGACAAGGTAATCCGATTTTACTTTCCTTGAGTTGATTTTCAAAATTGGTTTTGGGGTCTTTGAGATTGAGTTATCTAAAGGTCTTGTTTCTTTAAGCAAGGTTGTTAGATCCAATTGTCAAGGGTTACTTAACATTTTGATATTAGAATCTTTGGCTTCTTTGATTTCATTTCGATTTTTAGATTTTTGAAGTTTTAGATCTAATAGTCTTGTTTGTTATTAACAAGGTAGATTAGATATTTCAAATTCCTTTTAAATTTCATATCAGGTGCATTGACGGGACATTTTGGGATTCATAAAACTTATGATATGTTGCATGAACATTTTTTTTGGCCTAAGATGAAACATGATGTGCATAAGGTATGAAGCCAATGTTTTAAATGCAAAGAGGCCAAGTCTAGATCACAACCAAATGGATTGTATACTCCCTTGAATGTACCTAATGAACCTTGGACTAATATATCTATGGATTTTGTTCTTGGTTTGCCTCGGACTAAAAAGGGTAAAGATAGTATTTTTGTTGTTGTGGATAGATTTTGTAAAATGGCTCATTTTATAGCATGTAACAAGACGGATGATGCGAAGCATGTGGCTGACTTATTCTTTAGGGAAGTGGTATGGTTACATGGAATTCCTAGAACTATTGTTAGTGATAGGGATGTTAAATTCTTAAGTCACTTTTGGAAGGTATTGTGGGGTAAGCTGGGTACTAAATTGTTGTTCTCAACTACATGTCATCCTCAAACTGATGGGCAAATTGAAGTGGTTAATAGAACATTGGGAGCTTTGCTTAGGTCTATTATTTCTAAGAATATTAAATCTTGGAAGAATGTTTGCCACTTGTTGAGTTTGCATATAATAGAGTAATCCATAGTACAACACATTGTTCTCCTTTTGAGGTTATTTATTGATTCAACCCCCTTACACCTCTTGATTTGCTTCCTATTCCCTCTAATGATTTGGTGAATGAAAATTGTTCTCTCAAAGATTGAGACCCTTCTTAACTTTTCTTGTGATAGAAAGCAATCGAGCCATTCAATCCAACCTTGATCAAGTTAGATTGTGGAGTGACTCAATCTAGAACAAGATTTTCACATCTTGCTTCTAGATCATCGATCTTAAGAGGTAATCAATTTCTAACTTTATCCCTTGGTGGATCCAAAATTTGTATAGGAAGGTGTTAATCTCTTACTTCAATGGTTCTTTCTTGTTCATAGCTTGGATCTTTGGCTGAGAACCCATTCTAGCCCATATGTGAATAAAACCGCCAACCTTTCAATTTTCCCAAAAATAAAACCTACAACTATTAATGACCATAATCGACCTACTTAGTAACTCCCCACAATTGAAGTCTAACTTTGAAACTATAGTTTGGAAGCCCAAAAGTTCAAAAATTACAATCAAAAGTTCATGACTAAAATAGAAAATGAGTCTTTAAAATGTTGGCACAACATCAATCTTGCAAACGTTGACCTTCACATCGTCATGCGCTCTTGGATCAAGTTGGAGCATATGAAATGGAGGTTGAGCAGAACCTATCCAATTTTGTATGTGAATAAAGAATGCTTGTTTAAGCTTCTTAGTTTTCGCGCGTGTAATAGGTCCAGTTGGGAAGTGTGGAAGATCACGATTCTTATCATTCTCCCCTTCTTCAAGAAGATTCGTCCTCGAATCTAAAGAATCTCCTTGCAAAGAAACTTTGTAGTCATTATCTCGAACTCGTTCAAACACTTGGATTGAAACTTCTTCACTTGGATAATGAGCCAATTTTATCGGTACATAAACCCTCTCCCTTGGTTGTTGATCAATAACTTCAAACTTAATCTAGTCTATCTTTGTTGGAAAATAAAAAACACTAGGTAGATATCGAAAGAAAACAATACTTTGAAAACAAACCTTACTTTTTGTCACATCCCTTTTGTTTTTCTTTTTCCTCAATTTTTTCTACCATCTCATTTTTCACACTTTCTTCTCTTTTCACTATTTTTTTATTCTCCTCGGTGTTCACAAAATTTTCAAGAGGTTTTAGCTTCACATCATTCTCAACACATACCTTGAGTATCTCCTTTTCTTCTATAATAATCTCACCATTTGTCTCTTCCTCGGAATTTTGATGATCCCCCTCAATCTCAATTTTTTGGTCATCCTCTTGAGGAATTGGATAATCTTCACCATTTTTGTTGGGTTGTGAAGCTTGTCCCTTTATGGCTTGATCTCTCAAATTCATTTCTTGACACAATTCATTCATGTAATTTATGGATTTTTGTAGCTCAACCCCTTTCGAAAATTCTTCCAAAATGGATCATAATTATTGTAGGCCTCATGATGTCTTTTTCCTTGATGGTACATGTTTTATTTTTCTTCTTCTTTTCTAATCTTAAGGTAGATATGAGATTGGAATTAAAAAAAAATGAAGAACAATGGATGAATTGGAATGATGAAAATGAGTTGACAGAATTTTAAGAAAAGATGAACAAGGTTAAAAAGAAAGATAGAATCAATTCTAGAGTAGGCCACAAAGATGCAACCTATGCTCTGATACCAAAATGATAAGGCAACCCTAATTCTCAGCCAAAGATCCAAGCTATGAACAAGCAAGAACCATTTAACTAAGAGATTAACACCTCCCTATACAAATTTTGGATCCACCAAGGGATAAAGTTAGAAATTGATTACCTCTTAAGATCGATGATCTAGCAAGATGTGAAAATCTTGTTCTAGATTGAGTCACTCCACAATCTAACTTGATCAAGGTTGGATTGAATGGCTCGATTGCTTTCTATCACAAGAAAAACTAAGAAGGGTCTCAATCTTTGAGAGAACAATTTTCATTCACCAAATCATGTCTTACAAATGACAAAATACAACTCTATATATACTAATTGAAAAGTTATTTTGAAAGGATACAACCTTTCACTTGTAGTCTAAATACATTCCCCAACCCTTCATTTCCATGCATGTATCTTCTTAAATGTAAATACATGAATTTAATAGGTACATAATGCATTAAAGATGTGAATGAATCTGGATTTTTAAATTCATTGTGACTTTTGGATGAAGAGGTGTCTTATGAAGCTTCAAAGGTTGCAACTCTTCACTATAGATTGACACTTTAGCTTGGAGATGAATATTCAATGCATCTTGAAGTCTCTTAGCTCTAGTTCTTGTCATTGGACTTTATGGCATAATGATTTCCTCATGATTTGATGTAATTAGAGTATAAGCTTCAATTGAGCTTGTTTGAGCTAGATGAGCTTGTTGTCAACTTTTGGGCTTCTCTTGTTGTCTCCTTGGTCCTTATTTCTTTATCACGAACTTCCCTTTAGGGGACAAACTTATTGTTTCAGACTCGACAAACTTCGAATGGAGATAACTTGGTCCATCTTGGTCCAAATAGGACGAACTTTTATGGTTTCAGATTCGACAAACTTCGAATCGAGGTAACTTTGGTCCATCTTGGTCCAAATAGGACGAACTTCGCTCTAGGGGACGAACTTTGGTTCCAGACTTAACAAACTTCGAATGGAGACAACCTTGGTCCATCTTGGTCCAAACATGACGAACATCGCTCTACGAGACGAACTTATGGTTTCAGAATCCAAAAACTTCAAATGGAGACAACTTTGGTTCATCTTGGTCCAAACTGGACAAAGTAAACCTCTTATATCTCTGAGTGTCTACTTAGATCTCTCGTTTGTGGGAATGAGCTAACAATTTGGGAGAAGAAGGAAATTATGTGTTGAGAGAGAGTTGAAACTTTACAGCAATTCACCATTGCCCAAAATGATTGATCTCATTCATGATTAACTCCTCCTCTCCCTTTGTATCTATCGATAAGGGATGGGAAGGGGGAAGTGGAGAACGTATCTCTATTGATAAGTTTGTCCCCTAGAGCGAAGTTCGCCTTGTTTGGACAAAGATGACCCAAAGTTGTCTCCATTTGAAGTTTGTTGAGTCTGAAACCAAAGATCGGGACAGGGAACTTCATCTTTTTTGGACCAAGATGGACCAAAGTGGTCTCCATTCGAAGTTTTGTCGAGTTTGAAACCAAAGTTCGTCTTGTTTGGACAAAGATGGACCAAAGTTGTCTCCATTCAAAGTTTTGTCGAGTTTGAAACCATAAGTTCATGCCCTAGAGCGAAGTTCGTTCTGTTTGGACCAAGATGGGCCAAAGTTGTCTCCATTCGAAGTTTGGTCGAGTTTGAAACCAAAGTTCGTCCCCTAAAGGGAAGTTCGTTCTGTTTGGACCAAGATGGACCAAAGTTGTCTCCAAACGAAGTTTTGTCGAGTTTGAAACCAAAGTTCGTCCCCTAGAGCAAAGTTCGTCGTGGTTGGACCAAGATGGACCAAAGTTGTCTCCATTCGAAGTTAATCGACTCTGAAACTATAAGTTTGTCCCCTAAAGTAAAGTTCGTCTAGTTTGGACCAAGATGAACCAAAGTTGTCTCCATTTGAAGTTTTGTCGAGTTTGAAACCAAAGTTCGTCCCCGGGAGCAAAGTTCGTCTTGTTTGGACATAGATGGACCAAAGTTGCGTCCATTAGAAGATTTGTCGAGTTTGAAAGCATAAGTTCGTCCCCTAGAACTAAGTTCGTCATATTTGGACATAGATCAACAAAGTTGTCTCCATTTTGAAGTTCTTCGGGTTTGAAATCATAAGTTCGTGCCCTAGAGCGAAGTTCGTCCTGGACAAACATGGACCAAAGTCACCTCCATTCGAAGTTTGTCGAATCTGAAACCATAAGTGATGAGAAATTCTTAAGGAATTAGAAAAATCTAACAACCTGTTCATAAAACAAGACCATTAAATCAAGAGTAGGTGTTACAATAGTAGAAGTGTTACAAACAAACAAATCTTTGCAATCTAATCTCCTAGTAAACTCACTAGCATGTGGTGACACTAAATTACAAAGCATTTCATTTTGAATCTTATCACTTTCTACCTCAAATAGGCTTATTTTCAGTAGGTAAACTAACCTTTTCCAAAGTTGAAGGAACATTTAAAATTTGTTTAGGTTTAGTGTACTTATAGACTTCCTTTAAGGACGTTTTTCAATCTTTATGGCTATGTGCACCATCCTCTCCAAATCCTCATAAGGTTGAAGATCAAGCTGAATTGCAATCTTCTTGTTAAGTCCTCTAAAGAATCGAGCCATTGTAACCGTCTCATCCTCATAAATTTTGAGATCTTCAAGCAACGTTTACATCTCTATGTGGTAAGCCTCCACACTTTTGCTCCCATTGTCTCAAAGTTCGCAAGTTATGGAAAAACTTAGGAATAAAGTGCTCCCGCATTATTTGCTTAAGAATATTCCATGATTCAATTCGACAGTTAAGATTCCTCCTACTCAAAAATAATTTATCCCACCGATGGCATAATCTCTAAGAAGAGAAACGATGAATTTTACCTTTTTCTCCTCATTCAAAGTGCAACAATTAAAGATATGCTCAACTTGCCTTTCCCATTGAATGTACTCCGTTGGATTTGTACTTCCATAGAACTTAGGAAATTTCAGCTTCATGTTTTTTGTTTTGTTTTGGCTTGTTTCTGCAGAACTAAAAAACAAGTAATACAAAAATGGACCTCACAAGCACTCCCTCGTGTGTTTTCACTCGTTAAGGTATAGTCACTTGTGTTTACACTCAAAACAGAAAAACACTCTCAACAAACTCCCAATTTCACTTGCATGAGCCATTAAGCAAAGCTTGCAATCAAGTGATAGACAACACACTAAGAAAATAAAATAGCATAAATATGGAGCAAAACGAATATCGAATAAGAAACAAGTTATGAAAGAAAGAAAATACAGAATTGTAACAAAAAAATGGAAGGATAAGAGATGGAATGGGACAAAGGGTATAGGAGTTACAATATTAAACACCAACAACTAATGCAATATTCCAGCAAATAACTCTTCCAAATTGAACGATCTATAGTCAATGTGTAATTGAAAGGAGCTATAATCTGATTTTATAACATGAAAAATAGATTGGAGTTACACACAAGATAATCAATGTATTTATAAGCAAGGCTGGAACTTTTAATGTGTAACTAACATGCATTTATTGCAAATGACAATTTGTAACATATAGGGGGTGTTTGGATCGCAGAGTTGGGTTGAGTTGTGCACAGTTGTTTTGTCAGTGAGTTCTGGAAATCAGTGTTTGGTTTAGAGAGTTGAGTTGAGTTGAGTCAGGAAGTTAGGTTTGGTTTGCAGAGTTGAGTTATTATGTGAGGGGTATCTGGTGCAGTTTTTTGTAAAGTTAATAAGTCTGATTTTTTATGACTTTTTTTCTTTACTTTTTTTGTTTCCACCAAATTAATTGCAAACATATTTGTCTACAATTTCAAAACTTTATTATGAGATCAATTACAAATTTAAAATATATATTACCATTTGCAAGATGTACGAGATATTTAGAACAATACTGGATATTGAGATTGATATCAATTTTTGTTCTCCCCTAAAAATCATTTTTATGTAAAGTGAAAGGTCTTATTTTTTGTGACTTTTTTCCCTTACTTTGTTTTCACAACAAATCAAATACAAACACATTTATCTACAATTTGAAAACTCAATTATGTGATCAATAATAAAATTACAATATATATTACCATTTGCCAAATGTATGTTAGAGATATTTGCAAGACTAATGGATATTGGGTTTGATATCAATATTTCTTTTTCCAATTAAATTCCTTATTTAGAACTTTTACTAATCAATATGAAATTTATTCCTTTTTTATGCACATGTTCACCACTACTTTTTTATTTTAATTTAGTATTAATATTTTGCATATGAAAGGTGTTTATTTAAATTTGTCTAAACATATGCATTGTCTATGGAAATCTTTAGAATGAAATAAATAGCTTACCTTGTGAAGAGTTTAAACATATGCCAACATACTTAAATATTTTATGTCATATTGAAGTTGCATTTCTACAAAATGTTAGGTATGTCATCAAGGTCCTTGCAGCGTCGTTATGCTACCGAAATTTTCGGTGCATACGGTGTTGCTTAGTAATGTCGTTATGAAATTTTGAGTTTGAAAAATTAGGGTTGTGATAAATAACCCTTGAGATTTAAATCTAACAACCTTGTTGAAGAACAAGACCTTTAGATCTAAAACTCAAAAACCCCAAATCTAAATGATTTCATCCCAAGGAAGAAGATAGAAACGGATTTACCTTGATGATCAAGATCAAGAGTAGAGAAAACTTGTTTCTAAACTCAAGATTCGAATCACTCAACAAGTAGTTTGATCAACGCTACTTGAATGATCTAGCATGCAAATTTAAACACAAGATATGCAAAGAAACAAGCTCATGGCTTAAGAAGCAAAATATGCAATTTTTCATTCAAAACATCATTCTAAGTCTTTTTTACAATACATCTTAGATGGCTTTATATAGCCTTCCAATTGTAACCTAAAACTAAGCTAACATGACATGTTTGAGAATGTAACTTCCCTAATGATAAGAAATTTAAAAGGAATTTAAAATCTAATCTACCTTGTTAACAACAAACAAGACTATTAGATCACAAAACCCAAAAATCTCAAAATCAAAATGAAATCAAAGAAGCCAAAGATTCTAATGTCAAAATGTTAAGTAACCCTTGACAATTGGATCTAACAACCTTGTTTAAAGAAACAAAACCTTTAGATAACTCAATCTCAAAGACCCCAAAACGAATTTTGAAAATAAACTCAAGGAAAGTAAAATCGGATTACCTTGTGATCAAGCATCTCAAGGCAAGAGAACTTGTATGAGAGATTCGAATCACTCCACAAGCAAGATTGATCAAGTCTAGCTTGAATGATTCTAAGCATGCAACCTAATCTACATAGAATTGCAAAGAAATAGCTCAAAGGCTATAAAAAAGCTCAAGGCCTCTTTTGATTACATTTTTCAATCTCTTTCCCCCTCCTTTAACAAGGTACATGGCTTTATATAGCCTCAAAATCAACCCTAGAGTAACCTATGGTCAATTGAAAGGCTGTAACTTACATCCCCATCAATACCATGATCTCCACTAACCAAATTGTAACTTAAAACATTGAAAAGATAACTTTAAAACTGAAAATTACATCAAAATTACCATAAATCCGAGAATTTATCTTCTATTAATCCTATCAATACTTTGTAACCATCCATGAATAAATGAAGCCACACTTGAAGTAACTTGAAGCTCTTGTTGCATAAATGTAACTTGGCTTGTCTTTAATGAAGCATTTATTGCACTTGAGTTCATTAAATGCATCTTTTGTTTGCCATAAATGAAGTTGGTCAACATTTAATTCAACTCCATTTTGAAGCTTTTCTCTAGCATGGTAGGATTCATATCATTAATGATAAGAAATTTAAAAGGAATTTAAAATCTAATCTACCTTGTTAACAACAAACAAGACTATTAGATCACAAAACCCAAAAATCTCAAAATCAAAATGAAATCAAAGAAGCCAAAGATTCTAATGTCAAAATGTTAAGTAACCCTTGACAATTGGATCTAACAACCTTGTTTAAAGAAACAAAACCTTTAGATAACTCAATCTCAAAGACCCCAAAACGAATTTTGAAAATAAACTCAAGGAAAGTAAAATCGGATTACCTTGTGATCAAGCATCTCAAGGCAAGAGAACTTGTATGAGATTCGAATCACTCCACAAGCAAGATTGATCAAGTCTAGCTTGAATGATTCTAAGCATGCAACCTAATCTACATAGAATTGCAAAGAAATAGCTCAAAGGCTATAAAAAAGCTCAAGGCCTCTTTTGATTACATTTTTCAATCTCTTTCCCCCTCCTTTAACAAGGTACATGGCTTTATATAGCCTCAAAATCAACCCTAGAGTAACCTATGGTCAATTGAAAGGTTGTAACTTACATCCCCATCAATACCATGATCTCCACTAACCAAATTGTAACTTAAAACATTGAAAAGATAACTTTAAAACTGAAAATTACATCAAAATTACCATAAATCCGAGAATTTATCTTCTATTAATCCTATCAATACTTTGTAACCATCCATGAATAAATGAAGCCACACTTGAAGTAACTTGAAGCTCTTGTTGCATAAATGTAACTTGGCTTGTCTTTAATGAAGCATTTATTGCACTTGAGTTCATTAAATGCATCTTTTGTTTGCCATAAATGAAGTTGGTCAACATTTAATTCAACTCCATTTTGAAGCTTTTCTCTAGCATGGTAGGATTCATATCATTAATGATAAGAAATTTAAAAGGAATTTAAAATCTAATCTACCTTGTTAACAACAAACAAGACTATTAGATCACAAAACCCAAAAATCTCAAAATCAAAATGAAATCAAAGAAGCCAAAGATTCTAATGTCAAAATGTTAAGTAACCCTTGACAATTGGATCTAACAACCTTGTTTAAAGGAACAAAACCTTTAGATAACTCAATCTCAAAGACCCCAAAACGAATTTTGAAAATAAACTAAAGGAAAGTAAAATCGGATTACCTTGTGATCAAGCATCTCAAGGCAAGAGAACTTGTATGAGATTCGAATCACTCCACAAGCAAGATTGATCAAGTCTAGCTTGAATGATTCTAAGCATGCAACCTAATCTACATAGAATTGCAAAGAAATAGCTCAAAGGCTATAAAAAAGCTCAAGGCCTCTTTTGATTACATTTTTCAATCTCTTTCCCCCTCCTTTAACAAGGTACATGGCTTTATATAGCCTCAAAATCAACCCTAGAGTAACCTATGGTCAATTGAAAGGTTGTAACTTACATCTCCATCAATACCATGATCTCCACTAACCAAATTGTAACTTAAAACATTGAAAAGATAACTTTAAAACTGAAAATTACATCAAAATTACCATAAATCCGAGAATTTATCTTCTATTAATCCTATCAATACTTTGTAACCATCCATGAATAAATGAAGCCGCACTTGAAGTAACTTGAAGCTCTTGTTGCATAAATGTAACTTGGCTTGTCTTTAATGAAGCATTTATTGCACTTGAGTTCATTAAATGCATCTTTTTGTTTGCCATAAATGAAGTTGGTCAACATTTCTCTAGCATGGTAGGATTCATATCACCTAACTTTAATGCCATAACCATCCACTACTCAAATGTAACCTAAAACATTGAAATAGAAACTTTAAAACTGAAATTACAAGTAAATGAGGTATACATTCAAGAATTAATCTTCTAACAACAATTCTAGTCTTTGTAACCTCCCAAGGTGTAAATGAAGCTCCACTTGAAGTAACTTGAAGTGTAGTCCCATTAATTGATGTATGACTTGCATTAAATGAAGCTTGAGATGCACTTAATTTCCTTTAATTGCAACTTAAGTTCTTTCAATGCAACTTGACTTCAACATTAATGCAACTTGAGTTCATCATAAATGAAGCCTTGACGCATTTAATGCAACTCCATTTTTAGCTCTTCTTTAGTCTTGACTAGCGTTGTACGATTCATATCATCCTCCCCTTCTTCAAGAGGATTCGTCCTCGAATCAAAAGGGTCTCCAACATCAAATGGACGAAAATCAGCAGCATTATAAATGTAATTGACATCCTCCTCTCCTTGTAGAGCAATTTTGTAGTCATGGGACGTCATAGGTTTATTGTGTCTTGAATTCCACTTAGGTTTCTTGTGAAATGAACAACAATCCTTCCAAAAGTGTCTCCAAACCCAATCACCTGATTTTAACACCTTATGCTTGCTGCCATGTATGAAATTAGAAGCAATTTTGAAGAGTTGCCTCCCAATAAATGCTTTGGCATTAACTTTTGAATCAAGATTCTCAATGAGTGCTTTGGCATCCTGTAAGAACTCAAAAGAAAAACTAGAAAAACATGGTTTGAGCTCACCCGTTAGAAAACAAGTTTCTTTATACAAAAGATCAAAAATATTTTGTTTTGAAAACAAAATAGATTTAACCTCACAAGATCGTTCACACAAGCTCACTTTCTTGGCTTTTCTCTCTTTTTTCTCTATATGCCATAGACTAGTCTCATGCTTTTCTCTCTCACACATTTTCTCACAAGATTCTTTTTCAAACAATTGACATGCTTTTGTCTCGACCTTTTTTGCCTATTTCCCTAACTCACACACATCAACATGTATCTCATCAAGAGTAGGTGTTACAATAGTAGAAGTGTTACAAACAAATAAGTCTTTGCAATCTTATCTCCTAGTAAACTCACTAGCATGTGTTGACACTAAATTACAAAGCAAATCATTTTGATTTTTTTCACTTTCTACCTCAACAATAGACTTATTTTCAGTAGGTAAACTAACCTTTTCCAAAGTTGAATGAACATTTAAATTTGGTTTAGGTTTAGTGTACCTTGTAGACTTCCTTTGGAGACGTTTTTCAATCTTTATGGCTATGTGCACCATCCTCTCCAAATTCTCATAAGGTTGAAGATCAAGCTGAATTGCAATCTCCTTGTTAAGTCCTCTAAAGAATAGAGCCATTGTAACGGTCTCATCCTCATAAATTTCGAGATCTTCAAGCAACGTTTGCATCTCCATGTAGTAAGCCTCCACACTTTTGCTCCCTTGTCTCAAAGTTCGCAAGTTATGAAAAAACTTAGGAACAAAGTACTCTCGCATTATTTGCTTAAGAACATTCCATGATTCAATTGGGCGGTTAAGGTTCCTCCTACTCAAAAACAATTTATCCCACCAAGTAATGGCATAATCTCTAAGATGAGAAACAATGAGTTTTACCTGTTTCTCCTCATTCAAAGTGCCACGATCAAAGACATGATCAACTTGTCTTTCCCATTGAATGTACTCCATCGGATTTGTACTTCCATAGAATTTAGGAAATTTCATCTTCATGTTTTTTTTTTGGTTTGTTTTTGCAAAACTAAAAAAAGTAACACAAAAATGGACCTCACAAGCACTCCCTCACGTGTTTTCACTCATTAAGGTATAGTCACTCGTGTTTACACTTAAAACAGAAAAACACTCTCAACAAACTCACAATTTCACTCGCATGAGCCGATAAGCAAAGTTGCAATCAAATGATAGACAACATACTAAGAAAACAAAATAGCATAAATATGGAGCAAAACGAATATCGAATAAGAAATAAGTTATGAAAGAAAGAAAATAACAGAATTGTAACAAAAAAATGGAAGGATAAGAGATGGAATGGGACAAAGGGTATATGAGTTACAATATACACCAACAACTAATGCAATATTCCAACAAATAACTCTTCCAAATTGAATGATCTATAGTCAATGTGTAATTGAAAGGAGTTACAATCTGTTTTTATAACATAAAAAACAAATTGGAGTTACACACGACATAATCAATGTATTTTATAAGCTTATGGATGGAACTTTTACTGTGTAACTGACATGCATTTATTGTTGTAACATATATGGGGAAATCAAACAACAACATTCAGATCTAACATGGAAATATCATATTTAAGCACAAGAAATGAAAGATAGAAACAAAGAACACCATAGAACATCAAGAATCAAAGAAAACTAATGCTCTCGGTTTTCTCGGTTTTCCAGAATAGATTATCAAAATGAAGTATTTTCACACTTAAGCAAGTTGAATTTGAAGAACTTGTAGAAGACAAATTTAAAGTTTAGACAGTGATCTATAACTTTACAAAAGAGAAAAAATAAAAAAAATATTGACACAAATGACACTATTTTTGAGTTTTTATGATAAGACAGAATCTGACGAGATGAACATAAGGAATAAAAAAAAATCAGAATAAAAATGAAGAAAAGAATAAAAAAAATGGAAACATATATCCGATCTAGAACCTAAAGCTCTGATACCAAATGATAAGTAACTCTTGAGAATTTAAAATCTAACAACCTTGTTGAAGAACAAGACCTTTAGATCTAAAACTCAAAAACCCCAAATTTAAATGATTTCATCCCAAGGAAGAAGATAGAAACGGATTTACCTTGATGATCAAGATCAAGAGTAGAGAAAACTTGTTTCTAAACTCAAGATTCAAATCATTCCACAAGTAGTTTGATCAACGCTACTTGAATGATCCTAGCATGCAAATCTAAACAAAAGATATGCAAAGAAACAAGCTCATGGCTTAAGAAGCAAAATATGCAACTTTTCATTCAAAACACCATTCTAAGTCTTTTTTACAATACATCTTAGATGGCTTTATATAGCCTTCCAATTGTAACCTAAAACTAAGCTAACATGACATGTTTGTGAATGTAACTTCCCTAACTTTAATGTCATAACCATCCACTACTCAAATGAAGCTTGAGAATTAATTGATGTTTGACTTGCATTAAATGAAGCTTGAGATGCACTTAATTTCCTTTAATTGCAACTTAAGTTCTTTCAATGCAACTTGACTTCAACATTAATGCAACTTGAGTTCATCATAAATGAAGCCTTGACGCATTTAATGCAACTCAATTTTTAGCTCTTCTTTAGTCTTGACTAGCGTTGTACGATTCATATCAGGTCGTTACAGTTGGTATCAGAGCATGAGGTTTTAGATTCTGCATACTCGCCTACATCATAGGCAACGATCCTTATAGCCTCTCGCAGGAAGTCACATCGTTATCGCCAGGTTTGCTTTTATTTTATAAAGTAGTTAAAGTTATTTGAGTTGCTTGTGTGTTCACACTTGTTATGCTATACTTTTGACTTATTTGCTCTTGTGCTAAGGTAGTTTAGAGTTTAAGTTTAGATTATGGCTCGAGGACGTGACCGTTGTAAAGTTCTAGCAACTTTCGAGGATGAAAGTTTTTCTTAGAATGGTATATTGTGACACCCCGTAAAATTAGGTGCTTTAATTGTATTTGTTTTAAATTTGAATCTTTGGATAATCAGATTAGGATTAGGAAAGGGTGTTTCAAAGTTTATAAAAGGTTTAGGATTTCTGTTTTAAAAAGGTTTAAGATATCTTTTTCTAAAAGGATTACAATTCCTTGTTCTAAAAGGATTAGGACTTTTTTATGCTTATTTAAACTAGAGTATTAGCAACTTAAAAGACACACTTCAAAACTCTCCTCGTTTTCTTCTTTTCTCCACTTTCTTCATCTCGTCGGACCGTCGTCGGGAAGTCACCGGAGAGTCGCCGTGTCACACCCCCTCCCGAACTACCTGCTAACTCAGCTCGAAAGGCGGCGTGAAGCCAACAGACATTGTTTATCTCTTAACAATACCTGTTGACCCTGATAGACCTGATAAACATACTATGTTCGAAAATGGAACACTTAAACATGACATAGCGGAAACTGGACAACTATTAATCATATACAAGGAGAAACCATTCACAAGTCTCTCTAGGAAACTAAAAGTCTAGTGCATCAGAAACAACACAAGACAACCAGTGTTTATATAACCTCTAATGTACAAACAACTATAACACCCAAGTCCTCACAAATAATTACAAACATAGAGACTTGCTAGACAAAACCAGCCACGTACAAAGTATTTAACTTATGAAGCTTCAGCAGACTATGGCGATAACTTTCGGTGCAGGAGCTCGATCTCTACCTGAAAGGTTTGAAAACATAGAAGGAATGAGCTATGAAGCTCAGTGAGTGACTATGTTAAAAATCTGTAACTTGTAAAACATGTGACCTGAAAACTATTAGCATATGCATTTGTATTCAAGCATTGAAAGTAAATGTGGAATCATAATAAACTTTCAGAAAACCAACAAGTATATCATCAAATCTCGTAAGGCATGTAAATGAAATAAACTCTTTTAAAAACATTTCACAATCCACGTTGTGTAGGGCACGCCCAGTACAACCAACGTTTACTCTACGATGTAGTGGGGCCCGCCCAGCACTCCCATCGTCTTTGTCGTAGTGGGGCCCGCCCAGCACTCACGACAGCGCTGTTGTCACGGAGTACACTCAACGTCGACAACAGAATAAGACAATGTGCACTGCGGTACCATAAAGCCTCGGGCTCAATATCTCAGAAATCACATGAAAACATTTGAACATGCCTGCTTATCTTTTCTTTCATAAAACTCAAGCTTACTTAGCTTGTTCATAAAACTGGAAATCTTTAAAAACATACTTGCTAAAACATACTTGCTCGAAAACATAACATTTCCATAGACTTCGGAAATGCAATAAACATATGCTCGTGTATAAATTTCATCAAGACATTTAAGCTCATCATGAACACTTTAAAACATTTCTAAGAAATCATGAATACTCATAAACAAGTGTTCAAGGAAAACAATAAACATCTAAACTCTTTCATACAAGCAAAACTTGTATTTTCTTAAAACATAAATCAAGCATATAGAACATTTATGAAGTTCGTTTTGTCACTCACAGTGCTTGAACTAGAATCTTAGCCCGTACACTTGACCTATTTGCTCTTGGCCTGTCAAACAAACCAAATTCATGTATTAGAACCTCGAGCTCATGGTTTTTAACCCTAAAACTACAAGAAAACACACTTTCAAAAATTCCAGCATTTTCAGATTTTCTGCCCTGTTTTCAGACAGCCATAACTTATTCATTTCTTATCCAAAAAGAATGTACTTTATACCAAACTCTTCCTTTTTGAACCCTCTAAAACTCTTATGAAGACATGAAAATGAGATTCCTAACGTATTGGTTAGAAATTACCTCAGAAGCTTAACCCCTAAATTGATTCTGCTGCTGTTCCAGATTTCACTTCCTGCTGCAACCCGAAACTTAACCTGAAGATTACAACATCTTCCAATCATTTTCTTCTCACGATTCCTTCATAAAACTTGTAGGAAATTGAATAAGCTTTCGAACCATACCAATTAGAGGTTCTAACTCCAAGTATACAGATCCGAACAACCAAAACATCAGAGACCTCTCGGATTTGACAGCAAATTTCTGTCTTCTGCCTTCCTCTTAACAAAACAGCAACTTAACATCAGAATTAGCTCGAGCTTCCTTCACGAATTTTGTTCCAATATGAGTTAAATTTCATGAAACAAAAGCTCAACTCTTACCTCTTCTTGTGGAGCTCGAGATGAACAGAAAATCAGAGCTTGTCTGAGTTGATTTTCCTGCTGTAAAAATGAATCTCCTTGAGTTTTCCTCTTTTCTTCTGCAACTCCAGCTCAAAATCAACAAAAATGGCCTCCTTCTTCTTCCTTTCTCCTTCAACCACGAAGCTCAGCCTTAGTTTTTGATGAAAGAGAAGAAAATGGAGAGAAACCCTTTTTAATAAAAGTCAATCGGTGGAAGAGTTTGTCTTTTTGCACTTTTGCTTTTTCATTTCTTTTTCATTTTCTTTTCTTTCCTTTATCTTCTTTCTTTCTTTTCTTTTCTTTACAAAACCAAAATAACTTAATATAAAAAAAATTTGTTTCATTTCCTTTTCTTCTTTTTGTGTTTAAAAGCAAACCAAACCAAAATGGTTTAAACTTTTTCTTCCTTGTTTTCCTTTTGTTTTTCACTTCATTACTTTTCTTTTTAAAACATGAGAAACCAAGTTTTAAACATTCATTTCTTCCTTTCTTTTGTTGTTTGATAATAAGGAAGTTCCAAAGAAAGATCTCGAGTTTACAACTTACCTCCCCCTTAAGAAATTTCGTCCTCGAAATTTAGTAATCCTTAGGTGAATATCGTCGGGTACTTGCTTCTCATTAGATCCTCCAACTCCCGGGTTGCCTCCTCCACTCAGTGATGTCTCCAACGAACCTTCACGAGTGGGATCGCCTTGTTCCTTAAAACTTGTTCTTTCTGTCGAGGATTTGAACTGCATCCTCAACGTAACTCATGTCTTCTTTCACTCAATGGTTGTGCTTGCAACACATGTGTCGGATCCGGGATATACTTCCTCAACATGGACACATGAAAAACATCATGTACTCGAGATAGTTCTGCTGCAACTCCAACAGTAGGTCTTTGCCCAACTCGTCCCCCGTTACTTGATAAGGACCAATATATCTAGGGCTTAGTTTACCCTTTTTGCCAAAGCGAGAAGGACACCTCTCCATGGAGATAACTTCAAGAAAACTTGATCTCCAACTTGGAATTCTAAGTCCTTTCGTCGCTTATCTGCGTAACTCTTACGGCGGTCTTGAGCTACCTTTAGATTCTCCCCGATTAACTTAACATTATCTCTGTTGTAACTTGCACCAATTCGGGACCGATAAGCTTCCGCTCTCCAACTTCATTCCAACATACGGGCGTTCTACATGGTCTTCCATACAGAGCCTCAAATGGTGCCATACCAATACTCGATGGTAGTTTGTTATTGTAAGCAAATTCCATAAGCGATAGGTGAGTATCCCAACTCCCTTTAAATTGAAGGACACATGCTCTCAACATGTCCTCTAAGGTCCGGATGGTCCTCTCTGATTTGCCCATCCATGCGAGGATGGAATGTCAGACTAAACTTGACTTTGTTCCCAAAGCTTTACGTAAACTAGGCCAAAACTTAGAAGTAAATCTTGGATCTCTATCTCAAACGATAGACACTTTGGCACTCGTGTTGACTCACAATTGCAGCCGACGTATAGCTTAGCAAGGTGATCAAGCGTGACGTCGCTTTAATCGGTACAAACCGTCTTTGTTTTAGTGAGTCTATCCACTATTACCCATATACCATCATGGCCACTTGAAGTGCGTGGTAATCCAAACGAAAAATCCATAGTGATATGCTCCCATTTCCACTCGCACTTTTGGCGATGGGTTAAGGAGTCCTCCCGGCCTCTGTCTAATCGGTTTAACTTTGTTGGCGAGATCAAACATCTATCAACATAATCAGCTATCTCTCGTTTCATCCCGTGCCACCAATCGTTCCCTTCAAAGTTTTGTACATCTTGGTGCTTCTGGATGCATAGCGTAAAAAGTGAGCTGTGAGCTTCCTCTAGAATAGCATCTTTAAGCTCACTAAAATTCGAACACATAGTCTTCCTTGCCTTTCTATGGCCCCGTCGATCTCATCTTAAACTCTCTTACAGGCCTTGTTTGGACTTTCCAAACATTTTCTCGCAAGTTACTATCCTCTGGTTGTCTTCTCACAACCTCTGTTCACAGTGAAGACTGACTGAACGAGCTAAAAGACTCCACAGACTCTCTGCATTCACAACGCCTTAGAATCCCTTAGAGTTCTTAAAAATGTTGCTCGAATACCACACAAGGCATCCCTAGGAAGTCTTGACTTCTGCTTTCAATGCATCTGCTACCACATTCGCCTTACCAGGATGGTATTCTATAGTACAATCATAATCTTTAATCGAGTTCTAACCATCTTCTGCTGTCTCATATTCAACTCCTCGATCAAAGATATACTTGAGACTCTTATGATCTGTGTAGATGTGACACCTTTCACCAAACAAGTAATGTCTCCAGATCTTGATCTTTAGAACAAGCTGCTTGCTAACTCAAGATCGTGGGTAGGGTAATTACATTCATGCTTTTTCAATTGCCTTGATGCATAAGCTATTACTTTTCCTTCTTGCATCGAACACACCCTAAACCTTGTCTCGAGGCATCACAATAAATCACATACTCTTTTCCCGCATTCTGAAGTGTCGAAATAGGTCTTTGTAATTAATCTCTTTTTCACTCCCTGAAAACTCGTTCGCACTTGTCCGACCACTCAAACTTAGCATTCTTCCTTGTCAAAGTTGTTAAGGGTAATGCTAATCGTGAAAATCCTCAACAAACCGCTTTGTAGTATCCCCGCCAAACCTAGGAAACTACGTGCCTCTGTCGCATGGGTGGTCTCTCCCGATTGACTCTGACTTTAACTTTATTTGGATCCACACAAACTCCATTTGCCGAGACAACATGCCCCAAAAACACTACAGATTCAACCAAAACTCACATTTGGTGAATTTAGCGTCATAAATCGTTTATCTCTCGTAGTGTTTGCGAATAATCCTTAAATGTTCCTCATGAGCTTTCACATCAACCGAGTAAACTAGTATATCATCAATAAATACTATCACGAATCGATCCAAAAAGCGGTGGAATATCCTGTTCATGAGGTCCATGAAAATCTTTGGTGCATTAAATCAAACCGACGACATTACTAGAAACTCATAATGCCCGTGCACAGTTCTCAATCTTTGTCTTAGGAATGTCTGATTCCCTTACCTTTAACTGATGGTATCCTGATCTCAAATCAATCTTAGAAAACACTGATGCTCCTCGTAACTGGTCAAACAAGTCATCAATACGGGGTAAAGGATACTTGTTACGTATCGTGACTTTGTTTAACTGTCAGTAATCAATGCATAATCTCGGGTACCATCTTTCTTCTTTACAAATAACACCGGAGCTCCCGGCATGATACACTAGGTCTGATGTATCCCTTATCAACTAGTTCTTGTAATTGCATCTTCAGCTCTTTGAGCTCACTTGGAGCCATTCTATACGGCGCCTGTGAAATAGGTGCTGTTCCTGGTAGCAATTCAATAGTGAACTCTACCTCCCTATCAAGTGGCAACCACACGCGATCTGGCTGGAAAAACATCTAGAAATTCGTTCACAACAAGAACATCTTCTGGTTTTAACTTTTCTTCCTGCACCTCCATTACGTGAGCAAGAAACGCCGTGCATCCCTTTCTCAACAACTTCTGAGCTTTGAATGCTGAAATCAAACTCGTAGGAATAATCTTCTTTTCACCTCTGAAAACCACTTCAGCCAACCCTGGTTTTCTAAAAACAACTTCCTTTCTATGGCAATCCATGGAAGCATAATGAGTGAATAAGAAATCCATCCCTAAGATTGCATCTAACATCTGCAACTCTAGTGGAAGAAGATCCACTAACATATTGAGACCTTCTACTAAGACCTCACAGTCTCGCAACACTGAATTGACTAGTAAAGCATCACCAACTGGAGTGTATATAACTAACTCCTCAAATAAAGGCTCTAGCTTCCTACTAAGCTTAGTTAGGAATAAATCGAAACAAAGGAATCGTAGCTTTGGATCTATCAAAACACAAGCAGGTACATTACAAATAGAAATCGTACCAGTAATCACATCTGGTGCATCCTCTGCTTCCTGCTGAGTCATAGCGTAGACCTTTCCCTGTTGTCTAGGTCTCCCTACAACTCCCTTCTGTTTTGCACCACTGGTGCCCTCTCCTGCAGCTACTGGAACTCTCGGCACTCAACCGCTCGGGACCCAACTCCTCGGTCCCTCTGTGCGCGGCCGCTCTAAGCCGTGGACAATCCTCTTGAAATGCCCCAGCCGCCCACACTTTAACAACACACACCAGAGCACCAACAAGACATTGGCCTCGATGATTCTTGCCACAATTTGCACATGGAGTTCTCCTTGCTTTGCACCGCGGCAATGCAACTCTGCATTATCGTGGTCTTGCTATGGATCTGGCAGATTGACTAGGTGCTCTTTGACTCTGCCTCTGATAGGCACCACTAACATTCATCTGCCTCGACATCTGGCCGCCAGCTCGATTCTTAAAGTCCTGACGACTTGAAACATTCACCCCAGGTGTGAATCTTCGCTGTTCGCGACCCCGAAAACTACTCGTCGTAGCGAGGCCCACGAGTAGGCTCCACTCTTCGATCGCGCCTCTGCTATACTCGCTTTCAACACGTAGGCGGTCTCTACCACCGTGAGAAGTCATCCACTTAGTAATGGGTGTGGCCCGGGGTACGTATCTCAGGTCGTAACCCTCTTTCAAATCGTCGACACCTGTCACTCTCAGATGCCACAATTACTTCAGCATACCGTGACAGCTCGGTATACCTTCTCTCGTATTCAGCCACTGATAGTGACCCTTGCTTTAATTCTAAAAATTCATCTCTCTTAACCATGCAGTATGTGCGAGGTAATATTTATCTTCAAATATTCCTCTGAAAGTTTGCCAGTCTATAGTGCGTGCATCACTCCGCCTGGCTAAAATTGACTTCCACCATCCCTCTGCTTCTTTCTCTAGCAGGAATGTGGCTAGCTTGACTTTACGCTCTTCAGGGCAGCTCATCACATCAAAACATTTCTCAAGTTTATTCAGCCACACCTCGGCGTCAGCTGGATCTGTTGAACCCTCAAACACTGTGGCTCCCAATTTCTTCAGACGTTCTATTCCATACGCCTTTTCTGGATCACTTGGCCCTGCTCTCTCTGGCCTGCCTACCTCCTGTGGAGGAAATGGCATGCTCTTTGATCTCTCGCCCTCGGTTTGGACTCTCGGGGCACTAGATCCCCTCTCAGTTGGCCTTGGGTAGGATCCGTGTGTCACCTTTCGATCCTCGCTGCGTCGTGCCTGCTAGTACGTGGTGGCATGACTCCTATAACATATCAAAATATTAGACATGCTATGGATACTTAACTCAAATACACACTACTAAACTTCTATTCATATTTTAGCCCTAACTGGACTTGCTCTTACCCTTACTTGAACCATACTCCACTAGTTCGATCTGAACTAACTCAATAACATGCTATGACTTTTACTTTATTCTCAGAGCTAACTTGCCCTGTCTCATTCCCATGGAGCTAACTGCTCTGATACCAAGTTGTCACACCCCCTCCCGAACTACCTGCTAACTCAGCTCGAAAGGCGGCGTGAAGCCAACAGACATTGTTTATCTCTTAACAATACCTGTTGACCCTGATAGACCTGATAAACATACTATGTTCGAAAATGGAACACTTAAACATGACATAGCGGAAACTGGACAACTATTAATCATATACAAGGAGAAACCATTCACAAGTCTCTCTAGGAAACTAAAAGTCTAGTGCATCAGAAACAACACAAGACAACCAGTGTTTATATAACCTCTAATGTACAAACAACTATAACACCCAAGTCCTCACAAATAATTACAAACATAGAGACTTGCTAGACAAAACCAGCCACGTACAAAGTATTTAACTTATGAAGCTTCAGAGACTATGGCGATAACTTTCGGTGCCAGGAGCTCGATCTCTACCTGAAAGGTTTGAAAACATAGAAGGAATGAGCTATGAAGCTCAGTGAGTGACTATGTTAAAAATCTGTAACTTGTAAAACATGTGACCTGAAAACTATTAGCATATGCATTTGTATTCAAGCATTGAAAGTAAATGTGGAATCATAATAAACTTTGAAAAACCAACAAGTATATCATCAAATCTCGTAAGGCATGTAAATGAAATAAACTCTTTTAAAAACATTTCACAATCCACGTTGTGTGTAGGGCACGCCAGAGACAACCAACGTTTACTCTCACGATGTAGTGGGGCCCGCCACAGACTCCCATCGTCTTTGTCGTAGTGGGGCCCGCCCGGCTACTCACGGCAATGGCTGTTGTCACGGAGTACACTCAACGTCGACAACAGAATAAGACCTGTGTGCACACGGTACCATAAAGCCTCGGGCTCAATATCTCAGAAATCACATGAAAACATTTGAACATGCCTGCTTATCTTTTCTTTCATAAAACTCAAGCTTACTTAGCTTGTTCATAAAATTGGAAATCTTTAAAAACATACTTGCTAAAACATACTTGCTCGAAAACATAACATTTCCATAGACTTGAAATGCAATAAACATATGCTCGTGTATAAATTTCATCAAGACATTTAAGCTCATCATGAACACTTTAAAACATTTCTAAGAAATCATGAATACTCATAAACAAGTGTTCAAGGAAAACAATAAACATCTAAACTCTTTCATACAAGCAAAACTTGTATTTTCTTAAAACATAAATCAAGCATATAGAACATTTATGAAGTTCGTTTTGTCACTCACATTGCTTGAACTAGAATCTTAGCCCGTACACTTGACCTATTTGCTCTTGGCCTGTCAAACAAACCAAATTCATGTATTAGAACCTCGAGCTCATGGTTTTAACCCTAAAACTACAAGAAAACACATTTTCAAAAATTCCAGCATTTTCAGATTTTCTGCCCTGTTTTCAGACAGCCATAACTTATTCATTTCTTATCCAAAAGAATGTACTTTATACCAAACTCTTCCTTTTGAACCCTCTAAAACTCTTATGAAGACATGAAAATGAGATTCCTAACGTATTGGTTAGAAATTACCTCAGAAGCTTAACCCCTAAATTGATTCTGCTGCTGTTCCAGATTTCACTTCCTGCTGCAACCCGAAACTTAACCTGAAGATTACAACATCTTCCAATCATTTTCTTCTCACGATTCCTTCATAAAACTTGTAGGAAATTGAATAAGCTTTCGAACCATACCAATTAGAGGTTCTAACTCCAAGTATACAGATCCGAACAACCAAAACATCAGAGACCTCTCAGATTTGACAGCAAATTTCTGTCTTCTGCCTTCCTCTTAACAAAACAGCAACTTAACATCAGAATTAGCTCGAGCTTCCTTCACGAATTTTGTTCCAATATGAGTTAACTTTCATGAAACAAAAGCTCAACTCTTACCTCTTCTTGTGGAGCTCGAGATGAACAGAAAATCAGAGCTTGTCTGAGTTGATTTTCCTGCTGTAAAAATGAATCTCCTTGAGTTTTCCTCTTTTCTTCTGCAACTCCAGCTCAAAATCAACAAAAATGGCCTCCTTCTTCTTCCTTTCTCCTTCAACCACGAAGCTCAGCCTTAGTTTTTGATGAAAGAGAAGAAAATGGAGAGAAACCCTTTTTAATAAAAGTCAATCGGTGGAAGAGTTTGTCTTTTTGCACTTTTGCTTTTTCATTTCTTTTTCATTTTCTTTTCTTTCCTTTATCTTCTTTCTTTCTTTTCTTTTCTTTACAAAACCAAAATAACTTAATATAAAAAAAATTTGTTTCATTTCCTTTTCTTCTTTTGTGTTTAAAAGCAAACCAAACCAAAATGGTTTAAACTTTTTCTTCCTTGTTTTCCTTTTGTTTTTCACTTCATTACTTTTCTTTTTAAAACATGAGAAACCAAGTTTTAAACATTCATTTCTTCCTTTCTTTTGTTGTTTGATAATAAGGAAGTTCCAAAGAAAGATCTCGAGTTTACAACTTACCTCCCCCTTAAGAAATTTCGTCCTCGAAATTTAGTAATCCTTAGGTGAATATCGTCGGGTACTTGCTTCTCATTAGATCCTCCAACTCCCAGGTTGCCTCCTCCACTCCGTGATGTCTCCAACGAACCTTCACGAGTGGGATCGTCTTGTTCCTTAAAACTTGTTCTTTCCTGTCGAGGATTTGAACTGCATCCTCAACGTAACTCATGTCTTCTTTCAGCTCAACTGGTTGTGCTTGCAACACATGTGTCGGATCTGGGATATACTTCCTCAACATGGACACATGAAAAACATCATGTACTCGAGATAGTTCTGCGCAACTCCGATCACAGAGGCTGCTGCCCAACTCGTCCGTTACTTGATAAGGACCAATATATCTAGGGCTTAGTTTACCCTTTTTGCCAAAACGAAGGACACCTCTCCATGGAGATAACTTCAAGAAAACTTGATCTCAACTTGGAATTCTAAGTCCTTTAAATCGCTTATCTGCGTAACTCTTACGCGGTCTTGAGCTACCTTTAGATTCTCACTGATTAACTTAACATTATCTGTTGTAACTTGCACCAATTCGGACCGATAAGCTTCCGCTCTCAACTTCATTCCAACATACGGGCGTTCTACATGGTCTTCCATACAGAGCCTCAAATGGTGCCATACCAATACTCGATTGGTAGTAGGTTGTTGTTGTAAGCAAATTCCATAAGCGATAGGTGAGTATCCCAACTCCTTTAAATTGAAGGACACATGCTCTCAACATGTCCTCTAAGGTCTGGATGGTCCTCTCTGATTGCCCATCATGCTCGAGGATGGAATCTTTGTACTAAACTTGACTTTGTTCCCAAAGCTTTACGTAAACTAGGCCAAAACTTAGAAGTAAATCTTGGATCTCTATACGAAACGATGACACCATGCGCACTCCGTATTGACTCACAGTTACAGCCGACGTATAGCTTAGCAAGGTGATCAAGCGTGAGACGTCGCTTTAATCGGTACAAACCGTCTTTGTTTTAGTGAGTCTATCCACTATTACCCATATACCATCATGGCCACTTGAAGTACGTGGTAATCCAAACAGAAAATCCATAGTGATATGCTCCCATTTCCACTCTGGCACTTGGCAGTGGGTTAAGGAGTCCTCCTGGCCTCTGTCTAACTGGTTTAACCTGTTGGCAGATCAAACATCTATCAACATAATCAGCTATCTCTCGTTTCATCCCAGGCCACCAATACGTTCCCTTCAAAGTTTTGTACATCTTGGTGCTTCTGGATGCATAAGCGTAAAATTGAATCTGTGAGCTTCCTCTAGAATAGCATCTTTAAGCTCACTAAAATTCGGAACACATAGTCTTCCTTGCCTTTCTATGGCCCCGTCTGATCTCATCTTAAACTCTGCTTCTGGGCCTTGTTTGGACTTTCCAAACATTTTCTGCAAGTTACTATCCTCTGGTTGTCTTCTCACAACCTCTGCATGCAGTGAAGACTGACTGAGGCCGAGCTAAAGACTCCCTGAACTCTCTGCATTCACAACTGCCTTAGAATCCCTTAGAGTTCTTAAAAATGTTGCTCGAATACCACACAAGGCATCCCTAGGAAGTCTTGACTTCTGCTTTCTCAATGCATCTCTACTACACATTCGCCTTACCAGGATGGTATTCTATAGTACAATCATAATCTTTAATCGATTCTAACCATCTTCTCTGTCTCATATTCAACTCCTCTCGATCAAAGATATACTTGAGACTCTTATGATCTGTGTAGATGTGACACCTTTCACCAAACAAGTAATGTCTCCGGATCTTGATTGCTAGAACAAGCTGCTTTGCTAACTCAAGATCGTGGGTAGGGTAATTACATTCATGCTTTTTCAATTGCCTTGATGCATAAGCTATTACTTTTCCTTCTTGCATCGAGAACACACCTAAACCTTGTCTCGAGGCATCACGATGAAATCACATACTCTTTTCCCGTTCTGGGAAGTGTCGAATAATAGGTCTTGTAATTAATCTCTTTTTCACTCCACAGAAAACTCTGTTCGCACTTGTCTCACCACTCAAACTTAGCATTCTTCCTTGTCAAAGCCGGTAAAGGGTAATGCTAATCGTGAGAAATCCTCAACAAACCGCTTTGTAGTATCCTGCCAAAACCTAGGAAACTACGTTACCTCTGTCATATCCGGGTGGTCTCTCCCGGTTGACTCTGACTTTAACTTTATTTGGATCCACACAAACTCCATTTCTTTGAGACAACATGCCCCAAAAACACTACAGATTCAACCAAAACTCACATTTGGTGAATTTAGCGTACTAATCTGTTTATCTCGTAGTGTTTGCGAATAATCCTTAAATGTTCCTCATGAGCTTTCTGTCAAGCCGAGTAAACTAGTATATCATCAATAAATACTATCACGAATGATCCAAAAAGCGGTGGAATATCCTGTTCATGAGGTCCATGAAAATCATTTGGTGCATTCGTCAAACCGAACGACATTACTAGAAACTCATAATGCCTGTGCACAGTTACGAATCTTTGTCTTAGGAATGTCTGATTCCCTTACCTTTAATCGATGGTATCCTCGATCTCAAATCAATCTTAGAAAACACTGATGCTCCTCAGTGGCGGTCAAACAAGTCATCAATACGGGGTAAAGGATACTTGTTACGTATCGTGACTTTGTTTAACTATCTCATAATCAATGCATAATCTCGGGTACCATCTTTCTTCTTTACAAATAACACTTGGAGCTCCCGGGCGCGATACACTAGGTCTGATGTATCCCTTATCAACTAGTTCTTGTAATTGCATCTTGACTCTTTGAGCTCACTTGGAGCCATTCTATCTACGGCGCTTTGTGAAATAGGTCTTTGTTCTGGTAGCAATTCAATAGTGAACTCTACCTCCCTGTCGGTGGCAACCACGAGCGAGATCTGCTGGGAAAAACATCTAGAAATTCGTTCACAACAAGAACATCTTACGGTTTTAACTTTTCTTCCTGCACCTCCATTACGTGAGCAAAAAACGCCAGCATCCCTTTCTCAACAACCACGAGCTTTGAATCTTCAAATCAAACTCGTAGGAATAATCTTCTTTTCACCTCTGAAAACCACTTGACCAACCCTGGTTTTCTAAAAACAACTTCCTTTCTATGGCAATCCATGGAAGCATAATGAGTGAATAAGAAATCCATCCCTAAGATTGCATCTAACATCTGCAACTCTAGTGGAAGAAGATCCACTAACATATTGAGACCTTCTACTAAGACCTCACAGGTCTCGCAACACTTGAATTGACTAGTAAAGCATCACCAAGCTGGAGTGTATATAACTAACTCCTCAAATAAAGGCTCTAGCTTCCTACTAAGCTTAGTTAGGAATAAATCGCTGAAAACAAAGGAATCGTAGCACTGGATCTATCAAAACACAAGCGGTACATTACAAATAGAAATCGTGCAGATAATCACATCTGGTGCATCCTCTGCTTCTGCTTTGAGTCATAGCGTAGACCTTTCCTGTTGTCTAGGTCTCCCTACAACTCCCTTACATTTTGCACCACTGGTGCCCTCTCCTGCAGACTCTTTGGAACTCTCATTTGCTCAAGTATGCAGGGACCCAACTCCTGGTCCCTCTGTGCGGCCGCTCTAAAGCCGTGGACAATCCTCTTGAAATGCCACAGGCCGCCCACACTTGGTAACACACACCGACACCAACAAGACATTGGCCTCGATGATTCTTGCCACAATTTGCACATGGAGTTCTCCTTGCTTTGCGCGGCAATGAACTCTGCATTATCTCGTGGTCTTGCTATGGATCTGCGCGATTGACTAGGTGCTCTTTGACTCTGCCTCGATAGGCACCACTAACATTCATCCGCCTCGACATCGCGCGCGACTCGATTCTTAAAGTCCTCGACGACTTGAAACATTCACCCAGTGTGAATCTTCGGCTGTTCGCGACCAAAAACTACTCGTCGTGCGCGGGCCCACGAGTAGGCTCCACTCTCGATCTGCGCGCTCTGCTATACTCTGCTTTCAACACGTAGGCGGTCTCTACCAAGTGTGAGAAGTCGATCCACTTAGTAATGGTTTGTGGCCGGTGCGTATCTCGGTCGTAACCCTCTTTCAAATCGTCGACACTGTCACTCTCGGATGCCACAATTACTTGACATCGTGTGACTCTCGGTATACCTTCTCTCGTATTCACCACCGATAGTGACCCTTGCTTTAATTCTAAAAATTCATCTCTCTTAACTTGCCATGCAGTATGTGCCAGGTAATATTTATCTTCAAATATTCCTCTCGAAAGTTTGCCAGATCTATAGTGCGTGCATCACTCACTTTGGCTAAAATTGACATCCACCATCCTCTCTGCTTCTTTCTCTAGCGGGAATGTGGCTAGCTTGACTTTACGCTCTTCAGGGCAGCTCATCACATCAAAACATTTCTCAAGTTTATTCAGCCACACCTCGGCGTCAGCTGGATCTGTTGAACCCTCAAACACTGTGGCTCCCAATTTCTTCAGACGTTCTATTCCATACGCCTTTTACGGATCACTTGCCCTGCTCTCTCTCGCTGCCTACCTCCTCGTGAGAGAAATGGCATCTTTGCGATCTCTGGCCTCAGTTTGGACTCTCGGGGCACTAGATCCCCTCTCAGATTGGCCTTGGGTAGGATCCTGTGTCCTGCCCTGATCCTGCTGCGTCGTCTGCTAGTACGTGGTGGCATGACTCCTATAACATATCAAAATATTAGACATGCTATGGATACTTAACTCAAATACACACTACTAAACTTCTATTCATATTTTAGCCCTAACTGGACTTGCTCTTACCCTTACTTGAACCATACTCCACTAGTTCGATCTGAACTAACTCAATAACATGCTATGACTTTTACTTTATTCTCAGAGCTAACTTGCCCTGTCTCATTCCCATGGAGCTAACTGCTCTGATACCAAGTTTGTCACACCCCCTCCCGAACTACCTGCTAACTCAGCTCGAAAGGCGGCGTGAAGCCAACAGACATTGTTTATCTCTTAACAATACACATTGACCACGATAGACTGATAAACATACTATGTTCGAAAATGGAACACTTAAACATGACATAGCGGAAATCTGGACAACTATTAATCATATACAAGGAGAAACCATTCACAAGTCTCTCTAGAAACTAAAAGTCTAGTGCATCGAAACAACACAAGACAACCGTGTTTATATAACCTCTAATGTACAAACAACTATAACACCCAAGTCCTCACAAATAATTACAAACATAGAGACTTGCTAGACAAAACCAGCCACGTGCACAAAGTATTTAACTTATGAAGCTTGAGCAGACTATGGCGATAACTTTCGGTGCCGGGAGCTCGATCTCTACGAAAGGTTTGAAAACATAGAAGGAATGAGCTATGAAGCTCAGTGAGTGACTATGTTAAAAATCTGTAACTTGTAAAACATGTGACCTGAAAACTATTAGCATATGCATTTGTATTCAAGCATTGAAAGTAAATGTGGAATCATAATAAACTTTGAAAAAACCAACAAGTATATCATCAAATCTCGTAAGGCATGTAAATGAAATAAACTCTTTTAAAAACATTTCACAATCCACGTTGTGTAGGGCACGCCCAGTACAACCAACGTTTACTCTACGATGTAGTGGGGCCCGCCCAGCACTCCCATCGTCTTTGTCGTAGTGGGGGCCCGCCCGGCACTCACGGCAGTAGCTGTTATCACGGAGTACACTCAACGTCGACAACGAGAATAAGACACAATGTGCACGGTACCATAAAGCCTCGGGCTCAATATCTCGAAAATCACATGAAAACATTTGAACATGCACCTTTATCTTTTCTTTCATAAAACTCAAGCTTACTTAGCTTGTTCATAAAACTGGAAATCTTTAAAAACATACTTGCTAAAACATACTTGCTCGAAAACATAACATTTCCATAGACTTCGGAAATGCAATAAACATATGCTCGTGTATAAATTTCATCAAGACATTTAAGCTCATCATGAACACTTTAAAACATTTCTAAGAAATCATGAATACTCATAAACAAGTGTTCAAGGAAAACAATAAACATCTAAACTCTTTCATACAAGCAAAACTTGTATTTTCTTAAAACATAAATCAAGCATATAGTGTAAACCCGAGATCTTTCTTTGGAACCTCCTTATTATCAAACAACAAAAAGGAAGAAGAAATGAATGCTTAAAACTTGATTTTCCTTGTTTTAAAAAGAAAAGTAATAAAGTGAAAGGCAAAAGGAAAACAAGGAAGGAAAAACATAAACCATTTTGGTTTGGTTGCTCTAGGATTAATGAAGGAAAGAAAATGAAACAAATGTAAATCATGTTAAGTTTTGTTTTGAAAAGAAAAGAAAAGAAAAGAAAAGAAAAGAAAAGAAAAGAAAGGAAAAGGAAAAGAATGAAAAAGGAAGTGGATGGTGGGACCACCTAAATTTCTTTTGTTTAAAACCATGTATCCTTCGATCTTCTTCTTCATTTATCAAAGGAGCAGCAAGGGTTTCCATGAGAGAAGCAGAAAGGAAGAGGAAGAAGGGGTTTTGGTGCTGGAATTGCAGAAGAGAGGGAGAAGAACTCAAAGTTTGATTATTTAGCAGCAAGGTGAGCAACTCCAATCCTATTCTGCTATTTGGTTCATCTCGAGCTCCACAGAAAGAGGTAAGAGCTGAAATTTTGTTTCGTGCAAGTTAACTCATATTGGAACAAAATTCGTGAAGGATGCTCGAGCAAATTCGGACCCTAAGCCACTGATTTATGAAGAGGAAGTCAGAACACAGAATTTACTGTCAAATCCGAGAAGTCTCTGATGTTTTGGTTGTACTGACCTGTAGAATTGGAATCAGAAGCTCTATTAGGTATGGTTGGAAAGCTTATTGAATTTCCTACAACTTTCATGAAGAAATCGTGAATAGAAAATGACTGGAAGATGTTGTAAATAGCAGGTCAAGTTTCAGGTTGCAGCAGAAATTCAATCTGGAATAGCAGAAGTTGGTTCCGGGGAAAGGAGCTTTCAGGTATTTCTGAACCAATCTATTGGGAATCTCATTTTAATGTCTTCATAAGAGTTTTAGAGGGTTCAAAAGGAAGAGTTTGGTATAAAGTACATTATTTTTGGATAAGTAATGAAAAGTTATGAGCATCTGAATACAGGGCATAAAATCTGTTAAATGCTGGAATTTTTGAAAGTGTGTTTTCTTGTAAGTTTAAGGTTAAAAGCATAAGCTCGAGGTTCTAATGGTTGAATTTGGTTTGTTTGACAGGCCAAGAGCAAATAAGTCAGAGTGTACGGGTCAAGACTCTAGTTCTAACACTTGTGAGTGACAAAACAGAACCTTGAAAATGGTTTATAGGCTTGTATTATGCTTATGAAATGCAAGGTTTTGCTAAAACGCGAAATGGTTTAGATGTTTATTGTTTTCTTGAACACTTGTTTATGAGCATTCATGATTTCTTAGAAATGTTTTAAAGTGTTCATGATGAGCCTAAAAGTCTTTATGAAATTTATACATGAGCATATGTCTAATGATTACCAAAACTTATGGAGATGTTATGATTTCAAGCAAGCATGTACTAGCAAGTATGTTTTAAAGATTTCTAGTTTTATGAACAAGCTAAGTAAGCTTGAGTTTTATGAAAGAAAAGATAAAGTGGCATGTTTAAATGTTTTCATGTGATCTTACGAGATATTGAGCCCGAGGCTATATAGTACCATGTGCACATAGGTCTTATTCATTTGTCGGCGTTGAGTGTACTCGTGACAACAACGGTATTGTCGTGAGTGAGTCTTTGGGCGGGCCCCACTCGACAAAGGCGATGGGAGTCTTTGGCGGGCCCCACTACATCGTAGAATAAGCGTTAGTGTCTTTGGGCGTGCCCTACACAACGTAGATTGTGACATGTTTTAAAAAGAGTTTATATCATTTACATGCCTTACGAGATTTTAACGGTGTCTTGCTTGTTTTCATGAAAAGCTATAATGATTACACGATTACTTTTAACGCTTGATTACAGATGCATATGCTCATAGATGGCCAGGTGATATGATTTACGAGTTAATAGCTTTCTTTTAAACTCAAGTCACTCATTTGAGCTTTTATAGCTCATTCTTTCGATGTTTTCCCACTTTTCAGGTAGAGATCGAGCTCCCGGTGCCCGAGAACCTGCCATAGTCTGCTGAAGCTTTACATGTTGATATTTTGTACGTGGCTGGTGTGGTTTAGCAAGTCCATATGTCTGTAAATTATTTTAAGAGAACTATGTAGTTATAGTCGTATGTGCTTTAGAGGTTGTGGTTGCTTAATTAGTGGTTTGGATTGTTTGTGGTTCTGATGTTCTTGCTCATCTTAGTTTCCAAGAGAGACTTAAGAAGAGTTTCTCCTCATGTACGTCTTATAGATGTCCAGTTTCATTGAGTTAAGTTTAAAGTGTTCCATATGCGAACATAGTTTCTTTTCAGGTAAAGTAGTGTCAGCAGGTATTGTTAAGAGGTAACAATGTCTGTTGGCTTCATGCCGTCTCCTGGGCTAAGTTAGCAAGTGGTTCGGGAGGGGTGTGACAACTTGGTATCGAGGCGATTAGTTTCCATGAGGATGAGACAGAGCAAGTTAGCTCTAGAAGAAAGCTGAAAAGTAAATAGCAAGTTATTGAGTTAGTTCAATAGAACTAGTAGAGCATGGTCCAAGTAAGGACAAGAGTAAGTCCATCGGGGACTAGAATGTGAACACAAGTCTAGAATTGTGCATTTGAGTTAAGTACTCATTACATGTCTAGTATGTTAATATGTTATAGAAGTCATGCCACCACGTACTAGCGCAGACGATGCGAGCAAGATCGGGGCGGGGCGCAGATCCTACCCAAGATCAATCCCAGTGGAGGTCTAGTGCCCCGAGAGTTCAGATGAGGGCCAGAATTAAGCGACATGTTAATTCCTCACGGGGAGGTAGATAAGCCATAGGTAGCAGGGCTAAGTAATCCAGATAAGACATATATAATAGATTACCAAAAGAATTAGGAGCCACAGTGTTCGAGGGTTCCAAAGATCCAGCTGAAGCTGAGGTTATCCAACTGAAGGTGAGGTTTGGCTGATTAAGCTTGATAAATGTTTTGATGTTATGAGTTGCTCTGAGGAGCGAAATGTTAAGTTGGCCACATTCTTGCTTTGCTAAAGAAGGTAGAAGAATGATGGAAATCGATGTTAGCTTGATTGTAGTGATGCACGTACTTCACCTTTGGCAAACTTTCGAAGTATTTTGAAAATAAATATTACCCTAGCACGTCACCAGAGAGGCAAAAGAGGATGAATTCTTAGAACTAAAACAAGAGACACTTTACGTGGTGAGTATGTATGAAAAAAGATATACCGAGTTGTCGCGGTATGTTGATGTGATTGTGGCATCCAAGAAGCGGCAGTGTCGACGAATTGAAAGAGGGTTACGACCGAGATCGTACGCGATTCTGACCATTGCTAAGTGGACCGACTTCTCTCATTTGGTAGAGATTTGCTCTACGTGTTGAGCGAGTATAGCGAGAGAGAAGTCGATGGTGAAGCCTAGTTGTGAAGACTTCGACAACAGCGGTTTCAAGGTCGTGGCGCAATGGAGGTTCACACTTGGAGTAAATGTTTCAAGTCAATATGACTTTAAGGAGCAAGCTAGTAGTCAAGTAGCCGGGCATCGAGGCGGTGATTGTGGGTAGTGCACATCGAGGCGAGTTAAAAGAACCTAATTAGTTTGTTTGATTAGCGGCAAGAGCGCAAAGAGGCAAGAGTCTATGCCCGATATAACAAGGAAAACTCCATGTGTGATCATGTTGCAAGAATCATCAAGATCATTGTCTTGTGAGTGTTAGTACATGCTACCGTCTTGACAACCGAGGACATGTCAAGAGGATTGTCCACGACTATGACCCATATACCACGCAGGACTAGGGAGTTGAGTCCCAGAGCAGTGAAGCGTAGGGAGTTTGATGAGCTGCAAGAGAGGGCACCAGTGGTGTTAGACTAAAGAGAGTTGTAGGAAGGCCTAGGCAACACGAAAAGGTCTAGGTTATGACTCGGTGAGAAGGCGAGGATGCACCGATATGATTATTGAGTACGATTTTTATTTGAAATGTACACTGCACTGCTTTTAATAGAACAAGGTGCTACACATTTCTTTGTTTTTAGTATGTTCTTGATTAAGTTGAATAGGAAGCTAGAACCTTTATGTAAAAGGTTAGTTATATACACTCCAGTTGGTGATGCTTTACTAGTCAATTCAGTGTTGCGAGACTGTGAGGTTTTAGTAGAAGGTCTCAATATGTTAGTGGATCTTCTTCCACTAGAGTTGCAGATGTTAGATGCAATCTTAGGGATGGATTTCTTATTCACTCATTATGCTTCCATGGATTGCCATAAAAGGAAGTTGTTTTTAGAAAACCGGGGTTGGTGAAGTGGTTTTCGGGGTGAAAAGAAGATTATTTCTACGAGTTTGATTTCGACATTCAAAGCTCGAAAGTTGTTGAGAAAAGGATGCACGACGTTTCTTGCTCACGTAATGGAGGTGCGGGAAGAAAAGTTAAAACCGAGAAGATGTTCTTGTTGTGAGCGAATTTCTAGATGTTTTCCAGCAGATCTGTCAGGGTTGCCACCTGATTGGGAGGTAGAGTTCACTATTGAATTGCTATCAGGAACAACACCTATTTCGCAGGCGCCGTATAGAATGGCTCCAAGTGAGATCAGGGAGCTAAAGATGCGATTACAAGGACTAGTTGATAAAGGGATACATCGGACCTAGTGTATCGCCTTGGAGAGCTCCAGTGTTATCTGTGAAAAAGAAAAGATGGTACCCGTGAGATTATGCATTGATTACAGCGGTTGAACAAAGTCACGATCGTAACAAGTATCCTTTACCCCGTATTGATGACTTGTTTGACCCGATTCTGAGGAGCATCGGTGTTTTCTAAGATTAATTTAAGATCGGGATACCATTAGTTAAAGGTAAGAGAATCGGCTATTCTTAAGACGACATTGAGAACAGTGCACGAGCATTATGAGTTTCTAGTAATGTCGTTCGGTTTGACGAATGCACCAAAGATTTTCATGGACCTCATGAGCGGGATTTTCACGATATTTGGATCGATTCGTGATAGTATTTATTGATGATATACTTGTTTACTCGGTTGACAGAAAGCTCATGAGGAACATTTGAGGATTACTCTGCAAACACTACAAGATAAACAGTTTATGCGCTAAACTCACCAAATGTGAGTTTTGGTTGAATCGGTAGTAGTGTTTTTGGGACATGTTGTCTCGGGAAAAGAAGTTTGTGTGCATCCAAATAAAGTGAAAGCGATAGTCAACCGGGAAAGACCAACTAGTCTGCAGAGGCACGTAGTTTCCTAGGCTTGGCGAGGATACTACAGACGGTTTGTTGAGGATTTCTCACAATTAACATTACCCTTAACAACTTTGACAAGGAAGAATGCTAAGTTTTAATGGTCGGATAAGTATGAAACAGAGTTTTAAGGAGTTGAAAAGAGATTAGTTACAACACTTATTACGACACTTCACATGCAGGAAAAGAGTATGTAATTTCTTGTGATACTTGAGCGGGGTTTGGGTTGTGTGCTCATGCAAGAGGGTAAAGTAATAGCTTATGCATTAAGGCAATTGAAAAAAAAACATGAGTGCAATTACCCTACCCACGATATTGAGTTAGCGACAATTGTTCTAGCAATCAAGATCTAGAAACATTACTTGTTGGGTGAGAGGTGTCATATTTTTACAGGACCATAAGAGTCCAAGTATATATTTGATCAAAGAAAGTTTATTATGAGGCATAGAAGATAGTTAGAGCAGTTAAAGATTACGGTTGTACCATAGAATACCATCTGGTAAGGTGAATGTAGTAGCAGATGCATTGAGCGGTGAAGTGAAGACTTCTAGGGATACCTTGTGTGGTATTCGAGCAACATTTTTAAGTACTCTAAGGATTCTAAGGCGGTTTATAGCTATGAGAGAATTCGGAGGGTCTTTTAGTTTAATTTCGAGATCAGGCCTTCACTCATAATAGAGATTGTGAGAAGACAATCGAGAGAATAGTAACTTGCAAAAGATGTTTAGAAAGTCCAAATAAAGCCAAGAAGCAAAATTTAAAATGAGATCGAGGCGGAGCCATAGAGAAACAAGGAAGACTATGCGTTAGAGTGTTAGTGAGCTTAAGAATGCTATTCTAGAAGAAGCTCACGAGTTCACTCGCTATGCATCCGAGGAAGCACCAAGATGTGTAAAACCTCGAATGAGACTTATTGGTGACACAGGATGAAGCGGGAGATAGTTGATTATGTGATAGATGTTTAATCTGTCGACCAAGTTAAACCAGATTAGACGAAAGCAAAAAGGACTCCTTAACCCATTGCTAGTGTCGGAATGGAAATGGGAGCGTATTACTATGGTTTTTACTGTTTAGATTACCACGTACTTCAAATAGACATGATGGTACTTGGGTAATGGTGGATAGACTCACTAAGACAACACGGTTTGTCTGGAGATTACGATGTTTACGCTTAATCACTAGCTAAGCTATGCGTCGGCGAATTGTGAAACAATCTGAGTGCTGTGTCCATAGTTTGAGATAGGGATCCAGAGATTTACTTCTAAGTTTTGGCCTAGTTTAAAGAAGGTTATGGGGACAAAGTTGAGTTTGATTACAACGCTCCATTCCCAGACAGGATGGTCGATCGAGAGAGGACCATCCATACCCTAAAAGACATGTTGAAAGCATGTGTTCTTCAAGTTAAGGGGAGTGGGATACATACCTATCGCTTATGGAACTTGCTTACAATAACAGCTACCAGTCGAGTATTGGTATGGCACCATTTGAGGCTCTGGATAAAAGATCATGTAGAACGCTCGTATATTGGAATGAACTGGGAGAGCGGAAGCTAATCGGTCTTAAGTTGGTACAAGTTACGACAGATAGTATTAAGGTAATCAAGGAGAATTTGAAGGTAGCTCAAGACCGTCAGAAGAGTTATGCAGTTGAACAACGAAAGGACTTAGAATTCCAAGTCGGAGATCAAGTTTTGGAAAGAAAGGTAAGCTAAGTTCCGATATATTGGTCCTTATCAAATGTAGCAGGACAAGTTGGGCGGCCCTCTGAGACTAGAATTGCCAACAAAACTATCTTGAGTACATGATGTTTTTCATGTGTTCATGTTGAGAAGTATATTCCATATCTGACACATGTGCTACAAGCACATCCTGTTGAGTTGAAAGAAGACATGAGTTACGCAGAGGATGCAGTTCAAATCCTCGACAGAAAAGAACAAGTTTTAAGAAATAAGACGATCCCACTCGTGAAGGTTCGTTGGAGACATCACGAAGTGGAGGAGACAACCTAAGAGTTAGAAGACTAAATGAGGAGGAAGTATCCGATGATTTTCACCTAAGAACTACTAAATTTAGAGATGAAATTTCTTAAGGAGGAGGTAGGTTGTAAACCCGAGATCTTTCTTTGGAACCTCCTTATTATCAAACAACAAAAAGGAAGAAGAAATGAATGCTTAAAACTTGATTTTCCTTGTTTTAAAAAGAAAAGTAATAAAGTGAAAGGCAAAAGGAAAACAAGGAAGGAAAAACATAAACCATTTTGGTTTGGTTGCTCTAGGATTAATGAAGGAAAGAAAATGAAACAAATGTAAATCATGTTAAGTTTTGTTTTGAAAAGAAAAGAAAAGAAAAGAAAAGAAAAGAAAAGAAAAGAAAAGAAAGGAAAAGGAAAAGAATGAAAAAGGAAGTGGATGGTGGGACCACCTAAATTTCTTTTGTTTAAAACCATGTATCCTTCGATCTTCTTCTTCATTTATCAAAGGAGCAGCAAGGGTTTCCATGAGAGAAGCAGAAAGGAAGAGGAAGAAGGGGTTTTGGTGCTGGAATTGCAGAAGAGAGGGAGAAGAACTCAAAGTTTGATTATTTAGCAGCAAGGTGAGCAACTCCAATCCTATTCTGCTATTTGGTTCATCTCGAGCTCCACAGAAAGAGGTAAGAGCTGAAATTTTGTTTCGTGCAAGTTAACTCATATTGGAACAAAATTCGTGAAGGATGCTCGAGCAAATTCGGACCCTAAGCCACTGATTTATGAAGAGGAAGTCAGAACACAGAATTTACTGTCAAATCCGAGAAGTCTCTGATGTTTTGGTTGTACTGACCTGTAGAATTGGAATCAGAAGCTCTATTAGGTATGGTTGGAAAGCTTATTGAATTTCCTACAACTTTCATGAAGAAATCGTGAATAGAAAATGACTGGAAGATGTTGTAAATAGCAGGTCAAGTTTCGGGTTGCAGCAGAAATTCGAATCTGGAATAGCAGAAGTTGGTTCCGGGGAAAGGAGCTTTCGAGGTATTTCTGAACCAATCTATTGGGAATCTCATTTTAATGTCTTCATAAGAGTTTTAGAGGGTTCAAAAAGGAAGAGTTTGGTATAAAGTACATTATTTTTGGATAAGTAATGAAAAGTTATGAGCATCTGAATACAGGGCATAAAATCTGTTAAATGCTGGAATTTTTGAAAGTGTGTTTTCTTGTAAGTTTAAGGTTAAAAGCATAAGCTCGAGGTTCTAATGGTTGAATTTGGTTTGTTTGACAGGCCAAGAGCAAATAAGTCAGTGTGCGGGTCAAGACTCTAGTTCTAACACTGTGAGTGACAAAGCGAACCTTGAAAATGGTTTATAGGCTTGTATTATGCTTATGAAATGCAAGGTTTTGCTAAAGCGAAATGGTTTAGATGTTTATTGTTTTCTTGAACACTTGTTTATGAGCATTCATGATTTCTTAGAAATGTTTTAAAGTGTTCATGATGAGCCTAAAAGTCTTTATGAAATTTATACATGAGCATATGTCTAATGATTACCAAAACTTATGGAGATGTTATGATTTCAAGCAAGCATGTACTAGCAAGTATGTTTTAAAGATTTCTAGTTTTATGAACAAGCTAAAGTAAGCTTGAGTTTTATGAAAGAAAAGATAAGTGGCATGTTTAAATGTTTTCATGTGATCTTACGAGATATTGAGCAGAAGGCTATATAGTACCATGTGCACATAGGTCTTATTCATTGTCGGCGTTGAGTGTACTCGTGACAACGGTTGCTGTCGTCGTGAGTCTTTGGGCGGGCCCCACTCGACAAAGGCGATGGGAGTCTTTGGCGGCGGCCCCACTACATCGTAGAATAAGCGTTAGTGTCTTTGGCGTGTGCCCTACACAACGTGGATTGTGACATGTTTTAAAAGAGTTTATATCATTTATATGCCTTACGAGATTTTAACGGTGTCTTGCTTGTTTTCATGAAAAGCTATAATGATTACACGATTACTTTTAACGCTTGATTACAGATGCATATGCTCATAGATGGCCAGGTGATATGATTTACGAGTTAATAGCTTTCTTTTAAACTCAAGTCACTCACTTGAGCTTTATAGCTCATTCTTTCGATGTTTTTCCCACTTTTCGGTGAGATCGAGCTCCGATGCACGAGAACACTGCCATAGTCTGCTTGAAGCTTTACATGTTGATATTTTGTACGTGGCTGGTGTGGTTTAGCAAGTCCATATGTCTGTAAATTATTTTAAGAGAACTATGTAGTTATAGTCGTATGTGCTTTAGAGGTTGTGGTTGCTTAATTAGTGGTTTGGATTGTTTGTGGTTCTGATGTTCTTGCTCATCTTAGTTTCCAAGAGAGACTTAAGAAGAGTTTCTCCTCATGTCACGTCTTATAGATGTCCAGTTTCCATTGAGAGTTAAGTTTAAAGTGTTCCATATGCGAACATAGTTTCTTTTCGGTAAAGTAGTGTCGCAGGTATTGTTAAGAGGTAACAATGTCTGTTGGCTTCATGCCGTCTCCTGGGCTAAGTTAGCAAGTGGTTCGGGAGGGGGTGTGACATATAGAACATTTATGAAGTTCGTTTTGTCACTCACAGTGCTTGAACTAGAATCTTAGCCCGTACACTTGACCTATTTGCTCTTGGCCTGTCAAACAAACCAAATTCATGTATTAGAACCTCGAGCTCATAGTTTTTAACCCTAAAACTACAAGAAAACACACTTTCAAAAATTCCAGCATTTTCAGATTTTCTGCCCTGTTTTCAGACAGCCATAACTTATTCATTTCTTATCCAAAAAGAATGTACTTTATACCAAACTCTTCCTTTTTGAACCCTCTAAAACTCTTATGAAGACATGAAAATGAGATTCCTAACGTATTGGTTAGAAATTACCTCAGAAGCTTAACCCCTAAATTGATTCTGCTGCTGTTCCAGATTTCACTTCCTGCTGCAACCCGAAACTTAACCTGAAGATTACAACATCTTCCAATCATTTTCTTCTCACGATTCCTTCATAAAACTTGTAGGAAATTGAATAAGCTTTCGAACCATACCAATTAGAGGTTCTAACTCCAAGTATACAGATCCGAACAACCAAAACATCAGAGACCTCTCGGATTTGACAGCAAATTTCTGTCTTCTGCCTTCCTCTTAACAAAACAGCAACTTAACATCAGAATTAGCTCGAGCTTCCTTCACGAATTTTGTTCCAATATGAGTTAACTTTCATGAAACAAAAGCTCAACTCTTACCTCTTCTTGTGGAGCTCGAGATGAACAGAAAATCAGAGCTTGTCTGAGTTGATTTTCCTGCTGTAAAAAATGAATCTCCTTGAGTTTTCCTCTTTTTCTGCAACTCCAGCTCAAAATCAACAAAAATGGCCTCCTTCTTCTTCCTTTCTCCTTCAACCACGAAGCTCAGCCTTAGTTTTGATGAAAGAGAAGAAAATGGAGAGAAACCCTTTTAATAAAAAGTCAATCGGTGGAAGAGTTTGTCTTTTTGCACTTTTGCTTTTTCATTTCTTTTTCATTTTCTTTTCTTTCCTTTATCTTCTTTCTTTCTTTTCTTTTCTTTACAAAACCAAAATAACTTAATATAAAAAAAATTTGTTTCATTTCCTTTTCTTCTTTTGTGTTTAAAAGCAAACCAAACCAAAATGGTTTAAACTTTTTCTTCCTTGTTTTCCTTTTGTTTTTCACTTCATTACTTTTCTTTTTAAAACATGAGAAACCAAGTTTTAAACATTCATTTCTTCCTTTCTTTTGTTGTTTGATAATAAGGAAGTTCCAAAGAAAGATCTCGAGTTTACACGCCGGACCGTCGTCGGAAAGTCACCAGACCACCGCCGGAAAGTATCGTACGATTGAGTTAATAACTCAACTCCATGGGGTTGGGTTATTAAGTCACCGGTTATAATTGTTGGTGAACCAAACAAGGAGCTGGGTTAGTAACCCAACTGAACCCAACCCAACCCCATAAACCAAACACCCCCATATGGAAAAATCAAGCCCCAACATTCAAATCTAACATGGAAATGTCAGTTCTAAGCTCAAGGGATGAAAGAAATAAACAAAGAACACCATAGAACATCAAGAATAAAAGAAACTCATGCTCTCGATTTTTCTCGGTTTTCCAGAACATATTATCAAAATGAAGCATTGTTACCCTTAAGAAGGTTGAATTTGAAAAACTTGTAAAAGACAAAGTTGAAGGTTAAATAGAGATCTATAACTTCACAGAAGACAAAAATAAGAAACGATTGACACAAATGACATTTTGTTTTTTAGTTTTTATGAGAAGACAGAATCTGACAAGATGAACATAAGAAAAAAAAATCAAAATAAAATATAACATAAACAACGAAACATATATCCGATCTAGAACCTAAAGCTCTGATACCAAATGATAAGTAACTCTTGTGAATTTAAATCTAACAACCTTGTTGACGAACAAAACCTTTAGATCTAAAACTCAACAACCCCAAATCTAGATGATTTCATCCCAAGGAAGAAGATAGAAACGGATTTACCTTGATGATCAAGATCAAGAGTAGAGAAAACTTGTTTCTAAACTCAAGATTCGAAATCACTTCACAAGTAGTTTGATCAATGCTACTTGAATGATCCTAGCATGCAAACTAAACACAAGAAATGCAAAGAAACAAGCTCATGGCTTAAGAAGCAAAATATGCAACTTTTCATTCAAAACATGATTCCAAGTCTTTTTACAATACATCTTAGATGGCTTTATGTAGCCTTTCAATTGTAACCTAAAACTAAGCTAAAATGACATGTTTGAGAATGTAACTTCCCTAACTTTAATGTCATAACCATCCACTACTCAAATGTAACCTAAAACATTGAAATAGAAACTTTAAAACTGAAATTACAAGTAAATGAGGTATAAATCCGAGAATTTTATCTTCTAACAACAATTCTAGTCTTTGTAACATCCCAAGGTGTAAATGAAGCTCCACTTGAAGTAATTTGAAGTGTAGTCCCATTAATTGATGCTTGACTTGCATTAAATGAAGCTTGAGATGCATTTAATTTAATTTAATTGCAACTTAAGTTCTTTCAATACAACTTGACTTCAACTTTAATGCAACTTGAGTTCATCATAAATGAAGCCTTCATCCATTTAATGCAACTCCATTTTTAGCTCTTCTTTAGTCTTGACTAGCATTGTAGGATTCATATCATAAATGGAGTTGAATTAAATGTTGTCAAGCTCCATTTATAACAAACTAAAGATGCATTTAATGAACTCAAGTGAAACCCATGCTTCATTAACACACAAACCAAGCTTCATTTATGCAACTAGAGTTTCAAGCTACTTCAAGTGGGGATCTATTTATGCATGAAAGGTTACAAACTTTATGTAGGTTGATCAAAAAGTAAATTCTCGTATTTATGGCTAATTTCATGTAATTTTCATTTTGAAGCTTTTCTCTAGCATGGTAGGATTCATATCAAATACCTTTTTAGTTTCAACTTGCAGCAACTCCTTACTCCAAATAAGACAGCAACACAGGAACTTCCAAGATTGATAAGAAATTTAATAGGAATTTGAAAAATCTAATCTACCTTGTTGACAACAAACAAGACTATTAGATCTAAACCCCAAAAAAATCTCAAAATCAAAATGAAATCAAAGAAGCCAAAGATTCCGATGACAAAAAATGTTAAGTAACCCTTGACAATTGGATCTAACAAACTTGCTTAAAGAAACAAGACCTTTAGATAACTTAATCTCAAAGACCCCAAAACAAATTTTGAAAATCAACTCAAGGAAAGTAAAACCGGGTTACCTTGTCGATCAAATATCTCAAGACAAGAAAACTTACTTGAGATCTGAATCACTCCACAAGCAAGATTGATCAAGTCAAGCTTGAATGATTCTAGCATGCAACCTAATCTACATAGAATTGCAAAGACATAGCTCAAAGCTATAAAAACAGCTCAAGGCCTCTTTTGATTACATTTTTAATCTTTTTTTTCTTCCTTTTCTTACAAGTTACATGGCTTTATATAGCCTCAAAATTAACCCTAGAGTAACCTATGGTCTATTGAAAGGTTGTAACTTACATCCCCATCAATACCATAATGCCCACTAGCCATATTGTAACTTAAAACATTGAAAACAACACTTTAAGATGAAAAATACATTAAAACCCCCATAAATCCGAGAATTGAACTTCTAATAAACCAATCAATAATTTGTAACCATCCAAGAATAAATGAAGCCCCCTTGAAGTAGCTTGAAGCTCTTGTTGCATAAATGAAGCTTGACTTGTCTTTAATGAAGCATGAGTTGCACTTGAGTCCATTAAATGCATCTTGAGTTCGTCATAAATGAAGCTGGACAACATTTATTTCAACTCCATTTTGAAGCTTTTCTCTCATCTTGCATAGCATGGTAGGATTCGTATCAAAGATGCTTCTCTGTTTTCTTCAGTTGGACAACACCGTGAGGAAAACCTTCTATCCTCTGAGATCTTAGAACAAAAACCTTTGTGGGAAGGTTTCCAACAATTGGAAGATGAAGGGAATTAGAAGATTGAGAGAGAGAGAGAGTGAGTTTTGCAGCAATTCTCCAATTGCATCAAAAAATTGATCGATTGAAAAGTGCAACCCCCTTCTCCCTGTTAAGCTATCGATAGGGAGAAGGAAGGGGATAGTGGGAACGTGTCTGGAAGACACGTTCCTTTATTTTTATTATTAAAATAATAATAATAATAATAATTAAGTAATAATTAAATCAAATTTAATGATTAATTTAAATAATACAAATTAAATATCATATATTTAATTTAGATTAAATCTCATTTAATCATATTACCCCTTTAACCTATAGTTTTAATGTACATCCAGTGCACATTAAATTTTAACCTATAGTTTTCAAATATGAATCAAATTCACATTTGAATTTAATATTTGAACTCTTTCAAATGTTTAATTCTCTCAAGTAATTTAATATGAATCATATTCACATTAAATTTATAATGTATAGTTCCAAAACTATATATTATATCGTATCAATATACATTATATTTATTCCCTAATGAATTTGAACATTTCAAATTCAAATGATCTAAGAACCCTTTACGAGCTAGAAGGTAGACCTAATGGACCTACAGATCAGAAGCTCCAACAATACGAGATTGTTCGGTTAATCTCATTAACCTCCCAATCAACATTTGTTAACTGCGGGAACACTCCACTAAAGTCCCACAGTTGCACTCTTCTCACTACAGATATATTTCTGTGTCCATGGATATTGACCAATAACAGCAAGTCAATCCTTCACGAATGTTCGTAACACCCGCTGGGTCAAATTACCATTTTACCCCTGGGTTACATCTTGTGCCTTAAGTACTAGTGCTCCTCTAATGAACAATTTGTTTGTAGTCCTACCAACAAACAGAGTCCCTCTCGGGCCAATGAGAGGGTTGGACCCTTTGTTCAAGTCCCAGAGACACCACTTAAGGAAACATTCCTCTACTTACCCTAGTAGGCGGGAAGGAGTGAATTCCATCTTGCTAAGTTAAGTCCCCAGCCGCTCACTCGGTCTTATCCCCAAGATGGTAGGCATATTGAGTCGGCGAATCTGGCCACTCTCACCCATGCTAGTCAAAGGACAATCCCTCATGAACAGGGAGTTCGTAACACCTTTCGAGATTGAAATCAAGTTGCTTAGGTCATCCTAGTGAAATAGAAACCTAACTAGTCAACGGAGTTACAGCTAGAGGTTACTATTTCGTGGTTCGGTCTTATGTAATCTCATTACATAGGATATCTCCACTCACATGTCATCTACACGAACACGTTAGGATCACAGTGTTTGTATCAAATACAAAGTGGGCCACATCCATAGTTTAACCAAGGTAAGGTACCCAAACCTTATCCCCTAACTATAGACCCTTTAGGCTGTATCTCGAACCGGGTTTAATTTTGAAGGCTATAAATAGCCACACATGTAATCCATGGAAAAGGGGGGAAAAAAGATTAAAAATGTAATCAAAAGAGGCCTTGAGCTTTTTTATAGCCTTTGAGCTATTTCTTTGCAATTCTATGTAGATTAGGTTGCATGCATAGAATCATTCAAGCTAGACTTGATCAATCTTGCTTGTGGAGTGATTCGAATCTCATACAAGTTCTCTTGCCTTGAGATGCTTGATCACAAGGTAATCCGATTTTACTTTCTTTGAGTTTATTTTCAAAATTCGTTTTGGATCTTTGAGATTGAGTTATCTAAAGGTCTTGTTTCTTTAAACAAGGTTGTTAGATCCAATTGTCAAGGGTTACTTATCATTTTGACATTAGAATCTTTGGCTTCTTTGATTTCATTTTGATTTTGAGATTTTTGGGTTTTGTGATCTAATAGTCTTGTTTGTTTTAACAAGGTAGATTAGATTTTTCAATTCCTCTTTAAATTTCTTATCAATACCAACTCCTGAAAACGCTCTCGCTCTCCCAGGATCGAGCGTCAGCACCATGACCCATGCAAAGGTAAGCCAAACCACCACAATGATCGCCCACGCAACAGAAACTCATCCACCCAAGCCACCCACAAGGAATCAGCACGTACAAAAAAAAGCCAAAGAAGCTTCATAATAGCCGCAGAGTTCCAAGATGCCAAATGTCGAATGCCCAGACCTCTGTCTGCACGAGGCAAACACACCTCCGCCCAAGCCACCTTAGTACCACCCTTACCTCCAAGCTCCTCACACCACAAAAAGGCCCTCAACATCCTATCCAACTCCTGAGTCACCTGACCAAGCAATATAAACACACCTGCCCAATATACCTAGAAACTCTGCAGGACAAACTGAATGAGTTGTAACCTCCTTGCATACGTAAGAGACCTCGCCGACCAACTACTAACCCTAGCATTAACATGCTCCAACAAGGGCCTACAATCTCGAAAAGTTAGCCTCTTCGACTGTAAAGGCACACCAAGGTACCGCACCGGCAGAACAACCAACCTAAAACCCAAAAAACAAGCAAGGTCCTTGATAGCATGCAAATATGCTATCTTATTTTTATATTTTAGCTAGTTTTTATACTTAAAACATGGGCTTTCATGGCATTTTAAGGTTAATTTCAGGAAATTTAGCTTATGAAGAAAAAATAGAGTGTTCGAGACTATTTTGGTGTAATTTGAAGCATGTGTATGCTTAATTGAAGACCCAAGAAAAATATAGATGTATTTTGAGTATAAGAAATATATTGGGAGATTCTACATCGAATAACGAATCCAACGCATCAAACCGGAAGTCATTCGGACACCCGAGGGAAAGATATGACAAAAATGGTTGCAATGGGTTGGTTGGCAGCAAGCACAGCGTTGCAACGCCGACCCTAACGTTGCAACGCGTGCCGAACTTTACTATAAATATATCATGTTGTTCCATTTCCAAAGGGAGCCGAATTTGATAGCTTTTTGCCCTAATTTCGAAATACACACTCTAAGAGGAGAAAAAAGAGCATTCCTTGGGAGCTAAAGAGTTTGTGGAAGCTCGAGATCGTGACGGGAGCTCGGGAACGAGGGACCGACATGACACATAAGTTTATTTCTCTTTCTTTTAGTTTGTAATTGAGTTTAAAGACTTTATGACTTTAGCTTGTTTTTATGGTGATTTTGAGTAGTGTTGTAGTTGGGATTTGATTAGCATGTTTTGAATTTATTTAATTATGTTATAACTTTGTTGTGTTATTTATTTTTGGCAATTCGTTCTTAAATTCATTGATCTTGTTGGTTTAAGTGGACTCGAGAGAAAGAAGCTGATATGAACCAAGGCATCTCATGAAGTCACATTAAATGAAGTCAAATTCATGGAAGTTTAACATAAGTTGCATTTAATGAACTCAAGAGCAACTCCTCATTTATTAAAGAACACCAAGCTTCATTTATGGAACAAGGGCTTCAAGATACTTCAAGATGTGCTTCATTTACTATTGGGATGGTTACAAAGAGTTACAAAGCTAACAAAGAGACATCATTCTCGGATTTATGGCTAATTTGATGTAATTTTCAGTTTTAAGAGTGAAAACATTTCATTTTGATAATCTGTTCTGGAAAACCGAGAAAACCGAGAGCATAAGTTTTCTTTGATTCTTGATGTTCTATGGTGTTCTTTGTTTCTATCTTTCATATCTTGAGCTTAGATCGGATGTATACCTCATTTACTTGTAATTTCAGTTTTAAGGTTTCTATTTCAATGTTTTAGGTTACATTTGAGTTGTGGATGGTTATGGCATTAAAGTTAGGGAAGTTACATTCTCAAACATGTCATGTTAGCTTAGTTTTAGGTTACAATTGGAAGACTATATAAAGCCATCTAAGATGTATTGTAAAAAAGACTTGGAATGATGTTTTGAATGAAAAGTTGCATATTTTGCTTCTTAAGCCATGAGCTTGTTTCTTTGCATATCTTGTGTTTAGATTTGCATGCTAGGATCATTCAAGTAGCGTTGATCAAACTACTTGTGGAGTGATTCGAATCTTGAGTTTAGAAACAAGTTTTCTCTACTCTTGATCTTGATCATCAAGGTAAATCCGTTTCTAATCTTCTTCCTTGGGATGAAATCATCTAGGTTTGGGGTTTTTGAGTTTTAGATCTAAAGGTCTTGTTCTTCAACAAGGTTGTTAGATTTAAATCATCAAGAGTTACTTATCACTAATGTCAAAATGTTATGATACGAATCATCATGCTATGCAAAACGAGAGAAAAAGCTTCAAAATGGAGTTGAAATAAATGTTGTCCAACGTCATTTATGACGAACTGAAGATGCATTTAATGAACTCATGTGCAATAAATGTATCTTTAAAGATAACTCAAGCTTCATTTATGCAACAAGGGTTTCAATTTAAATCAAGTGAAGCTTCATTTATGCATGGAAGGTTACCAAGACTTTCAAGATAACTCAATCTCGGATTTATGGATATTTTGATGTAAATTTCAGTTTTAAAGTCTTGTTTTCAATAATTTAGGTTACAATTTGGTTAGTGGAGATCATGGTATTGATGGGGATGTAAGTTACAACCTTTCAATTGACCATAGGTTACTCTAGGGTTGATTTTGAGGCTATATAAAGCCATGTACCTTGTAGGAGAAAAAAAAAAGAGAAAAAAAGATTTGAAAAATCTAATCTACCTTGTTAACAACAAACAAGACTATTAGATCACAAAACCCAAAAATCTCAAAATCAAAATGAAATCAAAGAAGCCAAAGATTCTAATGTCAAAATGTTAAGTAACCCTTGACAATTGGATCTAACAACCTTGTTTAAAGAAACAAAACCTTTAGATAACTCAATCTCAAGGACCCCAAAACGAATTTTGAAAATAAACTCAAGGAAAGTAAAATCGGATTACCTTGTGATCAAGCATCTCAAGGCAAGAGAACTTGTATGAGATTCGAATCACTCCACAAGCAAGATTGATCAAGTCTAGCTTGAATGATTCTAAGCATGCAACCTAATCTACATAGAATTGCAAAGACATAGCTCAAAGGCTATAAAAAAGCTCAAGGCCTCTTTTGATTACATTTTTCAATCTTTTTTTCTCCTTTTTTTTTCTCCTACAAGGTACATGGCTTTATATAGCCTCAAAATCAACCCTAGAGTAACCTATGGTCAATTGAAAGGTTGTAACTTACATCCCCATCAATACCATGATCTCCACTAACCAAATTGTAACCTAAATTATTGAAAACAAGACTTTAAAACTGAAATTTACATCAAAATATCCATAAATCCGAGATTGAAGTCTTGTACTAATCTTGAAAGTCTTGGTAACCTTCCATGCATAAATGAAGCTTCACTTGATTTAAATTGAAACCCTTGTTGCATAAATGAAGCTTGAGTTATCTTTAAAGATACATTTATTGCACATGAGTTCATTAAATGCATCTTCAGTTCGTCATAAATGACGTTGGACAACATTTATTTCAACTCCATTTTGAAGCTTTTTCTCTCGTTTTGCATAGCATGATGATTCGTATTGTTAAGTAACCCTTGACAATTGGATCTAACAACCTTGCTTAAAGAAACAGGGCCTTCAGATAACTCAATCTCAAAGACCCCAAAACCAATTTTCAAAACCAACTCAAGGAAAGTAAAATCGGATTACCTTGTCGATCAAAAATCTCAAGGCAAGAGAACTTGTATGAGATCCGAATCACTCCACAAGCAAGATTGATCAAGCCAAGCTTGAATGATTCTAAGCATGCAACTTAATCTACATAGAATTGCAAAGAAATAGCTCAAAGGCTATAAAAAAGCTCAAAGCCTCTTTTGATTACATTTTCCAATCTTTCCTTTTTTTTTTTCCTCGGATTACATGTATGGCTATTTATAGCCTTCAAAATTAAACCCTAGAGTAACCTATGGCAATCTAAGGGTTATAACTCCCAATTACATGAATACCTTAACACCCACTAACTCAAAAGTAACCTAAAAACTCATAAATAATGTTTACAACTGAAATTACATCAATATAGCCATAAAAACGAGATTGAAGTCTCGTTGTTGACTTTGTAACTCTTTGTCACCATCTAAGAGTAAATGAAGATCCTTTTGAATTATCTTGAAGCCCTTGTTCCATAAATGAATCTTGATTGTTCTTTAATAAATGATGAGTTATACTTGAGTTCATTAAATGCAACTTATGTTAAACTTCCATGAACTTGACTTCATTTAATGTGACTTCATGAGATGCCTTGGTTCATATCATTCTCCCCTTCTTTAAAAAGATTAGTCCTCGAATCTACTTGTGAACATTGCTGCAAAACCATGTTAAGAAAACACAAAAGACCTCACAACACTCTCTCACATGTTTACACTCAAGGAAATATAACTTGGGTTCATTTTGAGAAATCAAACTATATAAGCTCTCATTCTTACCTCTCAATTTCTTTTGAAGTATTGTGCAATGATTTGCAATCCCATGGATAGTAGCACACTTTGAATACAAATAAGCAAAACAAGGCTTATGAAAAGAAAAATTCAGAATGATGAACCTTTGAAAATTTTATCTAAGGGTAGAAAAATTAAGAACAAGATATGTAACTCTCACAAATTAAGAACAATGGCTGGAATTTTAAATCAAGAGTCACAATTTAAAACCAATGGTTGGACTTTTAAAATATATGAGTTACAATTTGAAACTAATGGTTGGAAAATTCAATGTGCAGAAATGTAACTGCTCATATTTAATATGTAACAACCAATTTTTGAATATTTCAAAGTGTAACATCTATGAATGAATGCCAAATGGTTAAACTAAAACAACAAAGATAAGTTCAAATGAGAAATTTTCGGATTTAACATGCTTTAGAAGCAAAACAACAAGAACAACAGAAGAACACATGTTCTCGGTTTTAGCAGTTTTTCAGAACAAGTTATAAACATGCATATTTTTCACCCTAAAGAATGTCGAATTAGAAATTCTCATAGATGACAAAGTTATAGATAAGAGCCTGATCTAAAATATTGATGAAGACATAAAGATGATAACTGTCACACCCCCTCCCGAACCACTTGCTAACTTAGCCCAGGAGACGGCATGAAGCCAACAGACATTGTTACCTCTTAACAATACCTGCACGACACACTACTTTACTCGAAAACAAACTATGTTCGTATATGGAACACTTTAAACTTAACTCAGTGAGCTGGACATCTATAAGACGTACATGAGGAGAAACTCTTCTTAAGTCTCTCTTGAAACTAAGATGAGCAAGAACATCGTAACCACAAACAGTCCAAACCACTAATTAAGCAACCACAACCTCTAAAGCACATACGACTATAACTACATAGTTCTCTTAAAATAATTTACTGAGACATATGGACTTGCTAAACCACACCAACCACGTACAACATATCAAACATGAGAAGCTTCCAGTGATTATAGCGAGTTATCGAGCACAGGAGCTCGATCTCTACACGAAAAGTGGGAAAAACACTAAAAGAATGAGCTATAAAGCTCGGTGAGTGACTTGAGTTTAAAAGAAAGCTATTAACTCGTAAATCATATCACCCGCCATCTATGAGCATATGCATCCAGTAATCAAGCGTTAAAAATAATCGTGTAATCATTATAGCTTTTCATGAAAACAAGCAAGACACCGTTAAAATCTCGTAAGGCATGTAAATGATATAAACTCTTTTTAAAACATGTCACAAACTACGTTGTGTAGGGCACGCCCAGTACACCAACGTTTATTCTACGATGTAGTGGGGCCCGCCCAGCACTCCCATCGTCTTTGTCGTAGTGGGGCCCGCCCAGCACTCACGACAGCGCTGTTGTCACGGAGTACACTCAACGTCGACAACAGAATAAGACCTGTGTGCACACGGTACTACATAGCCTCGGGCTCAATATCTCAGAAGATCACATGAAAACATTTGAACATGCCAGCTTATCTTTTTCTTTCATAAAACTCAAGCTTACTTAGCTTGTTCATAAAACTAGAAATCTTTAAAACATACTTGCTAGTACATGCTTGCTTGAAATCATCACATTTTCATAAGTTTTGGCAACCATTGGACATATGCTTATGTATAAACTTATAAAGACTTTTAGGCTCATCATGAACACTTTAAAACATTTCTAAGAAATCATGAATGCTCATAAACAAGTGTTCAAGAAAACAATAAACATCTAAACCATTTCGTTTTAGCAAAACCTTGCATTTCATAAGCATAATACAAGCCTATAAACCATTTTCAAGGTTTGTTTTGTCACTCACCGTGTTAGAACTAGAGTCTTGACCCGTACACTCGACTTATTTGCTCTTGGCCTGTCAAACAAACCAAATTCAACCATTAGAACCTCGAGCTCATGCTTTTTAACCTTAAACTTACAAGAAAACACACTTTCAAAAATTCCAGCATTTAACAGATTTTATGCCCTGTATTCAGATACTCATAACTTCTTCATTACTTATCCAAAAATAATGTACTTTATACCAAACTCTTCCTTTTTGAACCCTCTAAAACTCTTATGAAGACATGAAAATGAGATTTCCAATAGATTGGTTCAGAAATACCTCGAAAGCTCCTTTCCCCGGAACTAACTTCTGCTATTCCAGATTCGATTTTCTGCTGCAACCCGAAACTTGACCTGCTATTTACAACAACTTCCAATCATTTTCTAATCACGAATTCTTCACGAAACTTGTAGGAAATTCAATAAGCTTTCCAACCATACCTAATAGACTTTCTGATTCCAACTCTACAGGTCAGTACAACCAAAACATCAGAGACTTCTCGGATTTGACAGTAAATTCTGTGTTCTGACTTCCTCTTCATAAATCAGTAGCTTAGGGTCCGAATTTGCTCGAGCATCCTTCACGAATTTTGTTCCAATATGAGTTAACTTGCACGAAACAAACTTTCAGCTCTTACCTCTTTCTGTGGAGCTCGAGATGAACCAAATAGCAGAACATGGCAGAGTGATTACCTTGCTGTTCTATTAATTTGCTTGAGTTCTCTCCCTCTCTTCTTCAATTTCCAGCTGAAACCCTCTTATTCTTCTTCCTTTAAGCTTCTCCCACGAACCCTCAGCTCCTCTTTGATGAAAATGAGAAGAAAATTGAAGGTTCTTGGTTGTTTAAAAAAAAAAAACCAAGGGTGGGGCCCACCTTCCACTTTCTTTCTTTTATTCCTTTTCCTTTTCTTTTCTTTTTTTTTTTCCTTCCTTTATCTTTTCATTTCTTACCTTTTCTTTGCAAAACAAAGCAAACTTAGTATATTAAACATTTGTTTCATTTCCTTTTCTCCTTTTGTTTTAAAAGCAATCCAAACCAAAAATGGTTTAAACTTTCCTTCCTTGTTTTCCTTTTGCCTTTCACTTCATTTCTTTCCTTTTTAAAACATGGAAAACCAAGTTTTAAACATTCATTTCTTCTTCCTTTTTGTTGTTTGATAATAAGGAGGTTCCAAAGAAAGATCTCGGGTTTACAACCTACCTCCTTAAAGAAATTTCGTCCTCGAAATTTAGTAGTTCTTAGGTGAAAATTATCGGATACTTCCTCCTCATTTAGTCTTCTAACTCTCGGGTCCCTCCTCCACTCAGTGATGTCTCCAACGAACCTTCACGAGTGGGATCGTCTTGTTTCTTAAAACTTGTTCTTTTTCTCATCGAGGATTTGAACTGCATCCTCTGCGTAACTCATGTCTTTTTCAGCTCAACGGGTTGTGCTTGTAGCACATGTGTCAGATCTGGAATATACTTCTCAACATGGACACATGGAAAACATCATGTTCTCGAGATAGTTCTGCTGGCAAATCCAGTTTGTAGGTTGGTAGCCCAACTCGTTTCATTACTTGATAAGGATCAATATATCTGGAACTTAGCTTACCTTTCTTTCCAAAACTTGATCTCCGACTTGGAATTCTAAGTCTTTTCGTCGCTTATCTGCATAACTCTTCTGACGGTCTTGTGCTACCTTCAGATTCTCTCTGATTACCTTAGTATTGTTTGTCATAACTTGCACCAACTCAGGACCGATTAGCTTCCGCTCTTCTAGTTCATTTCAATAAACTAGCGTTCTACACGGTCTTTTATCCAGAGCTTCAAATGGTGCCATGTCAAAACTAGACTGATAATTGTTATTGTAAGCAAATTCCATAAGTGATAGGTGTGTATCTCAACTTCCCTTAACTTGAAAGACACATGCTTGCAACATGTCTTCTAGGGTCTGGATGGTCCTCTCGGACAGACAATCTGTCTGAACATGAAACGCTGTACTAAAACTCAGCTTTGTCCCCATAGTTTTGTAAGCTAGGCCAAAACATAGAAGTAAATCTCGGATCTCTATCTGAAACTATGGACATTGGCACTCGTGTTGACTCACAATTTTGTCGACGTATAGCTTAGCTAGCTGATTAAGCGTAGACATCGCTGTAATCGGTACAAACCGTGTTGTCTTAGTGAGTCTATCCACCATTACCCAAGTACCATCATGTCCATTTGAAGTACGTGGTAATCTAAACAGAAAACCATAGTAATACGCTCCCATTCCATTCCGACACTAGCAATGGGTTAAGGAGTCCTTTTTGCTTCTGTCTAACTGGTTTAACTTGCTGACAGATTAAACATCTATCACATAATCAACTATCTCCCGCTTCATCCCAGGTCACCAATAAGTCTCATTCGAGGTTTTACACATCTTGGTGCTTCCTGGATGCATAGCGTAGCTGAACTGTGAGCTTCTTCTAGAATAGCATTCTTAAGCTCACTAACACTCGGAACGCATAGTCTTCCTTGTTTCTCTATGGCTCCGTCTGATCTCATTTTAAATTTTGCTTCTTGGCCTTATTTGGACTTTCTAAACATCTTTTGCAAGTTACTATTCTCTGATTGTCTTCTCACAATCTCTATTATGAGTGAAAGCCTGATCTGAAATTAAACTAAAGACCCTCCTCAATTCTCTGCAGATTACAACCGCCTTAGAATCCCTTAGAGTACTTAAAAATGTTGCTCAAAACCACACAAGGTGTCCTTAGGAAGTCTTCACTTCTGCTCAATGCAATCAAGTACCACATTCACCTTACGGGATGGTATTCTATGGTACAAGCATAATCTTTAGTCGATTCTAACCATCTTCTCTGTCTCATAATCAACTCCCTTTGATCAAGGATATACTTGACTCTTTATGATCTGTAAATGTGACACCTTTCACCAATCAAGTAATGTTGCCTTAACGCATAAGTTATTACTTTTCCTTCTTGCATCAGTACACACCCTAAATCTTTCCTTGGGGCATCACAGTAAACCACATACTCTTTTCTCGTTATAGGAAGTGTCAGAATAGGTGCTGTAACTAATCTTTTTTTTTTCTCCTGAAAACTCTGTTCACACTTATCGACCATTCAATCTTAGCATTCTTTCTTATTAAAATCAAGTAAAGGTAATACTAATCGTGAGAAGTTCTCAACAAATCATCTGCAGATCCCCGCCAAGCCTAGGAAACTACGTACCTGCATGTCGTACTAATCGGTCTCTCTCGGTTGACTACAACTTAAACTTTATTTGGATCCACACTAACACCATTTGCTGAGGCAACATGCCCCAAAAACATTACCTGGTTCAACCAAAACTCACATTTAGAGAATTTAGCGTACAACTGTTTATCTCGTAGTGTTTGCAGAGTAATCCTCAAATGTTCCTCATGAGCTTTCCTGTCAATTGAGTAAACAAGTATATCATCAATAATCACTATTACAAGATATCCAAATACTGGTGGAAAACCTGACATGGGTCCATGAAAACTGCTAGTGCATTGTCAAACCGAAAGGCATTACTAAACACTCGTAATGCTCGTACCTCATTATGAATAACATCTTAGGAATGTCTGATTCTCTGACCTTTAACTTATGATATCCTGGATCTTAAATTAATCTTACAAAACATCGATGCACCTCTTAACTGGTCAAACAAGTCATTTATTCGGGGTAAAGGTAATTATTACGTATCGTGACTTTGTTTAACTGTCTATAATCAATGCATAATCTACGGTACCATCTTTCTTTTCACGATAACACTGGAGCTCTCCAAGGCGATACACTAGGTCTGATGTATCCCTTATCAACTAGTTCTTGTAACTGCATTTTTAGTTCCCTAATCTCCCTTGGAGTTATTCTATACGACGCTTGCGAAATAGGTGTTATTCATGATAACAGTTCAATGGTGAACTCAACTTCCCTATCGGTGGCAATCTGATAGATCTGCTAGAAAACAACAACAAAAATTCATTCACAACAAGAACATTTTCTTGTTTTAGCTTTTCTTCCCGCACCTCAACTACATGTGCAAGAAACGTCGTGCAACCTTTCCTCAATAACTTCGAGCTTTGAATGCACGAAAACAAACTCGTAGGGATAGTCTTTCTTTCATCCCATAAAACCACTTCAGCTAATCCTGGTTTCTTGAAAACAACCTCCTTATATGACAATCTCTGGAAGCATAGTGAGTGAATAAGAAATCCATTCCTAGGATTGCATCTCACACCTGCAACTCTAGTGGAAGAAGATCCACTAACAAATTGAGACCTTCTACTAAGACCTCACAAATCTGCATCACTGAATTGACTAGTAACACATCACCAACTAGAGTGTATATAACTAACCTTTTACATAAAGGTTCTAGCTTCCCATTCAACTTAGTCAAGAACATACTAAAAACAAAGAAATGTGTAGCACCTTGTTCTATCAAGACAAGTACAGGTACATTTCAAATAGTAATTGTACCAATAATCATATCTGGTGCATCCTCAGCTTCTTGCTGAGTCATAACCTAGACCTTTCCGTGTTGCCTAGGCCTCCCTACAACTCTCTTTAGTCTAACACCACTGGTGCCTTCTCTTGCAGCTACTGAAACTCTCGGCTGCTCTACTGTCTGGGACTCAACTCCCTAGTCCCTCTGTGCGGCTGTCCATAGCTGTGGACAATCCCTCTTGACATGTCCTGGTTGTCAGCACTGGTAGCATGTACCAACACTCACAAGACAATGATCTTGATGATTCTTGCAACAGATCACACATGGAGTTTTCCTTGTTATACTGGCATAGACTCTTGCCCTCTTTGCAGTCTTGCTGCTAATCAAACAAACTAATTAGGTTCTTTTTAGCTCTGCCTCTGATAGGCACTACCCACAATCATCTGCCTCGATGCCTGGCTACTTGGCTACTAGCTTGCTCCTTAAAGTCATATTGACTTGGAAACATTTACTCCAAGTGTGAACCTCCGCTGCTCACGACCTTGGAAACTGCTTGTTGTCGAAGCCTTCACAACTAGGCTTCACTACTGACTTCTCCTCTGCTATACTCTGCTCAACACGTAGAGCAGTCTCTACCAGCTGAGAGAAGTCAGTCCACTTAGCAATGGTCATGGCGGGAGTGCGTATCTCGTGTCGTAACCCTCTTTCAATTCGTCGACACCTGTCGCTCTTGGATGCCACAATCACATCAACATACCGCGACAACTCGGTATATCTTTTCTCATACTCAGCCACTGGAAGTGTCTCTTGTTTTAGTTCTAAAAATTCATCCCTCTTTGCCTCTCGGTACGTGCTAGGGTAATATTTATTTTTAAGTATACCTCTGAAAGTTTGCCAGTGTGAAGTACGTGCATCACTACAACTGGCTAACATCAATTTCCATCATCCTTCTACCTTCTTTAGCAGCAAGAATGTGGCCAACTTAACATTTCGCTCCTCAGAGCAACTCCTAACATCAAAACATTTATCAAGCTTATTCACCAAAAACTCGACTTCAATCGGATCTTTGGAACCCTCAAACACTGTGGCTCCTAACTCTTTTAGGTGATCTATTCTATATGTCTTATCTGGGATTACTTAGCCTGCTCCCTTATGGCTTACCTACCTCCTGTGAGGAATTAGCATGCTGCTTAATTCGGCCCCTATTTGAACTCTTGAGGCACTAGATCTCCACTGGGATTGATCTTGGGTAGGATCCTGCGTCCCGTCCCTGATCTTGCCTGCATCGTCTGCTAGTGCGTGGTGGCATGACTTCTATAACATATTAACATACTAGACATGTAATGAGTACTCAACTCAAATGCACAATTCTAGACTTGTGTTCACATTCTAGTCCTGACTGGACTTACTCTTGTCCTTACTTGGACCATGCTCTACTAGTTCTATTGAACTAACTCAATAACTTGCTATTTACTTTTGAGTTTCTTCTAGAGCTAACTTGCTCTGTCTCATTCCCATGGAACTAACTGCTCTGATACCAAGTTGTCACACCCCCTCCCGAACCACTTGCTAACTTAGCCCAGGAGACGGCATGAAGCCAACAGACATTGTTACCTCTTAACAATACTGCGACACTACTTTACTGAAAACAAACTATGTTCGTATATGGAACACTTTAAACTTAACTCAGTGAAACTGGACATCTATAAGGCGTACATGAGGAGAAACTCTTCTTAAGTCTCTCTTGGAAACTAAGATGAGCAAGAACATCGTAACCACAAACAGTCCAAATCACTAATTAAGCAACCACAACCTCTAAAGCACATACGACTATAACTACATAGTTCTCTTAAAATAATTTACGGACATATGGACTTGCTAAACCACACCAACCACGTACAACATATCAAACATGAGAAGCTTCCAGTGATTATAGCGAGTTTATCGGGCACCGGAGCTCGATCTCTACACGAAAAGTGGGAAAAACACTAAAAGAATGAGCTATAAAGCTCGGTGAGTGACTTGAGTTTAAAAGAAAGCTATTAACTCGTAAATCATATCACCGGCCATCTATGAGCATATGCATACGTAATCAGCGTTAAAAATAATCGTGTAATCATTATAGCTTTTCATGAAAACAAAGCAAGACAGATTTAAAATCTCGTAAGGCATGTAAATGATATAAACTCTTTTTAAAACATGTCACAAACTACGTTGTGTAGGCACGCGCCCGAGACACCAACGCGTATTCTCTACGATGTAGTGGGGCCCGCCCAAAGACTCCCATCGTCTTTGTCGTAGTGGGTCCCGCCCAAAGACTCACGACAGCGTTGTTGTCACGGAGTACACTCAACGTCGACAACGAGAATAAGACCCGTGTGTGCTGCGGTACTACATAGCCTCGGGCTCAATATCTCGAGAGATCACATGAAAACATTTGAACATGCCACTTATCTTTTTCTTTCATAAAACTCAAGCTTACTTAGCTTGTTCATAAAACTAGAAATCTTTAAAACATACTTGCTAGTACATGCTTGCTTGAAATCATCACATTTTCATAAGTTTTGGCAACCATTGGACATATGCTTATGTATAAACTTATAAAGACTTTTAGGCTCATCATGAACACTTTAAAACATTTCTAAGAAATCATGAATGCTCATAAACAAGTGTTCAAGAAAACAATAAACATCTAAACCATTTCGTTTTAGCAAAACCTTGCATTTCATAAGCATAATACAAGCCTATAAACCATTTTCAAGGTTTGTTTTGTCACTCACCGTGTTAGAACTAGAGTCTTGACCCGTACACTCGACTTATTTGCTCTTGGCCTGTCAAACAAACCAAATTCAACCATTAGAACCTCGAGCTCATGCTTTTTAACCTTAAACTTACAAGAAAACACACTTTCAAAAATTCCAGCATTTAACAGATTTTATGCCCTGTATTCAGATACTCATAAATTCTTCATTACTTATCCAAAAATAATGTACTTTATACCAAACCCTTCCTTTTTGAACCCTCTAAAACTCTTATGAAGACATGAAAATGAGATTTCCAATAGATTGGTTCAGAAATACCTCGAAAGCTCCTTTCCCCGGAACTAACTTCTGCTATTCCAGATTCGATTTTCTGCTGCAACCCGAAACTTGACCTGCTATTTACAACAACTTCCAATCATTTTCTAATCACGAATTCTTCACGAAACTTGTAGGAAATTCAATAAGCTTTCCAACCATACCTAATAGAGCTTCTGATGCCAACTCTACAGGTCAGTACAACCAAAACATCAGAGACTTCTCGGATTTGACAGTAAATTCTGTGTTCTGACTTCCTCTTCATAAATCAGTAGCTTAGGGTCCGAATTTGCTCGAGCATCCTTCACGAATTTTGTTCCAATATGAGTTAACTTGCACGAAACAAAATTTCAGCTCTTACCTCTTTCTGTGGAGCTCGAGATGAACCAAATAGCAGAACATGGCAGAGTGATTACCTTGCTGTTCTATTAATTTGCTTGAGTTCTCTCCCTCTCTTCTTCAATTTCCAGCTGAAACCCTCTTCTTCTTCTTCCTTTAAGCTTCTCCCATGAACCCTCAGCTCCTCTTTGATGAAAATGAGAAGAAAATTGAAGGTTCTTGGTTGTTTAAAAAGAAAAACCAAGGTGGGGGCCCACCTTCCACTTTCTTTCTTTTATTCCTTTTCCTTTTCTTTTCTTTTTTTTTTTCCTTCCTTTATCTTTTCATTTCTTACCTTTTCTTTGCAAAACAAAGCAAACTTAGTATATTAAACATTTGTTTCATTTCCTTTTCTCCTTTTGTTTTAAAAGCAATCCAAACCGAAATGGTTTAAACTTTCCTTCCTTGTTTTCCTTTTGCCTTTCACTTCATTTCTTTCCTTTTTAAGACATGGAAAACCAAGTTTTAAACATTCATTTCTTCTTCCTTTTTGTTGTTTGATAATAAGGAGGTTCCAAAGAAAGATCTCGGGTTTACAATAACAATTGCAGAATTATGACTTTTTGGTACTTTTTCAGAGACTACGAAACTAGACAGTTTGAGAAACAAAAAAAACTAAAACATGAAAATTTAAAACAAATTCAATATAAACGCAAAGGAAACATATATCCGATCTTGAGTCTAAGGCTCTGATACCAAATGATAAGAAATTTAAAAGGAATTCGAAAAATCTAACAACCTTGTTATGGAACAAACAAGACTATTAGATCACAAAACCCAAAAATCCCAAAATCAAAATAAAACCAAAGAAACCAAAGATTCTAATATCAAAATGTTAAGTAACCCTTGACAATCGGACCTAACAACCTTGCTGAAAGAAACAAGACCTTTAGATAACTCAATCTCAAAGACCCCAAAACCAATTTTGATAATCAACTCAAGGAAAGTAAAATCGGATTACCTTGTCGATCAAACATCTCAAGGCAATAGAACTTGTATGAGATTTGAACCATTCCACAAGCAAGATTGATCAAGTCAAGCTTGAATGATTCTAAGTCTGCAACCTAATCTGCATAGAATTGCAAAGACATAGCTCAAGGCTATAAAAAAGCACAAAGGCTCCTTTTGAATACATTTTCAAATCATTCCTTTTTTTTCCTCGGATTACATGTATGACTATTTATAGTCTTCAAACTTAAACCCTAGAGTAACCTATGACAATCTAAGGGTTATAACTCCCAATTACATGAATACCTTAACACCCACTAACTCAAAAGTAACCTAAAAACTCATAAATATAATGTTTACAACAAAATTACATCAATATAACCATAAAAACGAGATTGAAGTCTCTTTGTTGACTTTGTAACTCTTTGTCACCATCTAAGAGTAAATGAAGATCCTTTTGAATTATCTTAAAGCCCTTGTTCCATAAATGAGTCTTGATTGTTCTTTAATAAATGATGAGTTGCACTTGAGTTCATTAAATGCAACTTATGTTAAACTTCCTGATATGAACCCAATAGTGTCAATCAAGAATAAAGAAGATGGAGATACATTAAATGCACATGGTTTCATTTATGATGAACTCAAGTTGCATTGAAGGAATTAAAGTTGAATTAAATGAACTCAAATACATCTCAAGTTCATTTAATGCAAGTCAACCATCAGTTAATGGAACTACACTTCAAGCTACTTCAACATGAGCTCATTTACTAATGGATGGTTACAAATACCTAGAAGAATGAATGCAATATTCAATCTCGGATTTATGGCCCTCTATTATGTAATTTTCAGTTTTTAAGCATATTTCATAAATTTTAGGTTACATTTGAGTAGTGGATAGTTATGGTATAAAATTTGTAGAGGTTTCAATATTAAACATGTCATTTTAGCTTATTTTAGGTTACAATTCAAAGGCTATATAAAGCCAACAAAGATGTATTGTAAAAGAAGACTTGGAATCTTGTTTTGAATGAAAAGTTGCATATTTTGCTTCTTAAGCCATGAGCTTGTTTCTTTGCATATCTTGTATTTAGATTTGCATGCTAGGATCATTCAAAGTAGCGTTGATCAAACTACGTGTGGAGTAATTCGAATCTTGAGTTTAGAAAACAAGTTTTCTCTCCTTTTGATCTTGATCATCAAGGTAAATCCGTTTCTATCTTCTTCCTTGGGATGAAATCATCTAGATTTGGGGTTTTTGGGTTTTAGATCTAAAGATCTTGTTTAAGAACAAGGTTGTTAGGTTTTAAAATCATCAATCGTTACTCATCATTTGGTATCAGAGCTTTAGGTTCTAGATCGGATATATGTTTTCGTTATTTCGGTTCTTTTCTTCATTTTTATTCTGAATTTTTTTTGTTCCTTTTGTTCATCTCGTCACATTCTGTCAATTCTTATAAACTCAAAACAAGTATCTTTTGCGTCAGTCCTTTGGTATTTTTGTCTTCCACAAAGTTATAGATCTTTTTCTAAACTTCAGTTGTGTCTTTTACAAGTCCTTCAAATTCAACTTGCTTAAGGGTGAAAACGTTTCATTTTGATCATATATTCTGGAAAACCGAGAAAACCGAGAGCATAAATTTTCTTTGATTCTTGATGTTCTATGGTGTTCTTTGTTTATATCTTTCATATCTTGAGCTTAGATCTGATATTTCCATATTAGATCTGAATGTTGGTGTTTGATTTTTCCATATATGTTACAAAAATTGTCAATTGCAATAAATGCACATCAGTTACAAATTGAAATTTCCAGCCACATGATTTAAAAGTCATTGACTAATTGTGTTTGTAACTCCAATTCATTTATATGTTATAAAATCAGATTGTAACTCCTTTCAATTACTCATTGCATATTGATCATTCAATTTGGAAGAGTTATTTGCTGGAATATTGCACTAGTTGTTGGCATTTACTATTATAACTCCTATACACTTTGTTCCATTCCATATCTATCTTATCCATTTCATTTTTTGTTTCAATTCTGTCATTTCCTTTCTTTGTTAACTTGTTTCTTATTAGGTTGGACCGTGAGATTCCCATGTTGCGCCTGCAGGTTGCCCGAAGTAGCACCATCCATTCGGAGGGATGTAACATGGGATTCGAAACAACTCAAACTCTAGAAATGGATAGGGTCTCTTAGGTCCATTCCTAGCTTTGTCTCTCCAAATCGGTAGCATTGTTGGGGCCGACCTCTGAGGTCTGAAAGTGGCGGGTCACACTTACAAGAATTGATAAGTGTTAGTAAATTCTTGACCAAAGTAGCGATAACTAGAATGTTATAGGAGTAAGAGTTATTCCGGTATTAGCATTTAGTCAAGAATGTCTTGGTTCAGTGAAGGAGTGATTGATCGCCTCGGTAGCAGCTTGCTCGACTCATCTGAAGTATCGTTACAAAAACAATAATGAGTTTATGGGTACATTATTACTTTTGCTAAATTCTTAAATTGGATAGGTTACAAACAATTCACTAATAGAATTCATTCTTTTTCAGCATGCCGAACTCTTTTATCCAGTTACTCACCTTCAATAAACTCAGCGGCGACAATTATGGAACCTGGAAATCAAACTTGAATACGATTCTTGTTCTTGGTGATCTGAGGTTCGTCTTAACGAAGGAATGTCCTCTCCCTCCCAGTTCAACAGCAAACTTAATTGTTCGAGATGCTTATGACAGATGGATTAGGGCTAATGAGAAGGCCCGAGTCTATATCTTAGCCAGCATATCTGATGTGTTGTCTAAGAAACATAAGAGCATGGTCACCGCTAAGGGGATCATGGGATAATTACAGGCAATGTTCGGACAACCGTCCTCATCGGTCCATTATGATGCTCTCAAATACGTTTACAACTCCCGTATGAAGGAGGGAGCCTCTGTTAGGAAACATGTCCTTGACATGATGGTCCACTTCAACGTGGCTGAAGTAAATGGGGTTGTCATTGATGAGAAAAGTCAGGTAAACCTTTATTATGGAATCTCTTCCGAAGAGCTTCCTGTCATTCCGCACTAATGCGGTGATGAATAAAATAGAGTATAACCTGACTACTCTTCTCAACGAGCTTTAGACTTTTGAGTCCCCTAATGAAATCAAAGGGAAAAGAGAAGGAGGCAAATGTTGTCACTTCGAAGAAGTTCCTAAAAGGATCGTCCTCAGGGACCAAGTCTGGTCCTTCTTTTACCAAGAATAAGGGTATTCAGAAGAAGAAAAAGGACAAAGGGAAGGGACAAAGCTCCCACACGTAAGGCTAAGGCCACAGGAAAGTGTTTCCATTGTGGTGGTGATGAGCACTGGAAGAGGAACTGCCCGAAGTACCTTGCAGAAAAGAAAGCTGAGAAGGAAAAACAAGGTAAATATGATTTACTTGTTGTTGAAACATGTTTAGTGGAACATGATGATTCCGCCTGGATATTAGATTCAGGAGCCACTAACCATGTTTGTTCTTCTTTTTGAAAAACTAGTTCTGGCAAAGAAATTTATGATGGGAGATAACTCTCGTGGTTGGAACAGGAGAGGTTGTCTCAAATAAAGCGATGGGAGCAGTGAAGTTGTTGTTTAGAGATAGATTCATTTTATTAGAAAATGTACTTTTGATTCCTGGAATCAAAAGAAATCTTGTATCTATCTCTTGTTTGCTTGAACATATGTATAAAGTATCCTTTGTTCATAATGAAGCGTTCATTTGCAAAAGAGGTGTACGAATATGTTCTGCTAAACTTGAAAACAACTTATACGTGTTAAGACCAACCGAATTAAAAGCTATTTTGAACACCGAGATGTTTAAAACAGCTGATACTCAAAATAAAAGGCAAAAGCTTTCTCCTAATACCTATCTTTGGCACTTGAGACTAGGCCACATTAATCTTAATAGGATTAGGAGATTGGTCAAGAGTGGTCTCCTAAGTCAGTTAGAGGACAACTCTTTACCACCGTGTGAGTCCTGTCTTTAGGGAAAAATGTAAAAGACCTTTTTTCTGAAAAAGGTTATAGAGCTAAAAAGCCCTTGGAACTCGTGCATTCGGATCTTTGTGGTCCTATGAATGTAAAGGCACGATGAGGGTATGAATATTTCATCAATTTTATTGATGATTATTCTAGGTATGGCTATCTTTACCTAATGCATCATAAGTCCGAAAACCTTGAAAAGTTCAAGGAGTATAAGGCAGAAGTTGAGAACACATTAGGTAAAACGATTAAAACACTTCGATCAGATCGAGGTGGAGAGTATATGAATTTGAGATTTCAAGACTATATGATAGAACATGGAATCGTATCCCAACTCTCAGCGTAGGTACACCTCAGTAGAATGGTGTATCTGAGAGGAGAAATAGAATCCTGTTAGACATGGTTCGATCTATGATGAGCTACGCTCAACTGCCTAGTTCGTTTTGGGGATATACAGTAGAAGCTGATATGAACCCTACAATTGCCAATCAAGAATAAAGAAGAGCTTCAAGATGGAGATACATTAAATGCACCATGGCTTCAATTATGATGAACTCGAGTTGCATTAAAGGAATTAAAGTTGAATTAAATGAACTCAAGTTCATTTAATGCAAGTCAACCTTCAATTAATGGAATGACACTTCAAGCTACTTCAATATGAGCTTCATTTACTAATGGATGGTTACAAATACCTAGAAGAATGAATGCAATATTCAATCTCGGATTTATGGCCCTCTATTATGTAATTTTCAGTTTTTAAGCATATTTCATAAATTTTAGGTTACATTTGAGTAGTGGATAGTTATGGTATTAAAGTTGTAGAGGTTTCAATATTAAAAACATGTCATTTTAGCTTATTTTAGGTTACAATTCAAAGGCTATATAAAGCCATCAAAGATGTATTGTAAAAAGAGACTTGGAATCATGTTTTGAATGAAAAGTTGCATATTTTGCTCCTTAAGCTATGAGCTTGTTTCTTTGCATTTCTTGTGTTTAGATTTGCATGCTAGGATCATTCAAGTAGCGTTGATCAAACTACTTGTGGAGTGATTCGAATCTTGAGTTTAGAAACAAGTTTTCTCTACTCTTGATCTTGATCATCAAGGTAAATCCGTTTCTATCTTCTTCCTTGGGATGAAATCATCTAGGTTTGGGGTTTTTGAGTTTAGATCTAAAGGTCTTGTTCTTCAACAAGGTTGTTAGATTTAAAATTCTCAAGAGTTACTTATCATTTGGTATCAGAGCTTTAGGTTCTAGATCGGATTATATGTTTTCGTTATTTCTGTTCTTTCCTTTATTTTTATTCTGATTTTTTTTTCCTTTTTGTTCATCTTGTCACATTCTGTTCATTCATATAAAACTCAAACAAAGTGTCTATTGCGTCAGTCTTTTGGTATTTTTGTCTTCTTCCAAGTTATAGATCTCTGTCTAAGCTTCAGGTTTGTCTTTTACAAGTCATTCAAATTCAACTTTCTTAAGAGTGAAAACATTTCATTTTGATAATCTGTTCTGGAAAACTGAGAAAACCGAGAGCATAAGTTTTCTTTGATTCTTGATGTTCTATGGTGTTCTTTGTTTATAACTTTCATATCTTGAGCTTAGATCTAATATTTCCATGTTAGATCTGAATGTTGTTGTTTGATTTCCCCACATATGTTACAAATTGTCATTTGCAATAAATGCATGCCAGTTACACATTAAAAGTTCTAGCCTTGCTTATAAATACATTGATTATGTCGTGTGTAACTCCAATCTGTTTTTCATGTCATAAAATCATATTGTAACTCCTTTCAATTATACATTGACTAGATCTTTCAATTTGAAAGAGTTATTTGTTGGAATATTGCATTAGTTGTTGGTGTTTAATATTGTAACTCCTATACCCTTTGTCCCATTCCATATCTTATCCTTCCATTTTTTTATTTCAATTATGTCATTTTCTTTCTTTCATAACTTGTTTCTTATTCGATATTCGTTTTGCTCCATATTTATGCTATTTTATTTTCATAGTGTGTTGTCTATCACTTGATTGCAAACTTTGCTTATTGGCTCATGCGAGTGAAATTGTGAGTTTGTTGAGAGTGTTTTTCTGTTTTAAGTGTAAACACGAGTGACTATACCTTAACGAGTGAAAACACGTGAGGGAGTGCTTGTGAGGTCCATTTTTGTGTTACTTTGTTTTTAATTTTGCAGAAACAAACCAAAAAAAAAAAACATGAAGCTGAAATTTCCTAAATTCTATGGAAGTAAAAAACCGAAGGAGTATATTCAATGGGAAAGGCAAGTCGATCATGTCTTTGATTGTTGCACTTTATGTGAGGAGAAAAAGGTAAAACTCATCGTTTCTCATCTTAGAGATTATGCCATTACTTGGTGGGATAAATTGTTTTTGAGTAGGAGGAACCTTAACCGCCCAATTGAATCATGGAATGTTCTTAAGCAAATAATGCGGGAGCACTTTGTTCCTAAGTTTTTCCATAACTTGCGAACTTTGAGACAAGGGAGCAAAAGTGTGGAGGCTTACTACATGGAGATGCAAACGTTGCTTGAAGATCTCGAAATTTATGAGGATGAGACGGTTACAATGGCACGATTCTTTAGAGGACTTAACAAGGAGATTGCAATTCAGCTTGATCTTCAACCTTATGAGGATTTGGAGAGGATGGTGCACATAGTCATAAAGATTGAAAAACGTCTCCAAAGGAAGTCTATAAGGTACACTAGACCTAAACCAATTTTAAATGTTAGTTCAACTTTGGAAAGGGTTAGTTTACCTACTGAAAATAAGCCTATTGTTGAAGTAGAAAGTGATAATATTCAGAATGAAATGTTTTGTAATTTAGTGTCAATACATGCTAGTGAGTTTACTAGGAGATTAGATTACAAAGACTGGTTTGTTTGTAACACTTCTACTATTGTAACACCTACTCTTGATGAAGTACATATTGATGTGTGTGAGTTAGGGAAAAAGGCAAAAAAGGTCAAGACAAAAGCATGTCAATTGTTTGAAAAAGAATCTTATGAGAAAATAAGTGTGAGAGAAAAGCATGAGACTAATCGGCCTATAGAAGAGAGAAAAGCCAAGAAGGTGAGCTTATGTGAAAGAACTTGTGAGGTTAAATCTATTTTGTTTTCAAAACAAAATATTTTTTATCATTTGTATAAAGGAATTTGTTTTCTAACGGGTGAGCTCAAACCATGTTTTTCTAGTTTTTCTTTTGAGTTCTTACAGGATGCCAAAGTACTCATTGTGATGCTTGATTCAAAGTTTCCCTCCAAAGTTAATGCCAAAGTATTTATTGAGAGGAAAAACTTCAAAATTGCTTCTAAATTCATCCATGGCAGCAAGCATAAGGTGTTCAAACCGGGTGATTGGGTTTGGAGACACTTTTGGAAGGATCATTCTTCATTTCACAAGAAAACTAAGTGGAATTCAAGACACATTTTACCTATGACGTCCCATGACTACAAGATTGCTCTGCAAGGAGAAGGTGATGTCAATTACATTTTTAATGCTGCTGATTTTCGCCCCTTTGATGTTGGTGACTCTTTTGATTCGAGGACGAATCCTCTTCAAGAAGGGGAGGATGATATGAACCCTACAATTGCCAATCAAGAATAAAGAAGAGCTTCAAGATGGAGATACATTAAATGCACCATGGCTTCAATTATGATGAACTCGAGTTGCATTAAAGGAATTAAAGTTGAATTAAATGAACTCAAGTTCATTTAATGCAAGTCAACCTTCAATTAATGGAATGACACTTCAAGCTACTTCAATATGAGCTTCATTTACTAATGGATGGTTACAAATACCTAGAAGAATGAATGCAATATTCAATCTCGGATTTATGGCCCTCTATTATGTAATTTTCAGTTTTTAAGCATATTTCATAAATTTTAGGTTACATTTGAGTAGTGGATAGTTATGGTATTAAAGTTGTAGAGGTTTCAATATTAAACATGTCATTTTAGCTTATTTTAGGTTACAATTCAAAGGCTATATAAAGCCATCAAAGATGTATTGTAAAAAGAGACTTGGAATCATGTTTTGAATGAAAAGTTGCATATTTTGCTCCTTAAGCTATGAGCTTGTTTCTTTGCATTTCTTGTGTTTAGATTTGCATGCTAGGATCATTCAAGTAGCGTTGATCAAACTACTTGTGGAGTGATTCGAATCTTTAGTTTAGAAACAAGTTTTCTCTACTCTTGATCTTGATCATCAAGGTAAATCCGTTTCTATCTTCTTCCTTGGGATGAAATCATCTAGGTTTGGGGTTTTTGAGTTTAGATCTAAAGGTCTTGTTCTTCAACAAGGTTGTTAGATTTAAAATTCTCAAGAGTTACTTATCAGAAGCTGTTGTATATATTTTGAACTTAGAAACACCCTATGAGTTATGGAAAGGGTGTAAAGGGAGTTTACGTCACTTCAGGATTTGGGGATGTCTGACACATGTGTTGGTGTCCAATCCAAAGAAATTGGAACATCGTTCAAAATTATGCCTATTCGTAGGATACTCCAAAGAAACGAAATGTGGTCTATTTTATGATCCTCAAGAGGACAAGATGCTTGTGTCGACAAACACCACATTCTTAGAGGAAGACCACATGAGAGATCATCAGCCTCGAAGCAGGATTATCTTGAGCGAAATTTCCAGGGAAGCTACAGATAAATCAACAAGACTTGTTGATCAAGCTGGTCCTTCTCAAGTGTTGAGAATGTCTCGACGTAGTGGGAGGTATGTTAAACAACCTGACCGTTACATGGGTTTGACTGAAACCCAAGTCGTCATACCTGATGATGGCGTTGAGGATCCATTGACCTATAAACAGGCAATATATGATATAGATAGGGACCAATGGATTAAAGCCATGGACCTCGAAATGGAGTCAATGTACTTCAAACTCAGTCTGGGAACTTGTAGATCAACCAGATGGTGAAAGACCTATCGGTTGCAAGTGAATCTACAAGAGGAAACGAGATCAAGCCGGTAAGGTGCAAACCTTTAAGGCTCGACTTGTGGCAAAGGGTTATACTCAAAGGGAAGGGGTGGACTATGAAGAAACCTTCTCCCCTATTGCCATGCTTAAGTCCATTAGAATACTCTTGTCCATTGCCACGTTTTATGACTATAAAATTTGGCAAATGGATGTCAAGACAGCCTTTCTGAATGGCAATCTTGAAGAGAGTATCTATATGGATCAACTAGAGGGGTTCATAGTTCAGGGTCAAGAGCAAAAGGTTTGCAAGTTTAAACGATCCATCTATGGATTGAAACGAGCATCTAGATCCTGGAATATAAGATTTGATACTGCGATCAAATCTTATGGCTTTGACCAGAATATTGACGAGCCTTGTTGATAAGAAATTTAAAGAAGAATTTGAAATATCTAATCTACCTTGTTAACAACAAACAAGACTTGATCTAAAACTCCAAAAATCTAAAAATCAAAATGAAACCAAAGAAGCCAAAAATTCTAATATCAAAATGTTAAGTAACCCTTGACAATTGGATCTAACAACCTTGCTTAAATAAACAAGACCTTTAGATAACTCAATTTCAAAGACCCCAAAACCAATTTGAAAATCAACTCAAGGAAAAGTAAAACTGGATTACCTTGTCGATCAAATATCTCAAGGCAAGAAAACTTACTTGAGATCCGAATCACTCCACAAGCAAGATTGATCAAGTCAAGCTTGAATGATTCTAAGAATGCAACCTAATCTACATAGAATTGCAAAGACATAGCTCAAAGGCTATAAAAAAGCTCAAGGCCTCTTTTGATTACATTTTTCAATTTTTTTTTCCCTACTAGTTGTATGGCTTTATATAGCATCAAAATCAACTTTAGAGTAACCTATGGTCAATTGAAAGGTTGTAACATTCTTCCTCATCAATACCATAAAACCCACTAACTATATTGTAACTTAAAACATTAAAAACAACACTTTAAGACTGAAAAATACATTAAACCCCCCATAAATCCGAGAATTGAACTTCTAATAAACCAATACATAATTTGTAACCATCCAAGAATAAATGAAGCCCCCTTGAAGTAGCTTGAAGCTCTTGTTGCATAAATGAAGCCTGACTTGTCTTTAATGAAGCATGAGTTGCACTTGAGTCCATTAAATGCATCTTGAGTTTGTCATAAATGAAGTTTGACAACATTAATTCAACTTCATCTTGAAGAATTCTTTAGTCTTGAATAACATGATACGGTTCATATCACTTGTGTTTACAAGAAAATAGTCAATACCACTGTAGCTTTCTTAGTTTTATATGTAGACGATATCTTGCTCATTGGGAATGACGCAGGATTCATAACTGGCGTTAAGCAATGGCTAGCGACTCCAATCCAAATGAAAGATTTGGGAGAGACTCAGTTTGTTCTTGGAATCCAAATTGTTCGGAATCGCAAGAACAAAACGTTAACACTGTCTCAGGCATCTTATATTGACAAGATGTTGGTTCGATATAAGATGCAGAATTCCAAAAAGGGTTCATTACCTTTCAGGCATGGAATTCATTTGTCTAAGGAATAGTGTCCTAAGACACCTCAAGAAGTTGAGGATATGAGACACATTCCCTATGCATCTGCTGTCGGTAGTCTGATGTATGCCATGCTATGTACTCGACCCGACATATGTTATGCAGTGGGAATAGTCAGCAGGTATCAGTTTAATCCAGGATATGATCATTGGACTGTCGTTAAGAACATCCTCAAGTATCTTAGGAGAACGAGGGACTATATGCTTGTGTATGGTGCAAAGGATTTGATCCTTGCAGGATACACTGACTCTGATTTCAGACTGATGTAGATTCGAGGAAATCCATATCAGGATCAGTGTTCACTCTTAACGAAGGAGCTATAGTATGGAGGAGTATAAAGCAAGGTTGTATTGCTAACTCCACCATGGAGGCTTAGTACGTCGCAGCTTGCGAAGCAGCGAAGGAGGCTGTATGGCTTAGGAAGTTTGATGTGAATCAAACCATTGATCCATTGCATGTACCCGAAGGAGCAATAACAAGGAGCAAGGCCAAGAAGATTCAAGAGGCTTTCATATTGCATCTCCAAAAGATCGTGAATGCACAAGGAGAGACCAAGATTTTTGAGCCCAAAATTCTTTATAATGTTAGTACAACAAGTCAAGATGAGAATGGAGTGAAGATGACACGGGAAAAGTTGTCTAGTTTGAAAGATGGCACGGAGGACAAAAAAAGTGTGCAGAAAATGTGAACAGGTGGCTGTCTAGATTGCACCTCTTGGGATTTCGTGATGTCAAACCTCGTCAAACGAAATAGTCATGCATGGCGGATCCTACAGTAGATAATTAAGACCATTTAAAGCATTTCTATGTTTTTTGTTCCATATTTAGAGCTCTCAAACGTTGTGCAATCATGTTTTAAATTCCTAGGTCAATATTTTCTTCATTTCACATTTAATGCTTTTTAAAGACTTTTGGTCTTTGGTGCTTTGCACGACCATTTTGGCCTATTTAAAGGCTTGTATTGACATGGAAAAGGCAAAACCTTTATGAAAAAAACTTGTGTTTTGTTTAGCCCCATTTGGTGTTAACTTTCTTTCAAATCTTGCTTTAGGTTTGATGTTTAACCGATTCATTGGATTAGCCCCGATCAAGCTAATTCTGGAGTGAGTCGTCTTAGGATCTAGGAGTGACCATCCTTATTCTAAGTTTGATCTAAGAGTGATTCATCTTCTAACTTAACTCTTAGTTGGGATCAATTCGTTAAGTTAGCCTTGTTCGTGACGTTTGCAAAGATCCTAGAAGGACCTCTAGCTTTGTTAAACCAACAAATTCGGCGCTTATCATTTGGTATCAGAGCTCGTTGGTCGACATCCTTTGGCCGACTCTCTAGAGGTGAAATATCTTCAATTTGCTTTACTTTATTTTCTTTCATTTTTTTTTTCATTTACAAAGTTTAATACAAGGCATCCTACAACTTTTCTTCCATTTCTTTGTGTTTAGTTCTTGGATAAAAAAAAATCAGTAGCAAAAAGTGAAAAAAAAAAGTAGCAAAAAGTGGAAAAAAAATAGTAGCAAAGAAAAAAAAAAATGTTCAAGGATCCAAGACACACAAAAGTTCTTGATTTAAATTTTATTTTCTCAAAACTTTGAGTTGTAGATCCTTAGGATGAGTTTCTCTAGTCTTAGCTTGTGAAAGGTTATCATTGATTTAGTTTTATATCAAGTTGAAAAGCAAGGTTGCACCAAATTTTTAAACCAACCCTTACATCTTTGACCTAGTACCAAAAGCCTACCCTTGAGTGATAAACACGAGTGTCCTTGAGTGATATCTTGGTGAGAAGTGTGGAGAGGTCCTTATAAAAAAATGTCACAAGATAATAAAGAAAAAGTTCCATAGTGGTAGATCCAAATATGGCTATTCTTCAAGCAATTCAAGGTATGATGGAGATGATGAGAGAAGAAAGGGAAGAAAGGAGAGCACAACAACAAAGAGAAGAACGGATCTTGCAAGAAGATGAAGGCATGTTTGATTTACAGTACAAGAAAGAAACTTAGGAGGAAGAGGAAATGTGAGGGGAAGAGGAAGAAATAACGTTGCAAACATTGTGCAACCTAGAAGAGCGGAAAGAGTGAATGAAGAAAGGGATAGCGGAGTGAAACTCGAAATTCCACTTTAGTGGTGCTGCAGACTCTCGAGGCATACTTGCAATGGGAAAGAAAAATAGAACATGTATTTGATTGTAATACATATAGTGAGAATAAGAAGATGAAACTTGCCATTGCCGAATTCACCAATCATGCGGAGAATGGTATCAACATCTCAAATCCGAGAGAAGAAGGAAAGAGGAAGATCCAATAGAAACTTGGGAAGAACTTAAAGAAGCCATGAGAAAGAGGTATGTTCCAAAACATTATGAAAGAGATTTGAAAACTAAATTGCAATCTTTGAGACAGGGAACAAAAAGTGTTGCTGAATATTATCAAGAGATGAAGTCCTTGATGGAAAGAGCAAAAATTCGAGAAGAAGAGGAAGACACCATGTCTCGATTCCTTGGAGGTTTGAATCGAGAAATTGCTCATCCGGTTGATAGAAATCCACCACCTTACCTTGAAGATATGTATCATTATGCTATCAAAATTGAAGCTCAATTGAAGGAAGAAAAGGAGCATTCAAAAGGTATACACCTAAAGCTAGTACCTTTTCAAACTCTAATGCATGGAACAAGGATAGTTTTGTGAATAGGAATGAACCGACACAACAAAGAAGCAAGTTTGTTGCTGCCAAAAGAGTGGAGGCCAAAAGCTCCAATGCTAAAAAGAATGAAGCTTCAAAGGAGGTAAGGGAAAAGTCTAGTTCTATTCAATGTTGGAAGTGCAAAGGGTTTGGACACATGAGCAAAGAATGTGTCAATAAAAGAGTTATGGTGATAAGAAATGGTGTAGTTGATTCGAGGATGAATGTGAGGAGCATGATGCCCCATTTGAGGAAGAATCAAAATATGTGATGATGAGTATGTTGAAGAAGGTAACTCCATATCGTTGATCACAAGGAGGGTCCTTAGTATGCAAATCAAGGAAGACAAAGTTGAAGACCAAAGGGAAAACTTGTTTCACACAAGATGCCTAATTAAAGGAAGTCCATGCAGTTTGGTGATTGATAGTGGGAGTTGCACAAATGTGGTAAGTAGTTTTCTTGTAAAGAGACTTCAACTTACTACCCGTCCACATCCAAAGCCATACAAACTTCAATGGTTGACAAACAAAGGAGAACTTAAGGTAAATTCTCAAGTTCTTATTCCTTTTACTTTGGGAAGATATAAGGATGAAGTACTTTGTGATGTTTTACCTATGCATGCGGGGGATATATTGTTAGGCCGACCTTGGCAATATGATAGAGAGGTCACATTTGATGGAGTGAAAAATAAGTATTCGTTTACCTTCAACGGGAAGAAATTTACTTTACTTCCATTGTCTCCATATGAAGTACATTGTGATCATTTGAAATTAGAGAAGAAAAGAAAAGAGTTTGAAGAACAAGAGAGGAGAGAAGAAAGTAAGTTAAAAGAAAAGAAAAGAGTGAAAAGAAAGAGAGAAGTGAGGGGCAAAAGGTGAGTGAAAACCAAGAGAGAAAAAGAGTGATTTTGAGGAAAAAGAAAGAATGTGAGTTTGGTTATAAGAAAGGGGAAGTGAGGAATGTGTTGTTGACACAACAACCAAAATTTGTACTTATGTGCAAAGGGATGTGTTTAACAACTAACCCAAAATCTAATGATGTTTTGCCAAGTTCTTTTAAGTCTCTTTTGCAGGAATTTAATGATATGTTTCCACATGAAGATGCACCTACGGATTTACCTCCTTTAAGAGGGATTGAACATCAAATTGACTTCATACCCGGGCAACTCTTCCAAACATGGCAGCTTATAGGACCAATCCAACCGAGACTAAGGAGATTCAAAGGCAAGTAGAAGAACTCATGGATAAAGGTTATGTTAGAGAAAGCATGAGTCCTTGCTCGATTCAGGTGATTTTGGTACCCAAGAAGGATGGCACATGGAGAATGTGTGTTGATTGTCGAGCCATCAACAAGATAACGGTAAAAATATCGACATCCCATTCCTAGATTGGATGACATGCTAGATGAATTACATGGTGCTAATCTGTTTTCAAAAATAGATCTTAAAAGTGGTTATCATCAAATTCAATGCATGTGGGAGATGAGTGGAAAACGGCTTTCAAAACAAAATTTGGACTTTATGAGTGGCTTGTTATGCCATTTGGCCTTACTAATGCACCAAGTACTTTTATGAGGCTAATGAATCATGTGTTGAGAGAGTACATCGGAAAATTTGTTGTTGTGTACTTTGATGATATTCTTGTTTACTCAAAAGCTTGGATGATCATATTTTGCATGTTAAGACAATTTTACTTCAACTTAGAGAAGAGAAGCTATATGCCAACTTCAAAAGTGTAGTTTTGTCTAGACCAAGTCAATTTCCTAGGTTTCATTGTTGGAAGGAATGGTGTGCAAGTTGATGAAGAAAAGGTAAAGGCTATCCGAGAGTGGCCAACACCTACCAATGCAAATGAGGTGAGATCTTTTCATGGTTTGGCTAGTTTTTATAGGAGGTTTATTAAGAATTTCAGTAGTATAGCCTCACCATTAAATGAACTTGTCAAAAAGCATGTGAAATTTGAATGGACAGAAAAAACAAGAAGATGCATTCAATGAATTAAAAGATAAATTGACCAATGCACCTTGTCTTGCTTTACCTAACTTTGACAAATCTTTTGAGATTGAATGTGATGCGAGCGGGATAGGTATAGGAGCTGTTTTGATGCAAGAAAAGAGGCCAATCATGTTCTTTAGTGAGAAGCTAAATGGAGCACAACTCAACTACTCGACATATGACAAAGAACTGCATGCACTTGTGAGGACTTTGCAAGTTTGGCAACATTACTTGTGGCCAAAAGAGTTTGTCATCCACACTGATCATGAAAGTTTGAAGCACCTCAAAAGCCAAATAAAGCTAAATAGGAGGCATGCAAAATGGGTAGAGTTCATTGAGACATTTCCTTATGTCATTCATTACAAAAAGGTAAGGATAATGTGGTGGCGATGCATTATCAAGAAGGTATGCATTATTTTCTGCCCTTAGTGCAAAGATTCTTGGTTTTAAACATATGATTGAGCTTTACAAAGTTGAGAAATCTGAATTTCATGATGTGTATATGCAATGTTTAGGAGGAAACAACGTACATGATCATGTTGTATTTGATGGTATGCTTTTTAGGAAGGGTAAACTTTGCATTCCTAAGTGTTCTATTCGAGAGTTACTTGTGAAGGAAGCTCATGGGGAGGTCTTATGGGACATTTTGGGAGTTTAAAACATACAACATGTTGTGTGAACACTTTTATTGGTTGAAAATGAGGAAGGATGTGAATAAAGTGTGCAAGCAATGTTTCAAATGTAAGGAAGCTAAGTCTAAAACACAACCACATGGACTTTATACACCTTTAGATGTTCCTAGTGAACCGTGGGTTGACATTAGCATGGATTTTGTTCTAGGATTGCCAAAGACTAGGAGACATCATGATAGCATTTTTGTGGTGGTTGATAGGTTTAGTAAAATGGCACATTTCATTCCATGTAACAAAACAGATGATGCAACTAATATAGCTAATCTATTCTTTAGGGAAGTGGTTAGATTGCATGACATTCCAAAAACCATTGTAAGTGATAGAGATGCCAAATTTTTAAGTCATTTTTGGAAAGTTTTGTGGGGTAAATTGGGAACTAAGCTTTTGTTTTCTACAACTTGTCACCCCCAAACTGATGGGCAAACCGAGGTGGTTAATAGAACTTTAGGGGCATTACTTAGATCGCTAATTTCTAAGAATCTTAAGTCTTGGGAAGAGACTCTACCATTTGTGGAGTTTGCATACAATAGAGCGATACATAGCACCACTCATTGTTCACCTTTTGAGGTTGTGTATGGATTTAATCCCTTAACTCCTCTAGATTTATCACCTTTACCGCCTAATATGTTTTCTAGTGATGCAAATTGTTTCTAAAGCCGAATACATCAAAAATCTGCACAAAGAAGTCAAGGAAAGAATTGAAAAGAAAAATGAAAAGCTAGTCACTCAGAAGAACCAAGGGAGAAAGAAATTGATTTTTAAGCGGGGTGAATGGGTCTGGGTTCATCTACGAAAGGAAAGGTTTCCGGACCAAAGGAAGTCTAAACTTCAACCAAGGGGAGATGGTCCATTTCAAGTATTAGAGCGGATCAATGACAATGCATACAAACTAGATCTCCGAGGTGAGTACAATGTAAGTTCTACTTTTAATGTGGCTGATTTGACTCCTTTTGATGTAGGAAATGAAGACGTTGATTTGAGGACAAATCCTTTTAAAGAAAGGGGGGATGATGTGAATCAAACCATTGATCCATTGCATGTACCCGAAGGAGCAATAACAAGGAGCAAGGCCAAGAAGATTCAAGAGGCTTTCATATTGCATCTCCAAAAGATCGTGAATGCACAAGGAGAGACCAAGATTTTTGAGCCCAAAATTCTTTATAATGTTAGTACAACAAGTCAAGATGAGAATGGAGTGAAGATGGCACGGGAAAAGTTGTCTAGTTTGAAAGATGGCACGGAGGACAAAAAAAGTGTGCAGAAAATGTGAACAGGTGGCTGTCTAGATTGCACCTCTTGGGATTTCGTGATGTCAAACCTCGTCAAACGAAATAGTCATGCATGGCGGATCCTACAGTAGATAATTAAGACCATTTAAAGCATTTCTATGTTTTTTGTTCCATATTTAGAGCTCTCAAACGTTGTGCAATCAAGTTTTAAATTCCTAGGTCAATATTTTCTTCATTTCACATTTAATGCTTTTTAAAGACTTTTGGTCTTTGGTGCTTTGCACGACCATTTTGGCCTATTTAAAGGCTTGTATTGACATGGAAAAGGCAGAACCTTTATGAAAAAAACTTGTGTTTTGTTTAGCCCCATTTGGTGTTAACTTTCTTTCAAATCTTGCTTTAGGTTTGATGTTTAACCGATTCATTGGATTAGCCCCGATCAAGCTAATTCTGGAGTGAGTCGTCTTAGGATCTAGGAGTGACCATCCTTATTCTAAGTTTGATCTAAGAGTGATTCATCTTCTAACTTAACTCTTAGTTGGGATCAATTCGTTAAGTTAGCCTTGTTCGTGACGTTTGCAAAGATCCTAGAAGGACCTCTAGCTTTGTTAAACCAACAAATTCGGCGCTTATCAAAGTTCCTGACTGATTTGGAAGTTGTTCCAAATATGAATTTGCCTATCACCCTTTATTGTGATAATAGTGGTGCAGTGGCAAATTCTAACGAACCTAGAAGCCATAAGCGCAGAAAGCACATAGCGCAGAAATACCATCTCATCAGGGAGATTGTGCAACGAGGAGACATGATCGTCACGCAGATCGCTTCGGAGCACAACATTGCTGATCCGTTTACAAAGCCCCTCACGGATAAAGTGTTTGAGGGACACCTAGAGAGTCTAGGACTACGGGTTATACAGTAGGGCAGTTTTTCTTTACTCAACATATTTTACCCCACAGATGTTTTAGTCCAAGTTGGAGTTTGTTTGGTTTTATGTCCTAAAACTCATGGTTTTGTAAACTGAATGTATATTATATTTTGCAATAAAGTTGTTATTGAGATTTATTCAGTAATGGTTTTATTGAATAAAGTGAATTGTGTATTGTGTAACCTTAATCCAATAAAGAACCCTTGGCTATAGGATGAATACTTGAACTTTATGTGTGACATAAAAGTGGATCAAGTTCAAGTTATAGCCAGAACAGTCTATAGTATAAGGATAAGGTTGGGTACCTTATCTTGGGGACACTATGGACGCGACCCACTTTGTAGAGTACAAACGATGTGATCCTAAATCGTTCGTGTGGAGACATGAGAGTGGGGGCGTCCTATGCAATGAGTTTGCATAAGACTGGACTGCGAAATAGTTACTTAGACTTTATAACTCCGTTTACTGTCTTAATTGACTATATTCATACGATGACCTAGGTAACTTGATCTTAATCCTGAGCGTTCTATGAACTCCTTTTTATTCAGATTATACTTAGATTTGCATGGGTGAGAGTGGCCTGAGACTGCCGACTCAATAAGCCTCCCATTTCAGGGATAAGTCTGGGTAGATAGCTGGGAACATAGTTCTACAAGATGGAATTCACTCCTACCCGCTGTAGGGATTAGTAGAGAGGTTGTTCCCTTAAGTGCTGACTCCGGGTCTTGAACAAAGGGCCCACCCCACTCATTGGTCCGAGAGGGATTCGATTTGTTGGTTGGACCACAAACCAATTGTTCATTAGAGGATCAGTGGGACTTAAGGAACAAGAGGTAATTACAGGGGTAAAACGGTAATTTTGATCACCCTCAATCTCAATTTGTTGGTCATCCTATTGAGGAATTGGATAATCTTCACCATTTTGGTTGGGTTGTGCAGCTTGTCCCTTTACACGCAGCTTTTCTTCATTCATGTAATTTATGGAATTTTGTAGCTCAACCAGATCCTTTAGAAAATTCTTCCAAAATGGATCATAATTATTGTAGGCCTCATGATGATTTCCTTGATGGTACATATTTTTTGTTCTTCTTCTTTTTGAATCTTAAGGTCGATATGAGATTGGAATTTAAAAAAAATGAAGAACAATGGATGAAATGGAATGATGAAAATGAGTGGACAGAAGATGTAGTAAGCCTCTACACTTTTGCTCCCTTGTCTCAAAGTTCGCAAGTTATTGAAAAACTTAGGAACAAAGTGCTCCTGCATTATTTGCTTAAGAACATTCCATGATTCAACTGGATAGTTAAGGTTCCTCCTACTCAAAAACAATTTATCCCACCAAGTAATGACATAATCTCTATGATTAGAAGCAATGAGTTTTACCTTTTTCTCCTCATTCAAAGTGCAACAATGAAAGACATGCTCAACTTGCCTTTCCCATTGAATGTACTCCGTCGGATCTGTACTTCCATAGAATTTAGGAAATTTCAGCTTCATGTTTTTTTTTTGTTTGTTTTCGCAAAACTAAAAAACAAGTAATACAAAAACGGACCTCACAAGCACTCCCTCACGTGTTTTCAGTCGTTAAGGTATAATCACTCGTGTTTACACTCAAAACAGAAAAACACTCTCAACAAACTCACAATTTCACTTGCATGAGCCATTAAGCAAAGTTTGCAATCAAGTGATAGACAACACACTAAGAAAATAAAATAGCATAAATATGGAGAAAAATGAATATCGAATAAGAAACAAGTTATGAAAGAAAGAAAATGACAGAATTGTAACAAAAAATGGAAGGATAAGAGATGGAATGGGACAAAGGGTATAGGAGTTAAAATAAAATAACATTTTGACATTAGAATCTTTGGCTTCTTTGGTTTCATTTTGATTTGGGGTTTTTGGATTTGTAATCTAATAGTCTTGTTTGTTGTTAACAAGGTAGATTATGATATGAATCCTACCATGCTAAAGAAAAGCTTCAAAATGGAGTTGAATTAAATGTTGTCCAACTTCATTTATGGCAAACAAAATATGCATTTAATGAACTCAAGTGCAATAAATGCTTCATTAAAGACAAGTCAAGCTACATTTATGCAACAAGAGCTTCAAGTTACTTCAAGTGTGGCTTCATTTATTCATGGATGGTTACAAAGTATTGATAGGATTAATAGAAGTTTAATTCTCGGATTTATGGTAATTTTGATGTAATTTTCAGTTTTAAAGTTATCTTTTCAATGTTTTAAGTTACAATTTGGTTGGTGGAGATCATGGTATTGATGGAGATGTAAGTTACAACCTTTCAATTGACCATAGGTTACTCTAGGGTTGATTTTGAGGCTATATAAAGCCATGTACCTTGTGAGAAAAAAAAAAAGAAAAAACAGATTTAAAATGTAATCAAAGAGGCATTGAGCTTTTTTATAACCTTTGAGCTATTTCTTTGCAATTCTATGTAGATTAGGTTGCATGCTTAGAATTATTCAAGTTTGACTTGATCAATCTTGCTTGTGGAGTGATTCAGATCTCAAGTAAGTTTTCTTGCCTTGAGATATTTGATCGACAAGGTAATCCGGTTTTACCTTCCTTGAGTTGATTTTCAAAATTGGTTTTGGGGTCTTTTGATAAGCGCCGAATTTGTTGGTTTAACAAAGCTAGAGGTCCTTCTAGGATCTTTGCAAACGTCACGAACAAGGCTAACTTAACGAATTGATTCCAACTAAGAGTTTAGTTAGAAGATGAATCACTCTTAGATCAAACTTAGAATAAGGATGGTCACTCCTAGATCCTAAGACGACTCACTCCAGAATTAGCTTGATCGGGGCTAATCCAATGAATCGGTTAAACATCAAACCTAAAGCAAGATTTGAAAGAAAGTTAACACCAAATGGGGCTAAACAAAACACAAGTTTTTTTTCATAAAGGTTCTGCCTTTTCCATGCCAATACAAGCCTTTAAATAGGCCAAAATGGTCGTGCAAAGCACCAAAGACCAAAAGTCTTTAATAAACATTAAATGTAAAATGAAGAAAAAAAATTGACCTAGGAATTTAAAACTTGATTGCACAACGTTTGAGAGCTCTAAATATGGAACAGAAAACATAGAAATGCTTTAAATGGTCTTAATTATCTACTATAGAATCCGCCATGCATGACTATTTCGTTTGACGAGGTTTGACATCACGAAATCCCAAGAGGTGCAATCTAGACAGCCACTGTGCTCACATTTTCTGCACACTTTTTTTTGTCCTCCGTGCCATCTTTCAAACTAGACAACTTTTCCCGTGCCATCTTCACTCCATTCTCATCTTGACTTGTTGTACTAACATTATAAAGAATTTTAGGCTCAAAAATCTTGGTCTCTCCTTGTGTATTCACGAGCTTTTGGAGATGCAATGTGAAAGCCTCTTGAATCTTCTTGGCCTTGCTCCTTGTTATTGCTCCTTCAGGTACATGCAATGGATCAATGGTTTGATTCACATCATCCCCCCTTTCTTTAAATGGATTTGTCCTCAAATCAAAGTCTTCATTTCCTACATCAAAAGGAGTTAAATCAGCAACATTAAAAGTAGAACTTACGTTGTACTCACCTCGGAGATCTAGTTTGTATGCATTGTCATTGATCCGCTCTAAAACTTGAAATGGACCATCTCCCCTTGGTTGAAGTTTAGACTTCCTTTGATCCGGAAACCGTTCCTTTCGTAGATGAACCCAAACCCATTCACCCGGTTTAAAAATTAATTTCTTTCTCCTTGGTTTCTTTTGAGTGACTAGCTTTTGATTCTTCTTTCCAATCCTTTCCTTGACTTCTTTGTGCAAATTTTTGATGTATTCGGCTTTAGAAACAGCTGCATCACTAGAAAACATATTAGGTGGTAAAGGTGATAAATCTAGAGGAGTTAAGGGATTAAATCCATACACAACCTCAAAAGGTGAACAATGAGTGGTGCTATGTATCGCTCTATTGTATGCAAACTCCACAAAAGGTAGAGTCTCTTCCCAAGACTTAAGATTCTTAGAAATTAGAGATCTAAGCAATGCCCCTAAAGTTCTATTAACCACCTCGGTTTGCCCATCGGTTTGGGGTGACAAGTTGTAGAAAACAAAAGCTTAGTTCCCAATTTACCCCACAAAACTTTCCAAAAATGACTTAAAAATTTGGCATCTCTATCACTTACAATGGTTTTGGAATGCCATGCAATCTAACCACTTCCTAAAGAATAGATTAGCTATATTAGTTGCATCATCTGTTTTGTTACATGGAATGAAATGTGTCATTTTACTAAACCTATCAACCACCACAAAAAGGCTATCATGATGTCTCCTAGTCTTTGGCAATCCTAGAACAAAATCCATGCTAATGTCAACCCACGGTTCACTAGGAACATCTAAAGGTGTATAAAGTCCATGTGGTTGTGTCTTAGACTTAGCTTCCTTACATTTGAAACATTGCTTGCACACTTTATTCACATCCTTCCTCATTTTCAACCAATAAAAGTGTTCACACAACATGTTGTATGTTTTAAATTCCCCAAAATGTCCCATAAGACCTCCCCCATGAGCTTCCTTCACAAGTAACTCTCGAATAGAACACTTAGGAATGCAAAGTTTACCCTTCCTAAAAAGCATACCATCAAATACAACATGATCATGTACGTTGTTTCCTCCTAAACATTGCATATACACATCATGAAATTCAGATTTCTCAACTTTGTAAAGCTCAATCATATGTTTAAAACCAAGAATCTTTGCACTAAGGGCAGAAAATAATGCATACCTTCTTGATAATGCATCGGCCACCACATTATCCTTACCTTTTTTGTAATGGATGACATAAGGAAATGTCTCAATGAATTCTACCCATTTTGCATGCCTCCTATTTAGCTTTGTTTTGCTTTTGAGGTGCTTCAAACTTTCATGATCAGTATGGATGACAAACTCTTTTGGCCACAAGTAATGTTGCCAAACTTGCAAAGTCCTCACAAGTGCATGTAGTTCTTTGTCATAAGTTGAGTAGTTGAGTTGTGCTCCATTAAGCTTCTCACTAAAGAACATGATTGGTCTCTTTTCTTGCATCAAAACAGCTCCTATACCTATCCCGCTTGCATCACATTCAATCTCAAAAGATTTGTCAAAGTTAGGTAAAGCAAGACAAGGTGCATTGGTCAATTTATCTTTTAATTCATTGAATGCATCTTCTTGTTTTTCTGTCCATTCAAATTTCACATGCTTTTGACAAGTTCATTTAATGGTGAGGCTATACTACTGAAATTCTTAATAAACCTCCTATAAAAACTAGCCAAACCATGAAAAGATCTCACCTCATTTGCATTGGTAGGTGTTGGCCACTCTCGGATAGCCTTTACCTTTTCTTCATCAACTTGCACACCATTCCTTCCAACAATGAAACCTAGGAAATTGACTTGGTCTAGACAAAACTACACTTTTTGAAGTTGGCATATAGCTTCTCTTCTCTAAGTTGAAGTAAAATTGTCTTAACATGCAAAATATGATCATCCAAGCTTTTTGAGTAAACAAGAATATCATCAAAGTACACAACAACAAATTTCCCAATGTACTCTCTCAACACATGATTCATTAGCCTCATAAAAGTACTTGGTGCATTAGTAAGGCCAAATGGCATAACAAGCCACTCATAAAGTCCAAATTTTGTTTTGAAAGCCGTTTTCCACTCATCTCCCACATGCATTCGAATTTGATGATAACCACTTTTAAGATCTATTTTTGAAAACAGATTAGCACCATGTAATTCATCTAGCATGTCATCCAATCTAGGAATGGGATGTTGATACTTTACCGTTATCTTGTTGATGGCTCGACAATCAACACACATTCTCCATGTGTCATCCTTCTTGGGTACCAAAATCACCGGAACCTAGCAAGGACTCATGCTCTCTCTAACATAACCTTTATCCATGAGTTCTTCTACTTGCCTTTGAATCTCCTTAGTCTCGGTTGGATTGGTCCTATAAGCTCCCATATTTGGAAGAGTTGCCCCGGGTATGAAGTCAATTTGATGTTCAATCCCTCTTAAAGGAGGTAAACCCGTAGGTGCATCTTCATGTGGAAACATATCATTAAATTCCTGCAAAAGAGACTTAAAAGAACTTGGCAAAACATCATTAGATTTTGGGTTAGTTGTTAGACACATTCCTTTGCACATAAGTACAAATTTTTGGTTGTTGTGTCAACAACACATTCCTCACTTCCCCTTTCTTATAACCAAACTCACATTCTTCTTTTTCCTCAAAATCACTCTTTTTCTCTCTTGGTTTTCACTCACCTTTTGCCCCTCACTTCTCTCTTTCTTTTCACTCTTCTCTTTTCTTTTAGCTTACTTTCTTCTCTCCTCTCTTGTTCTTCAAACTCTTTTCTTTTCTTCTCTAATTTCAAATGATCACAATGTACTTCATTATGGAGACAATGGAAGTAAAGTAAATTTCTTCCCGTTGAAAGTAAACGAATACTTATTTTTCACTCCATCAAATGTGACCTCTCTATCATATTGCCAAGGTCGGCCTAACAATATATCCCCGCATGCATAGGTAAAACATCACAAAGTACTTCATCCTTATATCTTCCCAAAGTAAAAGGAATAAGAACTTGAGAATTTACCTTAAGTTCTCCTTTGTTTGTCAACCATTGAAGTTTGTATGGTTTTGGATGTGGACGGGTAGTAAGTTGAAGTCTCTTTACAAGAAAACTACTTACCACATTTGTGCAACTCCCACTATCAATCACCAAACTGCATGGACTTCCTTTAATTAGGCATCTTGTGTGAAACAAGTTTTCCCTTTGGTCTTCAACTTTGTCTTCCTTGATTTGCATACTAAGGACCCTTCTTGTGATCAACGATATGGAGTTACCTTCTTCACATACTCATCATCACATATTTCAGATTCTTCCTCAAATGGGGCATCATGCTCCTCACATTCATCCTCCGAATCAACTTCACCATTTCTATCACCATAACTCTTTTATTGACACATTCTTTGCTCATGTGTCCAAATCCTTTGCACTTCCAACATTGAATAGAACTAGACTTTTCTCTTACCTCCTTTGAAGCTTCATTCTTTTTAGCATTGGAGCTTTCGGCCTCCACTCTTTTGGCAACAACAAACTTGCTTCTTTGTTGTGTCGGTTCATTCCTATTCACAAAACTATCCTTGTTCCATGCATTAGAGTTTGAAAAGGTACTAGCTTTAGGTGTATACCTTTTTGAATGCTCCTTTTCTTCCTTCAATTGAGCTTCAATTTTGATAGCATAATGATACATATCTTCAAGGTAAGGTGGTGGATTTCTATCTACCGGATGAGCAATTTCTCGATTCAAACCTCCAAGGAATCGAGACATGGTGTCTTCCTCTTCTTCTCTCAATTTTTGCTTTTTCCATCAAGGACTCCATCTCTTGATAATATTCAGCAACACTTTTTGTTCCTGTCTCAAAGATTGCAATTTAGTTTTCAAATCTCTTTCATAATGTTTTGGAACATACCTCTTTCTCATGGCTTCTTTAAGTTCTTCCCAAGTTTCTATTGGATCTTCCTCTTTCCTTCTTCTCTCTGGATTTGAGATGTTGATACCATTCTCCCGCATGATTGGTGAATTCGGCAATGGCAAGTTTCATCTTCTTATTCTCACTATATGTATTACAATCAAATACATGTTCTATTTTTCTTTCCCATTGCAAGTAAGCCTCGAGTCCGCCAGTACCACTAAAGGGTGGAATTCTCGAGTTTCACTCCGCTATCCCTTTCTTCATTCACTCTTTCCGCTCTTCTAGGTTGCACAATGTTTGCAACGTTATTTCTTCCTCTTCCCCTCACATTTCCTCTTCCTCCTAAGTTTCTTTCTTGTACCTGTAAATCAAACATGCCTTCATCTTCTTGCAAGATTCGTTCTTCTCTTTGTTGTTGTGCTCTCCTTTCTTCCCTTTCTTCTCTCATCATCTCCATCATACTTTGAATTGCTTGAAGAATAGCCATATTTGGATCTACCACTTGCGGAACTTTTTCTTTATTATCTTGTGACATTTTTTTTTTATAAGGACCTCTCCACACTTGTTAAGTAACTCCCAAGAATTAGACCTAACAACCTTGTTGAGAAAACAAGACCTTTAGATCTAAAACTTAAAAACCCCAAAACGACATGGAATCAACCCAAGGAAAAGTTTGGAACGGATTACCTTGATGATCAAGATCAAGAGTAAAGAAAACTCGTTTCTAAACTCGTGATTCGAATCACTCCACAAGAGGTACGATCAACACCACTTGAATGACTCTAGCATGCAAATTCTAAACACAAGAAATTGCAATAAGGAAAACTTAGCTCTCAACAAAGCTAAAAGAAAACTCAATTCATTCACTTTAAAAATTCTTTCTACAATGGAAGAAGAGAGGGCTTTATATAGCCTTTGAGACCCTTAACCTAATTGACAAATAGACACTAACTTTATGGGCTAGTTAGTGGGGGAAAAGAGTAACCTATATGAGTTACAATTTAACCACAACTCCCATATTGAAAACAAACTTAAATGATAAACAAAACTGAAATTACATTTAAAACTAATAAAGGTGTTGTCTTGTAACCATTATTTTAACACTAATCCATAGCTTTAAATGGTTTGAACTTGTGTTCCATAATTGAAGCTTAGCTTGTCTTGAATGAAGCTTGTAATGATACTTGACTTCATTGAATCCATCTCCACCTCATTGAATGCAACTTCAGTTCAAACATCACCATATTAAATGTAACTTTAGTTCAACTTAGTTCTTTTAGGTGAAACCCAAGTTAAACTTAAGTTCCATAAATTTAGCTATGAGTTCATTAAGTGCAAGTTAGAATGCATTTAATGCGTCTCCATCTTGAAGTTCAACTTTGCACAACATGTAGGGAAAGACTCCAACATCTTCTAGAACCTCCTCTTTTGAGCTCACCATAGCTTGAATATGAGTGATTAAAGCTTGTTGTAGCTTCTTGGCTCTCGACCTTGTAATTGGACCTTCAGGCATGACAATAGGTGGTCCTTGGTTCATATCATCCTCCCCTCTTGAGAAGGATTCGCCTCGAATCATAACCATCACCTACATCAAAAGGACTCAAGTCAAGAACATTAAAGGTTGCACTAACACCATACTCACCGTAAATCAATTTTATAAGCATTGTCATTGATTCTCTCAAGAACTTGGAAAGGTCCATCTCCTCGTGGTAAAAGCTTTGATTTTCTTTGATTAGGAAACCTTTCTTGTCGAAAATGTACCCAAACCCAATCTCCCGGTTTGAAGACTAAGGGTTTACGCCCTTATTGATTTTTGAAGCAACCTTGAAATTTTGCTTCTCAATGTGCTCTTTAACTTTCTTGTGCAACTTATGAACAAACTCAACCTTTGCATTCGCATCAAGACTCACAAACTCATTAGGGGCATAGGCAATAAATCAATAGGTGTTAAAGGATTAAAGCCATAAACAATTTCAAAAGGAGTGCATTTAGTAGTGCTATGAACAGCCCTATTATATGCAAATTCTATGAATGGCAAACAATCCTCCCAAGTCTTAAGATTCTTATCAATAATAGCCCTAAGCATAGTAGTCATGGTTCTATTAACAACCTCGGTTTGACCATCCGTTTGAGGATGACATGTAGTTGAATATAATAGCTTAGTTCCCAACTTACCCCACAAAAACACGCCAAAAGTGGCTTAAAAATTTAACATCACGATCACTAACTATGCTTTTAGGAATACCATGCAATCTCACAACCTCCCTAAGAATAAGTCAGCGATAAGTTTTGCATCATCTGTTTTGTGACAAGGAATAAAATGTGCCATTTTACTAAATCTATCGACCACAACAAATATGCTATCTCTACCTTTCCTAGTTCTAGGTAAGCCTAAAACAAAATCCATCGATATATCAATCCAAGGACCATTAGGAACAGGTAAAGGAGAATACAAACCATGTGGTTGAAGCCTAGACTTAGCTTTGTTTACATGCTATGCATCGAGCACAAACTTTATTAACATCATGCCTCATTTTAGGCCAGTAAAAATGTTCAACAAGCATATCATAAGTTTTAGAAACTCCAAAATGCGCCATTAAACCGCCTCCATGAGCTTCCTTTACCAATAACTCACGAATAGAACAAGATGGGATGCAAAGTTTTCCTTTCCTAAACAAAAATCCATCAAACAACATGTAATCATCCACAACAAGTCCTTTTTCACAAGATTCAACAAAAGGAGCAAAGAATGCATCATGAGGATACAAAGTCTTTATATGTTCAAACCCTAACAACTTAGCATTCAACGCATTGAGTAAAGCATACCTTCGTGATAAAGCATCCGCAACAATGTTCTCCTTACCTTGTTTATACTTAATCACATAAGGGAATGTTTCAATAAACTCCAACCATTTGGCATGTCGTCGATTGAGTTTATTTTGTCCTCTCAAATGCTTTAAACTCTCATGATCCGTATGAATAACGAACTCCTTAGGCCAAAGATAATGTTGCCATGTTTGTAATGCACGAACCAAAGCATAAAGTTCTTTGTCATATGTTGGATACTTCAAAGAAGCACCATTCAATTTTTCACTAAAGAACATTAAAGGTCTGTTATTTTGCTTTAAAATGCACCTATTCCTACACCACTAGCATCACATTCAATTTCAAAGGTTAACTCAAAATTAGGTAATGCAAGCAATGGAGCGGAACACAATTTTTCTTTCAAAGTGTTAAAAGCATTTTCTTGGTCTTTTCCCCATATGAAAGAAACATTTTTCTTAACAAGTTCATTCAAGGGTGAAGCAATGGTACTAAAATCCTTAATGAACCTCACGATAGAAACCCGCAAGACCATGAAAACTTCTTACCTCACTCACGCTTTTAGGTGTAGGCCAATCTTTTATTGCCTTTACCTTCTCCTCATCAACCTCAACACCGTTAGATGAAACAACAAATCCAAGAAAATTAACTTTTTCCATGCAAAAGCTACACTTCAGTAAATTTGCATACAAACATTCTTTTCTCAAAGTAGACAAAACAGATCGTACATGTTCAACATGCTCATCTAAGGATTTAGAATAAACAAGAATATCATCAAAGTAGACAACCACAAACTTCCCTAAGTATTCTCATAAGACATGATTCATTAACCTCATGAATGTACTAGGTGCATTAGTCAATCCAAAAGGCATAACTAACCATTCATAAAGGCCATACTTAGTTTTGAAAGCGCTTTTCCATTCATCACCAATATGCATGCGAATTTGATGATAACTGATTTCAAATCAATCTTAGTAAAGAGACTACATCCATGCAACTCATCAAGCATATCATCTAATCTAGGAATTGGATGTCTATACTTAATAGTTATCTTGTTTATAGCCCTACAATCAATACACATACGCCATGACCCATCTTTCTTAGGCACAAGAATAACTGGAATAGAACATGGACTCAAACTCTCACGTACATACCCTTTAGCAAGGAGTTCACTCACTTGCCTTTGTATCTCTTCGGCCTCCTTTGGATTAGTCCTATATGCTGGACGGTTTGGAATGGTTGCTCCCGAATGAAGTCAATCTTATGCTCAATTCCTCTAAGTGGTGGCAAACCACTAGGCATCTCCTCTGAAATAAATCTTCAAACTCCTTCAAAAGTAAAACAAAAACACTAGGCAAAGAAGGGTTAACCTCGTTAGTAAAGAAACAAGACCCTTTGCACATAAGTACAAGAATGGTCCTATTAGAAAACAAAACATTCCTAGCCTCACTTGACCTAGCATACAAACTCACTATTTTGGCTTTTCTCTCATTTTTTCCTCTAGGCCGATTGCTACTCTCTTGCTTTTCACTCAAACTCTTTTTTTCTCTCGATTCTTTTTCTATTATTTCATTTTCACTTTTTGCTTTTGCATCAGCCTCTTGCCTTTTTTTTTTCAAGTTTGCATTGATCAACGAATTGATCTTTGCACAACGTCACGAACAAGGCTAACTTAACGAATTGATTCCAACTAAGAGTTTAGTTAGAAGATGAATCACTCTTAGATCACACTTAGAATAAGGATGGTCACTCCTAGATCCTAAGACGACTCACTCCAGAATTAGCTTGATCGGGGCTAATCCAATGAATCGGTTAAACATCAAACCTAAAGCAAGATTTGAAAGAAAGTTAACACCAAATGGGGCTAAACAAAACACAAGTTTTTTTTCATAAAGGTTCTGCCTTTTCCATGCCAATACAAGCCTTTAAATAGGCCAAAATGGTCGTGCAAAGCACCGAAGACCAAAAGTCTTTAATAAACATTAAATGTAAAATGAAGAAAAAAAATTGACCTAGGAATTTAAAACTTGATTGCACAACGTTTGAGAGCTCTAAATATGGAACAGAAAACATAGAAATGCTTTAAATGGTCTTAATTATCTACTATAGAATCCGCCATGCATGACTATTTCGTTTGACGAGGTTTGACATCACGAAATCCCAAGAGGTGCAATCTAGACAGCCACCTGTTCATATTTTCTGCACACTTTTTTTGTCCTCCGTGCCATCTTTCAAACTAGACAACTTTTCCCGTGCCATCTTCACTCCATTCTCATCTTGACTTGTTGTACTAACATTATAAAGAATTTTAGGCTCAAAAATCTTGGTCTCTCCTTGTGTATTCACGAGCTTTTGGAGATGCAATGTGAAAGCCTCTTGAATCTTCTTGGCCTTGCTCCTTGTTATTGCTCCTTCAGGTACATGCAATGGATCAATGGTTTGATTCACATCATCTTTGAGATTGAGTTATCTAAACGTCTTGTTTCTTTAAGAAAGGTTGTTAGATCCAATTGTCAAGGGTTACTTAACATTTTTACCTTAGAATCTTTGGCTTCTTTGATTTCATTTTGATTTGGGGTTTTTTTGGGTTTAGATCTAATAGTCTTGTTTGTTGTTAACAAGGTAGATTAGATTTTCAAATTCCTCTTTAAATTTCTCATCAGATTAGATTTTTAAATTCCTCCTTTAAATTTCTCATCAATTCACATCTTTAATACATTATGTACTTATTTAATTCACGTATTTACATTTAATATGGTTCATGTATGGACTTGAAAGGTTGAGAGTCAAATTTGGACTAATAGGTGAAGGGATGTGTCCTTTCATGATGTCCTTTCAATTAGTTTAAATAGGGTTTGTATTTTGGCATTTGTAAGACATGATTTGATTGAATGAAAATTGTTCTATCAAGATTGACATCCTTCTAAGCTTTTCTTGTGATAGAAAGCAACCGAGCCATTCAATCCAACCTTGATCAAGTTAGATTGTGGAATGACTCAATCTAGAACAAGATTTCTCAATCTTGCATAGTCATTGATCTTAAGAGGTAATCCACTTCTAGCCTTATCTCTTGGTCGATCCAAAATTTGTATAGGGAGGTGTTAATCTCTTAGTTCAATGGTTCTTGCTTGTTCATAGCTTGGATCTTTGGCTGAGAATTAGGGTTGCCTTATCATTTTGGTATCATAGCATAGGTTGCATCTTTGTGGCCTACTCTAGAACTGATTCTATCTTTCTTTTTAAGCTTGTTCATCTTTTCTCAAAATTCTGTCCACTCATTTTCATCATTCCATTTCATCCATTGTTCTTCATTTTTTTTAAATTCCAATCTCATATCGACCTTAAGATTCAAAAAGAAGAAGAACAAAAAATATGTACCATCAAGGAAATCATCATGAGGCCTACAATAATTATGATCCATTTTGGAAGAATTTTCTAAAGGATCTGGTTGAGCTACAAAATTCCATAAATTACATGAATGAAGAAAAGCTGCGTGTAAAGGGACAAGCTGCACAACCCAACCAAAATGGTGAAGATTATCCAATTCCTCAATAGGATGACCAACAAATTGAGATTGAGGGTGATCAAAATTACCGTTTTACCCCTGTAATTACCTCTTGTTCCTTAAGTCCCACTGATGCCAAAGCACTCATTGAGAATCTTGATTCAAAAGTTAATGCCAAAGCATTTATTGGGAGGCAACTCTTCAAAATTGCTTCTAATTTCGTACATAGCAGCAAGCATAAGTTGTTAAAATCGAGTGATTGGGTTTGGAGACACTTTTGGAAGGACCGTTATTCATTCCACAAGAAACCTAAGTGAAATTCAAGATACAATATACCTATGACGCCCCATGACTACAAGATTGCTCTACAACGAGAAGATGATGTCAATTACATTTTTAATGTTGCTGATTTTCGTCCCTTTGATGTTGGAGACCCTTTTGATTCGAGGATGAATCCTCTTGAAGAAGGGGAGGATGATATGAACCCAACAATGTCAATCAAGAATAAAGAAGAGCTTCAAGATGGAGATACATTAAATGCACCATGGCTTCATTTATGATGAACTCAAGTTGCATTGAAAGAATTAAAGTTGAATTAAATGAATTCAAGTACATCTCAAGTTCATTTAATGCAAGTCAACCATCAATTAATGGAATTACATTTCAAGCTACTTCAACATGAGCTTCATTTACTAATGGATGGTTACAAATAGCTGGAAGAATGAATGCAATATTCAATCTCGGATTTATGGCCCTCTATTATGTAATTTTCAGTTTTTAAGCATATTTCATAAGTTTTAGGTCACATTTGAGTAGTGGATAGTTATGACATTAAAGTTGTAGAAGTTTCAATATTAAACATGTCATTTTAGCTTATTTTAGGTTACAATTTAAAGGCTATATAAAGCCATAAAAAATGTATTGTAAAAAAAAGACTTGGAATCATGTTTTGAATGAAAAGTTGATTTTGCTTCTTAAGCCATGAGCTTGTTTCTTTGCATATCTTGTGTTTAGATTTGCATGCTAGGATCATTCAAGTAGCATTGATCAAACTACTTGTGGAGTGATTTGAATCTTGAGTTTAGAAACAAGTTTTCTCTACTCTTGATCTTGATCATCAAGGTAAATCCGTTTCTATCAATTCTTGGGATGAAATCATCTAGGTTTGGAGTTTTTGAGTTTTAGATCTAAAGGTCTTGTTCTTCAACAAGGTTGCTAGATTTAAATTATCAAGAATTACTTATGGTCTATTGAAAGGTTGTAACATACAATTACATGAATACCTTAATACCCACTAACTCAAAAAACCTAAAAACTCATAAATATAATGTTTACAAATGAAATTACATCAATATAGCCATACAATCGAGATTGAAGTCTCTTTGTTGAATTTGTAACTCTTTGTAACCATCTAAGAGTAAATGAAGCTCCTCTTGAATTATCTTGAAGCCCTTGTTCCATAAATGAAGCTTGATTGTTCAAAATAAATGATGAGTTGCACTTGAGTTCATTAAATGCAACTTATGTTAAACTTCCATGAATTTGACTTCATTTAATGTGATTTCATGAGATGTCTTGGTGCATATCGTTCTCCCATTCTTCAAAAAGATTCGTCCTCGAATCTACTTGTGAAACATTGCTGCAAACCCATGTTAAGGAAACATAAAAGACCTCACAACAGTCTCTCACATGATTTCTTTTTCATGGATTACATGTAGAAAAAAGGTAACCCTAAAGATAGTCACAAAAGACCTCACAACAGCCTTCAAAATTAAACCCTAAAGATAACCAATGACTATTTAAGGGTTGTAACTTACATCCCCATCAATATCATAATATCCACTAGCTATTTTGTAACCTAAAACATTGAAAACAAGACTTTAAAACTGAATATTACATCAAATTAGCCATAAATCCGAGAATGATGCCTCTTTGTTAGCTTTGTAACTCTTTGTAACCATCCAAGAGTAAATGAAGCTCATCTTGAAGTATCTTGAAGCCTTTGTCCCATAAATGAAGCTTGTTATTTTTTAATAAATGATGAGTTGCACTTGAGTTCATTAAATGCAACTTATGTTAAACTTCCATGAATTTGTGATAAGTAACTCTTGATGATTTAAATCTAACAACCTTGTTAAAGAACAAGACCTTTAGATCTAAAACTCAAAAACCCCAAACCTAGATGATTTCATCCCAAGGAAGAAGATAGAAACGGATTTACCTTGATGATCAAGATCAAGAGTAGAGAAAACTTGTTTCTAAACTCAAGATTCGAATCACTCCACAAGTAGTTTGATCAACGCTACTTGAATGATCCTAGCATGCAAATCTAAACACAAGATATGCAAAGAAACAAGCTCAAGGCTTAAAAAGCAAAATATGCAACTTTTCATTCAAAACATGATTCCCAGTCCTTTTTACAATACATCTATGATGGCTTTATATAGCCTTTAAATTGTAACCTAAAATAAGCTAAAATGGCATGTTTAATATTGAAACTTCCACAACTTTAATGCCATAACTATCCACTACTCAAATGTAACCTAAAACTTATGAAATATGCTTAAAAACTGAAAATTACATAATAGAGGGCCATAAATCCGAGAATGAATATTGCATTCATTCTTCTAGCTATTTGTAACCATCTATTAGTAAATGAAGCTCATGTTGAAGTAGCTTGAATGTAGTTCTATTAATTGATGGTTGACTTGCATTAAATGAACTTGAGATGTACTTGAGTTCATTTAATTCAACTTTGATTCCTTCAATGCAACTTGAGTTTATCATAAATGAAGCCATGGTGCATTTAATATATCTCCATCTTGAAGCTCTTCTTTATTCTTTATTGGCATTGTTGGGTTCATATCATCCTCCCCTTCTTCAAGAGGATTCGTCCTCGAATCAAAAAAGGGTTTCAACATCAAATGGACGAAAATCAGCAGCATTATAAATGTAATTGACATCTTCTCCTTGTAGAGCAATCTTGTAGTCATGGGATGTCATAGGCAAAATGTGTCTTGAATTCCACTTAGTTTTCTTGTGAAATGAAGAACGATCCTTCCAAAAGTGTCTCCAAACCCAATCACTCGGTTTGAACACCTTATGTTTGCTGCCATGGATGAATTTAGAAGCAATTTTGAAGTTTTTCTTCTCAATAAATACTTTGGCATTAACTTTGGAGGGAAACTTTGAATCAAGCATCACAATGAGTACTTTGGCATCCTGTAAGAACTCAAAAGAAAAACTAGACAAACATTGTTTGAGCTCACCCATTAGAAAACAAGTTCCTTTATACAAATGATAAAAAATATTTTGTTTTGAAAACAAAATAGATTTAACCTCACAAGTTCTTTCACATAAGCTCACCTTCTTGGCTTTTCTCTCTTTTTTCTCTATAGGCCATAGATTAATCTCATGCTTTTCTCTCTCACTCATTTTCTCACAAGATTCTTTTTCAAACAATTGATATGCTTTTGTCTTGACCTTTTTTGCCTTTTTCCCTAACTCACACACATCAATATGTACTTCATCAAGAGTAGGTGTTACAATAGTAGAAGTGTTACAAACAAATAAGTCTTTGCAATCTAATCTCCTAGTAAACTCACTAGCATGTGTTGACAATAAATTACAAAGCATTTCATTCTTTCCAAATGATGAGAAATTGAAGAGGAATTTGAAAATCTAATCTACCTTGTTAACAACAAAGAAGACTATTAGATCACAAAACCCAAAAAATCTCAAAATCAAAATGAAATCAAAGAAACCAAAGATTCTAATGTCAAAATGATAAGTAACTCTTGATGATTTAAATCTAACAACCTTGTTAAAGAACAAGACCTTTAGATCTAAAACTCAAAAACCCCAAACCTAGATGATTTCATCCCAAGGAAGAAGATAGAAACGGATTTACCTTGATGATCAAGATCAAGAGTAGAGAAAACTTGTTTCTAAACTCAAGATTCGAATCTCTCCACAAGTAGTTTGATCAACGCTACTTGAATGATCCTAGCATGCAAATCTAAACACAAGATATGCAAAGAAACAAGCTCAAGGCTTAAGAAGCAAAATATGTAACTTTTCATTCAAAACATGATTCCCAGTCCTTTTTACAATACATCTTTGATGGCTTTATATAGCCTTTAAATTGTAACCTAAAATAAGCTAAAATGGCATGTTTAATATTGAAACTTCCACAACTTTAATGTCATAACTATCCACTACTCAAATGTAACCTAAAACTTATGAAATATGCTTAAAAACTGAAAATTACATAATAGAGGGCCATAAATCCGAGAATGAATATTGCATTCATTCTTCTAGCTATTTGTAACCATCTATTAGTAAATAAAGCTCATGTTGAAGTAGCTTGAATGTAGTTCTATTAATTGATGGTTGACTTGCATTAAATGAACTTGAGATGTACTTGAGTTCATTTAATTCAACTTATTCAATGCAACTTGAGTTTATCATAAATGAAGCCATGGTGCACATTTAATATATCTCCATCTTGAAGCTCTTCTTTATTCTTTATTGGCATTGTTGGGTTCATATCAATTTGACTTCATTTAATGTGACTTCATGAGATGTCTCGGTTCATATCATCTCGATCCGTATACATGACCTATTTCCTCTTGGCCTGTCAAACAGAACAAAACCAAGTATTAGAACTTCAATCTCATGAATTTCAAACTTAGGATTACAAATATCATTCCATCTTATTTTCCAGCATTCTACATATTTCATACCCTGACTTCACATACTCATAACTTCTTTATTATTTGACCAAAAATGATGTACTTCATACCAAAATCTTCCTTTTTGAACCCTATAAACTTATCTGAAGAAATGGGATTGAAATTCTCAAAGGATGTGTTCGTAACCTAGAAAGCTACTTCCTTAAAATTAAGCTTCTACTATTTCCAGAATCGTTTTTCTGCTGCACCACACTTGACTTGAATTTTAAAGTCACTTCTAATCATGTTTTACTCATGACGCCTTCATGAAAGTTATAGGAATTTAAATAAGCTTTCCAACCATACGTAACGGAGCTTCTCATTCAAAATCTACAGATCAGAATGTCTCAAAAACCAGAGGTTTCTCAGATTTGATAGTAAATTCTCTCCTCTGACTTCCCCTTCACAAATCAATAACCTAAAGTCATATTTTGCTCGAGCTTCCTTCTCAAAATTTGTTAAAAAATCGGTTAATTTTCCAGAAAATCAAACCTCACCTCTTAACTCTTATTGTGGAGCTCAAATCGATTTAAATATCAGTAGTGGGTAGAATTGATCACCTCACAAGCTTGTGTTGAGTTTCCCCCTCTCTTCTTCAACCCTAACCTCCAGCAAACACTCTCTTCTTCTTCCTTCAACCCTCTCCCACGATGTGCTCTGGTATTCTTTCAAGAGTGAGAAGGAAATGGAAATAAAATGGGTTAAAAAGGAGTTTGCCGGTGAGTGCCCTTTATCCTTTTCCACATTTATTTTTCTTTTTTTTAAAAAACACATTTCTTTTTCTTTTTCTTTTTCCTTTTTCTTTTTCTTTTCCTTAAACAACAATTCTCAAAATGTTTTAAACATTTGTTTTCTTTTTTTCCTCTCCTAGTGTTGTTATTTTTTTTAAAGAATTTTCAAGGAGAGATCTCAGGTTTATAACTTACTTCCCTCTTATGCAATTTTGTCCTCGAAATTTAGTAGTCCTTAGGTGAAAAGCGTCGGGTAACTCTTCCTCACTTGTTCCTCTAACTCCCAGGTTGCTTCCTCCACTCCATGATGTCTCCAAAGGGTTTCACGAGTGGGATCGTCTTGTTTCTCAAAACTTATTCTTTCCTGTCGAGGATTTGAACTGCGTCCTCTATGTAACTCAAGTCTTCTTTCAGCTCAACTGGTTGCGCTTGCAACACATGTGTCGGATCTGGAATATATTTCCTCAACATGGACATATGAAAAACATCATGTACTCGAGACAGTTCTGCTAGCAACTCAAGTCTGCAGGTTGTTGGCCCAACTCGTTTTGATGATAAGAACCAATATATCTAGGACTCAACTTACCTTTCCTGCCAAAGCGAAGGACACCTCTCCACGGAGATAACTTTAAGAAAGCTTGATCTCCCACTTGGAATTCTAAGTCTCTTCATCGCTTATCTGCGTCACTCTTTTGATGATCTTGAGCTACCTTCAGATTCTCTCTAACCTTAATATTGTCCGTCGTAACTTATACCAACTTAGGGTCGATTAGCTTCCGCTCTCCTTGTTCCAACACACGGGAGTTCTCATACCGATACTAGATTGATAGTTGTTATTATAAGCGAACTCCATACGTGATAAGTGGGTATCCCAACTTCCCCTAAAATGGAGGACACAGACTCAACATGTCCTCTAAGGTCTGGATGGTCCTCTTTGACTGACCATTTGTCTGAGGATGGAACGTTGTACTGAAATTCAGCTTTGTCCCCCCATACCTTTTTGTAAACTAGGGCAAAACTTAGATGTAAATCTCAGATCCCTATCTGAAACTATGGACACTGGCACTCCGCATATACTCACAATCCTGTCGACGTATAGCTTAGCAAGTTGATCAAGTGTAAACGTCACTTTAATTGGTATAAACCGTGTTGTCTTAGTGAGTATATCCACTACTACCCAAACACCATCATGTCCACTAACGTGGTAATCCAAACAGAAAATCCATAGTGATATGCTCCCATTTTCACTCCATCACTGGCAGTGGATTAAGGAGTCCACCTGACCTCTGTCTAATTGGTTTAACCTGTTGGCAGATCAAACATCGATCAACATATTCGGCTGTCTCCCACTTCATACCAGGCCACCAATACGTTCTCTTCAAAGTTTTGTACATCTTGGTGCTTCCTGGATGCATAACATAAGCTGAACTGATATGTAACTCTTGAGAATTTAAAATCTAACAACCTTGTTGAAGAACAAGACCTTTAGATCTAAACTCAAAAACCCCAAATCTAGATGACTTCATCCCAAGGAAGAGGATAGAAACGGATTTACCTTAATGATCAAGGTCAAGAGTAGAGAAAACTTGTTTCTAAACTCAAGATTCGAATCAATCCACAAGTAGTTTGATCAACGATACTTGAATGATTCTAGCATGCAAATCTAAACACAAGATATGCAAAGAAACAAGCTCATGGCTTAAGAAGCAAAATATGCAACTTTTTCATTCAAAACATGATTCCAAGTCCTTTTACAATACATCTTTGATGGCTTTATGTACCCTTTAAATTGTAACCTAAAATAAGCTAAAATGACATGTTTAATATTGAAACTTCCACAAATTTAATGCCATAACTATCCACTAAATGTAACCTAAAACTTATGAAATATGCTTAAAACTGAAAATTACATAATAGAGAGCCATAAATCCGAGATTGAATATTGCATTCATTCTTCTAGGTATTTGTAACCATCCATTAGTATTAAGCTCATGTTGAAGTAGCTTGAAGTGTAGTTCCATTAATTGATGGTTGACTTGCATTAAATGAACTTGAGATGTACTTGAGTTCATTTAATTCAACTTTAATTCCTTCAATGCAACTTGAGTTCATCATAAATGAAGCCATGGTGCATTTAATGTATCTTCATCTTGAAGCTCTTCTTTATTCTTGATTGGCTCTATTGGGTTCATATCATGAACTGTGAGCTTCCTCTAGTATAGAATCTTTAAGCTCACTAACACTCAGAACGCATAGTTTTCCCTGCTTAACTATGACTTTGTATTCTCATCTTAAATTCTGCCTCTAGGCCCTGTTTGGACTTTCCAAACATCTTCTGCAAGTTACTATCCTCTCACTATCTTCTCACGATCTATGTTACGAGCGAAGACCTGACTTGAAATTGAGCTAAAAGACTCCTTGAATTCTCTACAGTCACAACCGCTTTAGAATCTCTTAGCGTACTTAAAAAGGTTGCTCGAATACCACATAAAGCATGATAAGAAATTGACGAGGAATTAAAAATCTAACAATCTAACAAACAAGACCTTTAGATCTAAAACCCCAAAACCCCAAATCGAAATGAAATCAAAGACGCCAAAGTTTCTAATATTTATGTTAAGTAACTTCTGACAATTAGATCTAGCAACCCTGCTTAAAGAAATAAGACCTTTAGATAACTCAATCTCAAAGACCCCAAAACCAATTTTGATAATCAACTCAAGGAAAGTAAAATCGGATTACCTTATCGATCAAACATCTCAAGGCCAGAGAACTTGTATGAGATCCGAACCACTCAACAAGCAATATTGATCAAGTCAAGCTTGAATAATTTTAAGTATGCAACCTAATCTACATAGAATTACAAAGAACATAACACTAGGCTAATAAGCACAAATGCCTTTTTTATTACATTTTTAATCTTCTTTTTTCCTTCAAGGTACCATGGCTTTATATAGTCTCAAAATCAACCGTAGATGATGAGTAACCCTTGAGAATTTTAAATCTAACAACCTTACGAACAAGACCTTTAGATCTAAAACTCAAAAACCCCAAATCTAGATGATTTCATCCCAAGGAAGAAGATAGAAACGAATTTACTTTGATGATCAAGATCAAGATAGAGAAAACTTGTTTCTAAACTCAAGATTTGAATCACTCCACAAGTAGTTTGATCAACGCTACTTGATGATCTGCATGCAAATCTAAACACAAGATATGCAAAGAAACAAGCTCATGGCTTAAGAAGCAAAATGGGCAACTTTTCATTCAAAACATGATTCCAAGTCTTCTCTTACAATACATCTTTGATGGTTTTATATAGCCTTTGAATTGTAACCTAAAATAAGCTAAATTGACATGTTTAATTTTGAAACTTCTATAACTTTAATGCCATAACTATCCACTACTCAAATGTAACCTAAAACTTATGAAATATGCTTAAAAACTGAAAATTACATAATAGAGGGCCATAAATCAGAAATTATTGCATTCATTCTTCTAGGTATTTGTAACCATCCATTAGTAAATGAAGCTCATGTTGAAGTAGCTTAAAGTGTTGTTCTATTAATTGATGGTTGACTTGCATTAAATGAACTTGAGATGTACTTGAGTTCATTTAATTCAACTTTGATTCCTTCAATGCAACTTGAGTTTATCATAAATGAAGCCATGGTGCATTTAATATATCTCCATCTTGAAGCTCTTCTTTATTCTTTATTGGCATTGTTGGGTTCATATCATCCTCCCCTTCTTCAAGAGGATTCGTCCTCGAATCAAAAAAGGGTTTCCAACATCAAATGGACGAAAATCAGCAGCATTATAAATGTAATTGACATCTTCTCCTTGTAGAGCAATCTTGTAGTCATGGGATGTCATAGGCAAAATGTGTCTTGAATTCCACTTAGTTTTCTTGTGAAATGAAGAACGATCCTTCCAAAAGTGTCTCCAAACCCAATCACTCGGTTTGAACACCTTATGTTTGCTGCCATGGATGAATTTAGAAGCAATTTTGAAGTTTTTCTTCTCAATAAATACTTTGGCATTAACTTTTGAATCAAGATTCTTGGCATCCTGTAAGAACTCAAAAGAAAAACTAGAAGAACATGGTTTGAGCTCAGCCGTTAGAAAACAAGTTTCTTTATACAAAAGATTAAAAATATTTTGTTTTGAAAACAAAATAGATTTAGCCTCACAAGATCGTTCACACAAGCTCACTTTCTTGGCTTTTCTCTCTTTTTTCTCTATAGGCCATAGACTAATCTCATGCCTTTCTCTCTCACACATATTCTCACAAGATTCTTTTTCAAACAATTGACATGCTTTTGTCTCGACTTTTTTTGCCTTTTTCCCTAACTCACACACATCAATATGTACTTCATCAAGAGTAGGTGTTACAATAGTAGAAGTGTTACAAACAAATAAGTATTTGCAATCTAATCTCCTTGTAAACGCACTAGCATGTGTTGACACTAAATTACAGAGTAAATCATTTTGAATTTTCCACTTTCTACCTCAACAATAGACTTATTTTCAGTAGGTAAACTAACCCTTTCCAAAGTTGAACTAACATTTAAAATTGGTTTAGGTTTAGTGTGCCTTGTAGACTTCCTTTGGAGACATTTTTCAATCTTTATGGCTATGTGCACCATCCTCTCCAAATCCTCATAAGGTTGAAGATCAAGCTGAATTGCAATATCCTTGTTAAGTCCTCTAAAGAATCAAGCCATTGTAACCGTCTCATCCTCATAAATTTCTAGATCTTCAAGCAACGTTTGCATCTCCATGTAGTAAGCCTCCACACTTTTGCTCCCTTGTCTCAAAGTTCGCAAGTTATGGAAAAACTTAGGAACAAAGTGCTCCCGCATTATTTGCTTAAGAACATTCCATGATTCAATTGGACGGTTAAGGTTCCTCCTACTCAAAAACAATTTATCCCACCAAGTAATGACAGAATCTCTAAGATGAGAAACAATGAGTTTTACCTTCTTCTCCTCATTCAAAGTGCCATGATCAAAGACATGATCAACTTGTCTTTCCCATTGAATATACTCCGTCGGATTTGTACTTCCATAGAATTTAGGAAATTTCAGCTTCATGTTTTTTTTTTTTGGTTTGTTTCTGCAAAAACTAAAAAATAAGTAACACAAAAATGTACCTCACAAGCACTCCCTCACGTGTTTTCACTCGTTAAGGTATAGTCACTCGTGTTTACACTCAAAACAGAAAAACACTCACCAAACTCACAATTTCACTCGCATGAACCATTAAGCAAAGTTTGCAATCAAGTGATAGACAACACACTAAGAAAATAAAATAGCATAAATATGGAGCAAAACGAATATCGAATAAGAAACAAGTTATGAAAGAAAGAAAATGACAGAATTGTAATTAAAAAATGGAAGGATAAGAGATGGAATGGGACAAAGGGTATATGAGTTACAACATTAAACACCAACAACTAATGCAATATTCCAACAAATAATTCTTCCAAATTGAATGATCTATAGTCAATGTGTAATTGAAAGGAGTTACAATATGATTTTATAACATGAAAAACATATTGAACTACACACGACATAATCAATGTATTTATAATCAAGGCTAGAACTTTTAATGTGTAACTGACATGCATTTATTGCAAATGACAATTTGTAACATATATGGGGAAATCAAAAACAACATTCAGATCTAACATGAAAATATCAGATCTAACCTCAAGAAATGAAAGATAGAAACAAAGAACACCATAGAACATCAAGAATCTAAGAAAACTCATGTTCTTGGTTTTCTCGATTTTCCAGAATAGATTATCAAAATGAAATGTTTTCTCCCTTAAGCAAGTTGAATTTGAAGGACTTGTACAGGACAAAATTAAAATTTAGGCAGAGATATATAACTTGGCAGACGACAAAAATACCAAAAGATTGACGCAAATGACACTGTTTTTGAGTTTTTATGAGAAGACATAATCTGACGAGATGAACATAAGGAATAAAAAAAATCATAATAAAATTAAGAAAATAACAGAAATAACGAAAACATATAATCTGATCTAGAACCTAAAGCTCTGATACCAAATGATAAGTAACCCTTGAGAATTTTAAATCTAACAACCTTGTGTACGAACAAGACCTTTAGATCTAAAACTCAAAAACCCCAAACTAAACACAAGATATGCAAAGAAACAAGCTCATGACTTAAGAAGCAAAATATGCAACTTTTCATTCAAAACATGATTCCAACATCTTTGATGGCTTTATATAGCCTTTGAATTGTAACCTAAAATAAGCTAAAATGACATGTTTAATATTGAAACCTCTACAACTTTAATACCATAACTATCCACTACTCAAATGTAACCTAAAATTTATGAAATATGCTTACAAACTGAAAATTACATAATAGAGGGCCATAAATCCGAGATTGAATATTGCATTCATTCTTCTAGGTATTTGTAACCATCCATTAGTAAATGTGCTCATGTTGAAGTAGCTTGAAGTGTAGTTTCATTAATTGATGGTTGACTTGCGTTAAATGAACTTGAGATGTACTTGCGTTCATTTAATTCAACTTTAATTCCTTCAATGCAACTTGAGTTCATCCTAAATGAAGCCATGGTGCATTTAATGTATCTCCATCTTGAAGCTCTTCTTTATTCTTGATTGGCATTGTTGGGTTCATATCGCTAGAGTAACCGATGGTCCATTGAAAGGTTGTAACTTACATCCCCATCAATACCATGATGTCCACTAGCCATTTTGTAACATAAACCATTGAAAACAAGACTTTAAACTGAAAACTACATCAAAATATCCATAAATCCGAGAATTGATTTTTCAACCACCCTACATATGGTTGTAACTTCTCATGCATAAATGAAGCCCCCTTGAGGTAGCTTGAAACTCTTGTTGCATAAATGAAGATTGGTTGTTCTTTAATAAATGATGAGTTGCACTTGAGTTCATTAACTGCAACTTATGTTAAACCTCCATGAATTTGACTTCATTTAATGTGACTTGATGAGATGCCTTGGTTCATATCAAGGCATCCCTAGAAAGTCTCGACTTCCTACTTAATGCATATGCTACTACGTTCGCCTTACCTGGATGGTATTCTATGGTACAATCATAATCTTGAATCAGTTCTAGGCATCTTCTCTGTCTCATATTCAACTCTTCTTGGTCAAAGATATATTTCAGACTCTTATGATCTGTGAAAATGTGGCACCTCTCGCCGAACAAATAATGCCTCCAGATCTTCAATGCTGAAACAATTGCTACTAGCTCAGGATCATGGGTAGGGTCAACTGCTTTCACGCATAATGATATGGACCCAATAGTGCCAATCAAGAATAAAGAAGAGCTTCAAGATGGAGATACATTAAATGCACCATAGCTTCATTTATGATGAACTCAAGTTGCATTGAAGGAATTAAAGTTGAATTAAATGAACTCAAGTACATCTCAAGTTCATTTAATGCAAGTCAACCATTAATGAAACTACACTTCAAGCTACTTCAACATGAGCTCATTTACTAATGGATGGTTACAAATACCTAGAAGAATGAATGCAATATTCAATCTCGGATTTATGACCCTCTATTATGTAATTTTCAGTTTGTAAGCATATTTCATAAATTTTAGGTTACATTTGAGTAGTGGATAGTTATGGTATTAAAGTTGTAGAGGTTTCAATATTTAACATGTCATTTTTAGCTTATTTTAGGTTACAATTCAAAGGCTAGATAAAGCCATCAAAGATGTATTGTAAAAGAAAGACTTGGAATCATATTTTAAATGAAAAGTTGCATATTTTGCTTCTTAAGCCATGAGCTTGTTTCTTTACATATCTTGTGTTAAGTAACTCCCAAGAATTAGACCTAACAACCTTGTTGAGAAAACAAGACCTTTAGATCTAAAACTTAAAAACCCCAAAACGACATGGAATCAACCCAAGGAAAAGTTTGGAACGGATTACCTTGATGATCAAGATCAAGAGTAAAGAAAACTCGTTTCTAAACTCGTGATTCGAATCACTCCACAAGAGGTACGATCAACACCACTTGAATGACTCTAGCATGCAAATTCTAAACACAAGAAATTGCAATAAGGAAAACTTAGCTCTCAACAAAGCTAAAAGAAAACTCAATTCATTCACTTTAAAATTCTGTCTACAATGGAAGAAGAGAGGGCTTTATATAGCCTTTGAGACCCTTAACCTAATTGACAAATAGACACTAACTTTATGGGCTAGTTAGTGGGGAAAAGAGTAACCTATATGAGTTACAATTTAACCACAACTCCCATATTGAAAACAAACTTAAATGATAAACAAAACTGAAATTACATTTAAAACTAATAAAGGTGTTGTCTTGTAACCATTATTTTAACACTAATCCATAGCTTTAAATGGTTTGAACTTGTGTTCCATAATTGAAGCTTAGCTTGTCTTGAATGAAGCTTGTAATGATACTTGACTTCATTGAATCCATCTCCACCTCATTGAATGCAACTTCAGTTCAAACATCACCATATTAAATGTAACTTTAGTTCAACTTAGTTCTTTTAGGTGAAACCCAAGTTAAACTTAAGTTCCATAAATTTAGCTATGAGTTCATTAAGTGCAAGTTAGAATGCATTTAATGCGTCTCCATCTTGAAGTTCAACTTTGCACAACATGTAGGAAAAGACTCCAACATCTTCTAGAACCTCCTCTTTTGAGCTCACCATAGCTTGAATATGAGTGATTAAAGCTTGTTGTAGCTTCTTGGCTCTCGACCTTGTAATTGGACCTTCAGGCATGACAATAGGTGGTCCTTGGTTCATATCATCCTCCCCCTCTTGAGAAGGATTCGCCCTCGAATCATAACCATCACCCCACAAAACACGCCAAAAGTGGCTTAAAAATTTAACATCACGATCACTAACTATGCTTTTAGGAATACCATGCAATCTCACAACCTCCCTAAAGAATAAGTCAGCGATAAGTTTTGCATCATCTGTTTTGTGACAAGGAATAAAATGTGCCATTTTACTAAATCTATCGACCACAACAAATATGCTATATCTACCTTTCCTAGTTCTAGGTAAGCCTAAAACAAAATCCATCGATATATCAATCCAAGGACCATTAGGAACGGGTAAAGGAGAATACAAACCATGTGGTTGAAGCCTAGACTTAGCCTGTTTACATGCTATGCATCGAGCACAAACTTTATTAACATCATGCCTCATTTTAGGCCAGTAAAATGTTCAACAAGCATATCATAAGTTTTAGAAACTCCAAAATGCGCCATTAAACCGCCTCCATGAGCTTCCTTTACCAATAACTCACGAAATAGAACAAGATGGGATGCAAAGTTTTCCTTTCCTAAACAAAAATCCATCAAACAACATGTAATCATCCACAACAAGTCCTTTTTCACAAGATTCAACAAAAGGGAGCAAAGAATGCATCATGAGGATACAAAATCTTTATATGTTCAAACCCTAACAACTTAGCATTCAAAGCATTGAGTAAAGCATACCTTCGTGATAAAGCATCTGCAACAATGTTCTCCTTACCTTGTTTATACTTAATCACATAAGGGAATGTTTCAATAAACTCCAACCATTTGGCATGTCGTCGATTGAGTTTATTTTGTCCTCTCAAATGCTTTAAACTCTCATGATCCGTATGAATAACGAACTCCTTAGGCCAAAGATAATGTTGCCATGTTTGTAATGCACGAACCAAAGCATAAAGTTCTTTGTCATATGTTGGATACTTCAAAGAAGCACCATTCAATTTTTCACTAAAGAACATTAAAGGTCTGTTATTTTGCTTTAAAACAGCACCTATTCCTACACCACTAGCATCACATTAAATTTGAAAGGTTAACTCAAAATTAGGTAATGCAAGCAATGGAGCGGAACACAATTTTTCTTTCAAAGTGTTAAAAGCATTTTCTTGGTCTTTTCCCCATATGAAAGAAACATTTTTCTTAACAAGTTCATTCAACGGTGAAGCAATGGTACTAAAATCCTTAATGAACCTACGATAGAAACCTGCAAGACCATGAAAACTTCTTACCTCACTCACGCTTTTAGGTGTAGGCCAATCTTTTATTGCCTTTACCTTCTCCTCATCAACCTCAACACCGTTAGATGAAACAACAAATCCAAGAAAATTAACTTTTTCCATGCAAAAGCTACACTTCAGTAAATTTGCATACAAACATTCTTTTCTCAAAGTAGACAAAACAGATCGTACATGTTCAACATGCTCATCTAAGGATTTAGAATAAACAAGAATATCATCAAAGTAGACAACCACAAACTTCCCTAAGTATTCTCAAAGACATGATTCATTAACCTCATGAATGTACTAGGTGCATTAGTCAATCCAAAAGGCATAACTAACCATTCATAAAGGCCATACTTAGTTTTGAAAGCAGTTTTTCCATTCATCACCAATATGCATGCGAATTTGATGATAACCTGATTTCAAATCAATCTTAGTAAAGAGACTACATCCATGCAACTCATCAAGCATATCATCTAATCTAGGAATTGGATGTCTATACTTAATAGTTATCTTGTTTATAGCCCTACAATCAATACACATACGCCATGACCCATCTTTCTTAGGCACAAGAATAACTGGAATAGAACATGGACTCAAACTCTCACGTACATACCCTTTAGCAAGGAGTTCACTCACTTGCCTTTGTATCTCTTCGGCCTCCTTTGGATTAGTCCTATATGCTGGACGGTTTGGAATGGTTGCTCCTGAATGAAGTCAATCTTATGCTCAATTCCTCTAAGTGGTGGCAAACCACTAGGCATCTCCTCCGAAATAAATCTTCAAACTCCTTCAAAAGTAAAACAAAAACACTAGGCAAAGAAGGGTTAAGCTCGTTAGTAAAGAAACAAGACCCTTTGCACATAAGTACAAGAATGGTCCTATTAGAAAGCAAAACATTCCTAGCCTCACTTGACCTAGCATACAAACTCACTATTTTGGCTTTTCTCTCATTTTTTCCTCTAGGCCGATTGCTACTCTCTTGCTTTTCACTCAAACTCTTTTTTCTCTCGATTCTTTTCTATTATTTCATTTTCACTTTTTGCTTTTGCATCAGCCTCTTGCCTTTTTTTTCAAGTTTGCATTGATCAATAAATACATCTTTTGGAGACAATGGAACAAGAGTAGTTTTTCTACCATTATAAGTAAAAGAGTAACGATTTGCATACCCATCATATACTACCCGACGATCAAATTGCCAAGGCCTCCTAAACAATAAATCTCCAGCATGCATGGATACAACATCACACAAAACATCATCATTATACTTTCCAATGGTAAAAGAAACAAGAGCTTGCTTACTCACCCTTACTTGCGCACAATCATTCAACCATTGAAGTTTATATGGTCTAGGATGTGGTTTGGTCTCTAAATTAAGCCTCTTGACCAGAATTGTACTCACAACATTGGTGCAACTACCACTATCAATGACCACACTACAAGGCATAGATTGAATAAGGCACCTAGTGTGAAACAAGTTCTCTCTTTGGTCTAGACTATCCTCCTTAATTTGGGTGCTTAAAGCTCTCCTAGCAACTAAGGACAAGTTTGCAGGATCCTCTTCGCTTAACTCCTCATTCTCACTCTCATCATTTTCTTCCTTAACCTCATCTTCCTCTTCATCATCAGTCACAATCTCTCCCTCTCTAATGGTCATAATTCTCCTATTAGGGCAATCTCTACTATAGTGACCTACCCTTGACATTTCCAACATTTCAAATCCCTATTTCGCACATTAGATTCATCTATCTTCTCTTTCCCCTTTTAGAACTCTCCCTTTCTCTACATGTGCTTTAGGTTTCTCATATATCTCTTGGTTTCTAAGCTTAGATTCAATCTTCTTACTATCCTTTTTCCATGTAGAACTAGAGTTGGAAAAATGTTTAGAAGAATACCGTCGAGACGCTCGTTGGATTTGCCTCTCGATCTTGATTGCAATATGCAACAACCCCTCAATGTCGTGAGTAAGGTTGTAGGTCAACCTTGTCTCGCAATCTCCGTGTTTAGCCCATTAAGAAACCGTGCCATGAGACTCTCCATATCCTCATCTAGATCAAGTCGATCCATCAATGTATCCATCTCCTTGTAATAATCCTCCACGGACTTGTTGCCTTGTTTCAATGCTTGAAGCTTTTGAGCCATGTCTCGTTGGAAATGTTTTGGAACAAAACGCTTCCTCATGGACTCCTTGAACTCGTATTACCATGAATCGATTGGTGCTTCAAGATTCCTTCTCCTACTTGACATCAATTTATCCCACCACGCTTGAGCATATTGTTTAAATTGAGCAACACAAAGCATTACCTTCTTTTCTTCACTGAAATTATGGCAATTGAACACCGACTCCACTCGCTTTCTCCCATTGAAGGTACTCCTCCGGATCAGTTTTGCCATAGAACTTGGAAGTTTCAATTTGATGCTTCCCACGTTTCGGTCAATTCCTTCTTCATAAGGAACTCGCCTTTGTAAATGTTGATGTCTTCGCCCCCGACCTCTTCCCCTATTCAAGGCCCGACCAACACGCTCTTTCTCCCCTTCGTGGTGCTGCTATTAATGTAACTTGGTCATCTTCTAGTTGATCGAACTTCCTCCCTCATATTCGTTGTCATGGTCATCCTCACGTTGTTGTGGAGGGGTGGAATTCTCCTCCTAGCGTGGTTTTGAACCTCCAACCTCCGTATACGCTCCGATAACTCTTCTATTCCACGAATCATTCTCTCCATGGTTCCTTGTTGTGCCTCCCTCATTCGGGCTTCGTTAATGTTAAGATCACCTTCTTGTGCCATGCAGCAAAATACGGTAAAGTAACAAAGGAAAGAAAAAAAAAAGGACCTCGCAAGCACTCCCTCACGTATTTCACTCGTTAATGAAGTTCACTCGTGTTTAACACTCAACACTCTAATTAATGTATCACTCCCTTACCTCACAACCTCACAAAGCACTCAGAAACAGATTGGTATATGAGTATAGCAAAGTCAAAGAGCTAAGTGCAATTCAAAGTGATTAGACAACACACTAAGAATACAAACAAGTGTATTGAAGGAGCAATCCGAATAACAAAAAAGAAACAAGTTTAAGAAAAAAAATGACAAAATGAAAGGAATTCTAGAGGGAAAACAAAACTAGACCTAGAACAAATGATCAAATATCAATTCATCAAGAGAGTACTATCAAAGGAATAATTGAATTCAAGTTACCTTGAAACAATGAACAAAAAAAATTAAAACAGAAAATTTGCTCTCGGATATGCTGTCTTCTTTTGACAGATTTGCAAAATATGAATATTTCACTCTGAAGAAATCCGATTTTGAAGATATCAAAGAATAACAAATTGTAGATCAGATCTAGATCTCAAATCGTGTAGAAGACGATATAATGAAATACGGAACGGAAAGGATATTTTTTTGTATTTTTTATTCAGAATAAGAACATGCTCGGATCTGCAAAAATTGAAGCTAAAGAGAAAAGAACTCAAAGAGATAAATGCAAGGAAACATATGTCCGATCAAAGAGCCTAATGCTCTGATACCAAATGTTAAGTAACTCCCAAGAATTAGACCTAACAACCTTGTTGAGAAAACAAGACCTTTAGATCTAAAACTTAAAAACCCCAAAACGACATGGAATCAACCCAAGGAAAAGTTTGGAACGGATTACCTTGATGATCAAGATCAAGAGTAAAGAAAACTCGTTTCTAAACTCGTGATTCGAATCACTCCACAAGAGGTACGATCAACACCACTTGAATGACTCTAGCATGCAAATTCTAAACACAAGAAATTGCAATAAGGAAAACTTAGCTCTCAACAAAGCTAAAAGAAAACTCAATTCATTCACTTTAAAATTCTGTCTACAATGGAAGAAGAGAGGGCTTTATATAGCCTTTGAGACCCTTAACCTAATTGACAAATAGACACTAACTTTATGGGCTAGTTAGTGGGGGAAAAGAGTAACCTATATGAGTTACAATTTAACCACAACTCCCATATTGAAAACAAACTTAAATGATAAACAAAACTGAAATTACATTTAAAACTAATAAAGGTGTTGTCTTGTAACAATTATTTTAATACTTAATCCATAGCTGTAAATGGTTTGAACTTGTGTTCCATAATTGAAGCTTAGCTTGTCTTGAATGAAGCTTGTAATGATACTTGACTTCATTGAATCCATCTCCACCTCATTGAATGCAACTTCAGTTCAAACATCACCATATTAAATGTTACTTTAGTTCAACTTAGTTCTTTTAGGTGAAACCCAAGTTAAACTTAAGTTCCATAAATTTAGCTATGAGTTCATTAAGTGCAAGTTAGAATGCATTTAATGCGTCTCCATCTTGAAGTTCAACTTTGCACAACATGTAGGGAAAGACTCCAACATCTTCTAGAACCTCCTCTTTTGAGCTCACCATAGCTTGAATATGAGTGATTAAAGCTTGTTGTAGCTTCTTGGCTCTCGACCTTGTAATTGGACCTTCAGCATGACAATAGGTGGTCCTTGGTTCATATCATCCTCCCCTCTTGAGAAGGATTCGCCTCGAATCATAACCATCACCTACATCAAAAGGACTCAAGTCAGCAACATTAAAGGTTGCACTAACACCATACTCACCGTAAATCAATTTTATAAGCATTGTCATTGATTCTCTCAAGAACTTGGAAAGGTCCATCTCCTCGTGGTAAAAGCTTTGATTTTCTTTGATTAGGAAACCTTTCTTGTCAAAAATGTACCCAAACCCAATCTCCTGGTTTGAAGACTAAGGGTTTACGCCCTTATTGATTTTTGAAGCAACCTTGAAATTTTGCTGCTCAATGTGCTCTTTAACTTTCTTGTGCAACTTATGAACAAACTCAACCTTTGCATTCGCATCAAGACTCACAAACTCATTAGGGGCATAAGCAATAAATCAATAGGAGTTAAAGGATTAAAGCCATAAACAATTTCAAAAGGAGTGCATTTAGTAGTGCTATGAACAGCCCTATTATATGCAAATTCTATGAATGGCAAACAATCCTCCCAAGTCTTAAGATTCTTATTAATAATAGCCCTAAGCATAGTAGTCATGGTTCTATTAACAACCTCGGTTTGACCATCCGTTTGAGGATGACATGTAGTTGAATACAATAGCTTAATTTCCAACTTACCCCACAAAACACGCCAAAAGTGGCTTAAAAATTTAACATCACGATCACTAACTATGCTTTTAGGAATACCATGCAATCTCACAACCTCCCTAAAGAATAAGTCAGCGATAAGTTTTGCATCATCTGTTTTGTGACAAGGAATAAAATGTGCCATTTTACTAAATCTATCGACCACAACAAATATGCTATCTCTACCTTTCCTAGTTCTAGGTAAGCCTAAAACAAAATCCATCGATATATCAATCCAAGGACCATTAGGAACGGGTAAAGGAGAATACAAACCATGTGGTTGAAGCCTAGACTTAGCCTGCTTACATGCTATGCATCGAGCACAAACTTTATTAACATCATGCCTCATTTTAGGCCAGTAAAAATGTTCAACAAGCATATCATAAGTTTTAGAAACTCCAAAATGCGCCATTAAACCGCCTCCATGAGCTTCCTTTACCAATAACTCACGAATAGAACAAGATGGGATGCAAAGTTTTCCTTTCCTAAACAAAAATCCATCAAACAACATGTAATCATCCACAACAAGTCCTTTTTCACAAGATTCAACAAAAGGAGCAAAGAATGCATCATGAGGATACAAAGTCTTTATATGTTCAAACCCTAACAACTTAGCATTCAAAGCATTGAGTAAAGCATACCTTCGTGATAAAGCATCTGCAACAATGTTCTCCTTACCTTGTTTATACTTAATCACATAAGGGAATGTTTCAATAAACTCCAACCATTTGGCATGTCGTCGATTGAGTTTATTTTGTCCTCTCAAATGCTTTAAACTCTCATGATCCGTATGAATAACGAACTCCTTAGGCCAAAGATAATGTTGCCATGTTTGTAATGCACGAACCAAAGCATAAAGTTCTTTGTCATATGTTGGATACTTCAAAGAAGCACCATTCAATTTTTCACTAAAGAACATTAAAGGTCTGTTATTTTGCTTTAAAACACAGCACCTATTCCTACACCACTAGCATCACATTCAATTTCAAAGGTTAACTCAAAATTAGGTAATGCAAGCAATGGAGCGGAACACAATTTTTCTTTCAAAGTGTTAAAAGCATTTTCTTGGTCTTTTCCCATATGAAAGAAACATTTTTCTTAACAAGTTCATTCAAGGGTGAAGCAATGGTACTAAAATCCTTAATGAACCTCACGATAGAAACCCTGCAAGACCATGAAAACTTCTTACCTCACTCACGGTTTTAGGTGTAGGCCAATCTTTTATTGCCTTTACCTTCTCCTCATCAACCTCAACACCGTTAGATGAAACAACAAATCCAAGAAAATTAACTTTTTCCATGCAAAAGCTACACTTCAGTAAATTTGCATACAAACATTCTTTTCTCAAAGTAGACAAAACAGATCGTACATGTTCAACATGCTCATCTAAGGATTTAGAATAAACAAGAATATCATCAAAGTAGACAACCACAAACTTCCCTAAGTATTCTCGCAAGACATGATTCATTAACCTCATGAATGTACTAGGTGCATTAGTCAATCCAAAAGGCATAACTAACCATTCATAAAGGCCATACTTAGTTTTGAAAGCAGTTTTCCATTCATCACCAATATGCATGCGAATTTGATGATAACCTGATTTCAAATCAATCTTAGTAAAGAGACTACATCCATGCAACTCATCAAGCATATCATCTAATCTAGGAATTGGATGTCTATACTTAATAGTTATCTTGTTTATAGCCCTACAATCAATACACATACGCCATGACCCATCTTTCTTAGGCACAAGAATAACTGGAATAGAACATGGACTCAAACTCTCACGTACATACCCTTTAGCAAGGAGTTCACTCACTTGCCTTTGTATCTCTTCTACCTCCTTTGGATTAGTCCTATATGCTGGACGGTTTGGAATGGTTGCTCCCGGAATGAAGTCAATCTTATGCTCAATTCCTCTAAGTGGTGGCAAACCACTAGGCATCTCCTCAGGAAATAAATCTTCAAACTCCTTCAAAAGTAAAACAAAAACACTAGGCAAAGAAGGGTTAAGCTCGTTAGTAAAGAAACAAGACCCTTTGCACATAAGTACAAGAATGGTCCTATTAGAAAGCAAAACATTCCTAGCCTCACTTGACCTAGCATACAAACTCACTATTTTGGCTTTTCTCTCATTTTTTCCTCTAGGCCGATTGCTACTCTCTTGCTTTTCACTCAAACTCTTTTTTTCTCTCGATTCTTTTCTATTATTTCATTTTCACTTTTTGCTTTTGCATCAGCCTCTTGCCTTTTTTTTTTTTTTTTTCAAGTTTGCATTGATCAATAAATACATCTTTTGGAGACAATGGAACAAGAGTAGTTTTTCTACCATTATAAGTAAAAGAGTAACGATTTGCATACCCATCATATACTACCCGACGATCAAATTGCCAAGGCCTCCCCAACAATAAATCTCCAGCATGCATGGATACAACATCACACAAAACATCATCATTATACTTTCCAATGGTAAAAGAAACAAGAGCTTGCTTACTCACCCTTACTTGCGCACAATCATTCAACCATTGAAGTTTATATGGTCTAGGATGTGGTTTGGTCTCTAAATTAAGCCTCTTGACCAGAATTGTACTCACAACATTGGTGCAACTACCACTATCAATGACCACACTACAAGGCATAGATTGAATAAGGCACCTAGTGTGAAACAAGTTCTCTCTTTGGTCTAGACTATCCTCCTTAATTTGGGTGCTTAAAGCTCTCCTAGCAACTAAGGACAAGTTTGCAGGATCCTCTTCGCTTAACTCCTCATTCTCACTCTCATCATTTTCTTCCTTAACCTCATCTTCCTCTTCATCATCAGTCACAATCTCTCCCTCTCTAATGGTCATAATTCTCCTATTAGGGCAATCTCTACTATAGTGACCTACCCCTTGACATTTCCAACATTTCAAATCCCTATTTCGCACATTAGATTCATCTATCTTCTCTTTCCCCTTTTAGAACTCTCCTTTCTCTACATGTGCTTTAGGTTTCTCATATATCTCTTGGTTTCTAAGCTTAGATTCAATCTTCTTACTATCCTTTTTCCATGTAGAACTAGAGTTGGAAAAATGTTTAGAAGAATACCGTCGAGACGTTCGTTGGATTTGCCTCTCGATCTTGATTGCAATATGCAACAACCCCTCAATGTCAGAGTAAGGTTGTAGGTCAACCTTGTCTGCAATCTCCGTGTTTAGCCCATTAAGAAACCGTGCCATGAGACTCTCCATATCCTCATCTAGATCAAGTCGATCCATCAATGTATCCATCTCCTTGTAATAATCCTCCACGGACTTGTTGCCTTGTTTCAATGCTTGAAGCTTTTGAGCCATGTCTCGTTGGAAATGTTTTGGAACAAAACGCTTCCTCATGGACTCCTTGAACTCGTACCATGAATCGATTGGTGCTTCAAGATTCCTTCTCCTACTTGACATCAATTTATCCCACCACGTTTGAGCATATTGTTTAAATTGAGCAACACAAAGCATTACCTTCTTTTCTTCACTGAAATTATGGCAATTGAACACCGACTCCACTCGTTTTCTCCCATTGAAGGTACTCCTCCTGGATCGGTTTTGCCATAGAACTTGGAAGTTTCAATTTGATGCTTCCCACGCTTCGGTCAATTCCTTCTTCATAAGGAACTCGCCTTTGTAAATGTTGATGTCTTCGCCCCGACCTCTTCCCCTATTCAAGGCACGACCAACACGCCTTTCTCCCCCTTCGTGGTGCTGCTATTAATGTAACTTGGTCATCTTCTAGTCGATCGTAACTTCCTCCCTCATATTCGTTGTCATGGTCATCCTCACGTTGTTGTGGAGGGGTGGAATTCTCCTCCTAGCGTGGTTTTGAACCTCCAACCTCCGTATACGCTCCGATAACTCTTCTATTCCACGAATCATTCTCTCCATGGTTCCTTGTTGTGCCTCCCTCATTCGGGCTTCGTTAATGTTAAGATCACCTTCTTGTGCCATGCTGCAAAATACGGTAAAGTAACAAAAGAAAGAAAAAAAAAAAGGACCTCGCAAGCACTCCTCACGTATTTCACTCGTTAATGAAGTTCACTCGTGTTTAACACTCAACACTCTAATTAATGTATCACTCCCTTACCTCACAACCTCACAAAGCACTCAGAAACAGATTGGTGTATGAGTATAGCAAAGTCAAAGAGCTAAGTGCAATTCAAAGTGATTAGACAACACACTAAGAATACAAACAAGTGTATTGAAGGAGCAATCCGAATAACAAAAAAGAAACAAGTTTAAGAAAAAAAATGACAAAATGAAAGGAATTCAAGAGGGAAAACAAAAATAGACCTAGAACAAATGATCAAATATCAATTCATCAAGAGAGTACTATCAAAGGAATAATTGAATTCAAGTTACCTTGAAACAATGAACAAAAAAAAATTAAAACAGAAAATTTGCTCTCGGATATGCTGTCTTCTTTTGACAGATTTGCAAAATATGAATATTTCACTCTGCAGAAATCCGATTTTGAAGATATCAAAGAATAACAAATTGTAGATCCGATCTAGATCTCAAATCTTGTAGAAGACGATATAATGAAATACGGAACGGAAAGGATATTTTTTTGTATTTTTTATTCAGAATAAGAACATGCTCGGATCTGCAAAAACTGAAGCTAAAGAGAAAAGAACTCAAAGAGATAAATGCAAGGAAACATATGTCCGATCAAAGAGCCTAATGCTCGATACCAAATGTTAAGTAACTCCCAAGAATTAGACCTAACAACCTTGTTGAGAAAACAAGACCTTTAGATCTAAAACTTAAAAACCCCAAAACGACATGGAATCAACCCAAGGAAAAGTTTGGAACGGATTACCTTGATGATCAAGATCAAGAGTAAAGAAAACTCGTTTCTAAACTCGTGATTCGAATCACTCCACAAGAGGTACGATCAACACCACTTGAATGACTCTAGCATGCAAATTCTAAACACAAGAAATTGCAATAAGGAAAACTTAGCTCTCAACAAAGCTAAAAGAAAACTCAATTCATTCACTTTAAAATTCTGTCTACAATGGAAGAAGAGATGGCTTTATATAGCCTTTGAGACCCTTAACCTAATTGACAAATAGACACTAACTTTATGGGCTAGTTAGTGGGGGAAAAGAGTAACCTATATGAGTTACAATTTAACCACAACTCCCATATTGAAAACAAGCTTAAATGATAAACAAAACTGAAATTACATTTAAAACTAATAAAGGTGTTGTCTTGTAACCATTATTTTAATACGAATCCATAGCTGTAAATGGTTTGAACTTGTGTTCCATAATTGAAGCTTAGCTTGTCTTGAATGAAGCTTGTAATGATACTTGACTTCATTGAATCCATCTCCACCTCATTGAATGCAACTTCAGTTCAAACATCACCATATTAAATGTTACTTTAGTTCAACTTAGTTCTTTTAGGTGAAACCCAAGTTAAACTTAAGTTCCATAAATTTAGCTATGAGTTCATTAAGTGCAAGTTAGAATGCATTTAATGCGTCTCCATCTTGAAGTTCAACTTTGCACAACATGTAGGGAAAGACTCCAACATCTTCTAGAACCTCCTCTTTTGAGCTCACCATAGCTTGAATATGAGTGATTAAAGTTTGTTGTAGCTTCTTGGCTCTCGACCTTGTAATTGGACCTTCAGGCATGACAATAGGTGGTCCTTGGTTCATATCAAATGAGTTTTACCTTTTTCTCCTCATTCAAAGTGCCACAATCAAAGACATGATCAACTTGTCTTTCCCATTGAATGTACTCCGTCGGATTTGTACTTCCATAGAATTTAGGAAATTTCAGCTTCATGTTTTTTTTTGTTTGTTTATGCAAAACTAAAAAAAAAAAAAGTAACACAAAAATGGACCTCACAAGCACTCCCTCACGTGTTTTCACTCGTTAAGGTATAGTCACTCGTGTTTACACTCAAAACAGAAAAACACTCTCAACAAACTCACAATTTCACTCGCATGAGCCAATAAGCAAAGTTTGCAATCAAGTGATAGACAACACACTAAGAAAATAAAATAGCATAAATATGGAGCAAAACGAATGTCGAATAAGAAACAAGTTATGAAAGAAAGAAAATGACAAAATTGTAACAAAAAATGGAAGGATAAGAGATGGAATGGGACCAAGGGTGTAGGAGTTACAATATTAAACACCAACAACTAATGCAATATTCCAACCAATAACTTTTCCAAATTGAATGATCTATAGTCAATGTGTAATTGAAAGGAGTTACAATCTGATTTTATAACATGAAAAACAGATTTCAGTTACACACGACATAATCAATGTATTTAAAAACATATGGGTGGAATTTTCAATGTGTAACAGATATGCATTTATTGCTAATGGAAATTTGTAACCTATATGGGAAAATCAAACAACAACATTCAGATCTAACAGGGAAATATCAGATCTAAGCTTAAGATATGAAAGATTTCACAAAGAACACCATAGAACATCAAGAATCAAAGAAAACTTATGCTCTCGATTTTCTCAATTTTCAAGAATATATTATCAAAATGAAACTGATACGAATCCTACCATGCTATGCAAGATGAGAGAAAAAATTCAAAATGGAGTTGAAATAAATATTGTCCAACTTTATTTATGACGAACTAAAGATGCATTTAATGAACTCAAGTGCAACCCATGCTCCATTAAAGACAAACCAAGCTTCATTTATGCAACTAGAGTTTCAAGCTACTCCAAGTGGGGATCTATTTATGCATGGAAGGTTACAAACTTTATGTAGGTTGATCAAAACGTCAATTCACGGATTTATGGCTAATTCCATGTAATTTTCAGTTTTAAAGTCTTGTTTTCAATTATTTAGGTTACAAAATAGATAGTGGAGATCATAGATGGGGATGTAAGTTACAACCTTTCAATTGACCATTGGTTACTATAGGATTGATTTTGAGGCTATATAAAGCCATGTACCTTGGAAAAGAAAAGAGAAAAGAAAGAAAGGAATAAAAATGTAATCAAAAGAGGCCTTGAGCTTTTTTATAGCCTTTGAGCTATTTCTTTGCAATTCTATGTAGATTAGGTTGCATGCTTAGAATCATTCAAGCTAGACTTGATCAATCTTTCTTGTGGAGTGATTCGAATCTCATACAAGTTCTCTTGCCTTGAGATGCTTGATCACAAGGTAATCCGATTTTACTTTCCTTGAGTTTATTGTCAAAATTCGTTTTGGGGTCTTTGAGATTGAGTTATCTAAAGGCCTTGTTTCTTTAAACAAGGTTGTTAGATCCAATTGTCAACGGTTACTTAACATTTTGACATTAGAATCTTTGGCTTCTTTGATTTCATTTCGATTTGAGATTTTTAGATTTTCCAAATTCCTCTAAAAATTTCTTATCAGAAACGTTTTCACCCTAAGCAAGTTGAATTTGAGTTTTATATGAATGAACAGAATGTGACGAGATGAACAAAAAGGAACAAAAAAAATTCAGAATAAAAATGAAGAAAAGAATAGATAAAACAGAAACATATATCCGATCTAGAACCTAAAGCTCTGATACCAAATGATAAGTAACTCTTGATGATTTTAAATCTAACAACCTTGTTGTTGAACAAGACCTTTAGATCTAAAACTCAAAAACCCCAAATCTAGATGATTTCATCCCAAGGAAGAAGATAGAAACGGATTTACCTTGATGATCAAGATCAAGAGTGGAGAAAACTTGTTTCTAAACTCAAGATTCGAATCACTCCAAAAGTAGTTTGATCAACGCTACTTGAATGATCCTAGCATGCAAATCTAAACACAAGAAATGCAAAGAAACAAGCTCATAGCTTAAGGAGCAAAATATGCAACTTTTCATTCAAAACATGATTCCCAGTCTTTTTTACAATATATCTTAGATGGCTTTATATAGCCTTCCAATTGTAACCTAAAACTAAGCTAACATGACATGTTCGAGAATGTAACTTCCCTAACTTTAATGCCTTAACCATCCACTACTCAAATGTAACCTAAAACATTGAATAGAAACTTTAAAACTGAAATTACAAGTAAATGAGGTATAAATCCGAGAATTAATCTTCTAACAACAATTCTAGTCTTTGTAACCTCCCAAGGTGTAAATGAAGCTCCACTTGAAGTAACTTGAAGTGTAGTCCTATTAATTGATGCTTGACTTGCATTAAATGAAGCTTGAGATGCACTTAATTTCATTTAATTGCAACTTAAGTTCTTTCAATGCAACTTGACTTCAACATTAATGCAACTTGAGTTCATCATAAATGAAGCCTTGATGCATTTAATGAACTCCATTTTTAGCTCTTCTTTAGTCTTGACTAGCGTTGTACGATTCATATCACTTGTAGTCATGGGATGTCATTGGCAAATTTCCCTTGAATTCCACTTAGGTTTCTTGTGAAATGAACAACGTTCCTTCCAAAAGTATCTCCAAACCCAATCACCCGGTTTGAACACTTTATGCTTGCTGCCATGGATGCATTTAGAGGTAATTTTGAAGTCATGTCTCTCAATAAATGTATTGGAATTGATGCCCATGTGTTGATTGACTTTAGAAGGAATCTCTGAATCAAGATGTTGTATGAGTATATTGGTCTCCTGTAAGAACTTCAAAGAAACACTAGAGAAACATGGTTTGAGCTCACCCGTTAAAAAACAAGTTCCTTTATATAAAAGATAAAAAATATTTTGCTTTGAAAACGAAATAGATTTAACCTCACAACCTCTTTCACACAAGCTCACATTATTGGCTTTTCTCTCATTTCTCTCTATAGGCCATAGACTAATCTCATGCTTTTCTCTATCACTCATTTTCTCACAAGATTCTTTTTCAAACAATTGACATGCTTTTGTCTCGACCTTTTTTGCCTTTTTCCCTAACTCACACACATCAATATGTACTTCATCATGAGTAGGTGTTACAATAGTAGAAGTGTTACAAACAAACAAGTCTTTGCAATCTAATCTCCTAGTAAACTCACTAGCATGTGTTGACACTAAATTACAAAACATTTCATTTTGAATCTTACCACTTTCTACGCAACAATAGGCTTATTTTCAGTAGGTAAACTAACCCTATCCAAAGGTGAATGAACATTTAAAGTTGGTATAGGTTTAGTGTACCTTGTAGACATTCTTTGGAGACGTTTTTCAATCTTTATGGCAATGTGCACCATCCTCTCCAAATCCTCATAAGGTTGAAGATCAAGCTGAATTGCAATCTCCTTATTAAGTCCTTTAAAGAACCGAGCCATTGTAACCATCTCATCCTCATAAATTTCGAGATCTTCAAGCAACGTTTGCATCTCCATGTAGTAAGCCTCCACACTTTTGCTCCCTTGTCTCAAAGTTCGCAAGTTATGGAAAAACTTAGGAACAAAGTGCTCTCGCATTATTTGCTTAAGAACATTCCATGATTTAATTGGACGGTTAAGGTTCCTCCTACTCAAAAACAATTTATCCCACCAAGTAATGGCATAATCTCTAAGATGAGAAACAATGAGTTTTACCTTTTTCTCCTCATTCAAAGTGCCACGATCAAAGACATGATCAACTTGTCTTTCCCATTGAATGTACTCCGTCGGATTTGTACTTCTATAGAATTTAGGAAATTTCAGCTTCATGGTTTTTTTTTTGGTTTGTTTATGCAAAACTAAAAAAAAGTAACACAAAAATGGACCTCACAAGCACTCCCTCGCGTGTTTTCACTCTTTAAGGTATAGTCACTCGTGTTTACACTCAAAACAGGAAAACACTCTCAACAAACTCACAATTTCACTCGCATGAGCCAATAAGCAAAGTTTGCAATCAAGTGATAGACAACATACTAAGAAAATAAAATAGCATAAATATGGAGCAAAACGAATGTCGAATAAGAAACAAGTTATGAAAGAAAGAAAATGGCAGAATTGTAACAAAAAATGGAAGGATAATAGATGGAATGGGACCAAGGGTGTAGGAGTTACAATATTAAACACCAACAACTAATGCAATATTCCAACAAATAACTTTTTCAAATTGAATGATCTATAGTCAATGTGTAATTGAAAGGAGTTACAATCTGATTTTATAACATGAAAAACTGATTTGAGTTACACACGACATAATCAATGTACTTAAAAACATATGGGTAGAATTTTCAATGTGTAACAGACATGCGTTTATTGCTAATGGAAATTTGTAACCTATATGGGAAAATCAAACAACAACATTCAGATCTAACATGGAAATATCAGATCTAAGCTTAAGATATGAAAGATTTCACAAAGAACACCATAGAACATCAAGAATCAAAGAAAACTTATGCTCTCGGTTTTCTCAATTTTAAAGAACAGATTATCAAAATGAAACGTTTTCACCCTTAAGCAAGTTAAATTTGAAGGACTTGTAAAGACCAAAATTGAAGTTTAGACAAATATATATAACTTGGCAGAAGACAGAAATACCAAACGACTGATGCATAAGATACTTTGTTGAGTTTTATATGAATGAACAGAATGTTACGAGATGAACAAAAAGGAACAAAAAAAAATTCAGAATCAAAATGAAGAAAGAATAAAAAAATGGAAACATATATCCGATCTAGAACCTAAAGCTCTGATACCAAATGATAAGTAACTCTTGATGATTTAAATCTAACAACCTTGTTGAAGAACAAGACCTTTAGACCTAAACTCAAAAACCCCCAAATCTAGATGATTTCATCCCAAGGAAGAAGATAGAAGCAGATTTACCTTGATGATCAAGATCAAGAGTAGAGAAAACTTGTTTCTAAACTCAAGATTCGAATCACTCCACAAGTAGTTTGATCAACGTTACTTGAATGATCCTAGCATGCAAATCTAAACACAAGATATGCAAAGAAACAAGCTTATGGCTTAAGAAGCAAAATATGCAACTTTTCATTCAAAACATCATTCTCAGTCTTTTTTTTTGCAATACATCTTTGATGGCTTTATATAGCCTTTAAATTGTAACCTAAAATAAGCTAAAATGGCATGTTTAATATTGAAACTTCCACAACTTTAATGTCATAAGTATCCACTACTCAAATGTAACCTAAAACTTATGAAATATGCTTAAAAACTGAAAGTTACATAATTGAGGGCCATAAATCCGAGAATGAATATTGCATTCATTCTTCTAGCTATTTGTAACCATCTATTAGTAAACGAAGTTCATGTTGAAGTAGCTTTAATGTAGTTCTATTAATTGATGGTTGACTTGCATTAAATGAACTTGAGATGTACTTGAGTTCATTTAATTCAACTTTGATTCCTTCAATGCAACTTGAGTTCATCATAAATGAAGCCATGGTGCATTTAATGTATCTCCATCTTGAAGCTCTTCTTTATTCTTTATTGGCATTGTTGGGTTCATATCAGGGATGTAAGTTACAACCCTTAAATTGCAATAGGTTATCATTAGGGTTTAATTTTGAAGGTTATAAATAACCATACATGTAATCCAAGAAAAAAAAAAAGAGATTAAAAATACAATCAAAAGAGGCCTTGAGCTTTTTTATAGCCTTGAGCTATGTCTTTGCAATTTTATGTAGATTAAGTTGCATGCTTAGAATCATTCAAGCTTGACTTGATCAATCTTGCTTGTGGAGTGATTCGGATCTCATACAAGTTCTCTTGCCTTGAGATGTTTGATCGACAAGGTAATCAGATTTTAGTTTTCCTTGAGTTGATTTTCAAAATTGGTTTTGGGGTCTTTGAAATTGAGTTATCTAAAGGTCTTGTTTCTTTAAGTAAGGTTGTTAGATCCATTTGTCAAGGGTTACTTAACATTTTGACATTAGAATCTTTGGCTTATTTGATTTCATTTTGATTTTGAGATTTTTGGGTTTTGTGATCTAATAGTCTTGTTTGTTGTTAGCAAGGTAGATTAGATTTTCGAATTCCTTTTCAATTTCTTATCACATCACCTTCTCCTTGTAGAGCAATCTTGTAGCCATGGGACGTCATAAGTAAAATGTGTCTTGAATTCCACTTAGGTTTCTTGTGAAATGAACAACGATCCTTCCAAAAGTGTCTCCAAACCAAATTACCCAATTTTAACACCTTATGTTTGCAACCATGTATGAAAGACATGATCAACTTGCCTTTCCCATTGAATGTACTCTTTTGGATTTGTACTTCCATAAAATTTAGGAAGTTTTGGCTTCATGCTTCCCAAATCACGATCAACTTTTTGTACTTCTCTTACATTTTTCCCTTGGACAGCTTTGAACCTTTCTGATTCAGAATCCATCCTATCGTGCCATCAAGACCAAAGAAAAGCTTCAAAAATTGAGTTGAAATAAATGTTGTCAAACTTCATTTATGCTAAACTAATGATGCATTTTATGAACTAAAGTGCAATTTATGCTTCATTAAAGACAAGTCAAGCTTCATTTATGCAACAAGAGTTTCAAGCTACTTCAAGTGGGGCTCCATTTAAGTATGAGAAGTTACAAACTTTATGTAGGGTGATTAAAAATATCAATTCTTGGATTTATGGAATTTTGATGTAATTTTAGGTTTTAAAGTCTTGTTTTCAATGATTTAAGTTACAAAGTAGTTAGTGGAGATCATGGTATTGATGGGGATGTAAGTTACAACCTTTCAATAGACCATTAGTTACTTTAGGGTTGATTTTGAGGCTATAAAATCATGTATCTTGTAGAAAAAGAAGAAAAAAAGATTAAAAATGTAATCAAAAGAGGCCTTGAGCTTTTTTATAGTCTTTGAGCTATGTCTTTGCAATTCTATGTAGATTAGGTTGCATGCTTAGAATCATTCAAGCTTGACTTGATCAATCTTGCTTGTGGAGTGATTCGGATCTCAAGTAAGTATTTTCTTGCCTTGAGATATTTGATCGACAAGGTAATCTGATTTTACTTTCCTTGAGTTGATTTTCAAAATTGGTTTTGGGGTCTTTGAGATTGAGTTATCTAAAGGTCTTGTTTCTTTAAGCAAGGTTGTTAGATCCAATTGTCAAGGGTTACTTAGCATTTTGACATTAGAATCTTTGGCTTCTTTGATTTCATTTTCATTTGAAATTTTTGGATTTTTAGATCTAAAGGTCTTGTTTTATGAAGAAGATTGTTAGATATTTCAATTCCTCCTTAAATTTCTTATCACTTCCTCCAAGTGCTCTTCCTTTTACCTCTGAATACTCTTTGTGGTGCATTGAATTAGATCTCTCCTTGCATAACATAGGTTGATTGTTTCTCCATAGATTACCTTGCATTCAATTTTGAGAAGTGCATTGTCCTATGTTCCATGTTTTTTGCACAACTAAAAAAAAAAATAACACAAAAATGGACCTCACAAGCACTCCCTCACGTGTTTTCACTCGTTAAGGTATAGTCACACGTGTTTACACTCAAAACAAAAACACACTCTCAGCAAACTCACAATTTCACTCGCATGAGCCAAAATAAGCAAAGTTTTTTTTGAAAAAGATAATGTATTAAAGAAACAAGGAGGACCTCACAACCCGAGGTCAAGGCAACAGATAAAAAACAAGAGAACACTAGCACACCCAAAAACATGGGCGAAGAGTACTCCAAACAGAAGAAAAACTCACATCCTGAGTAGGGAAAAAGACAAATCACAAACCAGTCCAAGAGATGAACCAACTGAACACATCCTGCCTAATCAGTTTAAGACACCAAACGCACTCAACATTCTAACCCCATGTAGACGGGAATTTCGCTCCTTCCAAATATGATAGATCGTTGCAGCCCACGCTACCCACCAGATCTTCCTTCTCCTCAGCTTCCCACGACTCTTCGCAAGAATCCAGACCAGCTCCACCTCCCACCCAACAACTCTGTGAGTAGACAAACCCCAACACACTACACTCTCCCAGACGTCACAGTTAAATGGGCAGTCAAAGAAGAGGTGACCGCGAGACTCTACACCCTCAGGACATAGAAGATAGGAGGGAGAAGAAACCACACCCCAGCGGAAAAGCCGATCACGGGTAGAAAGACGGTCCCGTATGATATGAACCCAATAGTGCCAATCAAGAATAAAGAAGAGCTTCATGATGGAGACACATTAAATGCACCATGGCTTCATTTATGATGAACTCAAGTTGCATTGAAGGAATTAAAGTTGAATTAAATGAACTCAAGTACATCTCAAGTTCATTTAATGCAAGTCAACCATCAATTAATGGAACTACACTTCAAGCTACTTCAACATGAGCTCATTTACTAATGGAAGGTTACAAATACCTAGAAGAATAAATGCAATATTCAATCTCGGATTTATGGCCCTCTATTATGTAATTTTCAGTTTTTAAGCATATTTCATAAATTTTAGGTTACATTTGAGTAGTGTATAGTTATGGTATTAAAGTTGAGGTTTCAATATTAAACATGTCATTTTAGCTTATTTTAGGTTACAATTCAAAGGCTATATAAAGCCATCAAAGATGTATTGTAAAAGAGGACTAGGAATCATGTTTTGAATGAAAAGTTGCATATTTTTCTTCTCAAGCCATTAGCTTGTTTCTTTGCATATCTTGTGTTTAGATTTGCATGCTAGGATCATTCAAGTAGCGGTTGATCAAACTACTTGTGGAGTGATTCGAATCTTGAGTTTAGAAACAAGTTTTCTCTACTCTTGATCTTGATCATCAAGGTAAATTCGTTTCTATCTTCTTCCTTGGGATGAAATCATCTAGGTTTGGGGTTTTTGAGTTTTAGATCTAAAGGTATTGTTCTTCAACAAGGTTGTTAGATTTAAATTCTTAAGAGTTACTTATCATTTGGTATCAGAGCTTTAGGTTCTAGATCGGATATATGTTTCCATTTTTTCTATTCTTTTCTTGAGTTTTATTCTGATTATTTTGTATTCCTTATGTGTCTCGTCAGATTCTGTCTTATCATAAAAACTCAAAAATAGTGTGATGTGAATCCTACAACGCTAGTCAAGACTAAAGAAGAGCTAAAAATGGAGTTGCATTAAATGCATCAAGGCTTCATTTATGATGAACTCAAGTTGCATTAATGTTGAAGTCAAGTTGCATTGAAAGAACTTAAGTTGCAATTAAATGAAATTAATTGCATCTCAAGTTTCATTTAATGCAAGTCAAGCATCAATTAATGGGACTACACTTCAAGTTACTTCAAGTGAAGCTTCATTTACACCTTGGGAGGTTACAAAGACTAGAATTGTTGTTAGAAGATTAATTCTCGGATTTATGTCATTTACTTGTAATTTCAGTTTTAAAGTTTCTATTTCAATGTTTTAGGTTACATTTTAGTAGTGGATGGTTATGACATTAAAGTTAGGGAAGTTACATTCTCAAACATGTCATGTTAGCTTAGTTTTAGGTTACAATTCGAAGGCTATATAAAGCCATCTAAGATGTATTGTAAAAAAGACTTGGAATCATGTTTTGAATGAAAAAGTTGCATATTTTGCTTCTTAAGCCATGAGCTTGTTTCTTTGCATATCTTGTGTTTAGATTTGCATGCTAGAATCATTCAAGTAACGTTGATCAAACTACTTGTGGAGTGATTCGAATCTTGAGTTTAGAAACAAGTTTTCTCTACTCTTGATCTTGATCATCGACCATCCTTATTCTAAGTGTGATCTAAGAGTGATTCATCTTCTAACTAAACTCTTAGTTGGAATCAATTCGTTAAGTTAGCCTTGTTCGTGACGTTTGCAAAGATCCTAGAAGGACCTCTAGCTTTGTTAAACCAACAAATTCGGCGCTTATCATTTGGTATCAGAGATCGTTGGTCGACATCCTTTGGCCGACTCTCTAGAGGTGAAATATCTTCAATTTGCTTTACTTTATTTTCTGTCATTTTTTTTATCATTTACAAGGTTTAATACAAGGCATCCTACAACTTTTCTTCCATTTCTTTGTGTTTAGTTCTTGGATAAAAAAAAACAGTAGCAAAAAGTAAAAAAAAAAAAACCGTAGCAAAAAGTGAAAAAAAAAATAGTAGCAACAAGTGAAAAAAAAAAAGCAGTAGCAAAAAGTGGAAAAAAATAGTAGCAAAGAAAAAAAAGTGTTCAAGGATCCAAGACACACAAAAGTTCTTGATTTTAAATTTTTTTTTCTCAAAACTTTGAGTTGTAGATCCTTAGGATGAGTTTCTCGAGTCTTAGCTTGTGAAAGGTTATCATTGATTTAGTTTTATATCAAGTTGAAAAGCAAGGTTGCACCAAATTTTTAAACCAACCCTTACATCTTTGACCTAGTACCAAAAGCCTACCCTTGAGTGATAAACACGAGTGTCCTTGAGTGATATCTTGGTGAGAAGTGTGGAGAGGTCCTTATAAAAAAAAAATGTCACAAGATAATAAAGAAAAAGTTCCATAAGTGGTAGATCCAAATATGGCTATTCTTCAAGCAATTCAAGGTATGATGGAGATGATGAGAGAAGAAAGGGAAGAAAGGAGAGCACAACAACAAAGAGAAGAACGAATCTTGCAAGAAGATGAAGGCATGTTTGATTTACAGGTACAAGAAAGAAACTTAGGAGGAAGAGGAAATGTGAGGGGAAGAGGAAGAAATAACGTTGCAAACATTGTGCAACCTAGAAGAGCGGAAAGAGTGAATGAAGAAAGGGATAGCGGAGTGAAACTCAGAATTCCACCCTTTAGTGGTACGGCGGACTCCGAGGCTTACTTGCAATGGGAAAGAAAAATAGAACATATATTTGATTGTAATACATATAGTGAGAATAAGAAGATGAAACTTGCCATTGCCGAATTCACCAATCATGCGGGAGAATGGTATCAACATCTCAAATCCGAGAGAAGAAGGAAAGAGGAAGATCCAATAGAAACTTGGGAAGAACTTAAAGAAGCCATGAGAAAGAGATATGTTCCAAAACATTATGAAAGAGATTTGAAAACTAAATTGCAATCTTTGAGACAGGGAACAAAAAGTGTTGCTGAATATTATCAAGAGATGGAGTCCTTGATGGAAAGAGCAAAAATTCGAGAAGAAGAGGAAGACACCATGTCTCGATTCCTTGGAGGTTTGAATCGAGAAATTGCTCATCCGGTTGATAGAAATCCACCACCTTACCTTGAAGATATGTATCATTATGCTATCAAAATTGAAGCTCAATTGAAGGAAGAAAAGGAGCATTCAAAAAGTATACACCTAAAGCTAGTACCTTTTCAAACTCTAATGCATGGAACAAGGATAGTTTTGTGAATAGGAATGAACCGACACAACAAAGAAGCAAGTTTTTTGCTGCCAAAAGAGTGGAGGCCGAAAGCTCCAATGCTAAAAAGAATGAAGCTTCAAAGGAGGTAAGGGAAAAGTCTAGTTCTATTCAATGTTGGAAGTGCAAAGGATTTGGACACATGAGCAAAGAATGTGTCAATAAAAGAGTTATGGTGATAAGAAATGGTGTAGTTGATTCGGAGGATGAATGTGAGGAGCATGATGCCCCATTTGAGGAAGAATCTGAAATATGTGATGATGAGTATGTTGAAGAAGGTAACTCCATATCGTTGATCACAAGAAGGGTCCTTAGTATGCAAATCAAGGAAGACAAAGTTGAAGACCAAAGGGAAAACTTGTTTCACACAAGATGCCTAATTAAAGGAAGTTCATGCAGTTTGGTGATTGATAGTGGGAGTTGCACAAATGTGGTAAGTAGTTTTCTTGTAAAGATACTTCAACTTACTACCCGTCCACATCCAAAACCATACAAACTTCAATGGTTGACAAACAAAGGAGAACTTAAGGTAAATTCTCAAGTTCTTATTCCTTTTACTTTGGGAAGATATAAGGATGAAGTACTTTGTGATGTTTTACCTATGCATGCGGGGATATATTGTTAGGCCGACCTTGGCAATATGATAGAGAGGTCACATTTGATGGAGTGAAAAATAAGTATTCGCTTACTTTCAACGGGAAGAAATTTACTTTACTTCCATTGTCTCCATATGAAGTACATTGTGATCATTTGAAATTAGAGAAGAAAAGAAAAGAGTTTGAAGAACAAGAGAGGAGAGAAGAAAGTAAGCTAAAAGAAAAGAGAAGAGTGAAAAGAAAGAGAGAAGTGAGGGGCAAAAGGTGAGTGAAAACCAAGAGAGAAAAAGAGTGATTTTGAGGAAAAAGAAAGAATGTGAGTTTGGTTATAAGAAAGGGGGAAGTGAGGAATGTGTTGTTGACACAACAACCAAAATTTGTACTTATGTGCAAAGGAATGTGTCTAACAACTAACCCAAAATCTAATGATGTTTTGCCAAGTTCTTTTAAGTCTCTTTTGCAGGAATTTAATGATATGTTTCCACATGAAGATGCACCTACGGGTTTACCTCCTTTAAGAGGGATTGAACATCAGATTGACTTCATACTCGAGGCAACTCTTCCAAATATGGCAGCTTATAGGACCAATCCAACCGAGACTAAGGAGATTCAAAGGCAAGTAGAAGAACTCATGGATAAAGGTTATGTTAGAGAGAGCATGAGTCCTTGCTCGGTTCCGGTGATTTTGGTACCCAAGAAGGATGGCACATGGAGAATGTGTGTTGATTGTCGAGCCATCAACAAGATAACGGTAAAGTATCGACATCCCATTCCTAGATTGGATGACATGCTAGATGAATTACATGGTGCTAATCTGTTTTCAAAAATAGATCTTAAAAGTGGTTATCATCAAATTCGAATGCATGTGGGAGATGAGTGGAAAACGGCTTTCAAAACAAAATTTGGACTTTATGAGTGGCTTGTTATGCCATTTGGCCTTACTAATGCACCAAGTACTTTTATGAGGCTAATGAATCATGTGTTGAGAGAGTACATTGGGAAATTTGTTGTTGTGTACTTTGATGATATTCTTGTTTACTCAAAAGCTTGGATGATCATATTTTGCATGTTAAGACAATCTTACTTAAACTTAGAGAAGAGAAGCTATATGCCAACTTCAAAAGTGTAGTTTTTGTCTAGACCAAGTCAATTTCCTAGGTTTCATTGTTGGAAGGAATGGTGTGCAAGTTGATGAAGAAAAGGTAAAGGCTATCCGAGAGTGGCCAACACCTACCAATGCAAATGAGGTGAGATCTTTTCATGGTTTGGCTAGTTTTTATAGGAGGTTTATTAAGAATTTCAGTAGTATAGCCTCACCATTAAATGAACTTGTCAAAAGCATGTGAAATTTGAATGGACAGAAAAACAAGAAGATGCATTCAATGAATTAAAAGATAAATTGACCAATGCACCTTGTCTTGCTTTACCTAACTTTGACAAATCTTTTGAGATTGAATGTGATGCAAGCGGATAGGTATAGGAGCTGTTTTGATGCAAGAAAAGAGACCAATCATGTTCTTTAGTGAGAAGCTAAATGGAGCACAACTCAACTACTCAACTTATGACAAAGAACTACATGCACTTGTGAGGACTTTGCAAGTTTGGCAACATTACTTGTGGCCAAAAGAGTTTGTCATCCACACTGATCATGAAAGTTTGAAGCACCTCAAAAGCCAAACAAAGCTAAATAGGAGGCATGCAAAATGTGTAGAATTCATTGAGACATTTCCTTATGTCATCCATTACAAAAAAGGTAAGGATAATGTGGTGACCGATGCATTATCAAGAAGGTATGCATTATTTTCTGCCCTTAGTGCAAAGATTCTTGGTTTTAAACATATGATTGAGCTTTACAAAGTTGAGAAATCTGAATTTCATGATGTGTATATGCAATGTTTAGGAGGAAACAACGTACATGATCATGTTGTATTTGATGGTATGCTTTGTAGGAAGGGTAAACTTTGCATTCCTAAGTGTTCTATTCGAGAGTTACTTTTGAAGGAAGCTCATGGGGGAGGTCTTATGCGACATTTTGGGGAATTTAAAACATACAACATGTTGTGTGAACACTTTTATTGGTTGAAAATGAGGAAGGATGTGAATAAAGTGTGCAAGCAATGTTTCAAATGTAAGGAAGCTAAGTCTAAGACACAACCACATGGACTTTATACACCTTTAGATGTTCCTAGTGAACCGTGGGGTTGACATTAGCATGGATTTTGTTCTAGGATTGCCAAAGACTAGGAGACATCATGATAGCATTTTTGTGGTGGTTGATAGGTTTAGTAAAATGGCACATTTCATTCCATGTAACAAAACAAATGATGCAACTAATATAGCTAATCTATTCTTTAGGGAAGTGGTTAGATTGCATGGCATTCCAAAAACCATTGTAAGTGATAGAGATGCTAAATTTTTAAGTCATTTTTGGAAAGTTTTGTGGGGTAAATTGGGAACTAAGCTTTTGTTTTCTACAACTTGTCACCCCCAAACCGATGGGCAAACCGAGGTGGTTAATAGAACTTTAGGGGCATTGCTTAGATCGCTAATTTCTAAGAATCTTAAGTCTTGGGAAGAGACTCTACCTTTTGTGGAGTTTTCATACAATAGAGCGATACATAGCACCACTCATTGTTCACCTTTTGAGGTTGTGTATGGATTTAATCCCTTAACTCCTCTAGATTTATCACCTTTACCACCTAATATGTTTTCTAGTGATGCAAATTGTTTCTAAAGCCGAATACATCAAAAATTTGCACAAAGAAGTCAAGGAAAGGATTGAAAAGAAGAATCAAAAGCTAGTCACTCAAAAGAACCAAGGGAGAAAGAAATTAATTTTTAAACCGGGTGAATGGGTTTGGGTTCATCTACGAAAGGAACGGTTTCCGGATCAAAGGAAGTCTAAACTTCAACCAAGGGGAGATGGTCCATTTCAAGTATTAGAGCGGATCAATGACAATGCATACAAACTAGATCTCCGAGGTGAGTACAACGTAAGTTCTACTTTTAATGTTGTTGATTTAACTCCTTTTGATGTAGGAAATGAAGACTTTGATTTGAGGACAAATCCTTTTAAAGAAAGGGGGGATGATGTGAATCAAACCATTGATCCATTGCATGTACCTGAAGAAGCAATAACAAGGAGCAAGGCCAAGAAGATTCAAGAGGCTTTCACATTGCATCTCCAAAAGCTCGTGAATGCACAAGGAGAGACCAAGATTTTTGAGCCCAAAATTCTTTATAATGTTAGTACAACAAGTCAAGATGAGAATGGAGTGAAGATGGCACGGGAAAAGTTGTCTAGTTTGAAAGATGGCACGGAGGACAAAAAGTGTGCAGAAAATGTGAACAGTGGTCATCTAGATTGCACCTCTTGGGATTTCGTGATGTCAAACCTCGTCAAAACGAAATAGTCATGCATGGATCCTACAGAGATAATTAAGACCATTTAAAGCATTTCTATGTTTTTGTTCCATATTTAGAGCTCTCAAACGTTGTGCAATCAAGTTTTAAATTCCTAGGTCAATTTTTTCTTCATTTCACATTTAATGCTTTTTAAAGACTTTTGGTCTTTGGTGCTTTGCACGACCATTTTGGCCTATTTAAAGGCTTGTATTGACATGGAAAAGGCAGAACCTTTATGAAATAAACTTGTGTTTTGTTTAGCCCCATTTGGTGTTAACTTTCTTTCAAATCTTGCTTTAGGTTTGATGTTTAACCGATTCATTGGATTAGCCCCGATCAAGCTAATTCTGGAGTGAGTCGTCTTAGGATCTAGGAGTGACCATCCTTATTCTAAGTTTGATCTAAGAGTGATTCATCTTCTAACTTAACTCTTAGTTGGAATCAATTCGTTAAGTTAGCCTTGTTCGTGACGTTTGCAAAGATCCTAGAAAGACCTCTAGTTTTGTTGAACCAACAAATTCGGCGCTTATCACATGAGCAAAGAATGTGTCAATAAAAGAGTTATGGTGATAGAAATGGTGAAGTTGATTCGGAGGATGAATGTGAGGAGCATGATGCCCCATTTGAGGAAGAATCTGAAATATGTGATGATGAGTATGTTGAAGAAGGTAACTCCATATCGTTGATCACAAGAAGGGTCCTTAGTATGCAAATCAAGGAAGACAAAGTTGAAGACCAAAGGGAAAACTTGTTTCACACAAGATGCCTAATTAAAGGAAGTCCATGCAGTTTGGTGATTGATAGTGGGAGTTGCACAAATGTGGTAAGTAGTTTTCTTGTAAAGAGACTTCAACTTACTACCCGTCCACATCCAAAACCATACAAACTTCAATGGTTGACAAACAAAGGAGAACTTAAGGTAAATTCTCAAGTTCTTATTCCTTTTACTTTGGGAAGATATAAGGATGAAGTACTTTGTGATGTTTTACCTATGCATGCGGGGGATATATTGTTAGGCCGACCTTGGCAATATGATAGAGAGGTCACATTTGATGGAGTGAAAAATAAGTATTCGTTTACTTTCAACGGGAAGAAATTTACTTTACTTCCATTGTCTCCATATGAAGTACATTGTGATCATTTGAAATTAGAGAAGAAAAGAAAAGAGTTTGAAGAACAAGAGAGGAGAGAAGAAAGTAAGCTAAAAGAAAAAGAGAAGAGTGAAAAGAAAGAGAGAAGTGAGGGGCAAAAGGTGAGTGAAAACCAAGAGAGAAAAAAGAGTGATTTTGAGGAAAAAAGAAAGAATGTGAGTTTGGTTATAAGAAAGGGGGAAGTGAGGAATGTGTTGTTGACACAACAACCAAAATTTGTACTTATGTGCAAAGGAATGTGTCTAACAACTAACCCAAAATCTAATGATGTTTTGCCAAGTTCTTTTAAGTCTCTTTTGCAGGAATTTAATGATATGTTTCCACATGAAGATGCACCTACGGGTTTACCTCCTTTAAGAGGGATTGAACATCAGATTGACTTCATACCCGAGGCAACTCTTCCAAATATGGCAGCTTATAGGACCAATCCAACCGAGACTAAGGAGATTCAAAGGCAAGTAGAAGAACTCATGGATAAAGGTTATGTTAGAGAGAGCATGAGTCCTTGCTCGGTTCCGGTGATTTTGGTACCCAAGAAGGATGGCACATGGAGAATGTGTGTTGATTGTCGAGCCATCAACAAGATAACGGTAAAGTATCGACATCCCATTCCTAGATTGGATGACATGCTAGATGAATTACATGGTGCTAATCTGTTTTCAAAAATAGATCTTAAAAGTGGTTATCATCAAATTCGAATGCATGTGGGAGATGAGTGGAAAACGGCTTTCAAAACAAAATTTGGACTTTATGAGTGGCTTGTTATGCCATTTGGCCTTACTAATGCACCAAGTACTTTTATGAGGCTAATGAATCATGTGTTGAGAGAGTACATTGGGAAATTTGTTGTTGTGTACTTTGATGATATTCTTGTTTACTCAAAAGCTTGGATGATCATATTTTGCATGTTAAGACAATCTTACTTAAACTTAGAGAAGAGAAGCTATATGCCAACTTCAAAAGTGTAGTTTTTGTCTAGACCAAGTCAATTTCCTAGGTTTCATTGTTGGAAGGAATGGTGTGCAAGTTGATGAAGAAAAGGTAAAGGCTATCCGAGAGTGGCCAACACCTACCAATGCAAATGAGGTGAGATCTTTTCATGGTTTGGCTAGTTTTTATAGGAGGTTTATTAAGAATTTCAGTAGTATAGCCTCACCATTAAATGAACTTGTCAAAAAGCATGTGAAATTTGAATGGACAGAAAAACAAGAAGATGCATTCAATGAATTAAAAGATAAATTGACCAATGCACCTTGTCTTGCTTTACCTAACTTTGACAAATCTTTTGAGATTGAATGTGATGCAAGCGGGATAGGTATAGGAGCTGTTTTGATGCAAGAAAAGAGACCAATCATGTTCTTTAGTGAGAAGCTAAATGGAGCACAACTCAACTACTCAACTTATGACAAAGAACTACATGCACTTGTGAGGACTTTGCAAGTTTGGCAACATTACTTGTGGCCAAAAGAGTTTGTCATCCACACTGATCATGAAAGTTTGAAGCACCTCAAAAGCCAAACAAAGCTAAATAGGAGGCATGCAAAATGTGTAGAATTCATTGAGACATTTCCTTATGTCATCCATTACAAAAAAGGTAAGGATAATGTGGTGGCCGATGCATTATCAAGAAGGTATGCATTATTTTCTGCCCTTAGTGCAAAGATTCTTGGTTTTAAACATATGATTGAGCTTTACAAAGTTGAGAAATCTGAATTTCATGGTGTGTATATGCAATGTTTAGGAGGAAACAACGTACATGATCATGTTGTATTTGATGGTATGCTTTGTAGGAAGGGTAAACTTTGCATTCCTAAGTGTTCTATTCGAGAGTTACTTTTGAAGGAAGCTCATGGGGGAGGTCTTATGCGACATTTTGGGGAATTTAAAACATACAACATGTTGTGTGAACACTTTTATTGGTTGAAAATGAGGAAGGATGTGAATAAAGTGTGCAAGCAATGTTTCAAATGTAAGGAAGCTAAGTCTAAGACACAACCACATGGACTTTATACACCTTTAGATGTTCCTAGTGAACCGTGGGTTGACATTAGCATGGATTTTGTTCTAGGATTGCCAAAGACTAGGAGACATCATGATAGCATTTTTGTGGTGGTTGATAGGTTTAGTAAAATGGCACATTTCATGTCACACCCCCTTCCGAATTACCTGAAAACTAGGCTCGAAAGGCGGCGTGAAGCCAACAGACATTGTTTAGCTCTTTACAATACCACTGACCTGACTCTGATAACATACTATGTTTGCATATGGAACATTTTAACATAACACAGCAGAAACTGGACAACTATTAAACATACACAAGGAGAAACCCTTCACAAGTCTCTCTTGGAAACTAAAAGTCAAGCGCATAAAAACAACACAAGACAACTCAATGTTTATACAACCACTAATGTACAAACTTCTATAACTACATAACGACTTGCTATACAACACCAGCCACGTACAAACTATCAACTTATGAAACTTCCAAAGAGACTATGGCGGGATGTCGTGCACTGTGAGCTTGATCTCTACCTGAAAAGGTTTGAAAACATTGAAGGAATGAGCCAAAAGCTCGGTGAGTGCCTATCTTTAAAACATTATAAGCTCACGGGTGAATCACAATAATGGCAGATTATAAGTACAAAATAACTTAACATCTGTTTGTAAACATTAACAAACCATGCTTCCAATTTACAGGTTTTAAGTCACCACTTGTGCATAGCACACAACTCGAAATGTACTAACATATCGAGGGTAGATAGATCAATAATATAAAAGCTCATAACAATAAGCACATGACATGACTCCACATCAAACCATAAAGGTGGTAGAGTTACATTTATTCCAACAAGGTTCTCTCTCCCTTTCTCACGTGCACGTGGAATACCTTTGGTCGTTTGGTTTTCCCTAATACCTTCTCTATGTGTCCTTCAAGATTAAGGTAAAACCATTCACTACCCGAATACCTTCTCATTGTCCTTCAAAGATTTAGGTAAAACCATTTACTTCCCGGATACCTTCTCATTGTCCTTCAATGATCGGGATATCATGATTCATTTTCCCCTAAGTACCTTCTCTCGAATGTCCTTCAGTATTAGGGGTTAACCACAAACATGAGCATACTTTGTTTACCATGGAAATCATGTCTTTAAAACACATATAACAATTCCTTAACATTTTCACATTATCATATAAACATATTCCCAAACGGATTTACATAAAACATTCTCTAAAGGAAAGCATACTTTCATAATTTAGTTTCCATACTTGGATTTATTGTTACAACTAACTTCAAAGCATGCTTAGGTTCCATCATGAACCTTATGTTAGAAAACTCTATGAAGCCATTCACAACTAGTTCATTCAAGATGTAATTATCAACACTTATGTTCATGAAGAACAACATAGGTCAAACATAATTCTAAGATAGAGTCACTCACCGTATTAGAATTGGAACCTTGGCTTGTAAACTTGACCTATTTGCTCTTGGCCTGTCAAACAAGCCAAATCAATCATTAGAACCTCGAGCTCATGATTTTTGACCTTAAAATTTGCAAGAAAACACACTTTCAAAATTCCAGCATTTTCAGATTTTCTGCCCTGTTTTTAGACAGCCATAACTTCTTCATTTCTCAGCCAAACAGGGTGAAATTTATACCAAACTCTTCCTTTTGGAATCCTCTAAAACTCTTATGAAGACATGAAAATGAGATTCCTAACGTATTGGTGAGAAATTACCTCAGTACCTTAACCCCTAAAATGATTCTGTTGCTGTTCCAGATTCGGATTTCCTGCTGCACAACATATTTAACCTGATATTTAGAACATCTTTTAGACATTTTCTACTCACGATTTCTTCACGAAAGTTGTAGGAAATTCAATAAGCTTTCGAACCATACCAATTAGAGCTTCTAACTCCAAGTATTCTGATCAGAACAACCAAAACATCAGAGACTTCCCAGATTTGACAGCAAATTCTGTCTTCTGTCTTCCTCTTAACAAAACAGTAAGTTAACTTCAGTATTAGCTCGAGCTTCCTTCACAAATTTTGTTCCAAATTGAGTTAACTTTCATGTATCAAAAACTCAACTCTTACCTCTTCTTGTTGAGCTCGAAAAGACCAAAACATCAGAACTTGTCTGAGTTGATCACTTTGCTGCTATACAATTATGCTTTGAGTTCTCCTCCTTTCTTCTGCAATTCCAGCTCCAAACTCACGAAAATGGCTTCCATTTTCTTCCTTTCTCCTCCTCCCACGAAGCTTCAACTTTGGTTTTGATAAATAAAGAAGAAAATTGAGAAGATAAAGCTATTTTATAAACCAAGAGGCAAACTTTGTCCTTTTCCCCTTTTGCTTTTTCTTTTCTTTTCCTTTTCTTTTCCTTTCCTTTATCCCTTTCTTTCTTTTCTTTTTAAAACACCAAAATAAGTGTGTTAAGAATCCCTAAGCATTTAGCCAACTTATCCCAAGTCTGTGAGACATATGATCTTCCATTCAATACATGATGCACCTAAAACTTCTCCAATTGCTAATGATTTGAACTTACTTCAATGCAACTTTTAATATGCTTATTTCAATGTTTACCTATCCCTTTATGAAGTTTAGACACATTGTAGCTCCAAATTCAACAGATTCCGAAATTCGATCACGACATCGTTTAGTGCAACCTATCCGATTTTGCTTATTTCAAAACATCATAAACGAGTGATCAATGATAAAAGAGAATAGAGTTTAGGGCTTACATTTCATTCCATGTAACAAAACAGATGATGCAACTAATATAGCTAATCTATTCTTTAGGGAAGTGGTTAGATTGCATGGCATTCCAAAAACCATTGTAAGTGATAGAGATGCTAAATTTTTAAGTCATTTTTGGAAAGTTTTGTGGGGTAAATTGGGAACTAAGCTTTTGTTTTCTACAACTTGTCACCCCCAAACCGATGGGCAAACCGAGGTGGTTAATAGAACTTTAGGGGCATTGCTTAGATCGCTAATTTCTAAGAATCTTAAGTCTTGGGAAGAGACTCTACCTTTTGTGGAGTTTTCATACAATAGAGCGATACATAGCACCACTCATTGTTCACCTTTTGAGGTTGTGTATGGATTTAATCCCTTAACTCCTCTAGATTTATCACCTTTACCACCTAATATGTTTTCTAGTGATGCAGCTGTTTCTAAAGCCGAATACATCAAAAATTTGCACAAAGAAGTCAAGGAAAGGATTGAAAAGAAGAATCAAAAGCTAGTCACTCAAAAGAACCAAGGGAGAAAGAAATTAATTTTTAAACCGGGTGAATGGGTTTGGGTTCATCTACGAAAGGAACGGTTTCCGGATCAAAGGAAGTCTAAACTTCAACCAAGGGGAGATGGTCCATTTCAAGTATTAGAGCGGATCAATGACAATGCATACAAACTAGATCTCCGAGGTGAGTACAACGTAAGTTCTACTTTTAATGTTGTTGATTTAACTCCTTTTGATGTAGGAAATGAAGACTTTGATTTGAGGACAAATCCTTTTAAAGAAAGGGGGGATGATGTGAATCAAACCATTGATCCATTGCATGTACCAAGAAGAAGCATAACAAGGAGCAAGGCCAAGAAGATTCAAGAGGCTTTCACATTGCATCTCCAAAAGCTCGTGAATACACAAGGAGAGACCAAGATTTTTGAGCCTAAAATTCTTTATAATGTTAGTACAACAAGTCAAGATGAGAATGGAGTGAAGATGGCACGGGAAAAGTTGTCTAGTTTGAAAGATGGCATGGAGGACAAAAAAAGTGTGCAGAAAATGTGAACAGGTGGCTGTCTAGATTGCACCTCTTGGGATTTCGTGATGTCAAACCTCGTCAAACGAAATAGTCATGGATGGCGGATTCTATAGTAGATAATTAAGACAATTTAAAGCATTTCTATGTTTTTTGTTCCATATTTAGAGCTTTCAAACGTTGTGCAATCAAGTTTTAAATTCCTAGGTCAATTTTTTCTTCATTTTACATTTAATGTTTATTAAAGACTTTTGGTCTTTGGTGCTTTGCACGACCATTTTTGCCTATTTAAAGGCTTGTATTGGCATGGAAAAGGCAGAACCTTTATGAAAAAAACTTGTGTTTTGTTTAGCCCCATTTGGTGTTAACTTTCTTTCAAATCTTGCTTTAGGTTTGATGTTTAACCGATTCATTGGATTAGCCCCGATCAAGCTAATTCTGGAGTGAGTCGTCTTAGGATCTAGGAGTGACCATCCTTATTCTAAGTGTGATCTAAGAGTGATTCATCTTCTAACTAAACTCTTAGTTGGAATCAATTCGTTAAGTTAGCCTTGTTCGTGACGTTTGCAAAGATCCTAGAAGGACCTCTAGCTTTGTTAAACCAACAAATTCGGCGCTTATCACCTTCCATGCATAATAGATCCCCACTTAGAGTAGCTTGAAACTCTAGTTGCATAAATGAAGTTTGGTTTGTCTTTAATGAAGCATGGGTTGCACTTGAGTTCATTAAATACATCTTTAGTTCGTCATAAATAAAGTTGGACAACATTTATTTCAACTCCATTTTGAAGCTTTTCTCTCATCTTGCATAGCATGGTAGGATTCGTATCAAGGTGTAGTTAAATACATGATACCTCTGATCCGAGCCCTGTTTTGATTGATATCTTTTGAATCAATTCTGCTCTATTTCTGTTAAGTGCTCTGGTTCTGTTTTGTTCGTGCATTTATTTTATTCCAACATCTCTATTTTTCTTGCATTTCGATACCTCATTGGTTTGTTTGGTTACAATTGAGTTATCCAAGAATTAACCTAGATAAGGTAGAAAATTGCTAATCCCTGAGGATTTATGATAATTTACTTGCTGCTAAGCTACAAATTTATGTGTATACTTGCGCATAAGACATCTTACTAACCGAATCGTATAAATTGTTGTAGCAAATTATTTAGCGATCATGGGCTATGCTCGTAGGCAACTATCTTCACCACAAAGTATCGATAAGTTGCTGGAAAGACTCCCTATTTGCTTTAGATTGTTCAAGCCGATCGAATCATTAGCCCCCCACCGCCGCTAGCTCATGAGGATAAAACAAGGATCAATTAGTTTTGGAAGAAATTTGAACTATTCAAATTAAATATGAGAGATTATACCAATTATACGTGATATAATTTATATAATATAAAGTTAATTTTGAATAAGATCAAAATTGGACTTTATGGTAAAATTGAATTAGATTCAGTTTTACCTAATATGAATTTGATTCATATTAGACTTTTAGGACATAATTGATTTGAATAATATTCAAATTAAAACTATAGGTTATAGGAGAGATATGTATTAGAATATGACTCAATGTATATTTAATTAAGTATAAGATACTTATTTAAATGCATTATGCAAATTGAGTTGCATAATGCAATTTTAGTAGAAATAATGGAGTGGTGGATACTAATTTTCCTCCATCCACACCATTATATATAGATGTGACTAATTGCATTTTTGACATACAAGTGAGGGGTGAGAATAGTTCTCCCATTTTGGAGCACTCCACTAAAACAAGAATTCTCTCTACATGGCTATTAGTTGAGTTTATATATAGATGAGTCCAGTCAGGTTAGCTTTATTCTGGGAGGTTGATTTACTAATTAGACATGTCTATTGGTTGAGCTTGGAAAAGTCAATTGATAAATTTGTAGTTTCTTCCTTGTTAATTGATTTGAAATTTTGGATAACTCTCGAATATAAATTGACTGATTTTTATTTGATAAAACTCATGTTTACAAGTTTCATCTAAACGACTCAATCCTTGTAAATATTAGTTTAGGACTTTTAATTGCTATTTTCAATTCATTTGGATTTCTCTAAATAAAATTGGAAAAAAGTAGTTATGTTACTTAATTAAATCTAAGAAATCCAATTCTTGACATCGACCCTGACCACTTTTACTGCAAATTTAAGAGGTCTAGATAAAATATAAATCATTATTTGGCAGGGCCTTCAACAAGCTCTTGGGGTGTATGCCCTAAACTCGTGTCGTTTGTAACATTTGATGTATTCATAAATAAAAGTTATTTTTCATCAAACATTGTATCTCACATTTCAAGCTTAATCCAATAAACTAAGCTTCAGGGTCATTCATATTTATGAGAGCTTGAACGGGTCATTCATATTTATGAGAGCACACAGGTAGGATCACATTCGAGTAAATAACCCGAATGGTCTACGGTATATGGATAGGGTTGGGAACCTCATCCTGGTAACACTATGGATGCGACCACTTTGTATTTATACAACCGAGGCGATCCAACTCGTTCATGTAGTTGACATGCGAGTGAGAGCATCCTGTGCAATGAGATTGTACAAGACTGGACCTTGAATTATTAGACCAACTGGTGTAACACCATTAACAGTTTATGACTAATAAATTTGTAGATGACCATTAGTAACTCGATCTTAATCCTGAGTGACTTACGAACTCCTATCTGCGGGGGGTTGTCCTTAGACTAGTACGGGTGAGATCTTAATCCTCAACATGCCTTCAAGATGGTGCTTGATGAGAAATTTAAAGAGCAATAGAAAAATCTAATCTACCTTGTTACCAACAAACAAGACTATTAGAACTAAACCCCAAAAAAACCAAATCAAAGAAGCCAAAGATTCTAATGTCAAAATGTTAAGTAACCCTTGACCATTGGATCTAACAACCTTGCAACTACAAGACCTTTAGATAACTCAATCTCAAAGACCCCAAAACGAATTTTGAAAATCAACTCAAGGAAAGTAAAATCGGATTACCTTGTCGATCAAATATCTCAAGGCAAGAGAACTTGTATGAGATTCGTGATAAGCGCCGAATTTGTTGGTTTAACAAAGCTAGAGGTCCTTCTAGGATCTTTGCAAACGTCACGAGCAAGACTAACTTAACGAATTGACTCCAACTAAGAGTTTAGTTAGAAGATGAATTACTCTTAGATCACACTTAGAATAAGGATGGTCACTCCTAGATCCTAAGACGACTCACTCCAGAATTAGCTTGATCGGGGCTAATCCAATGAATCGGTTAAACATCAAACCTAAAGCAAGATTTGAAAGAAAGTTAACACCAAATGGGGGCTAAACAAAACACAAGTTTTTTTTTCATAAAGGTTCTGCCTTTTCCGGTACATGGTTTTATATAGCCTCAAAATCAACCCTAGAGTAACCTATGATCAATTGAATGATTGTAACTTACATCCCCATCAATACCATGATCTCCACTAACCAAATTGTAACCTAAATTATTGAAAACAAGACTTTAAAACTGAAATTTATATCAAAATATCCACAAATCCGTGATTGAAGTCTTGTACTAATCTTGAAAGTCTTTGTAACCTTCCATGCATAAATGAAGCTTCACTTGATTTAAATTGAAACCCTTGTTGCATAAATGAAGCTTCAGTTATCTTTAAAGATGCATTTATTGCACTTGAGTTCATTAAATGCATCTTCAGTTCGTCATAAATGAAGTTGGACAACATTTATTTCAACTCCATTTTGAAGCTTTTCTCTCGTCTTGCATAGCATGGTAGGATTCGTATCAAATATGGTGGGGAGAGAAAGTTAGAAGAGAGAGGTAAGGATATAGAGCAAGCTTGACAAGAAAAAAAAAAGTATTTTTTTCCACATGATTTCATTTTAACGGTGGGGACTATTTTTGTAATTAATTAAAATATACTGAGGTGAAATATGTAATTTATCTCTATGTTCTATGAAATCATGACCAAAGAGCATAACTCGATATACTGAATGTATTAACGACTACGAGGTTTGTGCTTCGAATCCCCACTTAAAATTTTAAATCATAGTCGTTCCTACGATATTTGAGATCCGTTATGGTTTGAAATCCTTCCAGGAACAATCCAACAAGTTATGTCAATTTTATGTAAGTCGGTAACATATTCATTCTTTTTTAAAATTAATAAATCTATAAGAAAAAAATTGTGTCGTTTAAGGTTCTTTTCTTTTCTTTTTCTTTTTTTTTTTTTTTATGGGAAGTCTTAATTTTGTGTCTAATAAGGTCATGAATTTTTTTGAAAATGTTGACTAGATCAAAGATCTGTTAGATACAAAATTAAAACTTTAAGGACGTGTTAGGTAGAGAAAATTAAAAAATTAGATCCTGTTTATAAGGATTTCGTTTTTAGTTTTCTATGTCTTTAAATATATGCTTGTTTCCTCACAATCTTTCTATTGTAGTTTCCATCTTTCTTAAATAAACGTTCAAATTCTTAGCCAAATTTCAAAATCGAAAACGAATTTTTAAAAACTACTGCCTTGTTTAATAACGATTTAGGCCCCGTTTGATAACCATTTTGTTTTTGGTTATTAGTTTTTCAAATTTAAACATAAAAAACTACTTATACCGATGAGTTTATATGTCTTCTTATCTACTTTGTACCTATGTTTTCAAAAATCAAGTCAACTTTTGAAAACTAAAAAAAAGTAGCTTTCAAAAACTTAACTTTGTTTTTAGAATTTGGCTAAGAGTTCAAATGTTTACTTAAGGGAGATGATCTCTATTGTAGATAAATTAGGTGAACATAAGCTTAACTTTCAAAAACTAAAAATCAAAAACAAAATGATTAACAACCATGGCCTTAGTTTTTGGTTTTTGAAATCTGTGTTCATTTTCTCACCATTGTTTTACAATTATTTTCATATTTATCAAAGAAAATATAAATTCTAGCCAATTTTTTTTGAGAAAAAAACTTTTGAAAACTATTATTTTTTTTAGTTTTAAAAACTTCGGTTGGATATTGAAAATATTTGTAAAAAGTAGATTACAAAATAAATAAACCAAGCTTAATATTAAAAAAAAATCAAATACTTATTGAATGGAGTTGTAGTTATTTTAGTTTTAAAAACAAACAATTGTGCATACGACAAAATGAGGGTAAAAAAAACACATATAGCAAAATAAAAAAAAATACAAATATAGCAAAATTGGTTGCTCAATCCATTTTACTTAAAAAAAACCCACAACCCATAACTTAGAAGTGATGCTGAAAGCTACAAGCCACATTATGTTCTGATTGAAGTCTATTAAAGATAGAAATCTATCACTGATAGACTTCTTGGTTGAATTGTTTATCTGTTTTGATTGAAGTCTATCAATCTAATAGACTCTATCAATAATAAAAGTTTATTAGTATCATTATCACTAATAGACTTCTTGTTTGAGATTTTTTATCCGTTCTAATTGAAGTCTATTAGGGGGCGTTTGGATCGCAATGTTGGGTTGAGTTGAGTTGAGTTGAGTTGAGTTGTGCAGAGTTGGTTTGTCAGTGAGTTCAGTGTGTTGGGGTGCAGAGTTGAGTTGAGTTGAGTCAAGAAGTGTTTGGGGTGCATAGTTGAGTTATTATGTCCAGGGGTATCTGGTGCAGTTTTTTGTAAAGTGAATAAGTTTGATTTTTTGTGACTTTTTCCTTACATTTTTTGTTTCCACCAAATCAATGACAAACATATTTGTCTACAATTTCAAAACTTCATTATGAGATCAACTACAAATTTACAATATATATTATCATTTGCAAGATTTATGAGATATTTAGAAAAGTATTAGATATTGAGATTGATACCAATTTTTCTTTTCCAATAAAATTCATTTTTTATCTTATGTTATTGAGAACATATTCTTCAATATGAATGAGTTTCTTCTTTTAAAGCACATGTTCACCATTAATCTATTTATTTTAATGTACTTAGGTATTAGTATTAATACTTTGCAAAAAAAAATGTGTATTCATTGTCTACAAATCAAATACATACACATTTGTCTACAATTTCAAAACTCAATTATGTGATCAATTATAAAATTACAATATATATTACTATTTTCCAAATGTATGTTAAGGATATTTGCAAAAGTAATGGATATTGGGTTTGATATCAATATTTCTTTTCCAATAAAATTCATTATTTAGAACTTTTACTCTTCAATATGAATTTTATTCCTTTTTTTATGCACATATTCACCACTACTTTTTATTTTAATTTAGGTAGGTATTAGTATACTTTGCATATGAAGAGTATTTATTTAAAATTTTCTAAACACAAGCAGTGTCTATGGACATCTTTAGAATGAAATAAATAGTTTACCTCGTGAAGATGTTAAAAATATGTCAACATACTTAAATATTTTATGTCATATTGAAGTTTCATATCTACAAAATATTAGATATGCCATCAAGGTTCTAGCAGCGCCGTTATGCTGCCAAAATTTTCGTTGATAGACTTTTATCACTGATAGACTTTTTCGTTGGGATTTTTGTCTAATCTGATTGAAGTTAATCACTATCACTTATAGACTTCTTGTTTGAGATTTGTATCTGTTCTGATTGAAGTCTTTTAGTAATAGTAGTCTATCACTGATAGATTTCTTGTTTGTGATTTTTATTTGTTCTAATTAAAGTCTATCACTATCACCGATAGACTTCTATTTGTCTTGTTTATCTCTTCTGATAAAAGTTTATCACTATCACTGATAGACTTCTATATGTGTTGTTTATCCGTTATGATTAGAGTTTATCAGTGATAAAAGTCTATCACTATCACCAATAGACTTCTATTTATATTATTTTATCTCTTCTGATTGAAACCTATCACTATCATTGGCAGACTTCTTATTTGGTATTATTTATCTATGTTGATTGAAGTTTATTAGTGATAGAAGTTTATCACTATCACTAATAGACTTCTTGATTGATATTGTTTATCTATGTTGATTGAAGTCTCTTAGTGATGGACGACTATCACAATCACTTAGAGACTTCTTGTTTGGTGTTGTTTATTCGTGTTGATAGAATTCTATCACTGTCACTGATAGACTTCTTACCTTGGTGACTGATACGCTTCTTGTTTGATGTTGTTTATCAATGTTCAATATTGATTGAAGTCTATCGTGATAGAAACTTATCATTATCACTGATAGACTTCTTGTGTGGTATTCTTTATTTGGGTTGATTGAAGTCTATCATTGATATAAGGATCTCACTATCACTATCACTAATAGACTTCTCATTTGTTGTTGTTTATCTGTATTTATTGAAGTCTATCAGTGATTACAAATATCCACGGGGTGGGGCGGGATCGGAGAATGGCTTCTCCGTCTCCTTCCCTGTCACCATTTCATTCTTTGTTCCTGCGAAATTTTCTGTTTAATTTCACGGGGAACGAGGCGGAGATCGAGTTCCCCGCGGGGAATAATTCTCTATTTATCATTTTTTATTTTTCTAAATTTTACTAAATAATTTCTTTTTTCTTAACATTTTTATTTAAATGATTAATTCTTAATTAAGGATTTGTATTTAAGATACTTTTTCAATTCTCTTAGAAAAATAAAATGATATTTAATAAAAAATTAGAATTATAGTTTATTATATATATATATATGAGCAGGGATGAGGTCGGGGTCGGGGATGGGGAATCTGTTATACTGATAGGCTTCTATCACTGTAGTTGGAGAAAGGGTGGGGATTCCAAACAGTGTGGGGAAAATAGACATCCTTATCAGTGATAGAAGTTTATCACTTTCACTGATAGACTTTTTATTTGGTATTGTTTATCTGTGATGATTGAAGTTTTTCAGTGATAGAAGTCTATCACTATAACTAATAAACTTCTTGTTTTGTGTTGTTTATCAGTGTCGATTGAGGTCTATTACTGACACTAATAGATTTCTTGTTTGTTATTTGTTTATTGGTATTTATTGAAGTCTATCACTATCACTAATAGACTTCTTGCTTAATATATTTTATCAATATTGATTGAAGTCTATCAGGGATAAAAATCTAATAGACTTCCTGTTTGTCGTTGCTTATATGTGTTTATTTAAGTCTATCAGTGATAGAACTCTATCACTATCACTGATCAACGTCTTGTGTAACGCCCTGCATTTTCAGATTTGACTAATTTCGTCTTTTGGAGTGTTTTTGAAATTAAGTGACTGAATTGAGATAGATGAATTTTTGGTTTATTAGACGAATCTTATTTCAAAGTTTCGAATTCAATAATTTAGAAGTTTGGTAAGTGTTAAATACTAGTTTTAAATTGAAGATTTAAATATTAAACCCAAAAATTTTTCGTTGAATATTAATAATTTATATAGAACTTTGTTTAAATGTAAAAGTGTTTTTTAATTACACATTCTATCAAATAATATTTTTCAATTAATATGTCATCTTTTTATTTTGTTTCCTTCTCTATTGTCAATTTTGTTTCCTTCTCTATTGTCATTTGGTGATCTTTAATTAACATATCAACAACGAAATTGTTATAGATTTTAATCTCCCATTGTATATCTAATATAGTAGATTATTTTTTTTTTTGTTAGTTGTAATTTTCAAGAAGATTTAAGTAATGGTATGATTACCCTAAAAAAAAAGTAGATCGAAAAAGAAAGGAATTGAAAAATTATTATGAAAGTAGGATTTTATAAACGTTAAATAAATTTGAAAGGTTTTTTTTACAATTTAAGGAGGTGATATTAAAAAAAAAAAAAGAAAGAAGAGATTAAAAGTGAAGTAGGTAATTGAATGGCGATGCATAATTAATTAAAAAGGAAAGGAAAGGAAAGGAAAGGAAGGAAATTGTCGTTGAAAAGTTGAGAGAGAGATTGAAGATGGAAAGAAGGGCATTTAGATTGGAGGTTGGAATAACAAACCATGAAGCCGAAAAAGGAAAAGCATGGGGAAGTTGTGGTTTTATGTGTGTTGGCCTACAATGGCGGCCATTTTTGCTCAAAATTTGGGGCTGGAAAAGACGGGCCAAAAGTGGGTACGGTGTTGTTAGATATATATATATGTATATATATATAGAAGTTAATTTTTAAGATGGGCGGCCGGGCAGCTTCTAAATTGTTGAGGAGAAACTAAGGTTTTTTTTTTTTTTTTTGGGGTTTCTAGGGCATTCCATAAGAAAAGAAAAAAAAACAGAGAAATTGAAATTGAAAGTGAAAGTGAAAGTGAAAGTGGGTGCCCTAGAAGTTAGAAGTTTTAATTAGAATGGGGATTAAAGTTTCAAAGCCGAGTACTACTCAAGGAGGGAAGGTGGAACAGCTAAGTCTGCAACACCACCTAATAAATTATCTATCAAAAAGCTTTTACATACGAAACTTAGTTTCAAAGAAAAGGAGACGAATGCTTGTTGGTGGGTATGATCTTGACATGTCTTATATTACAGATCATGTTCTGGCAATGTCATTCCCTGCAGAACGTATGCGTGCTATGTATCGTAATCCCCTTTGGCAGGTTAAATCAGTTTTGGATATGAGACATCAAGGCCATTACAAGATCTATAATCTCTGCATTGAACAAACCTATGATCCATCTCATTTTCATGGTCGTGTTGAGTTGTTTCCTTTCGATGATAATCATGTTCCTCCTCTACACATGATCAAACTTTTCTGTCAAAATGTCTCCTCCTGGCTATCCTCCCACCCAAAGAATATTGCAGTTGTACATTGCATGGTAATAATTAATATTCATTCATTCATATTATTATAACCTCTATTATTATTATAATACCTACTACGGTTCCATTAGGCTGGAAAAGGTCGAACCGGACTCATGGTATGTGCCTACTTGGTGTACTGTGGTATGTCTGTCGATGATGCTCTTCAGCTCTATGCCCAAAGGCGGACAACCAATAATGAAGGAGTAAGTAAGTCATCTTTTAGCTAATAACCTACTCTACTACAATTTTACAAAATATCTTTAATTTTAATTAATATAAAATATATATATATATATATAATTCTTCTAGGTATCAATTCCAAGCCAACGACGGTATGTGGGCTACTGGGCAAAGTGCCTTTCCTTTCCCAAGGGGGCATATCCTGAGGTCAAGTTGCCCCAACGCTGTACCAGAGAGTTGCAGAGAATTCGTCTTTATGATACACTTAACACAGAATCAATTTTCTTTGTCGTCTCAGAATTGCAGGAGGTAATTAATTCATTCATTATACTATCTTTCTTTTTTTTTAAATGTAGATTAATTAATTAAACAACTTCATTCATTTCTTATCCTTAATGTTTGTTGTAGGTTCCTTCTCAGCTATACCGTCCATCTATGGAACTAACGAGGAGTCGTTGCAGACAATTTAAGAGAGGTTATGAAAGAAGTAACAGTCCACGTTACTTTATATCTTTTGTGGAAGACGATACCGAAGGGAACAAGCCAGAACTGGAACCCCATCTTGTTGTTCAAATGGATACCGAGTGTTCAGCACTGTACCACAAAACCTGCCTTGACTATAATTTTGAGAAGCCTCTCCCAGTAAGCTCTCACAACAAACTTAAATATTGCTTACTTTTTTTCTCATTTGTTACTAACTTATGTAATTAACTAATTTTTACTTAATTATAGCTAACTGGAGATGTTCGCATCATATTCTACGCAAAGATGTTAGGAGGGCGTCTCTTCTATGCTTGCTTCAACACTGCTTTCATTCAAAACAGCTTGCTACAGGTACTTCATTCTCCCTAAGAAATCCTTGAGAGGCACATTTTTGCCTCATTTAGGGAGGATAAAAAAAAAAAAAAAAAAAACTAAATGTAATGACACTCTTCTTTCTCACTCTTTAATTGAATGCATGTATTGCAGCTAAGGTTGCAGGATTTGGACAAAGTTGGGAAAAAGGGAAGGTCAATTTGTGGTCCTTCCTTCTGCTTGGAGTTGGTATTCGGTCCTGCGAATGCGAAACACTCATTTTCGACTTCATCATATGAAAAAGATCCTAGTGATCATGACATGTCTTAAAATCTCAAGAAAAAAAAATTTAGAATTCTTCTGCTTCTTCTTCTTCCAGACAGACAGACAGACAGAAACAAGGAGAGAATAGTTTTAAATCACATTATCTCCTGTAATCAATCAACTTCTCAGTGAGGGAAGAACCCTTGTAAAAATCATTTCTGTATCTATTGAACTTTCTATTGGTGGAAGGAAGGCATTAGGAGGAATATGCACAAGTTTTGTATTTTAGACTATGAGATTTTGCAGGAAAGGGAAAGGTTTAAAAAAAAAGTCAGTTTTGTATATACTTCAAAGTGACCCTGATTCAATTTTTATGAACTTACTCTTATGCCTATTTTAAGTGTGCTTAGGCATTTTCCTATCAATGGGGAAAAAAATAGTCAATTGTTTCTTCTTTTAAAAGAGTAGTTTAATTTATTTAAGTTTATGCATAGCATATAGCCACGTGGTCATAACTCACAAGTGGAGATGATAAGAAACTCTTGAGAATCAACCTTGTTAACAAACAAGACCTTTAGATCTCAAACCCAAAAACTTCAAATCTAAATGATTTCATCACAAGGAAAAAGATAGAAACACATTTACCTTGATGATCAAGATCAAGGGTAGAGAAACCTTGTTTCTAAACTCAAAATTCAATTCACTCCACAAGTAGTTTGATCAACGCTACTTGAATGATCCTTGCATGAAAATCTAATCACAAGATTGTTGGGGTGTATGCCCTAATCTCATGTCGTTTGTAACAATTCTTGTTTTAATGAATAAAAGTTATTTATTATTCAAACATTGTATCTCGCATTTTATAAACTTAATCCAATAAACTAAGCTCCAAGTCATACTTACACTACAACAAATTAGGGACAAGATAGCTTTCATTAACAACATTTTTACAAAAAGTTATTAATAATTATGAAATTTTGTCGCGTGGGCCCCACATAAAAGCAATCTATTGTGAAAAATTGAAGGGTTTTTTTCCGCTTAACCTTTCATTTTGTCGCTTAAACATCTCCCTTTTTCGTGCACCTCACCCAAACACATCTTTTTTCTACCGCAGATCCTCTTCAATTCTCACGCCTTCCTTTTTCTTTTCTTTAACCTCACAGAAACATCGGCAGTGTGGATGCCGAAATTTAGATGGATGGATCAACGGTGAATTTGTATTGTCGGGAACAATGATCTCCTGCAAAACAGGTTGTCACACCCCTTCCCGAACTACCTGCTACTTAGCCCGAAAGGCGGCGTGAAACCAACAGACATTGTTTACCTCTTAGCAATATCTGCTGATCCTGTTCTCCTGATAAACATACTATGTTCGCATATGGAACATTTTAACATAACACGATAAACCGGACAACTATTAAACATACACAAGGAGAAACCCTTCATAAGTCTCTCTTGGAAACTAAAAGTCAAGCGCATCAAAACAACACAAGACAACTCATTACTTATACAACCACTAATGTACAAAACTTCTATAACTATTTAACGACTTGCTACACAACACCAGCCACGTACAAACTAACAACTTATGAAACTTCCAAAGCAGACTATGGCGGGATGTCGGTACAAGGAGCTCGATCTCTACGAAAATGGTTGAAAACATTGAAAGAATGAGCTAAAAGCTCGGTGAGTGTCAATCTTTAAAACATTATAAGCTCACAGGTGAATCATAATAATGGCAGTTTATAAGTACAAAATAGCTCAACATCTGTTTGTAAACATTAACAAACCATGCTTCCAATTTATAGGTTTTAAGTCACCACTTGTGCATAGCACACAACTCGAAATGTACTAACTTTTCGAGGGTAGATAAATCAATAATTTAAAAGCTCATAACAATAAAGCACATGACATGACTCCACATCAAACCATAGAGGTGGTAGAGTTACATTTATTCCAATAAGGTTCATACCTCTCTCTCTCTCTCTCACGTGCACGTGGAATACCTTTATCGTTTGGTTTTCCTAATACCTTCTCTATGTCCTTCAAAGATTAAGGTAAAACCATTTACTACCCAAATACCTTCTCATTGTCCTTCAAAGATTTAGGTAAAACCATTTACTTCCCGGATACCTTCTCATTGTCCTTCATGATCGTGGATATCATGATTCATTCCCCTAAGTACCTTCTCGAATGTCCTTCAAGATTAGGGGTTAATCAAGATCAAGGCATAACTTGTTTGCCATGGAAATCATGTCTTTATAACACATACAACAATTTCTTGACAATTTCATATTATCATCTAAATATGTTCCCAAGTGGATTTAAACAAAACATTCTCTAAAGGAAAGCATACTTTCATAATTTAGTTTCCATACTTTGATTTATAGTTACAACTAATTCAAAGCATGCTTAGGTTCCATCATGAACCTTATGTTAGAAAACTCTATGAAGCCATTCACAACTAGTTCATTCAAGATGTAATTATCAACACTTATGTTCATGAAGAACAACATAGGTCAAACATAATTCTAAGATAGAGTCACTCACCGTATTAGAATTGGAACCTTGGCTTGTAAACTTGACCTATTTGCTCTTGGCCTGTCAAACAAGCCAAATCAATCATTAGAACCTCGAGCTCATGATTTTTGACCTTAAAATTTGCAAGAAAACACACTATCAAAATTCCAGCATTTTCAGATTTTCTGCCTTGTTTTTAGACAGCCATAACTTCTTCATTTCTCAGCCAAACAGGGTGAAATGTATACCAAACTCTTCCTTTTTGAATCCTCTAAAACTCTTATGAAGACATGAAAATGAGATTCCTAACGTATTGGTGAGAAATTACCTCAGTAGCTTAACCCCTAAAATGATTCTGCTGCTGTTCCAGATTCGGATTTCCTGCTGCACAACATATTTAACCTGATATTTAGAACATCTTTTAGACATTTTCTACTCACGATTTCTTCATGAAAGTTGTAGGAAATTAAATAAGCTTTCGAACCATACCAATTAGAGCTTCTAACTCCAAGTATTCGGATCAGAACAACCAAAACATCAGAGACTTCCCAGATTTGACAGCAAATTCTGTCTTCTGTCTTCCTCTTAACAAAACAGTAAGTTAACTTCAGTATTAGCTCGAGCTTCCTTCACAAATTTTGTTCCAAATTGAGTTAACTTTCATGTATCAAAACTCAACTCTTACCTCTTCTTGTTGAGCTCGAAAAGACCAAAACATCAGAACTTGTCTGAGTTGATCACTTTGCTGCTATACAATTAAGCTTTGAGTTCTCCTCCTTTCTTCTGCAATTCCAGCTCCAAACTCACGAAAATGGCTTCCATTTTCTTCCTTTCTCCTTCTCCCACGAAGCTTCAACTTTGGTTTTGATAAATAAAGAAGAAAATTGAGAAGATAAAGCCATTTTATAAACCAAGAGGCAAACTTTGTCCTTTTCCCCTTTTGCGTTTTCTTTTCTTTTCATTTTCTTTTCCTTTCCTTTATCCCTTTCTTTCTTTTCTTTTTAAAACACCAAAATAAGTGTGTTAAGAAACCCTAAGCATTTAGCCAACTTATCCCAAGTCCACAGAGACATATGATCTTCCATTCAATACATGATGCACCTAAAACTTCTCCAATTGCTAATGATTTGAACTTACTTCAATGCAACTTTTAATATGCTTATTTCAATGTTCACCTATCCCTTTATGAAGTTTAGACACATTGTAGCTCCAAATTCAATAGATTCCGAAATTCGATCACGACATCATTTAGTGCAACCTATCCGATTTTGCTTATTTCAAAACATCATAAACGAGTGATCAATGATAAAAGAGAATAGAGTTTAGGGCTTACAATTACTACCCCCTTAAGAGGAATTTCGCCCTCGAAATTCAGCACGAGAAAAGTTGTGGGTACTTTTCTTTCATTATGTTTTCGCTTTCCCATGTTACTTCCTCGACGTCGTGATTTCTCCACAAGACCTTTACCAGATGGTATTGACTTGTTCCTAAGTACTGTGAGGTTCTTCCTCATATGATAGATTCTCCTTAAGTTGTCTTGGTTCTACCTTGAGCACATGTGATGGATCGAAATGTATTTCTTGACATTGTTACATGGGAAACATTATGTACTCGAGATAGTTTTGGCCGGCAACTCCATCTCAGAGGTTCTTTGGCCCAACTTGTCTGTTACTTGATAAGGACCAATATATCTAGGGCTTAGTTTACCTTTCTTACCAAAACGAAGGACACCTCTCCATGGAGATAACTTCAAGAAAACTTGATCTCCAACACGGAATTCTAAGTCCTTTCGTTGCTTATCTACATAACTCTTCCGACGGTCTTGGGCTACTTTCTTCGATTCTCTCTGATTACGTTAATATTGTTTGTCATAACTTGCACCAACTCAGACCGATTAGCTTCCGCTCTTCTAGTTTATTCCAATATATGAGCGTTCTACATGGTCTTTTATCCAGAGCCTCAAATGGTGCCATGCCAATATTCGATCTAGTAATCATTATTATAAGCAAATTCCATAAGCGATAGGTGTGTATCCCAACTTCCTTTAAATTGAAGGACACATGCTCTCAACATGTCCTCTAAGGTCCGGATGGTCCTCTCTCGATCGCCCATCTGCTCGAGGATGAAATGTTGTACTAAACTTCGATTTTGTTCCCATAGCTTTACAGAAACTAGGCCAAAATATAGAAGTAAATCTCGGATCTCTATATCAAACTATGGACACTTTGGCACTCTGTATTGACTCACAATTTTGTCGACGTATAGCTTAACAAGTTGATCAAGTGTAGACGTCGATTTTAATCGGTATAAACATTGTTGTCTTAGTGAGTCTATCGACCATTATCATATACCATCATGTCCATTTGAAGTTCGTGGTAATCTACACAGAATAACCATAGTAATACGCTCCCATTTCCATTCCGACACTAGCAATGGGTTAAGGAGTCCTTTTTGCTTCTGTCTAACTGGTTTAACTTGCTGACAGATCAAACATCTATCAACATAATCAGCTATCTCTCATTTCATCCCAGGTCACCAATAAGTCTCATTCAAGGTTTTACACATCTTGATGCTTCCTGGATGCATAGCGTAGCTGAACTGTGAGCTTCCTCTAGAATAGCATCTTTAAGCTCACTAACACTCGGAAGGCATAGTCTTCCCTGTTTCTCTGAGCTCAAATCGATCTCATTTTAAATTTTGCTTCTGAGCCCTGTTTGGACTTTCCAAACATTTTCTGCAAGTTACTATTCTCTGATTGTCTTCTCACAATCTCTATTACGAGTGAAGGCCTGATCTGAAATTTAACTAAAAGACCCCCTGAATTCTCTGCAGTTTCAATTGCCTTAGAATTCCTTAAAGTACATAAAAATGTTGCTCGAATACCACACAAGGTATCCCTAGGAAGTCTTCACTTCCTGCTCAATGCATCTGCTACCACATTCACCTTACCAGGATGGTATTCTATAGTACAATCATAATCTTTAATAAGTTCTAACCATCTTCCTTGTCTCACATTCAACTCCTTCTAATCAAAGATATGTTTCAGACTCTTATGATCTGTGTAAATGTGACACCTTTCACCAAACAAGTAATGTTTCCGGATCTTCAGTGCTAGAACAACTGCTACTAGCTCGAGATCGTGGGTAGGGTAATTACATTCATGTTTTTTCAATTGTCTTGATGCATAAGCTATTACTTTTCCTTCTTGCACGAGCACAAACCCTAAACCTTGTCTCGAGGCATCACAGTAAATCACATACTCTTTTCCCGTTCTGAGAAGTGTCGAATAGGTGCTTGTAACTAATCTCTTTTTCACTCCACGAAAACTCGTTCACTGACTTGTCCGACCATTCAAACTTAGCATTCTTTTTTGTCAAAGCTAATAAGGGTAATGCTAATTGTGAGAAATCCTCAACAAACCGTCTGTAGTATCCTCGCCAAGCCTAGGAAACTACGTGCCTCTCTGTCGCACTAACTAGTCTCTCCAAGTTGTCCACAACTTTCACTTAATTGGATCCATACTAACACCATTTGTTGAAATATCATGCCCCATAAACACTACCTGATTCAACAAAAACTCACATTTGGTGAATTTAGCATACAACTGCTTATCTCGTAGTGTTTGTAGAATAATCCTCAAATGTTCCTCATGAGCTTTCCTGTCAATTGAGTAAACTAGTATATTATCAATAAATACTATCACGAACTGATCCAAATACTAGTGGAATATTCTCATTCATGAAGTCCACGAAAATCGCGGTGCATTCGTCAAACCGAACGACATTACTAAAAACTCATAATGCCCATACCTCGCTTCAAATGTTGTTTTAGGAATATCTGTTTCCCTTACCTTTAACTGATGGTATCCTGATCTCAAATCAATTTTAGGAAACACTGATGTTCCTCTTAACTGGTCAAACAAGTCATCTATATGGGGTAAAGGATACTTGTTACGTATCGTGACTTTGTTTAACTATCTATAATCAATGCATAATCTACTGATACCATCTTTCTTTTCACAGATAACACTGAGAGTTCTCCAAGGCGATACACTAGGTCCGATGTATCCCTTTATCTACTAGTCTTTATAACTGTATCTTTAGCTCCCTGATCTCACTTGGAGTCATTCTATACGGCGCCTGCGAAATAGGTGTTGTTCCTGGTAGCAATTCAATAGTGAACTCTACCTCCCTATCGTGTGTAACCCCAGACAGATCTGTTTGAAAACATCAAGAAACTCATTTACCACAGAACATCTTCTCCTCGGTTTTAGCTTTTCTTCCCGCACCTCCACTACGTGAGCAAGAAACGCCGTGCATCCTTTTCTCAACAATTTCGAGCTTTGAATGCTGAAATCAAACTCGTAGGAATAATCTTTCTTTCATCCCCTAAAACCACTTCAGCTAACCCTGGTTTCTTGAAAACAACTTCCTTTATATGGCAATCTCTGAAGCATAATGAGTAAGTACGAAATCCATCCTTAAGATTGCATCTCATACCTGCAAGTCTAGTGAAAGAAGATCCACTAACATAATAAGACCTTCTACTAAGACCTCATAGTCTCATAACACAACTGTATTGACTAGTAACACATCACCAACTAGGGTGTATATAACTAACCTTTTACATAAAGGTTCTAGCTTCCCCATTCAACTTAGTCAAGAACATACTAAAAACAAAGAAATGTGTAGCACCTTGTTCTATTAAAACAGGTGCAGGTACATTTCAAATAGTAATCGTACCAATAATCATATCTCGTGCATCCTCGACTTCTTCTTTGAGTCATAACCTAGACCTTTCCGTGTTGCCTAGGCCTCCTACAACTCTCTTTAGTTTAACACCACTGTGGTGCCTCTCTTGCAACTCACGATACTCTCATTGCTCTTCAACTAATCGGGACTTAACTCCTAGTCCTCTGCAAGGCGGTGTCCATAGTCATGGACAATCCTCTTGACATGTCCTCGGTTGTCGACACTAGTAGCATGTACCAACATTCACAAGACAATGACCTTGATGATTCTTGCAACATATCACACATGGAGTTTTCCTTGCTATACTGGCATAGACTCTTGCCCTCCCTGCAACTTGTTGCCAATCAAACAAACTAACTAGGTCCTTTTTAACTCTGCCTCTGATAGGCACTACCCACAATCATCTGCCTCGATGCCTGGCTACTTGGCTACTAGCTTGCTTCTTAAAGTCTTATTGACTTGGAAACATTTACTCCAAGTGTGAACCTCCGCTGCTCACGACCTTGGAAATCGCTTCTTTGCCAAGCCTCCACAACTAGGCTTACACGACTTCTCCTCTCTCTACTGCTACTACGCTCGCCACGTAGAGCGGTCTCTACCAGCTGAGAGAAGTCAGTCCACTTAGCAATGGTTGTAACTGGGGTACGTATCTCAGGTCGTAACCCTCTTTCAAATCGTCGACACCTATCGCTCTTAGATGCCACAATCACATCAACATACCGCGACAACTCGGTATATATTCTCTCATACTCAGCCACTGAAAGTGTATCTTGTTTTAGTTCTAACAAAATTCATCCCTCTCTACCTCTCGGTACGTGCTAGGGTAATATTTATTTTCAAATATACTTCTGAAAGTTTGCCAGTGTGAAGTACGTGCATCACTACAACTGGCTAACATCGATTTCCATCATCCTTCTACCTTCTTTGGCGGCAAGAATGTGGCCACAACATTTCGCTCCTCGTGAGCAACTCATAACATCAAAACATTTATCAAGCTTATTTAGCCAAACCTTAGCTTCAACTAGATCATTGGAACCCTCAAACACTGTGGCTCCTAATTCTTTTAGGTGATCTATTATATATGTCTTATCTGGATTACTTAGCCCTGCTACCTATGGCTCACCTACCTCCTGTGAGGAATTAGCATGCTGCTTAGTTTTGGCCACTATCCGAACTCTCTCGGGCACTAGATCTCCACCGGGATTGATCTTGGGTAGGATCCTGCGTCCGATCCTTATCTTGCCTGCATCAATGCGCTGAGTGCGTGGTGGCATGACTTCTATAACATATTAACATACTAGACATGTAATGAGTACTCAACTCAAACGCACAATTCTAGACTTGTGTTCACATTCTAGTCCCCGATGGACTTACTCTTGTCCTTACTTGGACCATGCTCGATTGGTTCTATTGAACTAACTCAATAACTTGCTATTTACTTTTCGCTTTCTTCTAGAGCTAACTTGCTCTGTCTCATTCCCATGGAGCTAATCGCTCTGATCCAAAATTGTCACACCCTTCCCGAACTACTCGCTACTACTTAGCCAGAAGGCGGCGAAACCAACAGACATTGTTTACCTCTTAGCAATATCTGCGATCCTGTTCTCTCCGATAAACATACTATGTTCGCATATGGAACATTTTAACATAACACAGCAGAAACTGGACAACTATTAAACATACACAAGGAGAAACCCTTCATAAGTCTCTCTTGGAAACTAAAAGTCAAGCGCATCAAAACAACACAAGACAACTCATTACTTATACAACCACTAATGTACAAAACTTCTATAACTATTTAACGACTTGCTACAACAAAACCACCACGTACAAACTAACAACTTATGAAACTTCCAGCAGACTATGGCAGGATGTCAGGTACAAGGAGCTCGATCTCTACCTGAAAATGGTTGAAAACATTGAAAGAATGAGCTAAAAGCTCAGTGAGTGTCAATCTTTAAAACATTATAAGCTCACAGGTGAATCATAATAATGGCAGTTTATAAGTACAAAATAGCTCAACATCTGTTTGTAAACATTAACAAACCATGCTTCCAATTTATAGGTTTTAAGTCACCACTTGTGCATAGCACACAACTCGAAATGTACTAACTTTTCGAGGGTAGATAAATCAATAATTTAAAAGCTCATAACAATAAAGCACATGACATGACTCCACATCAAACCATAGAGGTGGTAGAGTTACATTTATTCCAATAAGGTTCATACCTCTCTCTCTCTCTCACGTGCACGTGGAATACCTTTGGTCGTTTGGTTTTCCCTAATACCTTCTCTATGTCCTTCAGTATTAAGGTAAAACCATTTACTACCCAAATACCTTCTCATTGTCCTTCAAAGATTTAGGTAAAACCATTTACTTCCCGGATACCTTCTCATTGTCCTTCATGATCGGGATATCATGATTCATTCCCCTAAGTACCTTCTCAATGTCCTTCATGATTAGGGGTTAATCAAGATCAAGGCATAACTTGTTTGCCATGGAAATCATGTCTTTATAACACATACAACAATTTCTTGACAATTTCATATTATCATCTAAATATGTTCCCAAGTGGATTTAAACAAAACATTCTCTAAAGGAAAGCATACTTTCATAATTTAGTTTCCATACTTTGATTTATAGTTACAACTAATTCAAAGCATGCTTAGGTTCCATCATGAACCTTATGTTAGAAAACTCTATGAAGCCATTCACAACTAGTTCATTCAAGATGTAATTATCAACACTTATGTTCATGAAGAACAACATAGGTCAAACATAATTCTAAGATAGAGTCACTCACCGTATTAGAATTGGAACCTTGGCTTGTAAACTTGACCTATTTGCTCTTGGCCTGTCAAACAAGCCAAATCAATCATTAGAACCTCGAGCTCATGATTTTTGACCTTAAAATTTGCAAGAAAACACACTATCAAAATTCCAGCATTTTCAGATTTTCTGCCTTGTTTTTAGACAGCCATAACTTCTTCATTTCTCAGCCAAACAGGGTGAAATTTATATCAAACTCTTCCTTTTTGAATCCTCTAAAACTCTTATGAAGACATGAAAATGAGATTCCTAACGTATTGGTGAGAAATTACCTCAGTAGCTTAACCCCTAAAATGATTCTGCTGCTGTTCCAGATTCGGATTTCCTGCTGCACAACATATTTAACCTGATATTTAGAACATCTTTTAGACATTTTCTACTCACGATTTCTTCACGAAAGTTGTAGGAAATTAAATAAGCTTTCGAACCATACCAATTAGAGCTTCTAACTCCAAGTATTCGGATCAGAACAACCAAAACATCAGAGACTTCCCAGATTTGACAGCAAATTCTGTCTTCTGTCTTCCTCTTAACAAAACAGTAAGTTAACTTCAGTATTAGCTCGAGCTTCCTTCACAAATTTTGTTCCAAATTGAGTTAACTTTCATGTATCAAAAACTCAACTCTTACCTCTTCTTGTTGAGCTCAGAAAAGACCAAAACATCAGAACTTGTCTGAGTTGATCACTTTGTTTGCTATACAATTAAGCTTTGAGTTCTCCTCCTTTCTTCTGCAATTCCAGCTCCAAACTCACGAAAATGGCTTCCATTTTCTTCCTTTCTCCTTCTCCCACGAAGCTTCAACTTTGGTTTTGATAAATAAAGAAGAAAATTGAGAAGATAAAGCCATTTTATAAACCAAGAGGCAAACTTTGTCCTTTTCCCTTTTGCTTTTTCTTTTCTTTTCCTTTTTTCTTTTCCTTTCCTTTATCCCTTTCTTTCTTTTCTTTTAAAACACCAAAATAAGTGTGTTAAGAAACCCTAAGCATTTAGCCAACTTATCCCAAGTCTGTGAGACATATGATCTTCCATTCAATACATGATGCACCTAAAACTTCTCCAATTGCTAATGATTTGAACTTACTTCAATGCAACTTTTAATATGCTTATTTCAATGTTCACCTATCCCTTTATGAAGTTTAGACACATTGTAGCTCCAAATTCAATAGATTCCGAAATTCGATCACGACATCATTTAGTGCAACCTATCCGATTTTGCTTATTTCAAAACATCATAAACGAGTGATCAATGATAAAAGAGAATAGAGTTTAGGGCTTACACAGGTAGCTAACACCGGTGTGGTACTCAGCCACACGCACTCCGACGCTCAAGTTAGAAATGTTATTCTCTCGTCAAGTAGTCTCAAGCTAGAATATAGACAAAATGATTGCTTACCTTTTTTGGCACCACCAACGAGATAATATAGTCGTCCAATCGTAATGGTTCCTCCAGGGTTTAATTACCCACTAACCATTCATGATTGCGCTTGCTTAATGACAACGGTTACAAGAGTGGAACCGTTTCCCAATGTTCTCACATCTTCCACTACCTGTCGTAATGGTGCCTGTGGCATACCAAAAGACCAACCTCCCATGGTCTGGGGCCAACCCCAAGGGGTCGCCCTCTCCAGGTCGGGAGACCCCAGGCGAACCTCCTACGGTCGCCCGGGAGTGGCCCGGGGCCGACCCTAGGGGGTTGGCCTCTCCGGGTGGGGAGACCCTAGGCGAACCTCCTACGGTCGCCAGGGAGTGGCCCGGGGGCGACCCTAGGGGGTCGCTTCTCCAGGTCAGGAGACCCTGGCGCAAACCTTCTACTGTTGCCAGGGTGTGGCCAGGGGCCGACCCTAGGGGGTGGACCTCTCTAGGTCGGGAGACCCCAGGCGAACCTCCTACAGTCGCCTAGGAGTGACCTAGGGTCGGCCTCTCTAGGTCTGGAGACCCCGGGCGAACCTCCTATGGTCGCCTAGGAGTGGCCTGGAGCCGACCCTAGGGGGTGGCCTCTCCAGGTCGGGAGACCCTAGGCGATCCTCCTACGGTCGCCCGGGAGTGGCTCGGTGCCGACCCTAGGGGGTTGGCCTTCTGTGTTGGGTGACCTCGGGCGAACCTTCTACGGTCGCTCGGGAGTGGCCCGGGGTCGGCCTTCCCAGGTCGGGCTGACGCATTTAGTTTTCTATCTCGGGATCACCGGTGTTATCGAACCGGGTCCTATTTTTTGGCCATAACAGTTGCCCCACTTCCAATCTAACCCCATGGGTATATTCAATGGCGGTTTGGAAGTACATGGATGTCTCCACTCCTCTTTTTTCTGAGCGATACTCTCCTCACCACGAGAGTTGAGGTCGCTCCTATGGTGACATCTCCCATTGAGCTTGCGAGCCTCGACCGACACCCTACTTGATGCCAATGCACCCGATTCTCTCTGTCCCGTTCCTTGTTCCTGGCATCCCCTTACTCAGCTCTCGGGTCGGATCGGGAACGCTCTTCTATCTCTTATTATTTTTTACATTTTTTTTATATATATTACCTAATCATCATGCTAACTGATTTTACTTCCTTCTTGACTGTCGACATCAGACCAGAGTCGACCCCTGCCGCTATCGCTCTTCGATAGTTTGCTTGGAGGATCGTCGAGCCACTGCGAAGGTTAACTTTTATCGTCGGGTGACACCCTTTGACGATACTCCTTAGCGATACTCCTTTACGATACTCTTTGGCGATACTCCTCGGTGACGCTTTATCTATGCCAAAATCATGTCTCCTAGGAGGAACTGAAGCAGGCTCGCAGTTTACATGTCCAGGCAGCTCAGACCCCTGCAGACTGTACAAGGGACTACAACCCGTCCAAGCTGAATACGACTCCTACTGCTCTCAAGAAAGCAACATATCCACCTTCCAACTTAAACTGAAGGAGGGTGAGGATAAACTTAGATTCGTTGAAGACAAGCTCAAAGACTCCAGGTACTTGTCCGTGGCATTCAAACGTTTTGAAGAGTATACTGACTTCCAGAACGAAGCTATATGCTTCCAGGGATATTGTAATCCTCCTGGATCTAACTTTGGACCACCTGTCGAGCTTGGCCCTAGGGAACCCTCTAGGTTTGGGAATGACGACCAGGTCACTGGATTGGAGAATTCAGTCCCCGGAGAGAGTTTCCTAAGTGACATTCTCCTAGATGACGATCACGAACCTTGATCCTTATATATTTTTACTTTCATATTAACTTTCCTATATTATGCAACTTCTTATCGGAAATCAAACTGCACTTTCTTACAAGAGAATCTCGGATACCATAATTTTCTCATATTTATTCTCGTATCAGCATGCCCCTCCACCCACACAATCAGATAAGAAAATCGTTTGAGTGAAAAATTTCATCTTTAACTCGACAAAATTGGGTAATACATTGGTAACTTCGCACAAATGATAATTAAAAATACATCTCGAGAGGTTCGAAGTTTTATGGGTGATGAAGGGAATCGAGTCCCGCAGTGGAAGCGATTGTGAATCGCGCGCTCTTGATTTAGTTACAACGATTTAATTCAAGAACAAAACTAACTAGATTAAGCATACATAATGGACAGCAAGAAACATTACCTTTGAAGAACCTTTCTTCAAGTGCTCCTCTCTCCCACGATCACGATCTCAGCAACTGGAACACGAACGGACGAAGACACGACCACTAGATCTTCTTCGTTGTTCTCTACGTGAGGGAGGAATGTGGGTTCCCTTTAGGAGAGGTGAGGTATTTTGTGAGAGAGATGTGTGTTTTGGATCCCTTCCAACAACACAACAAATGCTTGGTAAAAACAACCATATATATCGGGAAATAGGATGGAAATGACCATCCTACCCCTCCTTTATTCTCTCTTTAGTATATAGTTTATATATGAATCTAATTCACATTAAAACTATATATTATATCAATTATATCATATATAATTGATATAACACCTCATGTATGAAATTGAACACTTCAATTTCATTCCTAACTTTATACCCTCAATATTACCATGTTGAGCCAACGGAGGGACCTAATGGACCTACAGTTCATGAGATCCAATGATATGAGATTAACTGATCAAACTCTTTTATCCAGTTAATCAATAATCATTAACTACAAGTCAATCCACTATAGACTTGTAGCTGCACTCTCCTCACTGTAGATAATATTGTGTCCACTGATATAGTCATTACCCATGAGTCGACCCTTCACAGGTTATTCGTAATTACAGCTGGGTCAAATTATCATTTTACCCTTGTGATTACCTCTTTGTTCTTTAAGTACCACTGATCCTCTAATGAACAACAAGTCTAAGGTCCTACCTTAGAGTCATACCCTCATAGAGGGGGGGGCCCGTTGTTCAAGACACGAGTCGGTTCTTGAGGAACAACCTATCTAATTCCTTAGTGTAAGAATGAGTGAATTCCATCTTGCATTAAGTTCCCACTACCTACGAGGTTACGTCGCCCTGAGAAGGTAGGCTTATTGAGTCGACTGCACTGGACTCTCACCCATACTAGTCTAAGGACAAACCCCTATAAGCGGAGTTCTTAACTTGCTCGAGATTCAGTCGAGTCACTAATGCCATCTATAAATTACCGGTCTTATCCTCGTTAACGGTGTTACACCGTTAGACTAATAATTTCTTGATCCTGGTCTTGTATGAACTCTTCATACAAGATGCCCCCACTCGCATGTCAACTACATGAATGAGTTGGATTACCTCATTTGTACTAATTACAAAATGGGTCGCATCCATGGTGTTTCCAAAATGAGGTTTCCAACCTTATTCTTATATCATAGACCATTTAGGTTATATTCTTGAACACAATCCAAATAGTGTCAACTACACTGATGTTCAAGATATATGTTATAACCTTGGAGCTTAGTTTATTGGATTTATAAAGCAAGACTGTAATTCTATCAAAACAAATAACCTTTTATTTAATTGATCAAAATTACACAAGTTTAGGGCATAAATCCCAACAATCTCCCACTTGACCTAAAGCTTGTGGAGTACTAAAACATTACAGAAATGTAAATACAATAAACTAGGGCATTTAAAACCCATTTGTACAAAATACTCCCACTTGCCCTAGTTGGGGAAGACTAGTAAACCTAGACCTTCTAGGTGACTCTCAAATATTCTAGCCGTGAGAGCCTTTGTAAAAGGATCAGCAACGTTGTGCTCTGAGGCTATCTTCGTGACAATCACGTCTCCTCTATGAACGATCTCCCGGATGAGATGATATTTCCGCTCAATGTGTTTTCCCCTCTTGTGACTTCGGGGTTCCCTTGAATTTGCCACTGCACCACTGTTATCGCAATACAGCGTGATGGGCAAAGTCATATTTGGAACAACTTCCAAATTTAGCATGAATTTCCTTAACCAAACGACCTCCTTAGCTTCTTCACAAGCTGCTACATATTCGGCCTCCATGGTGGAATCAGCGATGCATCCTTGCTTGACGCTTCACCATACTACAACTCTTCCGTTAAAAGTGAATACTGACCCTGATGTAGATTTTCGAGAATCTTTATCAGTCTGAAAGTCAGAATCCGTGTATCCTGTAAGGATCAGATCCTTATCCCCATACACAAGCATGTAGTTCCTTGTTCTCCGAAGATACTTAAGGATTGTTTTAACCGTTGTCCAGTATTCAAGTTCTGGATTGGATTGATACCTACTGATCATTCCAACTGCAAAAACAGATGTCAGGCCTAGTACACAACATGGCGTACATCGGGCTCCTAATAGCTGATGCATAAGGAATCCATCTCATATCCTCAACTTCTTGAGGTATCTTAGGACATTGTTCCTTAGACAAATGGATTCCATGTCTAAAAGGCAACAAGCCCTTTTTGGAATCTTGCATCTTAAACCTTGATAACACTTGGTATATGTAAGATGCTTGAGACAAGGCTAGTGTTTTATTCTTGCGGTTCCGGACAATCTGGATTCCAAGAATAAATTGTGCATCACCCAAATCTTTCATTTGGAATTGCGTAGCTAGCCAATCCTTAATGTCAGTAAGATAACCTACATCATTCCCAATGAGTAGGATATCATCCACATAGAGAATTAGGAATGCGACAGAACTATTGATGATTTTCTTGTAGACACTTGGTTCATCATCATTCTGGTCAAAACCATAAGATCTGATTGCCTCATCAAATCTTATATTCCAGGACCTAGAGGCTTGTTTCAGTCCATAAGTTGACCTTTTAAGCCTGCAAACCTTTTGCTCTTGTCCTTGTTTGATGAACCCTTTGGGTTGGTCCATGTAGATGTTTTCCTCAAGATTGCCATTAAAAAAGGCTGTCTTGACATCCATTTTCCATACCTCATAGTCATAATATGCGACAATGGCAAGAAGGATACGGATAGAGTTTACCATAGCAACATGTGAAAAGATCTCCTCATAGTCAATCCCTTCAACCTGGGTATAACCCTTTGCTACTAGTCTAGCTTTAAAGGTTTGCACCTTCCCATCTACACCACGCTTCCTCTTGTAGATCCAGTTACAACCTATAGGTTTTACCCCATTAGGCTTATTTACAAGATTCCAAACAGAATTGAAGTACATAGACTCCATTTCTTGGTCCATGGCTATGACCCATTTGTCTTTGTCTTTGTCAACCATTGCTTGATTATAAGTCAATGGATCCCCGCAGTTATCATCTGGTATAACAACTTGGGTTTCAGCTAAACCCATGTTGTTGGGTTTTATGTCCTAAAACTCGTGAGTTTGTAAATTGAATGTATATTCTATTTCGCAATAAAGTTATTATTGAGATTTATTCAGTAAAGGTGTTATTGAATAAAGTGAATTGTATATTTTCAAACTCTAATCCCTATACTATAGACCGTTGTGGCTATAACTTGAATCTGATCCACTTTTATGTCACACATAAAGCCGATGATTAACAAATGTTGATTAGCTAGGCTAAAGAGTTTGGTCGGTTAATCTTGTATCGTTGGAGCTCATGATCTGTTGGTCCATTAGGTCCACTTACTAGCTCGGACTAAGCCTTGTAACATTTTGAGAGAAACGAATTTGAATTGTTCAAATTCGGTTTTTGGAGAAAAGGTTAATTATATGTGAACTTAACGTGTCATAGTTTAATTATGAATTAAACTGTAATAAAGAAGAGGTTAAAATATTTAAATGTGATTTAAATATTTGTTCGGTTTATAACATGAATAGGGATTCATGTTTAAACGATCGATTTAAGAAATCGGGATTGGTCCAATTATTTAATTTAATATTTAATATTAAATTAAATAAATTATTTAAAATAAATTAATTAAATTAATAAATTTATTTTAATTTAAAATTAATTTTATATTAATTTTGAATTAAAATTAAATGAAAACTCAAATTTGATTTTGAATTTCAATTGGACCAAATGAAAAAGCATGAGCAAGCTTACTACTTTTTCAAATTCACTCAAATTGAGCACCTCCTTCTTGCTATTTCGAGGCCGATTTTTATCCGGTTCAGGTGTTTTTAGACCGGTTCTGACTATTTCGAGGCCGATTTTTTCTTTATGGAGGTCCGTTTTACCATTCGGAGGCCCGGTTTAGCCTTTTACAGCCCGATTCAACTTTTTGAAGGTCTGGTTCACACATATGCAAGCTGGTTCGAAGTGGTTCGATTTTAATTCTAGATTATTATTGTAATAATTTAGTTGTTTGCTTGCATTAGATGCCAAAACCAGTCCACTTTAGTGTGTTTAATTAATTATGCATTGTGAATGTATGTTTTAATTAAATTCCCTGATTGTATGTGCATAAAGTATGCCATATAGATTTTAAAATCCCACCATATGAAGCATGCTCCATGCATTGAAAGTATGTTATAAGTGTTATAATATATAGTATGCATGAATTAGGGTTTCATAGGAATTAATATAAGTGTTATATTAGTTTATGAAACAAATATTATATGTTTTAATTATAATTAATATAAAGGTTATATTAATTAAAAATTAAACATATAAATGTTATGCATTTATTCATGTGATGAATTTGTTATAAAATGTATGTATATTCATGTGATGAATGATCAAGCAATTTATAACATAGAAATGCATGTAACTTAAGGTTAATTAATTAGTTTTAAAATGGTTTTAGAACTAGAAATTAATTAGACCTTAGGTTATCTAGTTCTAAAAAGATTAGAATTAGGCAACCAATAATTTATAAACTGTGATTAAAGAGGGACTCTGTCTAAGGAAGGTTACAGCTAGGTTTTGGGGTACTTAGGTCGATTTGGAAAGCGGAACACCCTACAGGAACCAACACGGGAGTGAATTTAATCCAGAGGTTTATAAATTATTCTCGTGAGTGCGTTTATTAAAAGTTAATAAATTAAACTCATAGACCTAGGTTTATTAAAAGGTTAATAGACTTAGGTAATTCCAGTATAATAGTTATATTGGTAGAACTTAGGTCGTATTTTTTTTTAGCCGAAATATGCCTAAGTAAATGTATACCCAAACTGTTTAAAATACTTAGTGGGAGTGAAAATGTATATATGATATATCAATTTCCTCTTACGCTTTTCGTGAAGTTCACACCGTGAGATTTATGCTCGGCCTCGTGATGTCAATAGGGCATCCCCATTCGGATGGTATTTGCATAAATCAAGAGCAAGGTGAATGGAAAAAGTATTTATAGTATGTGGGAGAAGGAAGTGTGTCACACCTCCTATGGTCTCCTCCATTAGGTTGGACCGTGAGATTCCCATGTTGCGCCGCAGGTTGCCCGTAGTAGCACCATCCATTCGGAGGGATGTAACATGGGATTCGGAACAACTCAAACTCCAGAAATGGATAGGGTCTCTTAGGTCCATTCCCAGCTTTGACTATCCAAATCGGTAGCATTGTTGGGGCCGACCTCTGAGGTCTGAAAATGGCGGGTCACACTTACAAGAATCGCTAAGTGTTAGTGAATTCTTGACCAAAGTAGCAATAACTAGAATGCTATAGGAATAAGAGTTATTCTGATATTAGCATTTAGTCAAGAATGTCTTGGTTCAGTGAAGGAGTGGTTGACTGCCCTTCGGTAGCGGTTTCTCTGACTCACTGAAGTATCGTTGCAAAAAAATAAATAATGAGATTATGGGTACATTATTACTTTTGCTAAATTCTTAATTGGATGCATGTTATGGGTTAAAAGCAATTCACTAATAGAATATGTTCTCTTTTCAGCATGTCGAGCTCTTTTATTCAATTACTTGCCTCCGACAAACTTAACGGCGATAACTTTGGAACTTGGAAATCAAACTTGAATACGATTCTTGTAATTGATGATCTAAGGTTCGTCTTGACGGAGGAATGTCCTCCCCCTCCCGGCTAAATGCCTGCAACTCGAAACGATTCGGGATGCATTTGACAAATGGACTAGGGCTAATGATAAAGCTCAGGTCTACATCTTAGCCAGCATATCTGATGTGTTGTCTAAGAAACATGAGGGCATGATCACCGCAAAAGAGATCATGGGATCATTACAGGCCATGTTTGGACAACCATCCTCATCGGTCCGTTATGATGCTCTCAAGTACATTTACAACTCCCGAATGAAAGAGGGAACATCTGTTAGGGAGCATGTCCTTAATATGATGGTCCACTTCAACGTGGCAGAGGTAAACGGGGTTGTCATTGATGAGAACAGTCAGGTTAGCTTTATAATGGAATCTCTTCCGAAGAGTTTCCTGCAATTCCGCACCAACTCGGTGATGAACAAGATAGAGTATAACCTGACTACTCTACTTAACGAGCTCCAGACATTCGAGTCCCTGATGAAATCAAAGGGAAAAGAGAAGGAGGCAAATGTTGTCACTTCAAGGAAGTTCCTAAGAGGATCATCCTCAGGGACTAAGTCTGGTCCTTCTTTTTCTAAGAATAAGGGTATTCAGAAGAAGAAGAAGGATAAAGGGAAGGAAAAAGCTCCCATACGCATGAGTTAAAGCCACAGAAAATGTTTCTATTGTGGTGAAGACGGCACCTTTGAAGAGAAACGCACTCAAGTACCTTGCAGAAAAAGAAAGGCGAGAAAGAAAAACAAGGTAAATATGATTTACTCGTTGTTGAAACATGTTTAGTGGAACATGATGATTCTGCCTGGATACTAGATTCAGGAGCCACTAACAATGTGTGTTCTTCTTTTCAGGAAATTAGTTCCTGGAGGCAGCTTGCTGATAGTGAGATAACTCTCAGGGTTGGAACAGGAGAGGTTGTCTCAGCTAAAGCAGTGGGAGCAGTGAAGTTGTTATTTAGAGATAAATTCGTTTTATTAGAAAATGTACTTTTGGTTCCTGGAATCAAAAGAAATCTTGTATCTTTCTCTTGTTTACTTGAACATATGTATAAAGTGTCTTTTGATTATAATGAAGCGTTCATTTGCAAAAGAGGTGTACGAATATGTTCTGCTAAACTTGAAAATAACTTATATGTGTTAAGACCAACAGAGATAAAAGCTATTTTGAACACTGAGATGTTTAAAACAGCTGATACTCAAAATAAAAGGCAGAAGATTTCTCCAAGTACCTATCTTTGGCACTTGAGACTAGGTCACATTAATCTCAATAGGATTGAGAGATTGGTTAAGAGTGGTCTCCTAAGTCAGTTATAGGACAACTCCTTACCACCATGTGAGTCTTGTCTTGAGGGAAAAATGACTAAACGACCTTTTTCTCAAAAGGGATATAGAGCCAAAGAACCCTTGGAACTCATACATTCGGATCTCTGTGGTCCAATGAATGTTAAGGCACGAGGAAGGTATGAATATTTCATCAGTTTCATTGATGATTATTCAAGGTATGGCTATCTTTACCTAATGCATCATAAGTCCGAAACCCTTGAAAAGTTCAAGGAATATAAGGCAGAGGTTGAGAATTCGTTAGGTAAAACGATTAAAACACTTCGATCAGATCGAGGTGGAGAGTATGGATTTAAGATTCCAAGACTATATGATAGAACATGGAATCGTATCCCAACTCTCAGCACCTGGTATACCTCAGCAGAATGGTGTATCTGAAAGGAGAAATAGAACCTTGTTAGACATGGTTCGATCTATGATGAGCTACGCTCAACTGCCTAGTTCGTTTTGGGGATATGCAGTAGAAGCTGCTACATATATTTTGAACATGGTTCCCTCTAAGAGTGTTTCATAAACACCCTATGAGTTATGGAAAGGGCGTAAAGGTAGTTTACGTCACTTCAGGATTTGGGGATGTCTGGCACATGTGCTAGTGTCCAATCCAAATGATGTGAATCAAACCATTGATCCATTGCATGTACCTGAAGGAGCAATAACAAGGAGCAAGGCCAAGAAGATTCAAGAGGCTTTCACATTGCATCTCCAAAAGCTCGTGAATACACAAGGAGAGACCAAGATTTTTGAGCCTAAAATTCTTTATAATGTTAGTACAACAAGTAAAGAGGAGAATGGAGTGAAGATGGCACGGGAAAAGTTGTCTAGTTTGAAAGATGGCACGGGAAAAGTTGTCTAGTTTGAAAGATGGCACGGAGGACAAAAAAAGTGTGCGAGAAAATGTGAACAGTGGTCATGTCTAGATTGCACCTCTTGGGATTTCGTGATGTCAAACCTCGTCAAACGAAATAGTCATGCATGGCGGATTCTATAGTAGATAATTAAGACCATTTAAAGCATTTCTATGTTTTCTGTTCCATATTTAGAGCTCTCAAACGTTGTGCAATCAAGTTTTAAATTCCTAGGTCAATTTTTTTCTTCATTTTACATTTAATGTTTATTAAAGACTTTTGGTCTTTGGTGCTTTGCCACGACCATTTTGGCCTATTTAAAGGCTTGTATTGGCATGGAAAAGGCGTAACCTTATGAAAAAACTTGTGTTTTGTTTAGCCCCATTTGGTGTTAACTTTCTTTCAAATCTTGCTTTAGGTTTGATGTTTAACCGATTCATTGGATTAGCCCCGATCAAGCTAATTGCGGGTGAGTCGTCTTAGGATCTAGGAGTGACCATCCTTATTCTAAGTTTGATCTAAGAGTGATTCATCTTCTAACTAAACTCTTAGTTGGAATCAATTCGTTAAGTTAGCCTTGTTCGTGACGTTTGCAAAGATCCTAGAAGGACCTCTAGCTTTGTTAAACCAACAAATCCGCGCTTATCATTTGGTATCGAGCTCGTTGGTCGACATCCTTTGGCCGACTCTCTAGAGGTGAAATATCTTCAATTTGCTTTACTTTATTTTCTCATCATTTTTTTATCATTTACAAAGTTTAATACAAGGCATCCTACAACTTTTCTTCCATTTCTTTGTGTTTAGTTCTTGGATAAAAAAACAGTAGCAAAAAGTAAAAAAAAAAAAAGATAGCAAAAAGTGAAAAAAACAAAGCAATGTAAAAAAGTGAAAAAAATAGTAGCAAAGAAAAAAAAGTGTTCAAGGATCCAAGACATACAAAAGTTCTTGATTTTAAATTTTATTTTCTCAAAACTTTGAGTTGTAGATCCTTAGGATGAGTTTCTCGAGTCTTAGCTTGTGAAAGGTTATCATTGATTTAGTTTTATATCAAGTTGAAAAGCAAGGTTGCACCAAATTTTTAAACCAACCCTTACATCTTTGACCTAGTACCAAAAGCCTATCCTTGAGTGATAAACACACGAGTGTCCTTGAGTGATATCTTGGTGAGAAGTGTGGAGAGGTCCTTATAAAAAAAAATGTCACAAGATAATAAAGAAAAAGTTCCAAGTGGTAGATCCAAATATGGCTATTCTTCAAGCAATTCAAGGTATGATGGAGATGATGAGAGAAGAAAGGGAAGAAAGGAGAGCACAACAACAAAGAGAAGAACGAATCTTGCAAGAAGATGAAGGCATGTTTGATTTACAGTACAAGAAAGAAACTTAGGAGGAAGAGGAAATGTGAGGGGAAGAGGAAGAAATAACGTTGCAAACATTGTGCAACCTAGAAGAGCGGAAAGAGTGAATGAAGAAAGGGATAGCGGAGTGAAACTCAGGGTACGGCGGACTCCGAGGCATACTTGCAATGGGAAAGAAAAATAGAACATGTATTTGATTGTAATACATATAGTGAGAATAAGAAGATGAAACTTGCCATTGCCGAATTCACCAATCATGCGGGAGAATGGTATCAACATCTCAAATCCGAGAGAAGAAGGAAAGAGGAAGATCCAATAGAAACTTGGGAAGAACTTAAAGAAGCCATGAGAAAGAGGTATGTTCCAAAACATTATGAAAGAGATTTGAAAACTAAATTGCAATCTTTGAGACAGGGAACAAAAAGTGTTGCTGAATATTATCAAGAGATGGAGTCCTTGATGGAAAGAGCAAAAATTCGAGAAGAAGAGAAAGACACCATGTCTCGATTCCTTGGAGGTTTGAATCGAGAAATTGCTCATCCGGTTGATAGAAATCCACCACCTTACCTTGAAGATATGTATCATTATGCTATCAAAATTGAAGCTCAATTGAAGGAAGAAAAGGAGCATTCAAAAGGTATACACCTAAAGCTAGTACCTTTTCAAACTCTAATGCATGGAACAAGGATAGTTTTGTGAATAGGAATGAACCGACACAACAAAGAAGCAAGTTTTTTGCTGCCAAAAGAGTGGAGGCCGAAAGCTCCAATGCTAAAAAGAATGAAGCTTCAAAGGAGGTAAGGGAAAAGTCTAGTTCTATTCAATGTTGGAAGTGCAAAGGATTTGGACACATGAGCAAAGAATGTGTCAATAAAAGAGTTATGGTGATAAGAAATGGTGTAGTTGATTCGGAGGATGAATGTGAGGAGCATGATGCCCCATTTGAGGAAGAATCAAAATATGTGATGATGAGTATGTTGAAGAAGGTAACTCCATATCGTTGATCACAAGAAGGGTCCTTAGTATGCAAATCAAGGAAGACAAAGTTGAAGACCAAAGGAAAACTTGTTTCACACAAGATGCCTAATTAAAGGAAGTCCATGCAGTTTGGTGATTGATAGTGGGAGTTGCACAAATGTGGTAAGTAGTTTTCTTGTAAAGAGACTTCAACTTACTACCCGTCCACATCCAAAACCATACAAACTTCAATGGTTGACAAACAAAGGAGAACTTAAGGTAAATTCTCAAGTTCTTATTCCTTTTACTTTGGGAAGATATAAGGATGAAGTACTTTGTGATGTTTTACCTATGCATGCGGGATATATTGTTAGGCCGACCTTGGCAATATGATAGAGAGGTCACATTTGATGGAGTGAAAAATAAGTATTCGTTTACTTTCAACGGGAAGAAATTTACTTTACTTCCATTGTCTCCATATGAAGTACATTGTGATCATTTGAAATTAGAGAAGAAAAGAAAAGAGTTTGAAGAACAAGAGAGAGAGAGAAAAAGTAAGCTAAAAGAAAAGAGAAGAGTGAAAAGAGAGAGAGAAGTGAGGGGCAAAAGGTGAGTGAAAACCAAGAGAGAAAAAAAGAGTGATTTTGAGGAAAAAGAAAGAATGTGAGTTTGGTTATAAGAAAGGGGAAGTGAGGAATGTGTTGTTGACACAACAACCAAAATTTGTACTTATGTGCAAAGGAATGTGTCTAACAACTAACCCAAAATCTAATGATGTTTTGCCAAGTTCTTTTAAGTCTCTTTTGCAGGAATTTAATGATATGTTTCCACATGAAGATGCACCTACGGGTTTACCTCCTTTAAGAGGGATTGAACATCAAATTGACTTCATACCCGGGCAACTCTTCCAAACATGGCGACTTATAGGACCAATCCAACCGAGACTAAGGAGATTCAAAGGCAAGTAGAAGAACTCATGGATAAAGGTTATGTTAGAGAAAGCATGAGTCCTTGCTCCGTTCCGGTGATTTTGGTACCCAAGAAGGATGGCACATGGAGAATGTGTGTTGATTGTCGAGCCATCAACAAGATAACGGTAAAAATATCGACATCCCATTCCTAGATTGGATGACATGCTAGATGAATTACATGGTGCTAATCTGTTTTAAAAATAGATCTAAAAGTGGTTATCATCAAATTCGAATGCATGTGGGAGATGAGTGGAAAACGGCTTTCAAAACAAAATTTGGACTTTATGAGTGGCTTGTTATGCCATTTGGCCTTACTAATGCACCAAGTACTTTTATGAGGCTAATGAATCATGTGTTGAGAGAGTACATTGGAAAATTTGTTGTTGTGTACTTTGATGATATTCTTGTTTACTCAAAAGCTTGGATGATCATATTTTGCATGTTAAGACAATTTTACTTAAACTTAGAGAAGAGAAGCTATATGCCAACTTCAAAAGTGTAGTTTTTGTCTAGACCAAGTCAATTTCCTAGGTTTCATTGTTGGAAGGAATGGTGTGCAAGTTGATGAAGAAAAGGTAAAGGCTATCCGAGAGTGGCCAACACCTACCAATGCAAATGAGGTGAGATCTTTTCATGGTTTGGCTAGTTTTTATAGGAGGTTTATTAAGAATTTCAGTAGTATAGCCTCACCATTAAATGAACTTGTCAAAAAGCATGTGAAATTTGAATGGACAGAAAAACAAGAAGATGCATTCAATGAATTAAAAGATAAATTGACCAATGCACCTTGTCTTGCTTTACCTAACTTTGACAAATCTTTTGAGATTGAATGTGATGCGAGCGGGATAGGTATAGGAGCTGTTTTGATGCAAGAAAAGAGGCCAATCATGTTCTTTAGTGAGAAGCTAAATGGAGCACAACTCAACTACTCGACATATGACAAAGAACTGCATGCACTTGTGAGGACTTTGCAAGTTTGGCAACATTACTTGTGGCCAAAAGAGTTTGTCATCCATACTGATCATGAAAGTTTGAAGCACCTCAAAAGCCAAACAAAGCTAAATAGGAGGCATGCAAAATGGGTAGAATTCATTGAGACATTTCCTTATGTCATCCATTACAAAAAAGGTAAGGATAATGTGGTGGCCGATGCATTATCAAGAAGGTATGCATTATTTTCTTCCCTTAGTGCAAAGATTCTTGGTTTTAAACATATGATTGAGTTTTACAAAGTTGAGAAATCTGAATTTCATGATGTGTATATGCAATGTTTAGGAGGAAACAACGTACATGATCATGTTGTATTTGATGGTATGCTTTTAGGAAGGGTAAACTTTGCATTCCTAAGTGTTCTATTCGAGAGTTACTTGTGAAGGAAGCTCATGGGGGAGGTCTTATGGGACATTTTGGGGAATTTAAAACATACAACATGTTGTGTGAACACTTTTATTGGTTGAAAATGAGGAAGGATGTGAATAAAGTGTGCAAGCAATGTTTCAAATGTAAGGAAGCTAAGTCTAAGACACAACCACATGGACTTTATACACCTTTTGATGTTCCTAGTGAACCGTGGGTTGACATTAGCATGGATTTTGTTCTAGGATTGCCAAAGACTAGGAGACATCATGATAGCATTTTTGTGGTGGTTGATAGGTTTAGTAAAATGGCACATTTCATTCCATGTAACAAAACAGATGATGCAACTAATATAGCTAATCTATTCTTTAGGGAAGTGGTTAGATTGCATGGCATTCCAAAAACCATTGTAAGTGATAGAGATGCCAAATTTTTAAGTCATTTTTGGAAAGTTTTGTGGGGTAAATTGGGAACTAAGCTTTTGTTTTCTACAACTTGTCACCCCCAAACCGATGGGCAAACCGAGGTGGTTAATAGAACTTTAGGGGCATTGCTTAGATCGCTAATTTCTAAGAATCTTAAGTCTTGGGAAGAGACTCTACCTTTTGTGGAGTTTGCATACAATAATAGAGCGATACATAGCACCACTCATTGTTCACCTTTTGAGGTTGTGTATGGATTTAATCCCTTAACTCCTCTAGATTTATCACCTTTACCACCTAATATGTTTTCTAGTGATGCAAATTGTTTTTCTAAAGTCAATACATCAAAAATTTGCACAAAGAAGTCAAGGAAAGGATTGAAAAGAAGAATCAAAAGCTAGTCACTCAAAAGAACCAAGGGAGAAAGAAATTAATTTTTAAACCGGGTGAATGGGTTTGGGTTCATCTACGAAAGGAACGGTTTCCGGATCAAAGGAAGTCTAAACTTCAACCAAGGGGAGATGGTCCATTTCAAGTATTAGAGCGGATCAATGACAATGCATACAAACTAGATCTCCGAGGTGAGTACAACGTAAGTTCTACTTTTAATGTTGCTGATTTAACTCCTTTTGATGTAGGAAATGAAGACTTTGATTTGAGGACAAATCCTTTTAAAGAAAGGGGGGATGATGTGAATCAAACCATTGATCCATTGCATGTACCTGAAGGAGCAATAACAAGAAGCAAGGCCAAGAAGATTCAAGAGACTTTCACATTGCATCTCCAAAAGCTCGTGAATACACAAAGAGAGACCAAGATTTTTGAGCCTAAAATTCTTTATAATGTTAGTACAACAAGTAAAGAGGAGAATGGAGTGAAGATGGCACGGGAAAAGTTGTCTAGTTTGAAAGATGGCACGGAGGACAAAAAAAGTGTGAGAAAATGTGAACAGTGGTCATCTAGATTTCACCTCTTGGGATTTCGTGATGTCAAACCTCGTCAAACGAAATAGTCATGCATGGCGGATTCTATAGTAGATAATTAAGACCATTTAAAGCATTTCTATGTTTTCTGTTCCATATTTATAGCTCTCAAACGTTGTGCAATCAAGTTTTAAATTCCTAGGTCAATTTTTTTCTTCATTTTACATTTAATGTTTATTAAAGACTTTTGGTCTTTGGTGCTTTGCACGACCATTTTGGCCTATTTAAAGGCTTGTATTGGCATGGAAAAGGCAGAACCTTATGAAAAAAACTTGTGTTTTGTTTAGCCCCATTTGGTGTTAACTTTCTTTCAAATCTTGCTTTAGGTTTGATGTTTAACCGATTCATTGGATTAGCCCCGATCAAGCTAATTCTGGAGTGAGTCGTCTTAGGATCTAGGAGTGACCATCCTTATTCTAAGTTTGATCTAAGAGTGATTCATCTTCTAACTAAACTCTTAGTTGGAATCAATTCGTTAAGTTAGCCTTGTTCGTGACGTTTGCAAAGATCCTAGAAGGACCTCTAGCTTTGTTAAACCAACAAATCTGGCGCTTATCACCAAAGAAACTGGAACATCGTTCAAAATTATGCCTATTCGTAGGATACTCCAAAGAAACGAAAGGTGGTCTGTTTTATGATCCTCAAGAGGACAAGGTGCTTGTGTCGACGAAATGCCACGTTCTTAGAGGAAGACCACATGAGAGATCATCGACCTCGTGAGCGGTAATTGTCTTAGCGCGAAATTTCCGAGGAAGCTACGGATAAATCAACAAAAGTTGTTGATCAAGCTGGTCCTTCTCAAGAGTTGAGAATGCCTCGACGTAGTGGGAGGATGTTAGACAACCCGATCGTTACATGGGTTTAATCAAAACCCGTGTCGTCATACCGATGATGGCATAGAGGATCCATTGACCTATAAAACAGACAATGAATGATATGAGAGAGACCGATTGGATTAAAGCCATGGACCTCGAAATGGAGTCAATGTACTTCAATTCAGTCTGCGAACTTGTAGATCAACCAGAAGGTGAAAGACCTATTGGTTGCAAGTGGATCTACAAGAGGAAACGAGATCAAGCCGGTAAGGTGCAAACCTTTAAGGCTCGACTTGTGGCAAAGGGTTATACCAGCAGAAGGGTGGACTATGAAGAAACCTTCTTCCTCTGTTGCCATGCTTAAGTCGATTAGAATACTCTTGTCCATTGCCACGTTTTATGATTATGAAATTTGGCAAATGGATGTCAAGACAGCCTTTTTGAATGGCAATCTTGAAGAGAGTATCTATATGGATCAACCAGATGGGTTCAAAGTTCAGTCGTGAGAGCAAAGGTTTGCAAGCTTAAGCGGTCCATTTATGGATTGAAACAAGCATCTAGATCTCGAATATAAGATTTGACATCGCGATCAAATCTTATGGCTTTGAAACGAGAATATTGACGAGCCTTGTGTCTACAAGAAGATAGTCAATACTACTGTAGCTTTCTTAGTCTTATACGTAGACGATATCCTGCTCATTGGGAATGATGCGGGATTCCTGACTGGCGTTAAGCAATGGCTAGCGACCCAATTCCAAATGAAAGATTTGGGAGAAGCTCAGTTTGTCCTTGGAATCCAAATTGTTCGGAATCGCAAGAATAAAACGCTAGCGCTGTCTCAGGCATCTTATATTGACAAAATGTTGATTAGATAAGATGCAGAATTCCAAGAAGGGTTTATTACCTTTCAGGCATGGAATTCATCTGTCTAAGGAACAATGTCCTAAGACACCTCAAGAAGTTGAGGATATGAGACGCATTCCCTATGCATCAGCTGTCGGAAGTCTGATGTATGCCATGCTATGTACTCGACCCGACATATGCTATGTAGTGGGAATTGTCAGCAGGTATCAGTCCAATCCTGGATATGATCATTGGACTGCCGTTAAGAATATCCTCAAGTATCTTAGGAGAACGAGGGACTATATGCTTGTGTATGGCGCAAAGGATTTTATCCTTGCAGGATACACTGACTCTGATTTTCAGACTGATGTAGATTCGAGGAAATCTACATCAGGATCAATCTTCACTCTTAACGGAGGAGCTATAGTATGGAAGAGTATAAAGCAAGGTTGTATTGCTGACTCCATCATGGAAGCTGAGTATGTCGCAGCTTGCGAAGCAGCGAAGGAGGCTGTATGGCTTAGAAAATTCTTTACTGATTTGGAAGTTGTTCCAAATATGAATTTGCCTATCACTCTTTATTGTGATAATAGTGGTGCAGTGGCAAATTCTAAAAAACCTAGAAGCCATAAGCGCGGAAAGCATATAGAGCGCAAATATCATCTCATCAGGGAGATTGTGCAACGAGGAGACGTGATCTTCACGCAGATCGCTTCGGAGCACAACATTGCTGATCCGTTTACAAAGCCCCTCACGGCTAAAGTGTTTGAGGGACACCTAGAGAGTCTAGGACTTCGGGTTGCACAATAGGACAGTTTTCTTGCCCAGCATGTTTGACTCCACCGACGTTTTAGTCCAAGTGGGAGTTTGTTGGGTTTTATGTCCTAAAACTCGTGAGTTTGTAAATTGAATGTATATTCTATTTTGCAATAAAGTTATTATTGAGATTTATTCAGTAAAGGTGTTATTGAATAAAGTGAATTGTATATTTTCAAACTCTAATCCAATAAAGAACCCTTGGCTATAGTATGTATACTTGAACTTTATGTGTGACATAAAAGTGGATCAGGTTCAAGTTATAGCCACAACGATCTATAGTATAGGGATAGGGTTGGCTACCTTATCCTGGGGACACTATGGACGCGACCCACTTTGTAAAGTACAAACGATGTGATCCTGAATCATTCATGTGGAGACATGCGAGTGGGGGCGTCCTATGCAATGAGTTTGCATAAGATCGATCGAGAAATAGTCACTTAGACTTTATAACTCAGTTCTTGTCTTAATCGACTATATTCATACGATGACCTAGGTAACTCGATCTTAATCTTGAGCGTGCCATGAACTCCTGTTTATTCGGATTATCCTTAGATTTGCATGGGTGAGAGTGGCCTGAGATTGCCGACTCAATAAGCCTCCCATTTCAGGGATAAGACCAGGTAGATAGCTGGGAACATAGTTCTGCAAGATGTAATTCACTCCTAGCGGTTAGAGATTAGTAGAGAGGTTGTTCCCTTAAGTGCTGACTCTGGGTCTTGAACAAAGGGCCCACCCCTCTCATTGGCTCGAGAGGGATTCGGTTTGTTGGTTGGACCACAAACCAATTGTTCATTAGAGGATCAGTGGGACTTAAGGAACAAGAAGTAATTACAGGAGTAAAATGGTAATTTTGACCCAGCTGTAAATACGAACGACCTGTGAAGGATCGACTTACTAATCATGGTTATATTGAGTGGATAGAAATATATCTACAGTGAGGAGAGTGCAACCACTAGGCTTTAGTGGAGTGTCCCGGTGGTTAACGAATGTTGATTAGCTAGGCTAAAGAGTTTGGCCGGTTAATCTTGTATCGTTGGAGCTCATGATCTGTTGGTCCATTAGGTCCCCTTACTAGCTCGGACTAAGCCTTGTAACATTTTGAGAGAAAAGAATTTGAATTGTTCAAATTCGATTTTTGGAGAAAACGTTAATTATATGTGATATACTTAACGTGTCACAGTTTAATTATGAATTAAACTATAATAAAGAAGAGGTTGAAATATTTAAATGTGATTTAAATATTTGTTCGGTTTATAACATGAATAGGGATTCGTGTTTAAATGATCGATTTAAGAAATCGGGATTGGTCCAATTATTTAATTTAATATTAAATATTAAATTAAATTAATTAATTAAAATTAATTAATTAAATTAATAAATTTATTTTAATTTAAAATTAATTTTATATTAATTTTGAATTAAAATTAAATGAAAATTCAAATTTGATTTTGAATTTCAATTGGACCAAATGAAAAAGTATGAGCAAGCTTACTACTTTTTCAAATTCACTCAAATTGAGCACCTCCTTCTTGCTAAATCCTTCTCATCTTCTTAACTTCTCCTAGCTTGAAGAAGCTTTTGGTTTCTTTAATTGAAGAAGAAACCATTAGATTAAGTAGGAATTTTCAGAATTGAGATAACTCTCGTTTTTAAGACCTTTCTCCCATCTCTCTTCAAATTCTCTCTATCAAAGATCCCACAATATGTTCCAAGGCCTGAGGATAGTAGGGAAGACACTAGAGGTTGTCCACAAAGTGTTTGTAACAAGAAATTGCCCACGGATTAGGAGAATTTTGAACAACAAAGGTATGTGTTCATACTCTCTGTTTTTCCAGTTTTGAGCATGCTTTTTATTTCGTAAAATTGATCAACTTAGAGTGTTCAAGATCCAAAATTGCTTCCGCTTTCTTAATCTACACTCTTTCATATGTAACGGTCATGCTGTATTACAACCCTCCCACTACGTCGAGGCATACTCAACTCTTGAGATGGACTCTCTTGACTAGACAAACTAGTATCAACAACTCTTGTTGATGTACTAGTGTTCTTAGCAACCTTTTCTATTGTTCCGTCTAATTCACTCAACACTACTTTACTTTTTGGTTTGTGGTCCCTTATGTGGTACTCCTCTAAGAAAATAGCATTTGTCGACACAAAAACCTTATCTTCCTTAGGATCATAGAATAAACCACCTCTTGTTTCTTTTGGGTATCCTACGAATAGGCATAACTTTGAACGTGAATCCAACTTCTTTGAATTTGTCACAAGCACATGTGCTAGACAACCCCATATCCTGAAGTGACATAAACTACCTTTACGTCCTTTCCAGAGTTCAAAAGGTGTTTCAGAAACACTTTTTTAGGGCACATTATTCAAAATGTATACTGCAGTCTCCACTGCATAACCCCAAAAGGAACTAGGGAGATGAGCATAACTCATCATTGATCGAACCATGTCTAACAAGGTTCTATTTCTCCTTTTCGATACACCGTTTTGCTGTGGTGTGCCGGGAGCTGAGAGTTGGGATGTAATTCCATGTTCTATCATATAGTTCTGGAATTTTAAATCCATGTACCTCGATCCGATCAAAGTGTTTTAATAGTTTTACCTAATTGATTTTCAACCTCAGTCTTGAATTCCTTGAACTTTTCAAGTGCTTCAGACTTGTGGTGCATTAGGTAAATTGAAAGAGTCTAGATTAAGAAAGCGGAAGCAATTTTGGATCTTGAACACTCTAAGTTGGTCAATTTTGTTAAATAAAAACATGCTCAAAGTCGGAAAAAGCAGGGATAGAAAACTTAACTTTGAAGATAAAATTCTCTTCACCCGGTTGATGGTTTTCAAAGACGAACACTTCGTGGACAACCGTTAGAGTCTTCCCTACTACCCTCAGGGCCTTAGAACGGATTGTGGGATCCTAGATTGAGAGAATTTGGAAGAAAAGACCTCAAAGGTCACTAATTCGGGAATATTGAATTTTCTGTGTAATTCTCTCTAAACACCCCAAATCACCATTATATAAAGCTTCAAAAAGCTTCAATGGAGTGACAACTCAAGGGTGATGAGGATGTTTTGAGATGGAGGTGGCCAATTTTGGTGAATTTTGTAGATGAGTAAGATTGGGCAAGTTGGCAACTTGTTTTTCATGAAAATCATGAAAATCCTCATTTTACATTTAATTTTAATTCAAAAATCAATATTAAATTGATTTTTAATTAAAATTAATATAATTAATTAAATAATTCAAAATTAATTTAATTAATTAATTTTTAATTTAATTTAATATCAAATATTAAATAAATTGCCGATCTCGATCGATTTTTCGAACATGAATCCTTATTCATGCTATAAACCGATCCCGATATTTAAATCATATTTAAATATATCCACCTCTTATTAATCATAGTTTAATTCATAATTAAGCTATGATTCGTTAAATATATCACATATAAATAACGCTTTCTCCCAAACTTGAATTTGAACAATTCAAATTCTTTTCTCTCAAAAAGTAATAAGGCTAAGTCCGAGCTAGTAAGGAGGACCTAATGGACCTACTGATCATGAGCTTCAACGATACGAGATTAACTAGCCAAACTCTTTAGCCTAGCTAATCAACATTCGTTAACCACCGTGACATTCCACTATTGCCCAAAGGTGGCTTGCACTCTCCTCACATCAGATATATTTATGTCCACTCGATATAACCATGATTAGTAAGTCGATCCTTCACAGTCATTCGTAATTACAAACTGGGTCAAAATTACCGCTTTACCTCAGAATTACCTCTTGTTCCTTAAGTTCCACTGATCCTCTAATGAACAATTGGTTTGTGGTCCAACCAAAAAACCAAATCCCTCTCGAGCCAATGAGAGGATGGGCCCATTGTTCAAGACCCGAGTCGATTTAAGGGAACAACCTTTCTACTAATCCCTAAAGCGGGTAGGAATGAATTCCATCTTGCCGAACTATGTTCCCAACTATCTACCCGGTTTTATCCTTGAAATGGCAGAGCTTATTGAGTGGCGGTCTCGAGCCACTCTCACCCATGTAAATCTAAGGATAATTCGAATAAACAGGAGTCCATAGAACGCTCGTGATTAAGATCGAGTAACCTAGGTCATCTGATGAATATAGTCGATTAAGACAAGAAACGGAGTTATAAAGTCTAAGTGACTATTGCGCGATCCATCTTATGCAAACTCATTGCATAGGGCGCCCACTCACATGTCTCCACATGAACGATTAAGGATCACATCGTTTGTTCTCTACAAAGTGGGCGCGTCCATAGTGTCCCCTGGATAAGGTCCCCAACCCTATCCTTATACTATAGATCGCTCTCGCTATAACTTGAACTTGATCCACTTTTATGTCACACATAAAGTTCAAGTATTCATCCTATAGCCAAGGTTCTTTTATTGGATTAAGGTTACACAATACACAATAGTCAATAACACTTTTATCAATAAATTTCAATAACAACTTTATTGTGATATAGAATATACATTCATTTACAAAACCACGAGTTTTAGGACATAAAACCCAACAATCTCCCACTTGGACTAAAACGTTTGTGGGGTAAAACATGCCGAGTAAAGAAAAACATCCCTACTATACAACCCGTAGTCCTAGACTCTCTAGGTGTCCTCAAACACTTTAGCCGTGAGGGGCTTTGTAAACGGATCGACAAATGTTGTGCTCAAGCGATCTCGCGTGACAATCACGCCTCCTCGTTGCACAATCTCCCGATGAGATGGTATTTGCGCTCTATGTGCTTTCGCGCTTATGGCTTCTAGGTTCTTTAGAATTTGCCATCGCACCACTATTATCACAATAAAGGGTGATAGGCAAATTCATATTTGGAACAACTTCCAAATCGGTCCAAGAACTTTCTAAGCCATACAGCCTCCTTCGCACGCTTTCATGAAGTCGCAACGTACTCACCTCCATTGTGGAGTCGGCAATACAACCTTGTTTTATACTCCTCCATACTATAGCTCCTCCGTTAAGAGTGAACATCGATCCTCGATGTGGATTTCTCGAATCCACATCGACCTGAAAATCGTAGTCGGTGTATCCTCGCAAGGATCAAATCCTTTGCACCATACACAAGCATATAGTCCCTCGTTCTCCTAAGATATTTGAGGATGTTCTTAACGGCAATCCGGTGATCATATCCTCGGATTAGATCGATATCTCACGACTATTCCCACTGCATAGCATATGTCGGGTCGAGTACATAACATGGCATACATCAGACTACCGACAGCAGATGCATAGGGAATGCGTCTCATATCCTCAACTTCTTGAGGTGTCTTAGGACACTGTTCCTTAGACAAATGAATTCCATGCCTAAAAGGTAATAAACCTTTCTTGGAATTCTGCATCTTATATCTAACCAACATCTTGTCAATATAAGATGCCTGTGACAATGCTAGCGTTTTATTCTTGCGATTCCGAACAATTTGGATTCCAAGAACAAACTGAGCCTCTCCCAAATCTTTCATTTGGAATTGGGTCGCTAGCCATTGCTTAACGCCAATCAGGAATCCTGCATTATTCCCAATGAGCAAGATATCGCCTACACATATAGAACTAAGAAAGCTACAGCAGTATTGACTATCTTCTTGTAAACACAAGGCTCGCCAATATTCTGTTCAAAGCCATAAGGTTTTAATCGCAGTATCAAATTTATATTCCCAGATCTAGAAGCTTGTTTCAATCCATAGATGGATCGGTTAAGCTTGCAAACCTTTTGCTCTTGACCCCGAACTATGAACCCTTTCTGGTTGATCCATATAGATACTCTCTTCAAGATTGCCATTTAGAAAGGCTGTCTTGACATCCATTTGCCAAATTTCATAGTCATAAAACGTGGCAATGGACAAGAGTATTCTAATGGACTTAAGCATGGCAACAGGGGAGAAGGTTTCTTCATAGTCCACCCCTTCCCTTTGGGTATAACCCTTTGCCACAAGTCGAGCCTTAAAGGTTTGCACCTTACCAGCTTGATCTCGCTTCCTCTTGTAGATCCACTTGCAACCGATAGATCTTTCACCATCCGGTTGATCTACAAGTTTCCGCATCGAATTGAAGTACATTGACTCCATTTCAAGGTCCATGGCTTTAATCCACTCGCCCCTATCTATATCATTCATTGCCTGCTTATAGGTCAATGGATCCTCAACGCCATCATCGGTATGACGACTTGGGTTTCAGTCAAACCCATGTAACGGCCGGGTTGTCTAACATCCCTCCCACTACGCCGAGGTATTCTCAACTCTTGAGAAGGACTCACTTTATCAACAACTCTTGTTGATTTATCCGTAGCTTCCCGGAAATTTCACTTAAGACAATCCTACTACGAGGTTGATGATCTCTCTCATGTGGTCTTCCTCTAAGAACGTGGCATTTGTCGACACAAGCACCTTGTCCTCTTGAGGATCATAAAATGTACCACCTTTCGCTTTCTTTGGAGTATCCTACTTAATAGGCATAATTTTGAACGATGTTCCAATTTCTTTGGATTGGACACTAGCACATGTGCCGGACATCCCCAAATCCTGAAGTGACGTAAACTACCTTTACGTCCTTTCCATAACTCATAGGGTGTTTTTGAAACACTCTTAGAGGGAACCATGTTCAAAATATATGCAGCAGCTTCTACTGCATATCCCCAAAACGAACTAGGCAGCTGAGCGTAGCTCATCATGGATCGAACCATGTCTAACAGGGTTCTATTTCTCCTCTCAGATACACCATTCTGCTGAGGTGTACCGGGTGCTGAGAGTTGGGATACGATTCCATATTCTATCATATAGTCTTGGAATCTCAAATCCATATACTCTCCACCTCGATCTGATCGAAGTGTTTTAATCGTTTTACCTAATATATTCTCAACTTCTGCCTTATATTCCTTGAACTTTTCAAGGGTTTCAGAACTTATGATGCATTAGGTAAAGATAACCAAACCTAGAATAATCTTCAATAAAACGATGAAGTATTCATATCCTCCTCGTGCCTTGACATTCATAGGACCACAAAGGTCCGAATGCACGAGTTCCAAGGGCTCTTTGGCTCTATAACCTTTTTCGTAAAAAAAGTCTTTTAGTCATTTTTCCTTCGAGACAGGACTCACATGGTGGTAAAGAGTTGTCCTCTAACTGACTTAGGAGACCACTCTTGACCAATCTCCCAATCCTATTGAGATTAATGTGACCTAGTCTCAAGTGCCAAAGATAGGTACTAGGAGAAAGTTTCGCTTTTTATTTTGAGTATCACTGCTTTTTAAACATCTCAGTGTTCAAAATAAACTTTTACTTCTGTTGGTCTTAACACATATAAGTCAAGTTTCAAGTTTAGCGAGAACATATTCGTACACCTCTTTTGCAAATGAACGCTTCATTATGATCAAAAGATACTTTATACATATGTTCAAGCAAACAAGAGATAGATATAAGATTTCTTTTGATTCCAGGAACCAAAAGTACATTTTCTAATAAAACAAATCTATCTCTAAACAACGACATCGCTCCCCAACTCGCTTTGGTGAGACAACCTCTCCCTGCTCCAACCCCGAGAGATATCTCCCATCACCAAGTCTGCCAGAACTAGTTTCTGAAAAGAAGAACAAACATGGTTAGTGGCTCCTGAATCTAATATCCAGCGGAATCATCATGTTCCACTAAACATGTTTCAAAAACGAGTAAATCATATTTACCTTGTTTTTCTTTCTCGCCTTTCTTTCTCGCAAGGTATTTCTGCGCCTCCTCTTCCAAAGGTGCCCGCCGCACCACGCAAAGGAAACATTTTCCTGTGGCTTTGGCCTTATGCATGAGCTGTCCCTTCCTTTGTCCTTCTTCTTCTTTTTCAATACCCTTATTTTTAGAAAAGAAGGACTGATTTGGTCCCAGAGGACGATCTCTAAGGAACTTCTTCAAGTGACAACATTTGCCTCTTTCTCTTTTCCTTTTGATTTCATGAGGGACTCAAAAGTCTCAGAGCTCGTTGAGGAGAGTAGTCGAGGTTATACTCTATTTTATTCATTACCGCATTTGTGCGGAATGGCAGAAACTCTTCTAAGAGATTCCATAATAAAAGTTACTGACTTCTCTCATCTATGATCGCCCCATTTACTTCAAATGACGTTGAAGTGGGTCATCATGTCAAGGACATGTTCCTAACTGAGGCTCCTCCTTCATACGGGAGTTGTAAACGTATTTGACAAAGATCATAATGGACCGATGAGGACGGTTGTCCAAACATCGCTCGTAATGATCCCATGATCTCCTTTCTTGTGACCATGGTCTCATGTTTCTTAGACAACACATCGGATATGTTTGGCTAAGATATAGACTCTAGCCTTCTCATTAGCCCTAATCCATCTTTCGCTTCACACACCTTAAGTACCCCAACCTAGCTGTAACCTTCCTTAGTCGAGTCCTCTTTAATCAAAGTTTATAAATTATTGGTTTCCTAATTCTAATCTTATTAGAACTAGATAACCTAAGGTCTAGTTAATTTCGGTTCTAAAACCATTTTAAAACTAATTAATTAACCTTAGGTTACATGCATTTCTATGTTATAAAATGTATTAAACATTCATCACATGAATAAACATACATTTATAACAAATCCATCATATGAAAATGCATAGCAATTATATGTTTAATTTTTAATTAATATAACCCTTATATTAATTATAATTAAAACATATAATTTTTGTTTCATAAATTAATATAACACTTACATTAATTCTTATGAAAACCAAAAACATGCATATAATATATTATAACACTTATAACATACTTTCAATGCATGGAGCATGCTTCCTATGGTGGGATTTTAAAATCTATATGGCATACTTTATGCACATATAATCGTGGATTTTAATTAAAACATACATTCACAATGCATAATTAATTAAACACACTAAAGTGGACTGGTTTTGGCATTTAATGCAAGCAAACTACTAAATTATTACAATAATAATCTAGAATTAACATCGAACCACTTCGAACTCTTCAATTTGGGTTGAACCAATTGCAAATGTGTGAACCGGACCTTCATAAGGTTAAACCGGGCTGTAAAAGACTGAATCGGGCCTCCAAATGATGAAACGGACCTCAAAATGGAAAAACCGGCTCGAAAATAGTTAGAACCGGTCTAAAAATACCCGAACCGACCGAAAACGAGCCGAACTAGCCCAAAAAAGTTGGAGAACCGGTCAAAGTCAAACATTTCTGGTCAAAGTCAAACCCATCTTCTTCAATTTCAATTGAAAACACGCGTGAGTTTGAAGATCCGGGAGAAAAAAATATATATAAGACCTCTGTTTTCCAGCTTTTGGACCATTCGAGCTTCTCTCTTCAAATTGAAGGCCTTCCCGAACTCCGATCGACCCAAATTTTTTTACAAACTTATTCTACACACATTAATGCTCAAACACACTTGAGCAATTTGAAAATAAAGCACAAATAGATGCTCAATTTAAATGCCAAAGTCAGAAGAACACTTTAGATGCCCGGAAAAATTGTATTTCATAAAACACCCACCACAGAACACAATTGATCAAATTGAGTGCTCAAAATTGCTCTGATACCAATTGAAAGAGTCTAGATTAAGAAAGCGGAAGCAATTTTGGATCTTGAACACTCTAAGTTGGTCAATTTTGTTAAATAAAAAACATGCTCAAAGCTGGAAAAACAGAGGGATAGAAAACTTAACTTTGAAGATAAAATTCTCTTCACCCGGTTGATGGTTTTCAAGACGAACACTTCGTGGACAACCGTTAGAGTCTTCCCTACTACCCTCGTGCCTTAGAACGGATTGTGGGATCCTAGATTGAGAGAATTTGGAAGAAAAGACCTCAAAGGTCACTAATTCGGGAATATTGAATTTTCTGTAAATTCTCTCTAAACACCCCAAATCACCATTATATAAAGCTTCAAAAAGCTTCAATGGAGTGACAACTCAAGGGTGATGAGGATGTTTTGAGATGGAGGTGGCCAATTTTGGTGAATTTTGTAGATGAGTAAGATTGGGCAAGTTGGCAACTTGTTTTTCATGAAAATCATGAAAATCCTCATTTTACATTTAATTTTAATTCAAAAATCAATATTAAATTGATTTTTAATTAAAATTAATATAATTAATTAAATAATTCAAAATTAATTTAATTAATTAATTTTTTAATTTAATTTAATATCAAATATTAAATAAATTGCCCGATCTCGATCGATTTTTCGAACATGAATCCTTATTCATGCTATAAACCGATCCCGATATTTAAATCATATTTAAATATATCCACCTCTTATTAATCATAGTTTAATTCATAATTAAGCTATGATTCGTTAAATATATCACATATAAATAACGCTTTCTCCCAAACTTGAATTTGAACAATTCAAATTCTTTTCTCTCAAAAAGTAATAAGGCTAAGTCCGAGCTAGTAAGGAGGACCTAATGGACCTACAGATCATGAGCTTCAACGATACGAGATTAACTAGCCAAACTCTTTAGCCTAGCTAATCAACATTCGTTAACCACCGTGACATTCCACTATTGCCCGGTGGTTGCACTCTCCTCACTCAGTAGATATATTTATGTCCACTGATATAACCATGATTAGTAAGTCGATCCTTCACAGTCATTCGTAATTACAATTTGGGTCAAAATTACCGCTTTACCCCTCAGAATTACCTCTTGTTCCTTAAGTTCCACCGATCCTCTAATGAACAATTGGTTTGTGGTCCAACCAAAGAAACCAAATCCCTCTCGAGCCAATGAGAGGGATGGGCCCATTGTTCAAGACCCGAGTCGATGACTTAGGGGAACAACCTTTCTACTAATCCCTAAAGCGGGTAGGAATGAATTCCATCTTGCCGAACTATGTTCCCAACTATCTACCCGGTTTTATCCTTGAAATGGCAGAGCTTATTGAGTGGCGGCCTCTCGCCACTCTCACCCATGTAAATCTAAGGATAATTCGAATAAACAGAGTCCATAGAACGCTCGTGATTAAGATCGAGTTACCTAGGTCATCGGATGAATATAGTCGATTAAGACAAGAAACGGAGTTATAAAGTCTAAGTGACTATTGCGCTGATCCAGATCTTATGCAAACTCATTGCATAGGGCGCCCCCACTCACATGTCTCCACATGAACGATTAAGGATCACATCGCTTGTTCTCTACAAAGTGGGCCGCGTCCATAGTGTCCCCTGTGATAAGGTCCCCAACCCTATCCTTATACTATAGACTGTTCTGGCTATAACTTGAACTTGATCCACTTTTATGTCACACATAAAGTTCAAGTATTCATCCTATAGCCAAGGGTTCTTTATTGGATTAAGGTTACACAATACACAATAGTCAATAACACTTTTACTGAATAAATTTCAATAACAACTTTATTGTGATATAGAATATACATTCAGTTTACAAAACCACGAGTTTTAGGACATAAAACCCAACATAAATATGCCCAAATCTAGAATAATCATTTATAAAAGAGATGAAATATTCACATCCTCCCCTGGCTTTAACATTCATCGGACCACAAAGGTCTGAATGTATAAGCTCTAGAGGTTCTTTTGCTTTATAACCTTTTCCACTAAAAGGTCTTTTAGTCATTTTGCCTTCTAGGCAGGATTCACATACAGGTAAAGTATTTTCTTCTAACTCATTTAGAAGTCCATTCTTTACCAATCTCTCAATCCTATTGAGATTAATGTGACCCAATCTTAGATGCCAAAGATGAGCATTTTCTTTAGGAGAAATTTTACGTTTCTTAGTTTGTGCGTTTGCAGTTTTAAATAATTCAGTGTTCAAAATCATTTTGACTGAATTAGACCTTAAAACATACACCCCATTTTCTAATGAAGCTGAACATATTTCTATACCTTTCTTCAAAATAAACACTTTATTCATAGAGAAGGAAACATAAATACATTGTTCTATAAGGCAAGAAATGGAAATAAGGTTTCTAGTAAACCCTGGTATCACTAATATATTGTCCAACAATACATATTTCTTGCTAAAATAAAGCTTCATCGTGCCTACTGCTACAGCTGAGACGACTTCTCAATTTCAAATCCGGAGCGTTATCTTTCCTTGTTGTAGCTGCTGCCAGGAATCAATTCCCTGAAAAGAAGAGCAAACATGATTAGTGGCGCCTGAATCAAGTATCCAAGCAGTTTTATCATTATCGACTAAACAAGCTTCTAGGCAAAGTAAATCATATTTACCTTCCTTCTTCTTTTCTGCAATGTACTTCGGACAGTTCCGTTTCTAATGCCCGTCTTCGTTGCAGTGGAAACACTTTCCTTTGTCAAGAACTTCTTTGACTTTCTTGTCCTTCAAGCGGCGACTTTTGTCACTTGTTTCCCTTTACCAACCTTCTTTCATGTTCTTCTTCTTCCTCCTTTCGTGTTAGAAGAAGATGAAGCCATCGCTTTTGTCCTGCAGGTCGAACCTCCGTGATAACTCCTACCGGCAACATTTGCCTCACCTTTCGATCCTTGAATTTTCATCAAAGATTGAAAGGTCTGGAGTTCATTCAGAAGGAGGTAAGGTTAAAAGTAAGCTTGTTCAAAACAAACATTACTTCTAAACTGCAGGAAACTATCTGGAAGGGTTTCGCAATGAAGTCGACTGGCTCGACTCATCGATGGAAGCACCATTCGACTCGCGATGTTAAAGTGCACCATCATATCCGTGACATGATCCCAACGTAAGTACCCTCCGCATCCTTGAGTTAAATATGTATTTTAGGGCATTATGTCGGGCCTGTGTGGACTGTTGTCCAAACATACCCTGCACAGAATCCATGATTTCCTTGGCGGTAATCATGCCGTCATGCTTCTTGGCTAATATGTCAGACATACTTGCCAACATGTAGACCTTGGCCTTATCATTGGCCTTGATCCATCGATCATATGCATCACGAACATTTGGTGACGCATTAGAGCCTAACACCTAAGGAGACTCCTCAGTTAGCACAAACTTTAGATCATCCACTACCAATATAGTGTTGAGTTTGTTTTTCCATGTCATAATATTCTCTCTGGTTAACTTTTCCGCACCCACTAAGGAAATTATAGAGCTAGACATTTTTGCTGAAAATTTAAAACAAACTTGTATGAGTTTCTTGTCATAACTCTAATCCAATCATGTTTTAGCTAATTATCAAATGATTCCTAGGACATTTATAATTTGCAATGATACTCCAAAGGTTTAGAATGTATGACACCGAAGGGTAATAAAAAACACTCCTCCTCTGGATCAAGACACTCTTGACCAAAACCTAATACCAGAATAACTCTTATGTACCCCGTGAGTGTAATCCTCTGTCTTTAGATCCCAGAGTCTCCATCCAATAAAATCTGCCGAAGGGAGGACTAGATTGAAAAATAGTCTAAGGAAATATTTATCCCTTTCGGGTGTCTACTGTGTTCGATCCCCTATGATCAAGCCCTCCGAAGGGATTGTCTGGTCTAGGCCAAACTAGCAGGCTGACCATAGTGATCTAACGGTGTAAACCGACAAAAGATACCATAGGTTTTGTTTTCACTAAACCTGCTCCCACTCACTATAAGTACCCTCTCCATTCACCTTGATATTGACTCATACAAACACCATTCGAAGGGGGACGCTCCCGTTTGCGCCACGAGGCCAAGTATGAGTCTCACGGTGTAAACTTCCCGGAGATAACGTAGATGGAAAATATGTATCTTATACACTTTTCCTCCCACTGAATACTTTAAAGTTTATAGGAATCTTACTTAGGCTAAAACCCGGCTAATGGTTTTACCTAACTCTATCAATATAACTCTTGTATCGATAATCAATATAACTCTTATATTGATTTTGTCCTAAGTTTGTTAATATAACTCCTTATATTAAACCTAGGATTTCTAGTTTATTAACCCCTTAATAAACCCACTGGCACTACTGTAATTGATAAACTCTCTGATTAAATTTCACTCCCGTGTCGCTTGCGGTGTAGGGTGTTCCATTTCCAGTCAACTTAAATACTCCTGACCTGAGATGTAACTTTCCTTAGACAAAGTTCCTCTTTTAATCATAGCTTATAAATTACTTGGTTCCTAATTCTAATCTAACTAGAACTAGATAACCTAAGGTCTATTATTTCCAAGTTCTAAACACTTTAAAACTAATAATTAACCTTAGGTGACATGCATACTATGTTATAGTGATTGATCATTCATCACATGAATAATAAGACATTCATAGCATAATCATCTCATGATATATAATGCATGTCAATGTTGTCCATAAATTAATATAACAACTTTATATTAATTAATCATGCAAATTATATAATATAACTCTTTATATTATAAATGATGCATGAAAATGGTTAACCTAAGGTGGGATTTCTAAAATAAAAGCATACATTATGCATGGCAATAATTACACAACAATTGCATAATTTAAATAGCAAAATTAGACCAATTTTGACACCCTAAAATTAATTTTAAATAATATAATCTAATTATATTAATTAAATATAAATTAAATATAAAACATTTTTATATTTATATATAATTAAAAAATGCATTTACCTCGCTTTGGAATGCGCGAAACGTCTCTCGGGCGTTGCACTGGATAGCGATAGCGCGTGCAACGCCGCTCCTTGTCTTCTTCTCGCGGTTGAAACGCGCCTCGTCAAGCGTTGCAACACCGCTGCTCTCCTCGCGCGCTCCTTCCATGCAGCGCAGCTGCTTGCAACGCCAATGAATAGCGTTGCAACGTTGCACACAAACAGCAAAGGGAATTCTCCAATTCTTGCTCATTTTCGCTCTGATCTTCCCAGCAACCACCTTGCCTCGATCGACACGGACTTACAGACTCGATTTACAATTAAAATTGCCCAAATACCGGGCCTTCCATTGAACGATTCAATGAAAATTGTAAATCTAAGTGCCAAAATTGAAACCATCTAATTTTGCAAAATCGTTCATACATCTCATGCAAAGTAAATCCCACCTTGTTCTTGAAAAATCCAGAACAGAAATCAAGAATGCAATTGGGCTCTGATACCAATTGAAGGGAATCGAGTCCCGCAGCAGAAGCGATTGTGAATCACGCACTCTTTATTTAGTTACAACGATTTAATTTAAGAACAAAACTAACTAGATTAAGCATATAAACATAATGGACAGCAAGAAAAATTACCTTTGAAGAACCTTTCTTCAAGTGCTCCTCTCTCCCACGATTACGATCTCAGCAACTAGAACACGAACAGACGAAGACACGACTACTGGATCTTCTCCGTTGTTCTCTAGGTGAGGGAGGAATATGGGTTCCCTTTAGGAGAGGTGAGGTATTTTGTGAGAGAGATGTGTGTTTTGGAACCCTTCCAACAACACAACAAATGCTTGGTAAAAACTTAACCTAGTTGCATCTCATGCAACCATATAGGGAAATAGGATGGAAATGACCATCATACCCCTCCTTTATTCTCTCTTTAGTATATAGTTTATATATGAATCTAATTCACATTAAAACTATATATTATATCAATTATATCATATATAATTGATATAACACCTCATGTATGAAATTGAACACTTCAATTTCATTCCTAACTTTATACCCTCAATATTACCATGTTGAGCCAACGGAGGGACCTAATGGACCTACAGTTCATGAGCTCCAATGATATGAGATTAACTGATCAAACTCTTTGATCCATTTAATCAATATTCATAACTACAAGTCACTCCACTATAGACTTGTAGTTGCACTCTCCTCACTGTAGATAATATTGTGTCCACTGATATAATCATTACCCATGAGTCGACCTTTCACAGGTTGTTCGTAATTACAGCTGAGTCAAATTACTGTTTTACCCTTATGATTACCTCTTTGTTCCTTAAGCACCACTGATCCTCTAATGAACAACAAGTCTAAGGTCCTACCTTAGACTCATACCCTCATAGAGGGCGGGGCCCTGTTGTTCAAGACCTGTAGTCAGTTCTTAAGGGAACAACCTATCTAATTCCTTAGTGTAGGAATGAGTGAATTCCATCTTGCACAGCTTAAGTTCCCACTACCTACGAGGTTCGTCACGAGAAGGTAGGCTTATTGAGTCGGCTCAGTGCCACTCTCACCCATACTAGTCTAAGGACAAACCCCTATAAGCGGGAGTTCTTAACTTGCTCAGATTGTGTCGAGTCACTAATGCCATCTATAAATTACCAGTCTTATCCTCATTAACTGTTACACCAATCGTTAGACTAATAATTTCTGGGTCCTGGTCTTGTATAAACTCTTCATACAGGATGCCCCCACTCGCATGTCAACTACATGAATGAGTTGGATTACCTCATTTGTACTAATTACAAAATGTACATCATATCTTGCATATGTAGTTTGTGCACCAGTGAGTAAATCGAAACCTGAAGACATTCCAGTAGTATGTGAGTATTTAGATGTCTTCCCAGAAGAGCTAACAGGGTTACCACCTGATAGAGAGGTGGAGTTTACCATAGACCTGATGCCAGGAACAACGCCAATATCTCAAGCCCCGTATAGGATGGCAATCAAGGAATTGAAGGAATTGAAAACTCGATTCACGAGGAGTTGGTGGATAAGGGTTATATTCGACCAAGTGTATCTCCGTGGGGAGCACTGTGTTGTTTGTTAAAAAGAAGGATGGGACATTACGATTATGTATTGGTTACCGACAACTGAATAAGGTAACAATTCGTAACAAATATCCTTTGCCCCGCATAGATGACCTGTTCGATCAACTAAAGGGTGCCTCAGTGTTTTCCAAAATTGATTTACGATCAGGATATCATCACCAAGATCAATGATTCTCGATGTACCAAAAGCGACTTTCGGGACAAGGTATGGGCATTATGAATTCTTGGTAATGCCATTCGGTTAACTAATGCCCCAAAGAAGATTCATGGATCTCATGAATCGGGTATTTCATCCTTACCTTGATCGGTTTGTGATAGTATTTATTGATGACATCTTGGTGTACTCAGAAAGTAGAGAAAAGCATGCGAGAACATCTCGAGAATAGTGCTACGAGACATTACGAGATCGGAAGTTGTATGCTAAATTTAGTAAATGTGAGTTTTGGCCGGAGCAGTTGTGTTTTTGGGACACGTAGTATCAATTTGGAGTACAAGTGGATCCTCGTAAGACGGAAGCTATAGTTAAGTGGGAACAACCAACTTCAATAACGGAAGTTCGTAGTTTTTGGGCCTTGCAGGATACTATCGACGTTTTGTCGAGGGGTTTTCAAGATAGCTCTTCCATTAACCATTTGACAAAGAAGAATACGAAGTTCGAGTGGAGTGAAAAGTGTGGAAAAATTTTTCAAGAGTTAAAGAATGACTTGTCACAAAGACAGCCGGTACTAACTCTACCCATCACGGAAAAGAGTTTGAGGTTTCTTCATGATGCCTCACATCGTGGCCTTGGATGTGTACTTATGCGAGATGGGAAAGTGATTGTTTATGCCTCAAGACAGCTTAAAAACATGAATGTAATTATCCTACTCATGATCCGGAGCTCATGAATGTGTTAGCTTTAAAAATTTGGAGGCATTATCTGCTTGGTGAGAAGTGTTGTATTTACACGGATCATAAAAGTTTAAAATACATCTTCGAGCGAGAAAGAGTTGAATTTGAGACAACGGCGGTGGCTTGAATTGATAAAAGATTATGACCGCACGATCGAATACCACCTGGGAAGGCTAATTGTCACACCCTCCCGAACTACTCGCTACTTAGCCCGAAGGCGGCGTGAAAAACAACAGACATTGTTTACCTCTTAACAATACTGCACCCTGTATTCTGATAAACATACTATGTTCGCATATGGAACATTTTAACATAACACAGTGAAAACTGGACAACTATTAAACATACACAAGGAGAAACCCTTCATAAGTCTCTCTTGAAACTAAAAGTCAAGTGCATCAAAACAACACAAGACAACTCATTGTTTATACAACCGCTAATGTACAAGACTTCTTTAGCTACATACCAACTTCCTATACAACACCAAATACGTGCACAAACTAAAAATTTATGAACTTCCAAAGCAGACTATGGCAGGATGTCAGTACTGTGAGCTCGATCTCTACCTCGAAAAGGTTTGAAAACATTGAAAGAATGAGCTAAAGAGCTCAAAGAGTGTCTACCTTTAAAACATTATAAGCTCACAGTGAATCATAATAATGGCAGATTATAAGTAGAACATAGCTTAACATTTGTTTGTAAACATAAACAACCATGCTTCCAATTTACAGTGTTTTAAGTCACCACTTGTGCATAGCACACAACTCGAAATGTACTAACTTATCGAGGGTAGATAGATCAATAATATAATAGCTCATAACAATAAAACACATGACATGACTCCACATCAAACCATAGAGGTGGTAGAGTTACATTTATTCCAATAAGTTTCATACCTCTCTCTCTCTCTCACGTGCACGTGGAATACCTTTAGTCGTTTGGTTTTCCTAATACCTTCTCTATGTCCTTCAAGATTAAGGTAAAACCATATACTACCCAAATACCTTCTCATTGTCCTTCAAATTTTAGGTAAAATCATTTACTTCCTGATACCTTCTCATTGTCCTTCAATGTCGGGATATCATGATTCATTCCCCTAAGTACCTTCTCGAATGTCCTTCAAGATTAGGGGTTAATCAAGATCAAGGCATAACTTGTTTACCATGGAAATCATGTCTTTATAACACATACAACAATTTCTTGACAATTTCATATTATCATCTAAATATGTTCCCAAGTGGATTTACACAAAACATTCTCTAAAGGAAAGCATACTTTCATAATTTAGTTTCCATACTTTGATTTATAGTTACAACTAATTCAAAGCATGCTTAGGTTCCATCATGAACCTTATGTTAGAAAACTCCATGAAGCCATTCACAACTAGTTCAAACAAGATGTAATTATCAACACTTATGTTCATGAAGAAAAACATAGGTCAAACATAGTTCTAAGATAGAGTCACTCACAGTATTAGAATTGGAACCTTGGCTTGTAAACTTGACCTATTTGCTCTTGGCCTGTCAAACAAGCCAAATCAATCATTAGAACCTCGAGCTCATGATTTTTGACCTTAAAACTTGCAAGAAAACACACATTCAAATTTCCAGCATTTTCATATTTTTCTGCCCTGAATTCAGACAGCCATAACTTCTTCATTACTTATCCAAAAATAATGTAATTTATACCAAACTCTTCCTTTTTGAACCCTCTAAAACTCTTATGAAGACATGAAAATGAGATTCCTAACGTATTGGTTAGAAATTACCTCAGTAGCTTAACCCCTAAAATGAATCTGCTGCTGTTCCAGATTTCACTTCCTGCTGCAACCCGAAACTTAACCTGAAGATTACAACATCTTCCAATCATTTTCTTCTCAAGATTCCTTCACGAAACTTGTAGGAAATTGAATAAGCTTTCTAACCATACCAATTAGAGCTTCTAACTCCAAGCATACAGATCAGAACAACCAAAACATCAGAGACTTCCCAGATTTGACAGCAAATTCTGTCTTCTGTCTTCCTCTTAACAAAACAGTAAGTTAACTTCAGTATTAGCTCGAGCTTCCTTCACAAATTTTGTTCCAAATTGAGTTAACTTTCATGTATCAAAACTCAACTCTTACCTCTTCTTATTGAGCTCGAAAAGACCAAAACATCAGAACTGGTCTGAGTTGATCACCTTGCTGCTATATAGTTAAGCTTTGAGTTCTCCTTCTTTCTTCTGCAATTCCAGCTCCAAACTCACGAAAATGGCTTCCTTTTTCTTCCTTTCTCCTTCTCCCACGAAGCTTCAACTTTGGTTTTGATAAATGAAGAAGAAAATTGAGAAGATAAAGCCATTTTATAAACCAAGGAGGCAAAGTTTGTCTTTTTCCCTTTTGCTTTTTCTTTTCTTTTTCCTTTTCTTTTCCTTTCCTTTATCCCTTTCTTTCTTTTCTTTTCTTTCCTTTTATTTCCTAAACAAAACAAAACACAATATTATATCCATTCATTTCATTTCATTTTCTTCATTATTTTTAAAGCAAACCAAACCAAAATGGTTTGAGCTTTTCCTTCCTTGTTTTCCTTTTATCCTTCACTTCATTTCTTTTCTTTTTTTTTTAAAACACCAAAATAAGTGTGTAAAGAAACCCTAAGCATTTAGCCAACTTATCCCAAGTCTGTGAGACATATGATCTTCCATTCAATACATGATGCACCTAAAACTTCTCCGAATTGCTAATGATTTGAACTTACTTCAATGAAACTTTTAATATGCTTATTTCAATGTTTACCTATCCCTTTATGAAGTTTAGACACATTGTAGCTCCAAATTCAATAGATTCCCAAATTCGATCACGACATCGTTTAGTGCAACCTATACGATTTTGCATACTTCAAAACATCATGAACGAGTGCTCAATGATAAAAGAGAATAGGGTTTAGGGCTTACAATTTACTACCCTTAAGAGGAATTTCGCCTCGAAATTCAAAGACGAAAAAAGTTGTGGGTACTTTCCTTTCATTGTGTCTTCGCTTTCCCATGTTGCTTCCTCGACGTCGTGATGTCTCCAACGAACCTTCACGAGTGAGATCGATTTCTTTTTCAAAACTTGTTCTTTCCCCGTCGAGGATTTGAACCGCATCCTCTATGTAACTTATGTCTTCTTTCAACTCAACCGATTGTGTGCTTGCAACACATGTGTCGGATCTGGATAATACTTCTGAACATGAACACATGAAAAACATCATGTACTCAAGATAGTTCTGCTGGTCACTCTAGTCCAGTAGGTCTCAGCGGCTTAATTCGCCTCATTCTTCGGATAAGGACCAATATATCTAGGGCTTAACTTACCTTTCTTGCCAAAACGAAGGACACCTCTCCACGGAGATAACATCAAGAATACTTGATCTCCGACCTGGAATTCTAAATCCTTTCGTCGCTTATCTGCATAACTCTTTTGTCGATCTTGTACTACCTTGATTTTCTCTGATTACCTTAATATTATCCGTCAGTAACTTGTACCAACTCAGGACCGATTAGCTTCCGCTCTCTACTTCATTCTAACATATGGGCGTTCTACTCGACCTTCCATACAGAGCCTCAAATGGTTCTATGCCAATACTTGACTGATAGCTGTTATTATAAGCGGATTGCATAAGTGATAGGTGTGTATCACAACTACCCTTAAATTGAAGGACACATGCTCTCAACATATCCTCTAGGGTCTGGATGGTCCTCTTTAACCACCATCTATCTCGAGGATGGAACGCTATACTAAATTTCAACTTTGTCCCCATAGCCTTCAGAAAAACTAAGCTAAGCCAAAACTTAGAAGTAAATCTTGGATCCCTATCTCAAAACTATGGACACCGGCACTCAGTGTTGACTTACAATTCTTTCGACATATAGCTCAATAAGCTGATCAAGTGTAAACGTCGCTTAAATCGGTATAAACCGTGCTGTTTTAGTGAGTCTATTCACCATTACCCAAATACCATCATGTTCACTAGAAATATATGGTAATCCAAACAGAAAATCCATAGTGATATGCTCCCATTTCCATTCCGGCACTGGCAATGGATTAAGGAGTCCTCCTGGTCTCTGTCTAACTGGTTAACCAGTTGGCAGATCAAACATTATCAACATAATCAGCTACCTCTCGCTTCATCCCATGTCACCAATACGTTCCCTTTCAATGTCTTATACATCTTGGTGCTTTCTGGATGCCTAGCGTAAGCTGAACTGTGAGCTTCCTCTAGAATAGCATCTTTAAGCTCACTAAAACATGGAACACACAGTCTTCTCTGCCTCTCTATGGCTCATCTGGTCTCATCTTAAATTCTGCCTCTGGGCCCTGTTTGGACTTTCCAAACATTTTCTACAAGTTACTATCCTCTGGTTGTCTTCTCACAACCTTTGCTATGTGTGAAGACCTGACCTGGAACGGAGCTAAAAGACTCCTTGAACTCTCTGCATTGACAACTGCCTTAGAACCCCTTAGAGTACTTAAAAATGTTGCTCGAATACCATACAAGGCGTCCTTAGGAAGTCTTGACTTCCTACTCAAAGCATCTGCTACCACATTCGCCTTACCTGGATGGTATTCTATAGTACAATCATAATCTTTAATCAGTTCTAACTATCTTCTTTGTCTCACATTTAACTCCTTCTGATCAAAGATATATTTTGAGACTCTTATGATCTGTGTAAATGTGACACCTTTCACCCAACAAGTAATGTCTCCGGATCTTGATTGCTAAAACAATCGCTACTAGCTCGAGATCATGGGTAGGGTAATTACATTCGTGCTTTTTCAATTGTCTTGACGCATAAGCTATTATTTTTCCTTCTTGCACGAGCACAAACCCCTAAACCTTGCCTCGAGGCGTCACAATAAATTACATACTCTATTCCCAAGTTACAGAAAGTGTCAAAATAGGTAATCAGAACTAACCTCTTTTCAGCTCTTTAAAACCCTGCTCACACTCATCTAACCATTCAAACTTAGCATTCTTCCTTGTCAAAATTGTTAATGGTAATGCTAATCGTGAGAAATCCTCAACAAACCGTCTGTAGTATCACCGCCACGCCTAGGAAACTACGTGCCTCTGTCCGCACTAACTAGTCTCTCACGCTTGTCCACAACTTTCACTTAATTTGGATCCATACTAACACCATTTGTTGAAACATCATGCCCGAAACACTACTCCGATTCAACCAAAACTCACATTTGGTGAATTTAGCATACAAATCGCTTATCTCGTAGTGTTTGTAGAATAATCCTCAAATGTTCCTCATGAGGTTTCCTATCAATTGAGTAAACTGGTATATCATCAATAAATACTATCACGAATCGATCCAAATACTAGTGGAATATCATATTCATGAGGTCCATGAAAATCATTGGTGCATTCGTTAAACCGAATGACATTACTAAATGCTCATAATGTCCATATTTGGTTCGAATATTGTCTTAGGAATATCTGTTTCCCTTACCTTTAACTGATGGTATCCTGATCTCAAATCAATCTTAGAAAACACTGATGTTCCTCTTAACTGGTCAAACAAGTCATCTATATGGGGTAAAGGATACTTGTTACGTATCGTGACTTGTTTAACTGTTTATAATCAATGCATAATTTAAGGGTACCATCTCTTTTCTTTATAAATAACACTTGAGCTCCCGGGGGGATACACTAGGTCCGTGTATCCTTTATCAACTAGTTCTTGTAACTGCATCTTCAACTCCTTGAGCTCACTTGGAGCCAGTATATACAGCGCTTAAGAAATAGGTGCTATTCCTGGTAGCAATTTAATAGTGAACTCAACTTCCCTATCAGGTGGCAACCCTGACAGATCTACTGGAAAAACATCAAGAAATTCGTTCACAACAAGAACATCTTCTGGTTTTAGTTTTTCTTCCTGCACCTCCACTACGTGTGCAAGAAATGCCATGCAACCTTTCCTCAACAACTTTTCAGCTTTTAATGCTGAAATCAAGCTCGTAGGAATAATCTTCCTTTCACCCCTAAAAACCATTCCAGCTAATCCTGGTTTCTTGAAAACAACTTCCTTTCTATTTAGCACCACTGGTGCCCTCTCTTGCAGCTACTGGAACTCTTGGCTGCTCAACTGTCTGGGACCCAACTCCCTGGTCCCTCTGTGTGGCTACTCTAAGCTGTGGACAATCCCTCTTGAAATGTCCTTGTTGCCCACATTGGTAACACACATTGACATCAACCAGACATTGGCCTCGGTGATTCCTACCACAATTTATACATGGAGTTCTCCTTGTTGCACTTGCAACAGACTCCTGTATTGTCAGTGGTCTTACTGTGGATCTGGCAGATTGACTAGGTGCTCTTTGACTTTGCCTCTGATAGGCACCACTAACATTCGTTTACCTCGATGTCTGGCCGCCAGCTCGACTTTTAAAGTCCTGACGACTCAAAAGAAGTGTGAATCGTCGCCGCTCACGACCATGGAAATCGCTTTCGTCGGTGAAGGCCCTCGAGTAGGCTCCACCACTGTTTGTGCCTCTCTGTTATACTCTCTGCTCAACACGTGAGAACTCTCTGGCGGCGGGGAAAAGTTAGCACACTTTGCAATGCTCGTGGATGGGGTTCGTATCTCGGGACGTAACCCTCTTTCAAATCTCAGACACTGTCACTCTCGGATGCCATAATCACACCAAAGATACCGTGATAGCTCGGTGTACCATCTCTCATACTCTCACCACCGAAAGTGGCCCTTGCTTTAGTTCTAAAAAAATTCATCCTCTCTTTTGCCTCACGTTACGTGCTAGGGTAATATTTATCTTCGAATATGCCTCTGAATGTTTGTCAATCCAGTCGTGCATCACTCAAATCTGCTAAAATCGATTTCCACCCTCCTCTCTGCTTCTTCCTCTAGTAGGAATGTGGCTAGCTTGACTTTGCTCCTCGAGCAACTCATTACACCAAAATATTTTGTAGCATATTTAGCCAAACTTGGCATCAATGGATCTATGGAACCATCAAACACTGTGGCTCCTAATTTCTTGAGACGTTCTATTCTATACACCTTTTTTTTTTTTTTTTTTTTTTTTTGGATCACTTGGCCCCGCTCTCTCTCGCCCACCGCCCCTGTGAGAAACTAACATGTTGCTCAACTGTAACCTCAGTTTGGACTCTCGGGGCACTAGATCCCCTCTCAGATTGGCCTTGGGTAGGATCCTGCATCCCGCCCTGATCCTGCCAGCGTCGTGCTGCAAAGTGCGTGGTGGCATGACTCCAATAACATATCAATATACTAGACTTACTATGGATATCTAACTCCCATACACGATGACTAAACTTCTATTCACATTTAGCCTAAGCTGGACTTACTCTTATCCTTACTTGGACCATACCTTACTAGTTCGATCTGAACTAACTCAATAACTTGTTATGACTTTTACTTTATTCTCGTGAGCTAACTTGCCTGTCTCATTCCCATGGAGCTAATCGCTCTGATACAAATTGTCACACCCCCTCCCGAACTACTCCGCTACTTAGCCCGAAAGGCGGCGTGAAACCAACGGACATTGTTTACCTCTTAACAATACCTGCTGACCCTGTATTCCTGATAAACATACTATGTTCGCATATGGAACATTTTAACATAACACAAAGTGCTGGAAATGGACAACTATTAAACATACACAAGGAGAAACCCTTCATAAGTCTCTCTTGAAACTAAAAGTCAAGTGCATCAAAACAACACAAGACAACTCATTGTTTATACAACCGCTAATGTACAAGACTTCTTTAGCTACATACCAACTTCCTATACAACACCAGCCACGTACAAACTAAAAATTTATGAACTTCCAGCAGACTATGGCAGGATGTCAGGTACCAGGAGCTCGATCTCTACCAAAAAGGTTTGAAAACATTGAAAGAATGAGCTAAAGAGCTCGGTGAGTGTCTACCTTTAAAACATTATAAGCTCACGGTGAATCATAATAATGGCGATTATAAGTAGAACATAGCTTAACATTTGTTTGTAAACATAAACAACCATGCTTCCAATTTACAGGTTTTAAGTCACCACTTGTGCATAGCACACAACTCGAAATGTACTAACTTATCGAGGGTAGATAGATCAATAATATAATAGCTCATAACAATAAAACACATGACATGACTCCACATCAAACCATAGAGGTGGTAGAGTTACATTTATTCCAATAAGTTTCATACCTCTCTCTCTCTCTCTCACGTGCACGTGGAATACCTTTAGTCGTTTGGTTTTCCTAATACCTTCTCTATGTCCTTCAAAGATAAGGTAAAACCATATACTACCCAAATACCTTCTCATTGTCCTTCAGTATTTAGGTAAAATCATTTACTTCCCGGATACCTTCTCATTGTCCTTCAGTATCGGGATATCATGATTCATTCCCCCCCTAAGTACCTTCTCGAATGTCCTTCAGTATTAGGGGTTAATCAAGATCAAGGCATAACTTGTTTACCATGGAAATCATGTCTTTATAACACATACAACAATTTCTTGACAATTTCATATTATCATCTAAATATGTTCCCAAGTGGATTTACACAAAACATTCTCTAAAGGAAAGCATACTTTCATAATTTAGTTTCCATACTTTGATTTATAGTTACAACTAATTCAAAGCATGCTTAGGTTCCATCATGAACCTTATGTTAGAAAACTCCATGAAGCCATTCACAACTAGTTCAAACAAGATGTAATTATCAACACTTATGTTCATGAAGAAAAACATAGGTCAAACATAGTTCTAAGATAGAGTCACTCACAGTATTAGAATTGGAACCTTGGCTTGTAAACTTGACCTATTTGCTCTTGGCCTGTCAAACAAGCCAAATCAATCATTAGAACCTCGAGCTCATGATTTTTGACCTTAAAACTTGCAAGAAAACACACATTCAAATTTCCAGCATTTTCATATTTTTCTGCCCTGAATTCAGACAGCCATAACTTCTTCATTACTTATCCAAAAATAATGTAATTTATACCAAACTCTTCCTTTTTGAATCCTTTAAAACTCTTATGAAGACATAAAAATGAGATTCCTAACGTATTGGTTAGAAATTACCTCAGTAGCTTAACCCCTAAAATGAATCTGCTGTTGTTCCAGATTTCACTTCCTGCTGCAACCTGAAACTTAACCTGAAGATTACAACATCTTCCAATCATTTTCTTCTCAAGATTCCTTCACGAAACTTGTAGGAAATTGAATAAGCTTTCTAACCATACCAATTAGAGCTTCTAACTCCAAGCATACAGATCAGAACAACCAAAACATCAGAGACTTCCCAGATTTGACAGCAAATTCTGTCTTCTGTCTTCCTCTTAACAAAACAGTAAGTTAACTTCAGTATTAGCTCGAGCTTCCTTCACAAATTTTGTTCCAAATTGAGTTAACTTTCATGTATCAAAAAACTCAACTCTTACCTCTTCTTATTGAGCTCGAAAGACCAAAACATCAGAACTGGTCTGAGTTGATCACCTTGCTGCTATATAGTTAAGCTTTGAGTTCTCCTTCTTTCTTCTGCAATTCCAGCTCCAAACTCACGAAAATGGCTTCCTTTTTCTTCCTTTCTCCTTCTCCCACGAAGCTTCAACTTTGGTTTTGATAAATGAAGAAGAAAATTGAGAAGATAAAGCCATTTTATAAACCAAGGAGGCAAAGTTTGTCTTTTTCCCTTTTGCTTTTCTTTTCTTTTCCTTTTCTTTTCCTTTCCTTTATCCCTTTCTTTCTTTTCTTTTCTTTCCTTTTATTTCCTAAACAAAACAAAACACAATATTATATCCATTCATTTCATTTCATTTTCTTCATTATTTTTAAAGCAAACCAAACCAAAATGGTTTGAGCTTTTCCTTCCTTGTTTTCCTTTTATCCTTCACTTCATTTCTTTTCTTTTTTTTTAAAACACCAAAATAAGTGTGTAAAGAAACCCTAAGCATTTAGCCAACTTATCCCAAGTCTGTGAGACATATGATCTTCCATTCAATACATGATGCACCTAAAACTTCTCCGAATTGCTAATGATTTGAACTTACTTCAATGAAACTTTTAATATGCTTATTTCAATGTTTACCTATCCCTTTATGAAGTTTAGACACATTGTAGCTCCAAATTCAATAGATTCCCAAATTCGATCACGACATCGTTTAGTGCAACCTATACGATTTTGCATACTTCAAAACATCATGAACGAGTGCTCAATGATAAAAGAGAATAGGGTTTAGGGCTTACACTAATGTTGTAGCTGATGCACTGAGTAGGAAGTCGAAGCAACGTAAGGGTTCACTTAATGCTGTTAGAGTGGCTCTATTTGAGGAACTCAAGAGTTCTAATGCAAAAGTGTATGTTGGTGACAAAGGAACTTGTTAGCTCATTTTCGTAAGACCTACCTTAATTAATGATGTTATCACAAGTCAAGCTAAAGACCCTACCCTCAAGAAGATTGATAGAAGAGGTGAACTTGAATCGAGATTACACAGTAAGGCGTGATGGAGCGTTGATGAAGTATGGTAGATTTTGTGTATCTAAAGATGAAACTTTGAGAAATGCGATACTAGAAGAAGCACATAGTTCAAATTATCGATGCATCCGGGAGGTACAAAGATGTATCGGACCTTAAAGAACCATTATTGGTGGCGGGAATGAAACGCGAAATAGCAGAGTATGTCTCTAAATGTCTAATTTGTCAGCAGGTGAAACCTGAACGGAAGAAACCAGGAGGGCTTCTAAATCCACTCCCCATACCTGATTGGAAGTGGGAGCATGTAACGATGGATTTCTTATTTGGACTTCCCCGAACACCGAGTGGTTATGACGGGATTTGGGTGATAGTAGATGATTGACTAAAATCGCTCGATTTTTACCCACAAGGTAACTTTTACTCTGGATAAACTTGCTAAATTATATGTTGACAGGATTGTAAGCCAACACGGGCCCCAGTATCTATTGTGTCGGATAGGGATTCGAGATTTACTTCCAAGTTCTGGCCAAGTCTCCAAGAGGCCTTGGGAACTAAGTTGCACTTTAGTACAGCATTTCATCCACAAACCGATGGTCAGTCAGAAAGAACCATTCAGACCCTCGAAGACATGCTTCGAGCATGCGTACTGCAATATAAAGGAAGCTGGGAGACTCACCTATCATTGATGGAGTTTGCATACAATAATAGTTATCATTCTAGCATCGGAATGGCACCGCATCTGAAGCATTATATGGAAGAAAATGTAGAACCCCTATTTCTTTGGGGAGGTAGGAGAAAGGAAGGCGATAGGGCGAGTTGGTCCAAGTTACCTCGAGAGAATGTTAAACTTATCGGGAAAGACTCAAACAAAGACAAGATAGACAAAAGAGAGCTACGACAAACGAAAAAGAGATTTAGAATTCAAATCGGAGACAAAGTTTTCTGAGACTATCCCCATGGAAGAGTATTTTGCGGTTCGGAAGAAAGGGGAAAGCGAGCCGAGAGATATATAGGGCCTTACGAGATTCTGGGCGTGTAGGGCCATCGACTTGTGATTAGCTTTACCGATAGAATTGTCTCGGGTACATAATGTTTTCCATGTATCAATGTTGAGGAAATACATTTCTGATCCGTCACATGTGCTCAAGGTAGAACCAATACAACTTAAGGAGAATCTATCATATGAGAAAGAACCTCTACAAGTCTTTGGATCGGAAAGAATAGTGTGCTTAGGAACAAGTCAATACCACTGGTAAAGGTCTTGTGGAGAAATCACGACGTCGAGGAAGCAACATGGGAAAGCGAAGACACAATGAAAGAAAAGTACCCACAACTTTTTCGTCTTTTGAATTTCGAGGCGAAATTCCTCTTAAGGGGTAGTAAATTGTAAGCCCTAAACCCTATTCTCTTTTATCATTGATCACTCGTTCATGATGTTTTGAAATATGCAAAATCGTATAGGTTGCACTAAACGATGTCGTGATCGAATTTGGGAATCTATTGAATTTGGAGCTACAATGTGTCTAAACTTCATAAGGGATAGGTAAACCATTGAAATAAGCATATTAAAAGTTGCATTGAAGTAAGTTCAAATCATTAGCAAATTGGAGAAGTTTTAGGTGCATCAAGTATTGAATGGAAGATCATATGTCTCACAAACTTAGGATAAGTTGGCTAAATGCTTAGGGTTTACTTACACACTTATTTTGTTGTTTTAAAAAGGTGATTATGATGTAAATACTGAAGTAGGAGCTGGCCAAAGGAGGTGAAGGCTCGAAGTTAAGTTTGGCAAGAAGGTGGTGTCAAATTCTTACTAAGACAGCAAGCAGCTGGAAAATGGTCCAACTTCAATCGATCATATCTCTCTATCTACTGAACCAAATTCGATGATTTTTGTGTCAAAATCTCATAAATTGAGTGTAGAATACGAAACTGGTCGGCTTTGCAGAAAATACCAAGAGAACGAAAGAGAAAAGTGCAGAACAGTGAAGGGTGTTCAAGTTTCTCGGGTAGCAGAATAGTATGAGGAGATCAGTCTGTTTTGAGCTCTTGGGGAGGAATTAGAAGCTGAAAGTTTTAGGTAAGTAAGCTAAGATGTTGTCCTTGAGGTTTATCAAAAAATATTTGGTGGTTGTGTTGATAAATTTTGAGGAACTCAAGCTGGAAGTTGAACCTGTAATTTTAGGTGAAAGGGAAAAACTTCTAGCAAGAGATTGAAGGAGATTCTCTTCCATTTCTATTTACCTTACAACCAATTGTGTGTATGGCTATTCTTAATTGAGTTATGAGACTGAATTAGACCTGTTTCTTAGGTGCATAAGGAAAGGAATTGATGTTACTGTTTAGTTAAGAGAAGGCAGAAAACAGAAGTATGCTGTCAAATCCGGGAAGTCTCTGATGTTTTGGTTGTTCTGATCTGTACACTTAGAGTTAGAAGCTCTAATTGGTATGGCTCGAAAGATTATTGAATTTCCTACAACTTTCGTGAAGAAATCGTGAGTAGAAAATGTCTAGAAGATGTCTTAAATATCAGATTAAATTTGTTGTGCAGCAGGAAATCCGAATCTGAAAACAGCAGAAGTCTGTTTTGAGGAAAGTAGCTTTCGAGGTATTTCTGAACAAATCCGTTTGGAATTTCAATTTCATGTCTTCATATGATTTTTAGAGGGTTCAAAAAGGAAGAGTTTGGTATAAATTACATTATTTTTGGATAAGTAATGAAGAAGTTATGGCTGTCTGAATACAGGGCAGAAAATCTGAAAATGCTGGAAAATTTAAAAGTGTGTTTTCTTGCAAGTTTTAAGGTTAAAAATCATGAGCTCGAGGTTCTAATGGTTGAGTTGGTTTGTTTGGCAGGCCAAGAGCAAATAGGTCAAGTTTACAAGCCAAGGTTCTAATTCTAATACTGTGAGTGACTCTATCTTAGAACTATGCTTGGCCTATGTTTTTCTTAAAAAACATAATTGTTGATCATTGAATCTTGTTTGAACTAATTATGTATAGCTTCATGGAGTTCCTAACATAAAGTTCATGATGGAACCTAAGCATGCTTTGAATTAGTTGTAACTATAAATCCAAGTATGGAAACTAAATTATGAAAGTATGCTTTCCTTTAGAGAATGTTTTGTGTAAATCCACTTGGGAACATGTTTAGATGATAATATGAAATTGTCATGAAATTGTTGTATGTGTTATAAAGACATGATTTCCATGGTAAACAAGTTATGCCCTTGGTCTTGGTTAACCCCTAATACTGAAGGACATTCGAGAAGGTACTTAGGGGGGAATGAATCATAATTTCCCGATACTGAAGGACAATGAGAAGGTATTCGGGTAGTAAATGGTCTTACCTTAATACTGAAGGACATAGAGAAGGTATTAGGGAAAACCAAAGGGCAAAAGTATTCCACGTGCACGTGAGAGAGGTATGAACCTTATTGGTACAAATGTAACTCTACAACCTCTATGGTTTGGAAGTGGTATCATGCTATGTGTTTTATTGTTATGAGCTTCTATATTATTGATCTATTTACACTCAATATAATACTACATTATGAGTTATGTGCTATGCATAAGTGGTGACTTAAACCTGTAAATTGGAAGCATGGTTTGTTTATGTTAAGTTATTTTCTACTTATAATCTGCCATTATTATGCTTCACCTTTGAGCTTATAATAGACACTCACTGAGCTTCCTAGCTCACGTTTTCTTTATGTCTACTCTTCCCAGGTAGCGAGATTTAGTTTTCAGTGCTTAGCCTACACAAGACCTATTTGCCACCACGCCATTTAGCTCCTTGTATATACACTTTCTTTGTATATGGTTTGTAGTGAGAACATATTAGATGGGTTGTAATAAACTTGGAAACTTTATGACTATCTATAGAACATAGTAAAGGAAGTGAATGTGTTTCATATATAAGTGTATATCAGTGCTTAACTTTGCTTATTCAAACATGATGTGTTACGTCTATTTTAAGTTAAGTCTTGGGTTAGTCAAGGAAAGCCAACAAGAGGTTTTGTTATCTTTGTCTTTGCATCTCTTCCTAGGTTAGGCAAGTAAGCTGGGACGGGGTGTGACATAATCCGATTTTACTTTCCTTGAGTTGATTTTCAAAATTGGTTTTGGGGTCTTTGAAATTGAGTTATCTAAAGGTCTTGTTTCTTTAACCAAGGTTTTTAGATCCAATTGTCAAGGGTTACTTAACATTTTGACATTAGAATCTTTGGCTTCTTTGATTTCATTTTCATTTGGAGTTTTTGGGTTTTGAGATTTAAAGGTCTTGTTTTATGAACAAGATTGTTAGATTTTTTAAATCCTTTTTAAAATTTCTTATCATTTGGTATCAGAGCTTTAGGCTCAAGATCGGATATATGTTTCCATTGCGTTTTTTATTGAATTTGTTTAAAATTTTCATGTTTTAGTTTTTTTTTCGTAATCTGTCCAGATTTATAGCCTTTCAAAAAGCACAAAAAAACTCATAATTCTATTTGTCTTTTCATCTTGGAATCTTCTGAAATATTATAGATCTGGATCTAATCAACATTTTATGCTTCTATGAGAATTTCTACTTCGACCTTCTTGATGGTGAAAAGTATACATTTTTATGAGTTGTTCTGAAAAACTGTTATACACGAGAACATTCTTCTTTTGTTCTTATTGTTTTTGCCTCCATAAAAATGCTAGATCTATATTGCACATAAGTTATCTCTTTACATGTGTTATAATCAAGCTTTTTATTTGCTCATCATATCAGTTACACCTTGATTAAGCTTGAAATAACCGTTACTCATCAATGTTTTGACAGTTACAATTTTAGAAAATTCAATTTCTGCTGGAAGTTTAATGCTCTTGATGTTTTACTTTTCTGTAACTCACATATGTTTTAAGGCTATTTTAATTCCATAACTTCTCAAATAGTCATTGGAATTAATTGTTTTAAGAGTTATATTCTTTGGTTTTAAACTCCAATTATCAATAGCATTGAGTTTATCTTCAATCACTATCTTTCATAAACCTTGTTTAATATGCATATTTCTCAATATTCCAATATGGTTACTTGTTTGAATTTTGAATGTTTCCATAAGTCGAGTTAACTTGTGTGATAAAAGTGTGCTACTTCTCATTGGATTGCAAAGTTATCTTGGCTTCACTATTTCCAAATTTGAGAGCATGTTCCACAAATACTTTAAATTCATTGGATGACCAAAAGATACAAAGAAGAAATCCAAGAGAGCAAGACCAAAAGGCTGGAATAATTACAAGTTTGCATTACAAAGACATCCTTAGATTCGAGGACGAATCTTCTTGAAGAAGGAGAGAATGATATGAACCAGTATCATGTTATTCAAGACTAAAGAAAAGCTTCAAGATGAAGTTGAATTAATGTTGTCAAACTTCATTTATGACGAACTCAAGATGCATTTAATGGACTCAAGTTCAACCCATGCTTCATTAAAGACAAGTCAAGCTTCATTTATGCAACAAGAGCTTCAAGCTACTTCAAGGGGGCTTCATTTATTCTTGGATAGGTTACAAATTATGTATTGGTTTATTAGAAGTTCAATTCTCGGATTTATGGGGGGTTTAATGTATTTTTCAGTCTTAAAGTGTTGTTTTTAATGTTTTAAGTTACAATTTGGTTAGTGGAGATCATGGTATTGATGGGGATGTAAGTTACAACCTTTCAATTGACCATAGGTTACTCTAGGGTTGATTTTGAGGCTATATAAAGCCATGTACCTTGTAGGAAAAAAAAAGAAAGGAAAAGATTAAAAATGTAATCAAAAGAGGCCTTGAGCTTTTTGATAGCCTTTGAGCTATTTCTTTGCAATTCTATGTAGATTAGGTTGCATGCTTAGAATCATTCAAGCTTGACTTGATCAATCTTGCTTGTGGATTGATTCGGATCTCAAGTAAGTTTTCTTGTCTTGAGATATTTGATCGACAAGGTAATCCGATTTTACTTTCCTTGAGTTGATTTTCAAAATTGGTTTTGGGGTCTTTGAAATTGAGTTATCTAAAGGTCTTGTTTCTTTAAGCAAGGTTTTTAGATCCAATTGTCAAGGGTTACTTAACATTTTGACATTAGAATCTTTGGCTTCTTTGATTTCATTTTCATTTGGAGTTTTTGTGTTTTGAGATTTAAAGGTCTTGTTTTATGAACAAGATTGTTAGATTTTTCAATTCCTTTTAATTCCTTTTTTTTTTCCTACAAGGTACATGGCTTTATATAGCCTCAAAATCAACCCTAGAGTAACCTATGGTCAATTGAAAGGTTGTAACTTACATCCCCATCAATACCATGATCTCCACTAACCAAATTGTAACTTAAAACATTAAAAACAACACTTTAAGACTGAAAAATATATTAAACCCCCCATAAATCCGAGAATTGAACTTCTAATAAACCAATACATAATTTGTAACCTATCCAAGAATAAATGAAGCCCCCTTGAAGTAGCTTGAAGCTCTTGTTGCATAAATGAAGCTTGACTTGTCTTTAATGAAGCATGGGTTGAACTTGAGTCCATTAAATGCATCTTGAGTTCGTCATAAATGAAGTTTGACAACATTAATTCAACTTCATCTTGAAGCTTTTCTTTAGTCTTGAATAACATGATACGGTTCATATCAAGCCTTTTTTCAATTTAGCAGAACAAACATTGACCCCTTCTTTTAAAATGAACGCTTCATTTATAGAAAAAGAAATACAATATCCAAGTTCTATTAAACAAGAGATAGAAATCAAGTTCCTCTTAATCTTAGGAACTACATACATATTTTTTAATAAAATAAATCTATCTCTGAAAAACAACTTGGCATCTCCCACTGCACGAGCTGAGACGACCTCTCCCGTTCCGACCCTAAGCGTCATCTCACCCTTTTCGAGCTCCTTCAAGGAACTAGTTTCCTGAAACATAGAGCAAACGTGATTATTGGCTGCTGAATCAAGTATCCAGGTAAAATCATCATTTTTCACTAAGCAAGTTTCAAGAACAAGTATATCTAATTTACCTTTCTTCTCTTTGAGCTCAACAAGGTATTTTGGGCAGTTTCGCTTCCAGTGCGCATCCACGTTGCAGTGGAAACACTTTCCTTTGTCTGCAACCTTGGCTTTTCGCTTGCCTTTATCAACAGCAGGTGCCTTCCCTTTCCCTCCTATCTTCTTCTTTTGGGTATTCTTAAGCCCAGAAGATGAACCACATGACTTAGTCCTAGAGGATGAACCCTTCTGGAACCTTCTGGAATGGTGATATGTAACTCTTGAGAATTTTAAATCAAACAACCTTGTTGACGAACCAGACCTTTAGATCTAAAACTCAAAACCCCCAAATCTAGATGATTTCATCCCAAGGAAGAAGATAAAAACGGATTTACCTTGATGATCAAGATCAAGAGTAGAGAAAACTTGTTTCAAAACTCAAGATTCGAATCACTCCACAAGTAGTTTGATCAACGCTACTTGAATGATCCTAGCATGCAAATCTAAACACAAGATACGCAAAGAAACAAGCTCATGGCTTAAGAAGCAAAAATATGAAACTTTTCATTCAAAACATGATTCCAAGTCTCTTCTTACAATACATCTTAGATGGCTTTATATAGCCTTTCAATTGTAACCTAAAACTAAGCTAAAATGTCATGTTTGAGAATGTAACTTCCCTAACTTTAATGTCATAATCATCCACTACTCAAATGTAACCTAAAACATTGAAATAGAAACTTTAAAACTGAAATTACAAGTAAATGAGGTATAAATCCGAGAATTTAATCTTCTAACAACAATTCTAGTCTTTGTAACATCCCAAGGTGTAAATGAAGCTCCACTTGAAGTAACTTGAAGTGTAGTCCCATTAATTGATGCTTGACTTGCATTAAATGAAGCTTGAGATGCACTTAATTTCATTTAATTGCAACTTAAGTTCTTTCAATACAACTTGACTTCAACTTTAATGCAACTTGAGTTATCCATAAATGAAGCCTTGATGCATTTAATGCAACTCCATTTTTAGCTATTCTTTAGTCTTGACTAGCATTGTAGGATTCATATCAAATGGGCAAACAGATTTGCCTCTCCATCAGCCTGTCCCTTATTATCCATAAGAGACTGGTAAGTTTGCAGTTCATTTAGAAGGGAAGTCAGGTTATACTCCTTTTTGTTCATGTCCGCATTGCTACGGAATGGCAGGAAACTCTTTGGAAGAGATTCCAGGATGAAGAATACCTGACTTTGCTCATCTAAGACCAGTTCGTTCATTTCAACCACGTTGAAGTGATCTATAAGATCGAGAACATATTCTCTCACTGAAGTTCCCTCCTTCATGCGCGCATTGTAAACGTACTTGAGAGATTCGTGTCGAATTTATTCAGACGGTTGTCCAGACAAATTCTGCAGACAACCCATGATCTCACGAGCTGAGACCATACCCTCCAACTTCCTGGCTAAAACATCAGATATGCCAGCCAGGATATAGGCCTTGGCCTTCTCATTGGCCTTGGACCAGCGGTCAAACACATCCTTAACAGATTGAGGTGCGTTTTGAGTAGGGACCTGAGGACATTCCTCTGTCAGTATGAACAGAAGGTCATCAACAACAAGAATCGCATCCAGGTTGGACTTCCACGTAGTAAAATTTTCACCAGTTAAACATTTGCGTTTGAGTAAGGCTATATACGAGGACGACATGCTGAAAATCCAAAATAGTTCTAATTAGTTATGCCTTTTAACCCATTATAAAACCAATCAAATTTAGCAAAATTATTAAAGAACCCTAGTGCTTAAACTAAACCCAGTGTTTAAATTAAACCTTTAATTTTGCAACGATATTTCAAGGGTTTAGAACAAAAGCCTCCGTCGGGCGGTCTGTCATTCCTTCCCTGAAGTGAGACTCTCTCAGCCAATTCTCACTACCAGAACATCTCATGTCCCAATGGTCCTTACCTCCTGTTTGTTTGGTCAAGGACTTGTTAACTAGCTTAACTCATCCCGTAAATGTGACCCTACCATTTTCAGATCCAATAGGTCCGAGACAACAGGCTACTATTAAGAAAGACAACTGTTGGCAAATTACCTAAGAGACCCTATCCATTTATGGAGTTCGCGGTGTTCCGATCCCTATAGTCAGGCCCGTAAGGTTTGGATGTTCCAGGACAACCTAGCAGGCGTGATAAGCGCCGAATTTGTTGGTTTAACAAAGCTAGAGGTCCTTCTAGGATCTTTGCAAACGTCACGAACAAGGCTAACTTAACGAATTGATCCCAACTAAGAGTTAAGTTAGAAGATGAATCACTCTTAGATCAAACTTAGAATAAGGATGGTCACTCCTAGATCCTAAGACGACTCACTCCAGAATTAGCTTGATCGGGGCTAATCCAATGAATCGGTTAAACATCAAACCTAAAGCAAGATTTGAAAGAAAGTTAACACCAAATGGGGCTAAACAAAACACAAGTTTTTTTCATAAAGGTTCTGCCTTTTCCATGTCAATACAAGCCTTTAAATAGGCCAAAATGGTCGTGCAAAGCACCAAAGACCAAAAGTCTTTAAAAAGCATTAAATGTGAAATGAAGAAAAAATTGACCTAGGAATTTAAAACTTGATTGCACAACGTTTGAGAGCTCTAAATATGGAACAAAAAACATAGAAATGTTTTAAATGGTCTTAATTATCTACTGTAGGATCCGCCATGCATGACTATTTCGTTTGACGGGGTTTGACATCACGAAATCCCAAGAGGTGCAATCTAGACAGCCACCTGTTCACATTTTCTGCACACTTTTTTTGTCCTCCGTGCCATCTTTCAAACTAGACAACTTTTCCCGTGCCATCTTCACTCCATTCTCATCTTGACTTGTTGTACTAACATTATAAAGAATTTTGGGCTAAAAAATCTTGGTCTCTCCTTGTGCATTCACGAGCTTTTGGAGATGCAATATGAAAGCCTCTTGAATCTTCTTGGCCTTGCTCCTTGTTATTGCTCCTTCAGTACATGCAATGGATCAATGGTTTGATTCACATCATCCCCTTTCTTTAAAAAGGATTTGTCCTCAAATCAACGTCTTCATTTCCTACATCAAAAGGAGTCAAATCAGCCCATTAAAAGTAGAACTTACATTGTACTCACCTCGGAGATCTAGTTTGTATGCATTGTCATTGATGCCTAATACTTGAAATGGACCATCTCCCCTTTGGTTGAAGTTTAGACTTCCTTTGGTCCGGAAACCTTTCCTTTCGTAGATGAACCTGACCCATTCACCCCGCTTAAAAATCAATTTCTTTCTCCCTTGGTTCTTCTGAGTGACTAGCTTTTCATTTTTCTTTTCAATTCTTTCCTTGACTTTTTTGTGCAGATTTTTGATGTATTCGGCTTTAAAAACAGCTGCATCACTAGAAAACATATTAGGTGGTAAAGGTGATAAATCTAGAGGAGTTAAGGGATTAAATCCATACACAACCTCAAAAGGTGAACAATGAGTGGTGCTATGTATCGCTCTATTGTATGCAAACTCCACAAATGGTAGAGTCACTTCCCAAGACTTAAGATTCTTAGAAATTAGCGATCTAAGTAATGCCCCTAAAGTTCTATTAACCACCTCGGTTTGCCCATCAGTTTGGGGGTGACAAGTTGTAGAAAACAAAAGCTTAGTTCCCAATTTACCCCACAAAACTTTCCAAAAATGACTTAAAAATTTGGCATCTCTATCACTTACAATGGTTTTGGAATGCCATGCAATCTAACCACTTCCTAAAGAATAGATTAGCTATATTAGTTGCATCATCTGTTTTGTTACATGGAATGAAATGTGCCATTTTACTAAACCTATCAACCACCACAAAAATGCTATCATGATGTCTCCTAGTCTTTGGCAATCCTAGAACAAAATCCATGCTAATGTCAACCCACGGTTCACTAGGAACATCTAAAGGTTTATAAAGTCCATGTGGTTGTGTTTTAGAATTAGCTTCCTTACATTTGAAACATTGCTTGCACACTTTATTCACATCCTTCCTCATTTTCAACCAATAAAAGTGTTCACACAACATGTTGTATGTTTTAAACTCCCAAAATGTCCCATAAGACCTCCCCATGAGCTTCCTTCACAAGTAACTCTCGAATAGAACACTTAGGAATGCAAAGTTTACCCTTCCTAAAAAGCATACCATCAAATACAACATGATCATGTACGTTGTTTCCTCCTAAACATTGCATATACACATCATGAAATTCAGATTTCTCAACTTTGTAAAGCTCAATCATATGTTTAAAACCAAGAATCTTTGCACTAAGGGCAGAAAATAATGCATACCTTCTTGATAATGCATCGGCCACCACATTATCCTTACCTTTTTTGTAATGAATGACATAAGGAAATGTCTCAATGAACTCTACCCATTTTGCATGCCTCCTATTTAGCTTTGTTTGGCTTTTGAGGTACTTCAAACTTTCATGATCAGTGTGGATGACAAACTCTTTTGGCCACAAGTAATGTTGCCAAACTTGCAAAGTCCTCACAAGTGCATGCAGTTCTTTGTTGTCACACCCCTTCCCGAACTACCTGCTACTTAGCCCGAAAGGCGGCATGAAACCAACAGACATTGTTTACCTCTTAGCAATATCTGCTGATCCTGTTCTCCTGATAAACATACTATGTTCGCATATGGAACATTTTAACATAACACAGCAGAAACTGGACAACTATTAAACATACACAAGGAGAAATCCTTCATAAGTCTCTCTTGGAAACTAAAAGTCAAGTGCATCAAAACAACACAAGACAACTCATTACTTATACAACCACTAATGTACAAAACTTCTATAACTATTTAACGACTTGCTATACAACACCACCAAATACGTGCACAAACTAACAACTTATGAAACTTCCAAAGAGACTATGGCGGGATGTCGGTACCGTGAGCTCGATCTCTACCTGAAAAGGTTTGAAAACATTGAAAGAATGAGCTAAAAAGCTCAGTGAGTGTCTACCTTTAAAACATTATAAGCTCACAGGTGAATCATAATAATGGCAGTTTATAAGTACAAAATAGCTCAACATCTGTTTGTAAACATTAACAACCATGCTTCCAATTTATAGGTTTTAAGTCACCACTTGTGCATAGCACACAACTCGAAATGTACTAACTTTTCGAGGGTAGATAAATCAATAATATAAAAGCTCATAACGATAAAGCACATGACATGACTCCACATCAAACCATAGAGGTGGTAGAGTTACATTTATTCCCATAAGTTTCATACCTCTCTCTCTCCCTCACGTGCACGTGGAATACCTTTAGTCGTTTGGTTTTCCCTAATACCTTCTCTATGTCCTTCAGTATTAAGGTAAAACCATATACTACCCAAATACCTTCTCATTGTCCTTCAGTATTTAGGTAAAATCATTTACTTCCCGGATACCTTCTCATTGTCCTTCAGTATCGGGATATCATGATTCATTCCCCCCTAAGTACCTTCTCGAATGTCCTTCAGTATTAGGGGTTAATCAAGATCAAGGCATAACTTGTTTACCATGGAAATCATGTCTTTATAACACATACAACAATTTCTTGACAATTTCATATTATCATCTAAACATGTTTCTAAGTGGATTTACATAAAACATTCTCTAAAGGAAAGCATACTTTCATAATTCAGTTTCCATACTTGGATTTATAGTTACAACTAATTCAAAGCATGCTTAGGTTCCATCATGAACCTTATGTTAGAAAACACTATGAAGCCATTCACAACTAGTTCAAACAAGATGTAATTATCAACACTTATGTTCACGAAGAAAAACATAGGTCAAACATAGTTCTAAGATAGAGTCACTCACCGTATTAGAATTGGAACCTTGGCTTGTAAACTTGACCTATTTGCTCTTGGCCTGTCAAACAAGCCAAATCAATCATTAGAACCTTGAGCTCATGATTTTTGACCTTAAAACTTGCAAGAAAACACACTTTCAAAATTTCAGCATTTTCATATTTTCTGCCCTGTTTTCAGACAGCCATAACTTCTTCATTACTTATCCAAAAAGAATGTACTTTATACCAAACTCTTCCTTTTTGAATCCTCTAAAACTCTTATGAAGACATGAAAATGAGATTCCTAACGTATTGGTTAGAAATTACCTCAGTAGCTTAACCCCTAAAATGAATCTGCTGCTGTTCCAGATTTCACTTTCTGCTGCAACCCGAAACTTAACCTGAAGATTACAACATCTTCCAATCATTTTATTCTCACGATTCCTTCACGAAACTTGTAGGAAATTGAATAAGCTTTCTAACCATACCAATTATAGCTTCTAACTCCAAGTATACAGATCAGAACAACCAAAACATCAGAGACTTCCCAGATTTGACAGCAAATTCTGTCTTCTGTCTTCCTCTTCACAAAACAGTAAGTTAACTTCAGTATTAGTTCGAGCTTCCTTCACAAACTTTGTTCCAAATTGAGTTAACTTTCATGTATCAAAAACTCAACTCTTACCTCTTCTTTTTGAGCTCGAAAAGACCAAAACATCAGAACTGGTCTGAGTTGATCTCCTTGCTGCAATAAAGAATCCCCTTGAGTTCTTCTCCTTTCTTCTGCAACTAAAGCTCCAAGTTTATGAAATATGGCTTCCTTCTTCTTCCTTTCTCTTTCTCCCACGAAATTTCAACTTGGTTTTGATAAATGAAGAAGAAAATGGAGAAGATAAAGTCATTTAATAAACCAAGGAGGCAAGGTTTGTCTTTTTCCCTTTTGCTTTTTCTTTTCTTTTTCCTTTTCTTTTCCTTTCCTTTATCTCTTTCTTTCTTTTCTTTTCTTTCCTTTTATTTCCTAAACAAAACAAAACACAATATTATATCCATTCATTTCATTTCATTTTCTTCATTATTTTTAAAGCAAACCAAACCAAAATGGCTTGAGCTTTTCCTTCCTTGTTTTCCTTTTATCCTTCACTTCATTTCTTTCTTTTTTTTTAAAACACCAAAATAAGTGTGTAAAGAAACCCTAAGCATTTAGCCAACTTATCCCAAGTCTGTGAGACATATGATCTTCCATTCAATACATGATGCACCTAAAACTTCTCCAAATTGCTAATGATTTGAACTTACTTCAATGAAATTTTTAATATGCTTATTTCAATGTCTACCTATCCCTTTATGAAGTTTAGACACATTGTAGCTCCAAATTCAATAGATTCCCAAATTCGATCACGACATCGTTTAGTGCAACGTATACGATTTTGCATATTTCAAAACATCATGAACGAGTGCTCAATGATAAAAGAGAATAGGGTTTAGGGCTTACATTTGTCATATGTCGAGTAGTTGAGTTGTGCTCCATTTAGCTTCTCACTAAAGAACATGATTGGCCTCTTTTCTTGCATCAAAACAACTCCTATACCTATCCCGCTCGCATCACATTCAATCTCAAAAGATTTGTCAAAGTTAGGTAAAGCAAGACAAGGTGCATTGGTCAATTTATCTTTTAATTCATTGAATGCATCTTCTTGTTTTTCTGTCCATTCAAATTTCACATGCTTTTTGACAAGTTCATTTAATGGTGAGGCTATACTACTGAAATTCTTAATAAACCTCCTATAAAAACTAGCCAAACCATGAAAAGATCTCACCTCATTTGCATTGGTAGGTGTTGGCCACTCTCGGATAGCCTTTACCTTTTCTTCATCAACTTGCACACCATTCCTTCCAACAATGAAACCTAGGAAATTGACTTGGTCTAGACAAAAACTACACTTTTGAAGTTGGCATATAGCTTCTCTTCTCTAAGTTTAAGTAAAATTGTCTTAACATGCAAAATATGATCATCCAAGCTTTTGAGTAAACAAGAATATCATCAAAGTACACAACAACAAATTTTCCAATGTACTCTCTCAACACATGATTCATTAGCCTCATAAAAGTACTTGGTGCATTAGTAAGGCCAAATGGCATAACAAGCCACTCATAAAGTCCAAATTTTGTTTTGAAAGCCGTTTTCCACTCATCTCCCACATGCATTCGAATTTGATGATAACCACTTTTAAGATCTATTTTTGAAAACAGATTAGCACCATGTAATTCATCTAGCATGTCATCCAATCTAGGAATGGGATGTCGATACTTTACTGTTATCTTGTTGATGGCTCGACAATCAACACACATTCTCCATGTGTCATCCTTCTTGGGTACCAAAATCACCTGAATCGAGCAAGGACTCATGCTTTCTCTAACATAACCTTTATCCATGAGTTCTTCTACTTGCCTTTGAATCTCCTTAGTCTCGGTTGGATTGGTCCTATAAGCTGCCATGTTTGGAAGAGTTGCCCTGCTTATGAAGTCAATTTGATGTTCAATCCCTCTTAAAGGAGGTAAATCCAGTAGGTGCATCTTCATGTGGAAACATATCATTAAATTCCTGCAAAAGAGACTTAAAAGAACTTGGCAAAACATCATTAGATTTTGGGTTAGTTGTTAAACACATCCCTTTGCACATAAGTACAAATTTTGGTTGTTGTGTCAACAACACATTCCTCACTTCCCCTTTCTTATAACCAAACTCACATTCTTTCTTTTTTCCTCAAAATCACTCTTTTTCTCTCTTTGGTTTTCACTCACCATTTGCCCCTCACTTCTCTCTTTCTTTTCACTCTTTTCTTTTTCTTTTAACTTACTTTCTTCTCTCCTCTCTTTTTCTTCAAACTCTTTTCTTTTCTTCTCTAATTTCAAATGATCACAATGTACTTCATATGGAGACAATGGAAGTAAAGTAAATTTCTTCCCGTTGAAGGTAAACGAATACTTATTTTTCACTCCATCAAATGTGACCTCTCTATCATATTGCCAAGGTCGGCCTAACAATATATCCCCCGCATGCATAGGTAAAACATTACAAAGTACTTCATCCTTATATCTTCCCAAAGTAAAAGGAATAAGAACTTGAGAATTTACCTTAAGTTCTCCTTTGTTTGTCAACCATTGAAGTTTGTATGGCTTTGGATGTGGACGGGTAGTAAGTTGAAGTCTCTTTACAAGAAAACTACTTACCACATTTGTGCAACTCCCACTATCAATCACACAACTGCATGGACTTCCTTTAATTAGGCATCTTGTGTGAAACAAGTTTTCCCTTTGGTCTTCAACTTTGTCTTCCTTGATTTGCATACTAAGGACCCTCCTTGTGATCAACGATATGGAGTTACCTTCTTCAACATACTCATCATCACATATTTCAGATTCTTCCTCAAATGGGGCATCATGCTCCTCACATTCATCCTCCGAATCAACTACACCATTTCTTATCACCATAACTCTTTTATTGACACATTCTTTGCTCATGTGTCCAAACCCTTTGCACTTCCAACATTGAATAGAACTAGACTTTTCCCTTACCTCCTTTGAAGCTTCATTCTTTTTAGCATTGGAGCTTTCGGCCTCCACTCTTTTGGCAGCAACAAACTTGCTTCTTTGTTGTGTCGGTTCATTCCTATTCACAAAACTATCCTTGTTCCATGCATTAGAGTTTGAAAAGGTACTAGCTTTAGGTGTATACCTTTTGAATGCTCCTTTTCTTCCTTCAATTGAGCTTCAATTTTGATAGCATAATGATACATATCTTCAAGGTAAGGTGGTGGATTTCTATCAACCGGATGAGCAATTTCTCGATTCAAACCTCCAAGGAATCGAGACATGGTGTCTTCCTCTTCTTCTCAAATTTTTGCTCTTTCCATCAAGGACTCCATCTCTTGATAATATTCAAGCAACACTTTTTGTTCCTGTCTCAAAGATTGCAATTTAGTTTTCAAATCTCTTTCATAATGTTTTGGAACATACCTCTTTCTCATGGCTTCTTTAAGTTCTTCTCAAGTTTCTATTGGATCTTCCTCTTTCTTCTTCTCTCTGGATTTGAGATGTTGATACCATTCTCCCGCATGATTGGTGAATTCGGCAATGACAAGTTTCATCTTCTTATTCTCACTATATGTATTACAATCAAATACATGTTCTATTTTTCTTTCCCATTGCAAGTATGCCTCTGAGTCCGTAGTACTCACTAAAGGGTGGAATTCTCGAGTTTCACTCCGCTATCCCTTTCTTCATTCACTCTTTCCGCTCTTCTAGGTTGCACAATGTTTGCAACGTTATTTCTTCCTCTTCCCCTCACATTTCCTCTTCCTCCTAAGTTTCTTTCTTGTACCAGAAATCAAACATGCCTTCATCTTCTTGCAAGATCCGTTCTTCTCTTTGTTGTTGTGCTCTCCTTTCTTCCCTTTCTTCTCTCATCATCTCCATCATACCTTGAATTGCTTGAAGAATAGCCATATTTGGATCTACCACTTGCGAACTTTTTCTTTATTATCTTGTGACATTTTTTTATAAGGACCTCTCCACACTTCTCACCAAGATATCACTCAAGGACACTCGTGTTTATCACTCAAGGGTAGGCTTTTGGTACTAGGTCAAAGATGTAAGGGTTGGTTTAAAAATTTGGTGCAACCTTGCTTTTCAACTTGATATAAAACTAAATCAATGATAACCTTTCACAAGCTAAGACTAGAGAAACTCATCCTAAGGATCTACAACTCAAAGTTTTGAGAAAATAAAATTTAAATCAAGAACTTTTGTGTGTCTTGGATCCTTGAACACTTTTTTTTCTTTGCTACTATTTTTTTTTTCCACTTTTTGCTACTTTTTTTTCACTTTTTTGCTACTGATTTTTTTTTCACTTTTGCTACTTTTTTTTTTTTCTTTTTTGCTCATTTTTTTTTTTTTTTTATCCAAGAACTAAACACAAAGAAATGGAAGAAAAGTTGTAGGATGCCTTGTATTAAACTTTGTAAATGAAAAAAAAATGAAAGAAAATAAAGTAAAGCAAATTGAAGACATTTCACCTCTAGAGAGTCGGCCAAAGGATGTCGACAACGATGCTCTGATACCAAATGATAAGCGCCGAATTTGTTGGTTTAACAAAACTAGAGGTCCTTCTAGGATCTTTGCAAACGTCACGAACAAGGCTAACTTAACGAATTGATCCCAACTAAGAGTTAAGTTAGAAGATGAATCACTCTTAGATCAAACTTAGAATAAGGATGGTCACTCCTAGATCCTAAGACGACTCACTCCGCATTAGCTTGATCGGGCTAATCCAATGAATCGGTTAAACATCAAACCTAAAGCAAGATTTGAAAGAAAGTTAACACCAAATGGGGCTAAACAAAACACAAGTTTTTTTCATAAAGGTTCTGCCTTTTCCATGTCAATACAAGCCTTTAAATAGGCCAAAATGGTCGTGCAAAGCACCAAAGACCAAAAGTCTTTAAAAAGCATTAAATGTGAAATGAAGAAAAAATTGACCTAGGAATTTAAAACTTGATTGCACAACGTTTGAGAGCTCTAAATATGGAACAAAAAACATAGAAATGCTTTAAATGGTCTTAAGTATCTACTGTAGGATCCGCCATGCATGACTATTTCGTTTGACGGGGTTTGACATCACGAAATCCCAAGAGGTGCAATCTAGACAGCCACCTGTTCACATTTTCTGCACACTTTTTTTGTCCTCCGTGCCATCTTTCAAACTAGACAACTTTTCCCGTGCCATCTTCACTCCATTCTCATCTTGACTTGTTGTACTAACATTATAAAGAATTTTGGGCTAAAAAATCTTGGTCTCTCCTTCTGCATTCACGAGCTTTTGGAGATGCAATATGAAAGCCTCTTGAATCTTCTTGGCCTTGCTCCTTGTTATTGCTCCTTCAGGTACATGCAATGGATCAATGGTTTGATTCACATCAAGGCGGACTTTAGAAATCTCACGGTGCGACCTAATGGAGGAGACCGTAGGATACATTGACACGCGTCTTGCTCCCATTTACTATGGATACTTCCCTCATTCACCTTGGTATTGAACCATGCAAACACTTACCGTAGGGGGACGCCCTATTGATGCCACGTAGCCGAGCATGGAACTCACGGTGTGAACTCTTGAGGACGTGAGAGTAAACTCAATGCAAACATCTCGTTTTCTCCCACTGAAGCTCCTAAGATTAGGGTAGGTTTAATGTAACGCCCCAGGCCCAGGATCGCCTGCGACCTGGCTGCGTCACCATATCATCCATGACTGCTTGTAAGAGTGAAGACACTATCCCCACAAACCAACACGGGGTCCTTTCAAAGATGCTTTGTCCTCACTCACATGCTCCCTAGAAAATTCCAGAGGTCACCCAACATAAGATTGCTCCAAGCCAAGCACACGCTTAATCGTGGAGTTCTTATGATTGAGCCACCGGTGCTGGAAGGTGCACTTGCTTGCCGGTATAGGTAGTAGCTATCAATTCTTTTAAGCCTTTCTCAATCAGTACTTTCATATCCTCATGGTCACTCACATGTACCCCTTTCGTCGAGCACCATGCTTCCATATCCTCGTGGATCCTCTCATTCGGGATGTGGACTCGGTTCATTCATGTACCCCTCTTCCTCGGCGTCACATGCCCACTCACTTCTTCCGCCTTGGTTCGTCCCGAACCACATCTTACTGGAAGAGGTTTCTCTCTCGATACCATTTGTAACACCCTGTGCCCGGGATCGCTGCGACTGGGCCAAGCGCCTCCATATCATCCATGATCGCTTGTAAGAGTGAAGACACTATCCCCACAAACCAACACGGGGTCCTTTCAATGCTTTGTCCTCACTCACATGCTCCTAGGAAAATTCCTGTGAGGTCACCCAACATAAGATTGCTCCAAGCCAAGCACGCTTAATCTGTGGAGTTCTTATGATTGAGCCACCGAAAGGAAGGTGCACCTTGCTCAGTATAGGTAGTAGCTATCAATTCTTTTAAGCCTTTCTCAATCAGTACTTTCATATCCTCATGGTCACTCACATGTACCCCTTTTCGCCGAGCACCATGCTTCCATATCCTCGTGATCCTCTCATTCGAGATGTGGACTCGGTTCATTCATGTACCCCTCTTCCTCGGGCGTCACATTTAACTTAGTCGGATTCAGGCTAAAAGAATCTATCTAAGTCTATGCCTATTATAATTGTTATAACTAGATCTTTTAACCTAATGTCTAGGTGAAAAAATATTTTAATTACGTAGATATAAAATAGAACTAAGGTTAATTCAACTCAAGCTCTGGGTCAGTTGATAAGCGACGAATTTATTGGTTTCACAAAACTAGAGGTCCTTCTAGGATCTTTGCAAACGTCACGAACAAGGCTAACTTAACGAATTGATTCCAACCAAGAGTTTAGTTAGAAGATGAATCACTCTTAGATCAAACTTAGAATAAGGATGGTCACTCCTAGATCCTAAGACGACTCACTCCAAAATTAGCTTGATCGAGGCTAATCCAATGAATCGGTTAAACATCAAACCTAAAGCAAGATTTGAAAGAAAGTTAACACCAAATGGGGCTAAACAAAACACAAGTTTTTTTCATAATGGTTCTACCTTTTCCATGCCAGTACAAGCCCTTAAATAGGCCAAAATGGTCGTGCAAAGCACCAAAGACCAAAAGTCTTTAAAAAGCATTAAATGTGAAATGAAGAAAAAATTGACCTAGGAATTTAAAACTTGATTGCACAACGTTTGAAAGCTCTAAATATGGAACAAAAAATATATAAATGCTTTAAATGGTCTTAATTATCTACTGTAGGATCCGCCATGCATGACTATTTCGTTTGACGAGGTTTGACATCACGAAATCCCAAGAGCAACCACCTGTTCACATTTTCTGCACACTTTTTTTGTCCTCCATGCCATCTTTCAAACTAGACAACTTTTTTCGTGCCATCTTCACTCCATTCTCATATTGACTTGTTGTACTAACAGTATAAAGAATTTTGGGCTAACAAATCTTGGTCTCTCCTTGTGCATTCACGAGCTTTTGGAGATGTAATGTGAAAGCCTCTTGAATCTTCTTGGCCTTGCTCCTTGTTATTGCTCCTTCAGGTACATGCAATGGATCAATGGTTTGATTCACATCATCAGTTTCCAGGTAGGAGGTGTTTCGTTAACCGTCAGCTTAAGTACCCCCAACCTTAGACAGAACTTCACCAGTAGAGTTCCCTTATAACCAAAGTTCTAATGTCCTACTATATTTTAAACTATTTAAAATACTATGTAAGACTAACTTCTAATCCTATTAGAAATTAAAACTTAGGTCTAAATTAATTTTAAACAATTTAAAACTAATTTAATTTTACCCAAGTAGGTTTGCATGCAATTCTTTATTATAGGTTATGGTTTCTAAAACCCCTTTAATTTATAATACTTATAAATTTTAATAATGAACCTATGACAAAGAACTATATTATAAAACCAACAATTATTTTTCAAATTGGAATTATAAAAATATTCAACTAATTGAATGATTAAAATTACTTAAATAAAATAACAATTATTTTAAACTAAGTAAATTTCATGCTCCATGCAATTTATTTTCCATATAATCTAATTATAACATTTATAATTAATTACTCATGAAAAATAAATTAATCATGCATTTAAACCATATTCATATAACAATTATACAAATAAAATGCATGAACATGCTTATCCTAAGGTGGAAAAAATTCTAAATGACATTCATAAAGAAATACAGCTGTAAAATCGAATAATTTGGCCCCTAAAGTGCAAAATAATAAAATTACTCTAATTTTATTACATAAACCGGTCTAAAGCTCCTTGAACCGGGCTTGAACCGCTCGAACCGGACCCAAAACCAACCAAAATGTTGAACCGGTCTGCAGCTTCTGAAATGGCATCACGGCGTTGCAACGCTGATGTGGGCGTTGCAACGCCGGCTTTGTCCGCGTGTGCGCCTACTATTGGGGTAACGTTGCAGGCTGCTGACCTGTGGAGCTCCCACGTTGATAGGAAGGCATGGCGTTGCGACGCCGTTCCTCAGCGTTGTAACGCTGATGAACGACGTTGCAACGTTGTTGCTTCGACAGCAACAATTTCTTTCGAACACAGCAGCGACAAACTTCAATTTCTCCTTCGATTCTCAATCGAAATGCACGAAACCGGTCCCGAACGACTCTTAACTCGATTACAGACTCAATAAAGCACTTAATTTCCCAAAACCACAGGGGCCTTTACATTTAAATTGATCAAATCAAAAGAAACTAAGGCCAAAATTTTCCTAAACTAGTTTTACAGCAAACCAAATGCAAATTCCACCTAATCAATGCAAATTTGTTTCAACCAAAGCAAAACAAGCATTGCTCTGATACCAATTGATGGAGATCTAATCCCCTTGAGCAGCGGAAACGTGATAGAAATCGTAATTTTGCTAGTTTGTTTTGGTTGAAAATCAAATACCTATACATTAGTAAAAATACAGAATAAGCATACAAAAAAACCAATCTAATTAGCCATGGAATAGAATCATGCAAACATACTAAGTTTAACTATTAAACTAAAAGGAAGAAAATGGATTACCTTTGTAGATTCGCAGCAACTCCTTGCTCCAAGAAAATTCCAGCAACTCAGGTACACCCAAAAGAACGTCTCTGTTTTTCCAACAGAACACACCACTCAGTAAACCTCCTATTCTGTGAGTGCTTAGATCACCCCTTGGTGGGTGCTTCACCTCTACCCTGTAGAGAAGAAGCACACATCTGAGGTAAAACTTCCCCCACTCCCTATCAATGGGGAGTTGGAGGGAAGTGGGGAACGTGTCACACGTTCCCTTTTTTATTTTATTTAATAATTAATCGTATTAATTAATAAATCAATTAAATCTTATTTAATTAAATTAAATTAAATATCATATATTTAATTTAGATTAAGTCACATTTAATCAATTTTTCCTCTAACCTATAGTTTTAATGCACATCTTATGCACATTAAATTTTAACCTATAGTTTTCAAATATGAATCACATTCACATTTGAATTTAATATTTGAACTCTTTCAAATATTTAATTCTCTCATATAATTTAATATGAATCATATTCACATTAAATTTATAATATATAGTTCCAAAACTATATATTATATTGTATCTATATACATTAAGTTTATTCGCTCATGAATTTGAACATTTTAAATTCAAATGATCTAAGAACCCTTTACGAGCTAGAAGGTGGACCTAATGGACCTCTGGATCGTAAGCTCCAACGATACGAGATTGCTCGGTTAATCTCATTAACCTCCCAATCAACATTCGTTAACTGCGGGAACACTCCACTAAAGTCCCGCAACTGCACTCTTCTCACTGCAGATATATTTCTTTGTCCACGGATATTGACTAATAATAGCAAGTCAATCTTTCACGAATGTTCGTAACACCAGCTGGGTCAAATTACCGTTTTACCCCTGGGTTACATCTTGTACCTTAAGTACTAGTGTTTCTTTAATGAACAATTTGTTTGTGGTCCTACCAACAAACAGAGTCCCTCTCGGGCCAATGAGAGGGTCGGGCCCTTTGTTCAAGTCCCGGAGACACCACTTAAGGGAACATTCCTCTGTACCCTAGTAGGCGAGAAGGAGTGAATACTATCTTGCTAAGTTAAGTTCCCAGCCGCTCACTAGGTCTTGTCCCCAAGAAGGTAGACATATTGAGTCGGCGAATCTGGCCACTCTCACACATACTAGTCAAAGGACAATCCCTCGCGAACATGAGTTCGTAACCTGCTTAGGATTGAGATCAAGTTGCCTAGGTCATCCTAGTGAAATAGAAACCTAACTAGTCAACGGAGTTACATCTAAAGGTTACTATTTCGTGGTCCGGTCTTATGTAATCTCATTACATAGGATATCCCCACTCACATGTCATCTACACGAACACGTTAGGATCACAGTGTTTGTATTATATACAAAGTGGGCCACATCCATAGTTTTACCAGGGTAAGGTACCCAGACCTTATCCCCTAACTATAGACCCTTTAGGTTGTATCTCGAACCGAGATCCTTTATATGTACACTCATTCAGTTAAAGATACATTTAAAAACCTTGGATGTTTAGTTTATTGGATTTAGGGTTAAAACAAAGGTAAATTCGTAGATAATGAACAATAACGCTTTATTGAAGTAATAACAATTTATTACAATAATTAGAACAGAAATACAAACTACGAGTTTTAGGGCACAAACCCCAACAAGAAGATCTAACGGGCGTGTATAAACTAGTTTGTAGTTTTTGGAGAACATGAGATCGTTGAGATCGTGAGAACGAGAGGAACAAAGGAGCACATGCGGTTTTAAGTCTACAAAGGTAATATACTTGTTGTCCATAATTTTATATGCATGTTTAATCGCTTTTGTGTATGTTTATGATTAGATCTATGTAACACACTACAAGAACACGCGATTCAAATCGCTTCCGCTACAGGATTCTATCCTATCAATTGGTATCAGAGTCAATTGTGTTCTTGTTTTTGTTCTAGATTTGTCAAAAACATAGGTGTGATTACATTTTGTTCATGAGATGAATGAAGGTTTGCAAAATTAGATGTTTTCTTTTTTTACTCTTAGATTTGCAATTTTCATTGAATTTTTCAATGTAAGGGCCCGGTGTTTTGGGCATTTTAAATTGTAAATTGAGTCTGTAAATCCGTGTCGATCGAGGAAAAGTGGTTGCTTAGAAGAACTAAAAAACGAGCAAAATCACAAAATTGGCAGTGTTGTTCTGTGAATGGTGTTGCAACGTTGTTTATTGGCGTTGCAACGCCACTGCAACAGGCGGATGGTTGAGAAGACGACAACGTTGCAACGTCGAAGACGTTTCACGAGGCGCTCGAACGGACAGAAACAGACGAAAGGCAGCGTTGCAACGCCGTAGGCGTTTCACGGAGAGCTAAGCAAAGGGCAAAAAACTTTTTTTTATTATAATTTAATTTATAAACGTTTAATTTATTAATTTTATTTATTATTATTAATTTTAATTAAAATTAATTTTAGGGTGTCAAAAGTGATCTAATTTTGTAATTTAATTTTATGCAATTGTTGTATAATTATGTCCATGCATAATGTATGCTATTTAAAAATTTCCACCTTAGGTTAAGCATGATCATGCATCATATTATAATATAAGGTGTTATATTATATAGTTTGCATAATAAATTAATATAAATTGTTATATTAATTTTTGGATAGCATGAACATGCATTATATTTCATGAGATGAATGTGTTATGTATGTTTTATTATTCATGTGATGGATGTTTAAGTAAAATTGTCTTAACATGCAAAATATGATCATCCAAGCTTTTTGAGTAAACAAGAATATCATCAAAGTACACAACAACAAATTTTCCAATGTACTCTCTCAACACATGATTCATTAGCCTCATAAAAGTACTTGGTGCATTAGTAAGGCCAAATGGCATAACAAGCCACTCATAAAGTCCAAATTTTGTTTTGAAAGTCGTTTTCCACTCATCTCCCACATGCATTCGAATTTGATGATAACCACTTTTAAGATCTATTTTTGAAAATAGATTAGCACCATGTAATTCATCTAGCATGTCATCCAATCTAGGAATGGGATGTCGATACTTTACCGTTATCTTGTTGATGGCTCGACAATCAACACACATTCTCCATGTACCATCCTTCTTGGGTACCAAAATCACCGGAACCGAGCAAGGACTCATCTTTCTCTAACATAACCTTTATCCATGAGTTTTTCTACTTGCCTTTGAATCTCCTTAGTCTCGGTTGGATTGGTCCTATAAGCTGCCATATTTGGAAGAGTTGCCCCGGGTATGAAGTTAATTTGATGTTCAATCCCTGTTAAAGGAGGTAAACCCGTTGGTGCATCTTCATGTGGAAACATATTCCTTTGCACATAAGTACAAATTTTGGTTGTTGTGTCAACAACACAATTCCTCACTTCCCCTTTTCTTATAACCAAACTCACATTCTTCTTTTTTTCCTCAAAATCATTCTTTTTTCTCTCTTGGTTTTCACTCACCTTTTGCCCCTCACTTCTCTCTTTCTTTTCACTCTTCTCTTTTTCTTTTAGCTTATTTTCTTCTCTCCTCTCTTGTTCTTCAAACTCTTTTCTTTTCTTCTCTAATTTCAAATGATCACAATGTACTTCATATGGAGACAATGGAAGTGAAGTAAATTTCTTCCCGTTGAAAGTAAACGAATACTTATTTTTCACTCCATCAAATGTGACCTCTCTATCATATTGTCAAGGTCGACCTAACAATATATCCCCCGCATGCATAGGTAAAACATCACAAAGTACTTCATCCTTATATCTTCCCAAAGTAAAACAAATAAGAACTTGAGAATTTACCTTAAGTGCTCCTTTGTTTGTCAACCATTGAAGTTTGTATGGTTTTGGATGTGGACGGGTAGTAAGTTGAAATCTCTTTACAAGAAAACTACTTACCACATTTGTGCAACTCCCACTATCAATCACCAAACTGCATGGGCTTCCTTTAATTAGGCATCTTGTGTGAAACAAGTTTTCCCTTTGGTCTTCAACTTTGTCTTCCTTGATTTGCATACTAAGGACCCTCCTTCTTGTGATTAACGATATGGAGTTACCTTCTTCAACATACTCATCATCACATATTTCAGATTCTTCCTCAAATAGTGCATCATGCTCCTCACATTCATCCTCCGAATCAACTACACCATTTCTTATCACCATAACTCTTTTATTGACACATTCTTTGCTCATGTGTCCAAACCCTTTGCACTTCCAACATTGAATAGAACTAGACTTTTCCCTTACCTCCTTTGAAGCTTCATTCTTTTTAGCATTAGAGCTTTCGACCTCCACTATTTTGGCAGCAACAAACTTGCTTCTTTGTTGTGTCGGTTCATTCCTATTCACAAAACTATCCTTGTTCCATGCATTAGAATTTGAAAAGGTACAAGCTTTAGGTGTATACCTTTTTTAATGTTCCTTTTCTTCCTTCAATTGAGCTTCAATTTTGATAGCATAATGATACATATCTTCAAGGAAGGTGGTGGATTTCTATCAATTGGATGAGCAATTTCTCGATTCAAACCTCCTAGGAATCGAGACATGGTGTCTTCCTCTTCTTCTCCAATTTTTGCTCTTTCCATCAAGGACTCCATCTCTTGAAATAAAGTTAACACCAAATGGGGCTAAACAAAACACAAGTTTTTTTCATAAAGGTTCTGCCTTTTCCATGCCAATAGAAGCCTTTAAATAGGCCAAAATGGTCGTGCAAAGCACCAAAGACCAAAAGTCTTCAAAACAGCATTAAATGTGAAATGAAGAAAAAATTGACCTAAGAATTTAAAACTCGATTGCACAACATTTGAGAGCTCTAAATATGGAACAAAAAACATAGAAATGCTTTAAATGGTCTTAATTATCTACTGTAGGATCCGCCATGCATGACTATTTCGTTTGACGAGACAATATTTCTAGCACCAAGTCTAAGTGTTATCTCTCCTCATCGTGCTCCTTATAGAAACCAATTTCTATTATTGTCAGCAGTGGTAGAGGTTCTAACCTTTGCTCCGTTCTTTTTCTTCTGTATCTTCTTAAAGTCTAGAAGAATGACTGCATTCTTAGTTCCAGAGGATGAACGCTTCTGAAAGCTTTTGGAATGGGAAAAAAGATTTACCTATCCATTCTGTTGTCCCTTATAATCCATAAAAGACTGGTAAGTCTGCAACTCATTTGACAGAGAAGTTAGATCATACTCTATGTTGTTCATCGCCACATTGTTGTGGAATTGCAGAAAACTCTTCGGAAGAGATTCTAAGATGAACGATACCTGACTTTTCTCGTCTATGACCACCCCGTTCATTTCTGCTATGTTGAAGTGAGCCATTAGATCCAAAAAATGTTCTCTTACTGAAGTTCTCTCCTACATGTGCGCATTATAAACGTATTTGAGGGATTCATGTCGAATTTGTTCAGATTATTGTCTAGACAAATTCTGTAGAAAATTCATAATCTCACGAATTGAGACTATGCCCTCTAGCCGAGGCCAAAACATTAGATATGCTAGCCAGGATGTAGACCTTTGCCTTCTCATTGGCTTTGGTCCAACGGTCATACGCATCCTTAACAGATTTGAGGCACCTTTTGTGTAGGAACTTGAGGACATTCCTCATTGAGAATGAACTTAAGATCATGTGCAACCAAGATTATGTTAAGGTTGTTCTTCCAAGTCATCATGTTTTCTCCGGTTAATTTCTCGGTAGCCAATAAGGAAATTATTGAACTATTCATCTTGCTAAAATACAAAATACGTGTATTAGTTTCTCCCTAAACATTTAACTAATCCAATCATTTTTAGCTAAGTATCTAATGATTCCTAAGTCACTAATAATTTGCAATGATACTCCAAAGGTTTAGAATTTATGACACCGAAGGGTAATCATAAACACTCCTCCTCTGGATCAAGACTGACCAAAACCTAATGTCAGAATAAATCTTATTCCTATAGGCTTTAGTTACCATTGAATGATCTGGATACAATTACAACTAATGCATCCTGTAAGTGTAACCCTCTATCTTTGGATTTCAGAGCCCGATCCAATAAAATCCGTCGAAGGGAGAACTAGGTTGAAAAATAAACTAAGGTAATCCTTATCCTTTTTCAGGTGTTCACTATGTTCCGATCCCTATGATCAAAGCCCTCCGAAGGGATTGTCTGGTCCAGGTCAAACTAGCAGGCTGATCATAGTGATCTCACGGTGTGAACGGATAGAAGAGACCGTGAGTATTGTTTTCACAACTCCCACTTCCACTCACTATAATTACCCTCTTCATTCACCTTGATATTGATCAATACAAACACCATCCGAAGGGGACGCTCCCGTTTGCGCCACAAGGCCGAGTATGGATCTCATGGTGGAAATTTCTCGGAGATATGTAGGTGGAAAAATTGATGTATCATATACACATTTTTCCTCCCACTAAGTACTTTAAGTATTTTAGGAATTTTACCTAGTGTAAATCCGGCTAATGATTTTACCTAAGTCTATCAATATAACCCCTTATATTGAATTTTACCTATGTATGTAAACTTAGGGCTTCTAGTTTATTAACCCCTTAATAAACAGTGTTGACGTTTTAATAATTTATAGACTCTTTGATTAATTCACTCCTAGGTCAGTTCCCAGGTAGGGGTGTTCCATTTCCGTCAGCTTAAATGCCCAGCCTAGACAGAACCTTCCTTAGACAGAGTTTCTCTTAATGATAGTCTATAAATCATTCGACCCCTAATTCTAATCTAATTAGAACTAGATAACCTAAGGTCTATTAATTCCAAGCTCTAAACATTTTAAAACTAATAATTAACCTTAGGTGACATGCATACCGTTATATTTGTTTGATCGTCCATCACATAGATAATAAAACATACATAACACATTCATCTCATGAAATATAATGCATGTTCATGCTATCCAAAAATTAATATAACAATTTATATTAATTTATCATGCAAACTATATAATATAACACCTTATATTACAATATGATGCATGATCATGCTTAACCTAAGGTGGGAATTTTTAAATAGCATACATTATGCATGGACATAATTATACAACAATTGCATAAAATTAAATAGCAAAATTAGACCACTTTTGGCACCCTAAAATTAATTTTAATTAATATAGTCTAATTATATAAATTAAAATTAATAATAATAAACAAAATTAATAAACAAAAACATTTATAAAAGTAAATTATAATAAAAAAAAGTTTTTCTGCCCGTTGCTCAACCCTCCGTGAAACGCCTACGACATTGCAACGCTGAGTTTCGTCTGTTTCTGTCCGATGGAGCGTCTCGCGAAACGTCTTTGGCGTTGCAACGCCGAGGGTGGTGTTGCAACGCTGCCGTCTTCTCAGCCATCCACTTGTTGCAGTGACGTTGCAACGCCAATCATAGAACAACACTGCAAATTTTATGATTTTGCTCGTTTTTACCCCGTTCTTCTCAGCACCCACTTTTCCTCGATCGATACGGACTTACAGACTCAATTTACAATTTAAAATGCCCAAAACACTGGGCCCTTACATCGAACAATTCAATGAAAAATTGTAAATCTAAGTGCCAAAAATGAAAACATCTAATTTTGCAAACCTTCCTTCATCTCATGAACAAAATGTAATCCCACCTATGTTTTTGAAAGATCTAGAACAAAAACAAGAACACAATTGGTTCTGATACCAATTGATAGGATAGAATCCTGTAGCGGAAGCGATTTGAATCGCGTGTTCTTGTAGTGTGTTACATAGATCTAATAACAAAACATACACAAAAGCGATTAAGCATGCATATAAGATTATGGGCAACCAGTATATTACCTTTGTAGACTTAAAACCGCACGTGTCCTTTGTTCCTCTCGTTCTCACGATCTCAACGATCTCGTGTGCTCCACAAACTACGAACTAGTTTTGACACACCCACTAGATCTTCTCCGTTGTATCTCTAGAAGAGGGAAGGTGGTGGAACCTCTTTTGGAGTTGGGAGGGATTTTGAGAGAAAATAGGTGCTTTTAGGAACTTTTTCCAATAACACACACAAGAGAGAGCACTCTAGGGTTTCTGTCACACCCCCTCCCGAACTACCTGCTACTTAGCCCGAAAGGCGACGTGAAACCAACAGACATTGTTTACCTCTTAACAATACCTGCTGACCCTGTACTCCTGATAAACATACTATGTTCGCATATGGAACATTTTAACATAACACAGCAGAAACTGGACAACTATTAAACATACACAAGGAGAAACCCTTCATAAGTCTCTCTTGGAAACTAAAAGTCAAGTGCATCAAAACAACACAAGACAACTCATTGTTTATACAACCACTAATGTACAAAACTTCTATAACTACATAACGACTTGCTATACAACACCAACCACGTACAAACTAAAAATTTATGAAACTTCCAGCAGACTATGGCAGGATGTCAGGTACCAGGAGCTCGATCTCTACCTGAAAAGGTTTGAAAACATTGAAAGAATGAACTAAAAGCTCAAGTGAGTGTCTATCTTTAAAACATTATAAGCTCACAGTGAATCATAATAATGGCGATTATAAGTAGAAAATAGCTTAACATCTGTTTGTAAACATTAACAAACCATGCTTCCAATTTACAGTGTTTTAAGTCACCACTTGTGCATAGCACACAACTCGAAATGTACTAACTTATCGAGGGTAGATAGATCAATAATATAATAGCTCATAACAATAAAACACATGACATGATACCACATCAAACCATAGAGGTGGTAGAGTTACATTTAAACCAATAAGGTTCATACCTCTCTCTCTCTCTCACGTGCACATGGAATACCTTTGGTCGTTTGGTTTTCCCTAATACCTTCTCTATGTCCTTCAGTATTAAGGTAAAACCATTTACTACCCGAATACCTTCTCATTGTCCTTCAGTATTAAGGTAAAACCATTTACTTCCCGGATACCTTCTCATTGTCCTTCAGTATCGGGATATCATGATTCATTCCCCCCCTAAATACCTTCTCGAATGTCCTTCAGTATTAGGGGTTAACCCCAAACAAGGGCACAATTTGTGTACCATGGAAATCATGTCTTTATAACACATACAACAATTTCTTGACAATTTCATATTATCATCTAAACATGTTTCCAAGTGGATTTACATAAAACATTCTCTAAAGGAAAGCATACTTTCATAATTTAGTTTCCATACTTGGATTTATAGTTACAACTAATTCAAAGCATGCTTAGGTTCCATCATGAACCTTATGTTAGAAAACTCTATGAAGCCATTCACAACTAGTTCAAACAAGATGTAATTATCAACACTTATGTTCATGAAGAAAAACATAGGTCAAACATAGTTCTAAGATAGAGTCACTCACAGTATTAGAATTGGAACCTTGGCTTGTAAACTTGACCTATTTGCTCTTGGCCTGTCAAACAAGCCAAATCAATCATTAGAACCTCGAGGTCATGATTTTTGACCTTAAAACTTGCAAGAAAACACACTTTCAAATTTCCAGCATTTTCAGATTTTCTGTCCTGTTTTCAGACAGCCATAACGTCTTCATTACTTATCCAAAAATAATGTAATTTATACCAAACTCTTCCTTTGTGAATCCTCTAAAAATCATATGAAGACATGAAATTGAAATTCCAAACGGATTTGTTCAGAAATACCTCGAAAGCTACTTTCCTCAAAACAGATTTCTGCTGTTTCCAGATTCGGATTTCCTGCTGCACAACAAATTTAACCTGATATTTAGAACATCGTTTAGACATTTTCTACTCACGATTTCTTCACGAAAGTTGTAGGAAATTTAATAAGCTTTCAAACCATACCAATTAGAGCTTCTAACGCCAAGTATTCAGATCAGAACAACCAAAACATCAAAGACTTCCCAGATTTGACAACAAATTCTGTCTTCTGTCTTCCTCTTCACAAAACAGTAAGTTAACTTCAGTATTAGCTCGAGCTTCCTTCACAAAATTTGTTCCAAATTGAGTTAAATTTCATGTACCAAAAACTCAACGCTTACCTCTTCTTGTAGAGCTCGAGAAGATCAAAACATCAGAACTGGTCTGAGTTGATCACCTTGCTGCTATACAATTAAGCTTTGAGTTCTCCTCCTTTCTTCTGCAATTCCAGCTCCAAAATCAGAAAAATGGCTCCCATTTTCTTCCTTTCTCCTTCTCCCACGAAGCTTCAACTTTGGTTTTGATAAATGAAGAAGAAAATTGAGAAGATAAAGCCATTTTAAAAACCAAGGAGGCAAACTTTGTCTTTTTCCCTTTTGCTTTTTCTTTTCTTTTTCCTTTTCATTTTCCTTTCCTTTATCCCTTTCTTTCTTTTCTTTTCTTTCCTTTTATTTCCTAAACAAAACAAAACACAATATAATATCCATTCCTTTCATTTCATTTTCTTCATTAATTTTAAAGCAAACCAAACCAAAATGGTTTGAGCTTTTCCTTCCTTGTTCTCCTTTTATCTTTCACTTCATTTCTTTTCTTTTTAAAACACTAAAATAAGTGTGTAAAGAAACCCTAAGCATTTAGCCAACTTATCCCAAGTCTGTGAGACATATGATCTTCCATTCAATACATGATGCACCTAAAACTTCTCCAATTTGCTAATGATTTGAACTTACTTCAATGCAACTTTTAATATGCTTATTTCAATGTTTACCTATCCCTTTATGAAGTTTAGACACATTGTAGCTCCAAATTCAATAGATTCCGAAATTCGATCACGACATCATTTAGTGAACCTATCCGATTTTGCTTATTTCAAAACATCATGAATGAGTGTTAAATGATAAAAGAAAATAGAGTTTAGGGTTTACAGTTTCTCACAAAGTTGCCTTGGAATCCATAAACAAATGTGCATCTCATGCACATATTTATAGGGAAATAGGATGGAAATGACCATCCTACCCCTATAATGCTCTTATGATATATTTCTCATTTAATATATGGATTAAACCATATATTATATCAATTATATCACATATAATTGATATATCTCCTTAAACATGAAATTGAACACTTCAATTTCACTCCAAACTATAAACCTTCATTATTTCCATGTTGAGCCAACAGAGGGACCTAATGGATCTACAGATCATGAGCTCCAATGATACAAGATTAATCGATCAAACTCTTTGATCTAATTAACCAACATTCATTAACTACGAGTCACTCCACTATAGACTCGTAGTTGTACTCTCCTCACTGTAGACTATGTTGTATCCACTGATATAATCAATACCCGTGAGTTGACTCTTCACAGGTTGTTTGAAGTCACAGCTGGGTCAAATTACCATTTTACCCATGTGACTACATCTTGCTCCTTAAGCACCCCTGATCCTCTAATGAACAACCAATCTATAATCCTACCATAAAGTTAATCACAACCTACTTCAGTTGCTTCCTTATGTGTCCAACAGCTGCAGGACATGATCATGAATTCTATCAGAGCTCAGTACGGCGGACCCAGTCAAAATCTTCTCATGTACTCCAAACCATACACCAAGAGGATTGATAACCTGAGGATGCCCACAGGCTACCAGCCTCCAAAATTTCAACAGTTCGACGGAAAGGGCAACCCAAAGCAACACATTGCACGTTTCGTTGAAACCTACAAAAACGCCGGGACGCGTGGTGACCTCCTGGTAAAGCAATTCGTGCGTACCTTGAAAGGAAATGCTTTTGACTGGTACACCGACTTAGAGCCAGAAACAATCGATAGTTGGGATCAGTTTGAGAAAGAATTATTGAATCGCTTCTACAGCACGAGGCGAACGGTCAATATGATGGAACTCACCAATACCAAATAAATAAAAGGAGAGCACGCTGTTGATTACATCAACCGCTGGAGGGCTCTGAGCCTCGACTGCAAGGACCGACTGACAGAAATATCAGTCGTTGAGATGTGCACCCAAGGTATGCATTGGGGCTACTTTACATTTTGCAGGGAATCAAACCTCGCTCCTTCGAGGAACCAACGACTCGCGCTCATGACATGGAGCTAAGTATCGCTGCTAGAGGGAATAAAGACCTCTTACTCCCAGAAGCAAAAAAGGAGAAGAAAGAATTCAAAGGCGCGGAAAAGACTATGAAAAGCGCTGCCAAAGAATCAATGGTGACCAACACGACCCTTCTGAAGTTTTCCTCAAAGGGAAAAGAAGTTAAACCAGTAGGGCAACAAGAAGCAGGCGAAAGACGTCGCCCAACTCTGAAAGAAAGACAAGAGAGAACATATCCATTTCTAGACTCCGATGTCCCAGATATGTTGGAGCAGCTACTGGAAAAACGTCTTATTGAGCTCCCAGAATGTAAGCAACCAGGAGAGCTCGGAAAGGTAAATAATCCTAATTATTGTAAGTACCATCGAGTTATTAGCCATCCAGTGGAGAAATGCTTTGTCCTGAAGGAGTTAATTTTAAGATTGGCTCGTGAGAAGAAAATTGAGTTAGACCTCGATGAGGTAGCTCAAACAAACCATGCAGCAATAGTGACGAACCCAAGCGTCCACTCGCCCGCAGTTCCTTTCTGCGAGAATGCAGAATGTTTGATCCAGTTCGGGTCTCTTGAACCCATTGTGATTCAGTTCCAGAGGATTGTATCAAGGAAGGGCGTTCAAGAGATAAGCTGCCAAGAACAAAGCATTCAAGAGAAGAATGAACAAATTGAAAATGACGATGGCGAATGGACTATCGTAACTCGACGCAAGAAGCGACGACAAAATTATGCTCAGAAGGAAACACACATTTTTCAGGAGCGAAAGAGAATAAGTAAACTCCCGAAAAGAAAAAGCAGGAAAATTACTAGAAAGTTGAAGGTGATTGGGCAAGAAAATGAAGAGTTCATCTGACCTCGGTGGATCGTCAATTTGGCAGAATTCTTCCCAAGCAACTTCCAAGAAATCACCCAACGAGAAGCGGTCGAGTTTGTTGCGTGTCATGTTGTCAACATTAATGAAGATCCGATAGTTCCGTCAAGAGGAGCAGCTGAGCTGGAATCCTCATCTACCTTCAGTGTAGAAGACTTGTTGTCACTTCCCCAAGTGGCCAAAGGCGTTCTCATCGAAGCCTTGATCAACTCCAATGACACAAGTGCCTCAACCTCTGTAGCACGCTCATGTGTTACGTGTTGCTTGTCAATAGGTTTTACCGACGAATATTTATTGCTAGGGTCAAAACCTCATAACAGGCCATTGTTCGCCTCAGGATACATCCGAGAGCAGAAGATTGGTCGCATTCTCATCGATGATGGATCAGCCGTCAACATAATGCCCAAGTCAACTATGAAACAGTTAGGCATCTCGATGGAGGAGTTGATGAATTGCAAATTGGTAATCCAGGGCTTCAACCAAGGAGGCCAACGAGCAATTGGCATGGTTCGTTTAGAGCTCATCATTGGTGACCTAAAATTCGAAACATTGTTTCATGTCATCGACTCCAAAATCGCCTACAAGTTATTGCTAGGTCGCCCCTGGATCCATGGAAACGGGGTGATAACTTCCACATTGCATCATTGCTTTAAATTCTACCAAGATGGCGTCAAGAAAGTGGAGGCTGATACAAATCCATTTTCAGAGGTTGAATCCCATTTTGCTGATGCGAAGTTCTATTTGAAGGGCGACAACATAGGGGAAGTTATGCCGGTGGGAGTCCCCATGATTGAAGCCAGCACAAGGAGCGAATCAGAACCTTGTTATTTCGAGAATAAGAAAGTGGCCAAAGAGGCAAATGTGACTAGCCTCGGAAAAGATCAGACTTAAACAAATCTGGCAGAAGGAAAAGTTTCAAAAGATAGGGTGCCACAAGTTTTCCTATTTTGCATTACATTCCCCTATCTCAATGCAAGAAGGACGAGTCACCTTTCGCGGAATGTTAAAAAAATATAACAGTTGGCGATGTGGAGATCATGAAACAAAACTTTGTTATGCCTCTCACAAAGATAACAAAACAAGAAGCTAGGAAACCTGATAATGAGCAGGCAAAAACAATGTTACCTGAGAAACGAATGGAAGACGGATTTGACCCAAAGGCATACAAGCTTCTAGAAAAAGCAGGGTATGACTTTTCAAGGCACACCAAGTTCGAAAAGTTGAAGATTGTTGACGAAAGGCCCGAATTATAGTCGACGCAAAAGAAGTTGTTACAGGATGGTTACGCCCTACCTACATCAAGAAAGGGACTCGGATATAAGTCGCTCGAGCCAGTTCGCATAACCAAAAGGGGAAAAGCAAAGGTGGTCGATGTGAATCCCATAACGGTGAATGAAATTGATGATACAAAAAATGAGAAATACACAGGTCAAAGGATTTCAGCTCTCAGACGCCTTGGATCATCAACTGCACCTGTTCTGATCTCACATAGATTAGGTGAGACTACAACAAGTGAGGAAGAACCAATGTCTAATGCTAACTCCACCCGACGTTTAGCTTTTCAGAGGTTGAATAGTTCTACTACAGGAGAAGGCAACATCTTAGCGAATCAAACTCCTGATGTTATTTGACCTTCAATATTCCAGAGGCTAAATATGCCGCAAGCAAAGAGAATAGTATCGAATCGGGCCCAACCATGGTAAGGTCATCAGCCTTTCAAAGGTTAAGCGAGCCCAAGAAGGAACCGAAGAAATTACTTTCAACTTCGCTTGCGATACGACCATCAGCTTTTCAAAGGTTGAGTGTGACCACGTCTAGAAATGAAGGGTCTGTCGCATCAATTTTGATCGAATTCAACTTGAAAGATCGGTGAAGATTTCAAAAGATGTGTCATATAGCAAGAAGGGAATTGATGAAGACATCCGCACCGTTGTTCCTTCTCGAATGAAAAGGAAGACTTATGTCACAGTCAACACAGAAGGTTCTTTAAGGGTAAAGCGACGTGATGTGGTCATTACCAACCCCACTAAAGGAGACTTAGAGCAAGATGAAGGTGAGGCGTCTTGCCACCACATCACGTTTGAAGAGGAAGCGGAGGCCGAAATGTCTAAAGTAAATGTGGATGAAGCCCCGCCATCACTCGAAGACGGTAGCCAGTCAACAGAGGTGGTAACATAAACAAACCATGCTTCCAATTTTATCGGTTTAAGTCACCACTTATGCATAGCACACAACTCATAATGTAGTATTATATTGAGGGTAGATAGATCAATAATGTAGACGCTCATAACAATAAAACACATGGCATGATACCACTTTCGAACCATAGAGGTGGTAGAGTTACATTTATACCAATAAGGTTCATACCTCTCTCACGTGCACGTGGAATACCTTTGGCCTTTTGGTTTTCCCTAATACCTTCTCTATGTCCTTCAGTATTAAGGTAAGACCATTTACTACCCGAATACCTTCTCATTGTCCTTCAGTATCGAGAAATTATGATTCATTCCCCCCTAAGTACCTTCTCGAATGTCCTTCAGTATTAGGGGTTAACCACAAACAAGGGCATAATTTGTTTACCATGGAAATCATGTCCTTATAACACATACAACAATTTCTCGACATTTTCACATTATCTTCTAAACATGTTCCCAAGTGGATTTACACAAAACATTCTCTAAAGGAAAACATACTTTCATAATTTAGTTTCCATACTTGGATTTATAGTTACAAACTAATTCAAAACATGCTTAGGTTCCATCATGAACTTTATGTTAGAAACTCCATGAAACTATACATAATTAGTTCAGACAGGATTCAATGATCAACAATTATGTTTTTGAAGAAAAACATAGGTCAAGCATAATTCTAAAATAGAGTCACTCACAATCACCAAAAGAGTTCCAAGGGTTATACGCTTTTCCTATCTCTGTTTGCCCTGAAAATGAAATTAGTATTATCAATTCTTTCCCCTATGCACCTTAGAAACAGATCTAATTCAGTCCCATAACTCAATTCAGAATAGCCATACACGCATTTGGTTGTAAGGTATTTAGAAATGGAAGAGAATCTCCTTCAATCTCTTGCTAGAAGTTTTTCCCTTGCACCTAAAATTACAGGTTCAACTTTCAGCTTGGGTTCCTCAAAATTTATCAACACAACCACCAAATATTTTTTGATAAACCTCAAGGACAACATCTTAGCTTACTTACCTCAAAATTTCAACTTCTAATTCCTCATAATGAACTTAAAACAGACTGAACTCCTCACACTGTTCTGCTACCCGAGAACTTTGAACACCTCTCACTGTTCTGCACTTTTCTCCTTCGTCCTCTCTGTATTTTTCCAAAAGTCAACCAATTTCGTATTCTACACTCAATTTATAAGATTTGGACTAAAAAACCAACGAATTTGACTCAGTAAATTGAGAGATATGATCGTTTGAAGATGACCCATTTTCCAGCTGCTTGCTGTTTTTCTGCGAATTTGACAGCACCTACTTGCCATGTTTAACTCCGAGGCTTCACCTCCCTTGGCCAGCTCCTACTTCAATATTTACATCATAATCACCTTTTTAAAACACCAAAATAAGTGTGTAAATAAACCCTAAGCATTTAGCTAACTTATCCAAAGTTTGTGAGATATAAGATCTTCCATTCAATACATGATGCACCTACAACTTCTCCAATTTGCTAATGGTTTTAACTTACTTCAATGCAACTTTTAATATGCTTATTTCAATGGCTTACCTATCTCCTTATGAAGCTTAGACACATTGTAGCTCCAAATTCAATAGATTTCCAAATCCGATCACGACATCATTTAGTGCAACCTATACGATTTTGCATATTTCAAAACATCATGAATGAGTGCTAAATGATAAAAGAAAATAGAGTTTAGGGCTTACAATTTACTACCCCCTTAAGAGGAATTTCGCCCTCGAAATTCAGCACGAGAAAAGTTGTGGGTACTTTTCTTTCAAGGTCTTCGCTCTCCCATGTTGCTTCCTCGATGTCGTGATTTCTCCACAACACCTTTACCAGTGGTATTGACTTGTTCCTAAGCACTTGTTCTTTCTGATCCAGTACTTGTAGAGGTTCTTCCTCATATGATAGATTCTCCTTAAGTTGTATTGGTTCTACCTTGAGCACATGTGATGGATCAGAAATGTATTTCCTCAACATTGATACGTGGAAAACATTATGTACCCAGAGACAATTCTATCGGTAAAAAGCTAATCAGAAGTTTCGATGGCCCTACACACTCCAGAATCTCGTAAGGCCTATATATCTCTGGCTCGCTTTCCCTTCCTTCCGAACCGCAAAAATACCCTTCCACGGGGATAGTCTCAGGAAAAACTTTGTCTCCTATTTCAATTCTAAATCTCTTCTTCGTTTGTCAGTGTAGCTCTTTTGTCTATCTATCTTGTCTTTGTCTTGATCTTTCCCCGATAAATTTAACATTCTCCGAGGTAACTTGGACCAACTCTAGCCCTATCGCCTTCCTTTCTCCTACCTCCCCCCCAACAAATAGGGTTCTACATTTCCTTCCATATAATGCTTCAGATGCGGTGCCATTCCGATGCTAGAATGATAACTATTATTGTATGCAAACTCCATCAATGATAGGTGAGTCTCCCGACTTCCTTTATATTGCAATACGCATGCTCTCGAAGCATGTCTTCGAGGGTCCGAATGGTTCTTTCCGATGACCATCGGTTTGTGGATGAAATGTTGTACTAAAGTGCAACTTAGTTCCCAAGGCTTCTTGGAGACTCGGCTAAACTTGGAAGTAAATCTCGAATCCCTATCCGACACAATAGATATTGGGGCTCGTGTTGGCTTACAATTCTGTCAACATATAATTTAGCAAGTTTATCCAGAGTAAAAGTTACCTTGACGGGTAAGAATCGAGCGCCTTAGTCAATCTGTCTCTACTATCACCCAAATCCCGCCATAACCACTTGTGTTGGGGAAGTCCAAATAAGAAATCTATGGTTACATGCTCCCACTTCCATTCGTATATTGGGAGTGGATTTAGAAGACCTCCTGGTTTACATCTGTTCGTGTTTCACCCACGACAAATTAAACATTTAGAGACATACTCTGCTATTTCTCGTTTCATTCTGGCAACCAATAATGGTTCTTTAAGATCCGATACATCTTTGTACCTCCCGGATGCATCGCATAGGTTTGAACTATGTGCTTCTTCTAGTATCGCATTTCTCAAAGTTTCATCTTTAGATACACAAAATCTACCATACTTCATCAACGCTCCATCACGCCTTACTTCGTGTCGCTCTCTCGATTCAAGTTCACCTCTTCTATCAATTTCTTCTGTAGGGTCTTTAGCTTGACTTGAGATAACATCATTAATCAAGGTAGGTCTTACCTAAAAATGAGCTAACAAGTTCCCTTTGTCACCAACATACACTTTTGCATTAGAACTCTTGAGTTCCTCAAAAGAGCCACTCTAACAAAGATTAAGTGAACCCCTACGTTGCTTCGACTTCTGCTCGATTGCATCAACTACAACATTAGCCTTCCCCGGGTGGTATTCAATCGTGCGAGTCATAATCTTTTATCAATTCAAGCCACCGCGTTGTCTCAAATTCAACTCTTTACGCTCAAAGATATATTTTAAACTTTTATGATCTGTGTAAATACAACACTTCTCACCAAATGTATAATGCCTCCAAATCTTTAAAGCTAACACAACCTGCTGCCAAAGCTCCAGGATCTTGAGTAGGATAATTACATTCATGCTTTTTAACTGTCTTGAGGCATAAGCAATCACTTTCCCATCCTGCATAAGTACACATCCAAGGCCCTGATGTGAGGCATCACAGTAAACCTCAAACTCTTTTCTCGTGGTGGGTAGAGTTAGTACCGATGCTGTGACAAGTCTGTTCTTTAACTCTTGAAAACTTTTTCCACACTTTTCACTCCACTCGAACTTCGTATTCTTCTTTGTCAAACCGTTAATGGAAGAGCTATCTTCAAAATCCTCGACAAAACATCGATAGTATCCCGCAAGTCCCAAAAACTACGGACTTCATTATTGAAGTGGGTTGCTCCCACTTTACTATAGCTTCGTCTTCCGAGGATCCACTTGAACTCCAATTGGCCGACACTACGTGTCCCAAAAACACAACTGCTCCACCAAAACTCACATTTACTAAATTTAGCATACAACTTCCGATTTCGTAATGTCTCAGAGCACTAGTCCGAGATGTTCTGCATGCTTTCTTTACTTTCGAATACACCAAGATGTCATCAATAAATATTATCACAAACCGATCAAGGTAAGGATGGAATACCCGATTCATGAGATCCATGAATGCTTCTTTGGGCATTTGTTAACTGAATGGCATTACCAATAATTCATAATGCCCATACCTTGTCCTGAAAGTCGCTTTTTGGTACATCGTAATCATTGATCTTCAAATGATGGTAACTGATGAAATCAATTTTGGAAAACACTTGAGGCACCCTTTAGTTGATCGAATGGTCATCTATGCGGGACAAAGGATATTTGTTATGTATTGTTACCTTATTCAGCTTTTCTGTAATCAATACATAATCGTAATGTCCCATCCTTCTTTTTAACAAACAACACAGGTGCTCCCCACGGAGATACACTTGGTCGAATATAACCCTTATCCACCAACTCCTGCAACTGAGTTTTCAATTCCTTCAATTCCTTTGGTGCCATCCTATACGGGGCTTGAGATATTGGCGTTGTTCCTGGCATCAGGACTATGGTAAACTCCACCTCTCTATCAGGTGGCAACCCTGTTAGCTCTTCTGGGAAGACATCTAAATACTCACATACTACTGGAATGTCTTCACGTTTCGATTTACTCACTGGTGCACAAACTACATATGCAAGATATGTTGTACAACCTTTCTTCAATAATTTTCTAGCTTTAATAGTTGATATCATACAAGTAGGTAATATCTTCCTATGCCCCTTAAACACAACCTCAGTGTCGCCTGATTTCCTCAACACAACTTCCTTCCTATGACAGTCCATTAAGGCATGATACCTAGATAAGAAATCCATCCCCAAAATAACGTCGAACTCTTGGAGATCTAAGGGAATCAGTTCAGTTGTCATGGTCATACCATTCACTTCCACCAAACAATTAGTATAAATACTACAAACTATCGACACATCACCAATAGGAGTATAAATACACAGCTCCTCAGATAAAGGTTCTAACTTCGCAACAATGCTAGCAGCAAACATTTTAGAGATAAAAGAATGTGTAGCTCCTGGATCTAATAATGCATGTGCAGGTTTACTACAGTTAGAAAGTGTACCCGTAACAACTTCTGGTGCATCATCTGCCTCCTGCTGTGTCATGGCGTAAATCTTCCCCTGTTGTCGGGGTCGACCTACCTGCCCCTTTTGCTTAGCACTACTAGTGCCTTCTCCTCCAGCTGCCCAGTATTTTGCTGCTGGTTCACAGTATGCGATGTAGTTCTCTGTCCCACCATGCCTTCTTGCTTTAGTTGGGGGCATTCCCTTTTGAAGTGACCACCTTGCCCACAGTTGAAACATACATTTTTGCCACTCAAACATCAACCCCAATGATACTTTCCACAAGTGCTGCACAAAGGTTTCCTTGTTGAACTTGCTACTGACTCACTGGGTTGCCTTGTACGGGAGTCCCTCGCTGATCCCATAAGGAAACTTGATCCCTGCTGCCTCTGTCTTTCCCCACGTCCACCTGTACCAGTCCTTGGAGTAGACTGCCCACCACGATGGGGTTTAAAGCTCCCTTTTCCTGAAACTCCTGGAGTGAATCTCCTATTATCTCCTCGTTGGAATCGGTCTCGTGGTAAATCAACAGAATAAGTGGTATGACCACCACCTCACACCCCTTTTCCCATTCTCATCATCTACCAAAGCTTCGCTTTCTACCGTAATGCCGTCTCAACAAGCTTGGAGAACTCAACCCACTCCGAACTTGCTGTCACAGGCATTCTGATCTCTGTTCGTAGACCATCCTCGAACCTCTTGCATCGATATGTCTCGTTTGCAACAATAGTGCTAGCATACGTTGATAACTCTGTGAACTTCTTCTCATATTCTGTTACTGTCATCGATCCCTGAACAAGTCCTAGAAACTCGTTCCTCTTTGCATCACGATAAGAGCTCGGATAATACTTATCTTCAAAGGCCTTTCGAAACTCTTTCCAGCTCCAAGCTTCCCTTTTTTGCTCTTTGTTATCTTCCACCAATCATCTGCTCCTTTCTGGAGTAAGAATGCTGCTAAATCGACCTTCCTGTCTTCAGGGCATCGCATGACCCTAAAGCACTTCTCAATCAGATTTAACCAAACCTCAGCATCAGCGGGATCTGTCGTGCCTTCAAATGTTGTTGCACCTAAGGCTTTCAGTCTTTCAATGCCATACTTCTTTTCTGGATCTGCTTGTGCTGATCCTACACTTTCAGCTAATCTTTGAGTTATCCTCGTAAAGATCTGTTCCTCCATGTTCACCTCTTGCTGAGGATGACTAGACTCTCCCTTTGATACCTCTCTTCCTCTATCACCAATAGCTTCTTGAGTTCCAGTCTCCACTTGCCTGCCTCGTTTGCCACCTCGAGCCATGGTTCTAAATTATACAATCTTATTAAAATAGGTAAGACAACAAGCTCCTAGTTTAATGCATGAACCTAGTTCCCTTCCCAAAACCTTTTGCTCGATACAAGTTGTCACACCCCCGTCCCACTTACTTGCCTAACCTAGGAAGAGATGCAAAGACAAAGATAACCAAACCTCTTGCTGGCATTCCTTGACTAACCCAAGACTTAACTTAAATTAAACGTAACACAACATGTTTGAACAAGCAAAATTAAGCACTGATATACACTTATAAATGAAACACATTCACTTCCATTACTATGTTCTTTAGGTAATCATAAAGCTTCCAAGTTTAATACAGCCCATCTAATATGTTCTCACTACAAACCATATAAAAAAGAAAGTGTATATACAAGGAGGTAAATGGCGTGGTGGCAAATAGGTCTTGTCAAGGCTAAGCACTTTGAAACTCATCTGCTGCAGGAAGAGTAGACATAAAGAAAACGTGAGCTAGGAAGCCCAAAGTGAGTGTCTATTATAAGCTCATAGGTGAAACATAATAATGGCAGACTATAAGTAGAAAATAGCTTAACATCTGTTTGTAACATAAACAAACCATGCTTCCAATTTTATCGGTTTAAGTCACCACTTATGCATAGCACACAACTCATAATGTAGTATTATATTGAGGGTAGATAGATCAATAATGTAGAAGCTCATAACAATAAAACACATGGCATGATACCACTTTCGAACCATAGAGGTGGTAGAGTTACATTTATACCAATAAGGTTCATACCTCTCTCACGTGCACGTGGAATACCTTTGGCCCTTTGGTTTTTCCTAATATCTTCTCTATGTCCTTCAGTATTAAGGTAAGACCATTTACTACCCAAATACCTTCTCATTGTCCTTCAAAGATCGGAAATTATGATTCATTCCCCCCTAAGTACCTTCTCGAATGTCCTTCAGTATTAGGGGTTAACCACAAACAAGGGCATAATTTGTTTACCATGGAAATCATGTCTTTATAACACATACAACAGTTTCTCGACATTTTCACATTATCTTCTAAACATGTTCCCAAGTGGATTTACACAAAACATTCTCTAAAGGAAAACATACTTTCATAATTTAGTTTCCATACTTGGATTTATAATTACAAACTAATTCAAAACATGCTTAGGTTCCATCATGAACTTTATGTTAGAAACTCCATGAAACTATACATAATTAGTTCAGACAGGATTCAATGATCAACAATTATGCTTTTGAAGAAAAACATAGGTCAAGCATAATTCTAAAATAGAGTCACTCACAATCACCAAAAGAGTTCAAGGGTTATACGCTTTTCCTATCTCTGTTTGCCCTGAAAATGAAATTAGTATTATCAATTCTTTCCCCTATGCACCTTAGAAACAGATCTAATTCAGTCCCATAACTCAATTCAGAATAGCCATACACGCATTTGGTTGTAAGGTATTTAGAAATGGAAGAGAATCTCCTTCAATCTCTTGCTAGAAGTTTTTCCCTTGCACCTAAAATTACAGGTTCAACTTTCAGCTTGGGTTCCTCAAAATTTATCAACACAACCACCAAATATTTTTTGATAAACCTCAAGGACAACATCTTAGCTTACTTACCTCAAAATTTCAACTTCTAATTCCTCATAATGAACTTAAAACAGACTGAACTCCTCACACTGTTCTGCTACCCGAGAACTTTGAACACCTCTCACTGTTCTGCACTTTTCTCCTTCGTCCTCTCTGTATTTTTCCAAAAGTCGACCAGTTTCGTATTCTACACTCAATGTATGAGATTTTGACTAAAAAACCAACGAATGTGACTCAGTAAATTGAGAGATATGATCGTTTGAAGATGACCCATTTTCCAACTGCTTGCTGTTTTTCTGCGAATTTGACAGCACCTACTTGCCATGTTTAACTTCGAGGCTTCACCTCCCTTGGCCAACTCCTACTTCAATATTTACATCATAATCACCTTTTTAAAACACCAAAATAAGTGTGTAAATAAACCCTAAGCATTTAGCCAACCTATCCTAAGTTTGTGAGATATAAGATCTTCCATTCAATACATGATGCACCTACAACTTCAACCGTATCATGTTATTCAAGACTAAAGAAAAGCTTCAAGATGAAGTTGAATTAATGTTGTCAAACTTCATTTATGACGAACTCAAGATGCATTTAATGGACTCAAGTTCAACCCATGCTTCATTAAAGACAAGTCAAGCTTCATTTATGCAACAAGAGCTTCAAGCTACTTCAAGGGGGCTTCATTTATTCTTGGATAGGTTACAAATTATGTATTGGTTTATTAGAAGTTCAATTCTCGGATTTATGGGGGGTTTAATGTATTTTTCAGTCTTAAAGTGTTGTTTTTAATGTTTTAAGTTACAATTTGGTTAGTGGAGATCATGGTATTGATGGGGATGTAAGTTACAACCTTTCAATTGACCATAGGTTATTCTAGGGTTGATTTTGAGGCTATATAAAGCCATGTACCTTGTAGGAAAAAAAAAAAAAGATTAAAAAAGTAATCAAAGAGGCCTTGAGCTTTTTTATAGCCTTTGACCTAGCTTTTTTGCAATTCTATGTAGATTAGGTTGCATGCTTAGAATCATTCAAGCTTGACTTGATCAATCTTGCTTGTGGAGTGATTCGAATCTCAAGTAAGTGTTTTCTTGCCTTGAGATATTTGATCGACAAGGTAATCCGATTTTACTTTCCTTGAGTTGATTTTCAAAATTGGTTTTGGGGTCTTTGAGATTGAGTTATCTAAAGGTCTTGTTTCTTTAAGCAAGGTTGTTAGATCCAATTGTCAAGGGTTACTTAGCATTTTGATATTAGAATTCTTTGGCTTCTTTGATTTCATTTCGATTTTGAGATTTTTGGAGTTTTAGATCTAATAGTCTTGTTTGTTATTAACAAGGTAGATTAGATATTTCAAATCCATTTCAATTTCTTATCATCTCCAATTTGCTAATGATTTTAACTTACTTCAATGCAACTTTTAATATGCTTATTTCAATGGCTTACCTATCTCCTTATGAAGCTTAGACACATTGTAGCTCCAAATTCAATAGATTTCCAAATCCGATCATGACATCATTTAGTGCAACCTATACGATTTTGCATATTTCAAAACATCATGAATGAGTGCAAAATGATAAAAGAAAATAGAGTTTAGGGCTTACAACTAGGTAGTTATAGCTGTTTGTACATTAGTGGTTGTATAAACAGTGGTTGTTATGTTTTAAGTTGTGATGCACTTGTCGTTTAAGATTTCAAGAGAGACTTAAGAAGAGTTTCTCCTTATGCATGTTTAGTAGTTATAAGGTTTCCGTTGTGCTATGATTAAAGTGTTCCATATGCGAGCATAGCTTGTTGATCAGGTAGAACAGGGTCAACAGGGATTGTTAAGAGGTAAACAATATCTGTTGGCTTCATGCCGTCTTCCGGGCTAAGTTAGCAGGTGGTTCGGGAGAGGGTGTGACAACTTGGTATCAAAGCCAAGTAGCTCCATGGGAATGAGACAGAGAAAGTTAGCTCTAGAAGAAACTGAAAAGTCATACCAAGTTATTGAGTTAGTTTAGATCGAACTAGTAGAGTATGGTTCAAGTAAGGATAAGAGCAAGTCCAGTTAGGGCTAAAATGTGAATAGAAGTTTAGTATTGTGTATTTGAGTTAAGTATCAATAGCATGTCTAATATGTTGATATGTGATAGGAGTCATGCCACCACGTACTAGCAGACGACGCAGGCAGGATCAGGGCAGGACGTAGGATCCTACCCAAGGCCAATCTGAGAGGGGATCTAGTGCCCCGAGAGTCCAAACTGAGGCCAGAGATCAACAACATGCCATTTCCTCACATGAGGTAGGCAGGGCAGAGAGAGTAGGGCCAAGTGATCCAGAGAAGGCATATGGAATAGAACGACTGAAGAAATTGGGAGCCATAGTGTTTGAGGGTTCCACAGATCCAGCTGACGCCGAGGTTTGGCTGAATAAGCTGGAGAAATGTTTTGACGTGATGAGTTGCCCTGAAGAGCGAAAAGTCAAGTTAGCCACATTCCTGCTAGAGAAGGAAGCAGAGGGATGGTGGAAATCAATTTTAGCCAGACGGAGTGATGCACGTACTCTGGACTGGAAAACTTTCAGAGGCATATTTGAAGATAAATATTACCCTGCCACATACCACGAGGCGAAGATGGATGAATTTTTAGAACTGAAGCAAGGGACACTTTCAGTGGCTGAGTATGAGAGAAGGTATACCGAGTTGTCGCGGTATGTTGATGTGATGGTGGCATCTGAGAGTGGCAGGTGTCGAAGATTTGAAAACGGTTACGTCCTGAGATACGTACCCCAGTCACAACAATTGCAAAGTGGACTGATTTTTTTTCCTGCTAGTAGAAACTGCTCTGCATGTCTAGAGGAGAAGTCAGTAGTGAAGCCTAGTTGTGGGGCTTCGACAACAAGCAGTTTCCAAGGTCGTGAGCAGCGGAGGTTCACACTTGGAGTAAATGTTTCCAAGTCAATAAGACTTTAAGGATCGAGCTAGTAGCCAGGCATCGAGGCAGATAAATGTTAGTGGTGCCTATTAGAGGCAGAGTCAAAGAGCACCTAGTCAGTCTGCCATATCCACAACAAGACCACAAATAATGCAGGAGTCTGTTGCCAGTGCAGCAAGGAGAACTCCATGTGCAAATTGTGGCAAGAATCATCGAGGCCAATGTCTTGTTGGTGTCGGTGTGTGCTACCAGTGTGGACAACCAGGACATGTCAAGAGGGATTGTACACAACTATGGATAACCGCACAGAGGGACTAGGGAGTTGAGTCCCAGACAGTTGAGCAACCAAGAGTTTCAGTAGCTGCAAGAGAGGGCACCAACGGTGTTAGACTAAAGAGAGTTGTAGGGAGACCTAGGCAACACGGAAAGCTCTACGCTATGACTCAGTAAGAAGTAGAAGATGCACCAGATGTCATTACTGGTACGATTACTATTTGTAATGTATCTGCATGTGTGTTAATAGATCCAGGTGCTACGCATTCCTTTGTTTCTAATATATTCCTGACTAAGCTGAATAGAAAGCTAGAGCCTTTATTGGAGAGGTTAGTTATATACACTCCAGTAGGTGATGCTTTATTTGTCCATTCAGTGTTGCGAGATTGTGAGGTTTTAGTAGAAGGTCTCAATATGTTAGTGGATTTTCTTCCACTAGAGTTGCAAGTGTTGGATGCAATCTTAAGGATGGATTTCTTATTTACTCATTATGCTTTCAGAGATTGCCAGGATTATCCCTGTAGTATCCTGCATTGTTTGTGGTCTTCCACTATTTACTCATTATGCAATCTTAAGTTGTTTTCAGGCAACCAGGATTAGTTAAAGTGGTTTTCAGGGGTGAAAGAAAGATTATCCCTATGAGTTTGATTTCAGCATTAAAAGTTGAAAAGTTGTTGAGGAAAGGTTGCACGGCGTTTCTTGCACATGTAGTTGAGGTGCAGAAAGAAAAGCTAAAACAAGAAAATGTTCTTGTTGTGAATGAATTTCTTGATGTTTTCCCAGCAAATCTGTCAGGGTTGCCACCTGATGGGGAAGTTGAGTTCACTATTGAATTGTTACCAGGAACAACACCTATAACGCAAGCGCCGTATAGAATGGCTCCAAGTGAACTCAGGGAGCTGAAAATACAATTACAAGAACTAGTTGAGAAGGGATACATAGACCTAGTGTATCGCCTTGGAGAGCTCCAATGTTATTTGTAAAGAAGAAAGATGGTACCCTTAGATTATGCATTGATTACAGACAGTTAAACAAAGTCACGATACATAACAAGTATCCTTTACCCCGAATAGATGACTTGTTTGACTAGTTACGAGGAGCATCAGTGTTTTCTAAGATTGATTTAAGATCAGGATACCATCAGTTAAAGGTAAGGGAATCATATATTCCTAAGACAACATTCAGAACGAGGTACGGGCATTATGAGTTTTTAGTAATGTCATTCGGTTTGACTAATGCACCAGCAGTTTTCATGGACCTCATGAACAGGATATTCCATCAGTATTTGGATCAGTTTGTGATAGTATTTATTGATGATATACTAGTTTACTCAGTTGACAGAAAAGCTCATGAGGAACATTTGAGGATTATTCTACAAACACTACGAGATAAATAGCGGTTTATGCACGCTAAATTCACCAAATGTGAGTTTTGGTTGAATCAGGTAGTCTTTTTGGGGCATGTTGTCTCAGCAAATGGAGTTAGTGTGGATCCGAATAAAGTGAAAGCAGTAGTCAACTGGGAAAGACCAACTAGTGCGACAGAGGTACGTAGTTTCCTAGGCTTGGCAGGATACTACAGACGGTTTGTTGAGGATTTCTCACGATTAGCATTACCCTTAACAGCTTTAATAAGAAAGAATGCTAAGTTTGAATGGTCAGATAAGTGTGAACAGAGTTTTCAGGAGCTGAAAAAGAGATTAGTTACAACACCTGCTCTGACACTTCCTGTAATGGGAAAAGAGTATATGATTTACTATGATGCCTCGAGGCAAGGTTTAGGATGTGTTCTCATGCAAGAGGGAAAAGTAATAGCTTATGCATCAAGGCAATTGAAAAGGCACGAGTGTCATTACCCTACCCACGATCTTGAGTTAGCAGCAGTTGTTCTAGCATTGAAGATCTGGAGACATTACTTGTTTGGTGAGAGGTGTCATATTTTTACAGATCATAAAAGTCTGAGGTATATCTTTGATCAAAGGGAGTTGAATATGAGACAGAGAAGATGGTTAGAACTGATTAAAGATTATGATTGTACCATAGAATACCATCCTGGTAAGGCGAATGTGGTAGCAGATGCATTGAGCAGGAAGTCAAGACTTCCTAAGGACGCCTTGTGTGGTATTCGAGCAACATTTTTAAGTACTCTAAGGGATTCTAAGGCAGTTGTGAATGCAGAGAGTTCAGGGAGTCTTTTAGCTCAGTTCAGTCAGTCTTCACTGTAGCAGGGAGGTTGTGAGAAGACAACCAGAGGATAGTAACTTGCAGAAAATGTTTGGGAAGTCCAAACAAGGCCCAGAAGCAGAATTTAAAATGAAATCAGATGGAGCCATAGAAAGGCAGGAAAGATTATGTGTTCCGTGTTTTAGTGAGCTTAAAGATGCTATTCTAGAGGAAGCTCACAGATTCACCCACGCTATGCATCCAGAAGCACCAAGATGTACAAAACTTTGAAGGGAACGTATTGGTGGCCTGGGATGAAGCGGGAGATAGCTGATTATGTTGATAGATGTTTGATCCGCCAACAGTTAAACCCGATTAGACAGAGGCCGAGGACTCCTTAACGCCTTGCGCCAAGGTCTTGGGTGGAAATGGGAGCATATCACTATGGATTTCCTGTTTGGATTACCTCGTACTTCTAGTGGACATGATGGTATTTGGGTAATAGTTGATAGACTCACTAAGACATCACGGTTTATACCGATTAAAGCGACGTCTACGCTTGATCAGCTAGCTAAGCTATACGTCGACAGAATTGTGAGTCAATACGGAGTGCCAGTGTCCATAGTTTCAGATAGAAATCCAAGATTTACTTCTAAGTTTTGGCCTAGCTTACAGAAAGCTATGGGAACAAAGCTGAAGTTTAGTACAACATTCCATCCTCAGACAGATGGGCAGTCAGAAAGGACCATCCAGACCTTAGAGGACATGTTGAGAGCATGTGTTCTTCAATTTAAGGGAAGTTGGGATACACACCTATCACTTATGGAGTTAAACTTACAATACTGAATATCAGTCAAAGTAATGGCATGGCACCATTTGAGGCTCTGTATGGAAGACCATGTAGAACGCCCGTATGTTGGAATGAAGTAGGAGAGCGGAACTAATCGGTCCTGAGTTGGTACAAGTTACGACAGACAACATTAAGGTAATCAGGGAGAATTTGAAGGTAGCTCAAGACCGTCAGAAGAGTTATGCAGATAAGCGACGAAAGGACTTAGAATTCCAAGTCGGAGATCAAGTTTTCTTGAAGTTATCTCCGTGGAGAGGTGTCCTTCGTTTTGGCAAGAAAGGTAAACTAAGCCCTAGATATATTGGTTCTTATCCAGTAACGGGACGAGTTGAGCCAAAGACCTCTCACAGATGGAGTTGCCAGCAGAACTATCTAGAGTACATGATGTTTTTCATGTGTCCATGTTGAGGAAGTATATTCCAGACTCGACACATGTGTTGCAAGCACAACCAGTTGAGTGAAAGAAAACATGAGTTACGTAGAGGATGCGATTCAAATCCTCGACAGAAAGAAACAAGTCTTGAGAAACAAGACAATCTCACTCGTGAAGGTTCGTTGGAGACATCACGGAGTGGAGGAGGCAACCTGGGAATTAGAAGACCAAATGAGGAGGAAGTATCCGATGATCTTCACCTAAGCACTACTAAATTTCGAGGACGAAATTTCTTAAGGGGGAGGTAAGTTGTAAACCCGAGATCTTTCTTTGGAACTTCCTTATTAAAAAAAACAACAAAAGGAAAGAAGAAATGAATGTTTAAAACTTGGTTTTCCATGTTTTAAAAAGAAAAGAAATGAAGTGAAAGACAAAAGGAAAACAAGGAAGGAAAGTTTAAACCATTTTGGTTTGGTTTGCTTTAAAAGATAAAAGAAGAAAAGAAAATGAAAGAAAAGTTAAATATATTAAGTTTTGTTTTGTTTTGTAAAGAAAAGTAAAGAAAGGGAAGAAAGGGATAAAGGAAAGAAAAAGAAAAGGAAAAAGAAAAAGAAAAGAAAAGGAAAAAGCAAAAAGGGCTAAAAGATAAAGTTTTTAACTTTATGCTTTTGTCCTCCACCGTTTGCCTTTTTAAACCCTTATCTCTCCATTTTCTTCTTCATTTACCAAAAGGAAGCTGTAAGCTTCGTGAACAGTTCAAGGGAGAAGAAAAAGGAGAAAACCTCTGATTTTGGAGCTGGAATTGCAGAAGAAAGGAGAAGAACTCAAGGGAATTATTATAGCAGCAAGGTGAATCATTCTGCCATTGTCTGATGTTTTGATCTTCTCGAGCTCTACAAGAAGAGGTAAGTGTTGAAGTTTGTTTTTCCTGAACGCTAATGCATTTTTAAACAAAGTTCAGGAAGGAAGCTCGAGCAAATTCTTATGTTAAGTTACTGTTTTGTTAAGAGGAAGGCAGAAGACAGAAGTTTGCTGTCAAATCCGCGAAGTCTCTGGTTTTTGGGTTGTCCTGATCTGTAGAGTTGGAGTTAGAAGCTCTAAAAGGTATGGTTCGAAAGCTTATTGAATTTCCTACAACTTGCATGAAGGAATCGTGAGAGGAAAATGATTGTAAGATGTTGTAATTATCAGGTTAAGTTTCGGGTTGCAGCAGAAAATCAAATCTGGAACAGCAGCAGAGTCATTTTAGGGATTAAGCTACTGAGGTATTTTCGAACCAATCCGATAGGAATCTCAGTTTCATGTCTTCATATGACTTTTAGAGGGTTCAAAACGGAAGAGTTTGGTATAAATTACATTATTTTTAGATAAATAATGAAGAAGTTATGGCTGTCTGAAAACAGGGCAGAATATCTGAAAATGCTGGAAAATTTGAAAGTGTGTTTTTTTGTAATTTTAAGGTTAAAAAGCATGAGCTCGAGGTTCTAATGGTTGAATTTGGTTTGTTTGACAGGCCAAGAGCAAATAGGTCGAGTGTACGGGCCAAGGTTCTAGTTTTAATTATGTGAGTGACAAAAGGAACTTCAAAAATGTTCTATATGCTTGAATTATGTTTTAAGAAATACAAGTTTGCTTGAATGAAAGGGTTTAGATGTTTATTGTTTTCCTTGAACACTTGTTTATGAGCATTCATGATCTCTTAGAAATGTTTTAAAGTGTTCATGATGAGCCTGAATGTCTTGATGAAATTTATACACGAGCATATGTTTATTGAATTTTCTGAAGTTTACGGAAATGTTATGATTTCGAGCAAGTATGTTCTAGCAAGTATGTTTTTAAAGATTTCCAGTTTTATGAACAAGCTAAGTAAGCTTGAGTTTTATGATAGAAAAGATAAGCAGGCATGTTCAAATGTTTTCATGTGATCTTCTGAGATATTGAGCCCGAGACTTTATGGTACCGTGTGCACACAGGTCATTTCTGTTGTCGACGTTCAGTGTACTCTGGGCGGGCCTCACTACATCGTAGAGTAAACGTTGGTTGTACTGGGTGTGCCCTACACAACGTGGATTGTGACATGTTTTAAAAAGTGTTTATATCATTTACATGTCTTACGAGATTTTAACGATATACTTACTGGTTTTCCTGAAAAGCTATTATGATTACACAGTTTCTTTTAATGCATTGATTACAGATGCATATGCTCATAGATGGCCAGGTGGTATGATTTAGGAGTTAATAATTTTCTTTTAAACTCAAGTCACTCACTGAGTTTCATAGCTCATTCTTTCAGTGTTTTCCCACTTTTCAGGTAGATATCGAGCTCCCAGTGCCTGACATCCTGCCATAGTCTGCTGGAAGCTTCATAAGTTTGATATTTTGTACGTGGTTGGTGTTGTATAGCAAGTCCATATGTTTTGTAATTATTTTGAGAGGACTAGGTAGTTATAGCTGTTTGTACATTAGTGGTTGTATAAACAGTGGTTGTTATGTTTTAAGTTGTGATGCACTTGTCGTTTAAGATTTCAAGAGAGACTTAAGAAGAGTTTCTCCTTATGCATGCTTAGTAGTTATAAGGTTTCCACTGTGTTATGATTAAAGTGTTCCATATGCGAGCATAGCTTGTTGATCAGGTAGAACAGGGTCAACAGGGATTGTTAAGAGGTAAACAATGTCTGTTGGCTTCATGTCGTCTTCTGGGCTAAGTTAGCAGGTGGTTCGGGAGGGGGTGTGACATGCAGACCTTCAAAGCACGACTAGTGGCAAAGGGTTTTACCTAGGTTGAAGGGGTTGACTATGAGAAAACCTTTTCACCTGTTGTCATGGTAAAGTCGATCAGGATTCTTCTGGCCATTGTCGCATATTATGACTATGAGGTATGGCAGATGGATGTCAAGACAACCTTTCTGAATGACAATCTTGATGAAACCATCTACATGGACCAGCCTAAAGGGTTCATTGTCCAAGGCCAAGAGCAAAAGGTTTGTCGGCTTCATAGTTCTATTTATGGACTGAAACAAGCCTCGAGGCTTGGAATATAAGGTTTGATGAGGCGATCAAATTTATGGCTTTGATTAGAATGTTGACGAGCCTTGTGTCTACAAGAAAATCGTCAACAACACTGTCGCATTTCTTATATTATATGTGGATGATATCCAACATTGGGAATGAGGTAGGATTTCTTACTGAAATTAAGAAATGGATGGCTTCCCAATTCCAAATGAAAGATTTGGGAGAGACCTAGTATGTTCTAGATATCCAGATAGTCCAGAACCGGAAGAGTAGAACGCTAGCCATGTCTCAGACATCTTACATTGACAAGATGTTGTCTAGGTATAAGATGCAGAACTCCAAGAAGGGTTGGTTGCCTTTCAGGCATGGGGTTTGCCTGTCTAAGGATCAAAGTCCTAAGACGCCTCAAGAGGTTGAGGATATGAGACGAATCCCCTATGCTTCAGCTGTAGGGAGCCTCATGTATGTCATGCTGTGTACTAGGCCCGACATCTGTTATGCAGTTGGGATTGTCAATAGGTATCAATCCAATCCAGGATTAGATCACTAGACAGTAGTAAAGGCAATCCTCAAGTATCTTAGGAGAACGAGGAACTACAGCCTTGTGTATGGGAGTGGGGATTTGATCCTTACGGATACACAGACTCTGACTTTCAGACTGATAAGGATTCTAGAAAATCCACTTCGTGGTCAGTCTTCATTCTAAATGGAGGAGTTGTAGTGTGGCGAAGCATCAAGCAGAGATGCATCGCTGATTCCATGATGGAAGCCGAGTATGTTGCTGTAAGCCCTAAACCCTATTCTCTTTTATCATTGAGCACTCGTTCATGATGTTTTGAAATATGCAAATCGTATAGGTTGCACTAAACGATGTCGTGATCGAATTTGGGAATCTATTGAATTTGGAGCTACAATGTGTCTAAACTTCATAAAGGGATAGGTAAACATTGAAATAAGCATATTAAAAGTTTCATTGAAGTAAGTTCAAATCATTAGCAATTTGGAGAAGTTTTAGGTGCATCATGTATTAAATGGAAGATCATATGTCTCACAGACTTGGGATAAGTTGGCTAAATGCTTAGGGTTTCTTTACACACTTATTTTGGTGTTTTAAAAAAAAAGAAAGAAATGAAGTGAAGGATAAAAGGAAAACAAGGAAGGAAAAGCTCAAGCCATTTTGGTTTGGTTTGCTTTAAAAATAATGAAGAAAATGAAATGAAATGAATGGATATAATATTGTGTTTTGTTTTGTTTAGGAAATAAAAGGAAAGAAAAGAAAAGAAAGAAAGAGATAAAGGAAAGGAAAAGAAAAGGAAAAAAAAAAGAAAAAGCAAAAGGGAAAAAGACAAACCTTGCCTCCTTGGTTTATTAAATGACATTATCTTCTCCATTTTCTTCTTCATTTATCAAAACCAAGTTAAAATTTCGTGGGAGAAAGAGAAAGGAAGAAGAAGGAAGCCATTTTTCATAAACTTGGAGCTTTAGTTGCAGAAGAAAGGAGAAGAACTCAAGGGGATTCTTTATTGCAGCAAGGAGATCAACTCAGACCAGTTCTGATGTTTTGGTCTTTTCGAGCTCAAAAAGAAGAGGTAAGAGTTGAATTTTTGATACATGAAAGTTAACTCAATTTGGAACAAACTTTGTGAAGGAAGCTCGAGCTAATACTGAAGTTAACTTACTGTTTTGTTAAGAGGAAGACAGAAGACAGAATTTGCTGTCAAATCTGGGAAGTCTCTGATGTTTTGGTTGTTCTGATCTGTATACTTTGAGTTAGAAGCTCTAATTGGTATGGTTAGAAAGCTTATTCAATTTACTACAAGTTTCGTGAAGGAATCGTGAGAAGAAAATGATTGGAAGATGTTGTAATCTTCAGGTTAAGTTTCGGGTTGCAGCAGGAAGTGAAATCTGGAACAGCAGCAGATTCATTTTGGGGGTTAAGCTACTGAGGTAATTTCTAACCAATACGTTAGGAATCTCATTTTCATGTCTTCATAAGAGTTTTAGAGGATTCAAAAAGGAAGAGTTTGGTATAAAGTACATTCTTTTTGGATAAGTAATGAAGAAGTTATGGCTGTCTGAAAACAGGGCAGAAAATATGAAAATGCTGGAATTTTGAAAGTGTGTTTTCTTGCAAGTTTTAAGGTCAAAAATCATGAGCTCAAGGTTCTAATGATTGATTTGGCTTGTTTGACAGGCCAAGAGCAAATAGGTCAAGTTTACAAGCCAAGGTTCCAATTCTAATACTGTGAGTGACTCTATCTTAGAACTATGTTTGACCTATATTTTTCTTCATGAACATAAGTGTTGATAATTACATCTTGTTTGAACTAGTTGTGAATGGCTTCATGGAGTTTTCTAACATAAGGTTCATGATGGAACCTAAGCATGCTTTGAATTAGTTGTAACTATAAATCAAAGTATGGAAACTAAATTATGAAAGTATGCTTTCCTTTAGAGAATGTTTTGTGTAAATCCACTTGGGAACATGTTTAGATGATGATATGAAATAGTCAAGAAATTGTTGTATGTGTTATAAAGACCTGATTTCCATGGTAGACAAGTTATGCCCTTGTTCTTGATTAACCCCTAATACTGAAGGACATTCGAGAAGGTACTTAGGGGGGGGAATGAATCATGATATCCCGATACTGAAGGACAATGAGAAGGTATCCCAGGAAGTAAATGATTTTACCTAAATCTTGAAGGACAATGAGAAGGTATTTGGGTAGTATATGGTTTTACCTTAATACTGAAGGACATAGAGAAGGTATTAGGGAAAACCAAACGACTAAAGGTATTCCACGTGCACGTGAGAGAGAGAAAGAGGTATGAAACTTATTGGAATAAATGTAACTCTACCACCTCTATGGTTTGATGTGGAGTCATGTCATGTGTTTTATTGTTATGAGCTATTATATTATTGATCTATCTACCCTCGATAAGTTAGTACATTTCGAGTTTTGTGCTATGCACAAGTGGTGACTTAAAACCTGTAAATTGGAAGCATGGTTTGTTTATGTTTACGAACAAATGTTAAGCTATGTTCTATTTATAATCTGCCATTATTATGATTCACCTGTGAGCTTATAATGTTTTAAAGGTAGACACTCACTGAGCTTTTTAGCTCATTCTTTCAATGTTTTCAAACCTTTTTGGTAGAGATCGAGCTCACAGTACTGACATCCCGCCATAGTCTGCTGGAAGTTCATAAATTGTTAGTTTGTACGTGGCTGGTGTTGTATAGAAAGTCATTATGTAGCTATAGAAGTCTTGTACATTAGCGGTTGTATAAACAATAAGTTGTCTTGTGTTGTTTTGATGCACTTGACTTTTAGTTTCCAAGAGAGACTTATGAAGGGTTCTTCTTGTGTATGTTTAATAGTTGTCCAGTTTCTGCTGTGTTATGTTAAAATGTTCCATATGCGAACATAGTATGTTTATCGAGAATACAGAAATCGTGCAGTATTGTTAAGAGGTAAACAATGTCTGTTGGTTTCACGCCGCCTTTCGGGCTAAGTAGCAGGTAGTTCGGGAGGGGGTGTGACAGTTGCAGCTTGTGAAGCTGCAAAGGAAGCTGTTTGACTTAGGAAGCTCATGCTGGATTTGGAAGTTGTTCCAAATATGAACTTGTCGATTACCCTGTTTTGTGACAACAGTGGTGCAGTAGCCAACTCGAGAGAACCTCAGAGTCATAAGAGGGGCAAGCACATTGAGCGGAAGTATCACCTGATACGGGAGATTGTGCACCACGGAGACGTGACAGTCACGCAGATAGCGTCGGAGCACAACGTTGTTGATCCATGGGATTTATGCCCTAAACAAGTGTAGTTTTGTAATTATCATTGCACAATAAATAAAGTTGTTATTTATTATATTCTCGCATATAAATCTAAATCCAATAAACTAAGTTCCAAGGTTATAATGACAGATCTTGAACATTTATGTAGTAGACATCAGTTGGATTAAGTTGTTCAAGTATAACCTAAAAGGTCTATGGTATATGCATAAGGTTGGGAACCTTTTACTGGTAACACCATGGATGTGGTCCGCTTTGTATTTGGTACAAACGAGGTAATCCAACTCGTTCATGTGGGTAGACATGCGAGTGGGGACATCCTGTATAATGAGATTATACAAAACCGGACCGCGAGTTATTAACCTACTAAAGTAACACCGTTATCAAGATAGGTATAATAATTCATAGATGATCATTAGTGACTTGACCTGAATCCTGAGCAAGCTATGAACTCTTGCTTATGAGGTTTGTTCTTAGACTAGTATGGGTGAGAGTGGCCTGTAGCCGACTCAATAAGCCTACCTTCTCAGGGACATAACTTTGTAAGTAGTTGGGAACTTAACTATGCAAGAAGAATTCACTAATTCCTGAATTAGGGAAGCAGATAGGTTGTTCACTTAAGAACTGAATCCAGGTCTTGAACAATAGGGCCTCACCTTCTTACTAGCTTAAGAGGGATCAAGTTAAGGTAGGACCATAGACCGATTGTTCATTAGAGGATCAGTAGAGCTTAAGGAACAAGATGTATTCACAGAGGTAAAACGGTAATTTGACCCAGCTATGATTACGAACAACCTGTGAAGGATCGACTCACAAGTATTGATTATATCACATACAACATAGTCTATAGTGAGGAGAGTGCAACTATGAGTCTATAGTGGAATGACTTATAGTTAATGAATGTTGATTAATTGAATCAAAGAGTTTGATCGATTAATCTTGTATCATTGGAGCTCATGATCTGTAGATCTGTAGATCCATTAGGTCCCTCCGTTGGCTCAACATGGAAATAAGAAGGGTTTATAGTTTGGAGTGAGATTGAAATGTTCAATTTCATGTTTGAAGGGATATGTCAATTATATATGATATAATTGATATAATATACGGTTTCATTCATGAGAAATATATCATAACAACACTATAAGGGTAGGATGGTCATTTACATCCCATTTCTCTATAAATATGTGCATGAGATGCACATTTGTCAACCTAATTCCGAAAGGCAACCCTAGTGCTCTTTTGACAATGGTTTTTGTTGGAAAAGTTCCAAAGCACTTGTCTTCCTAAAATTCTCTCCCAACTCCAAAAGAGGTTCCACCACATTCCCTCTCCTAGAGATACAACGGAGAAGATCTAGCGGGCGGATTGAAAACTACTTCATAGTTTGTGGAGTACGCGAGATCGTTGAGATCGTGAGGATCAAAAGAAGCACGTGTTGTTTTGTCTACAAAGGTAATATACTTGCTATGATCTAATATGCATGCTTAATCATTTTATGTATGTTTTGATTTGATCTATGTAATACATTACAAGAACACGCGATTCAAATCGCTTCCGCTACGACATTCCTAATGGTCGTGCAAGCACCAAAAGACCAAAAGCATTAAATGTGAAATGAAGAAAATTTGACCTAGGAAATTAAAACTTGATTGCACAACGTTTGAGAGCTTTAAATATGGAACAAAAAACATAGAAATGCTTTAAATTTTCTTAAATATCTACTGTAGGATCCGCCGACGAGGTTTGACTTCACGAAATCCCAAGAGGTGCAATCTGGACAGCCACCTGTTCACATTTTCTACACACTTTTTTGTCCTCCGTGCCATCTTTGAAACTAAGCAACTTTTCCCCGTGCCATCTTCACTCCATTTTTATCTTGACTCGTTGAACTAACATTATAAAGAGTTTTGGGCTCAAAAATCATTGTCTCTTCTTGTGCATCAACGAGCTTTCGGAGATGCAATTTGAAAGTCTCTTGAATCTTCTTGGCAGCTTCTTGTTATGGCTCCTTCAGGTACATGCAATGGATTAATGGCTTGATTCACATCATCCCCTCTTTCTTTAAAAGGATTTGTCCTCAAATCAAAGTCTTCATTTCCTACATCAAAAGGAGTCAAATCAGCCACATTAAAAGTAGAACTTACATTGTACTCACCTCGGAGATCTAGTTTGTATGCATTGTCATTGACCCGCTCTAATACTTGAAATGGACCATCTCCCATTGGTTGAAGTTTAGACTTCCTTTGATCTGGAAACCTTTCCTTTCGTAGATGAACCCAAACCCATTCACCGACATAAAAATCAATTTCTTTCTCCATTGGTTCTTTTGAGTGACTAGCTTTTGATTCTTCTTTTCAATCCTTTCCTTGACTTCTTTGTGCAAATTTTTTATGTATTCGGCTTTAGAAACAACTGCATTACTAGATAACATATTAGGTGGTAAAGGTGATAAATCTAGAGAAGTTAAGGGATTAAATCCATATACAACCTCAAAAGGTGAACAATGAGTGGTGATATGTATCGCTCTATTGTATGCAAACTCCACAAAAGGTAAAATCTCTTTCCAAGACTTAAGATTCTTAGAAATTAGCGATCTAAGCAATGCCCCTAATGTTCTATTAACCACTTCAGTTTACCCATCAGTTTGGGGATGACAAGTTGTAGAAAACAAACGCTTACTTCCTAATTTCCCCCCACAAAACTTTCCAAAAATGACTAAAAAATTTGGCATCTCTATCACTTACAATGGTTTTTGGAATGCCATGCAATCTAACCACTTCCCTAAAGGATAGATTAGCTATGTTAGTTGCATCATCTGTTTTGTTACATGGAATGGAATGTGTCATTTTACTAAACCTATCAACCAACACAAAAATGCTATCATGATGTCTCCTAGTTTTTGGCAATCCTAGAACAAAATCCATGCTAATGTCAACCCATGGTTCACTAGGAACATCTAAAGGTGTGTAAAGGCCATGTGGTTGTGTCTTAGACTTAGCTTCCTTATATTTGAAACATTGCTTGCAAACTTTATTCACATCTTTCCTCATTTTCGACCAATAAAAGTGTTCACACAACATGTTGTATGTTTTAAATTCCCCAAAATATCCCATAAGACCTCCCCCATGAGCCTCCTTCACAAGTAACTCTCGAATGGAACATTTAGGAATGCAAAGTTTACCCTTCCTAAAAAGCATAGAATCAAATACAACATGATCATGTACGTTGTTCCCTCCTAAACATTGCATATACACATCATGAAATTCAGATTTCTCAACTTTGTAAAGCTCAATCATGTGTTTAAAACCAAGAATGTTTGCACTAAGGACAAAAAATAATGCATACCTTCTTGATAATGCATCGGCCACCACATTATCCTTACCTTTCTTGTAATGAATGACATAAGCAAATGTCTCAATGAATTCTACCCATTTCGCATGCCTCCTATTTAGCTTTGTTTGGCTTTTGAGGTGTTTCAAACTTTCATGGTCAGTGTGGATGACAAACTCTTTTGGCCACAAGTAATGTTACCAAACTTGCAAAGTTCTCACAAGTGCATGTAGTTCTTTGTCATATGTCGAGTAGTTGAGTTGTGCTCCATTTAGCTTCTCACTAAAAAACATGATTGGCCTCTTTTCTTGCATCAAAACAGCTCCTATACCTATCCCACTTGCATCACATTCAATCTCAAAAGATTTGTCAAAGTTAGGTAAAACAAGACAAGGTGCATTGGTTAATTTATCTTTTAATTCATTGAATGCATTCTCTTGCTTTTCTGTCCATTCAAACTTCACATACTTTTTGACAAGTTCATTTAATGGTGAGACTATACTACTAAAATTCTTAATAAACCTCCTATAAAAACTAGCCAAACCATGAAAAGATCTCACCTCATTTGCATTGGTAGGTGTTGCCCACTCTCGGATAGCCTTTACCTTTTCTTCGTCAACTTGCACTCCATCCCTTCCAATAATGAAACCTACAAAATTGACTTGGTCTAGACAAAAACTGCACTTTTTGAAGTTGGCATATAGCTTCTCTTCTCTAAGTTTAAGTAAAATTGTCTTAACATGTAAAATATGATCATTCAAGCTTTTTGAGTAAACAAGAATATCATCAAAGTTCACAACAACAAATTTTCTAATATACTCTCTCAAAACATGATTTATTAGCCTCATAAAAGTACTTGGTGCATTAGTAAGGCCAAATGGCATAACAAGCCACTCATAAAGTCCAAATTTAGTTTTGAAAGTCGTTTTCCACTCATCTCCCACATGCATTCAGATTTGATGATAACCACTTTTAAGATCTATTTTTGAAAACAGATTAGCACCATCTAATTCATCTAGCATGTCATCCAATCTAGGAATGGGATGTCGATACTTTATTGTTATCTTGTTGATGGCTCGACAATCAACACACATTCTCCATGTGCCATCCTTCTTGGGTACCAAAATCACCGGAACCGAGCAAGAACTCATGCTTTCTCTAACATAACCTTTATCCATGAGTTCTTCCACTTGCCTTTGAATCTCCTTAGTCTCAGTTGGATTCGTCCTATAGGCTGTCATATTTGGAAAAGTTGCCCCAGGTATGAAGTCAATTTGATGTTCAATCCCTCTTAAAGGAGGTAAACCCGTAGGTGCATCTTCATGTTGAACACATATCATTGAATTCCTGTAAAAGAGACTTAAAAGAACTTGGCAAAACATGATTAGATTTTGGGTTAGTTGCTAAACACATTCCTTTGCACATAAGTACAAATTTAGGTTTTTGTATCAACAACACATTCCTTACTTCCCCCTTTCTTATAACCAAACTCACATTCTTTCTTTTTTCCTCAAAATCACTCTTTTCTCTCTCTTGGTTCTCACTCACCTTTTGCCCCTCACTTCTCTCTTTCTTTTCACTCTTCTCTTTTTCTTTTAGCTTGCTTTCTTCTCTCCTCTCTTGTTCTTCAAACTCTTTTCTTTTCTTCTCTAATTTTAAATGATCACAATGTACTGCATATGGAGACAATGGAAGTAAAGTAAATTTCTTCCCGTTGAAAGTAAAAGAATACTTATTTTTCACTCCATCAAATGTGACCTCTCTATCATATTGCCAAGGTCGGCCTAACAGTATATCCCCCACATGCATAGGTAAAACATCACAAAGTACTTCATCCTTATGTCTTCCCAAAGTGAAAGGAATAAGAACTTGAGAATTTACCTTAAGTTCTCCTTTGTTTGTCAACCATTGAAGTTTGTACGATTTTGGATGTGGATGGGTAGTAAGTTGAAGTCTCTTCACAAGAAAATTACTTACCACATTTGTGCAACTCCCACTATCAATCACTAAACTACATGGACTTCCTTTAATTAGGCATCTTGTGTGAAACAAGTTTTCCCTTTCGTTTTCAACTTTGTCTTCCTTGATTTGCATACTAAGGACCCTTCTTGTGATCAACGATATGGAGTTACCTTCTTCAACATACTCATCATCACATATTTCAGATTCTTCCTCAAGTGCTACATCATGCTCCTTGCATTCATCCTCCGAATCAACTACACCATTTCTTATCACCATAACTCTTTTATTGACACATTCTTTGCTCATGTGTCCAAACCCCTTGCACTTCCAGCATTGAATAGAACTAGACTTCTCTCTTACCTCCTTTGAAGCTTCATTCTTTTTAGTATTGGAGCTTTCGACCTCCACTCTTTTTGCCAGCAACAAACTTGCTCCTTAGTTGCGTCGGTTCATTCCTATTCACAAAACTATCCTTGTTCCATGCATTAAAATTTGAAAATGTACTAGCTTTAGGTGTATACCTTTTTGAATGCTCCTTTTCTTCTTTCAATTGAGCTTCAATTTTGATAGCATAATGATACATATCTTTAAGGTAAGATGGTGGATTTCTATCAATCGGATGAGCAATTTCTCGATTCAAACCTCCAAGGAATCGAGACATGGTGTCTTCCTCTTCTTCTCGAATTTTTGCTCTTTCCATCAAGGACTCCATCTCTTGCTAATATTCAGCAACACTTTTTGTTCCCTGTCTCAAAGATTGCAATTTAGTTTTCAAATCTCTTTGATAATGTTTTGGAACATACCTCTTTCTCATGGCTTCTTTAAGTTCTTCCCAAGTTTCTATTGGATCCTCCTTTTTCCTTCTTCTCTCAGATTTGAGATGTTGATACCATTCTCCCGTATGATTGGTGAATTCGACAATGGCAAGTTTCATCTTCTTATTCTCACTATATGTATTAAAATCAAATACATGTTCTATTTTTCTTTCCCATTGCAAGTATGCCTCGGAGTCCGCCGTACCACTAAAGGGTGAAATTATGAGTTTCACTCCGTTATCCCTGTCTTCATTCACTCTTTCCACTCTTCTAGGTTGCACAATGTTTGCAACGTTATTTCTTCCTCTTCCCCTCACATTAGGACTTCCTCCTAAGTTTTTTTCTTGTACCTGTAAGTCAAATAAGCCTTCATCTTCTTGCAAGATTCGTTCTTCTCTTTGTTGTTGTGCTCTCATTTCTTCCCTCTCTTCCCTATCATCATCTCCATCTTACCTTGAATTGCTTGGAGAATGACCATATTTGGATCTACCACTTGCGAAACTTTTTCTTTATTATCTTGTGACATTTTTTTTATAAGGACCTCTCCTTATGAAAAATTTAAGAGGAATTTGAAAATTCTAATCTACCTTGTTAACAACAAACAAGACTATTAGATCACAAAACCCAAAAATCTCAAAATCAAAATGAAACCAAAGAAGCCAAAGATTCTAATGTCAAAATGTTAGTAACCCTTGACAATTGGATCTAACAACCTTGTTTAAAGAAACAAGACCTTTAGATAACTCAATCTCAAAGACCCCAAAATCAATTTTGGAAAATCAACTCAAGGAAAGTAAAATCGGATTATCTTTTCGATCAAATATCTCAAGGCAAGAAAACTTACTTGAGATCCGAATCACTCCACAAGGAAGATTGATCAAGTCTAGCTTGAATGATTCTAAGCGTGCAACCTAATGTACATAGAATTGCAAAGACATAGCTCAAGGCTATAAAAAAAGCACAAAGGCTCCTTTTGATTACATTTTTCGATCTTTTTTTTCTTTTTTCTTCTTTACAAGTTACATGGCTTTATATAGCCTCAAAATTAACCCTAAAGTAATCTATGGTCTATTGGAAGGTTGTAACTTACATCCCCATTAATACCATGATCTCCACTAACTATTTTGTAACCTAACTCATTGAAAACAAGACTTTAAAACCTAGAATTACATCAAAATTCCATAAATCCGAGAATTGATATTTTTAATCACCCTACATAAAGTTTGTAACTTCTCATACTTAAATGGAGCCCCACTTGAAGTAGCTTGAAACTATTGTTGCATAAATGAAGCTTGACTTGTCTTTAATGAAGCATAAATTGCATTTTAGTTCATTAAATGCATCATTAGTTCAGCATAAATGAAGTTTGACAACATTTATTTCAACTCAATTTTGAAGCTTTTCTTTGGTCATGATGGCACGATAGGATTCATATCATTTCCACACTTCTCACCAAGATACCACTCAAGGACACTTGTGTTTATCACTCAAGGGTAGGCTTTTGGTACTAGGTCAAAGATGTAAGGGTTGGTTTAAAAATTTGGTGCAACCTTGCTTTTCAACTTGATATAAAACTAAATCAATGATAACCTTTCACAAGTTAAGACTAGAGAAACTCATCCTAAGGATCTACGACTCAAAGTTTTGAGCAAATAAAATTTAAAATCAAGAACTTTTGTGTGTCTTGGATCCTTGAATACTCTTTTTTTTTTTTTTGCTACTGTTTTTTTTCACTCTTTGCTACTGTTTTTTTTTTTAAACTTTTTGCTACTGATTTTGTGTTTTAACTTGTTGCTACTGATTTTTTTTTATCCAAGAACAAAACAAAAAGAAATGGAAGAAAAGTTGTAGGATGCCTTGTATTACACTTTTTAAATGATAAAAAAAATGACAGAAAAAAAAAGTAAAGCAAAAATTGAAGATATTTCACCTCTAGAGAGTCGGCCAAAGGATGTCGACCAACGATCTCTGATACCAAATGATAAGCGCCGAATTTGTTGGTTTAACAAACCTAGAGGTCCTTCTAGAATCTTTGCAAACGTCACGAACAAGGCTAACTTAACGAATTGATTCCAACCAAGAGTTTAGTTAGAAGATGAATCACTCTTAGATCAAACTTAGAATAAGGATGGTCACTCCTAGATCCTAAGACGACTCACTCCAGAATTAGCTTGATCGGGGCTAATCCAATGAATCGGTTAAACATCAAACCTAAAGCAAGATTTGAAAGAAGTTAACACCAAATGGGACTAAACAAAACACAAGTTTTTTTTCCATAAAGGTTCTCTCTTTTCTATGCCAATACAAGCCTTTAAATAGGTCAAAATGGTCGTGCAGAGCACCAAAAGACTAAAAGCATTAAATGTGAAATGTAGAAAATTTGGCCTAGGAAATTAAAACTTGATTGCACAACGTTTGAGAGCTCTAAATATGGAACAAAAAACATAGAAATGCTTCGAATTGTATTAACTATCTACTGTAGGATCTGCCATGCATGAAGATATCGTTAGACGAGGTTTGACATCAAGAAATCCCAAGAGGTACAATCTGGACAGCCACCTGTTCACATTTTCTACACACTTTTTTTGTCCTTCGTGCCATCTTTCAAACTAAGCAACTTTTCCCGTATCATCTTCACTCCATTCTCATCTTGACTTGTTGTACTAACATTATACCGAATTTTGGGCTAAAATTTTTTTGTCTCTCATTGTGCATTAACGAGCTTTTGGAGATGTAATGTGAAAGCCTCTTGAATCTTCTTTGCCTTGCTTCTTGCTTTGCTCCTTCAGGTACATGCAATGGATCAATTGTTTGATTCACATCACTTACTTGAATCTTATTCAAATCTCCTATGATATTTAATCATTTGAATCTTATTCAAATTCTATAAATATCGTTTCTCTAATGTATCTAATATACATTAGTTATTTTAATATTTAATGTACCAAATACAATATTATTTTCCTCTTTTATATTTAATATATCTAATATATCTAATATTAATTTGATCAATTCAAAATAAATATTAATTTGAACATTTCAAATATTTCTTTCAACTAAGCTTATCTTTCTAGTATTACTATGAGCTAGCAAGTGGACCTTATGGACCTACAGATTATAAGCTTCAATGATACAAAATTAATTGAGTAAACTCTTTAATTAATAAATTTCCATTCATTAACTCTAGGGTCACTCGACTATAGACCTAGAGTTGAATTCTTACGGACTGCAGGACAAGTTGTGTCCATGGATATAATCACTACATACAAGTCGATCCTTCACGAGTTATTCGTAATTACAGCTGGGTCAAAAGTCTATTTTACCCATGTACTACTGATTCTCTAATGAACAATTTGTTTCTGATCTAACCATAAACTAAGCCCCTCTCGGGAAAGTGAGAGGATGGGGCCCCATTGTTCATGTCCCGAAATCAGCACTTAAGGGAACTACTCATCTACTTGCCCTATATGGGAAGGAGTGAATTTCATCTTGTGCGATTGTGTTCTCAGCTCCCTATTTGGTCAAGTCCCCAAAGTGGTAGGCTCATTGAATCGGCTACAAAAGTCATTCTCACTCATGCAAATCAAAGGACCCTCAAAGGCTCTTCATAACTCACTCAGGATTAAGATGGAGTCGCATATGATCATCCTGATAAAATATTAATCTTCTCAATTAACAGATTTATAAAGAGAGATTGAATATTTCGTGGTCTGGTCTTATACAAACTCATTGTATAACGTACCCCGACTCACATGTCTCCACATGAATGATTTGGATGAAATCATTTGTAACTATTACAAAGTGGGTCGTATCAATAGTGTTACTGTAAACCCGAGATCTCCCCTTGGAATTTCTTTTAAAAAAGATAAAGAGATAAAGGAAAAAGGAAAAATAAATATGGAAATGTTTGGTATGTTTTGAGTTAAAAAGAAAAAGAAAGGAAAAAAATGTTTTGAAATGTTTTGAATTTGTTTAGTTTTAAAAAAAGGAAAAGAAAAAGGAAATGTTAGAATGAGAATGTAAAAAAAAAAAAAAAAAGTTAAAATGGAACTCCACCACTGCCTAAGTCATCTTTTTAAGATATTTCTCCCTATTTGTTCTTATTTTATCAAAAGGAGGCAGAGGGGTTCGTGGGAGAGGGATGAAGAAAGAAGAAGAAAGAGGTTTATGGAGTTGAAGTTGCAGAAGAGAGGAAGAGAACTCAATGCAAGTTTGTATGACAACAAGGTAATCAATTCTACCCACTTCTGATGTTTAAATCGTTTTGAGCTCCACAAGAAGAGTTAAGAGGTGAGGTTTAATTTTCTTGAAGGTTAACTCATTTTTTAACAAATTTCGTGAAGGAAGCTCGAGCAAATTCTGACATTAAGTTACTGATTTGTGAAGAGGAATGCAAAGGAGAGAATTTGCTGTTAAATCTGAGGAACCTATGGTTTTTGAGTTGTGTTGATCTATAGAATTCGAATTAGAAGTTGTATTAGGTATGGTTGGAAAGCTTATTTAATTTCCTATAACTTTCATGAAATAATCGTGAGTAGAAAACGATTGGAAGTTGTTTTAATATTAAGGTCGAATTTAGGGTGCAACAGGAAATCGAATCAGGAAATAGCAGAAGCTTATTTTTAAGGGAGTAGATTTCGAGGTATTTACGGACAAATCCTTTGAGAATTTCAATTTTGTTTCTTCAGATGAGTTTAGAGGGTTCAAAAAAGAAGAGTTTGGTATAAAGTATATCCTTTTTGGCTAAGTAATGAAGACGTTATGAGTGTGTGAAATCAGGGTATGAAATCTGTTGAATGCTGGAAAATAGATAGAATGATTTTTACAATCCTAAGCTTGGAATTCATGAGTTCGAAGTTCTAATGCCTGGTTTTGCTTTTTTTGATAGGCCAAGAGGAAATAGGTCGAGTATACATGCTAAGGATCTAGTTCTAATGTTGTGAGTGACAAAACGAATTTCGAAAACGATTTCTATGCTTTAATTTATACTTATGGAATACAAGATTTCCTAAGAATGAACTAGTTTAAATGCTTTGTATTTTCTTTTGAACACATACTTATGAGCATACATGGTTTCCTATAAATGATTTCAATTGCTCGTTGTGAGCCTAGATTTTCCCAATGAAATTTATATGTGAGCATATGTTTATTGATTTACTGAAATTTAGTGGAAATGTTATGATTTCAAGCAAGCATGCACTAGCAAGTATTATTTAAAGATTTCTAGTTTTCACGAGCATGCTGAGTAAGCTTGAGTTTTACGAAAGAAAAGAGATAAGCAGACATGTTCAAGTATTTTCATGTGTGTTTTTTAGACTCGAATGAATAAATGACTTAGATATTGAGCCCAAAGTTGTATAGTACCATGTGCACACAACTCATTTTTTGTTGTCGACGATGAGTGTACTCCGTGACAACAATGTTGTCGTGAGTGCTGGGTGGGCCCCACTGCGACAAAGACGATGGGAGTGTTGGGCGGGCCCCACTACATTGTAGAGTAAACGTTGGTTGTACCGGGCGTGCCCTACACAACGTAGATTGTCATATGTTTTTAAATGATTAATATTATCGATATGCCTTATGAGATTTTAATGATATACTTGCTAGATTTCTGAAAGAGCTATTATGATTACACGTTTATGTTTAACGCTTGATTACAGATGCATATGCTCATAGATTATCAGGTGATACAATTCACGAGTAAATAGTTATTAAACTCAGTCACTCACTGAGCTTCATAGCTCATTCTTTCAATGTTTTCCAACTTTTCAGGTAGAGATCGAGCTCCCGGTGCCTGATATCCTGCCATAGTCTGCCGAAAGCCCTGCAAGTTTGATATTTTGTACGCTGGTGGGGTTGTATAGCAAGTCCATAAGTATTGTAGTTTATTTTGAGGGGACTATGTAGTTATGTTTATGTGTGCATTAGAGGTTGTAGTTGTAAAAATCATGGTTGGGTATGCTTTTGGTTGTAGTGTTCCCTATCGGTTTAGTTTTCGAGTGAGCATTAAATAAAATTGCTCCTTACGTATGTATGCTAATCTTTAAAATTTCATTGTGTTGTGTTTAAAGTATTTCATATGCAAGTATAGTATGTTTATCAGGTAAAATAAGGTCAACAGGTATTGTTAAGAGGTAAACGATGTATGTTGGCTTCACGTCGTATTCTGGGCTATGTTAGTGAGTAGTTCGGGAGGGGGTGTGACAACTTGGTATCAGAGCAGTTAGCTCTATGCGGTATGAGACAGCGCAAGTGAGCTCTAGGAAGAAACTAAGAAGTAAATAGCATGTTATTGAGTTAGTTCAATAGAACTAGTGGAGCATGGTCCAAGTAAGGATAAGAGCAAGTCCGATCAGGACTAGAATGTGAATAGAAGTTTAGTATTATGCATTTGAGTTAAGTATCCATAGCATGTCTAATATATTGATATGTAATAAGAGTCATGTCACCACGTACAAGCAGACGACGCAGGCAGGATCAGGATGGGACGCAAGATCCTACCCAAAGTCAATCTGAAAGGGGATCTAGTGCCCCGAGAGTTCAGACTGGAGTTAGAAATTAGCAGCATGCTAGTTCCTCACAGGAGGTATGTAGGCTAGAGAGAACAGGGCCAAGTGATGCAGAGGAGACATATGGAATAGAACGTCTGAAGAAACTAGAAGCCATAGTGTTCGAGGGTTCCATAGATCCAGCTGCCGCCGAGGTTTGATTTAATATGCTCGAGAAATGCTTTGATGTGATGAGTTGTCCTGAGGAGCGGAAAGTCAAATTGGCCACAAGCCTACTGATAAGCGCCGAATTTGTTGGTTTAACAAAGCTAGAGGTCCTTCTAGGATCTTTGCAAACGTCACGAACAAGGCTAACTTAACGAATTGATTCCAACTAAGAGTTTAGTTAGAAGATGAATCACTCTTAGATCAAACTTAGAATAAGAATGGTCACTCCTAGATCCTAAGACGACTCACTCCAGAATTAGCTTGATCGGGGCTAATCCAATGAATCGGTTAAACATCAAACCTAAAGCAAGATTTGAAAGAAAGTTAACACCAAATGGGGCTAAACAAAACTCAAGTTTTTTTCATAAAGGTTCTGCCTTTTCCATGCCAATACAAGCCTTTAAATAGGCCAAAATGGTCGTGCAAAGCACCAAAGACCAAAAGTCTTTAAAAAGCATTAAATGTGAAATGAAGAAAAAATTGACCTAGGAATTTAAAACTTGATTGCACAACGTTTGAGAGCTCTAAATATGGAACAAAAAACATAGAAATGCTTTAAATGGTCTTAATTATCTACTGTAGGATCCGCCATGCATGACTATTTCGTTTGACGAGGTTTGACATCACGAAATCCCAAGAGGTGCAATCTAGACAGCCACTGTTCACATTTTCTGCACACTTTTTTTTTGTCCTCCGTGCCATCTTTCAAACTAGACAACTTTTCCCGTGCCATCTTCACTCCATTCTCATCTTGACTTGTTGTACTAACATTATAAAGAATTTTGGGCTCAAAAATCTTGGTCTCTCCTTGTGCATTCACGAGCTTTTGGAGATGCAATGTGAAAGCCTCTTGAATCTTCTTGGTCTTGCTCCTTGTTATTGTTCCTTCAGGTACATGCAATGGATCAATGGTTTGATTCACATCATCCCCCCTTTCTTTAAAAGGATTTGTCCTCAAATCAACGTCTTCATTTCCTACATCAAAAGGAGTCAAATCAGCCACATTAAAAGTAGAACTTACATTGTACTCACCTCGGAGATCTAGTTTGTATGCATTTTCATTGATCCGCTCTAATACTTGAAATGGACCATCTCCCTGGTTGAAGTTTAGACTTCCTTTGGTCCGGAAACCTTTCCTTTCGTAGATGAACCTGCACCCATTCACCCGGCTTAAAAATCAATTTCTTTCTCCCTTGGTTCTTCTGAGTGACTAGCTTTTCATTTTTCTTTTCAATTCTTTCCTTGACTTCTTTGTGCAGATTTTTGATGTATTCGGCTTTAGAAACAACTGCATCACTAGAAAACATATTAGGTGGTAAAGGTGATAAATCTAGAGGAGTTAAGGGATTAAATCCATACACAACCTCAAAAGGTGAACAATGAGTGGTGCTATGTATCGCTCTCTGTGTATATGCAAACTCCACAAAAGGTAGAGTCTCTTCCCAAGACTTAAGATTCTTAGAAATTAGCGATCTAAGTAATGCCCCTAAAGTTCTATTAACCACCTCGGTTTGCCCATCAGTTTTGGGGTGACAAGTTGTAGAAAACAAAAGCTTAGTTCCCAATTTACCCCACAAAACTTTCCAAAAATGACTTAAAAATTGGCATCTCTATCACTTACAATGGTTTTGGAATGCCATGCAATCTAACTACTTCCTAAAGAATAGATTAGCTATATTAGTTACATCATCTGTTTTGTTACATGGAATGAAATGTGCCATTTTACTAAACCTATCAACCACCACAAAAATGCTATCATGATGTCTCCTAGTCTTTGGCAATCCTAGAACAAAATCCATGCTAATGTCAACCCACGGTTCACTAGGAACATCTAAAGGTGTATAAAGTCCATGTGGTTGTGTTTTAGACTTAGCTTCCTTACATTTGAAACATTGCTTGCACACTTTATTCACATCCTTCCTCATTTTCAACCAATAAAAGTGTTCACACAACATGTTGTATGTTTTAAACTCCCAAAATGTCCCATAAGACCTCCCCATGAGCTTCCTTCACAAGTAACTCTCGAATAGAACACTTAGGAATGCAAAGTTTACCCTTCCTAAAAAGCATACCATCAAATACAACATGATCATGTACGTTGTTTCCTCCTAAACATTGCATATACACATCATGAAATTCAGATTTCTCAACTTTGTAAAGCTCAATCATATGTTTAAAACCAAGAATCTTTGCACTAAGGGCAGAAAATAATGCATACCTTCTTGATAATGCATCGGCCACCACATTATCCTTACCTTTTTTGTAATGAATGACATAAGGAAATGTCTCAATGAACTCTACCCATTTCGCATGCCTCCTATTTAGCTTTGTTTGGCTTTTGAGGTGCTTCAAACTTTCATGATCAGTGTGGATGACAAACTCTTTTGGCCACAAGTAATGTTGCCAAACTTGCAAAGTCCTCACAAGTGCATGCAGTTCTTTGTCATATGTCGAGTAGTTGAGTTGTGCTCCATTTAGCTTCTCACTAAAGAACATGATTGGCCTCTTTTCTTGCATCAAAACAGCTCCTATACCTATCCCGCTCGCATCACATTCAATCTCAAAAGATTTGTCAAAGTTAGGTAAAGCAAGAAGACAAGGTGCATTGGTCAATTTATCTTTTAATTCATTAAATGCATCTTCTTGTTTTTCTGTCCATTCAAATTTCACATGCTTTTTGACAAGTTCATTTAATGGTGAGGCTATACTACTGAAATTCTTAATAAACCTCCTATAAAAACTAGCCAAACCATGAAAAGATCTCACCTCATTTGCATTGGTAGGTGTTGGCCACTCTCGGATAGCCTTTACCTTTTCTTCATCAACTTGCACACCATTCCTTCCAACAATGAAACCTAGGAAATTGACTTGGTCTAGACAAAACTACACTTTTGAAGTTGGCATATAGCTTCTCTTCTCTAAGTTTAAGTAAAATTGTCTTAACATGCAAAATATGATCATCCAAGCTTTTGAGTAAACAAGAATATCATCAAAGTACACAACAACAAATTTTCCAATGTACTCTCTCAACACATGATTCATTAGCCTCATAAAAGTACTTGGTGCATTAGTAAGGCCAAATGGCATAACAAGCCACTCATAAAGTCCAAATTTTGTTTTGAAAGCCGTTTTGCACTCATCTCCCACATGCATTCGAATTTGATGATAACCACTTTTAAGATCTATTTTTGAAAATAGATTAGCACCATGTAATTCATCTAGCATGTCATCCAATCTAGGAATGGAATGTCGATACTTTACTGTTATCTTGTTGATGGCTCGACAATCAACACACATTCTCCATGTGCCATCCTTCTTGGGTACCAAAATCACCTAATCGAGCAAGGACTCATGCTTTCTCTAACATAACCTTTATCCATGAGTTCTTCTACTTGCCTTTGAATCTCCTTAGTCTCGGTTGGATTGGTCCTATAAGCTGCCATGTTTGGAAGAGTTGCCCTGGTATGAAGTCAATTTGATGTTCAATCCCTCTTAAAGGAGGTAAATCCAGTAGGTGCATCTTCATGTGGAAACATATCATTAAATTCCTGCAAAAGAGACTTAAAAGAACTTGGCAAAACATCATTAGATTTTGGGTTAGTTGTTAAACACATCCCTTTGCACATAAGTACAAATTTTGGTTGTTGTGTCAACAACACATTCCTCACTTCCCCTTTTCTTATAACCAAACTCACATTCTTTCTTTTTCCTCAAAATCACTCTTTTTTTCTCTCTTGGTTTTCACTCACCTTTTGCCCCTCACTTCTCTCTTTCTTTTCACTCTTTTCTTTTTCTTTTAACTTACTTTCTTCTCTCCTCTCTTGTTCTTCAAACTCTTTTCTTTTCTTCTTTAATTTCAAATGATCACAATGTACTTCATATGGAGACAATGGAAGTAAAGTAAATTTCTTCCCGTTGAAGGTAAACGAATACTTATTTTTCACTCCATCAAATGTGACCTCTCTATCATATTGCCAAGGTCGGCCTAACAATATATCCCAGCATGCATAGGTAAAACATCACAAAGTACTTCATCCTTATATCTTCCCAAAGTAAAAGGAATAAGAACTTGAGAATTTACCTTAAGTTCTCCTTTGTTTGTCAACCATTGAAGTTTGTATGGCTTTGGATGTGGACGGGTAGTAAGTTGAAGTCTCTTTACAAGAAAACTACTTACCACATTTGTGCAACTCCCACTATCAATCACTAAACTACATGGACTTCCTTTAATTAGGCATCTTGTGTGAAACAAGTTTTCCCTTTCGTTTTCAACTTTGTCTTCCTTGATTTGCATACTAAGGACCCTTCTTGTGATCAACGATATGGAGTTACCTTCTTCAACATACTCATCATCACATATTTCAGATTCTTCCTCAAGTGCTACATCATGCTCCTTGCATTCATCCTCCGAATCAACTACACCATTTCTTATCACCATAACTCTTTTATTGACACATTCTTTGCTCACGTGTCCAAACCCTTTGCACTTCCAACATTGAATAGAACTAGACTTTTCCCTTACCTCCTTTGAAGCTTCATTCTTTTTAGCATTGGAGCTTTCGGCCTCCACTCTTTTGGCAGCAACAAACTTGCTTCTTTGTTGTGTCGGTTCATTCCTATTCACAAAACTATCCTTGTTCCATGCATTAGAGTTTGAAAAGGTACTAGCTTTAGGTGTATACCTTTTTGAATGCTCCTTTTCTTCCTTCAATTGAGCTTCAATTTTGATAGCATAATGATACATATCTTCAAGGTAAGGTGGTGGATTTCTATCAACCGGATGAGCAATTTCTCGATTCAAACCTCCAAGGAATCGAGACATGGTGTCTTCCTCTTCTTCTCGAATTTTTGCTCTTTCCATCAAGGACTCCATCTCTTGATAATATTCAAAGAACACTTTTTGTTCCTGTCTCAAAGATTGCAATTTAGTTTTCAAATCTCTTTCATAATGTTTTGGAACATACCTCTTTCTCATGGCTTCTTTAAGTTCTTCCCAAGTTTCTATTGGATCTTCCTCTTTCCTTCTTCTCTCGGATTTGAGATGTTGATACCATTCTCCCATGCATGATTGGTGAATTCGGCAATGGCAAGTTTCATCTTCTTATTCTCACTATATGTATTACAATCAAATACATGTTCTATTTTTCTTTCCCATTGCAAGTATGCCTCTGAGTCCATGGTACCACTAAAGGGTGGAATTCTCGAGTTTCACTCCGCTATCCCTTTATTCATTCACTCTTTCCACTCTTCTAGGTTGCACAATGTTTGCAACGTTATTTCTTCCTCTTCCCCTCACATTTCCTCTTCCTCCTAAGTTTCTTTCTTGTACACAGAAATCAAACATGCCTTCATCTTCTTGCAAGATTCGTTCTTCTCTTTGTTGTTGTGCTCTCCTTTCTTCCCTTTCTTCTCTCATCATCTCCATCATACCTTGAATTGCTTGAAGAATAGCCATATTTGGATCTACCACTTGCGAACTTTTTCTTTATTATCTTGTGACATTTTTTTTTATAAGGACCTCTCCACACTTCTCACCAAGATATCACTCAAGGACACTCGTGTTTATCACTCAAGGGTAGACTTTTGGTACTAGGTCAAAGATGTAAGGGTTGGTTTAAAAATTTGGTGCAACCTTGCTTTTCAACTTGATATAAAACTAAATCAATGATAACCTTTCACAAGCTAAGACTAGAGAAACTCATCCTAAGGATCTACAACTCAAAGTTTTGAGAAAATAAAATTTAAAATCAAGAACTTTTGTGTGTCTTGGATCCTTGAACACTTTTTTTCTTTGCTACTATTTTTTTTTTTCTACTTTTTGCTATCGCTTTTTTTTTCACTCTTTGCTACTTTTTTTTCACTTTTTGCTCTTTTTTTTTTTTTATCCAAGAACTAAACACAAAGAAATGGAAGAAAAGTTGTAGGATGCCTTGTATTAAACTTTGTAAATGATAAAAAAAATGAAAGAAAATAAAGTAAAGCAAATTGAAGATATTTCACCACTAGAGAGTCGGCCAAAGGATGTCGACCAACGAGCTCTGATACCAAATGATAAGCGCTACAATTTGTTGGTTTAACAAAGCTAGAGGTCCTTCTAGGATCTTTGCAAACGTCACGAACAAGGCTAACTTAACGAATTGATTCCAACTAAGAGTTTAGTTAGAAGATGAATCACTCTTAGATCAAAATTAGAATAAGGATGGTCACTCCTAGATCCTAAGACGACTCACTCCAGAATTAGCTTGATCGGGGCTAATCCAATGAATCGGTTAAACATCAAACCTAAAGCAAGATTTGAAAGAAAGTTAACACCAAATGGGGCTAAACAAAACTCAAGTTTTTTTCATAAAGGTTCTGCCTTTTCCATGCCAATACAAGCCTTTAAATAGGCCAAAATGGTCGTGCAAAGCACCAAAGACCAAAAGTCTTTAAAAAGCATTAAATGTGAAATGAAGAAAAAATTGACCTAGGAATTTAAAACTTGATTGCACAACGTTTGAGAGCTCTAAATATGGAACAAAAAACATAGAAATGCTTTAAATGGTCTTAATTACCTACTGTAGGATCCGCCATGCATGACTATTTCGTTTGACGAGGTTTGACATCACGAAATCCCAAGAGGTGCAATCTAGACAGACCACTGCTCACATTTTCTGCACACTTTTTTTGTCCTCCGTGCCATCTTTCAAACTAGACAACTTTTCCCGTGCCATCTTCACTCCATTCTCATCTTGACTTGTTGTACTAACATTATAAAGAATTTTGGGCTCAAAAATCTTGGTCTATCCTTGTGCATTCACGAGCTTTTGGAGATGCAATGTGAAAGCCTCTTGAATCTTCTTGGTCTTGCTCCTTGTTATTGCTCCTTCAGTACATGCAATGGATCAATGGTTTGATTCACATCATCCCCTTTCTTTAAAAGGATTTGTCCTCAAATCAACGTCTTCATTTCCTACATCAAAAGGAGTCAAATCACCCACATTAAAAGTAGAACTTACATTGTACTCACCTCGGAGATCTAGTTTGTATGCATTTTCATTGATCCGCTCTAATACTTGAAATGGACCATCTCCCTTGGTTGAAGTTTAGACTTCCTTTGGTCCGGAAACCTTTCCTTTCGTAGATGAACCTGCACCCATTCACCCTAGGCTTAAAATCAATTTCTTTCTCCTTTGGTTCTTCCGAGTGACTAGCTTTTCATTTTTCTTTTCAATTCTTTCCTTGACTTCTTTGTGCAGATTTTTGATGTATTCGGCTTTAGAAACAATTGCATCACTAGAAAACATATTAGGTGGTAAAGGTGATAAATCTAGAGGAGTTAAGGGATTAAATCCATACACAACCTCAAAAGGTGAACAATGAGTGGTGCTATGTATCGCTCTATTATATGCAAACTCCACAAAAGGTAGAGTCTCTTCCCAAGACTTAAGATTCTTAGAAATTAGCGATCTAAGTAATGCCCCTAAAGTTCTATTAACCACCTCGGTTTGCCCATCAGTTTGGGGGTGACAAGTTGTAGAAAACAAAAGCTTAGTTCCCAATTTACCCCACAAAACTTTCCAAAAATGACTTAAAAATTGGCATCTCTATCACTTACAATGGTTTTGGAATGCCATGCAATCTAACTACTTCCTAAAGAATAGATTAGCTATATTAGTTGCATTATCTGTTTTGTTACATGGAATGAAATGTGCCATTTTACTAAACCTATCAACCACCACAAAAATGCTATCATGATGTCTCCTAATCTTTGGCAATCCTAGAACAAAATCCATGCTAATGTCAACCCACGGTTCACTAGGAACATCTAAAGGTGTATAAAGTCCATGTGGTTGTGTTTTAGACTTAGCTTCCTTACATTTGAAACATTGCTTGCACACTTTATTCACATCCTTCCTCATTTTCAACCAATAAAAGTGTTCACACAACATGTTGTATGTTTTAAACTCCCAAAATGTCCCATAAGACCTCCCCATGAGCTTCCTTCACAAGTAACTCTCGAATAGAACACTTAGGAATGCAAAGTTTACCCTTCCTAAAAAGCATACCATCAAATACAACATGATCATGTACGTTGTTTCCTCCTAAACATTGCATATACACATCATGAAATTCAGATTTCTCAACTTTGTAAAGCTCAATCATATGTTTAAAACCAAGAATCTTTGCACTAAGGGCGTAAATAATGCATACCTTCTTGATAATGCATCGCCACCACATTATCCTTACCTTTTTGTAATGAATGACATAAGGAAATGTCTCAATGAACTCTACCCATTTCGCATGCCTCCTATTTAGCTTTGTTTGGCTTTTGAGGTGCTTCAAACTTTCATGATCGGTGTGGATGACAAACTCTTTTGGCCACAAGTAATGTTGCCAAACTTGCAAAGTCCTCACAAGTGCATGCGCTTCTTTGTCATATGTCGAGTAGTTGAGTTGTGCTCCATTTAGCTTCTCACTAAAGAACATGATTGGCCTCTTTTCTTGCATCAAAACAGCTCCTATACCTATCCCGCTCGCATCACATTCAATCTCAAAAGATTTGTCAAAGTTAGGTAAAGCAAGAAGACAAGGTGCATTGGTCAATTTATCTTTTAATTCATTAAATGCATCTTCTTGTTTTTCTGTCCATTCAAATTTCACATGCTTTTTGACAAGTTCATTTAATGGTGAGGCTATACTACTGAAATTCTTAATAAACCTCCTATAAAAACTAGCCAAACCATGAAAAGATCTCACCTCATTTGCATTGGTAGGTGTTGGCCACTCTCGGATAGCCTTTACCTTTTCTTCATCAACTTGCACACCATTCCTTCCAACAATGAAACCTAGGAAATTGACTTGGTCTAGACAAAAACTACACTTTTTGAAGTTGGCATATAGCTTCTCTTCTCTAAGTTTAAGTAAAATTGTCTTAACATGCAAAATATGATCATCCAAGCTTTTTGAGTAAACAAGAATATCATCAAAGTACACAACAACAAATTTTCCAATGTACTCTCTCAACACATGATTCATTAGCCTCATAAAAGTACTTGGTGCATTAGTAAGGCCAAATGGCATAACAAGCCACTCATAAAGTCCAAATTTTGTTTTGAAAGCCGTTTTGCACTCATCTCCCACATGCATTCGAATTTGATGATAACCACTTTTAAGATCTATTTTTGAAAATAGATTAGCACCATGTAATTCATCTAGCATGTCATCCAATCTAGGAATGGAATGTCGATACTTTACCGTTATCTTGTTGATGGCTCGACAATCAACACACATTCTCCATGTGCCATCCTTCTTGGGTACCAAAATCACCTGAATCGAGCAAGGGACTCATGCTTTCTCTAACATAACCTTTATCCATGAGTTCTTCTACTTGCCTTTGAATCTCCTTAGTCTCGGTTGGATTGGTCCTATAAGCTGCCATGTTTGGAAGAGTTGCCCCGGTATGAAGTCAATTTGATGTTCAATCCCTCTTAAAGGAGGTAAATCCGTAGGTGCATCTTCATGTGGAAACATATCATTAAATTCTGCAAAAGAGACTTAAAAGAACTTGGCAAAACATCATTAGATTTTGGGTTAGTTGTTAAACACATCCCTTTGCACATAAGTACAAATTTTGGTTGTTGTGTCAACAACACATTCCTCACTTCCCTTTCTTATAACCAAACTCACATTCTTTCTTTTTCCTCAAAATCACTCTTTTTCTCTCTTGGTTTTCACTCACCTTTTGCCCCTCACTTCTCTCTTTCTTTTCACTCTTTTCTTTTCTTTTAACTTACTTTCTTCTCTCTCTCTCTTGTTCTTCAAACTCTTTTCTTTTCTTCTTTAATTTCAAATGATCACAATGTACTTCATATGGAGACAATGGAAGTAAAGTAAATTTCTTCCCGTTGAAGGTAAACGAATACTTATTTTTCACTCCATCAAATGTGACCTCTCTATCATATTGCCAAGGTCGGCCTAACAATATATCCCCAGCATGCATAGGTAAAATATCACAAAGTACTTCATCCTTATATCTTCCCAAAGTAAAAGGAATAAGAACTTGAGAATTTACCTTAAGTTCTCCTTTGTTTGTCAACCATTGAAGTTTGTATGGCTTTGGATGTGGATGGGTAGTAAGTTGAAGTCTCTTTACAAGAAAACTACTTACCACATTTGTGCAACTCCCACTATCAATCACTAAACTACATGGACTTCCTTTAATTAGGCATCTTGTGTGAAACAAGTTTTCCCTTTCGTTTTCAACTTTGTCTTCCTTGATTTGCATACTAAGGACCCTTCTTGTGATCAACGATATGGAGTTACCTTCTTCAACATACTCATCATCACATATTTCAGATTCTTCCTCAAGTGCTACATCATGCTCCTTGCATTCATCCTCCGAATCAACTACACCATTTCTTATCACCATAACTCTTTTATTGACACATTCTTTGCTCACGTGTCCAAACCCTTTGCACTTCTGATGAGTAGAAATTAATTATACTTATTATTGAAAGAGTCTAGATTAAGAAAGCGGAAGCAATTTTGGATCTTGAACACTCTAAGTTGGTCAATTTTGTAAAATAAAAAACATGCTCAAAGCTGGAAAAACAGAGGAATAGAAAACTCAACTTTGAAGATCAAATTCTCTTCACCCGGTGGATGGATTTCAACACGAACACTTCGTGGACAACCGTTAGAGTCTTCCCTACTATCCTCAGGCCTTAGAACGGATTGTGGGATCCTAGGTTGAGAGAATTTGGAAGAAAAGTCCTTAAAGGTCACAAAACGCGTGAATTTTTAATTTACTGCTAAATTCACACAAAACACCTCAAATCACCATTAAATAAAGCTTCATTAAGCTTCATTTGAGTGACAACTCAAGTGTGATGAGGATGGTTTGAGATGGAGGTGGCCAATTTTGGTGAATTTGATGATGAGAGGATTTGGGCAAGTTGTAAATTGGATTTTATGAAAATCCAAGAAAATCTCTAATTTTCATTTAATTTTAATTCAAAAATCAATATTAAATTGATTTTAAATTAAAATTAATTTAATTAATTAAATAATTCAAAAAAATTAATTTAATTAATTAATTTTTAATTTAATTTAATATTAAATATTAAATTAAATAAATTGTCCAATCTCGATCGTTTTTCCTAACATGAATCTTTATTCATGCAATAAACCGATCCAATATTTAAATCATATTTAAATATATCCACCTCTTTTTTAATCATAGTTTAATTCATAATTAAGCTATGATTCGTTAAATATATCACATATAATTAACGCTTTCTTCCAAACTTGAATTTGAACAATTCAAATTCTTTTCTCTCAAAATGTTACAAGGCTTAGTCCAAGCTAGTAAGGAGGACCTAATGGACCTACGGATCATGAGCTTCAACGATACGAGAATAACCGGCCAAACTCTTTAGCCTAGCTAATCAACATTCGTTAACCATCTGGACACTCCACTAAAAGCCGGTGGTTGCATTCTCCTCATCAGAGATATATTTATGTCCTAAAACTCGTGGTTTTGTAAACCGAATGTATATTCTATATCACAATAAAGTTGTTATTGAAATTTATTCAAAGAAAAGTGTTATTGACTATTGTGTATTGTGTAACCTTAATCCAATAAAGAACCCTTGGCTATAGGATGAATACTTGAACTTTATGTGTGACATAAAAGTGGATCAAGTTCAAGTTATAGCGTAATGCGATCTATAGTATAAGGATAGGGTTGGGGACCTTATCACGGGGACACTATGGGGCGCGCCCACTTTGTAGAGAAACAAACGATGTGATCCTTAATCGTTCATGTGGAGACATGTGAGTGGGGCGCCCTATGCAATGAGTTTGCATAAGATTGGACCAGCGCAATAGTCACTTAGACTTTATAACTCCGTTTACTGTCTTAACTGACTATATTCATCCGATGACCTAGGTAACTCGATCTTAATCCTGAGCGTTCTATGGACTCCTGTTTATTCGAATTATCCTTAGATTTACATGGGTGAGAGTGGCTCGAGACTGCCGACTCAATAAGCCTGCCATTTCAAGGATAAAACCGGTAGATAGTCGGGAACATAGTTCGGCAAGATGGAATTCATTCCTACCCGCTTTAGGGATTAGTAGAAAGGTTGTTCCCTTAAATCTCGACTCGGGTCTTGAACAATGGGCCCATCCTCTCATTGGCTCGAGAGGGATTTGGTTTCTTTGGTTGGACCACAAACCAATTGTTCATTAGAGGATCGGTGGAACTTAAGGAACAAGAGGTAATTACAGGGGTAAAACGGTAATTTTGACCCACCTGTAATTACGAATGACCGTGAAGGATCGACTTACTAATCATGGTTATATCGAGTGGACATAAATATATCTACAATGAGGAGAATGCATTACCGGCTTTAGTGGAGTGTCCCGATGGTTAACGAATGTTGATTAGCTAGGCTAAAGAGTTTGGCCTAGGTTATTCTCGTATCGTTGAAGCTCATGATCCGTAGGTCCATTAGGTCCTCCTTACTAGCTTGGACTAAGCCTTGTAACATTTTGAGAGAAAAGAATTTGAATTGTTCAAATTCAAGTTTGGAAGAAAGCGTTAATTATATGTGATATATTTAACGAATCATAGCTTAATTATGAATTAAACTATGATTAAAAAGAGAGGATATATTTAAATATGATTTAAATATTGGATCGGTTTATTGCATGAATAAAGATTCATGTTCGAAAAAGCGATCGATTGGACAATTTATTTAATTTAATATTTAATATTAAATTAAATTAAAAATTAATTAATTAAATTAATTTTTTGAATTATTTAATTAATTAAATTAATTTTAATTTAAAATCAATTTAATATTGATTTTTGAATTAAAATTAAATGAAAATTAGAGATTTTCTTGGATTTTCATAAAATCCAATTTACAACTTGCCCAAATCCCTCTCATCATCAAATTCACCAAAATTGGCCACCTCCATCTCAAACCATCCTCATCACACTTGAGTTGTCACTCAAATGAAGCTTAATGAAGCTTTATTTAATGGTGATTTGAGGTGTTTTGTGTGAATTTAGCGTAAATTAAAAATTCACGTTTTGTGACCTTTAAGGACTTTTCTTCCAAATTCTCTCAACCTAGGATCCCACAATCCGTTCTAAGGCCTGAGGATAGTAGGGAAGACTCTAACGGTTGTCCACGAAGTGTTCGTGTTGAAATCCATCCACCGGGTGAAGAGAATTTGATCTTCAAAGTTGAGTTTTCTATTCCTCTGTTTTTCCAAACTTTGAGCATGTTTTTATTTTACAAAATTGACCAACTTAGAGTGTTCAAGATCCAAAATTGCTTCCGCTTTCTTAATCTAGACTCTTTCAATTGGTATCGAGAGCAATTTTGAGCACTCAATTTGATCAATTGTGTTCTGTGGTGGGTGTTTTATGAAATACAATTTTTACGGCATCTAAAGTGTTCTTCGACTTTGGCATTTAAATTGAGCATCAATTTGTGCTTTATTTTTAAATTGCTCAAGTGTGTTTGAGCATTAATGTGTGTAGAATAAGCTGTAAAATTTGGGTCGATTGGAGTTCGGAAGGCCTTCAATTTGAAGAAAGAAAATTTGAAGAGGTCAAAGAAAAATGAAAACAGAGTTTCGCAATTTTTTCCTGCTATTTTTAAACCTTCAGCCCGTGCATTTTGTTGAGGAAGAAGAAGTTGACTTGTTGACCGTTGACTTTGACCAGAAATGTTTGACTTTGACCGGTTCAACTTTTTTGGGCCGGTTCAGCTCGTTTTCGGTCCGGTTCGGGTATTTTTAGACCGGTTCTAACTATTTCGAGCCCGTTTTTCCATTTCGAGTCCGTTTCATCATTTGGAGGCCCGATTCAGTCTTTTTACAGCCCGGTTTAACCTTATGAAGGTCCGTTCACACATTTGCAAGTCGGGTTCAACCCAAATTCAAGAGTTCGAAGTGGTTCGATGTTAATTCTAGATTATTATTGTAATAATTTAGTAGTTTGCTTGCATTAAATGCCAAAACCAGTCCACTTTAGTGTGTTTAATTAATTATGCATTGTGAATGTATGTTTTAATTAAAATCCTCGATTATATGTGCATAAAGTATGCCATATAGATTTTAAAATCCCACCATAGGAAGCATGCTCCATGCATTGAAAGTATGTTATAAGTGTTATAATATATTATATGCATGTTTTTGGTTTTCATAAGAATTAATGTAAGTGTTATATTAATTTATGAAACAAAAATTATATGTTTTAATTATAATTAATATAAGGGTTATATTAATTAAAAATTAAACATATAATTGCTATGCATTTTTCATATGATGGATTTGTTATAAATGTATGTTTATTCATGTGATGAATGTTTAATCTGCTTATAACATAGAAATGCATGTAACCTAAGGTTAATTAATTAGTTTTAAAATGGTTTTAGAATCGAAATTAACTAGACCTTAGGTTATCTAGTTCTAATAAGATTAGAATTAGAAACCAATAATTTATAAACTTTGATTAAAGAGGACTCGACTAAGGAAGGTTTCTCGCTAGGTTGGGGTACTTAAAGTTTGACGGAAACGGAACACCCTACACTCGAATCGGCACAGGAGTGAATTTAATCCATAGGTTTATAAATTATCTTTCGTGAGTGGCGTTTATTAAAAGTTAATAAATTAAACTCATAGACCTAGGTTTATTAAAAGGTTAATAGACTTAGGTAATTCCATATATAATTGTTATATTGGTAGACTTAGGTAATATTGTTTTAGCCAGAAATATGCCTAAGTAAAAGTTTACCCAAACAGTTTAAAATACTTAGTGGGAGTGAAAAGGTATATATGATATATCAATTTCCTCTTACGCTCTCCACGATGTTCACACCGTGAGATTTATGCTCGGCCTCGTGATGTCAATAGGGCATCCCCATTCGGATGGTGTTTGCATAAATCAAGAGCAAGGTGAATGGAGAAAGTATTTATAGTAAGTGAGTGAAGGAAGTGTGTCAACACATCCTACGGTCTCCTCCATTAGGTTGGGCCGTGAGATTCCCATGTTGCGCTGCGGGTTTGCCCAAGTAGCACCATCCATTCGGAGGATGTAACATGGGATTGGAACAACTCAAACTCCGAAGTGGATAGGGTCTCTTAGGTCCATTCCCGGCTTTGTCTCTCGGTTCGGTAGCATTGTTGGGGCCGACCTCACGAGGTCCGAAAATGGCGGGTCACACTTACAAGAATTGCTAAGTGTTAGTAAGTTCTTGACCAAAGTAGCGATAACTAGAATGTTATAGGAATAAGAGTTATTACGGTATTAACATTTAGTCAAGAACGTCTTGGTTTAGTGAAGGAGTGATTGATCGCCTCTCGGTGGCGGTTGCTCGACTCACTTCAATTATTGTTGCAAAAACAATAATGAGTTTATGGGTACATTATTACTTTTGCTAAATTCTTAAATTGGATAGGTTACAAACAATTCACTAATAGAATTCATTCTTTTTGAAAGATGTCGAACTCTTTTATCCAATTACTACGCCTTCAATAAACTTAGCGGCGATAACTATGGAACTGGAAGTCAAACTTGAATACGATTCTTGTTCTTGATGATCGAGGTTCGTCTTAACGGAGAATGTCCTCCCCTCCCCGGCTCATTGCAAAAACCAAGAATGGTTCGGGATGCTTATGAAAGATGGATTAGGGCTAATGAGAAGGCCCGAGTCTATATCTTAGCCAACATATCGATGTGTTGTCTAAGAAACATGAGACCATGGTCACAAAGAAAGGAGATCATGGGATCATTACGAGCGATGTTTGGACAACCGTCCTCATCGGTCCATTATGATCTTTGTCAAATCGTTTACAACTCCCGTATGAAGGAGGGAGCCTCTGTTAGGGAACATGTCCTTGACATGATGACCCACTTCAACGTGGTTTGAAGTAAATGGGGCGATCATAGATGAGAGAAGTCGTAACTTTTATTATGGAATCTCTTCCTAAAGTTTCTGCCATTCACACAAATGCGGTAATGAATAAAATAGAGTATAACTTTGACTACTCTCCTCAACGAGCTCTGACGACTTTTGAGTCCCTCATGAAATCAAAAGGAAAGAGAGGAGGCAAATGTTGTCACTTGAAGAAGTTCCTAAGAGGATCGTCCTCAGGGACCAAATCGTCCTTCTTTTTCTAAGAATAAGGGTATTGAAAAAAAGAAGAAGAAGGACAAAGGGAAGGGACAGCTCCTCATGCATGCAAGGCCAAGGCCACGGGAAAATGTTTCCACTTTGTAGTGCGAGACGGACCTTTGGAAGAGGAACTGCCCAAAATACCTTGCGAGAAAGAAAGTCGAGAAAAGAAAAACAAGGTAAATATGATTTACTCGTTATTGAAACATGTTTAGTGGAACATGATGATTACGCCGGATATTAGATTCGTGAGCCACTAACCATGTTTGTTCTTCTTTTCAGAAACTAGTTCTGGCGGCACTTCTTTGATGGGGAGATATCTCTCGGGGTTGGAGCGGGAGAGGTTGTCTCAAATGCAGTGGGGAGCAGCGATGAAGTCGTTGTTTAGAGATAGATTTGTTTTATTAGAAAATGTACTTTTGGTTCTGGAATAAAAGAAATCTTGTATCTATCTCTTGTTTGCTTGAACATATGTATAAAGTATCTTTTGATCATAATGAAGCGTTCATTTGCAAAAGAGGTGTACTGAATATGTTCTCGCTAAACTTGAAAAACAAATTATATGTGTTAAGACCAACAGTAAGTAAAAGTCGCTTTTGAACACCGAGATGTTTAAAACAAATGATACTCAAAATAAAAGCGAAACTTTCTCCTAGTACCTATCTTTGGCACTTGAGACTAGGTCACATTAATCTCAATAGGATTGGGAGATTGGTCAAGAGTGGTCTCTAAGTCGATTAGAGGACAACTCTTTACCACCATGTGAGTCTGTCTCGAAGGAAAAATGACTAAAAGACCTTTTTCTCAAAAAGGTTATAGAGCCAAAGAGCCTTGGAACTCGTGCATTCGGACCTTTGTGGTCCTATGAATGTCAAGGCACGAGGAGGATATGAATACTTCATCGCTTTTATTGATGATTATTCTAGGTATGGTTATCTTTACCTAATGCATCATAAATCCAAAACCCTTGAAAAGTTCAAGGAATATAAGGCGAAGTTGAAAATATATTAGGTAAAACGATTAAAACACTTCGATCGGATCGAGGTGGAGAGTATATGGATTTGAGATTCCAAGACTATATGATAGAATATGGAATCGTATCCCAACTCTCAAAGACCCAGTACACCTCTCGAGAATGGTGTATCCGAGAGGAGAAATAGAACCTGTTAGACATGGTTCGATCCATGATGAGCTACGCCAATTTGCCTAGTTCGTTTTGGGGATATGCGATGAAAGCTGCTGCATATATTTTGAACATGGTTCCTCTAAGAGTGTTTCAAAAACACCACATGAGTTATGGAAAGGACGTAAAGGTAGTTTACGTCACTTGAGATTTGGGGATGTCCAAGACATGTGCTAGTGTCCAATCCAAAGAAATTGGAACATCGTTCAAAATTATGCCTATTCGTAGGATACTCCAAAGAAACGAAAGGTGGTACATTTTATGATCCTCAAGAGGACAAGGTGCTTGTGTCGACAAATGCCACGTTCTTGGAGGAAGACCACATGAGAGATCATCAACCTCGTAGTAGGATTGTCTTAAGTGAAATTTCGGGAAGCTACGAGATAAATCAACAAGAGTTGTTGATAAAGTCGGTCCTTCTCAAGAGTTGAGAATGCCTCGACGTAGTGGGAGGGATGTTAGACAACTTTGACCGTTACATGGGTTTGATTGAAACCCAAGTCGTCATACCTGATGATGGCGTTGAGGATCCATTGACCTATAAACAGGCAATGAATGATATAGATAGGGACGAGTGGATTAAAGCCATGGACCTTGAAATGGAGTCAATGTACTTCAATTCAATCCCGAAAACTTGTAGATCAACCGGATGGTGAAAGACCTATCGGTTGCAAGTGGATCTACAAGAGGAAGCGAGATCAAGCGGTGAAGGTGCAAACCTTTAAGGCTCGACTTGTGGCAAAGGGTTATACCCAAAGGGAAGGGGTGGACTATGAAGAAACCTTCTCCCATTTTGCCATGCTTAAGTCCATTAGAATACTCTTGTCCATTGCCACGTTTTATGACTATGAAATTTGGCAAATGGATGTCAAGACAGCCTTTCTAAATGGCAATCTTGAAGAGAGTATCTATATGGATCAACCAGAAGGGTTCATAGTTCAGGGTCAAGAGCAAAAGGTTTGCAAGCTTAAACGATCCATCTATGGATTGAAACAAGCTTCTAGATCCTGGAATATAAGATTTGATACTGCGATCAAATCTTATGGCTTTGAACAGAATATTGACGAGCCTTGTGTTTACAAGAAGATAGTCAATACCACTGTAGCTTTCTTAGTTCTATATGTAGACGATATCTTGCTCATTGGGAATAATGCGGGGATTCTGATTGGCGTTAAGCAATGGCTAGCGACCCAATTCCAAATGAAAGATTTGGGAGAGGCTCAGTTTGTTCTTGGAATCCAAATTGTTCTAATCGCAAGAATAAAACGCTAGCATTATCACGAGCATCTTATATTGACAAGATGTTGGTTAGATATAAGATGCAGAATTCCAAGAAAGGTTTATTACCTTTTAGGCATGGAATTCATTTGTCTAAGGAACAGTGTCCTAAGACACCTCAAGAAGTTGAGGATATGAGACGCATTCCCTATGCATCTGCTGTCGGTAGTCTGATGTATGCCATGTTATGTACTCGACCCGACATATGCTATGCAGTGGGAATAGTCGCAGATATCGATCTAATCCAGGATATGATCACCGGATCGCCGCCGTTAAGAACATCCTCAAATATCTTAGGAGAACGAGGACTATATGCTTGTGTATGGTGCAAAGGATTTGATCCTTGCAGGATACACTGACTCTGATTTTCAGACTGATGTGGATTCGAGGAAATCCACATCAGGATCAGTGTTCACTCTTAACGGAGGAGCTATAATATGGAGGAGTATAAAACAAGGTTGTATTGCTGACTCCACAATGGAGGCTGAGTACGTTGCAGCTTGTGAAGCAGCGAAGGAGGCTGTATGGCTTAGAAAGTTCTTGACTGATTTGGAAGTTGTTCCAAATATGAATTTGCCTATCACCCTTTATTGTGATAATAGTGGTGCAGTGGCAAATTCTAAAGAACCTAGAAGCCATAAGCGCGGAAAGCACATAGAGCGCAAATACCATCTCATCAGGGAGATTGTGCAACGAGGAGACGTGATTGTCACGCAGATCGCTTCGGAGTACAACATTGCTGATCCGTTTACAAAGCCCCTCACGGCTAAAGTGTTTGAGGGACACCTAGAGAGTCTAGGACTACGGGTTGTATAGTAGGACAGTTTTTCTTTACTCAGCATGTTTTATCCCACAAACGTTTTAGTCCAAGTGGGAGATTGGTATCAAGAGCCACTCTCACCCATGTAAATCTAAGGATAATTCGAATAAACAGGAGTCCATAGAACGCTCAGGATTAAGATCGAGTTACCTAGGTCATCGGATGAATATAGTCAGTTAAGACAGTAAACGGAGTTATAAAGTCTAAGTGACTATTGCGCGGTCCAATCTTATGCAAACTCATTGCATAGGCGCCCCACTCACATGTCTCCACATGAACGATTAAGGATCACATCGTTTGTTCTCTACTGTAAAGTGGGCGCGTCCATAGTGTCCCCGGGATAAGGTCCCCAACCCTAGCCTTATACTATAGACTGCTTCAAGCTATAACTTGAACTTGATCCACTTTTATGTCACACATAAAGTTCAAGTATTCATCCTATAGCCAAGGGTTCTTTATTGGATTAAGGTTACACAATACACAATAGTCAATAACACTTTTATCAATAAATTTCAATAACAACTTTATTGTGATATAGAATATACATTCGATTTACAAAACCACGAGTTTTAGGACATAAAACCCAACAATCTCCCACTTGGACTAAAACGTTTGTGGGATAAAACATGCTGAGTAAAGAAAAACTGTCCTACTATACAACCCGTAGTCCTAGACTCTCTAGGTGTCCTCAAACACTTTAGCCGTGAGGGGCTTTGTAAACGGATCGCAATGTTGTGCTCCAAGCGATCTGCGTGACAATCACGCCTCCTCGTTGCACAATCTCCCCGATGAGATGGTATTTGCGCTCTATGTGCTTTTTCGCGCTTATGGCTTCTAGGTTCTTTAGAATTTGCCACTTGCACCACTATTATCACAATAAAGGGTGATAGGCAAATTCATATTTGGAACAACTTCCAAATCACCAAGAACTTTCTAAGCCATACAGCCTCCTCCTTCGCCGCATCGCAAGTCGCAACGTGCACTCGACCTCCATTGTGGAGTCGACAATACAACCTTGTTTTATACTCCTCCATACTATAGCTCCTCCGTTAAGAGTGAACATCGATCCCGATGTGGATTTCCTCGAATCCACATCGATCTGGTAAATCGAGTCGCATATCCTGCAAGATCAAATCCTTTGCACCATACACAAGCATATAGTCCTCGTTCTCCTAAGATATTTGAGGATGTTCTTAACGGCGATCCGGTGATCATATCCTGGATTAGATCGATATCTGCGACTATTCCCACCGCATAGCATATGTCGGGTCGAGTACATAACATGGCATACATCGACTACCGGCAAAGCGGATGCATAGGGAATGCGCCTCATATCCTCAACTTCTTGAGGTGTCTTAGGACACTTTCTTCCTTGAGACAAATGAATTCCATGCCTAAAAGGTAATAAACCTTTCTTGGAATTCTCGCATCTTATATCTAACCAACATCTTGTCAATATAAGATGCTGTGATAATGCTAGCGTTTTATTCTTGCGATTCCAACAATTTGGATTCCAAGAACAAACCGAGCCTCTCCCAAATCTTTCATTTGGAATTGGGTCGCTAGCCATTGCTTAACGCCAATCGAGAATCTGCATTATTCCCAATGAGCAAGATATCGTCTACATATAGAACTAAGAAAGCTACGATGGTATTGACTATCTTCTTGTAAACACAAGGCTCGTCAATATTCTCGTTTCAAAGCCATAAGATTTGATCGCAGATCAAATCTTATATTCCGAGATCTAGAAGCTTGTTTCAATCCATAGATGGATCGCTTAAAGCTTGCAAACCTTTTGCTCTTGACCCCGAACTATGAACCCTTCGGTTTGATCCATATAGATACTCTCTTCAAGATTGCCATTTAGAAAGGTCGTCTTGACATCCATTTGCCAAATTTCATAGTCATAAAACGTGGCAATGGACAAGAGTATTCTAATGGACTTAAGCATGGCAACAGGGAGAAGGTTTCTTCATAGTCCACCCTTCCCTTTGGGTATAACCCTTTGCCACAAGTCGAGCCTTAAAGGTTTGCACCTTACCGCTTGATCTCGCTTTCCTCTTGTAGATCCACTTGCAACCGATAGGTCTTTCACCATCCGGTTGATCTACAAGTTTCGTGATGAATTGAAGTACATTGACTCCATTTCAAGGTCCATGGCTTTAATCCACTCGTCCCTCTCTATATCATTCATTGCCTGCTTATAGGTCAATGGATCCTCAACGCCATCATCGGTATGACGACTTGGGTTTCAATCAAACCCATGTAACGGTCAAAGTTGTCTAACATCCTCCCACTACGTCGAGGCATTCTCAACTCTTGAGAAGGACCACTTTATCAACAACTCTTGTTGATTTATCCGTAGCTTCCCCGAAATTTCACTTAAGACAATCCTACTACGAGGTTGATGATCTCTCATGTGGTCTTCCTCTAAGAACGTGGCATTTGTCGACACAAGCACCTTGTCCTCTTGAGGATCATAAAACAGACCACCTTTCGTTTCTTTGGAGTATCCTACGAATAGGCATAATTTTGAACGATGTTCCAATTTCTTTGGATTGGACACTAGCACATGTGCCTGACATCCCCAAATCTCAAGTGACGTAAACTACCTTTACGTCCTTTCCATAACTCATAGGGTGTTTTTGAAACACTCTTAGAGGAACCATGTTCAAAATATATGCAAAGCAGCCTTCTGCATATCCCCAAAACGAACTAGGCAAATGATGGCGTAGCTCATCATGGATCGAACCATGTCTAACGAGGTTCTATTTCTCCTCTCGGATACACCATTCTCGACGAGGTGTACCGGTGTGCCGAGAGTTGGGATACGATTCCATATTCTATCATATAGTCTTGGAATCTCAAATCCATATACTCTCCACCTCGATCCGATCGAAGTGTTTTAATCGTTTTTACCTAATATATTTTCAACTTCGCTTTTATATTCCTTGAACTTTTCAAGGGTTTCTGACTTATGATGCATTAGGTAAAGATAACCATACCTAGAATAATCATCAATAAAACCGATGAAGTATTCATATCCTCCTCGTGCCTTGACATTCATAGGACCACAAAGGTCCGAATGCACGAGTTCCAAGGGCTCTTTTGGCTCTATAACCTTTTTCGAAAAAAGGTCTTTTAGTCATTTTTCCTTCGAGACAGACTCACATGGTGGTAAAGAGTTGTCCTCTAACCGACTTAGAGACCACTCTTGACCAATCTCCCAATCCTATTGAGATTAATGTGACCTAGTCTCAAGTGCCAAAGATAGGTACTAGGAGAAAGTTTCGCCTTTTATTTTGAGTATCACTGCTTTAAACATCTCGGTGTTCAAAATTGACTTTTACTCTGTTGGTCTTAACACATATAAGTTGTTTTCAAGTTTAGCAGAACATATTCAGTACACCTCTTTTGCAAATGAACGCTTCATTATGATCAAAAGATACTTTATACATATGTTCAAGCAAACAAGAGATAGATACAAGATTTCTTTTGATTCCGTGAACCAAAAGTACATTTTCTAATAAAACAAATCTATCTCTAAACAACAAATTCATCGCTCCCATCGCTTTGGCTGAGACAACCTCTCCTGCTCCAACCCCGAGAGATATCTCCCCATCGCAAGTCTGCTTTGCCAGAACTAGTTTCTGAAAAAAGAAGAACAAACATGGTTAGTGGCTCCCGAATCTAATATCCAGCAGTAATCATCATGTTCCACTAAACATGTTTCAATAACGAGTAAATCATATTTACCTTGTTTTTCTTTCTCGCCTTTCTTTTCTCGCAAGGTATTTTGGGGCGCCTCTTTCAAAGGTCTGCCTCGCACTACAAAGGGAAACATTTTCCCGTGGCCTTGGCCTTTGCATGCGGGAGCTCTGTGTCCTTCCCTTTGTCCTTCTTCTTTTTTCAATAATACCTTATTCTTAGAAAAAGAAGGACTGCACTTGGTCCCGGAGGACGATCCTCTTAGGAACTTCTTCAAGTGACAACATTTGCCTCCTTCTCTTTCCTTTTGATTTCATGAGGGACTCAAAAGTCTCAGTAGCTCGTTGAGGAGAGAGTAGTCGGGTTATACTCTATTTTATTCATTACCGCATTTGTGTGGAATGGCAGAAACTTTTCAAGAGATTCCATAATAAAAGTTACCCGACTTCTCTCATCTATGATCGCCCCATTTACTTCAAATTACGTTGAAGTGGGTCATCATGTCAAGGACATGTTCCCTAACAGAGGCTCTCCTTTCATACGGGAGTTGTAAACGTATTTGACAAAGATCATAATGGACCGATGAGGACGGTTGTCCAAACATCGCTCGTAATGATCCCATGATCTCCTTTCTTTGTGACCATGGTCTCATGTTTCTTAGACAACACATCGATATGTCGGGCTAAGATATAGACTCGAGCCTTCTCATTAGCCCTAATCCATCTTTCATAAGCATCCCGAACCATTCGGTTTGCGCAAATGAGCCGGGAGGGAGGACATTCCTCCGTTAAGACGAACCTCGATCATCAAGAACAAGAATCGTATTCAAGTTTGACTTCCGTGTTCCATAGTTATCGCCGCTAAGTTTATTGAAGGCGAGTAATTGGATAAAAGAGTTCGACATGCCAAAAGAATGAATTCTATTAGTGAATTGTTTGTAACCTATCCAATTTAAGAATTTAGCAAAAGTAATAATGTACCCATAAACTCATTATTGTTTTTGCAACAATACTTCAAAGTGAGTCGAGCAACCGCTACCGAGGGGCGATCAATCACTCCTTCACTAAACCAAGACGTTCTTGACTAAATGTTAATACCGAATAAACTCTTATTCCTATAACATTCTAGTTATCGCTACTTTGGTCAAGAACTTACTAACACTTAGCAATTCTTGTAAGTGTGACCCGCCATTTTCGACCTCTCGAGGTCGGCCCCAACAATGCTACCGAACCGAGAGACAAAGTCGGGAATGGACCTAAGAGACCCTATCCACTTCTCGAGTTTGAGTTGTTCCGAATCCCATGTTACATCCTCCGAATGGATGGTGCTACTTCGGGCAACTGCAGCGCAACATGGGAATCTCACGGTCCAACCTAATGGAGGAGACCGTAGGATGTGTTGACACACTTCCTTCACTCACTTACTATAAATACTTTCTCCATTCACCTTGCTCTTGATTTATGCAAACACCATCCGAATGGGGATGCCCTATTGACATCACGAGGCCGAGCATAAATCTCACGGTGTGAACATCGTGGAGAGCGTAAGAGGAAATTGATATATCATATATACCTTTTCACTCCCACTAAGTATTTTAAATCTGTTTGGGTAAACTTTTACTTAGGCATATTTCTATTAAAAACAATATTACCTAAGTCTACCAATATAACAATTATCTTTGAATTACCTAAGTCTATTAACCTTTTAATAAACCTAGGTCTATGAGTTTAATTTATTAACTTTTAATAAACGCCACTCACGAAAGATAATTTATAAACCTATGGATTAAATTCACTCCCAGTGTCGGTTCCTGTGTAGGGTGTTCCGTTTAAAATCGAAAGCTTAAGTACCCCAACCTAGCCGTAACCTTCCTTAGTCGAGTCCTCTTTAATCAAAGTTTATAAATTATTGGTTTCCTAATTCTAATCTTATTAGAACTAGATAACCTAAGGTCTAGTTAATTTCAGCTTCTAAAACCATTTTAAAACTAATTAATTAACCTTAGGTTACATGCATTTCTATGTTATAAATGTATTAAACATTCATCACATGAATAAACATACATTTATAACAAATCCATCATATGAAAATGCATAGCAATTATATGTTTAATTTTTAATTAATATAACCCTTATATTAATTATAATTAAAACATATAATTTTTGTTTCATAAATTAATATAACACTTACATTAATTCTTATGAAAACCAAAAAACATGCATATAATATATTATAACACTTATAACATACTTTCAATGCATGGAGCATGCTTCCTATGGTGGGATTTTAAAATCTATATGGCATACTTTATGCACATATAATCGAGATTTTAATTAAAACATACATTCACAATGCATAATTAATTAAACACACTAAAGTGGACTGGTTTTGGCATTTAATGCAAGCAAACTACTAAATTATTACAATAATAATCTAGAATTAACATCGAACCACTTCGAACTCTTCGAATTTGGGTTGAACCAGCTTGCAAATGTGTGAACCGGACCTTCATAAGGTTAAACCGGGCTGTAAAAGACTGAATCGGGCCTCCAAATGATGAAACGGACCTCCGAAATGGAAAAACCGGGCTCGAAATAGTTAGAACCGGTCTAAAAATACCCGAACCGGACCGAAAACGAGCTGAACCGGCCCAAAAAAGTTGAACCGGTCAAAGTCAAACATTTCTGGTCAAAGTCAACGGTCAACAAGTCAACTTCTTCTTCCTCAACAAAATGCACGGGCTGAAGGTTTAAAAATAGCAGGAAAAAAAATTGCAGAAACTCTGTTTTCATTTTTCTTTGACCTCTTCAGCTTCTTTCTTCAAATTGAAGGCCTTCCCGAACTCCAATCGACCCAAATTTTTACAAAACTTATTCTACACACATTAATGCTCAAACACACTTGAGCAATTTAAAAATAAAGCACAAATTGATGCTCAATTTAAATGCCAAAGTCGAAGAACACTTTAGATGCCCGTAAAATTGTATTTCATAAAACACCCACCACAGAACACAATTGATCAAATTGAGTGCTCAAAATTGCTCTGATACCAATTGAAAGAGTCTAGATTAAGAAAGCGGAAGCAATTTTGGATCTTGAACACTCTAAGTTGGTCAATTTTGTAAAATAAAAAACATGCTCAAAGCTGGAAAAACAGAGGAATAGAAAACTCAACTTTGAAGATCAAATTCTCTTCACCCGGTGGATGGATTTCAACACGAACACTTCGTGGACAACCGTTAGAGTCTTCCCTACTATCCTCAGGCCTTAGAACGGATTGTGGGATCCTAGGTTGAGAGAATTTGGAAGAAAAGTCCTTAAAGGTCACAAAACGTGAATTTTTAATTTCTAAAATTCACACAAAACACCTCAAATCACCATTAAATAAAGCTTCATTAAGCTTCATTTGAGTGACAACTCAAGTGTGATGAGGATGGTTTGAGATGGAGGTGGCCAATTTTGGTGAATTTGATGATGAGAGGGATTTGGGCAAGTTGTAAATTGGATTTTATGAAAATCCAAGAAAATCTCTAATTTTCATTTAATTTTAATTCAAAAATCAATATTAAATTGATTTTAAATTAAAATTAATTTAATTAATTAAATAATTCAAAAAAAATTAATTTAATTAATTAATTTTTAATTTAATTTAATATTAAATATTAAATTAAATAAATTGTCCAATCCCGATCGTTTTTCCGAACATGAATCTTTATTCATGCAATAAACCGATCCAATATTTAAATCATATTTAAATATATCCACCTCTTTTTAATCATAGTTTAATTCATAATTAAGCTATGATTCGTTAAATATATCACATATAATTAACGCTTTCTTTTCCAAACTTGAATTTGAACAATTCAAATTCTTTTCTCTCAAAATGTTACAAGGCTTAGTCCAAGCTAGTAAGGAGGACCTAATGGACCTACTGGATCATGAGCTTCAACGATACGAGAATAACCGGCCAAACTCTTTAGCCTAGCTTAATCAACATTCGTTAACCATCGGGACACTCCACTAAAGCCCGGTGGGTTTGCATTCTCCTCACCGAGAGATATATTTATGTCCACTCGATATAACCATGATTAGTAAGTCGATCCTTCACAGTCATTCGTAATTACACCGGGTCAAAATTACCGCTTTTACCCACAGAATTACCTCTTGTTCCTTAAGTTCCACCGATCCTCTAATGAACAATTGGTTTGTGGTCCAACCAAGAAACCAAATCCTCTCTCGAGCCAATGAGAGGATGGGCCCATTGTTCAAGACCCGAGTCGATGATTTAAGGGAACAACCTTTCTACTAATCCCTAAAGCGGGTAGGAATGAATTCCATCTTGCCGAACTATGTTCCCAGCTAAATTCACACAAAACACCTCAAATCACCATTAAATAAAGCTTCATTAAGCTTCATTTGAGTGACAACTCAAGTGTGATGAGGATGGTTTGAGATGGAGGTGGCCAATTTTGGTGAATTTGATGACTTTTCTTCCAAATTCTCTCAACCTAGGATCCCACAATCCGTTCTAAGGCCTGAGGATAGTAGGGAAGACTCTAACGGTTGTCCACGAAGTGTTCGTGTTGAAATCCATCCACCGGGTGAAGAGAATTTGATCTTCAAAGTTGAGTTTTCTATTCCTCTGTTTTTCCAGCTTTGAGCATTTTTTTTATTTTACAAAATTGACCAACTTAGAGTGTTCAAGATCCAAAATTGCTTCCGCTTTCTTAATCTAGACTCTTTCAATTGCTTACAAAACCACGAGTTTTAGGACATAAAACCCAACAATTATATCTATTTTCCTTACATTCTAAGTGAATAAAATGTTTAATTGTCGAAATTGTGTCCAATTTAATTTAGGTGATAATTTATCATTATTTAGTGAAACTAGTCTAAAAAGTACTTTTTAGTTCAAATTAGTAAATTGAATTAAAAATTGAAAAATTAGAAAACAAAATAATGAGAGAATTGAAAATAAAAAAAGAATTAAAGAAATTGGGAAAAAATAACATAAAAAATGAAAAGGAAAAAGATGAAAGTTTATTATCTAATTTTTTCTTTTATTTCTTTTTTCTTTGTGTAGGTGGCATGCATGCATGGAGTCTTCCATGAGAAATGCAAGGGAGAAATTATCTTGTGGCTTGGCACACATTGTGGAGCAAGAAATGGCACATTTAAGGGACCTATTTTTGGTCATTTTCAAGTATAAAAGGAGGGTGATGCATTGAGCAAAGGGTGTGCAGAGTTTTAGTGTTCTCTACAAAAACAAAAGTTTAGAGAGTGTTCTAGTTTTTTTTGTTTTTTTTTGTTTTTATTTTATGTTTTCTTCCCTTTACAGTTATTCTTGCTTTTCCACCATGTGTGGCTAAGCTTTAATTTCTGATTCAAGGGTAATTTTATTTCCAATTGTAATTTTGTGAGGCTTTAAACCTAATTGAAATTTTGTTTATAATTTAAGAATTCTTTGTTTCTTGTTTTATTTTTATGGTTGATCGTTACTAATTAAATTGACGCCTTAATTTAGTTTCAATCAATTTATTGCTATCCATGATTTTGTGATCCGTAATTGTCACAAATGATTGAAAAAAAAAAATGTAGCAAGGGGTTGGCTTATGTGTGTGTAATTAATGGCTTTTCCATTTTACATAGCTTGCATAATAGACTCTAGGGAAACAAAGAAACAAAATTAATTAATTTGTAGTTATCTCAATTAGTTAATTTTGGTTTAGTCCTCTCATTGTTTTTAATGCTATTATTTAATCATATGGAACGCTATCGCACTCCAAATCTAATTAAATTATAAGTTTTGATTTTGATGCTTGGTTAAGATCAATTAAATTAGGAGAGTTTATATTTATTTCGGCTTTTCCGAGTAAATTGACTGAGTTCTTGAATTAGCAAAATTAAAATTGATTTATTTTTTTTTTCGTTTTGAAGCCTATGATCAAGATTACAATTGGATGAAATTTACATCCTTGAATTGGAAGTTGCATAAAATTATCTTTTTACCTTTTGTTTTTAATTTCATTTTTTGTTCGACAATTCAAAACCCCCTTTATTTTTTTATCATTAATATTTTTAAGTTTGAGAAATTAATTCGATTGGTTCCCTTGGGATTCGACCTGGTCCACTATTTCTACAAGTTAGATCTAGAAAACCAGTAAATATTTTGTCGGGCTTCGACAACCCGACCAAAAATTTGGCGCCGTTGCCGGGGAACCATTGTTAGTTTCTCAATGTTAGATTTCTTATAAAAAAAAAAGAATTTTTTCTATTTTTTTTCCCTATACCTATTCTTACATGGCGGAAAACCTTCATCATTGTTATGCATTTGGTAGTGCTGCATCGTTTGTTGATGAGGTTAGTGAGCTCAAAACTCAAATTTCTGAATTGACTTCTGTTATTCTTCAAGTAGTTGTAGGGAAGCTACAAGCATTAGAGGCATGCAAATTATGCTCGCTTCGAGGACACCCCACAGAAGCATGCCCTCGGCTGCAGCGTAACATTATTCCTAACACCTGCATTTTGAGAGAATTTCATGATCGTCAAGTAAAGTACGAGTCTTTGGATCACTACTATTCTGAATGGGATCAATCCAACTATGGATGTGGATACCAGGTGGAGCAGAAAAACCCATGCCATCAGACTTCAGACTCAGGTATGTCTCTAGAGGCTATAGTATATGAACTTGCTAATAGTACTCTTCAATTTCAAGAGGAGACTCGAGCTAGAATGCAGAGCTTGGATGACCAAATTACCTGTGTGGCTAATTCAAAGTGAGAAGGTTTGAGAGTCAACAAGAGCACCAATATATTGAGACCAATGAGGTTGAAGTGGCGATGTACATGGATGATAACGATGTTGAGCTCGAGAAATTTTGTGCCATGCGAGGTCCAAGTTTGTGAGAAAAGAAAAAGAATATGAGCCTTACCACGAAAAGGAGATTCAAGTGATAGAGTTTGAGGCTAAAAACCTTCTTCTATTCTATTCCCTTGCATTTTTCTTGATTCTAAATATTCCTTCCTTTATTCTCATGAGTTTGTAGAGTCTCTTATTTCTTTCAAGTCGGTTGAGTCTTATTTTATGTCCTTCATTCCTTATATAAAAATCTAAAAATAATGATCTTTCAGTAACCTAGAAAAACAAATGAGCCTTTTAGACTTGAAGGCTATATTGATTCGAGCAAGAAGGGACCAAAGAAAATTGAAGAATTTTATGTGCCCCGACATGCACAAGAATATTGTCGGGCAAAACGACGTTAAATAATTGCGCTATTGGGAGGCAACCCAATGTTTTCTTTACTTTTTCTTCTCTTTATTTTTAGTTTTTCTTTCTTTCTTTCTTCTTTCAATTTTTCCTAATTCTATTTTTCTTTTGCAGGGGCATTAATTTTTAATAAGGCATGATCACCCATTCTTTCAACACCCTAAACTATACCAATTCAAGTTGTTCACAAATCAGGGGAGTTTAATTTTCTTTCTTTTCTTTTGTGAGCAATATTCTATTTATACATTGAGGACAATGTATAGTTTAGGTGTGGGGGAGGATTTTGTTATACAATTTCGTATCTAAAAAAAATAGGTTTTACTTTGAATTTAGCATGTCCTAATTCGTGCATGTTAATTTTTCTTTTGAAACCTTGAATGTTTATTAATATCTTTTAATGCTTTGTAAGTTAAGGATGCATTTTTAGTTTGAATTTTCAATACATGAGAGAGATGAGCATGAATAGTGTTTTTCTTTAAAAATTATATGATAGTGTCTCATTGATTTATTGATTGAAAAGTGTACAAGACTTGATACAAATTACACACCCAAAGAGTTTTTGAGCCTATGAGCATTTCATTATATTTTGCTCAATTTATTTCTCGTTGAGTGTTATCAAACTTAGTATGCTTATTCTAGAACTTGCTTGTGAATGCATTTTGAGACTACATTTTTTGGATTGATGCTTTAATATGATAAGGGCAAATTAGGATTAACTAGATTTTTGGACCTCTAAAAATATCCACCTTTATGTTTTTTCCCTCTAGATAGCCATTTTGAGCCTATTTCCTTTTTTTTTCTTGCTTCAAACACATTATATTCAACCTATGACCATTTTGTTTGTTAGCCTCAACATTTTTACCTTTTCTCAAGAGAAGAGAAAATATTGCATGGTAATTAATGTGTTCAGTGAAAAAAAAAACAAAAGAAAAATTGTGAAAAAAGTAAAAAAAAAAAAAAAAAAAAAAAGTAAGGCAAAAAAAAAAAAAAAAAAAAAAAGGCCTTAGTATAAAAAAAAAAAAAAAAAGAAGAAAAAAAGAAGAAAGGAAAAGAAAAAAAAAGAAAATTTTTTGGAGAAAAATTTGCCAAAAGCATTTGAATTATTAAAATGCTACTTCTCCAACATTCTTAGTGCTTAAATGAGATGTAGCAATAAGGTTCAATGTCTTGGGTAATGTGTGATTGTTATGTGACATTGATATCATGTATATAACTCTTGGTCTTGATTGTGAAATACATAAAAATTTTTCCTACCATACCTTTACCTAAGCCCCATTACAACCCTTATTAAGTCCCTTTGATTTTTGCATTCAATTCATCTAAGTGGTAGAGATTTGATTCATTTGCAAGCCTATGGTAATAACATGCTAGGTTTTGATTTTGAGAGTAAAAACACCCTAAATACTTTGAGTGTATTGAGTGAAACCGCGTGAGGGTGTTAAGTCTTGTTGCATGTGATTTTGGTGAATTGATGAGATGCTTGAGTTTTTTATAAAATGTTTCCTATGAGTGCTCATTCTCTTGATTGTCACTACAATTCAACATTGATGTGTAATTGGCTTTATTGGTATTTTTGGATATTGAGAAATATGAAAAGGGAGTAAAGAGGAGGTTCATATGTTGAGTTAATGCATGCTTGAGGACAAGCATGGATTAGGTGTGGGGGAATTTGATGAGTAGAAATTAATTATACTTATTATATCTATTTTCCTTACATTCTAAGTGAATAAAATGTTTAATTGTCGAAATTGTGTCCAATTTAATTTAGGTGATAATTTATCATTATTTAGTGAAACTAGTCTAAAAAGTACTTTTTAGTTCAAATTAGTAAATTGAATTAAAAATTGAAAAATTAGAAAACAAAATAATGAGAGAATTGAAAATAAAAAAAGAATTAAAGAAATTGGGAAAAAATAACATAAAAAATGAAAAGGAAAAAGATGAAAGTTTATTATCTAATTTTTTCTTTTATTTCTTTTTTCTTTGTGTAGGTGGCATGCATGCATGGAGTCTTCCATGAGAAATGCAAGGGAGAAATTATCTTGTGGCTTGGCACACATTGTGGAGCAAGAAATGGCACATTTAAGGGACCTATTTTTGGTCATTTTCAAGTATAAAAGGAGGGCGATGCATTGAGCAAAGGGTGTGCAGAGTTTTAGTGTTCTCTACAAAAACAAAAGTTTAGAGAGTGTTCTAGTTTTTTTTGTTTTTTTTGTTTTTATTTTATGTTTTCTTCCCTTTACAGTTATTCTTGCTTTTCCACCATGTGTGGCTAAGCTTTAATTTCTGATTCAAGGGTAATTTTATTTCCAATTGTAATTTTGTGAGGCTTTAAACCTAATTGAAATTTTGTTTATAATTTAAGAATTCTTTGTTTCTTGTTTTATTTTTATGGTTGATCGTTACTAATTAAATTGACGCCTTAATTTAGTTTCAATCAATTTATTGCTATCCATGATTTTGTGATCCGTAATTGTCACAAATGATTGAAAAAAAAAATGTAGCAAGGGGTTGGCTTATGTGTGTGTAATTAATGGCTTTTCCATTTTACATAGCTTGCATAATAGACTCTAGGGAAACAAAGAAACAAAATTAATTAATTTGTAGTTATCTCAATTAGTTAATTTTGGTTTAGTCCTCTCATTGTTTTTAATGCTATTATTTAATCATATGGAACGCTATCGTACCCAACGAATTAAATTATAAGTTTTGATTTTGATGCTTGGTTAAGATCAATTAAATTAGGAGAGTTTATATTTATTTCGGCTTTTCCGAGTAAATTGACTGAGTTCTTGAATTAGCAAAATTAAAATTGATTTATTTTTTTTTTCGTTTTGAAGCCTATGATCAAGATTACAATTGGATGAAATTTACATCCTTGAATTGGAAGTTGCATAAAATTATCTTTTTACCTTTTGTTTTTAATTTCATTTTTTGTTCGACAATTCAAAACCCCCTTTATTTTTTTATCATTAATATTTTTAAGTTTGAGAAATTAATTCGATTGGTTCCCTTGGGATTCGACCTGGTCCACTATTTCTACAAGTTAGATCTAGAAAACCAGTAAATATTTTGTCGGGCTTCGACAACCCGACCCAACATTGAATAGAACTAGACTTTTCCCTTACCTCCTTTGAAGCTTCATTCTTTTTAGCATTGGAGCTTTCGGCCTCCACTCTTTTGGCAGCAACAAACTTGCTTCTTTGTTGTGTCGGTTCATTCCTATTCACAAAACTATCCTTGTTCCATGCATTAGAGTTTGAAAAGGTACTAGCTTTAGGTGTATACCTTTTTGAATGCTCCTTTTCTTCCTTCAATTGAGCTTCAATTTTGATAGCATAATGATACATATCTTCAAGGTAAGGTGGTGGATTTCTATCAACCGGATGAGCAATTTCTCGATTCAAACCTCCAAGGAATCGAGACATGGTGTCTTCCTCTTCTTCTCGAATTTTTGCTCTTTCCATCAAGGACTCCATCTCTTGATAATATTCAAAGAACACTTTTTGTTCCTGTCTCTCAAAGATTGCAATTTAGTTTTCAAATCTCTTTCATAATGTTTTGGAACATACCTCTTTCTCATGGCTTCTTTAAGTTCTTCCCAAGTTTCTATTGGATCTTCCTCTTTCCTTCTTCTCTCGGATTTGAGATGTTGATACCATTCTCCCGCATGATTGGTGAATTCAAGCAATGGCAAGTTTCATCTTCTTATTCTCACTATATGTATTACAATCAAATACATGTTCTATTTTTCTTTCCCATTGCAAGTATGCCTCTGAGTCCGCGCGGTACCACTAAAGGGTGGAATTCTGAGTTTCACTCCGCTATCCCTTTATTCATTCACTCTTTCCACTCTTCTAGGTTGCACAATGTTTGCAACGTTATTTCTTCCTCTTCCCCACATTTCCTCTTCCTCCTAAGTTTCTTTCTTGTACACAGTAAATCAAACATGCCTTCATCTTCTTGCAAGATTCGTTCTTCTCTTTGTTATTGTGCTCTCCTTTCTTCCCTTTCTTCTCTCATCATCTCCATCATACCTTGAATTGCTTGAAGAATAGCCATATTTGGATCTACCACTTGCGAACTTTTTCTTTATTATCTTGTGACATTTTTTTATAAGGACCTCTCCACACTTCTCACCAAGATATCACTCAAGGACACTCGTGTTTATCACTCAAGGGTAGACTTTTGGTACTAGGTCAAAGATGTAAGGGTTGGTTTAAAAATTTGGTGCAACCTTGCTTTTCAACTTGATATAAAACTAAATCAATGATAACCTTTCACAAAGCTAAGACTAGAGAAACTCATCCTAAGGATCTACAACTCAAAGTTTTGAGAAAATAAAATTTAAAATCAAGAACTTTTGTGTGTCTTGGATCCTTGAACACTTTTTTTTTCTTTGCTACTATTTTTTTTCTACTTTTTGCTATCGCTTTTTTTTTCACTTTTGCTACTTTTTTTTTTTCACTTTTTACTCTGCTTTTTTTTTTTTTTTATCCAAGAACTAAACACAAAGAAATGGAAGAAAAGTTGTAGGATGCCTTGTATTAAACTTTGTAAATGATAAAAAAATGAAAGAAAATAAAGTAAAGCAAATTGAAGATATTTCACCACTAGAGAGTCGGCCAAAGGATGTCGACCAACGAGCTCGATACCAAATGATAAGCGCTAATTTGTTGGTTTAACAAAGCTAGAGGTCCTTCTAGATCTTTGCAAACGTCACGAACAAGGCTAACTTAACGAATTGATTCCAACTAAGAGTTTAGTTAGAAGATGAATCACTCTTAGATCAAAATTAGAATAAGGATGGTCACTCCTAGATCCTAAGACGACTCACTCGCAATTAGCTTGATCGGGCTAATCCAATGAATCGGTTAAACATCAAACCTAAAGCAAGATTTGAAAGAAAGTTAACACCAAATGGGGCTAAACAAAACTCAAGTTTTTTTCATAAAGGTTCTTTTTCCATGCCAATACAAGCCTTTAAATAGGCTAAAATGGTCGTGCAAAGCACCAAAGACCAAAAGTCTTTAAAAAGCATTAAATGTGAAATGAAGAAAAAATTGACCTAGGAATTTAAAACTTGATTGCACAACGTTTGAGAGCTCTAAATATGGAACAAAAAACATAGAAATGCTTTAAATGGTCTTAATTATCTACTGTAGGATCCGCCATGCATGACTATTTCGTTTGACGAGGTTTGACATCACGAAATCCCAAGAGGTGCAATCTAGACAGCCACTGCTCACATTTTCTGCACACTTTTTTTGTCCTCCGTGCCATCTTTCAAACTAGACAACTTTTCCCGTGCCATCTTCACTCCATTCTCATCTTGACTTGTTGTACTAACATTATAAAGAATTTTGGGCTCAAAAATCTTGGTCTCTCCTTGTGCATTCACGAGCTTTTGGAGATGCAATGTGAAAGCCTCTTGAATCTTCTTGGCCTTGCTCCTTGTTATTGCTCCTTCAGGTACATGCAATGGATCAATGGTTTGATTCACATCACCTACTGTAGAAGGAGGCAGAGGGATGGTGGAAATCAATATTAGCCAAGCGCAGTGATGCATGTAGTTTAGACTGGCAAACTTTCAGAAGTACATTTGAAGATAAGTATTATCCTAGTACGTACTACGAGGCAAAGAGGGATAAGTTTTTGGAGTTAAGGCAAGAGTCACTTTCAGTGGAAGAGTACGAGAGGAAGTATACCGAGTTGTCGCGGTATACTAATCTGATTGTGGCATCTGAGAGTGACAGGTGTCGAAGGTTTGAAAGAGGATTACGTCTTGAGATACGTACTCAGTCACAACTATTCCTAAGTGGATTGACTTTTCTCAGCTAGTAGAGACTACCCTATGTGTTGAGCAGAGTATAGTGAGGAGAAGTCAGCAGTGGAGCCTAGTCGTGGGGCTTCGACAACCAACAGTTTTCGAGGTCATGAGCAACGGAGGTTCACACCTAGAGTGAATGTTTCAAGTCGTCAAGACTTTAAGAATCGAGCTGGTGGCTAGGCATTGAAGTAGGAATGTGAGCAGTTTCTATTAGAGGTAGAGTTAGAGAGTACATAGTAAGTCTGCTAGATCTGTAACAAGACCGCAGACAGGGCAAGAGTCTATTGCCAGTGTAGCAATGAGAACTCCATGTGCGAATTGTGGCAAGAATCATTGGGGTAATTGTCTTGTTGGTACTGGTGTGTGTTACCAGTGTGGACAGTCAGGGCATTTCAAGAGGGATTGTCCACAACTGAGAGAGATTGCAAATGCGTGACTGTGGAATCGAGTCCCGCATAGCTCAAAGATCTCGAGAGTTCCAAAGAGTCTGCAGGAGAGGGCACCAACGGTGCTAGACAGAAGGGAGTTGTAGGGAGACCTAGGCAGCAGGGAAAGGTCTACGCTATGACTCAGCAAGAAGCGAAAGATGCACCAGATGTGACTACTAGTACGATTCCTATTTGTAATGTACCTGCACGTGTTTTAATATATCCAAGTGCTACGCATTCCTTTGTTTCTAGTATGTTCTTAACTAAGTTGAATGGAAAGCTAGAGCCTTTATTTGAGAGGTTAATTTTAGTTATATACACTTCGGTGGGTGATGCTTTACTAGTCAATGCAGTGTTGCGGGGTTGTGAGGTCTTAATAGAGGGTCTCAGTATGTTAGTGGATCTTCTTCCACTAGAGCTGCAGGTGTTAAATGTAATTCTAGATATGAATTTCTTATTTACTCATTATGCTTCCATGGATTGCCATAGAAAGGAAGTGGTTTTCAAGAAACCAGGTTTGGCTGAAGTGGTTTTCAAAGGTGAAAGGAACATTATTCCTACGAGTTTGATTTCAGCTTTAAAAGCTAAGAAGTTGCTGAGAAAAGGTTGCACGATGTTCCTTGCACACATAGTAGAGGTGCAGGAGGAAAAGCTAAAACCAGAAGATGTTCTTGTCGTGAACGAATTTCTTGATGTTTTTCCAGTTGATCTGTCAGGTTTACCACCTGGTAGAGAAATTGAGTTCACTATTGAATTATTACCAAGAACAACACCTATTTCGCAAGCGTCGTATAGAATGGCTTCAAGTGAGTTCAGGGAGCTGAAGATGCAGTTACAAGAACTAGTTGACAGGGGATACATCAGACCTAGTGTATCGCCTTGGGGAGATCTAGTGGTATTCATAAAGAAGAAAGATGGTACCCTAAGATTATCATTGATTATAGACAGTTAAACAAGGTCACGATACGTAACAAGTATCCTCTACCACGCATAGATGACTTGTTTGACCAGTTAAGAGGAGCATCAGTGTTCTCTAAGATTGATTTAAGATCAGGATACCATCAATTAAAGATTAGGGAATCAGACATTCCTAAGACAACATTCAGAACGAGGTACGACCATTATGAGTTTTTAGTAATGCCATTCTGTTTAAAAAATGCGCCAGCAGTTTTCATGGACCTCATGAACAAAATTTTCCATCAGTATTTGGATCATTTTGTGATAGTGTTCATTGATGACATACGAGTTTACTCAGTTGACAGGAAAGCCCATGAGAAACATCTGAGGATTATTCTACAAACACTACGTGATAAACAGTTGTATGCTAAATTCAGCAAATGTGAGTTTTGGTTGAAGCAAGTAGTGTTTTTAGGGCATGTTGTTTCAGCAAATGGAGTTAGTGTGGATCCACAGAAAGTGAAAGTTGTGGTCAACTAGGAGAGACAAGCTAGTGCGACAGAGGTACGTAGTTTCCTAGGCTTGGCAGGATACTACCGACGGTTTGTTGAGAATTTCTCACGATTAGCATTACCCTTAACAACTTTGACAAGGAAGAAAGTTAAGTTTGAGGGGTCAGATAAGTGTGAGCAGAGTTTTTAGGAGCCGAAAAAGAGATTAGAGACAACACCTATTCTGGCACTTCCTGTAACGGAAAAAGAGTATGTGATTTATTGTGACGTTTCGAGGCATGGATTAAGGTGTGTGCGAAGGGATCGAATCCCGCAGCGAAAACGATTGTTAATCGCGTGTTCATGATTTTGTTACATAGATCTAAAATGCAAGAACTAAATCTAAGATTAAGCATGCTTTACAAAGTAGGACAACAAGATATTACCTTTGAAGAATACTTTCTTCATGAATTCCTCCTCCAATGATCACGATCTCAGCAACAAACCTGAACCTTGTGAAGATCCACCACTAGATCTTCTCCATTGTTCTCTAGATAAGGGAGGAAGGTGGGTTTCTTTAGGATGAGGTGAGGAGATCTTTTGGAATTGTGTTTGGAACTCTTTCCAACACAAATGAGAGAATTCTAGGGTTTATGTGAAAGCCTTGACCCAAAGTTGCATCTCATGAGACTATTTATGAGGAAATAGGATGGAAATTACCATCCTATCCCTCCTTCATTTTCTCATTAGTATATAGTTAATATGTGAATCTAATTCACATTAAAACTATATATTATATCAATTATATCACATATAATTGATATAACACCTCATATATGAAATTGAACACTTCAATCTCATTCCTAACTTTATACTCTCAATATTACCATGTTGAGCCAACGGAGGGACCTAATGGACCTACAAAGTTCATGAGCTCCAATGATGTGAGATTAACTGATCAAACTCTTTGATCTAGTTAATCAATATTCATTAACTACAAGTCACTCCACTATAGACTTGTAGTTGTACTCTCCTCACTGTAGATTATATTGTGTCTATTGATATAATCACTACCCATGAGTCAACCCTTCACAGGTTGTTCGTAATCATAGTTGGGTCAAATTACCACTTTACCCCTGTGATTACCTCTTTATTCCTTAAGCACCACTGATCCTCTAATGAACAACAAGTCTATGGTCCTACCATAAACTCATACCCTCTTAATCTAGTTTAGAGGGCGGGGCCCCGTTGTTCAAGACCTGGACTCGGTTCTTAAGGGAACAACCTATCTAATTCCTTAGTGTAGGAATGAGTGAATTTCATCTTGCATAGTTAAGTCCCCAGCTACCTACGAGGTTCTGTCCCTGAGAAGGTAGGCTTATTGAGTCGGCTATAGGCCACTCTCACCCATACTAGTCTAAGGACAAACCCTTATAAGCAGGAGTTCTTAACTTGCTCAAGATTCAGGTCGAGTCACTAATGACCATCTATAAATGATCAGCCTTATCCTGTTAACGGCGTTATACTGGTCAGACTAATAATTTGTAGTCCGGTCTTGTATGAACTCTTCATACAGGATGCCCCCACTCGCATGTCATCCACATGAATGAGTTGGATTACCTCATTTCTACTAACTACAACACACTTGAGCAATTAGAAAATAAAGCACGAATTGATGCTCAATTTAAATGCAGAATCCAGATTATCACTTTAGACGCCTAGAAAAATTGTATTTCAAAAAACACCCACCACATAATAAAATAGATCAAATTGAGTGCTCAAAATTACTCGGATGCTAATTGAAAGAGTCTATATTAAGCAAGCGGAAGCAATTTTGGATCTTGAACACTCTAAATTAATCAATTTTACAAAATAAAAAGCATGTTTAAATATGGAAAAACAGAGAATAAGAACTCATACCTTTCTAGCTCAAAATTCTCCTAATCCGTAGGCAATTGCTTGTTACAAACACTTTTTAGACAACCTCTAGTATCTTCCCTACTATCCTCAGGCCTTGGAATGGATTGTGGGATCCAAAGTTGAGAGAATTTGGAAGAAAAATGGGTAATAGTTCAAAACCGAGAAAACCCAGAAAATTTCTGTAAAAAAAAACTTTATCCATGTGTTTTTTCTTCGATTAAACCAAAACACAAACTCTCTCAAGCAAGGTGAAGAAGACAATACATGAATAATGAGGATTAATCAAGAAGGAGGTGTTGAATTTTGGTCACTTTGACTATCAAAGTTGCTTGTTCACCATTTGTGAAGTTGACCCAATTGAAACTTCAAAATTGAAATTGAATTTTCATTTAATTTTAATTCAAAATTAATATAAAATTAATTTTAAATGAAAATCAATTTATTAATTTAATTAATTAAACAATTTAATTATTTAATTTTAATATAAAATATAAAATTAAATATTTGGACCAATCCCGATTTCTTAAATCGACCGTCGTTCGAACATGAATCCTTATAAACCGAACCAATATTTAAATCATATTTAAATACGTCCACCTCTTCTTTATCATAATTTAAATCATAATTAATCTATGACACGTTAAGTATATCACATATAATTAACGTTTTCTCCCAAAATCGAATTTGAACAATTCAAATTCTTTTCTCTCAAATGTTACCAATGATACGAGATTAACCGATCAAACTCTTTAGTCTAGCTAATCATCATTCGTTAACCACCGGAATACTCCATTAAAGCCCAATGGTTGCACTCTCCTCACTGTAGATATATTTCTGTCCACTCGATATAACCATGATTTAAGTCGATCTTTCACAGGTCGTTCTTTATTACAGCTGAGTCTTATGCAAACTCATTGCATAGGACGCCCCCACTGGCATATCTCCACATGAACGATTCAGGATCACGTCGTTTGTACTTTACAAAGTGGGTCGCGCCCAAAGTGTCCCCAGGTACCCAACCCTATTCCTATACTATAGACCGTTCTTGCTATAACTTGAACATGATCCACTTTTATGTCACACATAAAGTTCAAGTATACATCCTATAGTCATGGGTTCTTTATTGGATTAGGGTTTCAAAATATACAATTCACTTTATTCCTTAACACCTTTACTGAATAAATCTCAATAACATCTTTATTGCAAAATAGAATATACATTCAGTTTACAAACCTACGAGTTTTTGGACAAAAAACCCAACAGTTTTTCACGCATTTAGTTTTTTGCATTTGTTTATGATTTATTGTTGTCCATTGTTGGTTGTTACTTGAAAATTATTTAGTGAATAATTTGTGGTGGATTAAAATACTATTTTTAGTTGATTGTCTTGAAGGAGAACTTGATGGGTTATTAATATACTATTTTGACCCTATCAGTCTTTGGCCTTCATTTCTTTTGATAACCATTTTTCACTCTCATATGCAACCAGGATAAAAGGGAATAATAAAATTTCATTTAAAAGATTTACCTGCTATATTTACAAATAACAAATTCTAATATGCTACCCATTACAATTACCCTATCCATTTCTTTTTTAAGAAAAAGATCAACACACATACGCACATAAAATAAGTCACGTGGCGTATTCAATTTTAAATAACAATAAAAATTTAATAAACGATTTATAATGGACGGATTTTAGAAAACCACACATATTGGAAATGAAAGAGCAAGAGGAAAAGGAATACAAAAGAAGGAAGAACACAGTGATAGTTCCCATTATTATTAGGGGAATGAAATTGAATGAAAGAGCAGCTTAATTAATTAATTAATTAATTAATTACATTCCCCCGTGAATTTACAAAATCAACTTTCGCAATTGGTTCATCATCTTTTTATAATCTCAATCAATCATCCTCCTCAAGGGTAACTAATGTTGGGAGCTGCCCTTGATCCACAAAATCAACTTTGTTCAACCTTAAACAGCACAGCACTTGCTCAGGCAATTCCTCTGGCTTTTGTGCCTGATCATTGTTCATAACACACACACACACACACAAAAAAAAGCATGATTATGTGTACCAATTTTTGAATAAACATCCAAACTTTTTCTTTGTTACAAAACTAGATTTTACCTGGATCGTTAAACCGAGGTCGATTATTCCATTCTTGAGACGGTCTCGAAATGAATCGAGTCCCTTTCTTGATATGTAGCTAAAGCGATGAATATCTAAATCGATCTCGAAATAATTTGAACCCTTGCATCAATGGAAACAATAAATGTGCAAAAGTGAGAAGGCAATTTATCCTTTGGGAATGGAATGAAAAAATAAAAAAGTAATGTTGGTTGTTTTGTCCTTGAGTTTGTGAGTATTATTCTATTAGGTAATTAAATTATAAGAAAGATGGAAAGAGTTTGATGACGGTGTTTACCTGGTAAAAATTGTGCTGAGGACGTGATAGGACGGGCTTTTCGTTGTAGGCATTTACAAGCTTCTTTTCTGTTGAACTTAGTTGAAGGTCTTCTGGGTTAACAAGTCCTGCCATGATCTTTAGCCTTTCTCTAAATGGAAAAACAGACTCTTTGGCAAATCCTTTGCTCTTTTCCATCTCGTCGTCGATAAATTTCTAACCATCGATCATATATATAAAATTTGAATATAATATATATATAATTTTTTTTCTAATTAAACAAACCTCAAAGGAAGAAGGTACCTTGATGTTTTCCTTATAATGACTAGAGATGTCGGTGTTGAAATTATCTGAAACTTTGAAATACAAAACAAGACTCATCCCCTCCCCATCACTATCACCAAGAAACATTGCAGCTGGATAAGTAGGCAACTGCCACCATAAAAGCCATTCAAACAAGCAAAGTTAGCTGATTTTAAATTAACATTTTCTGTGTGTTGCAACTGCAAGTAGTTGTGAGCGAGTACCTGAATATTTACAATGAGCAAGGGAGGCACGTCCGCATTGGCTTCGATGTTCGGAAGCTCGAGGTGCTGTGCAATGTGGTTTATCTTCCTTGGGCATATGAATAAATCGACACCAATGGGGACGTATGGACTAAAATTTGAAGCAGGGGACTTTACTCTATCTCTGCATTTTACAAGTTTAATTCCAGAGGCAGGCAGGTTATTGGAGTAGATTTTAAAAAAAAAACAGAAGGTAACGTACTTGAAATAGTTAGCACCACGAAGTTTAAAAGATGAGGGTGGAATCTCAGACCAACATCCGGGAATTGGTTTGTCTCCTTTGAAGCGTGGAATTATATGGCCAGCTCTTGGACGATATAGGTACTTTTTAGATTCACCTGCAATTTTTAAAATTAAAATTAGAAGAGAATTTAAAGTAATTTTGAAATGGGGTTGTGTTGTTTGGTAATAGAGACGTACTACAGTGACGTTCGTTGGTTTCACCTAAACCTATGGCTACATCACAGGATGTCCGTCTAAAGGAAAGGCGAAAAACAGCAGATTGCATTTTATGAGGTGCCTGAGAATTCAAAATCTTCTCATTGAAACTAGCAGCAGATACCAATTTTCTTAAGCTTGAGTTTTCTTCATGGCTTTGTCTATCAACAACTTTGAGACCTTTGAAGCTTCCATAGGAATGATCTAATAACTTCTTCTTTTTCCCACAGGCTTCAGCTTCAGCCTTTGCCAAGCAAGAAAGCCCATAACCAGGTGTTTTACTCACAATCGCGTATGTGCTTGATTCTTCAAAATTCTCCTTTCCTATCAACTTCTTTTTTGCCTTTATTCCACCATCTATTTTCAAATAGCTCTCACAAAACTCTGCTTCATATTTGCACCCCTTCTCTACAATGCATGCCGACCTTTCATATTGAACCACTTGTCCACTTGTTGCTATGTTCCCCACATCTGCATTATCCCAATTAATTAATTATTAATTAATTGATTTCCATACCTATTCATATTTATAAATTAATTAAACCTCATTTACCTCCAAGTACACTACTGAAATCATCATCAGAATCTGACTGATCCACTAAGCTCACCGAATCGTACCACAATTCCTCTTGGCAAATCCCTGTAAAACACACCAGAACCAAATTAAAACTCAGTCAAAACAAAACCAAATTGATTGGATTTTAATTTTATTATTATATCCATATACCATTGGCATCAAACTGACTATGCTGCCATTGCAATTGGGTGAGATGGAAAGTTGAATTTGAAACCTCAGATCTCCGACATGTCGTTGTGGCTCCATGTTCGAAGTCCATATGAACAAATTCACTCACAGCATAGTCTGTCATTCCACCTCCTGCATTGCTATGACGTTTTTTCACACCTTCAACTATCGAATTCCCTAATCTGCCCTTTGACTTTCTCGTGTGTCGACGATGATGTTTCTTTTTTGCTGGTACTATTTTTGCATGAGTTGATACACAGCTCCCCATTTTCTTTTTTCTTTTTTCTTTCCTTTGATTTTAACAACAACAAGCCCCGCTTTCAGAGTTTCTTTTCTTTCTTTCTTTTTTTTTCCCCTTCAATTTTCGAACGCCAAATAATTGATTTTATAGGCCTGCAACCACCGATGATATCATTTAGGAAGGTTTCAATTAGCTACAACTTGTATTTCTATTTGTAAACATACTTTAGAATCATGTTTAAAAGGATTAAAATACTGTACTAGCCTATCTATCTTATGCTTTTTGGTCCACTAATAGTTTTATAAACACAGAACGAATGTATAAGGTGTCTCCAGGTTGAACCGCTCTAATGTGATTTCCTCTATATTTTATATAATATAATACTTCACTTCATGGGTTTTGTAGCCATTTCTATATATTGTGTGGGAAGTGTTAACAATATGTTTAAACGATTGAATGTATCCTAACATATCAAACAGTTCACAAATAAGCATGGTTAATTAAGAATATGTAAGAGATTAAATATACTTTAATTTAACCAATTGGTGTCAATTTTTGGGTCTTATAAAAATGTGAAAATTAGCTAGAGGTGAAGGAAAATCTATGCTATTTAACGCCTTGTTTGATAACCATTTGATTTTTTTTTTTTTTTTTGAAAATTATGCTTATTTTTTACAATTTCTCTTCATCTTCCCTAAAATAATTTTCATCTTATTTGAGGTACCATTTATGTTTCTGGCCAAATTTCAAAAACAAAAAATATGTTTTTGAAAACTAAAAAAAGTAGTTTTCAAAAACTTTACTTGGTTTTTTAAAACATAGGTACAAAGTAGATAAGAAGACATAGAAACTAATCGGCAAAAGTAAAATTTTTAAGCTTAATTTTTAAAAACCAAATGGTTATCAAACAAAGCCTAAGTAAACAACAATATTCTTCATTAGCATAAAGTCTTTTCGTGAAACCAAAAGCAAAACCGTTTTCTAATCGGAGCATTATCCCTCCTCAGTTCTCACTCTACTAAGTAAAAAGAGATTATTGAATGAAGACTTTTGGAATTCATCTATTTTTCTCAGGATTGGATTGGATTGTTTCTGTTTTGGATAGATTTATGTTTGAGGAGAGGAATAATTAATGGATAATAAAAGATTCCACAATATGAATGTTATTACTTCATCACAAACAAATAAATATGCTCTAAAAAAGAGAATCTTATCAAAGATCGCTAGAAGTAAGAAGATTCAATAAAAATATATCTCTAATCAAGCCTTTTGGTTGTCTATATCAATCTTATAGAAGGAGAAAACTAACTTTGCAGCCGATTCTGATACCATCTTACATCACCAATCAAACTAAAAGCTTAAGCGGAGAGTTTGGGGTAAATTTAATTATATCATATAATCTAACAATATGAGCATTTTATGAGAATCATTTATATATGAAGCGAAAACATCTCCACTAATTAGGAGCATTTTATGAGAACCATTTTGTTTTATCCAACTCTTCCGATCCATATATAAACCGTAGTAGGCATTAATCCAAACACACATGAAACAAAATGGTAGAATTAAATATAAAAGAAAACAAAAAAAAATTAGTCAAAAGAAACGCCTAGAAACCGAATAAAATTGAAAACAAAATGATTAATCTTGCAGATATAGAAAGTAAAATCTCTAGAAACAAAAGCAAATCTCCAATTCTTTACATTATCAAACACAAAAACAATAATCAAATTACAATTGACGAAACAAATTGTCAAAAAAAGACCAAACAAAAGAGAATCAAAAGAAGAAGAAATAACATACCCAACAAGGAAGGAGAATAGAAATATAGAAGGCCTTGTTGTCCTATGTGCGACGAAAACTAAAAGGAAGTCACATTCAAACTTCGAAGGGGCGAGTTGAGGCCGACAAAAAAAAAAAAAGAAAAACGTCGGATCCAAAGTGCAATGCCCGAAACCTGCAAGTTCCTTTCCTTTGTAAGAGAAAATGGACCAATAAATAAGGGTCCTCAGAGAAAAAAACTGCGAGGAAAATGGCGATCAAGATTGAGAAGAATGATGTGGATTTATTTATTTCCTTATTTTTATTTATACACACAAACATATATATATTTATAACGCCTATGCATGTACACGTTTATTAACCACCTCTCGCAAAATAGCTTTCTCCATGCACTGGCTTGGCCTGTTCTTGTCTATTGCTTCTTCCTATAACCACTTTCGAAATCACAAGAGACATAAAAATAGAAATGTTCTTTGTATTTGTGCTATTTCCAAAACGGATTTTTTTTTGTTTTCTTTTTTCTTTTTTCCTTCTCTTTTTCTTACAACTTTTAAACTTATCTACATAATTTAGATGGAAATTATTCCGTGTCTTTTTAGTTAAGAAATATATAACCGTAAGTGGATGGTGTCAAATTTTGTGTAATGAATTTGAGTAAAGAGTATCGTCTTTAGGAGTGGGTTTCTAGTTTAAGTGATTATCATAGTTTACTTACTAGAGAATTAGAAAGGAAGAAGGAAGTAACTAAAAACTAAATCTAAATATTTATAACTTGAGACAATTAGAGAGAAATATCTTAGAAAAATTACTTCATCTATTGGTTCGTGCTTAATTGATAACCCAATTTAATCATGCATACAATTCTAAGTCAAGAAGATATGATTGATTCTTTCGAGCTCAGTTCTCTATTTGTTATAGATGAATTTGGACAATCGGGTAAAACCCAACAATAGAAGACTCAGATATAGACCAAATCTGAAATCTAGAATAGAATCAGGCCGAAGGAGTCCATTGAGCAGACAAGTCAGGTCAAATGATCGGTTCAACCCGAGCCGAACCGGTTCGATTCATCTTTTTCCTCTTGTGCACGCTAACGACGGATCGGGCCCCTGTTTTCCTAAAACCCTAATCCAACTAGGGTTGGGAAAAGGCCTCTCTTATAAATACCTCATTAGAACTACATTAGAGGTAACTTGAATTCATCCCAAGTCTTCTAAGTAGCTTGCTACATTATCAAACCTCTCTGACTTGAGCATTGGAATTGTTGTGGCAAGCACAACACTAGTGTGCAGGTTTCTCTTTGTTTTGCAGGCCACCTCTTTCCTCCAAGAATTACAAATTCACTGTTGGCCTCACATGCAAATCAGGTGCGTACCCTCTACCCGAATTTGTGCATCAACAGTTGACACCGTTTGTGGGGAACAAGAGGGTTTTTGTAAAAGAAACTTGCATAACCAACACTGAAGATAAATCTATCGAATCAAAATCGTGCCTTGGAGGAAGATTACTTTGATTACGAAAAACACCCAAGGAGATTCAACAAGGGATATGCTTCCCTACTAAACAAAAGGCAACTCAAAGAGATTCACTAGGGGATATGTTTCCCTATTAAACAAAAGACAACCTAAGAAGATTTAACAGGGGATATGCTTACCAAGAGATTCAACAGGGAATATACTTTCCTATTAAACAAAAGGTAGCCCAAGAAGATTCAATAGGGGATATACTTCTCTATTAAACAAAAGGCAACCCAAGAAGATTCAAAAGGGAATATGTCTCCCTGTTAAACAAAAAGCAAACGGAGACAAGAAGTTCCAAACTGTCGCCTGAGCTAAAGTGTGACCAAGCCGAGGCATCATTGGCTGAGTCGAGGCCATGTTGGCCGACCCGGCCTGAGCAAAGTTCAAAGCCAAGATTGACTCATCTTGTTGTCCAATATTGATTCAAAATATTATTTGAAGACTAGATGAATCATGTGATGATTGGTCAAGCTAAACACAATGGTGGCCAAGCTGAGCCTAGGTTCGAAGTCGAGTCAGATAATAGGATTGTGCTTGCCTAATCCTCAAATAGGATCGAGCTCGCCTCATCCTCAAATATGTTCGACCTCGCCTCACCCTCTCAAATAGATTTGAGCTCCCCTCATCCTCAAATAGGATTGAGCTCACGTCATCCTTAAATATGATTAAGTTCGCCTCAGACTCTATGATAATCCTCATTTATGTGGATTATATATCTCTTTACTTAGTCATTTTTTTGTCTAATTTATTCAATTTTTCATGATATGGCAAGCTGAAATTATCATTTGGAGTAAAATTTCTAAAGCTTGCTAAAATATGAGAAAAATAAGAAATGAAGGAAGAATGAGTGAAAACAAACTAATTTGATGTGTTTTTGTAGGAAAAGAAGAACAAGAAAAAATGCAAGGAAAATTAAATGTTGCATTTTCACCAGCAAAGTTTGAACGAGCCAAAAAAATGTTGGACACAATGCTAACAAAGTTCCAGATGAAGAAACACACTTCAATTCTCGGGATTGCAAGATTTTTGGAGATTTTCACTCACTTTTGGAAAGAATATGACCCAAAATTATACCCAATCAATCACCCACGATTTAAGAAAGGATTTTTGGAGAAAAAACCTACTTGCAACATCTATAAAAAGCTACAAATCGAGGATTTGAAGGGAGGCGAAGAGGAGACCAAAAGTTCAGATTCTCTCCATTGTTATGCTCATTTTCTTTCCAGTTTTTTTGCTATTTTTTCTTGTACTCTTTACAGTAGCTAGGTTCATTCTTTTTCAGCAGCTTTGTACTCTTTTTATTAGTTGTAATAACCCTAGGTTAATCCCTCCTTCCGAAAGTATTGGAGGTTAAGATTTCTAACCCAAGTGTGGGTTGAATCGATTAACAAAGGGGCTTTAGAGTTGTTGTTCCTTATGTTTTTCCTTACCGTTTCTGCACTTTAATTTTCAAATTAAGTTTCTGTTTTGCCTTCAATTAAGCTACCTTTGTACTTAGTTTAAAAGTCTTTCTTTGAATAAAGCAAAAAGAGAAACCCGAAAGCATTACTTCAATAGAATTAATATTTTCTTTTCTTGTAATTTTTGTTCTTTTGTTCTTTTTCTTCCTTTTCATTCAATTTAATATCAAGTTTGGTTCCTTACTTGTTCATAAATAAAAAAGGAGAAAACCGACAGCCTTTAAATGCGATAATAATAGTATTTTTCGAATTCATCTATTTTCCTTTGTTTTCGTTTATGTTTTTCTTTTAAATTTCATCAGCTAAAATCATGCTTTATTTTGTTTTAATCATGAGCTAAATCCTTTTTAGGGATTCATGTGTGAATGCCCTAGAAGAGACGTTTGTTTGTGTTGGGCAACCGAATCGACGTTTGTTTTTAGTGAATAAATTTGGACAACCTTAGCTAACCGCTAGGTCGTATTCAACAAGCTCGAACTTGATACTGAATGGGTCAGGGTACAACAGATCTCCTAAAAATAACGGAGGAAAGGACTTAGACATAAGATCCGAAACTTCGACCCTAGACATAAGGGTGAGACTCCGAAATTAAGAGGGTTGTGTGCGAGACAATCTAAGCTCAATTAGCCATAGACATGTAGGTTTAATTGCTTAGTTTTCTAAACGATTTGGGAGCAAAACCGAATAGGAACTATGGGCATATAGAATTGCTTTCAAAACACCTTTAGGGATGTCTCCTTACAGATTAGTTTTTGGAAAGACTTGTCATTTGTCATTTGAGTTAGAACATAAAGTATTCTGAACTATTAAGGAGCTAAATTTCAATTATTCGAATGATGGATATATAAGATTGATGCATCTAAATAAGATGGATGAATTTAGGCAAGCAACATATAAGAATGTCAGGATCTACAAAGAGAAAACTAAATTTTGGCATGATAGACGAATTTTGCCTAAGAATTTTAAAGAAGGGTAAACCGTTTTATTATTTATGTTGGGGTCTTATGCCATAAACTCATGTAGTTTGTAAATATCTGATAAATCAATAAAGAGTTATTATTCATCATTTCTCGTGTTCTCGCATTTAAAACTTAAAATCCAATAAACTAAGCTTCAGGGTTATGATTATGAACGCTTGAATAGTGTGTAATAGACACATAGGTAGGATTGTGTTCAAGTATGTAACCCAAATGGTATATATGGATGAAGTTGGGAACCTTATCCTGGTAACACTATTGATGCGACCCACTTTGTATTTCATACAAACGAGGAGATCCAACTCATTCATGTAGTTGACATGCAAGTGGGGGCATCCTGTGCGATGAGTTCATACAAGATCAAACCGCAAATTATTAGCCTACTAATGTAACACCGTTAACAGATTAGGTCTGATAGTTTATAGATGATCATTAGTGACTCGACCTGAATCCTGAGCGGGTTACGAACTCCTGTCTGCAGGGGTTTGTTCTTAGACTAGTATGTGTGAGAGTGACCAGAGTTGCCGACTCAATATGTCTACCTTCTCAGGGACGAAAGCTCATGGGGAGCTGAATCACTTTGCTCACAATGTTAAATGAATTTAACCCAAAAAAAGAAACTAAGTTAAGCATTTGATAGCACACAAAATGTGTTATCCTTAGGCTGAATTATTGCTAGTTTTATGATAATTTCAGGGCTTTGATGTGGTTAAATCACTCAATTTCAGGTTAAGAGCTTAAACATGACGTTTGGAGACATTTAGATCACTCGGGATCGAAACGAGGCTATTTGAAGCTAAAAATAACATCAATTGGAAGTGAAAGGATCAATCCAAGCATGAAGACCCGAGGTGATGGCGTTGCAACGCCGAGCGTGATGCGTTGATGGGTTGAAGGCATATGCAGGTAGCGTTGCAACGCTACCTTAGGGCGTTGCAACACTATATTGATAAAGGAACAAGCATGAAGAACCGCACAGAGGGCGTTGCACGCTGCCTTGCAGCGTCGCAACGCTACTTCGATAGAGAGGCGCGCGCGTTAGGGTAGCGTCGTTGCAACACTGCCCTCAACGTTGCAACGCCATCGATATTTTCTGTATATACCACACGGTTAGCGTACAACGTTGCAACGCTGTACTGAAAGTTATTATAAATAGAACCTTATACCTTCTTGCAAAGGGAGCCGAATTTGATAGACAATTTACCCTAATTTCGAAATACACTTTGTGAGAAGAGAAAATAGCGTTTTTGGGAGTCAAAGCATTCGTGGAGGTTCGAGATCGAAGATGGGAGCTCGGAGACGAAGGACCGACATCGACACATAAGTTTAATTTCCTTTTCTTTCAGATTGTAACTCCGTTTTAAGACGTTTTCTACACATTTAGCTTAGTTTTCCTGTGATTTAGAGTAGCTAAATGTTGTAATTAGGATTTGACTTACTTGTTAAGACTTATTTGCTATGTATTGAAGCATGTTTTGTTCTTAGTTTTGGCAATTCGTTCTTTAACTCTTGATATTGTTGGTTTAAGTGGACTCGAGAGATAAAATTGAATTAGAGCAAAGTTGTCAAAACCCTTAGGAGTCTGGCATGAGAATGACCTAGAAATCTAAGGGAAACACATACAGAAGTTGCTCAATGTCGTGCATGCTTTAGATTTCTTAAGGAGACTTAGAATTTATTGTGTGTGCGAGGCTCACTAAGAATCGAGAGATTTTCTTGAGTATTCTACTTATTGTTTATAATTTCATTACAGCAGTTCATTGCATGTGTTAATTAAATATTAACTTGTTAAGTCAATTTCCTCTAAATCTATCAATTCGTGTCTCCACTTGTTTGTTTATTGTTTGTCTTTACTTTCAATCACCTATCATTAGAGCTCGTCATCTATAGGTCCATTAGGTCCCTCGGTTGGTCAAATTGGACAAATTGAGGGGTTTACAGTTTTATGTGAATTTGGAGTGATCAAATTCATTATTTGGGTATTTATGTCATTTATATGTGATATAGATGACATAATATATAGATTGATGTGAATGAGATTCATAATAAACTATAGTATAGCCTAATTGATTAATTAGTGCTAATTGGAGAAATTGAATTGAGAGAAATTAAATTGAATGTGATTCAATTTTAAAATTCCACAATTATGCAAATGAGATTTGTATAATAAGGTATGAGATACCTTATGTTATGTGATATGCAAATATGATTTGCATATCATATGGTTGTGGTAAAATTGTGATTTGGTGGAGGTTTTAACTCCACCACTCACTAGTATTTAAAGGGCTTGCAAGAACCCTTTGTTATGCAAGCCATTTTTTGGATTTTGATCCAAAGAGAGCAAAAGCAAATTCTCTCAATTATCTCTCAAACTCTCCTCACCCAAAACCAAAGGGAGTCCCACATACTCTTCCTCAATCTCCCGAGAACAATCGAGAAGACATTTTGGAAATGTCTCACCGTTCGGTTCGAGAATCGAGTTCGTAGAGATCGTTGGTTCAAGAGGGATCGTAACCGGAGGAGGAAAGCTTTGAAGAAGAGTTCTTCAACAAGTAAGTAACGAGTTACTCATTGTTTTTCTTCTCTTTGTGCATGTTTAGCCTAGAATTAAAGTAGTTTAATTCAATTTTAAGATACGAATTACACAACAAAACAACGACGTTTCACAACGTCTTCCGCTGCGGGAATTCTAAATCCCTTCAATTGGTATCAGAGCCAATCGTTGCTCTTCGTTGTGTATTCTGTATTTTCTTAAAATTAGGTGGGTTTTGCTTCACATTCATGAGATGAAATTGTTGTTTGCGTTTTTGGATGTTTTCGATTTTTGGCACTTAGTTAGATTTACATTAAAGTTGATGAGATCAATATAAGCGCCCAGTGTTTTGGGCATTTTTTAATGTAAATCGAGTCTGTAAGTCTGTGTTGTTCGTGGCAAGGGTTGCTGTGAAGAAAACGAAGCGGAATCAGGCGACAAAGGACGAAGAACAATAAAGGAGTTTGATGTTCTGTCGACAGCGTTGAGACGCTATTCTTCGGCGTCTCAACGATGTCTGTACGGATCCAGGCGGTGTTGCAGGTCAGCGTTGCAACGTTTAATATAGCATTGCAACGCTGAGGCGTTGGGCGCGCGAGGTACAACGTTGAACGCTGCAGCGTTGCAACGCCGACCACGGCGTTGCAACGTTACCGCGTAGTGGGCAGTTCCAGCGGTCTGATCGTGCGTGTAGTGGCAAATGTGGGACGTGAGGGCAGGGGTTCGAGCTGGGCTTGACGCAACTGCCGGTTTTCATTTTATTCTAATTCTATTTCTTTTGTTAAATGAATTTTAATTAATTTATTTTAATTAAATTAATATATTTTTATATTAATGTTAATTAATAAATTAATGTCCCTAGGGTGCCAAAACTGGGTCCAATTATGCTATTTATTAAATGATGCAATTGTTGTATGATTTATTTTTCTATGTGCATAATGTATGTCATATAGATTAAAATCTCACCTTAGGTTAAACATTTCATGCATCATATTTATATTATAAGAGTTATAATATATAGTATGCATGATAGGATTATATTATAAGAGTTATAATATAATGTATGCATGTTTTAATTTATTTATATATAAGTGTTATATTTTTAAATTAAAAGCATGCTCATGCATTTAATTCATGTGATGAATGTATGTTATAGTATTGTATTATTCATGTGATGAATGATCAAGCATTATAATATAGAAATGCATGTCACCTGAGTTAATTATTAGTTTTAAATTGTTTAGAACTTAATTAATTAGACTTAGGTTTTCTAGTTCTAATAAGATCAGAATTAGGAAATCAATATGACTTATGAATGGTGACTAATTAGTAACTCTGTCTAAGGAAGGTTTCGTCTAAGGCTGGGGTATTTAAGCTGACGCTTTGCGGAACACCCCTACCTGGGAACTGACCTGGGAGTGAATTTGGTCCAGAGATTCATAGGTTATATTCTCGTGAGTGTCGTTAATTAAGAGTTAATTAATTTACTCACATAGACCTAGGTTAATAATGTGATTATAGACTTAGGCTAATCCAATATAAATGTTATATTGATAGACTTAGATAAATTATAGCCGGTTTGTCTAGGCCAATCCCGTTTAATTTAAAGTGCTGAGTGGGAGGAAATAAAGTGTATGAGATACATTTAATTTTCCATCCACAAATCTCCGTTAAGTTCACATCATGAGATTCATACTCGGCCTCGTGGCGCAAATGTGAGCGTCCCCCTACGGGTGGTATTTGTATGGGTCAAAATTCAAAGTGAATGGAGAGAGTACTTATAGTGAGTGAGAGTGGGACTTGTGAAAACGGGACTCACGGTCTCTTCTTTCGATTCACACCGTGAGACGCCTATGATCAGCCTGCTAGTTTGGCATGGACCAGACAATCCCTACGGAGGGCCTTGATCATGGGAGTCAGAACACCATGAATTCACGAAAGGGATACGATTTCCTTGTTGGTTTTCCTTCGTAGTCCTCCCTACGGCGGCTATTGTTTGGACGGATACTTGGAAATTTAAAGATAGAGGGTGTCACTCACAGGATTCATTAAGAGTTAATGGATTCAGACTGAAAAATGGTAACTAGATGCCTAATGGAATAAGAGTTATTCTGGTATTAGGGTCTGGTCGAGAAAGTCTCATCCCAGAGGATGAGTGGTTTTGTCTACCCTACGGTGGCGGTCATTCTAAACTTTTGGGGTATCATTGCAATTTTTAAATGACCTAGGGATCATAGGATAAAATTTTTGCTAAAACCTGATTGGATTTTCAAAGTTTTTGCGAGACTAATACAAAGTTTTTTATTTTTCAGTAACAAAATGTCAAACGCTTTTAATGCTCCTTTAGCTTCCGATAAGTTAGTCAGCGATATTTTTTCGTGGAAAAACAATATTGACACGATTTTGGTAAATGACGACCTAAAGTTCGCGCTCACTGAAGAGGGTCCTCAGGTGCCCGGTCCAACAGTCTTATTCAACGATCTACAAACCTTCCAGTTTTTTGTGCAAATCAAGGGACAGGAAGTTGAGGCAAGTGTTGCCTTTAGATCTTTTCACAGGAGTTCGACCTATGGGATAAAATTTGTAGATTCTTCAGGCCCGAAAGGGAAGAAGAAGAAGTTAAAGGAGGTTAGGGTTGACCGCGTTGTCGCCCTAAAGGGCAAAGAGATCAAGGAAGTTGCAAGAAAGTGTTTCTACTACAACATGGGCGATCACCTAAAAAGAAGTTGTCCCAAGTTCCTTGTCGAAAAGAAGAAGGCAGGTAAATGTGATTTACTTGTTACAGAAACTTGTTTAGTGGAGAGTAATGACTCTGTCTGGATACTGGATTCAGGCGCCACTAACCATGTTTGCTCTTCTTTCCAGGGAATAAGTTCCTGGCAGCGGCTGAAGAGGGTGAGATAACACTCAGGGTTGGATCCGAAGAAGTTGTCTCAGCTGCATCAATAATTGGCACGGTGAAGTTGTTCTTTGGCGGGAAGTACTTATTATTGGATAATATGTACATAGTTGGGGTTTACTAGAAACCTAGTTTCTATTTCCTACCTATTAGAACAAAATATTTCCGTTTCTTTCAAGAGTAATAAAGCGTTTATTTCTCGAAATGAAAATTTGTTATGTATTGCTTCGCTTGAGAGTAATTTGTATGTTTTAAAGCATAATTTGGTCAAAAGTGTTTTAAATACTGAATTGTTTAAAACAGCAGAAACGCGAACTAAGAGAGTAAAAGTTCTCCAAAAGATAGTGCCCATCTTTGGCATCTAAGGTTAGGCCACATAAATCTCAATAGGATTGAGAGACTAGTGAAGAGCGGACTTCTAAGCGAGTTGGAAGAAAACTCTTTACCGGTTTGTGAGTCATGCCTTGAAGGCAAAATGACAAAACGCCCTTTTAGTGGAAAAGGATATAGAGCCAAAGAGCCTCTTGAGCTTATACATTCTAACCTCTATGGTCCGATGAATGTTAAAGCACGAGGAGGTTATAAATATTTTGTATCTTTTATAGATGACTATTCGAGGTATGGGTACATTTACCTAATGCATAGGAAGTCTGAAACTCTTGAAAAGTTCAAGGAGTTCAAGACTGAGGTTGAGAACCTGTTAGGTAAAACGATTAAAACAATTCGATCGGATCGAGGTGGAGAGTATATGGACTCTAAATTCAAGGACTATGTGATAGAACATTGAATTACGTCCTAACTCTCAGCACCTGGTATGCCATAGCAGAATGGTGTATCAGAGAGGAGAAACAGAACCCTGTTGGACATGGTTCGGTCGATGATGAGAATTGTTCGTCTCCCTAATTCTTTCTGGGGTTAAGCAGTAGAGACTGTGGTATACATTTTGAACACAGTTTCGTCGAAGAGTGTTTGTGAAACACCTTTCGAACTCTGGCATGGTCGTAAAACCAGTTTACAACATTTCAGAATTTAGAGATGTCCGACCCATGTGTTGGTGTCAAACCCGAAAAAGTTGGAACCCCGTTCAAAGTTGTGCCTCTTTGTAGGTTACCCAAAAGAGACTACGGGTGGTCTGTTTTTCGATCCTAAGGATAATAGGGTGCTTGTGTCGACAAACGCCACTTTTCTTGAGGAAGACCACATCAGGGATCACTTACCAAGGAGTAAGATTATGTTAAACGAAATGGACAGTTCATCAACAAGAGTTGTTGATGGTGCTAGTACATCAACAAGTGTTGTTGATCCTAGCTCGTCTAGTCAAGTCCGTTCTCAAGAGTTGAGAATTCTTCGACGTAGTGGGAGGGCTGTGAGACAGCCTGAACATTACATGGGTTTGGCTGAAACCCAAGTCGTCACCCCTGATGATGACTGCGAGGATCCATTGACTTATGATCAAGCAATGACAGACGTTGACAAAGACGAATAGATTAAAGTTATGGACCAGGAAATAGAGTCGATGTACTTCAATTCTGTCTGGGAGCTTGTGGACCAACCAGATGCGGTTAAACCTATTGGTTGCAAGCGGATCTACAAGCGAAAACATGAAATAGATGGGAAGGTAGAGACCTTCAAAGCTAGACTAGTGGCAAAGGGTTTTACCCAGGTTGAAGGGGTTGACTATGAGGAAACCTTTTCTCCTGTTGCCATGGTAAAGTCTATCAGAATCCTTCTGGCCATTGCCGCATATTATGACTATGAGGTATGGAAGATGGATGTCAAGACCGCCTTTCTGAATGACAACCTTGACCAGACCATCTACATGGACCAACCCAAGGGGTTCATTACCCAAGGCCAAGAGTAAAAGGTTTACCGACTTAAAAGGTCTATTTATGGACTGAAACAAGCCTTGAGGTCTTGGAATATAAGGTTTGATGAGGCGATCAAATCTTATGGCTTTAATCAGAATATTGATGAGCCTTATGTTTACAAGAAAATCATTAACAACACTGTCTCATTTCTGATATTGTATGTGGATGATATCCTTCTCATTGGGAATGAGGTAGGATTTCTTACTGACATTAAAGAATGGTTGGCTTTGCAATTCCAAATGAAAGATTTGAGAGAAGCTCAGTATGTTCTAGGTATCTAGATAGTCCGAAACTAGAAGAACAGAACGCTAAAAATGTATCAGGCATCTTACATTGACAAGATGTTGTCTAGGTATAAGATGCAGAACTTCAAGAAGCGTTTGCAGCCTTTCAAGCATGGGGTTCACCTGTCTAAGGATCAATGTCCTAAGACGCCTCAAGAGGTTGAGGATATGAGACGAATCCCCTATGCTTCAGCTATAGGGAGCCTCATGTATGTCATGTTGTGTATTAGGCCCGACATCTGTTATGCAGTTGAGATTGTAAGTAGGTATCAATCCAATCTAGGATTAAATCATTGGACAGCCGTAAAGGCAATCCTCAAGTGTCTTAGGAGAACTAGGAACTACAACCTTGTGTATGGGAGTGGGGATCTGATCCTTATGGGATACACATACTCTAACTTTCAGACCGATAAGGATTCTAGGAAATCCACTTCGGGGTCAATCTTCATTCTGAATGGAGGAGTTGTAGTGTGGCGAAGCATCAAGCAGGGATGTATCGTTGATTCCACGATGAAAACCGAGTATGTTGCAGTTTGTGAAGCTACAAAGGAAGCTGTTTGGCTTAGGAAGTTCATGCTAGATTTGGAAGTTGTTCCAAATATGACCCTGTTTTGTGACAACAGTGGTGCAGTAGCCAACTCGAGAGAACCTCGGAGTCATAAGAGGGGCAAGCATATTGAGCGTAAGTATCACCTCGACGGGAGATTGTGCATCATGCGGAGACGTGATGTCCACACGAGATAATGGTCGAGCACAACGTTGTTGATCCATTTATAAAGGCCCTCACGGCTAAGGTGTTTGAGGGTCACCTAGAGAGTCTAGGTCTTCGAGTGCTTCCTGACTAGGGCAAGTGAGAGTATTGTAAAGGAGTATTCAATGCCCTAGTTTATTGTATTACTTTATTGTATTACTGTATATTTGAGAAATGTATTATGTACTCCACTAGCTTAGTCCACGTGGGAGTTTGTTGGGATGTATGTCCTAATCTCGTGAAGTTTGTAATATTCCAAGTTGAAATAAATAAGAGTTATTTTTTTAATGCTTTGTGTCTCGCATATTTCATAAACTTAATCCAATAAACTAAGCTCCAGGGTCATTGTATTATGAGAGAACTAGAACTTGACGGTGTGTAGTGGACACAAGGAAGGATCACGTTCGAGTTAATGACCCGAACGATCTATAATATACAGATATGGTTGGAGACCTAATCCTGGATACGTTGTGGATGCGACTCGCTTTGTATTAGATACCAACGAGGTGATCCAGCTCGTTCATGTGGTTGACATGCGAGTGAGGGCATCCTGTGCAATGAGATTGTACAAGACCGGACCGTGAATTATTAGACTTACTGATGTAACACCGTTGATAGTATAAGACTAATAAATTCGTAGATGACCATTAGTGACTCGACCTTAATCCTGAGCGTATTACGAACTCCTGTCTGCGGGGGTCTGTCCTTTGACTTGTACGAGTGAGGGTGTCACAGTTGCTCGCCCAATATGCCTATCTTCTTAGGGACAGGACCACGTGGGGAGCTGGAAACTAGACTATGCGAGATGGAATTCACTCGTTCCCGATTTAGGGAAACTAGAGGGGTTGCTCCCTCAAGTGCTGACTCCAGAGCTTGAACAACGAGGCCCCACCCTCTCACTGGCCCGAGAGGGTTGTTGTTTATGGTAGGACCATGCAACGTAGTTGTTCATTAGAGGAGCAATAGGGACTTAAGGAGCAAGAGATAGACACATGGGTAAAACGGTAATTTGACCCAGCAGTGTCTACGAACAACCTGTGAAGGGTCGACTCACGGGCATTGGTTATAACGATGGACACAACTTGTCCTACAGTGATGAGAGTGCAACTACGAGCTTTAGTGGAGTGTTACCGTAGCTAATGAATGTTGAATAACCGGGTCAAAGAGTTTGACAGGTTAGTCTCGTATCATTGGAGCTCGTCATCTGTAGGTCCATTAGGTCCCTCGGTTGGCTCAAATTGGACAAATTGAGGGTTTACAGTTTGGTGTGAATTTGAAGTGTTCAAATTCATTATTTGGGTATTTATGTCATTTATATGTGATATAGATGACATAATATATAGTTTGATGTGAATGAGATTCATAATAAACTATAGTATAGCCTAATTGATTAACTAGTGCTAATTGGAGAAATTGAATTGAGAGAAATTAAATTGAATGTGATTCAATTTTAAAACTTCCACAATTATGCATATGAGATTTGTATAATAAGGTATGAGATACCTTATGTTATGTGATATGCAAATATGATTTGCATATCATATGGTTGTGGAAAAATTGTGATTTGGTGGAGGTTTTAACTCCACCACACACTAGTATTTAAAGAGCTTGCAAGAAGCCTTTGTTATGCCATTTGCCATTTTTTGGATTTTGATCCAAAGAGAGCAAAAGCAAATTCTCTCAATTATCTCTCAAACTCTCCTCACCCAAAACCAAAGGGAGTCTCATCAACCTTCTGAGAAAAATCGAGAAGATATTTTGGAAGTGTCTTACCGTTCAGTTCGAGGATCGAGTTCGTAGAGATCATTGGTTCGAGAGGGATCGTGACCGGAGGAGGAAAGCTTTGAAGAAGAGTTATTCAACAAGTAAGTAACGAGTTACTCACTGTTTTTCTTCTCTTTGTGCATGTTTAGCCTAGAATTAAAGTAGTTTAATTCAATTTTAAGATACGAATTACACAACGAAACAACGACGTTTCACAACGTCTTTCGCTGTGAGAATTCTTAATCCCTTCAATATTAAATTATGTGAGAGTATTAAATATTTGAAAGAGTTCAAATATTAATTTAAATGTGAATGTGATTCATATTTAAAACTATAGGTTAAAATTTAATGTACATAAGATGTGCATTAAAATTATAGGTTAAAGGGAAAGATTGATTAAATGAGATTTAATCCAAATTAAATATATGATATTTAATTTATGATTAATTAAATATGATTTGATTAATTAATTATATTATTTAATTAATAATTTAATTATTTAAATTATAATATAATTAAATAAATAAATAAATAAAATGGGAACGTGTCAGGAGGACACATTCCCCATGTCTCGCAACTCCCACATGCTATTTCTTCTCTAATTTGGAGAAGGAATGGTTAATTGATCAAATTGGATTTGACAAGTTAAAAGAATTCTCTCTCACTCTCAAAATTCCTACACCTCTCCAACTGTTGGATTCCTTCCACCAAGTAATTGATCTAGGAAACTCAGAGGATAGAAGGTTTATCCTATTGGTAGTGTCCTGCTTAGAAAATACAGAGGAGTTTTCTTGTTTGCTTGTTGTTGTGCAATTTTGGAGGAGCAAGGAGTTGCTGCTAGATTTGATCTACAAATGTAATTAGTATCTTTCCTTTTAGTTTAATTATTATACAACATGTTTGCATGTCTAGAATCCATGCTCTAATTAGATTAGTAATTTATTGCTTATTCTCTGTGTTTTTACCCAATGTATTGGTATTTGGATTAAACCAAAATAAACAAGCATTTGATCCATTAAACCACGTTTTCGCTGCTCACGGGGATCTGATCTCCTTCAATTGGTATCAGAGCAGTGCTTGTTTTGTTTTGGTTGAAAACATTGGTTAGGTCGGAATTGCATATGGTTTGCTGTAAAACTAGTTTAGGAAATTTTGGCCTTAGTTTTAATTTCAATTTGATCAAATTAAATGTAAAGGCTCTTGCGTTTTGGGCAATTAAGTGCATAATAGAGTCTGTAATTAAGCTATGAGTCGTTCGTGACAAATTTCATGCAATTCGGATGAGTATCGAGGGAGAAATCATAATTGGAAACCACTGTTTTTCGAAGAAAACAACTGCTGCAGAAGCAACAACATTGCAACGCTACCAGCAACGTTGCAACGCTGAGGAACGACGTCACAACGTCGAAGCCCCTATCGACAAGAAAGAGGGATCAGTAGCGTTCCAACGCTACCCTGATACCTGACGCGAAAGCGAGAGGAGCCGACGTTACAACGCTCTCCTCAGCGTTGCAACGCCGTGGCAGCTAGTGGGTCAAGCAGACTGGTTCAGAGGTGGTTCGGGTCGTGGTTGGTCCAGTTCGAGTGGTCTGAGCCCGGTTCAAGGTGTTTTAGACCGGTTTTGTAATAAAATTAGTGCAATTTTATTATTTTTTGCACTTTAGGGGCCAAATATTTTCGGTTTTACGGCTATTTTTTTTTATGAATGTCATTTAGAATATTTCTCACCTTAGGATAAGCATGTTCATGCATTTTTATCTATAATATATTAAAAAGCTACAATCTTTAAAAAACTTTTTTGGACAATTATGTCCCTTATTAATTTATATATTTACAAGATATACCATTAAAAATTAATTATAAATGATAAATAAATGAATTAATGGTTAATTATCTATAAATGTATAATATCTTAAAGGTTGGAATGTTAAAGGTTTTTCCTACCACTTAAAATATATTTTTCTCTAATTTAAATTAAAATAAAAATTTAAAAGTTATAGAATTCAAAAAGTTTTGTAACCCTCACATTCTAGTACTATAAAAATGGGGTTTCTCTTCACCATTTTTTCACTGACACCTAGAACTTCGTATTTCTTTATTTTTCTTTACACCTAGAACTTCATTCTTTCTTTTCTTTTTTTTTCTTCTCTATATACATTTCTCTCAAAAACTTTTCAATTTTGAAGCATGTCAAGATGTTGGTGTTACATTGAAGTTGCAAAGGATGCATATGTCGTATCTACATCCCGGACCCAAGGCTTGTAACATTACAACGCAACAACTTTTGATGAAGTTGGATTACAAAATTTATCTATCAATTGAAGTGAGAAAATCTATTGGAAGAAAATGAGTGTATAGTTAAGATCATAATGTTTTTGTTATTTTGTTATTTTTGTTGTTGTTGTTGTTGTTCTATAATTAGAGTATTATTTTTATTATTTAGAGTATATATTTGTTGAAAGAAAAAAATCTACGATTAATTACAAGGTTTATGTTCCTTTTGTTCAAAAAAATAATCATTAATCATGTAACTAAGTTTACAAAGATGTCGCTAATCATTATAATATATATATGTAATTTAAATGCTTAAATATGAAAATTTTTCTTTTTTATTTATATAATTACTAATTTTAATTATAATAATTTTAAATAACAAAAATATTAAGAGTAATAAGAGTGATTAGAAAATTTAGAATATGAAGAGTTTCCTTTTAATTAATCTTAAATTACTTGTGCTCTTGATGTAACTAACAAAGAATATTTTCTCAACAACTAATACAATTTTTAAATAATCTACTAAAAACTAATGTAGAAAATTGTACAATAAACATGAGGAATTTCAATTATATGAATTTAGTTTTTTTTTCATGTAACATTATTTAATTAGATTTTACTTTTACCAATTTCTAAATGTACAAATGATGTCATTTTTTTTTTTAATAAATTTAATTGAGAAGAATGTGAAAAGTTAGGAATATGAAGATATTAAATATGAACTTACCTATTTATTTCTATAAATTAACCCTAAAAATTTATGATTTACATTTAATTAGAATTAATAATGAAATGTGAAATGTTTGGAGCCACAACTTTTTCATCTCCTACATTATATAAAGATAATTTTTCTACATTTTGTTACAACAATATAACTTTATCCTTTTTTTTTTTATCTTTTTTTTGTTCCTTTATATAGTTTTTAGATTTAAAAGATTGTGTTGTATATTGGTGTAACATACAAAGTTGCAGGAATTACAAAGCGTAATGTTTTTTTTTTAATTGGATGTCATTGTATCTATTTAAAAATAATTATTTTAGGACTATTTTGTTTAAATGATAATTTTGTAGTTCAAATATACCTCTTCATTAATTTTTATATTTGATATTTAAGTAATATATATATACACATACATAAAATAATTGATACTATTACATATATAATAATTAAAGCTATTACTATTATTAATTTTTTTTCCACACACGACAACTATCAAGCCAGTGAAAACTTTATTTTTTTCCCTCTCTTTATTATATATATGTGTATTTAATTATCATTAGTTTCAATTAATTTTGACACTTTCTCTATTCTCTATAACTTGACAATGCGAATTGAAAAGACTTTCAATTAATTGATGAAGATGCCCTCTCTACAAATTTCATTGGTGTAAATTGAAAATATTTTCTTTCTTAATTATATTATTTCTCCAATTGATTGACTCCCCCATATTTGAAAGCCTTTAAATTATTCTTTAAATCTTTTTCAATTTCTCAAAAAAAAAAAATGATTGATTATAAATAGACATATTCTCTTCCCTATAAATAGTTTCATGTGTTTTCTATAAATAATTTCATCTATTTTTAAAGAGACAATTGCTAAACAAAGAATAATTGCTTCTATTTTATTCCAAGTTTCATTGATTAACTTTTATTTTTTATTTTGCTAAGAATATATATATATTAATTTCTTTTGTACTAAATTGATTTACGTTTTTTTTTTAAATTTTTTTATAGACTTCAATTTAGAATTTCAATAGTTTATTTAAATTTGAATCATACTTCAATTTACCTATTGCAAATAAAAAAAAATCCAAAACAACTATATTTCATGAATTTTTAAATGTAAAAATGGTAGGAATAATGTAGTATCTATTAAAAGTGAATCTTCAACCTCAACAAAAGACTTAGAAGGAAAAAAATTTATTTTCTTTTTTTTTCGTACTAATTTAATAATTTCTTAGGTTTAATTCATATAATCATTAACAATAAATTTGAAATAAAAACTATATTTTATATACATTTTAGAAATATGTTTGAAAAGTGATGACAATAGTATATAAAATGTCTACAACTAAAAGATGCAATGGACAAGGCCATTAGAGACTAATATATAAATACAAAGATATTTTTTTTCTTTATAACTTGAAGAGCTACCATATTGATTTTTGGGCCAATTGATTGAAGCGCTAGTGAAAAGGTGGGTTTATTTGTTTCTTGAGAGTAGTGTTGTGCTCTAAATGAGTTAAAGTAAGACATTAAATAAGATGTCTATTGTGAAAAGTTAAGAAGTAAATTTTAACTTGCATACGAATGATATCTGATCAAAAGTTTACATTTCGATTTTTTAAATTAAATTATATTTTTAAACTTTACTAAACACGTGCAACACACGTGGTTTCAAACTAGTATATTAAAAAGTCATGAAAAACTTTTTTGGACTATATAACCTTTAATAAATCTTGAATTAACAAAACATGCCACACACCTTTAATTATTAATAAATTAATAAATTATATTTAATTTAATTCACATGTTATTTTAATTAGTTGGAATATAGATGGTTTCTCTTTATTTACCTAACTACTATCTTCACTTATATATAATGTAATTAAAAAATAAAATTCTTTTGAAACTTTAAAAGTCTTGTCATTTCAACAAATTAGTATATTGAATTTAAATCATAGAATATTTATAATATATTAAATTAAAATAAAATATTAAAAAGTAAAAATGATTGATAAATATTTTTAAGCAACTATATCTTGACTTTAATTTTTAGATTTAACTATATCATTAAAATTAATAATTAATAATTAATAATTTATATCTATATTTATAATATCTTAAAAAGTCATAATATTTTTAAAAAATATATATTGGATTATTGTATCTTTACTTTATTTTCCACCTTTATAAAATTGTCATTAACATTGAATGTCAATAGTTATTTATTATTTTATCTATAATATATTAAAAAGCCACCATCTTTGAAAAACATTTATGGACTATTTTATCCTTCTTTCAATTCATATCTTTACAAATATGCCATTAACATTAAATACAAATAATTCTTTTTATATATATTTATTCTTTATTTAGTACAACTATTTATTATTTAAATATTAAAAGTATAATTTCTCTCCAATTAATTGAAAATATATTTTGTACTAAAAAAATTCAAACAGATTTCTTTATTAAAATTAATATGACCAATTTTTGTAATTAAAAGTATTTACATTATATTACTAATGAAAAAAATTACATTTTATTGCATATTTATATTACTATAAATAGCAACAAATATTACTAAATATTTTTGTTGTTGCCAAATTTTGGACAGGAGAACACAGCTGACCTCCACGTGATAATGACGGTAAATTTGTAATTCTTTGGGAGAAGAATGTAGCCTGCAAGACAAGGAAAACCTGGACACCGGTGTGGTGTCAGCCACACAAGCTCCAATGCTTAAGTCAGAGAGGGTTTGTGAGAGAATTTTGGAAGAGTTTATGTTTAGGTGACTAGAATTGACTTACCCTTCTCTCCCCTCTTGTGAGAGTTTAAATAGCTTTCTTCTAGGGTTCTTTCTGGGTTTCCGTGGCCTACTAGGCAAAGGAAAGATCGAGAGTGGGTTCAATGTAAGCTTGTGGGTCGCGTGGGATCGGTGCAAGGCCTAAGGGTCGCCCTTGCATCTGGTCGGCCTCGACCGAGGCTGACCACGAGCTTGGGCTTCGGCCCAAATCCGAATCCATCTTCGTGTCACTGGGCGAGGGTAGAGCCCAAAAGAGGGGGGCTCTATCCTGGTCGGCCTCAGCCTATGCCGAGGTCGACCACGCACTTGGCCTAGAGCCCAAGCGCGCCTTCTCGTCCTTTCTCATCTTGATTTTGTCCCTGTTCGATTTCGGCACGCTATGACTCCATATTGGGCTTTTAATCTCATTTGGCCATTTGCTACGACCATTCGTCCAACTCATTTTCGTTGGTCCGATTTTACTAACAACATTAGCCCCCACTCCCTAGTTAGGATTCGAGATTAAGAACTTGTGAATTAATCATTTGGAGCTTGACTTGGGAGTACCCTATTGAAATTCTTCGAGTTACTGTTGGCATTCCGTGGATTGTTCATTCTGGTGGATATATTATGTCCCCTAGTGTTAAGAAATTTAAAGAAGAATTTGACCTAACAACCTTGAGAAAACAAGACCTTTAGATCTAAAACTCAAAAACTCCAAAGCAAAATGAAATCAAAGAAACCTAAAGATTCTAATGTCAAAATGTTAAGTAACCCTTGATAATTGGATCTAACAACCTTACTTAAAGAAACAAGACCTTTAGATAACTCAATCTCAAAGACCCCAAAACCAATTTTGAAAATCAACTCAAGGAAAGTAAAACCGGATTACCTTGTCGATCAAATATCTCAAGGCAAGAAAACTTACTTGAGATCCGAATCACTCCACAAGCAAGATTGATCAAGTCAAGCTTGAATGATTCTAAGCATGCAACCTAATCTACATAGAATTGCAAAGACATAGCTCAAGGCTATAAAAAAGCTCAAAGGCTCATTTTGATTACATTTTCCATCTTTCTTTTTTTTCTCTTCTTTTCTTTTACAAGTTACATGGTTTTATATAGCCTCAAAATTAACCCTAAAGTAACCTATGGTCTATTGAAAGGTTGTAACTTACATCCCCATTAATACCATGATCTCCACTAACTATTTTGTAACCTAAATCATTGAAAACAAGACTTTAAAACCTAAAATTACATCAAAATTCCATAAATCTGAGAATTGATATTTTTAATCACCCTACATAAAGTTTGTAACTTCTCATACTTAAATGGAGCCCCACTTGAAGTAGCTTGAAACCCTTGTTGCATAAATGAAGCTTGACTTGTCTTTAATGAAGCATAAATTGCACTTTAGTTCATTAAATGCATCATTAGTTCAACATAAATGAAGTTTGACAACATTTATTTCAACTCAAGTTTTGAAGCTTTTCTTTGGTCTTGATTGCACGATAGGATTCATATCATTCTCCCATTCTTCGAAAAGATTCGCCCTCGAATCTAAGGATGTCGTTGTAATGCAAACTGAAATTTATTTCAGTCTTTGGTCTTGGTCTCTTCAATAATTTCTTTGTTGGGTTTTATGTCCTAAAACTCGTGGTTTTGTAAACTGAATGTATATTCTATATCACAATAAAGTTGTTATTGAAATTTATTCAGTAAAGGTGTTATTGACTATTGTGTATTGTGTAACCTTAATCCAATAAAGAACCCTTGGCTATAGGATGAATACTTGAACTTTATGTGTGACATAAAAGTGGATCAAGTTCAAGTTATAGCCAGAACAGTCTATAGTATAAGGACAAGGTTGGGGACCTTATCCTGGGGACACTATGGACGCGACCCACTTTGTAGAGAACAAACGATGTGATCCTAAATCGTTCATGTGTAGACATGTGAGTGGGGGCGCCCTATGCAATGAATTTGCATAAGACTGGACCGCGCAATAGTCAGTTAGACTTTATAACTCCGTTTACTATCTTAACTGACTATATTCATACGATGACCTAGGTAACTCGATCTTAATCCTGAGCGTTCTATGGACTCCTGTTTATTCGGATTATCCTTAGATTTGCATGGGTGAGAGTGGCTCGAGACTGCCGACTCAATAAGCCTGCCATTTCAGGGATAAAATCGGATAGATAGTTGGAAACATAGTTCTGCAAGATGGAATTCACTCCTACCCGCTTTAGGGATTAGTAGAGAGGTTGTTCCCTTAAGTCATCGACTCGGGTCTTGAACAATGGGCCCACCCTCTCATTGGCCCGAGAGGATTCGGTTTCTTTGGTTGGACCACAAACCAATTGTTCATTAGAGGATCAGTGGGACTTAAGGAACAAGAGGTAATTACAGGGGTAAAATGGTAATCTTGACCCAGCTATAATTACAAACGACCTGTGAAGGATCGACTTACTAATCATGGTTATATCGAGTGGACAGAAATATATCTATAGTGAGGAGAATGCAACCACTGGGCTTTAGTGGAGTGTCCCAGTGGTTAACGAATGTTGATTAGCTAGGCTAAAGAGTTTGGCCGGTTATTCTCGTATCGTTGAAGCTCATGATCTGTAGGTCCATTAGGTCCTCCTTACTAGCTCGGACTAAGCCTTGTAACATTTTGAGAGAAAAGAATTTGAATTGTTCAAATTCGAGTTTGGAAGAAAGCGTTAATTATATGTGATATATTTAACGAATCATAGCTTAATTATGAATTAAAATATGATTAAAAAGAGGTGGATATATTTAAATATGATTTAAATATTGGATCGGTTTATTGCATGAATAAAGATTTATGTTCGGAAAAACGATCGGGATTGGACAATTTATTTAATTTAATATTTAATATTAAATTAAATTAAAAATTAATTAATTAAATTAATTTTTGAATTATTTAATTAATTAAATTAATTTTAATTTAAAATCAATTTAATATTGATTTTTGAATTAAAATTAAATGAAAATTAGAGAATTTTCTTGGATTTTCATAAAATCCAAATTACAACTTGCCCAATCCCTCTCATTTTCAAATTCACCATAATTGGCCACCTCCATCTCAAACCATCCTCATCACACTTAAGTTGTCACTCAAATGAAGCTTAATGAAGCTTTATTTAATGGTGATTTGAGGTGTTTTGAGAGAATTTTGCAGAAAAAAAAGAATTCACGTTTTGTGACCTTTGAGGTCTTTTCTTCCAAATTCTCTCAACCTAGGACCCCACAATCCGTTCTAAGGCCTGAGGATAGTAGGGAAGATCAGAATTGATTTGTCCACGAAGTGTTCGTGTTGAAAATCATCCACCGGGTGAAGAGAATTTGATCTTCAAAGTTGAGTTTTCTATCCTCTCTGCTTTTTCCAAATTTGAGCATGCATTTTATTTTACAAAATTGATCAACTTAGAGTGTTTAAGATCCAAAATTTCTTCCGCTTTCTTAATCTAGACTCTTTCAATTGGTATCAGAGCAATTTTTAGCACTCAATTTGATCAATTGTATTCTGTGGTGGGTGTTTTTTGAAATACAATTTTTTTTGGGCGTCTAAAGTGTTCTTCTGACTTTGGCATTTAAATTGAGCATCAATTTGTGCTTTATTTTTAAATTGCTCAAGTGTGTTGGAGCATTAATGTGTGTAGAATAAGCTGTAAAAGTTTTGGGTCGATCGGAGTTCGGGAAGGCCTTCAATTTGAAGAAAGAAGATTGAAATGTCAAGAAATCAAAACAGAGTTGCTTTGGATTTTTTTACTCTTTCATGATAAAAAGTAAGCTTCAGCCCGTGAATTTGTGGAAGAAAGAGTTGACCAGCCATTTGACCGTTGACTTTGACCGGTTCAATAGTTTTTGGACCGGTTCGGCTCATTTTTGGTCCGGTTCGGGTGGTTTAAGATCGGTTCTAACTATTTCGAGGCCGGTTTTTCCATTTCAGGGGTCCGTTTCATCAATTGGAGGTCCGATTCAGCCTTTTACAGCCCGGTTTAACCTTTTGAAGGTCCGGTTCACACATTTGCAAGCTGGTTCGACCTAAATTCGAAGAGTTCGAAGTGGCTCGATGTTAATTCTAGATTATTATTGTAATAATTTAGTAGTTTGCTTGCATTAGATGCCAAAACCAGTCTACTTTAGTGTGTTTAATTAATTATGCATTGTGAATGTATGTTTTAATTAAAATCCCTGATTATATGTGCATAAAGTATGCCATATAGATTTTAAAATCCCACCATAGGAAGCATGCTCCATGCATTGAAAGTATGTTATAAGTGTTATAATATATTGTATGCATGTTAATTGGGTTTCATAAGAATTAATATAAGAGTTATATTAATTTATGAAACAAATATTATATGTTTTAATTATAATTAATATAAGGGTTATATTAATTAAAAATAAACATATAATTGCTTGCACATTTATTCATGTGATGAATTTGTTATAAATGTATGTTTATTCATGTGATGAATGATGAAATAATTTATAACATAGAAATGCATGTAACCTAAGGTTAATTAATTAGTTTTAAAATGGTTTTAGAACTGGAAATTAATTAGACCTAAGGTTATCTAGTTCTAATAAGATTAGAATTAGAAACCAATAATTTATAAACTTTGATTAAAGAGGACTCGACTAAGGAAGGTTACAGCTAGGTTTGGGGTACTTAAGGATGTGGAAGCGGAACACCCCTACACGAACCGACACAGGGAGTGAATTTAATCCATAGGTTTATAAATTATCTTTCGTGAGTGGCGTTTATTAAATGTTAATAAATTGAACTCATAGACCTAGGTTTATCAAATGGTTAATAGACTTAGGTAATTCCAGTATAATTATTATATTGGTAGACTTAGGTCATATTATTTTAGTCGGGATATGCCTAAGTAAAAGTATACCCAAACTATTTAAAATACTTAGTGGGAGTGAAAAGGTATATATGATATATCAATTTTCTCTTACGCTCTCCACGAAGTTCACACCGTGAGATTTATGCTCGGCCTCGTGATGTCAATAGGGCATCTCCATTCGGATGGTGTTTGCATAAATCAAGAGCAAGGTGAATGGAGAAAGCATTTATAGTAAGTGGGAGAAGGAAGTGTGTCAACACATCCTACGGTCTCCTCCATTAGGTTGGACCGTGAGATTCCCATGTTGCGCCTGTAGGTTGCCCGAAGTAGCACCGTCCATTCGGAGGGATGTAACATGGGATTCGGAACAACTCAAACTCCAGAAAATGATAGGGTCTCTTAGGTCCATTCCCAGCTTTGTCTCTCCAGTTCGGTAACATTGTTGGGGCCGACCTCCGAGGTCTGAAAATGGCGGGTCACACTTACAAGAATTGCTAAATGTTAGTAAGTTCTTGACCAAAGTAGCGATAACTAGAATGTTATAGGAATAAGAGTTATTCTCGGTATTAACATTTAGTCAAGAATGTCTTGGTTCAGTGAAGGAGTGATTGATCGCTCCTCAGTAGCGGTTGCTCGACTCACTTGAAGTATCGTTGCAAAAACAATAATGAGTTTATGGGTACATTATTACTTTTGCTAAATTCTTAAATTGGATAGGTTACAAACAATTCACTAATAGAATTCATTCTTTTCAAAGATGTCGAACTCTTTTATCCAATTACTCGCCTTCAATAAACTTAGCGCGATAATTATGGAACTGGAAATCAAACTTGAATACGATTCTTGTTCTTGATGATCCGAGGTTCGTCTTAACTAAGAATGTCCTTCCTCCCAACTGATCGCAAACCGAATTGTTCGGGATGCTTATGACAGATGGATTAGGGCTAATGAGAAGGCCCGAGTTTATATCTTAGCCATATATCGATGTGTTGTCTAAGAAACATGAGACTATGGTCACCGCAAAGGAGATCATGGGATCATTACTGAGCGATGTTTGGACAACCGTCCCTCATCGGTCCATTATGATGTTTGTCAAATACGCTTTACAACTCCCGTATGAAGGAGGGAGCCTGCATTAGGAGCATGTCCTTGACATGATGACCCACTTCAACGTGGTTTGAAGTAAATGGGCAATCATAGATGAGAGAAGTCGTAACCTTTATTATGGAATCTCTTTCAAAAGTTTCTGCCATTCCGCACAAATGCGGTAATGAATAAAATAGAGTATAACTCGACTACTCTCCTCAACGAGCTGCGACTTTTTGAGTCCCTCATGAAATCAAAAGGAAAAGAGAAGGAGGCAAATGTTGTCACTTGAAGAAGTTCCTAAGAGGATCGTCCTCTCAGGACCAAGTCCGGTGATTCTTATTCTAAGGATAAGGGTATTCGTAAGAAGAAGAAGAAGGACAAAGGGAAGGGACAGACTCCCACACGCAAGGCCAAAGCCACGGAAAATGTTTCCCTTGGTAGTGCAGAGGCGGACCTTTGGAAGAGGAACCGCCCTAAGTACCTTGCGAGAAAGAAAGTCGAGAAAAAAAACAAGGTAAATATGATTTACTCGTTATTGAAACATGTTTAGTGGAACTTGATGATTCCGCTGGATATTAGATTCAGGAGCCACTCACCATGTTTGTTCTTCTTTTCAGGAAACTAATTCCTGGCAGAAGATTGCAGATGGGGAGATAACTCTCAGGGTTGGAACGGGAGAAGTTGTCTCAGCCAAAGCAGTGGGAGCTGTGAAGTTGTTGTTTAGAGATAGATTTATTTTATTAGAAAATGTACTTTTGGTTCCCGAATCAAAAGAAATCTTGTATCTATCTCTTGTTTGCTTGAACATATGTATAAAGTATTTTTGATCATAATGAAGCGTTCATTTGTAAAAGAGGTGTACAAATATGTTCTGCTAAACTTGAAAACAACTTATATGTGTTAAGACCAATCAAATTAAAAGCCATTTTGAACACCGAGATGTTTAAAACAAATAATACTCAAAATAAAAGGCGTAAACTTTCTCCTAGTACCTATCTTTTTGCACTTGAGACTAGGCCACATTAATCTCAATAGGATTGGGAGATTGGTCAAAAGTGGTCTCCTAAGTCGCTTAGAAGACAACTCTTTACCACCATGTGAGTCCCGTCTTGAGGAAAAATGACTAAAAGACCTTTTCCAAAAAGGTTATAGAGTAGAAGAACCCTTGGAACTCGTGCATTCTGATCTTTGTGGTCCTATGAATGTCAAGGCACGAGGAGGGTATGAATACTTCATCAGTTTTATTGATGATTATTCTAGGTATGGTTATCTTTACCTAATGCATCATAAGTCTGAAACCCTTGAAAAGTTCAAGGAATATAAGGCAGAAGTTGAGAACACATTAGGTAAAACGATTAAAACACTTCGATCAGATCGAGGTGGAGAGTATATGGATTTGAGATTCCAAGACTATATGATAGAATATGGAATCTTATCCCAACTCTCAAAGACCTTGCATACACCTCGGCGAATGGTGTATCTGAGAGGAGAAATAGAACCCTGTTAGACATGGTTCGATCCATGATGAGCTACGCTCAGCTGCCTAGTTCGTTTTGGGGATATGCAGTAGAAGCTGCTGTATATATTTTGAACATGGTTCCCTCTAAGAGTGTTTCAGAAACACCCTATGAGTTATGGAAACGGCGTAAAGGGAGTTTACGTCACTTCAGGATTTGGGGATGTCCGACACATGTGTTGGTGTCCAATCCAAAGAAATTGGAACATCGTTCAAAATTATGCCTATTCGTAGGATACTCCAAAGAAACGAAAGGTGGTCTGTTTTATGATCCTCAAGAGGACAAGGTGCTTGTGTCGGCAAACGCCACGTTCTTAGAGGAAGACCACATGAGAGATCATCAGTCTCGTAGCAGGATTGTCTTAAGTGAAATTTCCAGGGAAGCTACAGATAAATCAACAAGAGTTGTTGATGAAACTGGTCCTTCTCAAGAGTTGAGAATGCCTCGACGTAGTGGGAGGGATGTTAGACAACCCGATCGTTACATGGGTTTGACTGAAACCCAAGTCGTCATACCAGATGATGGCGTTGAGGATCCATTGACCTATAAACAGACAATGAATGATATAGATAGGGACGAGTGGATTAAAGCCATGGACCTTGAAATGGAGTCAATGTACTTCAATTCGATCAGGAACTTGTAGATCAACCGGATGGTGAAAGACCTATCGGTTGCAAGTGGATCTACAAGAGAAAATGAGATCAAGCCGGTAAGGTGCAAACCTTTAAGGCTCGACTTGTGGAAAAGGATTATACCCAAAGGGAAGGGGTGGACTATGAAGAAACTTTCTCCCCTGTTGCCATGCTTAAGTCCATTAGAATACTCTTGTCCATTGCCACGTTTTATGACTATGAAATTTGGCAAATGGATGTCAAGACAACCTTTCTAAATGGCAATCTTGAAGAGAGTATCTATATGGATCAACCAGAAGGATTCATAGTTCAGGGTCAAGAGCAAAAGGTTTGCAAGCTTAAACGATCCATCTATGGAACAAGCTTCTAGATCCTGGAATATAAGATTTGATACTGCGATCAAATCTTATGGCTTTGAACAGAATATTGACGAGCCTTGTGTTTACAAAATGATAGTCAATACCACTGTAGCTTTCTTAGTTCTATACGTAGATGATATCTTGCTCATTGGAAATGATGCAGGGTTCCTAACTGGCGTTAAGCAATGGCTAGCAACCCAATTCCAAATGAAAGATTTGGGAGAGGCTCAGTTTGTTCTTGGAATCCAAATCGTTCGGAATCGCAAGAACAAAATGCTAGCATTGTCTCAGGCATCTTATATTGACAAGATGTTAGTTAGATATAAGATGCAAAATTCCAAGAAGGGGTTTTTACCTTTCAGGCGTGGAATTCATTTGTCTAAGGAACAGTGTCCTAAGACAGCTCAAGAAGTTGAGGATATGAGACACATTCCCTATGCATCTGCTATCGGTAGTCTGATGTATGCCATGCTATGTACTCGACCCGACATATGCTATGCAAAGGTGGGAATAGTCACAGATATCGCCTAATCCGAGATATGATCACCGGATCGCCGTTAAGAACATCCTCAAATATCTTAGGAGAACGAGGGACTATATGCTTGTGTATGGTGCAAAGGATTTGATCCTTGCAGGATACACTGACTCTGATTTTCAGACTGATGTGGATTCGAGGAAATCCACGTCAGGATCAGTGTTCACTCCTAACGGAGGAGCTATAGTATGGAGGAGTATAAAGCAAGGTTGTATTGTTGACTCCACCATGGAGGCTGAGTACGTCGCAGCTTGCGAAGCAGCGAAGGAGGTTGTATGGCTTAGGAAGTTCTTGACTGATTTGGAAGTTGTTCCAAATATGAATTTTCCTATCACCCTTTATTGTGATAATAGTGGTGCAGTGGCAAATTCTAAAGAACCTGGAAGCCATAAGCGCGGAAAGCACATAGAGCGCAAATACCATCTCATCAGGGAGATTGTGCAACGAGGAGACGTGATTGTCACGCAGATCGCTTCGGAGCACAACATTGCTGATCCGTTTACAAAGCCCCTCACGCCTAAAGTGTTTGAGGGACACCTAGAGAGTCTAGGACTACGGGTTGTACAAAGAGGGACGCTTTTTTCTTTGCTCAAAGATGTTTTACCCTACAGACGCTTTAGTCCAAATGGGAGATTGTTGGGTTTTATGTCCTAAAACTCGTGGTTTTGTAAATCAATGTATATTCTATATCACAATAAAGTTGTTATTGAAATTTATTCAGTAAAGGTGTTATTGACTATTGTGTATTGTGTAACCTTAATCCAATAAGAGAACCCTTGGCTATAGGATGAATACTTGAACTTTATGTGTGACATAAAAGTGGATCAAGTTCAAGTTATAGCCACAACAGTCTATAGTATAAGGACAGGGTTGGGGACCTTATCCTTGGGACACTATGGACGCGACCCACTTTGTAGAGAACAAACGATGTGATCCTAAATCGTTCATGTGTAGACATGTGAGTGGGGGCGCCCTATGCAATGAGTTTGCATAAGACTCCCGCGCAATAGTCACTTAGACTTTATAACTTCGTTTACTGTCTTAACTGACTATATTCATACGATGACCTAGATAACTCGATCTTAATCCTGAGCATTCTATGGACTCCTGTTTATTCTGATTATCCTTAGATTTGCGGGGTGAGAGTGGCTCGAGACTGCGCCGACTCAATAAGCCCGCCATTTCGGGGATAAAATCGGGTAGATAGTTGGGAACATAGTTCTCGCAAGATGGAATTCACTCCTACCCGCTTTAGGGATTAGTAGAGAGTTTGTTCCCTTGAAATCTTGACTCGGGTCTTGAACAATGGGCCCACCCTCTCATTGGCCCGAGAGGGATTCGGTTTCTTTGGTTGGACCACAAACCAATTGTTCATTAGAGGATCGGTGGGACTTAAGGAACAAGAGGTAATTCAGGAGGTAAAACGGTAATCTTGACCCACCAGTAATTACGAGCGACTTTGTGAAGGATCGACTTACTAATCATGGTTATATCGAGTGGACGTAAATATATCTACAAAGTGAGGAGAATGCAAACCACTGGGCTTTAGTGGAGTGTCCTGTGGTTAATGAATGTTGATTAGCTAGGCTAAAGAGTTTGGCCGGTTATTCTCGTATCGTTGAAGCTCATGATCTATAGGTCCATTAGGTCCTCCTTACTAGCTCGGACTAAACCTTGTAACATTTTGAGAGAAAAGAATTTGAATTGTTCAAATTCGAGTTTGGAAGAAAGCGTTAATTATATGTGATATATTTAATGAATCATAGCTTAATTATGAATTAAACTATGATTAAAAAGAGGTGGATATATTTAAATATGATTTAAATATTGGATCGGTTTATTGCATGAATAAAGATTCATGTTCGGAAAAACGATCGGGATTGGATAATTTATTTAATTTAATATTTAATATTAAAATAAATTAAAAATTAATTAATTAAATTAATTTTTGAATTATTTAATTAATTAAATTAATTTTAATTTAAAATCAATTTAATATTGATTTTTGAATTAAAATTAAATGAAAATTAGAGAATTTTCTTGGATTTTCATAAAATCCAAATTACAACTTGCCCAATCCTCTCATCTTCAAATTCACCAAAATTGGCCACTCATCTCAAACCATCCTCATCACACTTGAGTTGTCACTCAAATGAAGCTTAATGAAGCTTTATTTAATGGTGATTTGAGGTGTTTTGAGAGAATTTTGCAGAAAAAAAAAGAATTCAGGTTTTGTGACCTTTGAGGTCTTTTCTTCCAAATTCTCTCAACCTAGGATCCCACAATCCGTTCTAAGGCCTGAGGATAGTAGGGAAGACTCTAACGGTTGTCCACGAAGTGTTCGTGTTGAAAACCATCCACCGGGTGAAGAGAATTTGATCTTCAAAGTTGAGTTTTCTATCCCTCTGTTTTTCCAGCTTTGAGCATGCATTTTATTTTACAAAATTGATCAACTTAGAGTGTTCAAGATCCAAAATTGCTTCCGCTTTCTTAATCTAGACTCTTTCATTCTTCGCATCATTTTCTTTGTGAAAGATTGCTGCAAAAATAAATTAAGAAAATATAAAGGTCCTCACAACACTCCCTCACAAGTTTACACTCATGTTTGCACTCAATTTTGAGAAAACACAATGATTCTCAATCTCACCTCTCAGAATTTGTATGGAGAAGGCAAGATAATTTGCAATTCAATGGATAAGTGCACACTTTGAAAACAAATAAACTAACTTGACATTTGAAAAATTTAAGGCCATGACTAGATAAATGAAGACGAAGCAATGTAACTCTTGGATAATAACCATTGGCGGGAATTTTTAAACATAAGAGTTACAAATTGAAATCTAATTGCTGAAAACTTCATGTGCAGAAATGTAACTGCCCATTTTTAATATATAACCACCAACTTGTCAAACTTTCAAAGTGTAACATCTAAGATTGAATACCAAATGATTAAATTTAAACATAATGATCAGATCTAATTGGGAATTTTTTGATTTAGCATGCCTTAAAGGCAAAAACAGCAAGAACAAAACAAGAAGTCATGTTCCCGTACAGCAGTTTTTTTCAGAACCAGTTGTAAAAATGCATCATTTTCACCCTCAAGAAAGCTAAATTAGAAAATCTCAAAGAAGACAAAGTTGAAGCTTAGACCCTGATATACAATATTTATGAAGATATCAAAGTGAATTGACATACAAAAATATGAGTTTCGGATAATTTTTGAGAGACTATGAAAACTAGACAGATTGTAGAACAAAAAAAAACTAGAACATAAAAATAAAAAATAAATAAAAGATAAGCGCAAAGGAAACATATATCCGATCTTGAGCCTAAGGTGCTCTGATACCAAATGATGAGAAATTTAAGAGAAATTAGAAATCTAATCTACCTTGTTAACAACAAACAAGACTATTAGATCACAAAACCCAAAAAATCTCAAAATCAAAATGAAATCAAAGAAACCTAAAGATTCTAATGTCAAAATGTTAAGTAACCCTTGATAATTGGATCTAACAACCTTGCTTAAAGAAACAAGACCTTTAAATAACTCAATCTCAAAGACCCCAAAACCAATTTTGAAAATCAACTCAAGGAAAGTAAAACCGGATTACCTTGTCGATCAAATATCTCAAGGCAAGACAACTTACTTGAGATCCGAATCACTCCACAAGCAAGATTGATCAAGTCAAGCTTGAATGATTCTAAGCATGAAACCTAATCTACATAGAATTGCAAAGACATAGCTCAAGGCTATAAAAAATCTCAAAGGCTCATTTTGATTACATTTTCCATCTTTCTTTTTTTTCTCTTCTTTTCTTTTACAAGTTACATGGTTTTATATAGCCTCAAAATTAACCCTAAAGTAACCTATGGTCTATTGAAAGGTTGTAACTTACATCCCCATCAATACCATGATCTCCACTAACTATTTTGTAACCTAAATCATTGAAAACAAAACTTTAAAACCTAAAATTACATCAAAATTCCATAAATCCGAGAATTGATATTTTTAATCACCCTACATAAAGTTTGTAACTTCTCATACTTAAATGGAGCCCCACTTGAAGTAGCTTGAAACCCTTGTTGCATAAATGAAGCTTGACTTGTCTTTAATGAAGCATAAATTGCACTTTAGTTCATTAAATGCATCATTAGTTCAACATAAATGAAGTTTGACAACATTTATTTCAACTCAAGTTTTGAAGCTTTTCTTTGGTCTTGATTGCACGATAGGATTCATCATGCTTACCTTGCATTTCGATTCTCCTGGCTAAATTTCTTCGGAGTCATTTTTGGACATTTCAAGGGTTGCCTCGAATTCTCCCTAGTTTATGATGTCCATCCTTATGAGGATATTCAGTCGTACTAGGAGTCAATTTCCCCGCTTTCCAATGGGATTCCAGGTCACCGTCCTACTTATTTCGCATTTCGAATGCTCCCTTTCCCCTTGGATTTTTATTCTAATGCGCTTACCATGCGCCTTAGACTATCCCTCACGTGGGAGTTTAGGGCTCCAAGGTATTCCTTGGATCATCCCAAGATTGGTTTTTCTTCGGGTTTAGGTTCTCATCCCGATTCAGGACTTTTGTCGCTCTCTTGGAGAGATATTTGGCAACTCAATAGCCATGTAGCTTTATGCTTTCCGTGAACCTTTCCATACGTATGTCGCTTCATTTTGGATAGGGATCCAATGGGAGGAGGACGATTGTTGACCAGGGAGATGGAGATTAGAGGGAAGAAGCATCTGGGCATGTTTGGCACGTGCCCGGTCCGACGCACTAGACCGGTTCAAGTGGTCAGCCTTGGCCTCGACCAAATTGGCCTGGTCGGCCTCAGTCGGATTGCCTTGGTCGGCCTCGGCAGGATTGCCCTGGTCGGCCTCGACCGAACCGGAGTTGAAGTCGAGGCCGAGGCCTGCAACATAGGCCTGGCGCGCGCGCCGGAGGCAGGCCTGCGACTTCTGGCGTGCGCATGAGGGGTCTGCTATGCGCAACCCTCCTCGACCTCAGCACCCTTCACATCATCCTTTTTTTTTTTTTAATTTTGAATCTCAATTTCGAATTTGAAATCCAAGTTTCCCTCAATTTTCTCTTCTTCTCTCCCTATAAATAGGTCTTCATTTCTCTCCACTTCCCACACCATTCTTCTTCTATTCTCTTCTATTTGAGGTAGTTTTACTCTTCCATTTTTCTTTATCTCTTTGCTTGGAATGGATGGTGAATGGTCCGCCACTTCTCATGAGATTAGTGAGTCTTCTTTTGATGAGAAGTCTCATAGTACAAGTTATTATGAGGCTCCATCGTCTTCTGATCACATAGCCAGTGAGTCTTCTGTACATCTTGAGGCGATATCATCCTTGGCAACCGAGGCTCAACTTGAGGAATTGCGGTACAAGTATGATATTCCCTTCGATGTACAATTGAGGGTTCTTGGGTCCTATGATCGTATAGAAGATCCTCCCCTTAGAGAAGTTGCTTTTTACTTTGCGATGTTTAAGTTTGGCGTGCGCCTTCCTTTATCTTTATTTCTGCAAAGCTTTCTAATGTTGGTTGGTTTGGCTTCTGCCCAAATTCTGCCAAATAGCTGGGGTCACCTTATATGTTGTTATGTGTTATGGACAACATATGGTGATGGCAGTCTGCTCACACCTCATGTTTTCATGTCTCTTTACATGCTAAGTTGTAATCCTTCTTTTGGTAGGTTCTTTTATTATTTGAGTTCTTCATGTGGGAAACTGATTGATGGATCCAGTTCGATCCATGGTTGGAAAAATAAATGGTTTCTAGTTAGCGGGAATTGGTTATCACTGTTGGGTTTTATGTCCTAAAACTCGTGGTTTTGTAAACTAAATGTATATTCTATTTTGCAATAAAGTTGTTATTGAAATTTATTCAGTAAAGGTGTTATTGAATAAAGTGAATTGTGTATTGTGTAACCTTAATCCAATAAAGAACCCTTGGCTATAGGATGAATACTTGAACTTTATGTGTGACATAAAAGTGGATCAAGTTCAAGTTATAGCGAGCAGTAATAGTAGTATAAGGATAGGGCTGGGTACCTTATCCTGGGGACACTATGGATGCGACCCACTTTGTAGAGTACAAACGATGTGATCCTAAATCGTTCATGTAGAGACATGCGAGTGGGAGCGTCCTATGCAATGAGTTTGCATAAGACTGGACTGCGAAATAGTCACTTAGACTTTATAACTCCGTTTACTGTCTTAACTGACTATATTCATACGATGACCTAGGTAACTCGATCTTAATCCTGAGCATTCTATGAACTCCTGTTTATTCGGATTATCCTTAGATTTGCATGGGTGAGAGTGGCCCGAGACTACCGACTCAATATGCCTCCCATTTCAGGGATAAAACTGGGTCGATAGCTGAGAACATAGTTCTGCAAGATGGAATTCACTCCTACCCGTTTTAGGGATTAGTAGAGAGGTTGTTCCCTTAAGTGTTGACTCCGGGTCTTGAACAATGGGCCCACCACTTTCATTGGCCCGAGAGGGATTCGGTTTGCTGGTTGGACCACAAACCAATTGTTCATTAGAGGATCAGTGGGACTTAAGGAACAAGAGGTAATTACAGGGGTAAAATGGTAATTTTGCCCAACCAGTCTCTGAACGACTGTGAAGGATCGACTTACTAATCATGGTTTTATCGAGTGGACAGAAATATATCTACAGTGAGGAGAGTGCAACCACTGGGCTTTAGTGGAGTGCCCCGGTGGTTAACGAATGTTGATTAGCTAGGCTAAAGAGTTTGGTCGGTTAATCTCGTATCGTTGGAGCTCATGATCTGTAGGTCCATTAGGTCCTCCTTACTAGCTCAGACTAAGCCTTGTAACTTTTTGAGAGAAAAGAATTTGAATTGTTCAAATTCGGTTTTGGGAGAAATCGTTAATTATATGTGATATATTTAACGAGTCATAGCTTAATTATGAATTAAACTATGATTAATAGGAGGTGGATATATTTAAATATGATTTGAATATTGGATCAATTTATAGCATGAATAAGGATTCATGTTCGAAAAATCGATCGGGATCGGGCAATTTATTTAATTTAATATTTGATATTAAATTAAATTAAAAATTAATTAATTAAATTAATTTTTGAATTATTTAATAAATTAAATTAATTTTAATTTAAAATCAATTTAATATTGATTTTTGAATTAAAATTAAATGAAAATTAGTGGATTTTCATGGATTTTCAATAAAATCCAAAGTCAACTTGCCCAATCCCTCTCATCTTCAAAATTGGCCGAAATTGGCCACCTCCACTTCAATCCATCCTCATCACTATTGAGATGTCACTCTAATGAAGCTTATTGAAGCTTTATATAATGGTGATTTGAGGTATGTTGATAGAATTTTGCAGAAAATTCTAAATTCTCGAATTAGGGACCTTTGAGGTCTTTTCTTCCAAATTCTCTCAACCTAGGATCCCACAATCCGTTCTAAGGCCTGAGGATAGTAGGGAAGACTCTAATGGTTGTCCACGAAGTGTTCGTGTTGAAAACCATCCACCGGGTGAAGAGAATTTGATCTTCAAAGTTGAGTTTTCTATCCCTCTGTTTTTCCAGCTTTGAGCATGCATTTTGTTTTACAAAATTGATCAACTTAGAGTGTTCAAGATCCAAAATTACTTCTGCTTTCTTAATCTAGACACTTTCAATCCCATGGGTCTCAAAATTCTGTCTATGTAGTTTCCACTAAGGTTAGGGATTAATGTGGGTTGCTCTATTTATCATATCCTCTCTTCTTGGAAACAACACTTATATATTGTGACTAACCATATGACGTTTTTCCCTTTTCAGTTCCTGTAGAGTTCCAACGTCCTGCTGTTGTTCGGGCTTTTGTGAGGGTTGTGAAAAGCCTAGGAGCTCCGTCCCGCCTCGGTCTCTCTCTTGTGAGTCAAGAGAATCTCATCAGAATTGGTTGTTGCGCCTTCTCTTTCAGAAGGTTGTGTTTCGTTGCGCCCTCTGCTCGAGACTTATCCAAGGGAGAAGTTACCCTCGGCCGGTCTGATCGGCCTCGATCGGTCTGGTCAGCCAGTCCCTCTACTCCGCTTCCTCTGTCTCTTGTTTTTGTTTATGTATCGTTGGAATTATGTGACTAACGATCATATTGTTTTTGCTTTTCAGATATTCGTTTCTCCTTGTTTGAGAAACAGAAAAGAAGGAAGAGAGCCTCCAGTGGAGCTGGGCCTTCGCAGGCAGAAGAAACGAATTCTTCTATGGGTGGTGCTTCGACGTTCCATCCTTCACATCCCCCTCCTTAGCCTTCGGGAGTGAGTACTCGTCGTACTAGGAGGGACATCACTTCTCATGAAGAGGCTCCTTCTGTACTCTCCCCATTTAGTCTTCTTGAGGGTTACTCTTTTGCGAGCAACGACATGGAGCTTCTGGAGCAAAGCTTTGCACTTTGGAGGGGAATTGGTCAGGACCAACCTTTGGGTTTCAGTGGATCTGATCCTAGAGCGGGAGTTGTAGAAGGAATCCGAGATTTTCGCCATGTGTGTTTCTCCATTCACATATTTTCTTTGTTTCTTTTTCTTGTTTTCTCACCACTAACTCTTTTATTGATTCTTTTCTAGGGTTTTGGAAGTCTTACCATGTCCGCAATTGCAATGACTGAGAAAATCACCTCTCTTCAACAAACCAGTGTTCTCAGAGTTGAGTTGATTCAAGCTCAGGCAAGTGTGAACCAAGCTAATCGCCTCTTGGCTGAAGTTAGAATAGAGCTTGATTCCACCAAAATTGAGCTCGAATCGATCCGTGCTCAACTGGACGAAGCCAAAGCTCATTTAGCCAATGTTGAATACTTGGCAAGAGAATTTAAGAAGACTGACGAGTTCATTGTCATGCAAGATGAGATCTTTGAATCTGGACATGAATGGACCATGAGACGCTTCTCCGAACATCATAAGGGTGTAAGCTGTGAGGTCATTCGAGAAGATTATGCTCATTTCAAGAATGATCCTCTTGCTTTCCCTGACTCAGATAATTCCAATGGTAGTGGAGGAGTTAACGTGAATGAGGACTGACTCCTTTATGTATTTCATTTTTATTTATTTCTTTATCTCAATGTAAGACTCTTTGTTTGTAAGGTTAATGAGAATGTATTTCCTGTTTATCATCCTTGTTTCTCTTGACTATATTTTTAAAGAGGTAAACTCCGATGAACAGAATTACATGGCCTTACTTAATTGAGATAAAGTAATAAACGTGATCCTCACTTATGCATGTTCACCATAAACCAAAATAAGTTACTCACTTTGTATCATCAAGGGGTCAGGTGTGCAGTTTTGTTTTGGCCTAGTTGGCTTTGGCTTGACCTGGTCGTCCTCGGCCAAGCGTGGTCGGCCTCGGCTAGATCTGGTCGGCCTCGGCTAGGTCTGGCCCTGGCTGTTCTGAGTCACATACGAACTTGCACCTTTCAGGTTTTGAGCCTTTATCTTCTTTTTATTTTTTTTCAAGTTTCCCAAGCACTTATTCATTTGTGTTGTTTGATATACAAGTTCATCTATTTTTCATTTGAGTTTTTTATTTGTTCTCACAACAACAATGATCTTCTGTTTTCGATTTAGAATTTTAATAGATGAGTGTTTTATTTTAATAATAATTACTACAACAAAAATGAAACTTATAAGTTACTAAAGGTAATTCATTAGTTGGTTACAAATAATTTAATTATTTATTTATTAATAGAATATGACTTTTATAATTTTTTTTGACACATTATAATGTTAATTTACAATTTGAAAGGTTTAATATAGAATGTTAAAATAAATTGAATATATATAAAAATAAATAAATATATATATATATATTAAAATTCAAATTTTTAAAAATAAAGTGAGTCTTAGTATACATGTTAAGTTTTTTATATAAAAAATTAAATAGTTAAAAATGATTAATTTATTTGTTTCACAAAATATTTTATCGTAAATAATTAACTTTATTTTTTTAAAAAAAAGAATAATTAACTTTCTTTTGTTAATGATTGGAATTCTAATGGTTAATTAGAGGTTTCATTTTAACAACGATTATAATAACAACTAAAGTTATTACCTACAAAAAAAAACATATTCTTATGAAAGTAACTAATTAATTTTTTAGTTCAAGTAATTAATTAGTAGATTTACAAATAATTTGAATATTTATTAATATATTATAATATAAAATATTATAGTTCTAATTAAGATTATAACCCTAGCTTAAAATTAAAATACAAATTATTATTTTAACTTTGAGTTTCACAATTTAAAAAATAAATGACATTGATTAATATAAATGTTATCCAAAAATATTAATCTAAAAGTTACGCTTGTTTGTTTTTTTTAAATAAATATTTTATATTGAATAATTAATTTTAATGTACTTAAATTTGATAGTGAAGTTATACATTTTAAATTAATGTAAATGATGTCTAAATTTATTAATTTATTGAGATTAAAAGAGGAACAATAGTTCAACAAAAATAGTTACATGTAAATGAAGAACCTTACTTTTCAATTGAGTGTGTGTATATATAAAGAATTGTAGATATACATTACAGTGTAAACCCAAACAAATTATATATATATATATATATATATTAAAAATATACTTTTTTAGAGATTTTTTTTAATAAAATTTAGTAGGAAACGATTGAATAAACATATTAAATTTCTTATGGAATTTAAATCAACAGAAAATTAAATTAATAAATAAACAAATATTCCAATTTAAAAACACACACAAAATAACAGTTACTACAAAATAACAAAAAAAAAAGGTAATGAAGAAGAAAATGAATATATGTCAATACACAACTTCCTTAAAATTAAATTGCATTTTACTTAATAGTGGTAAAAATAAAAGATCATATTATTCATCAAAGTTCAAAGTGAAAGTATGGATATGGTTCATACACAACACATGCATTCTATCCTCACTAATGAATATTGTAACATTTAGAAGTATTTTCAAGATTGAAGTGATTTCAAAAGCAATGAAAAAGAACTAAAAAATACACCATAGTAATAATAATGAAAAACAAACAAAACCAAATTGAATTGTTGGAGTTTTCATCTAGCTTCAAGTTCAAGGACCGTTTGCAAAAGCTCTTGGAAAAATCTTCCATCTTCTATTGCCATATGAGCAAGCACTTGGACATCTCATTTTTCTATCAATGTTGGAAGCCAAGGCACTCCAATCATGTTCACACATTCATTCACACAACTAAAAATGTGTTTAGGTTGTTGGTAATGGAAAAAATGGTGGAAGACACTTCATTTTTATAGTTGAAGGTATGGAAAAGTTACAAAAAACTTTTGAAATTCTGTATTAAATTTTAGAATTAAGTATGATTAAAAGCTAAGCTTTAAATGTTAGGAAAATCAAAAGACAAAACCTTAAAATGTTTCTTTAATTCCACCTATTTATCATAACTTTATGGTGTATTTAAATTCACATTTATTTTTAAAATTAACATTTTATCAATTATATTTTTATTAAAATTGTTGTGGGTAAAATTGGACCAACGAAAATGAGTTGGACGAATGGTCGTAGCAGAGGTCCAAATGGGATTAAAAGCCCAATATGGAGTCATAGCGGGTCGAAATCGAACAGGGAAAGAATCGAGATGAGAAAGGACGAGAAGGCGCGCTTGGGCTCTAGCCCATGTGCGTGATTGGCCTCGGCTAGGCCGAGGCCGACCAGGATAGAGCCCCCCTCTTTTGGGCTCTACCCTCGCTCGGTGACACGAAGATGGATTCGGGTTTGGGCCGAAGCCCAAGCCAGTGGTCGGCCTCGACCGAGGCCGACCAGATGCAAGGTCGACCCCTGGACCTTACATCGATCCCACGCGACCCACAAGCTTACATTGAGCCCACTTTCGATCTTTCCTTTGCCTAGTAGGCCACGAAAACCCAGAAAGAACCCTAGAAGAAAGCTATTTAAACTCTCCCAAGAGGGGAGAGAAGGGTAAGTCAATTCTAGTCACCTAAACATAAACTTTTCCCGAATTCTCTCACAAACCCTCTCTGACTTAAGCATCGGAGCTTGTGTGGCTGACACCACACCGGTGTCCAGGTTTTCCTTGTCTTGCAGGCTACGTTCTTCCCCCAAAGAATTACAAATTTGTCGTCGTTTTCACGTGGAGGTCAGATGTGTTCTCCTGTCCAAAATTTGGCAACAACAGTTGGCGCCGTCTGTGGGGAACGACAACGCTTGCTTGGAGAATCTCATACTTGAGTCAATCCTCCTACTAAAAGATGAGTAGTACTTTGGGAAACTTGCATGGCAACAGAGATGGAGATGATTCTGACCAGGATCACCACCCCCGACGAACCAGGGAGACTTCTCCTCCTCGGCCTCGTATTGGCATAGGTCGACCAGATGACAAGGTGGCCGAACTAAATGAGAAAGTCGACAAGATGGATAAGTGCTTGTGGGAGATCTTGGAGAAGTTCGACCAGCAAAGCAATCAGAAAAAGGAAGAACCACCTCTTATGCGAGATCCACGAAAAGGAAAAGCAAAGGAAGAACCACCTCTTATGCTTGAGTTACACTTGTAGCTTGGATAAGTGCTTGTGGGAGATCTTGAAGTTTAGTTTATTTCGTAACTTTTTTTATTTGTTTAAAAGTACGTACTTGAATTAAAATTACTAAACTATCACTAAGAGTATATATATTTAAACTCCAAATCCTACTTCTGAACTAAATAATCAGGAATTGCATGGACATAAAGTGTACAAAGAGAGAGAAATAAAATAAAAAATATATTGGTATTTGAGAATGAGATTTTTTATTTCAATGAGAATGTTATTTTTTGTGTTAACAATTAATTTTCTTTTATAAGAAATTATAGAAACATATCTTGTAAAACTTAAAATTCATTCAATTTTTTTCTTAAACATCTTAAATCTTATAAATAGATGTCGTGACGCATTACTAATATATCAATGTTTTTTTTATATATATTTTTAGTTTTTAATGTTTGACTAAGGTTATGCATTCATATATATGACATAGCCAAATAAAATACCATATAAACATGTGTAAGTGAAAGATTTGTATAATTCTCCAGAGTCCTATCTACGTTTATATGAGTCATCTTTAAGTTTATATGCAATGGTTGATCCAATTTATATGCAAGATAGGAAAGAGAAAGTTGGAGAGAGGGGAGAAGAAAAGACCTCTATTAAAAAAAATTAGGAAAGTTCGATCGTTTGTTTTTTCAATAAATATCATTTATCCAATTTTTCCACCTGAAAAAGTTTGGACTTGATTTTTAATTACGTTTAAAAGTCAGTGGTTTGCAATTATAAAAACTTGTGTAATTAAGGGATGACATGTGTCTAATTTTGGCTCTTGAAATAATAATAATTAATTTTATCTTGATTCAATTTCATGAGTATACTATGTGTTAATTGGATCATTCTTAATTAGTTTGGTTGGATTTGGACTAGCCAACATGATTAGATGAAGTAGATGTCTACTAATTCACTTTATCAATAAGGTTTAATTCTTTACCTCCCTTATGGTAATAGCAAAGTTGATTTTTTAAAAATTTCAAATTTCTTAGTGAAAAAATCATTAACGAACAAATTCTTACAATTAGCGCTTTTACCCCTCATAAAAATTTTAAAAAAAATCATGCTAAATATCACCATATTTAGAATTCTACAAGACAACCAACCAATTATCTAAGCGAGTTGAAAATAAAAACTTGAGAAATTTTAAAACCTATTTGAATGTTTTGTTTAATGATTTTAATCATATATACTTCAAATAAATCTTAGAATTTTAATATCAAACTAAATAATTAATATTTAAAATAATTATATTTAGTAATATTTTGTTTAAATTATTTTTTTAAGGACACTTACAATTATTAAATGTATGATTATTTTAAAATATAAAAAATGAAAAATACACGTGCATTGCACATTGTAATACACTAGTCCTAGAAAATGTTAAAATATTAATTTAGTTTTTAAGCCCCATTTGATGTTGATTTAATTTTTTATTTTTTATTTTTAAAAATTATATTAATCTCTAGTTTGTATAAATGTTATATAAATATGGTAGAAATGCATGTTTTAATTTATTTTTCATGAGTAATTAATTATAATTGGATTATATGAAAAATAAATAGCATGAAGCATGAAATTACTTAGATTAAAATAAAGTGTTATTTTATTAAAGTATTTTGCATAATTCAAATTGTTGAATGTAATTCCAATTAGAAATTATTTGTTGGATTTATAATAAAGTTCGTCGTCATAGGTTAATTGTTTTTATAAAATTTATAAAGGAGTTTTAGAAACCATAACCTATAACAAAGAGTTGCATGCAAACATATGAACTTGGGTTAAATAAGTTTTAAATTGTTTAAAATTAATTTAGAGCTAAGTTTCATTCCAAATAGGATTAGAAGTTCGTCTTACATAGTATTTTAAATAGTTTAAAATAGAGTAGGACAATAGGATATTAGTTATAAGCGAACTCCACTAGTGATGTTCTGTCGAAAGCTGGGGGTACTTAAGCTGACGGTTAACAGAACACCTCCAACCTGGGAACTGACCTGGAACCTGAGTTGAATTAACCATAGTCCTGAGTTATATCTAGTTAATTAAAATGTTTGTTCACCTAGATATAAGGTTAAACGACCTAGTTATAAAAGTTATAATAGGCATAGACTTAGATAGATTCTTTTAGCCAGAATCCGACTAAGTTATAAAGTGAATAAAACTCCCGCAGCGGAAGACGACTTTGAATCGTCGTGGTTTTCATTGTAAAAATAATTCTTAAAATTAATTCTATCCTATAGAACTTAGATTAAACATGCTTTAAAGAAGAAGATGTTGGGGTTTGTGCCCTAAAACTCGTAGTTTATAATTTTGTTCTAATTATTGTAATAAAGTGTTATTATTTCAATAAAGAGTTATTGTTCGTTATTTACGATATTGCCCCTGTTTTAACCCTAAATCCAATAAACTAAATATCTAAAACTGTAAAATGTATAGTGTACATATAAAGGATCTCGGTTCGAGATACAACCTAAAGGGTCTATAGTAAGGGGATAAGGTTTGGGTACCTTACCCTGGTAAAACTATGGATGTGGCCCACTTTGTATATGATACAAATACCGTGATCCTAACGTGATCATGTAGATGACATGTGAGTGGAGATATCCTATGTAATGAGATTACATAAGACCGGACCGCGAAATAATAACCACTAGATGTAACTCCGTTGACTAACTAGGTTTCTATTTCACTAGGATGACCTAGGCAACTTGATCTCAATCCTGAGAAGGCTACGAACTCCTGTTCGCAAGGGATTATCCTTTGACTAGTATGGGTGAGAGTGGCCAGATTCGCCGACTCAATATGCCTGCCTTCTTGGGGACAAGACCGAGTGAGCAGTTGGGGACTTAGCCTAACAAGATGGAATTCACTCTTTCCCACCTACTATGGTAAGTAGATGAATGTTCCCTTAAGTGGTGTCTCCAGAACTTGAACAAAGGGCCCGACCCTCTCATTGGTCCAAGAGGGACTTCTGTTTGTTGGTAGGACCACAAACAAATTGTTCTTTAGAGGAACACTGATACTTAAGGTACAAGATGTAACCTAGGGGTAAAACGGTAATTTGATCTAGGTGGTGTTACAGACATTCGTGAAGGATTGACTTGCTGTTGTTGGTCAATATCTGTGGACACAGACATATATTTGCAGTGAGAAGAGTGCAGCTACGGAACTTTAGTGGAGTGTTCCCGCAATTAACGAATGTTGATTAGGAGGTTAATGAGATTAACCGAGTAATCTTGTATTGTTGGAGCTTCTGATCTGTAGGTCCATTAGGTCCACCTTCAAGCTCGTAAAGGGTTCTTAGATCGTTTGAATTTGAAATGTTCAAATTCATTAGGGAATAAATTTAATGTATATAGATACGATATAATATAAAGTTTTGGAACTATATATTATAAATTTAATGTGAATATGATTCATATTAAATTATCGGAGAGAATTAAATATTTGAAAGACTTCAAATGTTTAATTTAAATGTGAATGTGATTCATATTTAAAACTATAGGTTAAAATTTAATGTGCATTAGATGTGCATTAAGACTATAGGTTAGAGGGTAAATTGATTAAATGTGATTTAATCTAAATTAAATATATGATATTTAATTTAATTTAATTAAATGAGATTTAATTGATTTATTAATAATTAATATGATTAATTATTAATTAAATATTAAATAAAAAAGGAGAACGTGTTAGGAGGACACGTTCCCCATGTCTCCCAACTCCCTAATCGATAGGGAGTGGGGAGTTGCCGTCTGGAGTGCTCTTCTTCTCCTGGTGAGAAGAGGATAATCAATCGATGGAATTCTTGCAATTAATGAATTGTTGAAAAACTATCTTCTCTCTAAAAAAAAATTCTCTCACTCTCCAATTGTTGGATTTCTTCCCACCTAGGGTGATCTAAGTAGATACTCAGAGGATAGGAGGTTCTCACTACTGGTTGTGTCCCTGTGGTGAAGAAAGAACAGAGGAGTTTCTCTATATTCCTATGTTGTTGTACGATTGACAAGGAGTTGCTGAATTGAAACTACAAGGGTAGCCATCTCTGTTCTTTTAGTTTAATTTCTAAATAGCATGTTTGCATGACTAATTTCCATGCCTAATTAGATTAGGATCAAATGTATGCTTATCTCTGTTTTTTTCACCAATGTATTAGTATTTGTGTTCAACCAAAATAAACTTGCAATTACGATTTCAAACCACATTTCTGCTGCTCTAGGGGATCTGATCTCCATCAATTGGTATCAGAGCTATGCTTGTTTTGTTTTGGTTGAAACAAATTTGCATTGGTTAGGTGGGAATTTTATTTTGGTTTGCTGTAAAACTGTTTAGGAAAATTTTGGCCTTAGTTTCTTTTGATTTGATGAAATTAAATGTAAAGGCCCTTGCGTTATGGGAAATTAAGTGCATAAATGAGTCTGTAATCGAGTTGTGAGTTTTTCGGGACCAATTTCGTGCAATTTTGATGAGTATCGAAGGAGTAATTGACGATTGAAGCGGTTGTGTTCGAAGGAAAATGTTGTTGCTGAAGCAACAATGTTGCAATGCTGAGGAACGACGTCGCAATGCCAATGCTCCCTATCGATACGGAAGCTCCAAGGGTCAGCAGCGTTGCAACGCTACCCCGATGCCAGGCGCGCGCGCGAATGAAGCTAGCGTTCCAACGCTACCCTCAGCGTTGCAACGCCCTGACGCCAACTTGAAGCTGCAGACCGGTCTTGTCACACCCCCTCCCGAATCACATGCTAACTTAGCCCGGGAGATCGGCATGAAGCCAACGGACATTGTTACCTCTTAACAATACTGCGACATTACTTTACACGAAAACAAACTATGTTCGCATATGGAACACTTTAAACTTAACACAATGGAATCGGACATCTTTAAGACGTACATGAGGAGAAACTCTTCTCAAGTCTCTCTTGGAAACTAAGATGAGCTAGAACATCCAGAACCACAAACAGTCCAAACCACTAATTAAGCAACCACAACCTCTAAAGCACATACGACTATAACTACATAGTTCTCTTAAAATAATTTACTGAGACATATGGACTTGCTAAACCACACCAACCACGTACAACATATCAAACATGAGAAGCTTCCAGTGAGACTATAGCGAGTTATCGTGCACCGGAGCTCGATCTCTACCGAAAAGTGGGAAAAACACTAAAAGAATGAGCTATAAAGCTCGGTGAGTGACTTGAGTTTAAAAGAAAGCTATTAACTCGTAAATCATATCACCCGCCATTTATGAGCATATGCATCCGTAATCAAGCGTTAAAAGTAATCGTGTAATCATTATAACTTTTCATGAAAACAAGCAAGACAGATTAAAATCTCGTAAGGCATGTGAATGATGTAAACTCTTTTTAAAACATGTCACAATCACGTTGTGTAGGCACGCGCCAAAGATACACCAACGTTTATTCTATGATGTAGTGGGGCCCGCCAAAGACTCCCATCGTCTTTGTCGTGAGTGGGGCCCGCCCAAAGACTCACGGCACAAATACTGTTGTCACGGAGTACACTCAACGTCGACAACAGAATAAGACTGTGTGCACACGGTGACTACATAGCCTCGGGCTCAATATCTCGTAAGATCACATGAAAACATTTGAACATGCCACTATCTCTTTTCTTTTCATAAAACTCAAGCTTACTTAGCTTGTTCATAAAAAGCTGGAAATCTTTAAAACATACTTGCTAGTACATTCTTGCTTGAAATCATCACATTTTCATAAGTTTTGGCAACCATTGGACATATGCTCATGTATAAACTTTATAAAGACTTTTAGGCTCATCATGAACACTTTAAAACATTTCTAAGAAATCATGAATGCTCATAAACAAGTGTTCAAGAAAACAATAAACATCTAAACCATTTCGTTTTAGCAAAACCTTGCATTTCATAAGCATAATACAAGCCTATAAACCATTTTCAAGGTTTGTTTTGTCACTCACAGTGTTAGAACTAAAGTCTTCACCCGTACACTCGACCTTTTGTTCTTGGCCTGTCAAACAAACCAAAACCATGTTTTAGAACCTCGAGCTCATGGTTTTAACTTTAAAACTACAAGAAAACACTCCAACAAAAATTCCAGCATTTAACAGATTTTATGCCCTGTATTCAGATACTCATAACTTCTTCATTACTTATCCAAAAATAATGTACGTTATACCAAACTCTTCCTTGTTGAACCCTCTAAAACTCTTATGAAGACATGAAAATGAGATTCCCAATAGATTGGTTCAGAAATACCTCAAAGCTTCTTTCCCCGGAACCAACTTCTGCTATTCCAGATTCAATTTCTGCTGCAACCCGAAACTTGACCTGCTATTTACAACATCTTCCAGTCATTTTCTATTCACGATTTCTTCATGCAAGTTGTAGGAAATTCAATAAGCTTTCCAACCATACCTAATAGAGCTTCTGATTCCAATTCTACAGGTCAGTACAACCAAAACATCAGAGACTTCTCGGATTTGACAGTAAATTCTGTGTGCTGACTTCCTCTTCATAAATCAGTAGCTTAGGGTCCGAATTTGCTCGAGCATCCTTCACGAATTTTGTTTCAATATGAGTTAACTTGCACGAAACAAAATTTCAGCTCTTACCTCTTTCTGTGGAGCTCGAGATGAACCAAATAGCAGAACATGGCAGAGTGATTACCTTGCTGTTCTACTAAATTGCTTGAGTTCTCTCCCTCTCTTCTTCAATTTCCAGCTGAAACCCTCTTCTTCTTCTTCCTTTAAGCTTCTCCCACGAACCCTCAGCTCCTCTTTGATGAAAATGAGAAGAAAATTGAAGGTTCTTGGTTGTTTAAAAAGAAAAACCAAGGTGGGGGCCCACCTTCCACTTTCTTCTTTTTTTCCTTTTCCTTTTCTTTTCTTTTCTTTTTCCTTCCTTTATCTTTTCATTTCTTACCTTTTCTTTGCAAAACAAAGCAAACTTAGTATATTAAACATTTGTTTCATTTCCTTTTCTTCTTTTGTTTTAAAAGCAATCCAAACCGAAATGGTTTAAACTTTCCTTCCTTGTTTTCCTTTTGCCTTTCACTTCATTTCTTTCCTTTTTAAAACATGGAAAACCAAGTTTTAAACATTCATTTCTTCTTCCTTTTTGTTGTTTGATAATAAGGAGGTTCCAAAGAAAGATCTCAAGGTTTGTGTGCAGGCGCTTTGGTTCGATTTTGGTCTGGTTCGAGCGGTTTGAGCCCGGTTCAAGGAGTTTTGGACCGATTTTGTAATAAGATTAGTGTAATTTTATTATTTTTGCACTTTAGGGGCCAAATTATTCCGGTTTTACAACTATTTTTAAGTTTATGAATGTCATTTAGAATTTTTCTCACCTTAGGGTAAGCATGTTCATGCATTTTATTTGTATAATTGTTATATAAATATGGTAGAAATGCATGATCTAATTTATTTTTCATAAGTATTTATTTATAATTGTTATAATTAGATAATATGAAAAATAAATTGCATGGAGCATGAAATTACTTAGTTTAAAATAAAAGTTATTTTATTTAAGTAATTTTCTTATTCAATTAGTTGAATAATTTTTATAATTCCAATTCGGTTCTATAACATAGTTCCTTGTCATAGGTTAATTATTAAAATTTATAAAAGTTATAAATTAAAGGGGTTTTAGAAACCATAACCTATAACAAAGAATTGCATGCAAACATAGGAACTTGAGTTAAAATTAAATTAGTTTTAAATTGTTTAAAATTAATTTAGACCTAAGTTTTAATTTTCTAATAGGATTAGAAGTTTGTCATACATAGTATTTTAAATAGTTTAAAATATAGTAGGACAATAGGACATTGGTTATAAGGGAACTCTAACGGTGAAGTTCTGTCTAAGGTTGGGGGTACTTAAGCTGACGATTAACGGAACACCTCCTACCGGAGAACTGACCCGGAACTTGAGTTGAATTTACCATAGTCCTGTTTTATATCTGGGTAATTAAAATGTTTATTCACCTAGACATAAGGTTAAAAGTGAAGGGATTTGGAATTCCCGCAGTGGAAGACGTTGTGAAACGTCGTTGATCCGTTGTGTAATTCTATCTTAAAATTGAACTAAACAACTTTAATTCTAGGCTAAACATGCATTAAAGAGAAGAAAAACAGTAAGGATAATGCTACTTACTTGTTGAAAAACTCTTCTTTAACGCTTTCCTCTTCCGGTCACGATCTCTCTCGAACAGACGAACTCCTCGAACACGAACCTCGATCCGAACAGCAAGACACCTCCATAGGGTCTTCTCGGTTGTTCTCAAGAGGTTGAGGGAGAGTAGGTGAGACTCCCTTTGGTTTTGGGTGAGGAGAAGTCTTAGAGAAAATTGAGAGAGAATGGAGAGAATACTTTGCTCTCTTTGGATTAAAATCCAAAAAATGGCAAAATTTTAATGAGATGCCTTTGAATGCACCTATTTATAATGTTGTGTGGTGGAGTTAAAATCTCCACCAATTCACCATTTAACCACAACTATATGATATACAAATCATATTTGCATATTATATAATAATATAAGGTATCTCATACTTTATTATACAAATCTTATTTGCATAATTGTGGATTTTTAAATTAAATCACATTCAATTTAATTTCTCTCAATTCAATTTCTCCAATTAGCACTTATTAATCAATTAGGCTATACAATAGTTTATTATGAATCTCATTCACATCAAACTATATATTATGTCATCTATATCTCATATAAATGAAATAAATACCCAAATAATGAATTTGAATACTTCAAATTCACATCAAACTGTAAAACCTCAATTTGTCCAATTTGAGCCAACCGAGGGACCTAATGGACCTACACGTGATTTGTGCTCCAATGATCCGAGACTAACTCACAAACTCTTTGACCCTTAAGTTATTCAACATTTGTTAGCTACGGTAACACTCCACTAAAGCCCGTAGTTGCACTCTCATCACTGTAGGACAAGTTGTGTCCATTGATATAACCAATACCCGTGAGTCGACCCTTCACTGGTTGTTCGTAGACACTGCTGGGTCAAATTACCATTTTACTCCTGTGTCTACCTCTTGCTCCTTTAATGAACAATTACGTTGTATGGTCCAACCATAAACAACAACCCTCTCAGGCCAATGAGAGAGTGGGGCCCCGTTGTTCAAGCCCTGTAGACAACACTTAAGGGAACAACCCCTCTAGTTTCCCTAAGTCGGGAACGAGTGAATTCCTTCTTGCGAAGTCAAGTTTCCAGCTCCCCACGTGGTCCTGCCCCTGAGAAGATAGGCATATTGGGCGAGCATCAGTGGCCACCCTCACTCGTACTAGTCAAAGGACAAACCCCCGCAGATAGGAGTCCGTAACACGCTCAGGATTAAGGTCGAGTCACTAATGGTCATCTACAAAATTATTAATCCTATACTGTTAACGGTGTTACATCAACAAGTCTAATAATTCACGGTCCGGTCTTATACAATCACATTGCACAGGATGCCCCCACTCGCATGTCAACCACATGAACGAGTCAGATCACCTCGTTTGTATCTTAATACAAAGCGGGCCACATCCACAGCGTATCCAGGATTAGGTCTCCAACCCTATCCATATACATTAGACCGTTCGGGTCATTAAATCGAACGTGATCCTCCCTGTGTGTCCAATACACACCGTTCAAGTTCTAGTTCTCTCATTAATACAATGACCCTAGAGCTTAGTTTATTGGATTAAGTTTATGAAGTATGCGAGACACAAAGTTCAAATAAATAACTCTTATTTATATCATAAGGCTGAAATAAATAACTCTTATTTATTTACAACATGGAATATTACAAACTACACGAGATGAGGACATACATCCCAACAAAAAGACCTAGTTATGATAGTTATAATATGCATAGACTTAGATAGATTCTTTTAGCCAGAATCCGACTAAGTTAAACCTACACCCTAACCTTAGGAGATTTAGTGGGAGAAAACGAGATGTTTGCATCAAGTTTACTCTCACGTCCTCAAGAGTTCACACCGTGAGTTCCATGCTCGACTACGTGTCGTCAATAGGGCGTCCCCCTATGGTAAGTGTTTACATGGTTCAATACCAAGGTGAATGAAGGAAGTATCCATAGTAAATGGGAGCAGGACGCGTGTCAACGTATCCTACAGTCTCCTCCATTAGGTCGCACTGTGAGATTTCTATAGTCCGCCTTCTAGGTTGTCCTGGAACAGCCAATCCCTACGGAGGGCCTTACTATAGGGATCAGAACACCGCGAACTCCAGAAATGGACAGGCAACTGTTGTCTTTCTTAATAGTAGCCTGTTGGCTCGAACCTATTGGATCTGAAAATGGTAGGGTCACATTTACGGGATAAGTTAAGCTAGTTAAACAAGTCCTTGACCAAACAAACGGTAGCTAAGGATCATTGGGACATGAGATGTTCTGGTAGTGAGAATTAGCTGAGATAGTCTCAATTCAGGGGAGGAGTGACTGACCACCCAACGATGGCTTTTGTGTCTAAACCCTTGAAGTATTGTTGCAAAATTAAAGGTTTAATTCAAACACTGGGGTTCTTTAATAATTTTACTAAATTTGATTGGTGTATAATGGGTTAAAGGCATAACTAATTAGAACTATTTTTGAAATTTCAGCATGTCGTCCTAAATTATAGTCTTACTCAAAAGCGAACGTTTAACTGGTGAAAACTATACTACGTGGAAGTCCAACCTGAATACGATTCTTGTTGTTGTGACCTTCGATTTGTATCTTGACTAAGGAATGTCCTCGTGTCCTCGCCAAAAAACGCTCCTCAATCTATTAAGGATGCGTACGACCGCTGGATCAAGGCCAATGATAAGGCAAAGGTCTACATTTTGGCTAGTGTTTCTGAAGTTCTGGCCAAAAAGCACGAGGGCATGGACTCAACTCGTGAGATCATGAGTAAGGCAAAGGTCTATCCCCGAACCATCTTGACCTCGGCTAAGTCCGGGAAGCCGCTTACCGTCCGTCCACTCATCCCAAGAATCAAAATCAAGTCCTTTGAACGAGAATGCGAAAAGCTAAAATCAAAAAAGAGATTTCTTTATCATAAAAATGAATAAGAGGCATTTTGGCTAGTGTTTCTAGATTATTGGAATCATTCAATGAACGATTCATTGAAGGGAATCGAGTCCCGCAGCGGAAGCGATTGTGAATCGCGCGCTCTTGATTTAGTTACAATGATTTTATTTACGAACAAAAACGACTAGATTAAGCATATAAACATAATGGACAGAAAGAAACATTACCTTTTAAGAATCTTTCTTCAAGTGCTCCTCTCTCCCACGATCAAGATCTCAGCAACTGGAACACGAACGGACGAAGACACGACCACTGGATTTTCTCCGTTGTTCTCTAGGTGAGGGAGGAATGTGGGTTCCCTTTAGGAAAGGTGAGGTATATTGTGAGAGAGATGTATATTGTGAGAGAGATGTGTGTTTTGGAACCCTTCCAACAACACAACAAAAAGCTTGAAAAACACTTAACCTAGTTGCATCTCATGCAACTATATATATAGGGAAATAGGATGGAAATGACCATCCTACCCCTCCTTTAATCTCTCTTTAGTATATGGTTTATATGTGAATCTAATTCACATTAAAACTATATATTATATTAATTATATCGTATATAATTGATATAACACCTCATATATGAAATTGAACGCTTCAATTTCATTCCTAACTTTATACCCTCAATATAACCTTGTTGAGCAAACGGAGGGACCTAATGGACCTACAATTCATGAGCTCCAATGATATGGGATTAACTGATCAATCTCTTTGATCCAGTTAATCAATATTCATTAACTACAAGTCACTCCACTATTGACTTGTAGCTGCACTCTTCTCACTTTAGATTATATTGTGTCCACTGATATAATCATTACCCATGAGTCGACCCTTCAAAGGTTGTTCGTAATCACAGCTGGGTCAAATTACCGTTTTACCCCTGTGATTACCTCTTTGTTCCTTAAGCACCACTGATCCTCTAATGAACAACAAATCTAAGGTCCTACCTTAGACTCATACCCTCATAGAGGGCGGGGCCCCGTTGTTCAAGACCTGGAGTCAATTCTTAAGGGAACAACCTATCTAATTCCTTAGTGTAGGAATGAGTGAATTCCATCTTGCACAGTTAAGTTCCCAGCTACCTACGAGGTTTTGTCCCTGAGAAGGTAGGCTTATTGAGTCGGCTATAGGCCACCCTCACCCATACTAGTCTAAGGACAAACCCCTATAAGCAGGAGTTCTTAACTTGCTCAGGATTCAGGTCGAGTCACTAATGTCATCTATAAATTACCAGTCTTATCCTGTTAACGGTGTTACACTGGTTAGACTAATAATTTGCAGTCCGGTCTTGTATGAACTCTTCATACAGGATGCCTCCACTCGCATGTCAACTACATGAATGAGTTAGATTACCTCATTTGTACTAATTACAAAATGGGTCGTATCCATGGTGTTACCAGAATGAGGTTTCCAACCTTATTCTTATACCATAGACCATTTAGGTTATATTCTTGAACACAATCCAAATAGTGTTAACTACACTGATGTTCAAGATATATGTTATAACCTTGGAGCTTTGTTTATTGGATTTATAAATCCAGACTGTAATTCTATAAAAAAAAAAAATCCTTTATTTAATTGATCAAAATTACACAAGTTTAGGGCATAAATCCCAACAATCTCCCACTTGACCTAAAGCTTGTGGAATACTAAAACATTACAGTAATGTAAATACAATAAACTAGGGCATTTAAACCCCTTTGTACAAAATACTCCCACTTGCCCTAGTTGGGGAAGACTTGTAAACCTAGACCTTCTAGGTGACTCTCAAATACTTTAGCCGTGAGAGCCTTTGTAAAAGGATCAACAATGTTGTGCTCTGAGGCTATCTTCGTGACAATCACATCTCCTCTATGCACAATCTCCCGGATGAGATGATACTTCCGCTCTATGTGCTTTCCCCTCTTGTGACTTCGGGGTTCCCTCGAATTTCCCACTGCACCACTGTTATCGCAATACAGTGTGATGGACAAAGTTATATTTGGAACAACTTCAAATTTAGCATGAATTTCCTTAACCAAACGGCCTCCTTAGCTGCTTCACAAGCTGCTACATATTCGACCTTCATGGTGGAATCAGCGATGCATCCTTGCTTGACGCTTCGCCATACTACAACACCTCCGTTAAGAGTGAATACTGACCCTGATATAGATTTCCGAGAATCTTTATCAGTCTGAAAGTCAGAATCCGTGTATCCTGTAAGGATCAGATCCTTAGCCTCATACACAAGCATGTAGTTCCTTGTTCTCCGAAGATACTTAAGGATTGTTTTAACCGCTGTCTAGTGTTCAAGTCCTGGATTGGATTGATACCTCATCGACCATCCCAATCGCAAAAAAGGATGTCGGGCCTAGTACACAACATGGCGTACGTCAGGCTCCCAACAACTGATGCATGAGGAATCCGTCTCATATCCTCAACTCCTTGAGGTGTCTTAGGACACTGTTCCTTAGACAAATGGATTCCATGTCTAAAAGGCAACAAACCCTTTTTTGAATCTTGCATCTTAAACCTTGACAACACTTTGTCTATGTAAGATGCTTGAGACAAGGCTAGTGTTTTATTCTGACGGTTCCGGACAATCTGGATCCCAAGAACAAACTGCGCATCATCCAAATCATTCATTTGGAACTGCGTAGCTAGCCATTCCTTGATGTCAGTAACATAACCTACATCATTCTCAATGAGTAGGATATCATCCACATAGAGAATTAGGAATGCGACAGAACTATTGATGATTTTCTTGTAGACACAAGGTTCATCATCATTCAAGTCAAAACCATAAGATCCGATTGCCTCATCAAATCTTATATTCCAGACCTGCAGGCTTGTTTGATCCATAAATTGACCTTTTAAGCTCGCAAACCTTTTGCTCTTGTTCTGGTTCAGTGAACCCTTTGGGTTGGTCCATGTAGATGTTTTTCTCAAGATTGCCATTCAAAAAGGCTGTCTTGACATCCATTTGCCATACCTCAAAGTCATAATATGCGGCAATGGCAAGAAGGATACAGATAGACTTTACCATAGCAACAGGTGAAAATGTCTCCTCATAGTCAACCCCTTCAACCTGGGTATAACCCTTTGCTACTAGTCTAGCTTTAAAGGTTTGCACCTTCCCATCTACACCACGTTTTCTCTTGTAGATCCACTTACAACCTATAGGTTTTACCACATCAGGCTTATCTACAAGATCCCAAAGAGAATTGAAGTACATAGACTCCATTTCTTGGTCCATGGCTATGACCCATTTGTCTTTGTCTTTGTCAACCATTGCTTGATTATAAGTTAGTGGATCCTCGTAGTTGTCATCTGGTATAACAACTTGGGTTTCAACTAAACCCATTTAACGGTCAGGCTGTATTACAACCCTCCCACTACGTCGAGACATACTCAAATCTTGAGATGGACTCTCTTGACTAGACAAACTAGTATCAACAACTCTTTTTGGCGTACTAGTGTTCTTAGCAACCTTTGCTATTGTTCCGTCTAACTCACTCAACATTACTTTACTTTTTGGTTTGTGGTCTCTTATGTGGTCCTCCTCTAAGAAAATGACATTTGTCGACACAAAAACCTTATCTTCCTTAGGATCATAGAATAAACCACCTCTTGTTTCTTTTGGGTATCTTACGAATAGGCATAAATTTGAACGTGAATCCAACTTCTTTGGATTTGTCACAAGGACATGTGCTGGATAGCCCCAAATTCTGAAATGACATAAACTACCTTTACGTCCTTTCCAGAGTTCAAAAGGTGTTTCAGAAACACTTTTTGAGGGCACATTAATTAAAATGTATCTCATAGCCTCCATCTGCGTAACTCCAAAAGGAACTAGGGAGATGAGCATAACTCATCATTGATCGAACCATGTCCAACAAGTTTCTATTTCTCCTTTCTGATACACCATTTTACTGTGGTGTGCCGGGAGTTGAGAGTTAGGATGCAATTCCATGTTCTATCATATAGTTCTGGAATTTTAAATCCATGTACTCTCCACCTCGATCCGATCAAAGTGTTTTAATAGTTTTACCTAATTGATTTTCAACCTCAGTCTTGAATTCCTTAAACTTTTCAAGTGCTTCAGACTTGTGGTGCATTAGGTAAATATGCCCAAATCTAGAATAATCATCTATAAATGAGATGAAATATTCACATCCTCCCCTGACTTTAACATTCATTGGACCACAAAGGTCTGAATGTATAAGCTCAAGAGGTTCTTTGGCTCTATAACCTTTTCCACTAAAAGGTCTTTTAGTCATTTTGCCTTATAGGCAAGATTCACATACAGGTAAAGTATTTTCTTCTAACTCATTTAGAAGTCAATTCCTTACCAATCTCTCAATCCTATTGAGATTAATGTGACCCAATCTTAATGCCAAAGATGAGCATGTTCTTTAGGAGAAATTTTACGTTTCTTAGTTTGTGCGTTTGCGGTTTTAAATAATTCAGTGTTCAAAACCATTTTGACTGAATTAGGCCTTAAAACATACAACCCATTTTCTAATGAAGCTGAACATATTTCTATATCTTTCTTCAAAATAAACACTTTATTCATAGAGAAAGAAACAGAAATACATTATTTTATAAGGCAAGAAATGGAAATAAGGTTTCTAGTAAACCCTGGTATCACTAATATATTGTCCAACAATACATATTTCTTGCCAAAATAAAGCTTCATCGTGCCTACTGCTACAACTGAGACGACTTCTCCATTTCCAACCCGGAGCGTTATCTCTCCTTGTTGTAGCTGCTGCTAGGAATCAATTCCCTGAAAAGAAGAGTAAACATGATTAGTGGCGCCTGAATCAAGTATCCAAGCAGTTTTATCATTATCCACTAAACAAGCTTCTAGGCAAAGTAAATCATATTTACCTTCCTTCTTCTTTTCTGCAATATACTTTGGACAGTTCTGTTTCCAATGCCCGTCTTCGTTGCGGTGGAAACACTTTCCTTTGTCGCAAGAACTTTGACTTTCTTGCCCTTCCAGGCGCGACTTTGTCACTGTTTCTCTTACCAACCTTCTTCATGTTCTTCTTCTTCCCTTTCGGGTTAGAAGAAGTTGAAAATCGCTTTTTGTCCTGCAGGTCGAACCTCTCGTGATAACTCCTACCGCAACATTTGCCTCACCTTTCGATCCCTGAATTTTCATCAAAGATTCAAAGGTCTGGAGTTCATTCAGAAGGGTGGTAAGGTTAAAAGTAAGCTTGTTCATAACAACATTACTTCTAAATTGCAGGAAACTGTATGGATGCTGACCTGGCTTGACTGATCGATGGAAGCACCATTCGACTCCGCGACCAGGACATGATCCCGAACAGATGTACCCTCTGGCATCCTTGAGTTAAATATGTACTTTAGGGCATTATGTCAGGCCTGTGTGGACTGTTGTCCAAACATACCCTGCACAGAATCCATGATTTCCTTTGCGGTAATCATGCTCTCATGCTTCTTGGCTAATATGTCAGACATACTTACCAGCATGTAGACCTTGGCCTTATCATTGGCCTTGATCCATCGATTATATGCATCACGAACATTTCGTGACGCATTCGAGCCTGGCACCTGAGGACACTCCTCAGTCAGCACAAACTTCAGATCATCCACTACCAATATAGTGTTGAGTTTGTTTTTCCATGTCATCATATTCTCTCCGGTTAACTTTTCCGCACCCAATAAGGAAATTATAGAGCTAGACATTTTTGCTAAAAATTTACAAACAAACTTGTATGAGTTTCTTGCTATAACTCTAATCCAATCATGTTTTAGCTAATTATCAAATGATTCCTAGGTCATTTATAATTTGCAATGATACTCCAAAGGTTTAGAATGTATGACACCGAAGGGTAATAAAAAACACTCCTCCTCTGGATCAAGACACTCTTGACCAAAACCTAATACTGGAATAACTCTTATTCCCATAGGTTTTAGTTACCATTTTTCGGTCAGGATACATACACAATTTATGTACCCCGTGAGTGTAACCCTCTGTCTTTAGATCCCAGAGTCTCCATCCAATAAAATCCGCCGAAGGGAGGACTAGATTGAAAATAGTCTAAGGAAATCTTTATCCCTTTCGGGTGTCTACTGTGTTCGATCCCCAATGATCAAGCCCTCCAAAGGGGTTGTCTGGTCCAGGCCAAACTAGCAGGCTGACCATAGTGATCTAATGGTGTAAACCGACAAAAGAGACCGTAGGTTTTGTTTTCACTAAACCTGCTCCCACTCACTATAAGTACCCTCTCCATTCACCTTGATATTGACTCATACAAACACCATCCGAAGGGGGACGCTTCCGTTTGCGCCACGAGGCCAAGTATGAGTCTCACGGTGTGAATTTCCCGGAGATAGCGTAGGTGAAAAAATATGTATCTCATACACTTTTCCTCCCACTGAATACTTTAAAGTTTATAGGAATCTTACTTAGGCTAAAACCCGACTAATTGTTTTACCTAACTCTATCAATATAACTCTTATATCGATAATCAATATAACTCTTATATCGATAATCAATATAACTCTTATATTGATTTTACACTAAGTTTGTTAATATAACTCCTTATATTAAACCTAGGATTTCTAGTTTATTAACCCCTTAATAAACTCATTTGACGCCATCTTGTAATTTATAAACTCTCTCGATTAAATTTCACTCCCAGGTCAGTTCCCAGGTAGGGGTGTTCCGTTTCCGTCAACTTAAATACCCCAGCCTAGACAGAACTTTCCTTAGACAGAGTTCCTCTTTTAATCATAGCTTATAAATTACTTGGTTCCTAATTCTAATCTAATTAGAACTAGATAACCTAAGGTCTATTATTTCCAAGTTCTAAACACTTTAAAACTAATAATTAACCTTGGGTGACATGCATACTATGTTATAGTGCTTGATCATTCATCACAGGAATAATAAGACATTCATAGCATAATCATCTCATGATATATAATGCATGTCAATGTTGTCCATAAATTAATATAACAACTTTATATTAATTAATCATGCAAACTATATAATATAACTCTTTATATTATAAATGATGCATGAAAATGCTTAACCTAAGGTGGGATTTCTAAAATAAAAGCATACATTATACATGACAATAATTACACAACAATTGCATAATTTAAATAGCAAAATTAGACCAATTTTGGCACCATAAAATTTAATTTTAAATAATATAATCTAATTATATTAATTAAAATTAATTAATTAAATATAAAACATTTTTATATTTAATATATAATTAAAAATCCATTTCTGCCCGTTGATGGAATGCACGAAACGTCTCTGGCGTTGCAACGCTGCTTCTTGTCTTTTTCGCGGTTGAAATAGCGCTATTGCGCCAACGCCGATGATAAGCGTTACACCAACGCTGTCGTCTCTCGCTCTTCCTTCATGGCGCAACGTTGCAACGCTTCACATAGACAACAAATGGAATCCGCTATTCCTTGCTCGTTTTCACCCCGATCTTCTCAGCAACCACTTTGGCTCGATCGACACGGACTTACAGACTCGATTTACAATTAAATTTACTCAAAACATCGGGCATTTACATTGAACGATTCAATGGAAATTGTAAATCTAAGTGCCAAAATCGAAACCATCTAATTTGCAAAACCGTTCATACATCTCATGCAAAAACAGTAAATCCCACCTTGTTCTTGAAAAATCCAGTCCCGCAGCGGAAGTGAATCGAGTCGCGCAGCGGAAGCGATTGTGAATCACACACTCTTGATTTAGTTACAACGATTTAATTCAAGAACAAAACTAACTAGATTAAGCATATAAACATAATGGACAACAATAAACATTACCTTTGAAGAACCTTTCTTCAAGTGCTCCTCTCTCCCACGATCACGATCTCAGCCACTGGCACACGAACGGACGAAGACACGACCACTGGATCTTTTCCATTGTTCTCTAGCTGAGGGAGGAATGTGGGTTGCCTTTAGGAGAGGTGAGATATTTTGTGAGAGAGATGTGTGTTTTGGAACCCTTCCAACAACACAACAAAAAGCTTGAAAAACACTTAACCTAGTTGCATCTCATGTAACCATATATATAGGGAAATAGGATGGAAATGATCATCCTACCCCTCCTTTAATCCCTCTTTAGTATATAGTTTATATGTGAATCTAATTCACATTAAAACTATATATTATAATAATTATATCGTATATAATTGATATAACACCTCATATATGAAATTGAACGCTTCAATTTCATTCCTAACTTTATACCCTCAATATAACCTTGTTGAGCCAACGGAGGGACCTAATGGACCAACAGTTCACGAGCTCCAATGATATGAGATTAACTGATCAAACTCTTTGTCCCAGTTAATCAATATTCATTAACTATAAGTCACTCCACTATAGACTTGTAGCTGCACTCTCCTCACTGTAGATAATATTGTGTCCACTGATATAGTCACTACCCATGAATCAACCCTTCATAGGTTGTTCGTAATTACAGCTGGGTCAAATTACCGTTTTACCCCTGTGATTACCTCTTTGTTCCTTAAGCACCACTGATCCTCTAATGAACAACAAATCTAAGGTCCTACCTTAGACTCATACCCTCATAGAGGGTGGGGCCCCGTTGTTCAATACCTGAAGTCAGTTCTTAAGGCAACAACCTATCTAATTCCTTAGTGTAGGAATGAGTGAATTTCATCTTGCACAGTTAAGTTCCCAGCTACCTACGAGGTTTTATCCCTGAGAAGGTAGGCTTATTGAGTCCGCTACAGGCCACTCTCACCCAACTAGTCTAAGGACAAACCCCCATAAGTAGGAGTTCTTAACTTGCTCAGGATTCAGGTCGAGACACTAATGCCATCTATAAATTACCAGTCTTATCCTGTTAACGGTGTTACACTGGTTAGACTAATAATTTGCGGTCTGGTCTTGTATGAACTCTTCATATAGGATGCCCCCACTTGCATGTCAACTACATGAATGAGTTGGATTACCTCATTTGTACTAATTACAAAATAGGCCGCATCCATGGTGTTACCAGAATGACGTTTCCAACCTTATTCTTATACCATAGACCATTTAGGTTATATTCTTGAACACAATCCAAATAGTGTCAACTACACTGATGTTCAAGATATATGTTATAACTTTGGAGCTTAGTTTATTGGATTTATAAAGCAAGACTGTAATTCTATCAAAACAAATAACCCTTTATTTAATTGATTAAAATTACACAAGTTTAGGGCATAAATCCCAACAATCTCCCACTTGACCTAAAGCTTGTGGAGTACGAAAATATTATAGTAACGTAAATATAATAAACTAGGGCATTAAAACCCCTTTGTACAAAATACTCCCACTTGCCCTAGTTAGGGAAGACTTGTAAACCTAGACCTTCTAAGTGACTCTCAAATACTTTAGCCGTGGGAGCTTTTGTAAAAGGATCAACAATGTTATGCTCTGAAGCTATCTTCGTGAAGATCACGTCTCCTCTATGCACGATCTCCCGGATGAGATGATACTTTCGCTCTATGTGCTTTCTCCTCTTGTGACTTCGGGGTTCCCTCGAATTTTCCACTGCACCACTGTTATCGCAATACAGTGTGATGGGCAAAGTCATATTTGGAACAACTTCTAAATTTAGCATGAATTTCCTTAACCAAACGACCTCTTTAGCTGCTTCATAAGTTGCTACATATTCGACCTCCATGGTGGAATCAACGATGCATCCTTGCTTGATGCTTCACCATACTACAACTCCTCCGTTAAGAGTGAATACTGGCCCTGATGTAGATTTTCGAGAATCTTTATCAGTTTGAAAGTCAGAATCCGTGTATCCTGTAAGGATCAGGTCCTTAGCCCCATACACAAGCATGTAGTTCCTTGTTCTCAGAAGATACTTAAGGATTGTTTTAACCGCTGTCCAGTGCTCAAGTCCTGGATTGGATTGATACCTACTGACCATCCCAACTGCAAAACAGATATCAGGCCTAGTACACAACATGGCGTACATCAGGCTCCCAACAGCTGATGCATAAGGAATCCGTCTCATATCCTCAACTCCTTGAGGTGTCTTAGGACACTGTTCCTTAGACAAAAGGATTCCATGTCTAAAAGGCAACAAACCCTTTTTGGAATCTTGTATCTTAAACCTTGACAACACTTTGTCTATGTAAGATGCTTGAGAAAAAGGCTAGTGTTTGATTCTTGCGGTTCCGGACAATCTGGATCCCAAGAACAAACTGTGCCTCACCCAAATCTTTCATTTGGAATTGAGTAGCTAGCCAATCCTTAATGTCAGTAAGATAACCTACATCATTCCCAATGAGTAGGATATCATCCACATAGAGAATTATGAATGCGACAGAACTATTGATGATTTTTTTGTAGACACAAGGTTAATCATCATTCTGGTCAAAACCATAAGATCTGATTGCCTCATCAAATATTATATTCCAGGACCTAGAGGCTTGTTTCAGTCCATAAATTGACCTTTTAAGCCTGTAGACCTTTTGCTCTTGTCCTGGTTTGATGAACCCTTTGGGTTAGTTCATGTAGATGTTTTCCTCAAGATTGCCATTCAAAAAGGCTATCTTGACATCCATTTGTCATACCTCATAGTCATAATATGCGGCAGTGGCAAGAAGGATACAAATAGACTTTACCATAGCAACAGGTGAAAAGGTCTCCTCATAGTAAACCCCTTCAATCTGGGTATAACCCTTTGCTACTAGTCTAGCTTTAAAGGTTTGCACCTTCCCATCTACACCACGCTTCCTCTTGTAGATCCACTTACAACCTATAGTTTTACCCCATCAGGCTTATCTACAAGATCCCAAACAGAATTGAAGTACATAGACTCCTTTTCTTGGTCCATGGCTATGACCCATTTGTCTTTGTCTTTGTCAACCATTGCTTGATTATAAGTCAATGGATCCTCGCAGTTGTCATCTGGTATAACAACTTGGGTTTCAGCTAAACCCATTTAACGGTTAGGCTGTATTACAACCCTCCCACTACGTCGAGGCATACTCAACTCTTGAGATGGACTCTCTTGACTAGACAAACTAGTATCAACAACTCTTGTTGACGTACAAGTGTTCTTAGCAATCTTTGGATTTGTCACAAGCACATGTGCTGGACAACCCCATATCCTGAAGTGACATAAACTACCTTTACGTCCTTTCCAGAGTTCAAAAGGTGTTTCAGAAACACTTTTTGAGGGCACATTATTCAAAATGTATACTGCAGTCTCCACTGCATAACCCCAAAAGGAACTAGAGAGATGAGCATAACTCATCATTGATCGAACCATGTCCAACAAGGTTCTATTTCTCCTTTCCGATACACCGTTTTGTTGTGGTGTGCCAGAGCTGAGAGTTGGGATGTAATTCCATGTTCTATCATATAGTTCTGAATTTTAAATCCATGTACTCTCCACCTCGATCCGATCGAAGTGTTTTAATAGTTTTACCTAATTGATTTTCAACCTCAGTCTTGAATTCCTTGAACTTTTCAAGTGCTCCAGACTTATGGTGCATTAGGTAAATATGCCAAAATCTAGAATAATCATCTATAAATGAGATGAAATATTCACATCCTCCCCTGGCTTTAACATTCATTGGACCACAAAGGTCTTTTAGTCATTTTGCCTTCTAGGCAGGATTCACATACAGGTAAAGTATTTTCTTCTAACTCATTTAGAAGTCCATTCTTTACCAATCTCTCAATCCTATTGAGATTAATGTGACCCAATCTTAGATGCCAAAGATGAGCATTTTCTTTAGGAGAAATTTTACGTTTCTTAGTTTGTGCATTTGCAGTTTTAAATAATTCAGTGTTCAAAACCATTTTGACTGAATTAGGCCTTAAAACATACAACTCATTGTCTAATGAAGCTTAACATATTTCTATACCTTTCTTCAAAATAAACACTTTATTCATAGAGAAGGAAACAGAAATACATTGTTTTATAAGGCAAGAAATGGAAATAAGGTTTCTAGTAAACCCTGGTATCACTAATATATTGTCCAATAATACATATTTCTTGCCAAAATAAAGTTTCATCGTGTCTACTGCTACAGCTGAGACGACTTCTCCATTTCCAACCTAGAGCGTTATCTCTCCATGTTGTAGCTGCTGCCAGGAATCAATTCCCTGAAAAGAAGAGTAAACATGATTAGTGGCGCCTGAATCAAGTATCCAAGCAGTTTTATCATTATCCACTAAACAAGCTTCTAGGAAAAGTAAATCATATTTACCTTCCTTCTTCTTTTTCTCGCAATGTACTTGGACGATTCGCTTCCAATGCCCGCTTTTTGTTGCGGAGAAACACATTCCTTTGTCAAGAACGTCTTTGACTTTCTTGCCCTTCCAGGCGCGACTTTGTCACTGTTTCCTTTACCAACCTTCTTCATGTTCTTCTTCTTCTTCCTTTCGGGTTAGAAGAAGATGAAGCCACTATTTTTGTCCTAGAGGTCGAACCTCTGTGATAACTCCTACTGGTAATATTTGCCTCACCTTTCGATCCCTGAATTTTCATCAAATATTGAAAGGTCTGGAGTTCATTCAGAAGGGAGGTAAGGTTAAAAGTAAGCTTGTTCATAACAACATTACTTCTAAACTGCAGGAAACTATCTGGAAGGGTTTCCAAAATGAAGCTGACCTGGCTTAACTCATCGATGGAAGCACCATTCGACTCTGCGATGTTAAAGTGCACCATCATATCCAGGACATGATCCCGAACAGATGTACCCTCTGGCATCCTTGAGTTAAATATGTACTTTAGGGCATTATGTCGGGCCTGTGTGGACTGTTGTCCAAACATACCCTGCACAAAATCCATGATTTCCTTGGCGGTAATCATGCCCTCATGATTCTTGGCTTATATGTCAGACATACTTGCCAACATGTAAACCTTGGCCTTATCATTGGTATTGATCCATCGATCATATGCATCACGAACATTTCGTGACGCATTCGAGCCTTGCACCTGAGGACACTCCTCAGTCAGCACAAACTTCAGATCATCCACTACCAATATAGTGTTGAGTTTGTTTTTCTATGTCATCATATTCTCTCCGGTTAACTTCCACACCCAATAAGGAAATTATAGAGATAAACAGTTTTGCTTAAAATTTACAAACAAACTTGTATGTGTTTCTTGCTATAACTCTAATCCGATCATGTTTTAGCTAATTATCAAATGATTCCTTGGTCATTTATAATTTCCAATGATACTCAAAAAGTTTAGAATGTATGACACCGAAGGGTAATTAAAGACACTCCTCCTCTGGATTAAGATACTCTTGACCAAAACCTAATACCAAAATAACTCTTATTCCTATAGGTTTTAGTTACCATTTTTCGATAAGGATACATATACAACTTATGTTTCCCGTGAGTGTAACCCTCTGTATTTAGATCCCAGAGTCTCCATCCAATAAAATCCGCCGACGGGAGGGCTAGATTGAAAAATAGTCTAAGAAAATCTTTATCCCTTTCGGGTGTCTACTATGTTCGATCCCCTATGATCAAACCCTCCAAAGGGATTGTCTGGTCCAGGCCAAACCCATAGTGGTCTACCGACAAAAGAGACCGTAGGTTTTGTTTTCACTAAACCTGCTCCCACTCACTATAAGTACCCTCTCCATTCACCTTGATATTGACTCATACAAACACCATCCGAAGGGGGACGCTCCCGTTTGCGCCACAAGGCAAAGTATGAGTCTCACGGTGTGAACTTACCGGAGATAGCGTAGGTGAAAAAATATGTATCTCATACACTTTTCCTCCCACTGAATACTTTAAAGTTTATAGGAATCTTACTTAGGCTAAAACCTGGCTAATGGTTTTACCTAACTCTATCAATATAACTCTTATATCGATAATCAATATAACTCTTATATTGATTTTATCCTAAGTTTGTTAATATAACTCCTTATATTAAACCTAGGATTTCTAGTTTATTAACCCCTTAATAAACCTCATTGACGCTTGTCAAATTTATAAACTCTCTGATTAAATTTCACTCCTAGGTCAGCTCTGGTAGGGTGTTCTTTTTCATGTTAGCTTAAATACCACACAGCTTAGACAGAACTTTCCTTAGACAGAGTTCCTCTTTTAATCATAGCTTATAAATTACTTGGTTCCTAATTCTAATCTAATTAGAACTAGATAACCTAAGGTCTATTATTTTCTAGTTCTAAACACTTTAAAACTAATAATTAACCTTAGGTGACATGCATACTATATTATAGTGCTTGATCATTCATCACATGAATAATAAGACATTCATAGCATAATCATCTCATGATATATAATGAATGTCAATGTTGTCCATAAATTAATATAACAACTTTATATTAATTAATCATGCAAACTATATAATATAACTCTTTATATTATAAATGATGCATGAAAATGCTTAACCTAAGGTGAGATTTCTAAAATAAAAGCATACATTATGCATGGCAATAATTACACAACAATTGCATAATTTAAATAGCAAAATTAGACCAATTTTGGTACCCTAAAATTTAATTTTAAATAATATAATCTAATTATATTAATTAAAATTAATTAATTAAATATAAATTAAATATAAAACGATTTAAAGTGTTCAATTTCATATATGAGGTGTTATATCAATTATATACGATATAATTAATATAATATATAGTTTTAATGTGAATTAGATTCACATATAAACTATATACTAAAGAGAGATTAAAGGAGGGGTAGGATGGTCATTTCCATCCTATTTCCCTATATATATGGTTGCATGAGATGCAACTAGGTTAAGTGTTTTTCAAGCTTTTTGTTGTGTTGTTGGAAGGTTCCCAAACACACATCTCTCTCACAAAATACCTCACCTCTCTCTCTGGGAACCCACATTCCTCCTCACCTAGAAACAACGGAGAAGATCCAGTGGTCGTGTCTTCTTAATGCATTAGTGTTCGATTCTTTGAGATCGTGATCGTGATCGGAGAGAGAGCACTTGAAGAAAGGTTCTTCAAAGGTAATGTTTCTTGTTGTCCATTATGTTTATATGCTTAATCTAGTTAATTTTGTTCTTGAATTAAATCATTGTAACTAAATCAAGAGCGCGCGATTCACAATCGCTTCCACTATATACTTCAATTGAAGGGAATTGAGTCCCTAAGCTGAAGCGATTGTGAATCACGCGCTCTTGATTTAGTTACAACGATTTAATTCAAGAAAGTAAACAACTAGATTAAGCATAGAACAGAATGGACAACCAGAAACATTACCTTTGAAGAACCTTTCTTCAAGTGCTCTTGTCTCCCATGATCACGATCTCAGCAACTGGAACAAGAACGGACGAAGACACGACCACTGGATCTTCTCCGTTGTTCTTTAGGTGAGGCAGGAATGTGGGTTCCCTTTATGAGAGGTGAGGTATTTTGTGAGAGAGATGTGTGTTTTGGAACCCTTCCAACAACACAACAAATGCTTGGAATCACTTAACCTAGTTGCATCTCATGCAACCATATATATAGGGAAATAAGATGGAAATGACCACCCTACCCCTCCTTTATTCTCTCTTTAGTATATAGTTTATATACGAATCTAATTCACATTAAAACTATATATTATATCAATTATATCATATATAATTTATATAACACCTCATGTATGAAATTGAACACTTCAATTTCATTCATAACTTTATACCCTCAATATTACCATGTTGAGCCAACGGAGGGACCTAATGGACCTACAGTTCATGAGCTTCAATGATATGAGATTGACTCATCAAACTCTTTGATCCAGTTAATCAATATTCATTAACTACAAGTTACTCCGCTATAGACTTGTAGTTGCACTCTCCTCACTGTAGATAATATTGTGTCCACTGATATAGTCATTACCCATGAGTCGACCCTTCACAGGTTGTTCGTAATTACAGCTGGATCAAATTATCGTTTTACCCCTATGATTACCTCTTTGTTCCTTAAGCACCACTGATCCTCTAATGAACAACAAATCTAAGGTCCTACCTTAGACTCATACCCTCATAGAGGGCGGGGCCCCGTTGTTCAAGACTTGGAGTCAGTTCTTAAGGGAACAACCTATCTAATTCCTTAGTGTAGGAATGAGTGAATTCCATCTTGCACAGTTAAGTTCCCTACCTACGAGGTTCTATCCCTGAGAAGGTAGGCTTATTGAGTCGGCTACAGGCCACTCCACCCATACTAGTCTAAGGACAAACCCCTATAAGCAAGAGTTCTTAACTTGCTCAGGATTCAGGTCGAGTCACTAATGCCATCTATAAATTATCGTTCTTAACCTGTTAACGGTGTTACACTGGTTAGACTAATAATTTGCGGTCCGGTCTTGTATGAACTCTTCATACAAGATGCCCCCACTCGCATGTCAACTACATGAATGAGTTGGATTACCTCATTTGTACTAATTACAAAGTGGGCCGCATCCATGGTGTTACCAGAATGAGGTTTCCAACCTTATTCTTATACCATAGACCATTTAGGTTATATTCTTGAACTCAACCCAAATAGTGTCCACTACACTGATGTTCAAGATATATGTTATAACCTTGGAGCTTAGTTTATTTGATTTATAAAGCAAGACTGTAATTCTATCAAAACAAATAACCCTTTATTTAATTGATCAAAATTACACAAGTTTAGGGCATAAATACCAACAATCTCCCACTTGACCTAAAGCTTGTGGAGTACTAAAGCATTACAGTAATGTAAATACAATAAACTAGGGCATTTAAACCCCTTTGTAAAAAATACTCCCACTTGCCCTAGTTGGGGAAGACTTGTAAACCTAGACCTTCTAGGTGACTCTCAAATACTCTAGTCGTGAGAGCCTTTGTAAAAGGATCAGCAACGTTGTGCTCTGAGGCTATCTTCGTGACAATCACGTCTCCTCTATGCACGATCTATCAGATGAGATGATATTTTCGCTCTATGTGCTTTCCCCTCTTGTGACTTCGGGGTTCCCTCGAATTTGCCACTGCACCACTGTTATCACAATACAGTGTGATGGGCAAAGTCATATTTGGAACAACTTCCAAATTTAGCATGAATTTCCTTAACCAAACGACCTCCTTAGCTGCTTCATGAGCTGCTACATATTCGGCCTCCATGGTGGAATCAGCGATGCATCCTTGCTTGACGCTTCACCATACTACAACTCCTCCGTTAAGAGTAAATACTGACCTTGATGTAGATTTTCGAGAATCTTTATCAGTCTGAAAGTCAGAATCCGTGTATCCTGTAAGGATCAGATCCTTAGCCCCATACACAAGCATGTAGTTCCTTGTTCTCCGAAGATACTTAAGGATTGTTTTAACCGTTGTCCAGTGTTCAAGTCCTAGATTGGATTGATACCTACTGACCATCCCAACTGCAAAACAAATGTCAGGCCTAGTACACAACATGGTGTACATCAGGCTCCAAAAAATTGATGCATAAGGAATCCATCTCATATCCTCAACTCCTTGAGGTATCTTAGGACACTGTTCCTTAGACAAATGGATTCCATGTCTAAAAGGCAACAAGCCCTTTTTGGAATCTTGCATCTTAAACCTTGACAACACTTTGTCTATGTAAGATGCTTGAGACAAGGCTAGTGTTTTATTCTTGCGGTTCCGGACAATCTAGATCCCAAGAACAAACTGCGCAACACCCAAATCTTTCATTTGGAACTGCGTAGCTAGCCATTCCTTGATGTCAGTAAGATAACCTACATCATTCCCAATGAGTAGGATATCATCCACATAGAGAATTAGGAATGCGACAGAACTATTGATGATTTTCTTGTAGACACAAGGTTCATCATCATTCTGGTCAAAACCATAAGATCTGATTGCCTCATCAAATCTTATATTCCAGGACCTAGAGACTTGTTTCAATCCATAAATTGACCTTTTAAGCCTGCAGACCTTTTGCTCTTGTCCTGGTTCAATGAACCCTTTGGGTTGGTCCATGTAGATGGATTTTGTTACATGGAATGAAATGTTCCATTTTACTAAACCTATCAACCACCACAAAAATGCTATCATGATGTCTACTAGTCTTTGGCAATCCTAGAACAAAATCCATGCTAATGTCAACCCACGGTTCACTAGGAACATCTAAAGGTGTATAAAGTCCATGTGGTTTTTAGACTTAGCTTCCTTACATTTGAAACATTGCTTGCACACTTTATTCACATCCTTCCTCATTTTCAACCAATAAAAGTGTTCACACAACATGTTGTATGTTTTAAATTCCCCAAAATGTCCCATAAGACCTGACATGAGCTTCCTTCACAAGTAACTCTCGAATAGAACACTTAGGAATGCAAAGTTTACCCTTCCTAAAAAGCATACCATCAAATACAACATCATCATGTACGTTGTTTCCTCCTAAACATTGCATATACACATCATGAAATTCAGATTTCTCAACTTTGTAAAGCTCAATCATATGTTTAAAACCAAGAATCTTTGCACTAAGGGCAGAAAATAATGCATACCTTCTTGATAATGCATCAGCCACCACATTATCCTTACCTTTTTTGTAATGAATGACATAAGAAAATGTCTCAATGAATTCTTCCCATTTCGCATGCCTCCTATTTAGCTTTGTTTGGGTTTTGAGGTGCTTCAAACTTTCATGATCAGTGTGGATGACAAACTCTTTTGGCCACAAGTAATGTTGCCAAACTTGCAAAGTCCTCACAAGTGCATGCAGTTCTTTGTCATATGTCGAGTAGTTGAGTTGTGCTCCATTTAGCTTCTCACTAAAGAACATGATTGGCCTCTTTTCTTGCATCAAAACAACTCCTATACCTATCCCACTTGCATCACATTCAATCTCAAAAGATTTGTCAAAGTTAGGTAAAGCAAGGCAAGGTGCATTGGTCAATTTATCTTTTAATTCATTGAATGCATCTTCTTGTTTTTCTGTCCATTCAAATTTCACATGCTTTTTGACAAGTTCATTTAATGGTGAGGCTATACTACTGAAATTCTTAATAAACCTCCTATAAAAACTAGCCAAACCATGAAAAGATCTCACCTCATTTGCATTGGTAGGTGTTGGCCACTCTCGAATAGCCTTTACCTTTTCTTCATCAACTTGCACACCATTCCTTCCAACAATGAAACCTAGGAAATTGACTTGGTCTAGACAAAAACTACACTTTTTGAAGTTGGCATATAGCTTCTCTTCTCTAAGTTTAAGTAAAATTGTCTTAACATGCAAAATATGATCATTCAAGCTTTTTGAGTAAACAAGAATATCATCAAAGTACACAACAATAAATTTTCCAATGTACTCTCTCAACACATGATTCATTAGCCTCATAAAAGTACTTGGTGCATTAGTAAGGCCAAATGACATAACAAGCCACTCATAAAGTCCAAATTTTGTTTTGAAAGCCGTTTTCCACTCATCTCCCACATGCATTCGAATTTGATGATAACCACTTTTAAGATCTATTTTTGAAAACAGATTAGCACCATGTAATTCATCTAGCATGTCATCCAATCTAGGAATGTGATGTCGATACTTTACCGTTATCTTGTTGATGGCTCGACAATCAACACACATTCTCCATGTGCCATCCTTCTTGGGTACCAAAATCACCAAATCGAGCAAGGACTCATGCTTTCTCTAACATAACCTTTATCCATGAGTTCTTCTACTTGCCTTTGAATCTCCTTAGTTTCGTTTGGATTGGTCCTATAAGCTGCCATATTTGGAAGAGTTGCCCTGTATGAAGTCAATTTGATGTTCAATCCCTCTTAAAGGAGGTAAACCCAGTGAGGTGCATCTTCATGTGGAAACATATCATTAAATTCTGCAGAAGAGACTTAAAAGAACTTGGCAAAACATCATTAGATTTTGGGTTAGTTGTTAAACACATTCCTTTGCGCATAAGTACAAATTTTGGTTGTTGTGTCAACAACACATTCCTCACTTCCCCTTTCTTATAACCAAACTCACATTCTTTCGTTTTTCCTCAAAATCACTCTTTTTCTCTCTCTTGGTTTTCACTCACCTTTTGCCCCTCACTTCTCTCTTTCTTTTCTCTTCTCTTTTTTCTTTTAGCTTACTTTCTTCTCTCCTCTCTTGTTCTTCAAACTCTTTCTCTTTCTTCTCTAATTTCAAATGACCACAATGTACTTCATATGGAGACAAAGTGGAAGTAAAGTAAATTTCTTCCCGTTGAAAGTAAACGAATACTTATTTTTCACTCCATCAAATGTGACCTCTCTATCATATTGCCAAGGTCGGCCTAACAATATATCCCCGCATGCATAGGTAAAACATCACAAAGTACTTCATCCTTATATCTTCCCAAAGTAAAAGGAATAAGAACTTGAGAATTTACCTTAAGTTCTCCTTTGTTTGTCAACCATTGAAGTTTGTATGATTTTGGATGTGGACGGGTAGTAAGTTGAAGTCTCTTTACAAGAAAACTACTTACCACATTTGTGCAACTCCCACTATCAATCACCAAACTGCATGGACTTCCTTTAATTAGGCATCTTGTGTGAAACAAGTTTTTCCTTTGGTCTTCAACTTTGTCTTCCTTGATTTGCATACTAAGGACCCTTCTTGTGATCAACGATATGGAGTTACCTTCTTCAACATACTCATCATCACATATTTCAGATTCTTCCTCAAATGATGCATCATGCTCCTCACATTCATCCTCCGAATCAACTACACCATTTCTTATCACCATAACTCTTTTATTTACACATTCTTTGCTCATGTGTCCAAACCCTTTGCACTTCCAACATTGAATAGAACTAGACTTTTCCCTTGCCTCCTTTGAAGCTTCATTCTTTTTAGCATTGGAGCTTTCGGCCTCCACTCTTTTGGCAGCAACAAACTTCCTTCTTTCTTGTGTCGGTTCATTCCTATTCACAAAACTATCCCTGTTCCATGCATTAGAGTTTGAAAAGGTACTAGCTTTAGGTGTATACCTTTTTGAATGCTCCTTTTCTTCCTTCAATTGAGCTTCAATTTTGATAGCATAATGATACATATCTTCAAGGTAAGGTGGTGGATTTCTATCAACCGGATGAGCAATTTCTCGATTCAAACCTCCAAGGAATCGAGACATGGTGTCTTCCTCTTCTTCTCGAATTTTTGCTCTTTCCATCAAGGACTCCATCTCTTGATAATATTCAACAACACTTTTTGTTCCCTGTCTCAAAGATTGCAATTTAGTTCTCAAATCTCTTTCATAATGTTTTGGAACATACATCTTTCTCATGGCTTCTTTAAGTTCTTCCCAAGTTTCTATTGGATTCTCCTCTTTCCTTCTTCTCTCGGATTTGAGATGTTGATACCATTCTCCCGCATGATTGGTGAATTCGGCAATAGCAAGTTCCATCTTTTTATTCTCACTATATGTATTACAATCAAATACATGTTCTATTTTTCTTTCCCATTGCAAGTATGCCTCGGAGTCCGCCGTACCACTAAAGGGTGGAATTCTGAGTTTCACTCCGCTATCCCTTTCTTCATTCACTCTTTCCACTCTTCTAGGTTGCACAATGTTTGCAACGTTATTTCTTCCTTTTCCCCTCACATTTCCTCTTCCTCCCAAGTTTCTTTCTTGTACCTGTAAATCAAACATGCCTTCATCTTCTTGCAAGATTCGTTCTTCTCTTTGTTGTTGTGCTCTCCTTTCTTCCCTTTCTTCCCTCATCATCTCCATCATACCTTGAATTGCTTGAAGAATAGCCATATTTGGATCTACCACTTGCGAAACTTTTTTTTTATTATCTTGTGACATTTTTTTTTATAAGGACCTCTCCACACTTCTCACTAAGATTAACTCAAGGACACTCGTGTTTATCACTCAAGGGTAGGCTTTTGGTACTAGGTCAAAGATGTAAGGGTTGGTTTAAAAAAATTTTGGTGCAATCTTGCTTTTCAACTTGATATAAAACTAAATCAATGATAACCTTTCACAAGCTAAGACTAGAGAAACTGATCCTAAGGATCTACAACTCAAAGTTTGAGTAAATACAATTCAAAAACAAGAACTTTTGTGTGCCTTGGATCCTTGATTACCTCTTTTTTTTTTTTATTTTTTTTTGCTACTGATTTATTTTTTTTTTTTTATGATCCAAGAACAAAATACAAAGAAATTAAAGACAAGTTGTAGGATGCCTTGTATTACACTTTGTAAATGCTTAAAAAAATGACAGAAAAAAAGTAACAAAAATTGTAGATATTTCGCCTCTAGAGAGCCGGCCAAAGGATGTCGACCAACGATCTCTGATACCAAATGATAAGCGCCAAACTTGTTGGTTTAACAAAGCTAGAGGTCCTTCTAGAATCTTTGCAAACTTCACGAACAAGGCTAACTTAACGAATTGATTCTAGCCTAGAGTTTAGTTAGATGATGAATCACTCTTAGATCAAACTTAGAATAAGGATGGTCACTCCTAGATCCTAAGAAGACTCACTCCAGAATTAGCTTGATCAGGGTTAATCCAATGAATCGGTTAAACATCAAACCTAAAGCAAGATTTGAAAGAAAGTTAACACCAAATGGGGCTAACCAAAACACAAGTTTTTTTCATAAAGGTTATGCCTTTTCCATGCCAATACAAGCCTTTAAATAGGCCAAAATGGTCGTGCAAAGCACCAAAGACCAGAAGTCTTCAATAAGCATTAAATGTAAAAATGAAGAAAAAAATTGACCTAGGAATTTAAAACTTGATTGCACAATGTTTGAGAGCTCTAAATATGGAACAAAAAACATAGAAATGCTTTAAATGGTCTTAATTATCTACTGTAGGATCCGCCATGCATGACTATTTCGTTTGACGAGGCTTGACATCACGAAATCCCAAGAGGTGCAATATGGACAGCCACCTGTTCACATTTTCTGCACACTTTTTTTGTCCTCCGTGCCATCTTTCAAACTAGATAACTTTTCCCGTTCCATCTTCACTACATTCTCATCTTGACTTGTTGTATTAACATTATAAAGAATTTTGGGCTAAAAAATCTTGGTCTCTCCTTGTGCATTCACGAGCTTTTGGAGATGCAATGTGAAAGCCTCTTGAATCTTCTTGGCCATGCTCCTTGTTATTGTTCCTTCAGGTACATGCAATGGATCAATGGTTTGATTCACATCAGAGATCGTGAAGAAATCAAGCTACAAAGGTTGTACTTTCTTCCCTTTTTAGTTTACCATTTTTTGTATGTTTGCATGTTACTTTCTAATAAATTAGATGCAATTAGAGTGTCATTAGAGCCTTATTCCGCTGCGTATGTCTCGTGTTCCATCACTTCTGCCGCTTGAAACGCGCTCTCGTCAAGCGTTACCGCGCCGCTGAAATAAGGTAACGCTGCTGCCTCTCTGCGCGCTCCTTCGCAAGCGCGGCGCTGTAACGCCAATGAACAAAGCGTTACGCAGCGCGCACCTGCATATCACATGGTATCCGCTATTCCTTGCTCGTTTTCGCTCCGATCTTCTCAGGTACCACTTTGCCTCGATCGACACGGACTTACAGACTCGATTTACAATTAAATTTGCCCAAAACACCGGGCCCTTACATTGAACGATTCAATGGAAATTGTAAATCTAAGTGCCAAAATTGAAACCATCTAATTTTGCAAAACCGTTCATACATCTCATGCAAAACAGTAAATCCCACCTCTTTCTTGAAAAATTCAGAACATAAATAAAGAACGCAATTGGGCTCTGTACCAATTGAAGGGAATCAGTCCCTAAGCGGAAGCGATTGTGAATCGCACGCTCTTGAGTTAGTTACAACGATTTAATTCAAGAACGTAAACAACTAGATTAAGCATAGAACATAATGGACAACAAGAAACATTACCTTTGAAGAACCTTTCTTCAAGTGTTCCTCTCTCCCACGATCACGATCTCAGGAACTGAAACACGAACGGACGAAGACACGACCACTGGATCTTCTCCGTTGTTCTCTAGGTGAGGGAGGAATGTGGGTTCCCTTTAGGAGAGGTGAGGTATTTTGTGAGAGAGATGTGTGTTTTAGAACCCTTCCAACAACACAATAAATGCTTGGAATCACTTAACCTAGTTGCATCTCATGCAACCATATATATAGGGAAATAGGATGGAAATGACCATCCTACCCCTCCTTTATTCTCTCTTTAGTATATAGTTTATATATGAATCTAATTCACATTAAAACTATATATTATATCAACTATATCATATATAATTGATATAACACCTCATGTATGAAATTGAACACTTCAATTTCATTCCTAACTTTATACCCTCAATATTACCATGTTGAGCCAACGAAGGGACCTAATGGACCTACAGTTCATGAGCTCCAATGATATGAGATTAACTGATCAAACTCTTTGATCCAGTTAATCAATATTCATTAACTACAAGTCACTCCACTATAGACTTGTAGTTGCACTCTCCTCACTGTAGATAATATTGTGTCCACTGATATAGTCATTACCCATGAGTCGACCCTTCACAGGTTGTTCGTAATTACAGCGGGGTCAAATATCGTTTTACTCCTGTGATTACCTCTTTGTTCCTTAAGCACCACTGATCCTCTAATGAACAACAAGTCTAAGGTCCTACCTTAGACTCATACCCTCATAGAGGGCGGGCCCCCGTTGTTCAAGACTTGGAGTCAGTTCTTAAGGGAACAACCTATTTAATTCCTTAATGTAGGAATGAGTGAATTCCATCTTGCACAGTTAAGTTCCCAGGCTACCTCGAGGTTCTCATCACCCGAGAAGGTAGGCTTATTGAGTCGGCTCTGTGTCACTCTCACCCATACTAGTCGAAGGACAAACCCCTATAAGTAGGAGTTCTTAACTTGCTCAGGATTCAGGTCGAGTCACTAATGCCATCTATAAATTACGTCTTATCCTGTTAACGGTGTTACACTGGTTAGACTAATAATTTACGGTCTGGTCTTGTATGGACTCTTCATACAGGATGCCCCCACTCGCATGTCAACTACATGAATGAGTTAGATTACCTCATTTGTACTAATTACAAAGTGGGTCGCATCTATGGTGTTACCAGAATGAGGTTTCCAACCTTATTAGAATACCATAGACCATTTAGGTTATATTCTTGAACTCAACCAAAATAGTGTCCACTACACTGATGTTCAAGATATATGTTATAACCTTGGAGCTTAGTTTATTGGATTTATAAAGCAAGATTGTAATTCTATCAAAACAAATAGCCCTTTATTTAATTGATCAAAATTACACAAGTTTAGGGCATAAATCCCAACAGAGTTCGTTGTAGAATAAGTTTGGACAACCGTCTGGACAGCTTTCGCACGAATCCCTCAAGTACATTTATAAAGTACGTTTATAACTCCCTTATGAAGGAGGGGTCGTCGGTGAGAGAACACGTTCTCCATCTGATGGTCCACTTCAACGTGGCTGAGATGAACGACACGGTCATAGACGAGCAAAGTCAGGTCTCGTTCATCCTGGAATCTCTTCCGAAGAGTTTCCTGCAATTCCGCAGCAATGCGGTGATGAACAAGATAGATTATAACCTGACTACTCTCCTTAATGAACTACAAAATTTCCAGTCTCTTATGAAGAATAAGGGACAGGCTAATGGAGAAGCAAATTTGTTTGCCCATTCCAGTAGGTTCCAGAAGGGTTCATCCTCTGGGACTAAGTCTTGTGGTTCATCTTCTGGGCTTAAGAAGACCTAAAAGAAGAAGATAAGAGGGAAAGGCAAGACACTTGCTGCTGATAAGGGCAAGGGAAAAACCAAGGTTGGAGACAAAGAAAAGTGTTTCCACTGCAACATGGACGGGCACTGAAAGCGAAACTGCCCTAAGTACCTTGCTGAGCTCAAAGAGAAGAAAGGTAATTTTGATTTACTTGTTCTTGAAACTTGATTAGTGGAAAATGATAATTTTACCTGGATACTTGATTCAGGAGCCACTAATCACATTTGCTCTTCTTTTCAGGAAACCAATTCCTTCAAGGAGCTCGAAGAGGGTGAGATGACGCAAGGGTCGGAACGGGAGACGTCGTCTCTGCTTGTGTAGTGGGAGATGCCAAGCTGTTTTTTAGAGATAGATTTATCTTTTTAGAAAATATGTACGTAGTTCCCAAGATTAAGAGGAACTTAATTTCTATCTCTTGTTTAATAGAACTTGGCTATTGTATTACTATTTCTTTTAATGAAGCGTTCATTTTAAAGAAAGGTGTCAATATTTGTTCTACTAAGTTAGAAAACGGCTTGTATGTACTTAAACCAAATTAAACTAAAGCAATTTTGAATCATGAGATGTTTAAAACTGCTAATACTAAAAGTAAAAGGCAAATAATTTCTCATAATAATACCTATCTTTGGCATCTTAGACTTGATCATATAAATCTCAATCGAATTGAGAGACTATCTAAGAATGGACTTCTAAACAAGTTAGAAGATGATTCTTTACCTCCTTGCGAATTTTGCTTGGAAGAAAAAATGACTAAGCGACCTTTTACTGGAAAAGGTTATAGAGCCATAGAGCCTTTAGAACTTATACATTCAGATCTTTGTGGTCCGGTGAATGTTAAAGCTCGAGGAGGGTACGAATATTTCATCTCTTTCATAGATGATTATTCGAGGTATGGTTATCTATACCTAATGCATCATAAGTCTAAGGCTCTTGAAAAGTTCAAAGTAAGGCTGAAGTAGAGAATGCATTAGGGAAAACCATTAAAACACTTTGATCCGATCGAGGTGGAGAGTATATGGATTTGAGATTCCAGGACTATTTGATAGAACATGGAATTAAATCTCAACTCTCAGCACCTAATACACCACAACAAAATGGTGTTTCAGAATGGAGAAATAGAACCTTGCTGGACATGGTTCGATCTATGATGAGCTATGCTCAATTGCCTGCCTCATTTTGGGGATACGCAGTAGAGACTACAATTCAAATCTTGAACACTATTCCATTAAATAGTGTTTCAGAAACACCTTTTAAATTGTGGAAGGGGCGTAAACCTAGTTTACAACCCTTCAGGATTTGAGGTTGTCCGACACACTTACTGGTGACAAACCCAAAGAAACTGGAACCTCATTCAAGATTATGCCAATTTGTTGGCTATCCCAAAAAGAAACGAGAGGTGGTCTTTTCTACGACCCACAAGAAAACAAAGTGATTGTATCGACAAACGCCACTTTCTTGGAGGAAGATCACATGAGGAACCATAAACCACGTAGTAAACTAGTACTAAATGAAGTTACAAATGAACCAACAAGAGTTGTTGATCAAGTTGGACCTTCATCAAGAGTTGATGAAGAAGTCAGCACATCAAGTTAGTCTCGTCCTTCTTAATCGTTGGGAATGCCTCGACGCAGTGGGAGGGTTCTTTCCCAACCTGACCGCTACTTGGGTTTAGCTGAAACTCAAGTAGTCATACCTGATAACAACGTAGAAGATCCATTGTCTTATAGACAGACAATGAATGACGTAGACAAGGACCAATGTAGTCACTGTACTTCAATTAAGTATGGGAACTTGTAGACCAACCTAAAGGGGTAAGACCCATAGGGTGTAAATGGATCTATAAGAGAAAGAGAGATGCAGCCGGAAAGGTACAAACCTTTAAGGCTAGACTTGTAGCAAAGGGTTTTACCCAAAATGAAGGAGTTGACTATGAAGAAACTTTTTCCCCTGTTGTTATGCTTAAGTCTATCAGGATACTCTTGTCCATAGCCGCATTTTATGATTATGAGATTTGTCTCAGCCCGAAGGGTACATACCCAATGTCAGGAGCAAAAAGTTTGCAAGCTCAATCGATCCATTTATGGGTTGAAAAAAGCATCCAGATCTTAGAACATAAGATTTGATACTGCGATCATGTCTTATGGTTTTGACAAAAATGTTGATGAGCCTTGTGTTTACAAGAGGATCATTAACAACAAAGTAGCTTTCTTAGTGCTTTATGTGGATGATATTCTACTCATTGGGAATGATGTAGGATACCTAACTGACATAAAGAATTGGCTGGCGACCCAATTCCAAATGAAATATTTGGGAGAGACACAGTATGTTTTTGGGATTCGGATTTTCAGGAATCGTAAGAACAGAACGCTAGCTCTGTCTCAAGCATCTTATATCGACAAAATGTTGACCCGATATTCGATGCAGAATTCCAAGAGGGGCTTATTACCCTTCAGGTATGGAGTTCATCTGTCTAAGGAACAGTGTCCTAAGACACCTCAAGAAGTTGAGGATATGAGACGTATTCCCTATGCCACTGCAGTACGTAGCTTAATGTATGCTATGTTGTGCACGAGGCCAGACATCTGCTATGCAGTGGGAATAGTTAGTAGGTACCAATCCAATCCAGGGTTAGACCACTGGACTGCAGTTAAAAATATCCTCAAGTATCTTAGGAGAACGAGGGACTATACGCTTGTGTATGAGACTAAGGATTTGATCCTTACAGAATACATTGATTCTGATTTTCAAACCGATAAGGATTCTAGGAAATCCACATCGGGATCAGTTTTCACCATTAACGTGGGAACTATAGTATGGCGAAGCATTAAGCACGGATGCATCGCAGACTCCACGATGGAGGCTGAGTATGTCGTTGCTTGTGAAGTTGCTGAAGAGGCTAGTTGGCTAAGGAAATTCCTTACTGATTTGGAAGTTCTTCCAAATATGGAATTTTCCGTCACCTTATACAGTGACAACAGCGGTGCGGTAGCCAATTCGAAGGAACCTCGCAGCCATAAGCGAGGCAAGCACATCGAAAGGAAGTATCACCTTTTACGAGAAATAGTGCAACGAGGAGATGTGACAGTCACGAAGATTGCTTCGGAGCACAACATTGTTGATCCGTTTACAAAGACTCGCATGGTTAAAGTGTTTGAAGGTCATCTGGAAAGTCTAGGTCTACGAGATATGTACATAGGCTAATCTAGGGCAAGTGGGAGATATGTAATGGGGTATATGGATGCCCTACTTTATTGTATTTGTATTTATGTAACCACTGTTTTAGATTGTAATGTACCCCACTAGAGTTTTAGTTCAAGTGGGAGTTTATTGGGGTTTGGGCCCTAAAACTCGTACTTTGTAATTTTGTTCTAATTATTATAATAAAGTGTTATTATTTGAATAAAGAGTTATTATTCGTAATTTACGATATTGCTCTTTTTTAACCCTAAATCCAATAAACTAAACATCCAAGGCTGTAAAATGTATCTTTAACTGAATGTAGTGTGTAAACGTTCTCGGTTCGAGATACAACCTAAAGGGTCTATAGTAAGGGGATAAGGTTTGGGTACCTTACCCTGGTAAAACTATGGATGTGACTCACTTTGTATATGATACAAACACTATGATCCTAACGTGTTCGTGTAGATGACATGTGAGTGGGGATATCCTATTTAATGAGATTACATAAGACCGGACCATGAAATAGTAACCACTAGATGTAACTCCGTTGACTATGATACGAATCCTACCATGCTATGCAAGATGAGAGAAAAGCTTCAAAATGGAGTTTAAATAAATGTTGTCCAACTTTATTTATGACGAACTAAAGATGCATTTAATGAAGCAAATGATAAGTAACTCTTGATGATTTAAATCTAACAACCTTGTTGAAGAACAAGACCTTTAGATCTAAAACTCAAAAACCCCAAACCTAGATGATTTCATCCCAAGGAAGAAGATAGAAACAGATTTACCTTGATGATCAAGATCAAGAGTAGAGAAAACTTGTTTCTAAACTCAAGATTCGAATCACTCCACAAGTAGTTTGATCAACGCTACTTGAATGATCCTAGCATGCAAATCTAAACACAAGAAATGCAAAGAAACAAGCTCATGGCTTAAGTAGCAAAATATGCAACTTTTCATTCAAAACATGATTCCAAGTCTTTAATGAAGCATGGATTGCACTTGAGTTCATTAAATGCATCTTTAGTTCGTCATAAATAAAGTTGGACAACATTTATTTAAACTCCATTTTGAAGCTTTTCTCTCATCTTGCATAGCATGGTAGGATTCGTATCAGACTAGCTAGGTTTCTATTTCACTAGGATGACCTAGGCAACTTGATCTCAATCCTGAGGAGGCTACGAACTCCTGTTCACTAGGGATTGTCCTTTGACTAGTATGGGTGAGAGTGGCAAGATTCGCCGACTCAATATGTCAACTCCTGGTACTTAAGCTCGAGCCAATACTGATGTTAAGTTGCTGTTTTGTTAAGAGGAAGGCAGAAGACAGAAATTTGCTGTCAAATCCGAGAGGTCTCTGATGTTTTGGTTGTTATGATCTGTATACTTGGAGTTAGAACCTCTAATTGGTATGGTTCGAAAGCTTATTCAATTTCCTACAAGTTTCGTGAAGGAAGCGTGAGAAGAAAATGATTGGAAGATGTTGTAATCTTCAGGTTAAGTTTCGGGTTGCAGCAGGAAGTGAAATCTGGAACAGCAGCAGGATCATTTTAGGGATTAAGCTACTGAGGTATTTTCTAACCCATACGTTAGGAATTTCATTTTCATGTCTTCATAAGAGTTTTAGAGGGTTCAAAAAGGAAGAGTTTGGTATAAAGTACATTCTTTTTGGATAAGTAATGAAGAAGTTATGGCTGTCTGAAAACAGGGCAGAAAATCTGAAAATGCTGGAATTTTTGAAAGTGTGTTTTCTTGTAGTTTTAAGGTTAAAAACCATGAGCTCGAGGTTCTAATACATGAATTTGGTTTGTTTGACAGGCCAAGAGCAAATAGGTCGAGTGTACGGGCTAAGACTCTAGTTCAAACACTGTGAGTGATAAAACGAACATCAAAAGTGTATATACGCTTGAATTATGTTCAAGAAATGCAAGTTTTGCTAATATGCAATATGCTTTCTTTTGAATACATGTTTATGAGTATTCATGTTTTCCTAGAAATGTTTCATTTGTTCATTGTGACCCTAAAAATCTTTATAAAGTTTATACATGAGCATATGTTCAATGGTTGCCAAAATTTATGGCAATGTTATGATTTCAAGCAAGCATGTACTAGCAAGTATGTTTTAAAGATTTCCAGTTTTATGAACAAGCTGAGTAAGCTTGAGTTTTATGAAAGAAAGGATAAGCAGACATGTTCAAATGTTTTCATGTGATTTTCTGAGACATTGAGCCCGAGGCTTTATGGTACCGTGTGCACACAAGTCTTATTCTGTTGTCGACGTTGAGTGTACTCCGTGACAACAGCGCTGTCGTGAGTGCTGGGCGGGCCCCACTACGACAAAGACGATGGGAGTGCTGGGCGGGCCCCACTACATCGTAGAGTAAACGTTGGTTGTACTGGGCGTGCCCTACACAACGTGGATTGTGACATGTTTTTAAAAGAGTTTATCTCATTTACATGCCTTACGAGATTTTGATGATATACTTGTTGGTTTTCTGAAAGTCTATTATGATTCTATATTTACTTTCAATGCTTGAATACAAATGCATATGCTCATAGTTTTCAGGTCACATGTTTTACAAGTTATAGATATTAAACACAGTCACTCACTGAGCTTCATAGCTCATTCTTTCTATGTTTTCAAACTTTTCAGGTAGAGATCGAGCTCCTGGCACCTGAGTTACTCCCATAGTCTGCTGAAGCTTCATAAGTTAAATACTTTGTACGTGGTCGGTTTTGTCTAGCAAGTCTCTATGTTTGTAAATTATGTTTGAGAGGACTTTGGTGTTATAGTTGTTTGTGCATTAGAGGTTGTATAAACTATGGTTTGTCTTGTGTTGTTTCTGATGCACTAGGCTTTTAGTTTCCAAGAGAGACTTGTGAATGGTTTCTCCTTGTATATGTTTAATAGTTGTCCAGTTTCCGCTATGTCATGTTTAAGTGTTCCATTTTCGAACATAGTATGTTTATCAGGTGTATCAGGGTCAACAGATATTGTTAAGAGATAAACAATGTCTGTTGGCTTCACGCCGCCTTTCGAGCTGAGTTAGCAGGTAGTTCGGAAGGGGGTGTTACAACTTGGTATCAGAGCAGTTAGCTCCATGGGAATGAGACAGGGCAAGTTAGCTCTGAGAATAAAGTAAAAGTTATAGCAAGTTATTGAGTTAGTTCAGATCGAACTAGTAGAGTATGGTTCAAGTAAGGGTAAGAGCAAGTCCAGTTAGGGCTAAAATATGAATAGAAGTTTAGTATTGTGTATTTGAGTTAAGTATCCATAGCATGTCTAATATGTTGATATGTTATAGGAGTCATGCCACCACGTACTAGTAGACGCACGCAGAGATCCTACCCAAGGCCAATCTGAGAGAGGATCTAGTGCCTCGAGAGTCCAAACGAGGCCGAGAGATCGCAGAAGATGCCATTTCCTCACGGAGGTAGGCGGGCCGAGAGAGCGAGGGCCAAGTGATCCGAAAAAGGCGTATGGAATAGAAACGTCTCAAGAAATTGGGAGCCACACAGTGTTTGAGGTTCCACAGATCCACCGACGCCGAGGTGTGGTGAATAAACTTGAGAAATGTTTTGACGTGATGAGCCGCCTCAAGAGCGTAAAGTCAAGCTAGCCACATTCTCGCTAGAGAAAGAAGCATAGGGATGGTGGAAGTCAATTTTAGCTTGACGGAGTGATGCACGCACTTTAGATCGGCAAACTTTCGAGGAATATTTGAAGATAAATATTACCCCGACACATACCATGGGTTAAGAGAGATGAATTTTTAGAATTAAAGCAAGGGTCACTATCGGTGGTGAGTCACGAGAAGAAGGTATACCGAGCTATCACGGTATCTTGATGTTATTGTGGCATCCGAGAGTGACAGTGTCGACGATTTGAGAGAGGGTTACGACACGAGATACGTACTCCCGATCACGACCATTGCTAAGTGGACTGACTTCTCACACTGGTAGAGAAGATCGCTCTATGTGTTGAGCGTAGTATAGCGAGGCGCAGCCGATGAGTGGAGCCAACTCGTCGGCCTTCAACGACGAGTAGTTTTCGTGGTCGCGAACAACGAAGATTCACACCTGGAATAAATGTTTCAAGTCGTCAGGACTTTAAGAATCGAGCTGGCGGCTAGATATCGAGGCAGATGAATGTTAGTGGTGCTTATCAGAGGCAGAGTCAAAGAGCACCTAGTCAGATTGTCCTTTGATCTCAATCCTGAGCAAGTTACGAACTCCTGTTTGCGAGAGATTGTCCTTTGACTAGTATGGGTGAGAGTGGCCAGATACGCCGACTCAATATGCCTACCTTCTTGGGGACAAGACCGAGTGAGCGGCTGGGAACTTAACTGAGCAAGATGGAATTCCTCCTTCCCGCCTACTAGGGTAAGTAGAGGATGTTGGTATTTATGCCCTAAAACTTGTGTAATTTTGATCAAAGAAATAAAGTGTTATTTATTTTGATAGAATTACAGTCTTCCTCTATAAATCCAATAAACTAAGCTCCAAGGTTATAACATATATCTTGATGCGGCCCATTTTGTAATTAGTACAAATGAGGTAATCCAACTCATTCATGTAGTTGACATGCGAGTGGGAGCATTGATAAGAAATTCAAAAAGGAATTTAGAAATCCAATCTACCTTGTTAAAACAAACAAGACTATTAGATCACAAAACCTAAAAATCTCAAAATCAAAATGAAATCAAAGAAGCCAAAGATTCTAATGTCAAAATGTTAAGTAACCCTTGACAATTGGATCTAACAACCTTGCTTAAAGAAACAAGACCTTTAGATAACTCAATCTCAAAGACCCCAAAACCAATTTTGAAATTCAACTCAAGGAAAGTAAAATCGGATTACCTTGTGGATAAAATATCTCAAGGCAAGAGAACTTGTATGAGATCCGAATCACTCCACAAGCAAGATTGATCAAGTCAAGCCTTAATGATTCTAAGCATGCAACCTAATCTACATAGAATTTCAAAGACATAGCTCAAAGGCTATAAAAAAGCTCAAGGCCTCTTTTGATTACATTTTCAATCTTTTTTTTTCTCCTACAAGGTACATGGCTTTATATAGCCTCAAAATCAACCCTAGAGTAACCTATGGTCAATTGAAAGGTTGTAACTTACATCCCCATCAATACCATGATCTCCACTAACCAAATTGTAACCTAAATTATTGAAAACAAGACTTTAAAACTGAAATTTACATCAAAATATCCATAAATCCGAGATTGAAGTCTTGTACTAATCTTGAAAGTCTTTGTAACCTTCCATGCATAAATGAAGCTTCACTTGATTTAAATTGAAACCCTTTGTAAACCCGAGATCATTCTTTGGAACTTTCTTTTTATCAAACAACAAAAGAAAGGAAGAAATGAATGTTTAAAACTTGGTTTCTCATGTTTTAAAAAGAAAAGTAATGAAGTGAAAGACAAAAGGAAAGCAAGGAAGAAAAAGTTTAAACCATTTTGGTTTGGTTTGCTTTTAAACACAAAAGAAGAAAAGGAAATGAAACAAATGTTTTATATTAAGTTATTTTGGTTTTGTAAAGAAAAGAAAAGAAAGAAAGAAGATAAAGGAAAGAAAAGAAAATGAAAAAGAAATGAAAAAGCAAAAGTGCAAAAAGACAAAATATCATCTTTCCACCGATTGACTTTCTTTTAAAAAGAGTTTCTCTCCATTTTCTCCTCTTTCATCACAAACCTAGCTGAAATTTCGTGGTTGAAGGAGAAAGGAATAAGAAGGAGGCCATTTTTGGTGATTTTGGGCTGGAGTTGCGTGAAGGAAAGAGGAAAACTCAAGGGAAATTCATTTTTGCAGCAGGGGAAATCAACTCAGGCAAGCTCTGATTTTCTGTTCATCTCGAGCTCCACAAGAAGAGGTAAGAGTTGAGCTTTTGTTTCATGAAAGTTAACTCATATTGGAACAAAATTCGTGAAGGAAGCTCGAGCCAATTCTGATGTTAAGTTGCTGTTTTGTTAAGAGGAAGGCAGAAGACAGGATTTTGCTGTCAAATCCGAGAGGTCTCTGATGTTTTGGTTGTTCTGATCTGTATACTTGGAGTTAGAACCTCTAATTTGTATGGTTCGAAAGCTTATTCAATTTCCTACAAGTTTTATGAAGGAATCGTGAGAAGAAAATGATTGGAAGATGTTGTAATCTTCAGGTTACAATTCGGATTGCAGCACGAAGTGAAATCTGGAACAGCAGCAGAATCAATTTAGGGGTTAAGCTTCTGAGGTAATTTCTAACCAGTACGTTAGGCATCTCATTTTCATGTCTTCATAAGAGTTTTAGAGGGTTCAAAAAGGAAGAGTTTGGTATAAAGTACATTCTTTTTGGATAGGTAATGAAGAAGTTATGGCTGTCTGAAAACAGGGCAGAAAATCTGAAAATGCTGGAATTTTTGAAAGTGTGTTTTCTTATAGTTTTAGGGTTAAAAACCATGAGCTCGGGGTTCTAATACATGAATTTTGTTTGTTTGACAGGCCAAGAGCAAATAGGTCAAGTGTACGGGCTAAGATTCTAGTTCAAGCACTGTGAGTGATAAAAGGAACTTCAAAAGTGTATATATGTTTGAATTATGTTCAAGAAATGCAAGTTTTGCTAGAATAAAGTTTTCAATGCATTATGCTTTCTTTTGAGTACATGTTTATGACTATTCATGTTTTCCTAGAAATGTTTTCAAGTGTTCATTGTGACCCTAAAAGTCTTTATAAAGTTTATACATGAGCATATGTTCAATGGTTGCCAAAATTTATGGAAATGCTATGATTTCAAGCAAGCATGTACTAGCAAGTATGTTTTAAAGTTTTCCAATTTTATGAACAAGTTTGAGTAAGCTTGAGTTTATGAAAGAAAAGATAGGCGTGCATGTTCAAATGTTTTCATGTGAATTTACGAGATATTGAGCCCGAGGTTTTATGGTACCGTGTGCACACAAACCTCATTCTCGTTGTCGACGCTGAGTGTACTCGTGATACACCAGCTGCCGCCGTGTGAGTCTTTGGCGGGCCCCACTACGACAAAGACGATGGGAGTCTTTGGGCGGCCCCACTACATCGTGAGAGTAAACGTTGGTTGTATCTTTGGCGTGCCCTACACAACGTGGATTGTGAAATGTTTTTAAAAGAGTTTATCTCATTTACATGCCTTACGAGATTTGATGATATACTTGTTGGTTTTCTCAAAGTCTCATTATGATTCCACGTTTACTTTCAATGCTTGAATACAAATGCATATGCTAATAGTTTTCGTGTCACATGTTTTACAAATTACGAGATATTTTACACAACTACCACCGAGAGCTTCATAGCTCATTCCTTCTATGTTTTCAAACCTTTCGGTAGAGATCGAGCTCCCGCACACGAAAGTTCTCGCCATAGTCTCTTTGAAGCTTCATAAGTTAAATACTTTGTACGTGGTCGGTTTTGTCTAGCAAGTCTCTATGTTTGTAATTATTTGTGAGGACTTGGGTGTTATAGTTGTTTGTACATTAGAGGTTGTATAAACACCGGGTTGTCTTGTGTTGATTCGATGCACTAGACTTTTAGTTTCCTAGAGAGACTTGTGAATGGTTTCTCCTTGTATATGATTAATAGTTGTCCAGCTTTCGCTATGTCATGTTTAAGTGTTCCATTTTCAACATAGTATGTTTATCGTGTCTATCGTGGTCAATGTGTATTGTTAAGAGATAAACAATGTCTGTTGGCTTCACGCCGCCTTCGAGCGAGTTAGCGGTAGTTCGGGAGGGGTGTGACAACTTGGTATCGTGAGCAATTAGCTCCATGGGAATGAGACAGGCAAGCTAGCTCTCGAGAATAAAGTAAAAGTTATAGCATGTTATTGAGTTAGTTCAGATCGAACTAGTGGAGTATGGTTTAAGTAAGGGTAAGAGCAAGTCCAGTTAGGGCTAAAATATGAATAGAAGTTTAGTAGTGTGTATTTGAGTTAAGTATCCATAGCATGTCTAATATTTTGATATGTTATAGGAGTCATGCCACCACGTGCTAGCGCGACGACGCAGTGCGAGGATCGGGGGCGGACACACGAGATCCTACCCAAGGCCAACTCGAGAGGGGATCTAGTGCCCCGAGAGTCCAAACTGAGGCCAGAGATCAGCAGCATGCCATTTCCTCACAGGAGGTAGGCAGGCCAGAGAGAGCAGGGCCAAGTGATCCAGAAAAGGCGTATGGAATAGAACGTCTGAAGAAATTGGGAGCCACAGTGTTTGAGGGTTCCACAGATCCAGCTGACGCCGAGGTGTGGCTGAATAAACTTGAGAAATGTTTTGATGTGATGAGTCGCCTCAAGAGCGTAAAGTCAAGCTAGCCACATTCTGCTAGAGAAAGAAGCGCGGAGGGATGGTGGAAGTCAATTTTAGCCAAAGTGAGTGATGCACGCACTTTAGATCGGCAAACTTTCGAGAGGAATATTTGAAGATAAATATTACCACGCACTTACCGCGGGCGAAGAGAGATGAATTTTTAGAATTGAAGCAAGGATCACTTCTGTGTGGTGAATACGAGAGGAAGTATACCGAAATATCACACGGTATCTTTGAAGTAATTGTGGCATCCGAGAGTGACAGTGTCGAAGATTTGAAAGAGGGTTACGACTGAGATACGTACCCGATCCACAAACCATTGCTAAGTGGACCGACTTCTCACACCGGTAGAGACCGCCTACGTGTTGAAAGCGAGTATAGCAGAGGCGCGATCGATGAGTGGAGCCTACTCGTGGGCTGCAACAACGAGTAGTTTTCGGTCGCGAATAAGCGAAGATTCACACAGGGTGAATGTTTCAAGTCGTCGGACTTTAAGAATCGAAATGGCGCCGATGTCGAGGCGGATGAATGTTAGTGGTGCCTATCGAGGCGAGTCAAAGAGCACCTAGTCGATGCGCTGGATCCACGCAGAAGACCACGAGACAATGCGAGTTCTGCTGCCAGGTGCAACAAGGAGAACTCCATGTGCAAATTGTGGCAAGAATCATCGAGGCCAATGTCTTGTTGGTGTCGGTGTGTTACTTACCGATGTGGGCGGCCAGGCATTTCAAGAGGGATTGTCCACGGCTTAGAGCGGCGCCGCACGTAGGACCAGGAGTTGGGTCCCGATACTTGAGCAAACAGAGAGTTTCAAAGCTACAGGAGAGGGCACCAGTGGTGCAAAAAGCAGAAGGAGTTGTAGGGAGACCTAGGCAACAGGAAAGGTCTACGCTATGACTCAAAGAGAAGCGCAGAGGATGCACCAGATGTGATTATCGGCATACGATTTCTATTTGTAATGTACCCGCTTGTGTTTTGATAGATCCAGTGCTACGCATTCCTTTGTTTCCAGTATATTCCTAACTAAGCTTAGTAGGAAGCTAGAGCCTTTATTTGAGGAGTTAGTTATATACACTCCAGGTTGGTGATGCTTATCTAGTCAATTCAAAGTGTTGCGCGACCGTGAGGTCTTAGTAGAAGGTCTCAATATGTTGGTGGATCTTCTTCCACTAGAGTTGCACGAGATGTTAGATGCAATCTTAGGGATGGATTTCTTATTCACTCATTATGCTTCCATGGATTGCCATAAAAGGAAGTTGTTTTTAGAAAACCAGGGGTTGGTGAAGTGGTTTTCGGGGTGAAAAGAAGATTATTTCTACGAGTTTGATTTCACATTCAAAGCCCGAGTTGTTGAGAAAAGGATGCACGGCGTTTCTTGCTCACGTAGTGGAGGTGCAGAAGAAAAGTTAAAACCGTAGAAGATGTTCTTGTTGTGAACGAATTTCTAGATGTTTTTCCAGCAGATCTGCTGGGGGTTGCCACCGATAGGGAGGTAGAGTTCACTATTGAATTGCTACCAGAACAACACCTATTTCACAAAGCGCCAGTATAGAATGGCTCCAAGTGAGCTCGAGAGAGTGAAGATGCAATTACAAGAGCTAGTTGATAAGGGATACATCGACCCTAGTGTATCGCCCGGGAGCTCCAAAGTTATTTGTAAAGAAGAAAGATGGTACCACGAGATTATGCATTGATTACGCATGCTTAAACAAAGTCACGATACGTAACAAGTATCCTTTACCCCGTATAGATGACTTGTTTGACCGATTCACGAGGAGCATCGGTGTTTTCTAAGATTGATTTAAGATCGTGATACCATCGATTAAAGGTAAGGGAATCGAGATATTCCTAAGACAAAGATTCGAACTGTGCACGGGCATTATGAGTTTCTAGTAATGCCGTTCGGTTTGACGAATGCACCAACAGTTTTCATGGACCTCATGAACAGGATATTCCACCAGTATTTGGATCAGTTCGTGATAGTATTTATTGATGATATACTAGTTTACTCAATTGACAGAAAGCTCATGAGGAACATCTAAGGATTATTCTCGCAAACACTACTGAGAGATAAATGAGCTTATACGCTAAATTCACCAAATGTGAGTTTTGGTTGGATCGGTAGTGTTTTTGGGGCATGTTGTCTCAAAGAAATGGTGTTAGTGTGGATCCAAATAAAGTTAAAGTCAGTAGTCAACCGGGAGAGACCAGCCCAATTACAGAGTGCACGTAGTTTCCTAGGCTTGGCAGGATACTACAGGCGGTTTGTTGAGGATTTCTCACGATTAGCATTACCCTTAACAGCTTTGACAAGGAAGAATGCTAAGTTTGAGTGGTCAGACAAGTGCGAACAGAGTTTTCAGGAGCTGAAAATGAGATTAGTTACAACACCTATTCTGACACTTCCTGTAACGGGAAAAGAGTATGTGATTTACTGTGATGCCTCGAGACAAGGTTTAGGGTGTGTTCTGATGCAAGAAGGAAAAGTAATAGCTTATGCATCAAGGCAATTGAAAAAGCATGAAAGTAATTACCCTACCCACGATCTTGAGTTAGCAGCAGTTGTTCTAGCACTGAAGATCTGGAGACATTACTTGTTTGGTGAAAGGTGTCACATCTACACAGATCATAAGAGTCTGAAGTATATCTTTGATCAGAGGGAGTTGAATATGAGACAGAGAAGATGGTTAGAACTGATTAAAGATTATGATTGTACTATAGAATACCATCCTAGTAAGGCGAATGTGGTAGCAGATGCATTGAGCGGTGAAGTCAAGACTTCCTAGGGATGCTTTGTGTGGTATTCGAGCAACATTTTTAAGAACTCTAAGGGATTCTAAGGCGCTTGTGAATGCAGAGAGTTCAGAGAGTCTTTAGCTCGGTTCAGTCAGTCTTCACTGTCAGAGCGAGGTTGTGAGAAGACAAGCAGAGAGGATAGTAACTTGCGTAAAATGTTTGGAAAGTCCAAACAAGGCCCAGAAGCAGAGTTTAAGATGAGATCAGACGGGGCCATAGAAAGGCAAGGAAGACTATGTGTTCCGAAATTTAGTGAGCTTAAAGATGCTATTCTAGAGGAAGCTCACAGTTCACTTTACGCTATGCATCCGAGAAGCACCAAGATGTACAAAACTTTGAAGGAACGTATTGGTGGCACGGGATGAAACGAGAGATAGCCGATTATGTTGATAGATGTTTGTTCTGCCAACAGGTTAAACCAGTTAGACAGAGGCCAGGAGGACTCCTTAACCCACCGCCAAAGTCTTGGGAGTGGAAATGGGAGCATATCACTATGGATTTTCTGTTTGGATTACCACGTCGTCAAGTGGGCATGATGGTATATGGGTAATAGTGGATAGACTCACTAAAACAAAGACGGTTTGTACCGATCAAAGCGACGCTCTACGCTTGATCGACTTGCTAAGTTGTACGTCGGCGCAATGTGAGTCGAGACGGAGTGCCGGTGTCTATCGTTTCAGATAGAGATCCAAGATTTACTTCTAAGTTTTGGCCTAGTTTACGAAAGGTTTGGGAACAAAATCAAGTTTAGCAAGACATTCCATCCTCGCATTGATGGGCGATCGAGAGAGACCATCCGCACCTTAGAGGACATGTTGAGAGCATGTGTCCTTCAGGTTTAAAGGGAGTTGGGATACTCACCTATCGCTTATGGAATTTGCTTACAATAACAGCTACCAGTCGAGTATTGGTATGGCACCATTTGAGGCTCTGTATGGAAGACCGTGTAGAACGCCGATATGTTGGAATGAAGTTGGAGAGCGGAAGCTTATCGGCCCTGAGTTGGTACAAGTTACTACCGACAATATTAAGGTAATCAGAGAAAATTTGAAGGTAGCACAAGACCGTCAGAAGAGTTACGCAGATAAGCGACGAAAGGACTTAGAATTCCAGGTTGGAGATCAAGTTTTCTTGAAGTTATCTCCATGGAGAGGTGTCCTTCGTTTTGGTAAGAAGGGTAAACTAAGCCCTAGATATATTGGTCCTTATTCAGTAACGGGACGAGTTGGGCCAAGACCTTTCTGCATGATCGGAGTTGCCAGCAGAACTATCTCGAGTACATGATGTATTTCATGTATCCATGTTGAGGAAGTATATCCCAGATCCGACACATGTGTTGCAAGCACAACCAGTTGAGCTGAAAGAAGACATGAGTTACGTTGAGGATGCAGTTCAAATCCTTGACAGGAAAGAACAAGTTTTAAGGAACAAGACGATCCCACTCGTGAAGGTTCGTTGGAGACATCACGGAGTGGAGGAGGCAACCTGGGAGTTGGAGGATCTAATGAGAAGCAAGTACCCGACGATATTCACCTAAGGATTACTAAATTTCGAGGACGAAATTTCTCAAGGGGAGGTAAGTTGTAAACCCGAGATCATTCTTTGGAACTTTCTTTTTATCAAACAACAAAAGAAAGGAAGAAATGAATGTTTAAAACTTGGTTTCTCATGTTTTAAAAAGAAAAGTAATGAAGTGAAAGACAAAAGGAAAGCAAGGAAGAAAAAGTTTAAACCATTTTGGTTTGGTTTGCTTTTAAACACAAAAGAAGAAAAGGAAATGAAACAAATGTTTTATATTAAGTTATTTTGGTTTTGTAAAGAAAAGAAAAGAAAGAAAGAAGATAAAGGAAAGAAAAGAAAATGAAAAAGAAATGAAAAAGCAAAAGTGCAAAAAGACAAAATATCATCTTTCCACCGATTGACTTTCTTTTAAAAAGAGTTTCTCTCCATTTTCTCCTCTTTCATCACAAACCTAGCTGAAATTTCGTGGTTGAAGGAGAAAGGAATAAGAAGGAGGCCATTTTTGGTGATTTTGGGCTGGAGTTGCAGAAGGAAAGAGGAAAACTCAAGGGAAATTCATTTTTGCAGCAGGGAAATCAACTCAGGCAAGCTCTGATTTTCTGTTCATCTCGAGCTCCACAAGAAGAGGTAAGAGTTGAGCTTTTGTTTCATGAAAGTTAACTCATATTGGAACAAAATTCGTGAAGGAAGCTCGAGCCAATTCTGATGTTAAGTTGCTGTTTTGTTAAGAGGAAGGCAGAAGACAGGATTTTGCTGTCAAATCCGAGAGGTCTCTGATGTTTTGGTTGTTCTGATCTGTATACTTGGAGTTAGAACCTCTAATTGGTATGGTTCGAAAGCTTATTCAATTTCCTACAAGTTTTATGAAGGAATCGTGAGAAGAAAATGATTGGAAGATGTTGTAATCTTCAGGTTAAAATTCGGATTGCAGCAGGAAGTGAAATCTGGAACAGCAGCAGAATCAATTTAGGGGTTAAGCTTCTGAGGTAATATCTAACCAGTACGTTAGGAATCTCATTTTCATGTCTTCATAAGAGTTTTAGAGGGTTCAAAAAGGAAGAGTTTGGTATAAAGTACATTCTTTTTGGATAAGTAATGAAGAAGTTATGGCTGTCTGAAAACAGGGCAGAAAATCTGAAAATGCTGGAATTTTTGAAAGTGTGTTTTCTTGTAGTTTTAGGGTTAAAAACCATGAGCTCGAGGTTCTAATACATGAATTTGGTTTGTTTGACAGGCCAAGAGCAAATAGGTCAAGTGTACGGGCTAAGATTCTAGTTCAAGCACTGTGAGTGATAAAAGGAACTTCAAAAGTGTATATATGTTTGAATTATGTTCAAGAAATGCAAGTTTTGCTAGAATAAAGTTTTCAATGCATTATGCTTTCTTTTGAGTACATGTTTATGACTATTCATGTTTTCCTAGAAATGTTTTCAAGTGTTCATTGTGACCCTAAAAGTCTTTATAAAGTTTATACATGAGCATATGTTCAATGGTTGCCAAAATTTATGGAAATGCTATGATTTCAAGCAAGCATGTACTAGCAAGTATGTTTTAAAGTTTTCCAATTTTATGAACAAGCTGAGTAAGCTTGAGTTTATGAAAGAAAAGATAGCGGGCATGTTCAAATGTTTTCATGTGAATTTCTCGAGATATTGAGCCCGAGGTTTTATGGTACCGCAGTGTGCACACAGGGTCTCATTCTCGTTGTCGACGCTGAGTGTACTCCGTGACAACAAATACGCGTCGTGAGTCTTTGGCGGGCGGCCCCACTCGACAAAGACGATGGGAGTCTTTGGGCGGGCCCCACTACATCGTAGAGTAAACGTTGGTTGTACTGGGCGTGCCCTACACAACGTGGATTGTGAAATGTTTTTAAAAGAGTTTATCTCATTTACATGCCTTACGAGATTTGATGATATACTTGTTGGTTTTCTGAAAGTCTGTTATGATTCCACGTTTACTTTCAATGCTTGAATACAAATGCATATGCTAATAGTTTTCAGGTCACATGTTTTACAAGTTACAGATATTTTACACAGTCACTCACTGAGCTTCATAGCTCATTCCTTCTATGTTTTCAAACCTTTCAGGTAGAGATCGAGCTCCTGGCACCTCGAAAGTTCTCGCCATAGTCTCAATGAAGCTTCATAAGTTAAATACTTTGTACGTGGCTGGTTTTGTCTAGCAAGTCTCTATGTTTGTAATTATTTGTGAGGACTTGGGTGTTATAGTTGTTTGTACATTAGAGGTTGTATAAACACTGGTTGTCTTGTGTTGATTCTGATGCACTAGACTTTTAGTTTCCTAGAGAGACTTGTGAATGGTTTCTCCTTGTATATGATTAATAGTTGTCCAGTTTCCGCTATGTCATGTTTAAGTGTTCCATTTTCGAACATAGTATGTTTATCAGGTCTATCAGGGTCAACAGGTATTGTTAAGAGATAAACAATGTCTGTTGGCTTCACGCCGCCTTTCGAGCAGAGTTAGCAGGTAGTTCGGGAGGGGGTGTGACACCCTTGTTGCATAAATGAAGCTTGAGTTATCTTTAAAGATACATTTATTGCACATGAGTTCATTAAATGCATCTTCAGTTCGTCATAAATGACATTGGACAACATTTATTTCAACTCCATTTTGAAGCTTTTTCTCTCGTTTTGCATAGCATGATGATTCGTATCATTCTCCCCTTCTTCAAGAAGATTCGTCCTCGAATCTAATGATGTTGTTATACACAAACTGAAAATTTATTTCAATGAAGTCTTGCTTTCTAGAATTTCTTCCTCGTATCATTTTCTTTGTGAAAGATTGCTGCAAAAACAAGTTAAGAAAATACAAAGGACCTCACAACACTCCCTCACAAGTTTACACTCAATAATATTTAGGTCACTCATGTTTGCACTCAATTTTGAGAAAACACATTGATTCTCAATCTCACGTCTCAAAATTTGTATGGAGAAGCCAAGATAATTTGCAATTCAATGGATAATTGCACACTTTGAAAACAAACAAACTAACTTGACATTTGAAAAAATTTAAGGTCATGGTTAGATAATTGAAGAAGAAGCAATGTAACTTATGGACAATAACCGATGGCTGGAATTTTTAAATATAAGATTTACTATTTGAAACTAATGGTTGGAAAGTTCAATGTGCAGAAATGTAACTGCCTATATTTAATATGTAACAACCAACTTTTAAAACTTTCAAAGTGTAACATCAATGAATGAATGCCAAATGGTTATATTAAACAAAAATGATCAGTTCAAATGAGAATTTTTGAGATCTAGCACGCTTTAGAAGAAAAAACAGCAAGAACAACACAAGAACACATGTTCTCGGTTTTAGCAGTTTTTCAGAACAAGTTATAAACATGCATATTTTTCAGCCTAAAGAAAGTCGAACTAGAAATTTTCATAGAAGACACATTTATAGATCAGAGCCTGATCTACAACATTGATGAAGACTTGAAATTGCAATAACAAACGGAAATATGAGTTTTTTGTACTTTTCGACAGATTACAAAAATTGGACAGATTACAAAAAATGAAACAAAACATGAAAATTTGAAAAAATTCAAGATAAACGCAAAGGAAACATATATCCGATCTTGAGCCTAAGGCTCTGATACCAAATGATAAGAAATTCAGAGGAATTCGAAAAATCTAACAACCTTGTTATGGAAACAAGACCTTTAGATAACTCAATCTCAAAACCCCAAAACCAATTTTGAAATTCAACTCAAGGAAAGTAAAATCGGATTACCTTGTGGATCAAATATCTGAAGGCAAGAGAACTTGTATGAGATCCGAATCACTCCACAAGCAAGATTGATCAAGTCAAGCTTGAATGATTCTAAGCATGCAACCTAATCTACATAGAATTGCAAAGACATAGCTCAAAGGCTATAAAAAAGCTCAAGGCCTCTTTTGATTACATTTTCAATCTTTTTTTTTTCTCCTACAATGTACATGGCTTTATATAGCCTCAAAATCAACCCTAAAGTAACCTATGGTCAATTGAAAGGTTGTAACTTACATCCCCATCAATACCATGATCTCCACTAACCAAATTCTAACCTAAATTATTGAAAACAAGACTTTAAAACTGAAATTTACATCAAAATATCCATAAATCCGAGATTGATGTCTTGTACTAATCTTGAAAGTCTTTGTAACCTTCCATGCATAAATGAAGCTTCACTTGATTTAAATTGAAACCCTTGTTGCATAAATGAAGCTTGAGTTATCTTTAAAGATACATTTATTGCACATGAGTTCATTAAATGCATCTTCAGTTCGTCATAAATGACGTTGGACAACATTTATTTCAACTCCATTTTGAAGCTTTTTCTCTAGTTTTGCATATCATGATGATTCGTATCAAGCATCCTGTATGAAGTAAGTATCATTTTTCCTTACTGTTTTCTTCTTCTTTTTGCATGTTTAGCCTAAGATTTAGTGTTAGATCAATTTCAATAAAACCATGTTGCATAATGATACCACGACGATTCAATCGTCTTCCGGCGTGGGGTTCTCATTCCCTTCAATTGGTATCAGAGCCATCTCAATGGTTCTTCATTTATGCATTGTTTTATTAAAATTTAGTGGGTATTTTGCCATAATTCATGAGATGAATGTTTTGATTTGCTTAAATGGATGTTTACGATTTTTGGCATTTTAGATTTACAATTATGTTGATGAGATCAATGTAAGGGCCCTTTGCTTTTGGGCATTTTTGTTGTAAATCGAGTCTGTAAGTCCGGGTCGTTCGTGGCAAGAGTTGCTGTGAAGAAATCAGAGCAAAAACAGGCGAAATTCGATGGAAGAACATCAAAGTATTTGTTGTTCTGTCGATGGCGTTGAAACGCTGCCCAACGGCATCTCAACGTTGTTCTCGCGCGCAGGCGCTCACAGAGTAGTAGCGTTGCAACGCCACCGGCATTGAGAACGCAGCCTTCGGCGTTGTATGGCGGCGAGCGTTACGCCGCACGCACGCTTGAGGCGCTTCTTGGAGGCGGTTTCGCGAGGTCGTGGGTTCAAGACTTAGTGGGGCGGTTATTTTCGTTTTATTTATTTAATTTTATTTATAAAATGTATTTTATTTATTTATTTAATTATTTTATTAAATAATGTTAATATAATTATTATATTAATGTTATTTAATTAAATAATTGCCCCTAGGTGCCAAAAATCGGTCCATTTTTGCTGATTAATTATTTTATGCATGAGATGTATATTTTTAATTAATTTCTATGTGCATAATGTATGTCATATAGATTTAAAATCCCACCTTAGGTTAAACATTTCATGCATCATATTTATATTATAAGAGTTATAATATATAGTATGCATGATAGGATTATATTATAAGAGTTATAATATAATGTTTGCATGATTTAATTTATTTAATATAAGTGTTATATTTTTTTAAATTAAAATCATGCTCATGCATTTAATTCATGTGATGAATTATATTATGTTATGGTATATAGTATTATTCATGTGATGGATGATCAAGCACTATAACATAGAAATGCATGCAACCTAAGTTAATTATTAGTTTTAAAGTGTTTAGAACTTGAATAATTAGACTTAGGTTTTCTAATTTTCTAATAAGATTAGAAATTTAGGAAATCAAATATAACCTTTGAATGGAGACCGATAAGTAACTCTGTCTAAGGAAGGTTTTGTCTAAGGTCAGTATTTAAGTTGACGCTTGAACACCCCTACCGAAACCGACACGGGAGTGAATTCGGTCCAAGATTCTTAGGTTATATTCTCGTGAGTGTCGTTAATTAAGTGTTAATTAATTTACTCACATAGACCTAAGTTAATAATGTGATTATAAACTTAGGTTAATACCATATAAGAGTTATATTGGTAGACTTAGGTAAATTTTAGCCAGGTTTATCTAGGTCAATCCCTATTAAAAATTAAAGTCTTTGAGTGAGAGGAAATAAAGTGTATGAGATACATTTGAATTTCCAACCACAAATCTCCTTTAAGTCCATGACCGTGAGATCTATACTCGGCCTCGTGGCGCAAATGGGAGCGTCCCCTCTTCGGATGGCATTTGTATAGATCAATATCATCATGGATGGAGAGAGTACTTATAGTGAGTGGGAGCGGGACTTGTGAAAACGAGACCCACGGTCTCTTCTTTTCGATTCACACCGTGAGACGCCTATGATCCGTCTCGCTAGTTTGGCCTGGACTGCACAATCCCTTGGCTATATTGTTTGGACGGATGCTTGGAAACTTAAAGATTGAGGGTGACACTCACATAATTCGTTAAGTGTTAATGAATTCGACCGAACAATGGTAATTGGATGCATAATGGAATAAGAGTTATTCTGGGATTAGGGTCTGATCGAGAAAGTCTCGTCCTAGAGAAGGAGTGTTCTGCTCACCCTTCTATGGGCGGTCATTCTAAACCTTTAGGGTATCATTGCAAAATTTTGAATGACCTAGGGATCATGAAACAATTTTGCTAAAACTTGATTGGATTTCAAAAGTTTTTTGCGAGACTAATACAAAGGTTTTTCTTATTTTTCAGCTAAAAATGTCTAGCGCAATAATAGCTTTACTCGTTTCGGATAAGTTAGTGGGAGATAATTATCAAAGTTGGAAAAATAACATTAATACAATTTTGGTACAAGACGACATAAAGTTCGTGTTATCTGAGGAGTGTCCTCAGATGCCGGGCTCGACCGCGTCGCGAAGTGTTCGTGACACGTACGATCGGTGGATCAGGGCCAATGAAAAGGCCAAGGTCTACATAATTTGTCAGCATGTCTGATGTCTTGGCAAAGAAGCATGAGCTGATGGTTTCCGCTAAGGAGATCATGGAGTCCTTGCAGGAAATGTTTGGGCAAGCGATCCTTTCTCAGTCCGGCATGACTCGCTCAAATACGTTTTCAACGCAACGGATGAAAGAGGGGTCGTCTGTCCGTGAACATGTTCTAGACATGATGACCCACTTCCATCTGGCCGAGATGAACGGGGCTTCGATCGACAAGTCGAGCCAGGTCGATTTTATATTGGAGACTCTTCCAAGAGTTTCCTTGGGCCAGAGCAATCTTTGTATGAACAAAATTAGCTACACACTGACTACCCTCCTCAATGAGCTACAAAATTTCAAATCCTTGAACAGGGTCAAGGAATCTGAGGCAATTGTTGCCTACAGTGTCTTATCCCGTGGTTCGACCTCTCAGGGATTTAAACTCGTTGCTCCTTCATGCCCGAAAGGGAAGAAGAGGATGAAGAGGGGTAAAATCGATCGTCTTTGCCACACACAAGGGCAAGAAGGTCAAGGAGGTTGCAGAGAAAGGAAAGTGTTTCCACTGCAATGGGGACGGTCACTGGAAGAGAAACTGTCCCAAATTCCTGGTCGAGAGGAAGAATCAAGGTAAATGTGATTTACTTGTGGATCAAACATGTTTAGTGGAGAGTAGTGACTGACTGCCGGATATTGGATTCGGCGCCACTAACCACGTTTGTTCTTCTTTTCGTGATTGATTCTGGCGCACCACGCGAGAGAGGGTGAGGTGACTCTACTGGGTTGGATCCAGGAGCTTGTCTCTCGCTGCAATGATCGACACTGCGTGAAGCTAAACTTTGGCGGGAAGTACTTATTGTTGGACAATCAGATACATAGTTCCGTGGTTTACTAGAAACCTTGTTTCAATTTCCGCTTAATTGAACATTGTATTTCCGTTTCTTTTGAATTGAATAAAGCGTTTATTTCTTTCAAAGGGAATGTTATTTGTTCAGCTTCACTTGAAAATAATCTATATGTTTTGAAACCCAATTCGGTCAAAAGTGTTTTGAATACTGAATTGTTTAAAACTGCAGAAACACGAACTAAGAAAGCAAAAGTTTCTCCAAAAGAAAATGCCCACCTTTGGCATCTTCGGTTAGGCCACATTAATCTTAATAGGATTGAGAGACTAGTGAAGAGTGGACTTCTAAACGAGTTGGAAGAAAACTCTTTGAAGGTGTGTGAGTCATGCCTTGAGGGCAAAATGACCAAACGTCCTTTTAGTGGAAAAGGATATAGAGCTAAAGAGCCTCTTGAGTTAGTACATTTTGACCTCTGTGGTCCGATGAATGTTAAAGCTCGGGGCGGTTATGAGTATTTCGTGTCTTTCATAGACGATTACTCCAGATATGGGTATATTTACTTAATGCACAAGAAGTCTCAAACTCTTCAAAAGTTAAGGAGTACAAGACTGAGGTTGAGAACCTCTTAGGTAAATCGCTTAAAACACTTTGATCGGATCGAGGTGGAGAGTACATGGACACCGAATTCCAGGACTATATGATAGAACACTAATCACGCCCCAACTCTCAAAGACCGGTATGCCACACAGCAGAATGGTGTATCGGAGAGGAGAAACAGAACCTTGTTGGACATGGTTCGGTCGATGATGAGCTATGCTCGTCTCCCTGATTCTTTTTGGGGGTACACACTGGAGACTGCGGTTTATATTTTGAACAACGTTCCATCGAAGAGTGTTTATGAAACACCTTTCAAGCTCTGGAGTGGATGTAAAAGCAGTTTACATCACTCCAGGATTTGGGGATGCCCGACCCACGTGTTGGTGTCAAACCCGAAAAAGTTGGAACCCCATTCGAAATTGTGCCTATTCATAGGTTACCCTAAAGAGACCAGGGGTGGTCTATTTTACGATCCTAGGGAAAATAGGGTGCTTGTGTCGACAAACGCCACTTCCCTAGAGGAGGACCACGTCAGGGATCATTTACCAAGGAGTAAAATTGTATTAAATGAAATGGATGATACATCGCAAAGAGTTGCCGATGGGGCTAGTACGTCAACAAGTGTTGTTGATCCTAGCACGCCTAGTCAAATCCGCTCCCAAGAGTTGGGAATGCCTCGACGTAGTCGGAGGGTGTCGAGAGACGCCGATCGCTACATGGGTTTAGCCGAAACCTCGCTTGTCGCCTCCCGATGATGATCAGGGGATCCATTGACCTATGATCGGGCAATGGTTGATGTTGACAAAGACGAGTGGATTAAAGCTATGGACCGAGAAATGGAGTCTATGTACTTCAATTCTGTATGGGAGCTTGTGAATCAACCGGATGGGGTAAAACCTATTGGTTGCAAATGGATCTACAAGCGTAAACGTGGCGTAGATGGGAAGGTGCGGACCTTCAAAGCCCGACTAGTGGCAAAGGGTTTTACCCGAGTTGAAGGGGTTGACTATGAGGAGACCTTTTCACCGTTGCCATGGTAAAGTCGATCGATCCTTCTAGCCATTGTCGCGTATTATGACTACGAGGTATGGCGGATGGACGCCAAGACGACCTTTTCTCGAATGGCAAACTTGATGAAACCATCTACATGGACCAAACCCAAAGGGTTCATTGCCCAAGGCCAAGAGCAAAAGGTTTGCCGCTTCATAGGTCCATTTATGGTGAAACAAGCTTCGAGGTCTTGGAATATAAGGTTTGATGAGGCGATCAAATCTTATGGCTTTGATCAAAATGTCGACGAGCCTTGTGTCTGGAAGAAAATCGTTGACAAAACTGTCGCATTTTTGGTGTTGTACGTGGACGACATTCTTCTCATTGGGAATGAGGTAGAATTTCTTACTAACGTTAAGAAGTGGCTAGATTTGCAATTCCAAATGAAAGATTTTGGAGAAGCTTAGTATGTTCTAGGTATCCAGATTGTCCGGAACCGAAGAATGTAACGCTAGCCCTGCCTCAAAGCGCCTTATATTGACAAGATGTTGTCTAGATATAAGATGCAGAACTCCAAGAAGGGCTTGCTGCCTTTCAGGCATGGGGTTCACTTGTCTAAGGATCAGTGTCCTATGACTCCTCAAGATGTTGAGGATATGAGACGGATTCCATATGCTTCAGCTGTAGGGAGCCTGATGTATGCCATCTTTGTGTACTAGGCCCGACATCCGTTATGCAAAGAGGAATTGTCGGTGAGATATCACCCAATCCGAGATTAGATCAATGGACATCGGTAAAGGCAATCCTCAAGTATCTTAGGAGAACGAGGAACTACAGCTTAGTGTATGGAAGTGGGGATTTGATCCTTACGGGATACACGGATTCTGATTTTCAGACCGACAAGGATTCTAGAAAATCCACCTCGGGGTCAGCCTTCATTCTGAATGGAGGAGTTGTAGTATGGCGAAGTATCAAGCAGGGATGCATTGCTGATTCCACTATGGAAGCGGAGTATGGTTGCGGCTTGTGAAGCTACAAAGGAAGCTGTTTGGCTTAGGAAGTTCATGACAGATTTGGAAGTTGTTCCAAATATGAACTTGCCGATCACACTGTTCTGTGATAACAGTGGTGCAGTAGCCAACTCACGTGAGCCTTAGAGCCATAAGAGAGGCAAACACATTGAGCGCAAGTATCATCTGATACGGGAGATTGTGCATCGCGGAGACGTGACGGTCACGCAGATAGCGTCGGAGCACAACGTAGCTGATCCATTTACAAAGCCCCTCACGGCTAAGGTGTTTGAGGGTCACCTAGAGTGTCTAGGTCTTCGAGAGCTTCCTGACTAGGGCAAGTGGGAGATGTCTAAACGGGTATTCAATGCCCTAGTTTTATTATATTACTTCATTGTAATTTATGTACATTTCGGAAATGTATTTTATCCACTAGCTTAGTCCAAGTGGGAGTTTGTTGGGATTTTTGTCCTAATCTCGTGTTTGTAACATATTGTTTGAAATTAATAAGAGTTATTTATTTCATCACTTTGTGTCTCGCAATATTTATAAACTTTTCCAATAAACTAAGCTCTAGGGTCATTGAATTTATGAGAGAACTAGAACTTGAACGGTGTGTAGTGGACACACAGGGAGGATCACGTTCGAGTTAATGACCCAAACGGTCTATAGTATAAGGATAGGGTTGGAGACCTAATCCTGGATACACTGTGGATGCGACCCGCTTTGTATTAGATACAAACGAGGTGATCTGACTCGTTCATGTGGTTGACATGCGAGTGGGGGCATCCTGTGCAATGAGATTGTGCAAGACAAGACCGTGATTTGTTAGACCTACTGATGTAACACCGTTGACAGTAAGGACTAATAACTTCGTAGATGACCATTAGTGACTCGACCTGAATCCTGAGCGTGTTACGGACTCCTGCTCACGAGTCCATTCTTTTTGACTAGTACGCGGGTGAGGGTGGTCACGCTTACTCGCCCAATATGCCTATCTTCTCGTGGACAGAACCAAGTAGGAGTCGGGAACTTAACTACGCGAGATGGAATTCACTCGTTCCTGCCTTTAAGGAAACTAGGGGGGTTGTTCCCTTAAGTGCTGTCTCCAGGGCTTGGACAACGGGCTCCCACCTTTTCACTGGCCCGGGAAGGGTGTTGTGTGTGGTTGGACCATCACAATATGTTGTTCATTAGAGGAGCAGTGGGGACTTAAGGAACAAGAGGTAGACACAGGGGTAAAACGGTATTTTGACCCAGTCGTGTCTACGAACAACCTGTGAAGGGTCGACTCATGGGTATTGGTTATATCAGTGGACACGTAATATTCTGCACTGACGGGAGTGAAGCTACGGGCTATAATGGAGTGTTACCGTAGCTAATGAATGTTGGTTAACTGTGTCAAAGAGTTTGGCAGGTTAATCTCGGATCATTGGAGCCCGTCACTGTAGGTCCATTAGGTCCCTCGGTTGGCTCCATCTGGGTTAAAAGAAGTGTTAATGTTTTGGTATGAAATTGAAGTGTTCAATTTCACTTTAAGGGCATTTATGTCATTTATATGAGATATGAATGATATAATATATAGTTTAATGTGAATGAGATTCATAATAAACTATAGGTTAGCCTAATTGTTGAATTAGGGCTAATTGGAGAAATTGATTGAGAGAAATTAAATTGGATGTGATTCAATTTAATTAATCCACAACTATTGCAAATGAGATTTGCAATATGAGATATGAGATATCTTATATTATATGGTTATGTAAATGAGATTTGCATAACCTATGGTTGTGGTAAAGTGGTAATTATGTGGAGATTTTAACTCCATCAATTCCACTATATAAACCCTTCTTGCAAGAAGGATGTAAGCTTAATCTCTCATTTTTTGATTTTTCATCAAAGAAGAGAAGAGGAATTCTCTCAATTCTCTCTCAATTCTTCTCCCTCTCCAAAACTCAAAAGATCCCGCCATCTTCCATTCTCCAAAAGAGAACAACCGAGAAGGCCATTTGGTTGTGTTCGAGTTCCTTTTGTGGGAGTGTTCGTTGAGTTCGAGGAGCACGAAGAGTTCGTGATTTGAAGAATAAATTTTGAAGAAGTGTTCTTCAACAAGTAAGTATCATTTTTCCTTACTGTTTTCTTCTCCTTTTTGCATGTTTAGCCTAAGATCTAGTGTTAGATCAATTTCAATAAAACCATGTTGCATAATGATACCACGACGATTCAATCGTCTTCCGCTGCGTGGGATTCTCATTCCCTTCAAAAGGTTATAGAGCCAAAGAACCTCTTGAGCTTATACATTCAGATCTTTGTGGTCCGATGAATGTTAAAGTCAGGGGAGGACATGAATATTCATCTCTTTTATAGATGATTATTCTAGATTTGGGCATATTTACCTAATGCACCACAAGTCTGAAGCACTTGAAAAGTTCAAGGAATTCAAGACTGAGGTTGAAAATCAATTAGGTAAAACTATTAAAACACTACGATCGGATCGAGGTGGAGAGTACATGGATTTAAAATTTCAAAACTATATGATAGAACATGGAATTACATCCCAACTCTCAGCTCCCGGTACACCACAACAAAACGGTGTATCGGAAAGGAGAAATAGAACCTTGTTGGACATGGTTAGATCAATGATGAGTTATGCTAATCTCCTAGTTCCTTTTGGGGTTACGTAGTGGAGACTGCAATATACATTTTGAATAGTGTGCCCTCAAAAAGTGTTTCTGAAACACCTTATGAACTCTGGAAAAGGACGTAAAGGTAGTTTATGTCATTTAGAAATTTGTGGCTGTCCAGCACATGTGCTTGTGACAAATCCAAAGAAGTTGGATTCACGTTCAAAATTGTGCCTATTCGTAGGCTACCCAAAAGAAACAAGAGGTGGTTTATTCTATGATCCTAAGGAAGATAAGGTTTTTGTGTCGACAAATGTCATTTTCTTAGAGGAGGACCACATAAGGGACCACAAACCAAAAAGTAAAGTAATGTTGATTGAATTAGACGAAATAATAGCAAAGGTCGCTAAGAACACTAGTACGTCAACAAGAGTTGTTGATACTAGTTTGTCTAGTCAAGAGAGTCCATCTCAAGAGTTGAGTATGCCTCGACGTAGTAGGAGGGTTGTAACACAGCCTGACCGTTACATGGGTTTATCTGAAACCCAAGTTGTTATACCAGATGACAACTGCGAGGATCCATTGACTTATAATCAAGCAATGGTTGACAAAGACAAAGACAAATGGGTCATAGCCATGGACCAAGAAATGGAGTCTATGTACTTCAATTCTGTTTGGGTGACTTACCAGATGACTCTCAAATACTTTAGCCGTGAGAGCCTTTGTAAAAGGATCAACAACGTTGTGCTCTGAGGCTATCTTCGTGACAATCACGTCTCCTCTATGCACGATCTCCCGGATGAGATGATAGTTTCGCTCTATGTTCTTTCCCCTCTATGTCACGGCTAAAGTGTCCTCTATGCACGGTCCGGTTGTAAGTGGATCTACAAGAGAAAGCGTGGTGTAGATGGGAAGGTGCAAACCTTTAAAGCTAGACTAGTAGCAAAGGGTTATACCCAGGTTGAAGGGGTTGACTATGAGGAGACCTTTTCACCTGTTACTATGGTAAAGTCTATCCGTATCCTACTTGCCATTGCCTTATATTATGACTATGAGGTATGGCAAATGGATGTCAAGACAACCTTTTTGAATGACAATCTTGAGGAAAACATCTACATGGACCAACCCAAAGGGTTCATTGAACCAGGACAAGAGCAAAAGGTTTGTAGGCTTAAAAGGTCAATTTATGGACTGAAACAAGCCTCTAGGTCCTGGAATATAAGATTTGATGAGGCAATCAGATCTTATGGTTTTGACCAGAATGATGATGAACCTTGTGTCTAGAAGAAAATCATCAATAGTTATGTCGCATTCCTAATTCTCTATGCGGATGATATCCTACTCATTGGGAATGATGTAGGTTATCTTACTGACATTAAGGATTGGCTAGCTACGCAAAATGAAAGATTTGGATGATGCACAGTTTGTTCTTGGGATCCAGATTGTCCGAAACCGCAAGAATAAAACACTAGCCTTGTCTCGAGCATCTTACATAGACAAAGTGTTGTGAAGGTTTAAGATGCAAGACTCCAAAAAGGGTTTGTTGCCTTTTAGACATGGAGTTCATTTGTCTAAGGAACAGTGTCTTAAGACACCTCAAGGAGTTGAGGATATGAGACGGATTCCTTATGCATCAGCTGTTGGGAGCCTGATGTACGTCATATTGTGTACAAGGCCTGACATCTATTTTGCAGTTGGAATGGTCAGTAGGTATCAATCCAATCCAGGACTTGAACACTAGACAGCAGTTAAAACAATCCTTAAGTATCTTCGGAGAACAAGGAACTACATGCTTGTGTATGGGGCTAAGGATTTGATCCTTACAGGATACATGGATTCTGACTTTCAGACTGATAAAGATTCTCAGAAATCTACATCAGGGTCAATATTTACTCTTAACAGAGGAGCTGTAATATGGCGAAGCGTCAAGCAAGGATGCATCGCAGATTCCACCATGAAGGTCGAATATGTAGCAGCTTGTGAAGCAGCTAAAGAGGTTGCTTGGTTAAGGAAATTCATACTAAATTTGGAAATTGTTCCAAATATGACTTTGCCCATCACGCTGTATTGCGATAACAGTGGGGCAGTGGCAAATTCGAGGGAATCCCGAAGTCACAAGAGGGGAAAGAACATAGAGCGAAACTATCATCTCATCCGGGAGATCGTGCATAGAGGAGACGTGATTGTCACGAAGATAGCCTCAGAGCACAACGTTGCTGATCCTTTTACAAAGGCTCTCACGGCTAAAGTATTTGAGAGTCACCTAGAAGGTCTAGGTTTACAAGTCTTCCCCAACTAGGGCAAGTGAGAGTATTTTGTACAAAGGGTTTAAATGCCCTAGTTTATTGTATTTATATTACTGTAATGTTATAGTACTCCACAAGCTTTAGATCAAGTGGGAGATTGTTGGGATTTATGCCTTAAAACTTGTGTAATTTTGATCAAAGAAATAAAAAGTTATTTTTTTTAATAGAATTACAGTCTTGCTCTATAAATCCAATAAACTAAGCTCCAAGGTTATAACATATATCTTGATACATCAGTGTATTGGACACTATTTGGATTGTGTAAAAGAATATAACCTAAATGGACTATGGTATAAGAATAAGGTTGGAAACCTCATTCTGGTAACACCATGGATGCGACCCATTTTGTAATTAGTACAAATGAGGTAATCCAACTCATTCATGTAGTTGACATGCGAGTGGCGGCATCCTGTATGAAGAGTTCATACAAGACCGGATCGTAAATTGTTAGTTTAACCAATGTAACACCGTTAACAGGATAAGACTAGTAATTTATAGATGATCATTAGTGACTCGACATGAATCCTGAGCAAGTTAAGAACTCCTGCTTATAGGGGTTTGTCCTTAGACTAGTATGGGTGAGAGTGGCACATGTGCCAGACTCAATAAGTGTACCTTCTCGTGACGTAACCTCGTGAGGTAGTCGTGAACTTAACTGTGTAAGATGGAATTCACTCATTCCTACACTAAGGAATTAGATAGGTTGTTCCCTTAAGAACTGACTCCAGGTCTTGAACAATGGGGCCCCGCCCTCTATGAGGGTATGAGTCTATGGTAGGACAGTAGACTTGTTGTTCATTAGAGGATCAGTGGTGCTTACGGAGCAAAGAGGTAATCACAGGGGTAAAACGGTAATTTGACCCAGCCGTGATTACGAACAACCTGTGAAGGGTCGACTCATGGGTAATGATTATATCAGTGGACACAATATAATCTAGAGTGAGGAGAGTACATCTACAAGTCTATAGTGGAGTGACTTGTAGTTAATGAATATTGATTAACTAGATCAAAGAGTTTAATCGGTTAATCTCATATCATTGGAGCTCATGAACTGTAGGTCCATTAGGTCCCTCCGTTGGCTCAACATGGTAATATTGAGGGCATAAAGTTCGGAATGCAATTGAAGTGTTCAATTTCATATATGAGATGTCATATCAATTATATAAGATATAATTGATATAATATATAATTTCAATGTGAATTGGATTCACATATTACCTATATACTAAAGAGAGAATTAAAGAGGGATAGGATGGTAATTTCCATCCCTATCTCCTTATATATATAGTTGCATAAGACGCAACTAGGTAAAGACATTCCAAGCTCTTATGTGTTGTAGGAAAGGTTCCACACATTCTCTCTCACAAAAATATCTCATCTAACCTAAAGGGAACCCACCTTCCTCCCTCACCTAGAGAACAACGGAGAAGATCCAGTGGTCGTGTCTTTGTCCGTTCGTGTTCCTGTTGCTGAGATCGTGATCGTGGGAGAGAGGAGCACTCGAAGAAAAGTTCTTCAAAGGTAATTTTTCTTGTTGTCCAAATTCAGTTTATATGCTTAATCTAGTTAGTTTCGTTCTTGAATGTAATCTTTGTAACTAAATTGAGAACGCGCGATTCATAATCGCTTCCACTGCGGGACTTGATTCCCTTCAGAGGAATGTTCACTTAAGTGGTGTCTCCGGGACTTGAATAAAGGGACCGACCCTCTCATTGGCCCGAGAGGGACTCTGTTTGTTGGTAGGACCACAAACAAATTGTTCATTAGAGGAGCACTGGTACTTAAGGTACAAGATATAACCTAGAGGTAAAACGGTAATTTGACCCTGCTGGTGTTACGAACATTCATGAAGGATTGACTTGCTGTTATTGGTCAATATCCGTAGACACATAAATATATATGCAGTGAGAAGAGTGCAATTGCGGGACTTTAGTGGTGTGTTCCCGCAGTTAACGAATGTAGATTTGGAGGTTAATGAGATTAACCGAGCAATCTCGTATCGTTGGAGCTTCTGATCTGTAGGTCCATTAGGTCCACCTTCTAGCTCGTAAAGGGTTCTTAGATCATTTGAATTTGAAACGTTCAAATTCATAAGGGAATAAACTTAATGTATATAAATACGATATAATATATAGTTTTGGAACTATATATATTATAAATTTAATGTGGATATGATTCATATTAAATTATGTGAGAGAATTAAATATTTCAAAGAGTTCAAATATTAAATTCAAATGTGAATGTGATTCATATTTTAAAACTATAGGTTAAAATCTAATGTGCATTTGATGTACATTAAACTATAGGATAAAGGGTAAAATGATTAAATGTGATTTAATCATTTAATTAATATTATATTTGAATTAAATATAATTTAATTTCATACAATTAATTAATTGATTAATTAATTATTATAATATTAATTGAGAACGTATCCTCCAAACACGTTCCCACCACTCCTATCGACGCGAGAGTTCCAGGGGTCAGCAACGTTGCAATGCTGCCCCTCAGCGTTGCAACGCTACCCCGATCGCAGGCGCGCGCGCGGACAAAGTTGGCGTTGCAACGCCCTCATCAGCGTTGCCACGCCAAGACGCCAATCTTGTTGTTGCAGACTGGTTCGAGCTTCTTGGTTATTTTTCAGTCCGGTTCGAGCGGTTCAGGCCCGGTTCAAGATTTTTTGGACCGGTTTATGTAATAAAATTAGAGTAATTTTATTTTTTTTGCACTTTAGGGGCCCAATTATTCCGGTTTTACAACTATATTTCTTTATGAATGTCATTTAGATTTTTTCCCACCTTAGGATAAGCATGTTCATTCATTTTATTTGTATAATTGTTATATGAATATGGTTTAGATGCATGATTAATTTATTTTTATGAGTAATTAATTATAAATGTTATAATTAGATTATATGGAAAATAAGTTGCATGGGCATGAAAATACTTAGTTTAAAATAAATGTTATTTTATTTAAGTAATTTTTGTTATTCAATTAGTTGAATAATTTTTTTAATTCCAATTTGAATTTGATTGTTGGTTTTATAACATAGTTCTTTGTCATAGGTTAATTATTAAATTTATAAAAGTTATAAATTAAAGGGGTTTTAGAAACCATAACCTATAATAAAGAATTGCATGCAAACATAGGAACTTGGGTTAAAATTAAAATTAGTTTTAAATTGTTTAAAATTAATTTAGACCTAAGTTTTAATTTCTAATAGGATTAGAAGTTAGTCTTACATAGGGTTCTTTAATAATTTTGCTAAATATGATTGGTTTTATAATGGGTTAAAAGGCATAACTAATTATTTTCAGCATGTCGTCCTCAATTAGCCTTGTTAAAAAGCGATCGTTTAACTGGTGAGAATTTTACTACGTGGAAGTCCAACCTGAACACAATTCTCGTTGTTGACGACCTTCGGTTTGTACTGACTGAGGAATGTCCTCAGGTCCCTGCTCGAAACGCCTCTCAATCTGTTAAGGAGGCGTACAATCGCTAGATCAAGGCCAATGATAAGGCCAAGGTCTACATTTTGGCTAGTGTTTCTGAAGTTCTAGCCAAAAAGCACGACAGCATGTTCTTAGCTCGTGAGAACATGAGTTCGTTGCAGGATATGTTTGGACAACCATCTGGACAGCTTCGGCACGAATCCCTCAAATACGTTTATAACTCCCGTATGAAGGAGGGGTCATCGGTGAGAGAACACGTTCTCGATCTGATGGTCCACTTCAACGTGGCTGAGATGAACGGAGCGGTCATTGACGAGCAAAGTCAGGTCTTGTTCATCCTGGAATCTCTTCCGAAGAGTTTCCTGCAATTCTGCACCAATGCGGTGATGAACAAGATAGAGTATAACCTGACTACTCTCCTTAATGAACTACAAACTTTCCAGTCTCTTATGAAGAATAAGGGACAGGCTGATGGAGAGGCAAATCTTTTTGCCCATTCCAGAAGGTTCCAGAAGGTTCCATCCTCTGGGACTAAATCCTGTGGTTCATCTTCTGGGCTTAAGAAGACCCAAAAGAAGAAGACGGGAGGGAAAGGGAAGGCACCTGCTGCTGATAAAGGCAAGGGAAAAGCCAAGGTTGCAGACAAAGAAAAGTGTTTCTACTGCAACGTGGATGGGCACTGGAAACGAAACTGCCCAAAATACCTTGCTAAGCTCAAAGAGAAGAAAGAGGGTGTCAATATTTTTTAGAGATAGATTTTTATTTTTAAAAAATTTGTATATAGTTCCTAAGATTAAGAGTAACTTAATTTCTATCTCTTTTTTAATAAAACTTGGATATTGTATTTCCTTTTCATTAAATGAAGTGTTCATTTTAAAAGAGGGTGTCAATATTTGTTCTGCTAAATTGAAAAACGGCATGTATGTACTTAAACCGAATAGAACTAAAGCAATTTTGAATCATGAGATGTTTAAAACTGCTAATACTCAATGTACAAGGCAAAGAATTTCTCAAAATAATACCTATCTATGGCATCTTAGACTTGGTCATATAAATCTCAACCGGATTGAGAGATTATCTAAGAATGGACTTCTAAACAAGTTAGAAGATGATTCTTTGTGGCCTTTTACTTGAAAAGGTTACAGAGCCATAGAGCCCTTAGAACTTGTACATTCGGATCTTTGTGGTCCGGTGAATGTTAAAGCTCGAGGAGGGTACGAATATTTCATCTCTTTTATAGATGATTATTTGAGGTATGGTTATCTATAACTAATGCATCATAAGTCTAAGGCTCTTGAAAAGTTCAAAGATTATAAGGCTGAAGTAGAGAATGCATTAGGGAAAACCATTAAAACACTTCGATCCGATCGAGGTGGAGAGTATATGGATTTGAGATTCCAGAACTATATGTTAGAACATGAAATTAAATCTCAACTCTCAGCACCTTATACACCACAGCAAAATGGTGTGTCAGAAAGGAGAAATAGAACCTTATTAGACATAGTTCGTTCTATGATGAGTTTATTGGACAAAGTTTGTAATAAATGCAAGACACAAAATGATGAAATGAATAACCTTTATTAATTTCAAACGTATATTTACAAACAGAACGAGATTAGGACAAACATCCCAACATGATCCTCATCAAGAACTGGAAGTTCTGTAGCTCGTTCAGAAGGGTAGTCAGAGTGTAGCTAATTTTGCTCATAACAGCATTGCTACGAATCTGAAGGAAACTCTTCGGAAGAGTCTCTTGAATAGAGCTGACCTGACTCGACTCATCAATCGAAGCCCTGTTCATCTCCGCCAGATTAAAGTGGGTCATCATGTCTAGAATGTGTTCACGGACAGACGTCCCTTCTTTCATCTGGGCTTTGAAGACGTGTTTGAACGAGTCATGTCGGACCTGAAAGGACTGTTGTCCAAACATTTCCTGCAAGGACTCCATGATCTCCTTGGCGGTGATCATCAACCCATGCTTCTTTTCCAATACTTTAGATAAGCTGGTAATGATGTAGACTTTGACCTTTTCATTGGCCCTGATCCATCGATCGTACGCATCACGAACACTTCGTGATGCGGTCGAGCTCGGCAACTGAGGACACTCCTCAGTAAGCACGAACTTAAGGTCGTCAGTTACTAGAATCGTGTTTATATTGTTTTTCCATGTTTAGAAATTATCTCCCACTAATTTGTCGGATGCTAGTAATGTTATTATTGAGCTAGACATTTTGCTGAAAAAACAAATAAAAATTCTGTGTCAGTCTCGCAAAAAAAATCTTTTTTAAATCCAATCAAGTTTTAGCAAAAATTTATTCTGTGATCCCTAGGTCATTTAAAATTTGTAATGATATCCCAAAAGTTTAGAATGACCGCCACAAAAGGGTGAACAGAAACACTCCTCCTCTAGGACGAGACTTTCTCGACCAGACCCTAATACCAGAATAACTCTTATTCCATTAGGCGTCCAGTTACCATTATTTAGTCTGAATCCATTAACTCTTAATGAATCCTGTGAGTGTCACCTTCAATCTTTAAGTTTCTAAGTATCCGTCAAAACAATAGGCACCGAAGGGTGAACCAAGAAGGAAAAGCGTCTCACGGTGTGAATCGAATGAAGAGACCGTGGGTTCCGTTTTCACAGGTCCCGCTCCCACTCACTATAAGTACTCTTTCCATCCACTATGATATTGATCAATACAAATACCATCCGAAGGGGGGCGCTCCCATTTGCGCCATGAGGTCGAGTATGGATCTCACGGTGCGGACTTTAACAGAGATTTGTGGACTGAAAAATAAATGTATCTTATACACTTTATTTCCTCCCACTCAGCACTTTATATTATTCGGGATTGACCTAGATAAATCGGCTAATATTTACCTAAGTCTACCAATATAACTCTTATATTAATTTAACCTAAGTTTATAATCACATTATTAACTTAGGTCTATGTGAGTAAATTAATCAACTTTTAATTAACGCCACTCACGATAATATAACCTAAGAATCTCTGGACCGAATTCACTCCCAGGATGGTTTCCAGGTAGGAGTGTTCCGCAAAGCGTCAGCTTAAATACCCCAGCCTTAGACAAAACCTTCCTTAGACAGAGTTACTTATCAGTCACCATTCAAAGGTCATATTTTGATTTCCTAATTCTAATCTTATTAGAACTAGAAAACCTAAGTCTAATTATTCAAGTTCTAAACATTTTAAAACTAATAATTAACTTAGGTTACATGCATTTCTATGTTATAGTGCTTGATCATTCATCACATGAATAATATTAAACTATAACATACATTCATCACATGAATTAAATGCATGAGCATACTTTTAATCTAAGAAATATAACTCTTATATTAAATAAATTAAAACATACTTTCATTATATTATAACACTTATAATATAACCTATCATGCATACTATATATTATAACACTTATAATATAAATATGATGCATGAAATGTTTAACCTAAGGTGGAATTTTAAATCTATATGACATACATTATGCACATAGAATTAAAAATTTCATACATCTCATGCATAAAATAATTAAATAGTAAAAATTTGACCGGTTTTGGCACTTTGGGGCATTAAATAAATTAATTAACATTAATATAACCATGATATTAATATAAATTAATAAATTTAATTAAATAAAACTAAATTACATTTTACAAATAACTAAATTAAATAATAAACTTCAAAAAACTGCCCACGATAAAGGAATGCCCACGTCTCGCGCGTCTGCCTCGCGAACTGCCCCTCAATGCACGCAGCGTTGCAACGCTGTAACACTCAGCGTCGCACGTTGCATGCTCCACGCCAGGGCGTTACACGCCGCTTTTCTGCAAAGACGATTTCATTCCGCGCATTTAACACCTTTGCTGTTTTCTTCGAATTTCTACCCGTTTTCGCTCAAATTTCTTCACAGCAACGCTTGCCGACGAAGACACGGACTTACTAACTCGATTTATTTTCTAAATGCTCCAAAATCGCGAGTCTTTACATTTGATCTTATCAAACAGAAAATAAACCTAAAACTAGTGTCAAAATCGAAACATCCAATTATGCAAACCAGAATTACATCTCATGAATTCAAGCAATCCCACCTAATCTTAAGAAATAGAAGGGAATGAGAATCCCACGCAGCGGAAGGACGATCGAATTGTTGTGGTATCGTTGTGAAATGTGTTTTCATAAAATTGAAACAATCTAATAGCATCTAGATAAACATGCAATAGAAGGAAAAACTAGTAAGAACACTTACTTGTTGAAGAACTTTTCTTCACGTATTCCTCCTCCAAACACGAACCCTTCGTGTTTTCGTTCTAAATGATCTCGATCTCCTCGAACGAACCAACAACCGGACACCTTCCAAACTAGTAGAAGGAGAGTGAGTAGAACTCCATTTTTGGTGAAGGAAGGAGAGTTGAGAGAGGAGAGTTGAGAGAGAATAGCAAGTTTCTTTTGGTGTGAAATTCAAAAAATGAAACCAATTGCCTTACAAATCCTTCTTGCAAAGGGTTTATATAATGGTGATAGGTGGAGTTGAAATCTCCACCTATTTACCATTTAACCACAACCATAGATTATGCAAATCATATTTGCATAACCATATATTAAAGATATCTCATATCTCATTATACAAATCACATTTGTATAATTGTGGATTTTAAATTGAATCACATTCAATTTAATTTCTCTCAATCCAATTTCTCCAAATTAGCCCTAATTAGACAATTAGGCTAACCTATAGTTTATTATGAATCTCATTCACATTAAACTATATAATATGTCAATCATTTCTCATATAAATGACATAATTACCCTTTAATGAATTTGAACACTTCAAAGCCACACCAAAACTGTAAAACCTCTATTAATCCTGTTTGAGCCAACCGAGAGACCTAATGGACCTACACGTGATGAGCTCCAATGATCCGAGATTAACCTGTCAAACTCTTTGACCCAGTTAATCAACATTCATTAGCTACAGTAACACTCCACTAAAGCCCATAGCTGCACTCCCGTCACTATAAGACAAGTTGTGTCCACTGATATAACCAATGCCCGTGAGTCGACCCTTCACAGGTTGTTCGTAGACACTGTTGGGTCAAATTATCGTTTTACCCCTGTGTCTACTTCTTGCTCCTTAAGTTCCCACTGCTCCTCTAATGAACAACAACGTTGTAATGGTCCAACCATACACAACACCCCTCTCGGGCCAGTGAGAGGATGGTCGCCCTCTCAGCACTTAAGGGAACAACCCCTCTAATTTCCCTAAAGTTAGGAACGAGTGAATTTCATCTTCCGTAGTTAAGTTCTCAGCTCCCCACGTGGTCATGTCCCTGAAAAGATAGGCATATTGGGCGAGTAACTGTGACCACCCCCACCCGTACTAGTCAAAGGACAGACCCCCGCAGACAGGAGTCTGTAACACGCTCAGGATTAAGGTCAAGTAACTATTGTTCATCTACGAAGTTATTAGTCCCATACTGTTAACGACGTTACATAAGTAGGTCTGATAATTCACGGTCCGGTCTTGTACAATCTCATTGCACAAGATTTCCCCACTCGCATGTCAACCACATGAACGAGTCAGATCACCTCGTTTGTATCTAATACAAAGCGGGTCGCATCCACAACGTATCCAGGATTAGGTCTCCAACCCTATCCATATACTATAGACCGTTTGAGTCATTAACTCGAACGTGATCCTCCCTGTGTGTCCACTACCCACCGTTCAAGTTTTAGTTCTCTCATATATTCAATGACCCTGGAGCTTAGTTTATTGGACAAAGTTTATAAAAATTGCGAGACACAAAGTGATGAAAGAAATAAATCTTATTGATTTCATATGGTAATATCACAAACAAAACGAGATTAGGACATACATCCCAACACTAATTGCATCTAACTTAATAGAAATTAACATGCAAACAAGGCAAAAACAGTGAACTAAAAGGGTAAAAAAGACAACCTTTAGTTCTCAATTTTTTCACAATCTCCTTTTCTAAGCACAAATCGTACCACCACTAGAGCTTCCCCGCTATCCTCTGGACTCAGAACCGAGTTGTGGGACTCAGTAAATGAAGGATTGAAAAGGAAGAATGAGAGGTTCAAAGCTTTATGTGAGGAAAGGAAAAAAAAAGTAATTTGGTGAGATTTCTTTTTAAAAAACTTAAAATTCAGCAAAATGAGCCCGTTGTTTTGGAAACAAACCTATTTATAAAGTCATTACATGCATCAAATGCATGTCAAAGCTCACCAAAATGCAACACCTCACAAAACACTAACTAAAGTGGGTTATGTGTCATTCTATAATATTTACACATAGTCCACTTAAGTTAGTGGGATTGTCCAACAAAAAGTTGGATAATTCCACTAACTCTAGTCAAGGGTAAAATGGTCTTTTCCATTTGGTCGAAGTCAAACTTTGACTTTTCTCGAGCCAAAAAAGTCAACCCTTTTACTTTTTACGATTTTGACCCTCTTGACTAATTGTGACCTCCCGAACATGAATCTGAATTCATATTTTTGAAATTCAAATCACATTTGAATATATTGTGTCATAAAAAACCGATAGCTATATCACATATACTTGTCGGTTTAAAACTCCTTTCCTAATTCGAACAATTCGAATTAATCCATCATACTGTTCTAAGTTTAATCCATATGAGCTAGCAGGGGGACCTAATGGACCTACAGATCATGGGCTCCAACAATCCGAGATTAACCGGTCAAACTCCTTAACCTAATTAATCAATATTTGTTAACTAACGGGTCATTCCACTAAAGTCTCGTAGTTACACTCCCTCACTTGTAGATATATTTACGTCCACCGATATAAGCTCAGAACTAGTAAGTCAATCTTTCACAGGTTGTTCGTGGTCTCGACTGGGTCAAAATACCGTTTTACCCCCGATAACACTTCTTGTTCCTTAAGTCCCACTGAACCTCTATAGAACATTTGATTTGTGATCCAATAAAAAAATCTAGTCCCTCTCAGCCTAGTGAGAGGGTGGGGCCCCTTGTTCTAGTTCCGAAGTGAACACTAAATGGAACAACCTATCTATTATCCCTAGAGTCGGGTAGGAGTGAATTCTGTCTTGCACCCTATGTCCCATGCTATCTACCCGATCTAACCCCAGAAATGGGAGGCTTATTGAGCCAGCGCTGTTGGTCATCTACGAAGTTATTAGTCCCATATTGTTAACAATGTTACATCAGTAGGTCTAATAATTTACGGTCCGGTCTTGTACAATCTCATTGTACAGGATGCCCCCACTCGCATGTCAACCACATGAACGAGTCAGATCACCTCGTTTGTATCTAATACAAAGCGGGTCGCATCCACAGCATATCCAGGATTTGGTCTCAAACCCTATCCATGTTGGGTTTTATGTCCTAAAACTCGTGGTTTTGTAAACTGAATGTATATTCTATTTCACAATAAAGTTGTTATTGAAATTTATTCAGTAAAGGTGTTCTTGAATATTGTGTATTGTGTAACCTTAATCCAATAAAGAACCATTGACCATAGGATGAATACTTGAACTTTATGTGTGGCATAAAAGTGGATCAAGTTCAAGTTATAGCCAGAACAGTCTATAGTATAAGGATAGGGTTGGGTACCTTATCCTGGGGACACTATGGACGCGACCCACTTTGTAGAGTACAAGCGATGTGATCCTAAATCGTTCATGTGGAGACATGTGAGTGGAGGCACCCTATGCAATGAGTTTGCATAAGACTAGACCGCGAAATAGTCACTTAGACTTTATAACTCCGTTTACTGTCCTAACTGACTATATTCATACGATGACCTAGGTAACTCGATCTCGATCCTGAGCGTTCTATGGACTCCTTTTTATTCGGATTATCCTTAGATTTGCATGGGTGAGAGTGGCTCGAGACTGCCGACTCAATAAGCCTCCCATTTCAGGGATAAGTCTGGGTAGATAGCTGGGAACATAGTTCTGCAAGATGAAATTCACTCCTTCCCGCTTTAGGGATATGTAGAGAGGTTGTTCCCTTAAGTACTTACTCCGGGTCTTGAACAATGGGCCCACCCCTCTCATTGGCCCGAGAGGGATTCGGTTTGCTGGTTGGACCACAAACCAATTGTTCATTAGAGGATCAGTGGGACTTAAGGAACAAGAGGTAATTACAGGGGTAAAACGGTAATTTTGACCCAACTATAATTACGAACAACCTGTGAAGGATCGACTTACTAATCATGGTTATATCGAGTGGACAGAAATATATCTACAGTGAGGAGAGTGCAACCACTGGGCTTTAGTGGAGTGTCCCGGTGCTTAGCGAATGTTGATTAGATAGGCTAAAGAGTTTGGCGGGTTAATCTCGTATCGTTGGAGCTCATGATCTGTAGGTCCATTAGGTCCCCCTTACTAACTCGGACACTAAGCCATGTAACATTTTGAGAGAAAAGAATTTGAATTGTTCAAATTCGAGTTTGGGAGAAAGCGTTAATTATCTGTGATATATTTAACGAATCATAGCTTAATTATGAATTAAACAATTATTAAAAGGAGGTGTATATATTTAAGTATAATTTAAATATTGGATCGGTTTATAGCATGAATAAAGATTCATGTTCGGAAAATCGATCTGGATCAGGTAATTTATTTAATTTAATATTTGATATTAAATTAAATTAAAAATTAATTAATTAAATTAATTTTGAATTATTTACTTAATTATATTAATTTTAATTAAAAATTAATTTAATATTGATTTTAGAATTAAAATTAAATGTAAAATGAGGGATTTTCATGATTTTGATGAAAATCAAGTTGCCAACTTGCCCAATCCTACTCATTTTCAAAATTCACCAAAATTAGCTACCTCCATCTCAAATCATCCTCATCACACTTGAGTTGTCACTCCAATAAAGCTTAATGAAGCTTTATATAATGGTGATTTGAGGGATGTTGTGAGAATTTTACAAAAAATTTAATATTCTCGAATTAGTGACTTTTGAGGTCTTTTCTTCAAAATTCTCTCAACCTAGGATCCCACAATCCGTTCTAAGGCCTGAGGATAGTAGGGAAGACTCTAACGGTTGTCCATGAAGTGTTCGTGTTGAAAACCATCCACCGGGTGAAGAGAATTTGATCTTCAAAGTTGAGTTTTCTATCCCTCTGTTTTTCCAGCTTTGAGCATGCATTTTATTTTACAAAATTGATCAACTTAGAGTGTTCAAGATCCAAAATTGCTTCTGCTTTCTTAATCTAGACTCTTTTAATTGGTATCAGAGCAATTTTGAGCACTCAATTTGATCTATTTTGTTCTGTGGTGGGTGTTTTTTGAAGTTCAATTTTTCTGGGCATCTAAAGTGTTCTTCCGGATTTGACATTTAAATTGAGTATCAATTTGTGCTTTATTTTCAAATTTCTCAAGTGTGTTTGAGCATTAATGTGTGTAGAATAAGCTGTAAAAGTTTCAAGTCGATTGGAGTTCGGGAAGGCCTTCAATTTGAAGAAAGAAGCCACGGAGGTCCTGAAAATTGGAAACAGAGTAGCTGTTGGAAATTTCTTTTCAAATTCTGCTATAGTGATTTTAAGTTTCAGCCCGTGAATTGCCATTTGGAGAAGGAGAAGTTGACCTGTTGACCGTTGACTTTGACTCCGGTTCGGTTGACTTTGACCGGTTCAACTATTTTGGGTCGGTTCGACTCGTTTTCGATCCGGTTCAGGTATTTTTAGACCGGTTCTGACTATTTCGAGGCCGGTTTTTCCATTTCGGAGGTCCGTTTCACCAATTGGAGGCCCGGTTCAGCCTCTTACAACCCGATTCAACCTTTTAAAGGTCTGGTTCACACATTTGCAAGCCAGTTCGACCCAAATTCGAAGTGTTCGAAGTGGTTCGATGTTAATCCTAGATTATTATTGTAATAATTTAGTTGTTTTCTTGCATTAGATGCCAAAACCAGTCCACTTTAGTGTGTTTAATTAATTATGCATTGTGAATGTATGTTTTAATTAAAATCTCTGATTATATGTGCATAAAGTATGCCATATATAATTTAAAATCCCACCATAGGAAGCATGCTCCATGCATTTAAAGTATGTTATAAGTGTTATAATATATAGTATGCATGAATTGAAGTTTCATAAGAATTAATATAAGTGTTATATTAATTTATGAAACAAATATTATATGTTTTAATTATAATTAATATAAGGGTTATATTAATTAAAAATTAAACATATAATTGCTATGCATTTATTCAATTTGTTATAAATGTATGTTTATTCATGTGATGAATGATGAAACAATTTATAACACAGAAATGCATGTAACCTAAGGTTAATTAATTAGTTTTAAAATGGTTTTAGAACTGGAATTAATTAGACCTAAGGTTATCTAGTTCTAATAAGATTAGAATTAGGAAACCAATAATTTATAAACTTTGATTAAAGAGTGACTCACTAAAGGAAGGTTCTCATTTGGGTTGGGTACTTAACTTTGTGAAACTAACACCCCTACCGAAAATCGACTGGGAGTGAATTTAATCCATAGGTTTATGAATTATCTTTCGTGAGTGGCGTTTATTAAAAGTTAATAAATTAAACTCATAGACCTAGGTTTATTAAAAGGTTAATAGACTTAGGTAATTCCAGTATAATTGTTATATTGATAAACTTAGATCATATTGTTTTAGCCGGAATATGCCTAAGTAAAAGTATACCCAAATTGTTTAAAATACTTAGTGGGAGTGAAAAGGTATATATGATATATCAATTTCCTCTTACGCTCTCTGCGAAGTTCACACTGTGAGATTTATGCTCGGCCTCGTGATGTCAATCGGGCATCCCCATTCGGATGGTGTTTGCATAAATCAAGAGCAAGGTGAATGGAGAAAGTATTTATAGTAAGTGGGAGAAGGAAGTGTGTCATCACATCCTACGGTCTCCTCCATTAGGTTGGACCGTGAGATTCCCATGTTGCGCCTGCAGGTTGCTCGAAGTAGCACCATCCATTCGGAGGGATGTAACATGGGATTCAGAACAACTCAAACTCCGAAAAGGATAGGGTCTCTTAGGTCCATTCCCACTTTGTCTCTCCGGTTTCGGTAGCATTGTTGGGGCCGACCTCCGAGGTCTGAAAATGACGGGTCACACTTACAAGAATTGCTAAGTGTTAGTAAATTCTTGACCAAAGTAGCGATAACTAGAATGTTATAGGAATAAGAGTTATTCTGGTATTAACATTTAGTCAAGAATGTCTTGGTTCAATGAAGGAGTGATTGATCGCCTCTCTAGCGCGCTTGCTCGACTCATCGAAGTATCGTTGCAAAAACAATAATGAGTTTATGGATACATTATTACTTTTGCTAAATTCTTAAATTGGATAGGTTACAAACAATCCACTAATAGAATTCATTCTTTTTCAGCATGTCGAACTCTTTTATCCAGTTACTCGCCTTCAATAAACTTAGCGGCGATAATTATGGAACCCGGAAATCAAACTTGAATACGATTCTTGTTCTTGATGATTTGAGGTTCGCCTTAACGGAGGAATGTCCTCTCCCTCCTAGCTCGACAGCAAACCGAATTGTTCGGGATGCTTATGACAGATGGATTAGGCTAATGAGAAGGCCCGAGTCTATATCTTAACCAACATATCTGATGTGTTGTCTAAGAAACATGAGAGCATGATCACCGCTAAGGAGATCATGGGATCATTACAGGCGATGTTCGGACAACCGTCCTCATCGGTCCATTATGATGCTCTCAAATACGTTTACAACTCGCGTATGAAGGAGGGAGCCTCTGTTAGGGAACATGTCCTTGACATGATGGTCCACTTCAACGTGACTGAATTAAATGGGGTTGTCATAGATGAGAAAAGTCAGGTAACCTTTATTATGGAATCTCTTCCGAAGAGTTTCCTGCCATTCCGCACCAATGCGGTGATGAATAAGATAGAGAGTTGTTGGGTTTTATGTCCTAAAACTCGTGAGTTTGTATTCTATTTTGCAATAAAGTTATTATTGAGATTTATTCAGTAAAGGTGTTATTGAATAAACTAAATTGTATATTTTGAAACCCTAATCCAATAAAGAACCCATGGCTATAGGATGTATACTTGAACTTTATGTGTGACATAAAAGTGGATCAAGTTCAAGTTATAGCCACAACGGTCTATAGTATAGGGATAGGGTTGGGTACCTTATCCTGGGGACACTATGGACGCGACTCACTTTGTAAAGTACAAACGACGTGATCTTGAATCGTTCATGTGGAGACATGCGAGTGGGGGCGTCCTATTCAATGAGTTTGCATAAGAATGGACCGAGAAATAGTCACTTAGACTTTATAACTCCGTTCATCGTCTTAATCGACTATATTCATACGATGACCTAGGTAACTCGATCTTAATCCTGAGCGTGCCATGAACTCCTGTTTATTCGGATTATCCTTAGATTTGCATGGGGTGAGAGTGGCCTGAGATAGCCGACTCAATAAGCCTCCCATTTCAGGGATAAGATCGGGTAGATAGCTGGGAACATAGTTCTACAAGATGGAATTCACTCCTACCCGCTTTAGGGATTAGTAGAGAGGTTGTTCCCTTAAGTGCTGACACTGGGTCTTGAACAAAGGGCCCACCCCTCTCATTGGCCCGAGAGGGATTCGGTTTGTTGGTTGGACCACAAACCAATTGTTCATTAGAGGATCAGTGGGACTTAAGGAACAAGAAGTAATTACAGGGGTAAAACAGTAATTTTGACTTAGCTGTAAATACGAATGACCTGTGAAGGATCGACTTACTAATTATGGTTATATCGAGTGGGATGTAAATATATCTACAAAGAGAGAGAGTGCAACCACTAGGCTTTAGTGGAGTGTCCTTGGTTAACGAATGTTGATTAGCTAGGCTAAAGAGTTTTGTCGGTTAATCTTGTATCGTTGGAGCTCATGATCCAGAGGTCCATTAGGTCCCCTTATTAGCTCTCGACTAAGCCTTGTAACATTTTGAGAGAAAAGAATTTGAATTGTTCAAATTCGGTTTTGGGAAAAACGTTAATTATATGTGATATACTTAACGTGTCACGGTTTAATTATGAATTAAACTATAATAAAGAAGAGGTGGAAATATTTAAATGTGATTTAAATATTTGTTGATTTATAACATGAATAGGAATTCATGTTTAAACGATCGATTTAAGAAATCGGGATTGGTCCAATTATTTAATTTAATATTTGATATTAAATTAAATAAATTATTTAAAATTAATTAATTAAATTAATAAATTTATTTTTAATTTAAAATTAATTTTATATTAATTTTGAATTAAAATTAAATGAAAATTCAAATTTTCATTTTGAATTACAATTGGACCAAAGGAAAAAGCATGAGCAAGCTTACTCCTTTTTCAAATTCACATAAATTGAGCACCTCCTTCTTGTTTAATCTTTCTCATCTTCTTGCTGTCATCTTCTCCTAGCTTGAAGAAGCTTTTGGTTTCTTTAATTGAATAAGAAACCATTAGATTATAAAGGATTTATCAGAAATTTTATATTTCACGTTTTTTAGACTTTTCTCCCATCTCTCTTCAAATTCTCTCTATCAAAGATCCCACAATCTGTTCCAAGGCCTGAGGATAGTAGGGAAGACACTAGAGGTTGTCCACAAAGTGTTTGTGACAAGAAATTACCCACGGATTAGGAGAATTTTGAACAACAAAGGTATGTGTTCATACTCTCTGTTTTTCCAGTTCTGAGCATGCTTTTTATTTCGTAAAATTAATCAACTTAGAGTATTCAAGATCCAAAATTGCTTTCGCTTTCTTAATCTACACTCTTTCAATTGGTATCAGAGCAATTTTTAGCACTCAATTTGATCAATTGTGTCCTGTGGTGGGTGTTTTTTTAATTACAATTTTTCTGGGTATCTAAAGTGTTCTTCTGATTTTGGCATTTAAATTGAGCATCTATTTGTGCTTTATTTTCAAATTGCTCAAGTGTGTTTGAGCATCAATGTGTGTAGAATAAGCTGTAAAAATTTCAAGTCGATTGGAGTTCGGGAAGGTTCTCACTTTTGAAGAAAGAAGCACAGAAGGTCACATAAAAGTAAAACAGAGAGCTGCTGGTTTGTTTTTAATTCAGCTACAGTAATTAAATTTTGAGGCCCGCGTGATTTGAAATTGAAAAGGAAAAAGAAGGCTCTCCGTTGACTTTGACCTATTTGTTTGACTTTGACCGGTTCAATTAATTTTGGACCAGTTCGGCTCGATTTTGGTCTGGTTCGAGTGGTTTTAGACCGGTTCTGACTATTTCGAGGCCGGTTTTTCCATATTGGAGGTCGTTTTTCCATTTGGAGGTCCGGTTCAGCCTTTTACAGCCCGATTCAACCTTTTGAAGGTCCGGTTCACACATATGCAAGCTGGTTCGAAGCGGTTCGATTTTAATTCTAGATTATTATTGTAATAATTTAGTTGTTTGCTTGCATTAGATGCCAAAACCAGTCCTCTTTAGTGTGTTTAATTAATTATGCATTGTGAATGTATGTTTTAATTAAAATCCTTGATTGTATGTGCATAAAGTATGTCATATAGATTTTAAAATCCCACCATAGGAAGCATGCTCCATGCATTGAAAGTATGTTATAAGTGTTATAATATATAGTATGCATGTATTAGGGTTTCATAGGAATTAATATAAGTGTTATATAAATTTATGAAACAAATATTATATGTTTTAAATACAATTAATATAAGGGTTATATTAATTAAAAATTAAACATATAATTTTTATGCATTTATTCATGTGATGGATTTGTTATAAATGTATATTATTCATATGATGAATGATCAAACAATTTATAACATAAAAATGCATGTAACTTAAGGTTAATTAATTAGTTTTAAAATGGTTTTAGAACTGGAAATTAATTAGATCTTAGGTTATCTAGTTCTAATAAGATTAGAATTAGGCAACCAATAATTTATAAACTGTGATTAAAGAGGGACTCTGTCTAAGGAAGGTTCTAGCTAGGCTGGGGTACTTACGCTGACGGAAACGGAACACCCCTACCTGGGAACCAACCTGGGAGTGAATTTAATCTAGAGGTTTATAAATTATTTTTGTCAGTGGCGTTTATTAAAAGTTAATAAATTAAACTCATAGACCTAGGTTTATTAAAAGGTTAATAGACTTAGGTAATTCTAGTATAATAGTTATATTGGTAGATTTAGGTCGTTTTTTTTTAGCCAGAATATGCCTAAGTAAAATTATACCCAAACTGTTTAAAATACTTAGTGGGAGTGAAAAGGTATATATGATATATCAATTTCCTCTTACGTTCTTCGTGAAGTTCACACCGTGAGATTTATGCTCGGCCTCGTGATGTCAATAAGGCATCCCCATTCGGATGGTATTTGCATAAATCAAGAGTAAAGTGAATGAAGAAAGTATTTATAGTAAGTGGGAGAAGGAAGTGTGTCAACACATCCTATGGTCTCCTCCATTAGGTTGGACCGTGAGATTCCCATGTTGCGCTGCGCAGTTGTTGCGTAGTAGCACCATCCATTCGGAGGGATGTAACATGGGATTCTAACAACTCAAACTCCAGAAATGGATAGGGTCTCTTACGTCCATTCCCAGCATTGACTTTCCAATTCGGTAGCATTGTTGGGGCCGACATCTATGATCTAAAAATGGCGGTTCACACTTACGAGAATTACAGTGTTAGTGAATTCTTGACCAAAGTAGCGATAACTAGAATGCTATAGGAATAAGAGTTATTCCAGTGTTAGCATTTAGTCAAGAATGTCTTGGTTCAGTGAAGGGGAGTGATTGACTGCCCCTCGGTAGCAGTTGCTCTGACTCACTTTTTATTCAATTACTTGCCTCCGACAAACTTAACGGTGATAACTTTGGAACTTGGAAATCAAACTTGAATACGATTCTTGTAATTGATGATCTAAGGTTCGTCTTGACGGAGGAATGTCCTCCCCCCCAATTAAATCGCAACCCGAATAGTTCGGGATGCATTTGACAAATGGACTAGGGTTAATGATAAAGCCCGGGTCTACATCTTAGCCAGCATATCTGATGTGTTGTCTAAGAAACATGAGGGCATGATCACCGCAAAGGAGATCATGGGATCATTACAGGCCATGTTTGGACAACCGTCCTCATCGCTCCGTTATGATGCTCTCAAGTACGTTTACAACTCCCGAATGAAGGAAGGAACATCTGTTAGGGAGCATGTCCTTAATATGATGGTCCACTTCAACGTGGTAGAGGTAGACGGGGTTGTCATTGATGAGAACAGTCAGGTTAGCTTTATGATGGAATCTCTTCCGAAGAGTTTCATGCAGTTCCGCACCAATTCGGTGATGAACAAGATAGAGTATAACCTGACTACTCTATTTAACAAGCTCCAGACATTCGAGTCCCTGATGAAATCAAAGGGAAAATAGAAGGAGGCAAACGTTGTCACTTCGAGGAAGTTCCTGAGAGGATCATCCTCAGGGACTAAGTCTGGTCCTTCTTTTTCTAAGAATAAAGGTATTCAGAAGAAGAAGAAGGATAAAGGGAAGGAAATAGCTCCCATACGCAAGATTAAAGCCACAGGAAAATGTTTCTATTGTGGTGAAAACGGGCACTGGAAGAGAAACTGCCCGAAGTACCTTGCAGAAAAGAAAACTGAGAAAGAAAAAAAAGGTAAATATGATTTACTCGTTGTTGAAACATGTTTAGTGGAACATGATGATTCCACCTGGATACTAGATTCAGGAGCCACTAACCATGTGTGTTCTTCTTTTCAGGAAACTAGTTCCTGGAGGCAGCTTGCTGATAGTGAGATAACTCTCAGGGTTGGAACAGGAGAGGTTGTCTCAGCTAGAGTAGTGGGAGTAGTGAAGTTGTTATTTAGAGATAGATTCGTTTTATTAGAAAATGTACTTTTGGTTCGTGGAATCAAAAGAAATCTTGTATCTATCTCTTGTTTACTTGAACATATGTATAAAGTGTCTTTTGATTATAATGAAGCGTTCATTTGCAAAAGAGGTGTACAAATATGTTCTGCTAAACTTGAAAACAACTTATATGTGTTAAGACCAACAGAGATAAAAGCTATTTTGAACACTGAGATGTTTAAAACAGCTGATACTCAAAATAAAAGGCAGAAGCTTTCTCCAAGTACCTATCTTTGGCACTTGAGACTAGGTCACATTAATCTCAATAGGATTGAGAGATTGGTTAAGAGTGGTCTCCTAAGTCAGTTAGAGGACAACTCCTTACCACCATGTGAGTCTTGTCTTGAGACAAAAATGACTAAACGACCTTTTTTTGAAAAAGGATATAGAGCCAAAGAACCCTTGGAACTCATACATTCGGATCTCTGTGGTCCAATGAATGTCAAGGCACGAGGAGGGTATGAATATTTCATCAGTTTCATTGATGATTATTCTAGGTATGGCTACCTTTACCTAATGCATCATAAGTCTGAAACCCTTGAAAAGTTCAAGGAATATAAGGCAGAGGTTGAGAATTCATTAGGTAAAACGATTAAAACACTTCGATCAGATCGAGGTGGAGAGTATATGGATTTAAGATTCCAAGACTATATGATAGAACATGGAATCGTATCTCAACTCTCAAATACCCTACACCCTCAAATGAATGGTGTATCTGAAAGGAGAAATAGAACCCTGTTAGACATGGTTCGATCTATGATGAGCTACGCTCAATTGCCTAGTTCATTTTGGGGATATGTAGTAGAAGCTGCTGCATATATTTTGAACATGGTTCCCTCTAAGAGTGTTTCAGAAACACCCTATGAGTTATGGAAAGGGCGTAAAGGTAGTTTACGTCACTTCAGAATTTTGGGATGTCCGACACATGTGCTAGTGTCCAATCCAAAGAAACTGGAACATCGTTCAAAATTATGCCTATTCGTAGGATACTCCAAGAAAACGAAAGGTGGTATGTTTTATGATCCTCAAGAGGATAAGGTGCTTGTGTCGACAAATGCCACGTTCTTATAAGAAGACCACATGAGAGATCATCGACCTCGTAGCAGAATTGTTTTGAGCGAAATTTCCGAGGAAGCTACAGATAAATCAACAAAAGTTGTTGATCAAGCTGGTCCTTCTCAAGAGTTGAGAAAGCCTCGACGTAGTGGGAGGGATGTTAGACAACCCGATCGTTACATGGGTTTAACTGAAACCCAGGTCGTCATACCTGATGATGGCATAGAGGATCCGTTGACCTATAAACAGGCAATGAATGATATAGACAGAGACTAGTGGATTAAAGCCATGGACCTCGAAATGGAGTCAATATACTTCAATTCAGTCTGGGAACTTGTAGATCAACCAGATGGTGAAAGACCTATCGGTTGCAAGTGGATCTACAAGAGGAAACGAGATCAAGCCGGTAAGGTGCAAACCTTTAAGGCTCGACTTGTGGCAAAGGGTTATATCCAGCGGAAAGGGGTGGACTATGAAGAAACCTTCTCCCCTGTTGCCAAGCTTAAGTCGATTAGAATACTCTTGTCCATTGCCACGTTTTATGATTATGAAATTTGGCAAATGGATGTCAAGACAGCTTTTTTGAACGACAATCTTGAAGAGAGTATCTATATGGATCAACCAGAGGGGTTCAAAGTTAAGGGTCAGGAGCAAAAGATTTGCAAGCTTAAGCGGTCCATTTATGGATTGAAACAAGCATCTAGATCTCGAATATAAGATTTGATCTCGCGATCAAATCTTATGGCTTTGAAATGAATATTGACGAGCCTTGTGTCTACAAGAAGATAGTCAATACTCACGTAGCTTTCTTAGTCTTATACGTAGACGATATCCCCGCTCATTGGGAATGATGCGGGATTCTCGATCGTTAAGCAATGGCTAGCGACCCAATTCCAAATGAAAGATTTGGGAGAGGCTCAGTTTGTCCTTGGAATCCAAATTGTTCGGAATCACAAAAACAAAACGCTAGCGCTGTCTCAGGCATCTTATATTGACACAATGTTGATTAGATATAAGATGCAGAATTCCAAGAAGGGTTTATTACCTTTCAGGCATGGAATTCATTTGTCTAAGGAACAATGTCCTAAGACACCTCAAGAAGTTGAGGATATGAGACGCATTCCCTATGCATCAGCTGTCGGTAGTCTGATGTATGTCATGCTATGTACTCGACCCGACATATGCTATGCAGTGGGAATTGTCAGCAGGTATCAGTCCAATCTTGGATATGATCATTGGACTGCCGTTAAGAATATCCTCAAGTATCTTAGGAGAACGAGGGACTATATGCTTGTGTATGGCGCAAAGGATTTGATCCTTGCAGGATACACTGACTCTGATTTTCAGACTGATGTAGATTCGAGGAAATCCACATCAGGATCAATCTTCACTCTTAACGGAGGAGCTATAGTATGAAGGAGTATAAAGCAAGGTTGTATTGGTGACTCCACCATGGAAGCTGAGTATGTCGCAGCTTGCGAAGCAGCGAAGGAGGCTGTATGGCTTAGAATTCTTTACTGATTTGGAAGTTGTTCCAAATATGAATTTGCCTATCACTCTTTATTGTGATAATAGCGGTGCAGTGGCAAATTCTAAAGAACCTAGAAGCCATAAGCGCGGAAAGCATATAGAGCGCAAATATCATCTCATCAAGGAGATTGTGCAACGAGGACACGTGATCGTCACGCAGATCGCTTCGGAGCACAACATTGTTGATCCGTTTACAAAGCCCCTCACGGCTAAAGTGTTTGAGGGACACCTAGAGAGTCTAGGACTTCGGGTTGTACAATAGGACAGTTTTCTTGCCCAGCATGTTTGACTCCACCGACATTTTAGTCCAGGTGGGAGTTTGTTGGGTTTTATGTCCTAAAACTCGTGAGTTTGTATTCTATTTTGGAATAAAGTTATTATTGAGATTTATTCAGTAAAGGTGTTATTGAATAAAGTAAATTGTATATTTTGAAACCCTAATCCAATAAAGAACCCATGGCTATAGGATGTATACTTGAACTTTATGTGTGACATAAAAGTGGATCAGGTTCAAGTTATAGCCACAACGGTCTATAGTATAGGGATAGGGTTGGGTACCTTATCCTGGGGACACTATGGACGCGACCCACTTTGTAAAATACAAACGATGTGATCCTGAATCGTTCATGTTGAGACATGCGAGTAGGGACGTCCTATGCAATGAGTTTGCATAAGACTGGACCGCGAAATAGTCACTTAGACTTTATAACTCCGTTTACTGTCTTAACTGACTATATTCATACGATGACCTAGGTAACTCGATCTTAATCCTGAGCGTGCCATGAACTCCTGTTTATTCGGATTATCCTTAGATTTGCATGGGTGGGAGTGGCCTGAGATTGCCGACTCAATAAGCCTCCCATTTCAGGGATAAGACCGGGTAGATAGCTGGGAACATAGTTCTGCAAGATGGAATTCACTCCTACCCGCTTTAGGGATTAGTAGAGAGGTTGTTCCCTTAAGTGCTGACTCTGGGTCTTGAACAAAGGGTTCACCCCTCTCATTGGCCCGAGAGGGATTCGGTTTGTTTGTTGGACAACAAACCAATTGTTCATTAGAGGATCAGTGGTTGTTAAGGAACAAGAAGTAATTACCGGGGTAAAACGGTAATTTTGACCCAGCTGTAATTACGAACGACCTGTGAATGATCGACTTACTAATCATGGTTATATCGAGTGGACAGAAATATATCTACAGTGAGGAGAGTGCAACCATTAGGCTTTAGTGGAGTGTCCCAATGGGTAACGAATGTTGATTAGCTAGGCTAAAGAGTTTGGTCGGTTAATCTTGTATCGTTGGAGCTCATGATCTGTAGGTTCATTAGGTCCCCTTATTAGCTCGGACTAAGCCTTGTAACATTTTGAGAGAAAAGAATTTGAATTATTCAAATTCGGTTTTGGGAGAAAACGTTAATTATATGTGATATACTTAACGTGTCACAGTTTAATTATGAATTAAACTATAATAAAGAAGAGGTGAAAATATTTAAATGTGATTTAAATATTTGTTCGGTTTATAACATGAATAGGGATTCATGTTTAAACGATCGATTTAAGAAATCGGGATTGGTCCAATTATTTAATTTAATATTTGATATTAAATTAAATAAATTATTTAAAATTAATTAATTAAATTAATTAATTAATTAAATTAATAAATTTATTTTTATTTAAAATTAATTTTATATTAATTTTGAATTAAAATTAAATGAAAATTTAAATTTTCATTTTGAATTTCAATTAGACCAAAGGAAAAAGCATGAGCAAGCTTACTTCTTTTTCAAATTCACACAAATTAAACACCTCCTTCTTGTTTAATCCTTCTCATCTTCTTGCTGTCATCTTCTCCTAGCTTGAAGAAGCTTTTGGTTTCTTTAATTGAAGAAGAAACCATTAGATTATAAAGGATTTATCAGAAATTTTATATTTCACGTTTTTTAGACCTTTCTCCCATCTCTCTTCAAATTCTCTCTATCAAAGATCCCACAATCTGTTCCAAGGCCTGAGGATAGTAGGGAAGACACTAGAGGTTGTCTACAAAGTGTTTGTGATAAGAAATTGCCCACAGATTAAGAGAATTTTGAACAACAAAGGTATGTGTTCATACTCCCTGTTTTCCCAGTTTTGAGCATGCCTTTTATTTCGTAAAATTGATCATCTTAGAGTGTTCAAGATCCAAAATTGCTTCCGCTTTCTTAATCTACACTCTTTCAAGAGTATAACCTGACTACTCTCTTCAATGAGCTTCAGACGTTTGAATCCCTGATGAAATCAAAAGGAAAAGAGAAGGAGGCAAACGTTGTCACTTCGAAGAAGTTCCTGAAAGGATCATCCTCAGGGACCAAGTCTGGTCCTTCTTTTACCAAGAATAAGGGTATTCAGAAGAAGAAGAAGGACAAAGAGAAGGGACAAGCTACCACACGCAAGGCTAAGGCCACAGGAAAGTGTTTGCATTATGGTGGTGACGGGGACTGGAAGAGGAATTGCCCAAAGTATCTTGCAGAAAAGAAAGCTGAGAAGGAAAAACAAGATAAATATGATTTACTTGTTGTTGAAACATGTTTAGTGGAACATGATGATTCTGCCTGGATATTAGATTCAGGAGCCACTAACCATGTTTGTTCTTCTTTTTCGGAAAATAGTTCTGGCAAATTGCTATGCAGATGGGGGAGATAACTCTCAGGGTTGAAACGGGAGAGGTTGTCTCAGCCAAAGCAATGGGAGCAGTGAAGCTGTTGTTTAGAGATAGATTCGTTTTATTAGAAAATGTACATTTGGTTCCTGGAATCAAAAGAAATCTTGTATCTATCTCTTTTTTACTTGAACATATGTATAAAGTATCTTTTGATCATAATGAAGCGTTCATTTGCAAAAGAGGTGTACGAATATGTTCTGCTAAACTTGAAAACAACTTATATGTGTTAAGACCAATCGAATTAAAAGCTATTTTGAACACCGAGATGTTTAAAACAGTTGATACTCAAAATAAAAGGCAGAAACTTTCTCCTAGTACCTATCTTTGGCACTTGAGACTAGGCCACATTAATCTCAATAGGATTGGGAGATTGGTCAAGAGTGGTCTCCTAAGTCAGTTAGAGGACAACTCTTTACCACCATGTGAGTCCTGTCTCGAAGGAAAAATGACTAAAAGACCTTTTTCTGAAAAAAGTTATAGAGCCAAAAAACCCTTGGAACTCGTGCATTCGGATCTCTGTGGTCCTATGAATGTCAAGGCATGAGGAGGGTATGAATATTTCATCAGTTTCATTGATGATTGTTCTAGGTATGGTTATCTTTACCTAATGCATCATAAGTCTGAAACCCTTGAAAAGTTCAAGGAATATAAGGCAGAAGTTGAGAACACATTAGGTAAAACGATTAAAACACTTCGATCAGATCGAGGTGGAGAGTATATGGATTTGAGATTCCAAGACTATATGATAGAACATGGAATCGTATGCCAACTCTCAGCGCCAGACACCCTCGACCAAAATGGTGTATCCGAGAGGAGAAATAGAATCTGTTAGACATGGTTCGATCCATGATGAGCTATGCTCACCGCCTAATTGTTTTGGGGATATGCGAGAAAGGCTGCTACATATACTTTGAACATGGTTCCCTCTAAGAGTGTTTTAGAAACACCCTATGAGTTATGGAAAGGGCGTAAAGGTAGTTTACGTCACTTCAGGATTTGGGGATGTCCGACACATGTGTTGGTGTCCAATCCAAAGAAATTGGAACATCGTTAAAAATTATGCCTATTCATAGGATACTCCAAAGAAACGAAATGTGGTTTGTTTTATGATCTTCAAGAGGACAAAGTGCTTGTGTCGACAAACGCCATGTTCTTAGAGGAAGACCACATGAGAGATCATCAACCTCGTAGCAGGATTGTCTTAAGTGAAATTTCCAGGGAAGCTACAGATAAATCAACAAGAGTTGTTTATCAAGCTGGTCCTTCTCAAGAGTTGAGAATACCTCGACGTAGTGGGAGGGATGTTAGACAACCCGACCGTTACATGGGTTTGACTGAAACCTAAGTCGTCATACCTGATGATGGCGTTGAGGATCGATTGACCTATAAACAGGCAATGAATGATATAGATAGGGACCAGTGGATTAAAGCCATGGACCTTGAAATGGAGTCAATGTACTTCAATTCAGTCTGGAAACTTGTAGATCAACCAGATGGTGAAAGACCTATCAGTTGCAAGTGGATCTACAAGAGGAAACGAGATCAAGCCGATAAGGTGCAAACCTTTAAGGCTCGACTTGAGGCAAAGGGTTATACTCAAAGGGAAGGGGTGAACTATGAAGAAACCTTCTCCCCAGTTTCCATGCTCAAGTCCATTAGAATACTCTTGTCCATTGCCACGTTTTATGACTATGAAATTTGGCAAATGGATGTCAAGACAGCCTTTCTGAATGGCAATCTTGAAGAGAGTATCTATATGGATCAACCAGAGGGGTTCATAGTTCAGGGTCAAGAGCAAAAGGTTTGCAAGCTTAAACGATCCATCTATGGATTGAAACAAGCTTTTAGATCCTAGAATATAAGATTTGATACTGCGATCAAATCTTATGGCTTTGAACAGAATATTGACGAGCCTTGTGTTTACAAGAAGATAGTCAATACCACTGTAGCTTTCTTAGTTCTATACGTAGACGATATCTTGCTCATTGGGAATGATGCGGGATTCCTGACAGGCGTTAAGCAATGGCTAGCGACCCAATTCCAAATGAAAGATTAGGGAGAGGCTCAATTTTTTCTTGGAATCCAAATCGTTCGGAATCGCAAGAACAAAACGCTAGCATCGCTTTACATCTTATATTGACAAGATGTTGGTTAGATATAAGATGCGAATTCCAAGAAGGGTTCATTATCTTTCGGGCATGGAATTCATTTGTCTAAGGAACAATGTCCTAAGACACCTCAAGAAGTTGAGGATATGAGACGCATTCCCTATGCATCTGTGCTTCGGTAGTCCGATGTATGCCATGCTATGTACTAGACCCGACATATGCTATGCAATGGGGAATAGTCGGCAGGTATCGATCTAATCCGAGATATGATCACCGGATCGCCGCTAAGAACATCCTCAAGTATCTTAGGAGAACGAGGGACTATATGCTTGTGTATGGTGCAAAGGATTTGATCCTTGCAGGATACACTGACTCTGATTTTCAAACTGATGTAGATTCGAGGAAATCCACATCAGGATCAGTGTTCACTCTTAACGGAGGAGCTATAATATGGAGGAGTATAAAGCAAGGTTGTATTGGTGACTCCACCATGGAGGTTGAGTATGTCGCAGCTTGCGAAGCAGCGAAGGAGGTTGTATGGCTTAGGAAGTTCTTGATTGGTTTGGAAGTTGTTCCAAATATGAATTTGCCTATCACCCTTTATTGTGATAATAGTGGTGCAGTGGCAAATTCCAAAGAACCTAGAAGCCATAAGCGCGGAAAGCACATAGAGCGCAAATATCATCTCATCAGGGAGATTGTGCAACGAGGAGACGTGATCGTCACGTAGATCGCTTCAGAGCACAACATTGTTGATCCGTTTACAAAGCCCCTCACGGCTAAAGTGTTTGAGGGACGCCTAGAGAGTCTAGGACTACGGGTTGTACAGTAGGGCCGATTTTCTTAACTCAGTATGTTTTGCCCCACAGACGTTTTAGTCCAAGTGGGAGTTTGTTGGGTTTTATGTCTTAAAACTCGTGGTTTTTTAAACTGAATGTATATTCTATTTCACAATAAAGTTGTTATTGAAATTTATTCAGTAAAGGTGTTATTGAATATTGTGTATTGTGTAACCTTAATCCAATAAAGAACCCTTGACTATAGGATGAATACTTGAACTTTATGTGTGATATAAACGTGGATCAAGTTCAAGTTATAGCCAGAACAGTCTATAGTATAAGGATAGGGTTGGGTACCTTATCCTGGGGACACTATGGACGCGACCCACTTTGTAGAGTACAAACGATGTGATCCTAAATCGTTCATGTGGAGACATGTGAGTGGAGGCGCCCTATGCAATGAGTTTGCATAAGACTAGACCGCGAAATAGTCACTTAGACTTTATAACTCCGTTTACTGTCCTAACTGACTATATTCATACGATGACCTAGGTAACTCGATCTCGATCCTGAGCGTTCTATGGACTCCTGTTTATTCGGATTATCCTTAGATTTGCATGGGTGAGAGTGGCTCGAGACTGCCGACTCAATAAGCCTCCCATTTCAGGGATAAGTCTGGGTAGATAGCTGGGAACATAGTTCTGCAAGATGGAATTCACTCCTTCCCGCTTTAGGGATATGTAGAGAAGTTGATCCCTTAAGTACTTACTCCGGGTCTTGAACAATGGGCCCACCCCTCTCATTGGCCCGAGAGGGATTCGGTTTGCTGGTTGGACCACAAACCAATTGTTCATTAGAGGATCAGTGGGACTTAAGGAACAAGAGGTAATTACAGGGGTAAAACGGTAATTTTGACCCAACTGTAATTACGAACAACCTGTGAAGGATCGACTTACTAATCATGGTTATATCGAGTGGACAGAAATATATCTACAGTGAGGAGAGTGCAACCACTAGGCTTTAGTGGAGTGTCCCGGTGCTTAACGAATGTTGATTAGATAGGCTAAAGAGTTTGGTCGGTTAATCTCGTATCGTTAGAGCTCATGATCTGTAGGTCCATTAGGTCTCCCTTACTAACTCGGACTAAGCCTTGTAACATTTTGAAAGAAAAGAATTTGAATTGTTCAAATTCGAGTTTGGGAGAAAGCGTTAATTATATGTGATATATTTAACGAATCATAGCTTAATGACTTGACTTTTTACAGCATTTTATAAAAGCTATAAAAATTAGACTTTTTATAGCATTTTATAATGGTTATAAAAAATGTTATATCAAAAGTCTTTTAATAGCATAATTTCCTCTTTTTAAATCAATGATAGCATTTTATAAATGCTATAATAATATTGTAGTAATCTACGATAGCATTTTAATAATTATAGCATTTATTTGTAGTTATTTTTTTAACTTAAATTAAAGCAATAATATACTTTTGAATTGTAATTTTTTTTGCTATTGTTGTAATTTTGATGGCTTTAGAAATTATTCATGATGTTATTATTCATGTTGCCTACCTTAGTTCAAATTAGAAGTAAAATAATAAATAAATGATCTACAAGATTAGTTATACAATGAATTTATGTGTCATTAATCCAAGCAAATTACATTTCATTCAAGGTTTACATTATCCCACTTAAATTGATACAAAACATATCAATCTATTGTTCACAAAATAAATATAGTAATGAATATCAACTTTGAGATGACACTAAATATAAATTTTCAAATACTATTCATTAAATTACAAAATGTTTCACTATTCAATATCAAAATATATAACACTCGAGTTAGTTGTTTTTGTGGCCAAGAACTTCCCATGATATTCTGTCATCAACATACAAAAAATATCAAGAAAGAAATAAAGAAGAATATTTACTCAAATAAAATAATTATTAAACAAATCAATAATTTTAAATAATAGTATAAAAATGTACATAGTGGTTACAACTTCGTCAAAAGGCCATACAACTGTACTACCAATAGCACTAAGCTAACTCCCCCAAATGTTAACATAATCTAAGGAACACCACTAAACTAACAACCTACAGGCTTCGAACATTTCGACAGTATAACGACATAACTATAACAAAACAAAAAAATTTACTTAGCAACCTGTTAGTAAAAAAAGATAACACTTCTATATCCAAATTAACCAACCACGATTTTCAACTCTAACTCACAAAGTCATGGAAGATTCACAAATGAACCAATATTCTAAATATGTAACGTACTAGACCAATTCATTAATTTCCAACAAACACAATCCACAAGGTAAAGTCTCTACGCTCCTAGCATGCATTACATCAATTAGCAAACACAAGAGTAGTCAAATATCTTAAAGTAACTCAAAACAACATAATAATGTCTATTTCACCCCTTGGAACATACAAAGTAGCCAAAAAGTTGATGCAAAGAGTTTAAGTCTCGTTTTCACACTCAAAGAAACTAAAAATCTTAGGAAGCGATTGCTTTTTGAGAGTTTTACGAGAAGGTTTTTTTAGAAGGGTCTCAGTGCGCAAAAAATTCCAAAAATTTTAGTGCCAACCTAACTTTAGCACTTCCGCCTTTTTTTTTTTGGATTTGATAGCTTTTTGTTTAAAAGTTGTATTCAAAAGCTATAATAGGCTAAATTTCTTGTAGTGTATAAGGTATCACATACCTTATTATGCAAATCATATTTACACATCTCTCAAATTAATTTCTCCAACTATGCCTTAATTCCATAATTAGGTTATAGTATAGTTTAATATGAATCTCATTTACATCAAACTATATATTATATCGGTTATATCTCATACAATTGACATAAATACCCTTTATGTGAATTTGAACACTTTAAACTCACTCCAAACTTTATACCCTCATTAATTCCATAATTGAGCCAACCGAGGGACCTAATGGACCTACAGATCATGAGATCTAATGATCCGAAATTAACTTATCAAACTCTTTGATCCCGTCAATCAACATTCATTAACTACGAGGTCACTCCACCATAGACCTGTAGCTGCGCTTTCCACACTGTAGGACAAGTTGTGTCCATTGATATAACCAATGCCAATGAGCCAATCTTTCACAGATTGTTCGTAGTCACAAATGGGTCAAATTACAATTTTACCCCTGTGCCTACCTCTTGCACCTTAAGTACCACTGCTCCTCTAATGAAAAACTTGTGTCTGGTCCTACCATAGTTGGGATGTATGTCCTAATCTCATTTTGTTTGTAATTTACCATTTGAAATTAATAAGAGTTATTTATTTGATCACTTTGGATCTCACAAATTTTACAAACTTTGTCCAATAAACTAAACTCCAAGGTCATTGAATATATGAGAGAACTAGAACTTGAACGGTGTATAGTGGACACACAGGGAGGATCACGTTCGGGTTAATGACTCGAACGGTCTACAGTATATGGATTGAAAGAGTCTAGATTAAGAAAGTGGAAGCAATTTTGGATCTTGAACACTCTAAGTTCATCAATTTTGTAAAATAAAATGCATGCTCAAAGCTGGAAAAACAGAGGGATAGAAAACTCAACTTTGAAGATCAAATTCTCTTCAGCCGGTGGATGGTTTTCAACACGAACACTTCGTGGACAACCGTTAGAGTCTTCCCTACTATCCTCACACCTTAGAACGGATTGTGGGATCCTAGGTTGAGAGAATTTTGAAGAAAAGACCTTAAAGGTCACTAATTCGGGAATATTGAATTTTTTGTAAAATTCTCACAACATCCCTCAGATAACCATTATATAAAGCTTCATTAAGCTTTATTAGAGTGACAACTAAAGTGTGATGAGGATGGTTTGAGATGGAGGTGGCTAATTTTGGTGAATTTTGAAAATGAGTAGGATTGGGCAAGTTGGTACCTTGATTTTCATGAAAATCATGAAAATCCTTAATTTTACATTTAATTTTAATTCTAAAATCAATATTAAATTGATTTTTCATTAAAATTAATATAATTAATTAAATAATTCGAAATTAATTTAATTAATTAATTTTTAATTTAATTTAATATCAAATATTAAATTAAATAAATTACCCGATCCCGATCAATTTTTCGAACATGAATCTTTATTCATGCTATAAACCGAAACCCTTGAAAAGTTCAAGGAATATAAGGCAGAGGTTGAGAACACGTTAGGTAAAACGATTAAAACACTTCGATCAGATCGAGGTGGAGAGTATATGGATTTAAGATTCCAAGACTATATGATAGAACATGGAATCGTATCCCAACTCTCAAAGACCGTACACCTCGTGAGAATGGTGTATCCGAAGGAGAAATAGAACCTCATTAGACATGGTTCGATCTATGATGAGCTACGCTCAACTGCCTAGTTCGTTTTGGGGATATGCAGTAGAAGCTGCTGCATATATTTTGAACATGGTTCCCTCTAAGAGTGTTTCAGAAACACCCTATGAGTTATGGAAAGGGCGTAAAGGTAGTTTACGTCACTTCATAATTTGGAGATGTCCGGCACATGTGCTAGTGTCCAATCTAAAGAAACTGGAACATCGTTCAAAATTATGCCTATTCATAGGATACTCCAAGGAAACGAAAGGTGGTATGTTTTATGATCCTCAAGAGGACAAGGTGCTGTGTCGACAAATGCCACGTTCTTAGAGGAAGACCACATGAGAGATCATCAACCTCGTAGCAGAATTGTCTTGAGCGAAATTGTCACACCCCGTCCCAGCTTACTTGCCTAACCTAGGAAGAGATGCAAAGACAAAGATAACAAAACCTCTTGTTGGCTTTCCTTGACTAACCCAAGACTTAACTTAAAATAGACATAACACATCACGTTTGAATAAGTAAAGTTAAGCACTGATATACACTATAATATGAAACACATTCACTTCCTTTACTATGTTCTTTAGGTAGTCATAAAGTTTCCATGTTTAATACAACCCATCTAATATGTTCTCACTACAAACCATATACAAATGGAAGTATATATACAAGGAGCTAAATGGCGTGGTGGCAAATAGGTCTTGTGGAGGCTAAGCACTGAAACTCGTCTCACACACGGGAAGAGTAGACATAGAGAAAACGTGAGCTAGGAAGCTCAAGGAGTGTCTATTATAAGCTCAAAGGTGAAGCATAATAATGGCAGATTATAAGTAGAAAATAGCTTAACATAAACAAACCATGCTTCCAATTTACACAAGTCACCACTTATGCATAGCACATAACTCATAATATAGTATTATATTGAGTGTAGATAGATCAATAATGTAGAAGCTCATAACAATAAAACACATAGCATGATACCACTTTCGAACCATAGAGGTGGTAGAGTTACATTTGTACCAACAAGGTTCATACCTCTCTCACGTGCATGTGGAATACCTTTGGCCCTTTGGTTTTCCTAATACCTTCTCTATGTCCTTCATATTAAGGTAAGACCATTTACTACCCGAATACCTTCTCATTGTCCTTCAGTATCGGGAAATTATGATTCATTGCCCCCTAAGTACCTTCTCGAATGTCCTTCAGTATTAGGGGTTAACCAAGATCAAGGGCCTAACTTGTTACCATGGAAATCATGTCTTTATAACACATACAACAATTTCTTGACAATTTCATATTATCATCTAAGCATGTTCTCAAGTGGACTTACACAAAACATTCTCTAAAGGAAAGCATACTTCCATAATTTAGTTTCCATACTAGGATTTATAGTTACAACTAATTCAAAGCATGCTTAGGTTCTATCATGAACTTCATGTTAGGAACTCCATGAAGCTATACATAATTAGTTTAAACAAGTTTCAATGATCAACAATTATGTTTTTTTTTATTAAGAAAAACATGGGCCAAGCATAGTTCTAAGATAGAGTCACTCACAGTATTAGAATTAGAACCTTGGCTTGTACACTTGACCTATTTGCTCTTGGCCTGTCAAACAAACCAACTCAAACATTAGAACCTCTAGCTCATGATTTTTAACCTTAAAACTTGCAAGAAAACACACTTTTAAATTTTCCAGCATTTTCAGATTTTCTGCCCTGTTTTCAGACAGCCATAACTTCTTCGTTACTTATCCAAAAATAATGTAATTTGTACCAAACTCTTCCTTTTTGAATCCTCTAAACATCATATGAAGACATGAAATTGAAATTCCAAACGGATTTGTTCAGAAATACCTCGAAAGCTACTTCCCTCAAAATAGATTTCTGCTGTTTTCAGATTCGGATTCCTGCTGCACAACAAATGTAATCCGATATTTAAGACATCTTCTAGACATTTTCTACTCACGATTTCTTCACGAAAGTTGTAGGAAATTCAATAAGCTTTCGAACCATACCAATTAGAGCTTCTAACTCCAAGTGTACAGATCAGAACAACCAAAATATCAGAGACTTTCCGGATTTGACAGCATACTTCTGTCTTCTGCCTTTCTCTTCAAAACAGTAGCATCAATTCCTTTCCTTGCACCTTAGAAACAGGTCTAACTCAGTCCCATAACTCAATTCAGAATAACCATACACACAATTGATTGTAAGGTATATAGGAATGAAAGAAAATCTCCCTCAATCTCTTGCTAGAAGTTTTTCCCTTTCACCTAAAACTACAGGTTCAAATTTCAGCTTGGGTTCCTCAAAATTTATCAACACAACCACCAAATATTTTTTGATAAACCTTAAGGACAACATCTTAGCTTACTTACCTCAAAATTTCAGCTTCTAATTCCTCCTCAAGAGCTCAAAACAGACTGATCTCCTCATACTGTTCTGCTACCCGAGAAACTTGAACACCCTTCACTTTTCTGCTCTTTTCTCCTTCGTCCTCTTGGTGTTTTCTGCAAAGCCGACCAGTTTCGTATTCTACACTCAATTTCTGAGATTTTGACACAAAAATCATCGTATTTAGTTCAGTAGATAGAGAGATATGCTCGATTGAAGATGACCCTTTTTTCCAGCTGCTTGCTGTTTTTCTGCGAATTTGACAGCACCTACTTGCCTTGTTTAACTCCGAAGCTTCACCTCCCTTTGCCAGCTCCTCCTTCAATTTTTACATCTTAATCACCTTTTTAAAACAACAAAATAAGTGTGTAAATAAACCTTAAGCATTTAGCCAACTTATCCTAAGTTTGTAAGACATATGATCTTCCATTCAATACTTGATGCACCTAAAACTCCTCCAATTTGCTAATGAGTTGAACTTACTTCAATGCAACTTTTAATATGCTTATTTCAATGGTTTACCTATCCCCTTATGAAGTTTAGACTCATTGTAGCTCCAAATTCAATAGATTCCCAAATTCGATCACGACATCGTTTAGTGCAACCTATACGATTTTGCATATTTCAAAACATCATGAACGAGTGCTCAATGATAAAAGAGAATAGGGTTTAGGGCTTACAATTTACTACCCCCTTAAGAGGAATTTCGCCCTCGAAATTCAAAGCACGACGAAAAGTTGTGGGTACTTTTCTTTCATTGTGTCTTCGCTTTCCCACGTTGCTTCCTCGACGTCGTGATTTCTCCACAAGACCTTTACCAGTGGTATTGACTTGTTTCTAAGCACGTGTTCTTTCCGATCCAGTACTTGTAGAGGTTCTTCCTCATATGTTAGATTCTCCTTAAGTTGTATTGGTTCTACCTTGAGCACATGTGATGGATCAGAAACGTATTTCCTCAACATTGATACATGGAAAACATTATGTACCGAGACAATTCTATTGGTAAAGCTAATCTGTAATGGTGATGGCCCCACACGCTCCGTAATCTCGTAAGGCCCTATATATCTCGGGCTCGCTTTCCCTTCCTTCCGAACCATAAAATACTCTTCCATGGGGATAGTCTCAGAAAACTTTGTCTCCGATTTGAATTCTAAATCTCTTCTTCGTTTGTCAGTGTAGCTCTTTTGTCTATCTTGTCTTTGTCTTGATCTTTCCCCGATAAGTTTAACATTCTCCGAGGTAACTTGGACCAACTCGCCCTATCGCTTCCTTTCTCCTACCTCCCCGAAAGAAATAGGGGTTCTACATTTTCTTCCATATAATGCTTCAGTGCGGTGCCATTCCGATGCTAGAATGATAACTATTATTGTATGCAAACTCCATCAATGATAGGTGAGTCTCCCACTTCCTTTATATTGCACATACGCATGCTCAAGCATGTCTTCGAGGGTTTGAATGGTTCTTTCTCAGATGACCATCGGTTTGTGGATGAAATCTTTGTACTAAAGTGCAACTTAGTTCCCAAGGCCTCTTGGAGACTTGGCGAACTTGAAGTAAATCTCGAATCCCTATCCGACACAATAGATCTTGGGGCTCGTGACAGCTTACAATCTCATCAACATATAATTTAGCAAGTTTATCCAGAGTAAAAGTTACCTTGACGGGTAAAAATCGAGCGATCTTAGTCAATCATCTACTATCACCCAAATCCCATCATAACCACTCGGTGTTCGGGGAAGTCCAAATAAGAAATCCATGGTTACATGCTCCCACTTCCATTCAGGTATTGGGAGTGGATTTAGAAGCCCTCCTGGTTTTTGTCGTTCAGGTTTCACCTGCTGACAAATTAAACATTTAGAGACATACTCTGCTATTTCTCGTTTCATTCCTGGCCACCAATAATGGTTCTTTAAGGTCCGATACATCTTTGTACCTCCTGGATGCATCGCATAGGCTGAACTATGTGCTTCTTCTAGTATCGCATTTCTCAAAGTTTCATCTTTAGACACACAAAATCTACCACACTTCATCAATGCTCCATCACGCCCTACTTCGTAATCTGTTCTTTGATTCAAGTTTACCTCTTCTATCAATTTCTTCAGGGTAGGGTCTTTAGCTTGACTTGAGATAACATCATTAATCAAGGTAGGTCTTACCTGAAAATGAGCTAACAAGTTTCCTTTGTCACCAACATACACCTTTGCATTAGAACTCTTGAGTTCCTCAAATAGAGCCACTCTAATAGCATTAAGTGAACCCCTACGTTGCTTTGACTTCCTACTCAGTGCATCAGCTACAACATTAGCCTTCCCGGGGTGGTATTCAATCGTGCAGTCATAATCTTTTATCAATTCAAGCCACCGCCGTTGTCTCAAATTCAACTCTTTACGTTCAAGATGTATTTTAAACTTTTATGATCTGTGTAAATACAACACTTCTCACCAAACAGATAATGCCTCCAAATCTTTAAAGCTAACACAACTGCTGCGAGCTCCAGATCATGAGTAGGATAATTACATTCATGTTTTTTTAACTGTCTTGAGGCATAAGCAATCACTTTCCCATCCTGCATAAGTACACATCCAAGGCCCTGATGTGAGGCATCACAGTAAACCTCAAACTCTTTTCCCGTGGTGGGTAGAGTTAGTGCAAGTCTTTGTGACAAGTCTGTTTCTTTAACTCTTGAAAACTTTTTCCACACTTTTCACTCCACTCGAACTTCGTATTCTTCTTTGTCAAACTGGTTAATGGAAGAGCTATCTTCAAAAATCCCTCAACAAAACGTCGATAGTATCCTGCAAGTCCCAAAAAACTACGGACTTCCGTTATTGAAGTTGGTTGTTCCCACTTAACTATAGCTTCCGTCTTCTGAGGATCCACTTGAACCCCAGCTGCTGACACTACGTGTCCCAAAAACACAACCTGTTCCAGCCAAAACTCACATTTACTAAATTTAGCATACAACTTCCGATCTCGTAATGTCTGTAGCACTATTCTGAGATGTTCTGCATGCTTCTCTCTACTTTCTGAGTATACCAAGATGTCATCAATGAATACTATCACAAACTGATCAAGATAAGGATGGAATACCCGATTCATGAGATCCATGAATGCTGCTGGGGCATTAGTTAACCCGAATGGCATTACCAAGAATTCATAATGCCCATACCTTGTCCTGAAAGCTGTTTTTGGTACATCAGAATCATTGATCTTCAAATTTGATGGTAACTTTGATCGTAAATCAATTTTGAAAACACTTGAGGCACCCTTTAGTTGATCGAACAGGTCATCTATGCGGGGCAAAGGATATTTGTTACGTATTGTTACCTTATTCAGTTGTCGGTAATCAATACATAATCGTAATGTCCCATCCTTCTTTTTAACAAACAACACAGGTGCTCCCCACGGAGATACACTTGGTCGAATATAACCCTTATCCACCAACTCCTGCAGAATCGAGTTTTCAATTCCTTCGATTCCTTGATTGCCATCCTATACGGGGCTTGAGATATTGGCGCTGCTCTGGCATCAAGTCAATGGTAAACTCCACCTCTCTCATCGTGGCAACCACAGTAGCTCTTCTCCGGAAGACATCTAAATACTCACATACCACTGGAATGTCTTGAGTTTCGATTTACTCACTGGTGCACAAACTACATATGCAAGATATGTTTGTACAACCTTTCTTCAATAATTTCCCACTTTTAATAGTTGATATCATACAAGTAGGCAATATCTTCCTATGTCCCTTAAACACAACCTCGGTCTGCGCATGATTTCCTCAACACAACTTCCTTCCTATGATGAGTCCATTAAGGCATGATACCTAGATAAGAAATCCATCCCCAAAATAACGTCGAACTCTTGGAGATCTAAGGGAATCGATTCGATTGTCATGGTCACACCATTCACTTCCACCATACAATTAGTATAAACACTACAAACTATCGACATATCACCAATAGGAGTATAAATACACACTCCTCGATAAAGGTTCTAACTTCACAACAATGCTAGCAAAGAAACATTTTAGAGATAAAAGAATGTGTAGCTCCTGGATCTAGTAATGCATGTGCGGGTTTATTACTGATAGAAAGTGTACCCGTAACAACTTCGTGCATCATCCGCCTCTCTTTGTGTCATGGCGTAAATCTTCCCCTGTTGTCGGGGTCGACCTACTCGCCTTTTTGCTTAGCACTACTAGTGCCTTCTCCTCCACCGCCCAGTATTTTTGCTCTTTGGTTCACGATATCGATGTAGTTCTCTGTCCCACCATGCCTTCTTCTTGCATTAATTGGGGCATTCCCTTTTGAAGTGACCACCTTGCCCACGCTTGAAACATACATTTTCGCCACTCAAACATCGACCCCAATGATACTTTCCACAAGTGCTGCACAAAGGTTTCCTCGCTGAACTAGCCACTGACTCACTGGATTGCCACATGCACGGAGTCCTCTGCGATCCTATCGTAAAAACTTGATCCTCGCTTTGCCTCTGTCTTTCCCTACGTCCACCTGTGCGATCCTTGGAGTAGTTTGCCCACCACGATGGGGTTTAAAGCTTCCTTTTCGAGAGACACACGGTGAATCTCCTATTATCTCCTCGTTGGAATCGGTCTCTCGTGGTAAACCAACGAGAATAAGTGGTATGACCACCACCTCTGACTCCTTTTCCCATTCTCGTCTTCTACCAGGGCTTCTCTCTACTCGTAATGCCGTCTCCACAAGCTTGGAGAACTCAGCCCACTCCGAACTTGCTGTCACAGGCGTTCTGATCTCTGTTCGTAGACCGTCCTCGAACCTCTTGCATCGATCTGTCTCGTTTGCAACAATAGTGCTAGCATACTTTGATAATTCTGTGAACTTCTTCTCATATTCTGTTACTGACATCGATCCCTGAACAAGTCCTAGAAACTCGTTCCTCTTCGCATCACGATATGAGCTCGGGTAATACTTATCTTCAAAGGCCTTTCGAAACTCTTTCCAGCTCCAAGCATCTACTTTTCTCGCTCTTTGTTATCTTCCACCAATCATCCGCTCCTTTCTCGGAGTAAGAATCTTTTGCTAAATCGACCTTCCCGTCTTGAGGCATCGCATGACCCTAAAGCACTTCTCAATCGATTTAACCAAACTTCACATCATCGGGGATCTGGCCGTGCCTTCAAATGTTGCCGCACCCAAGGCTTTCAGTCTTTCAATGCCATACTTCTTTTCTGGATCTGCTTGTGCTGATCCAACACTTTCAGCTAATCTTTGAGTTATCCGCGTAAAGATCTGTTCCTCCATGTTCACCTCTTGCTGAGGATGACTAGATTCTCCCTCTGATACCTCTCTTCCTCTATCACCAGTAGCTTCTTGAGTTCCAGTTTCCACTTGCCTGCCTCGTTTGCCACCTCGAGCCATGGTCCTAAATTACACAATCTTATTAAGATAAGTAAGACAACAAGCTCCTAATTTAATACATGAACCTAGTTCCTTCCCAAAACCTTTTGCTCGATACCAAGATGTCACACCCCGTCCCAGCTTACTTGCCTAACCTAGGAAGAGATGCAAAGACAAAGATAACAAAACCTCTTGTTGGCTTTCCTTGACTAACCCAAGACTTAACTTAAAATAGACATAACACATCACGTTTGAATAAGTAAAGTTAAGCAATCGATATACACTATAATATGAAACACATTCACTTCCTTTACTATGTTCTTTAGGTAGTCATAAAGTTTCCATGTTTAATACAACCCATCTAATATGTTCTCACTACAAACCATATACAAATGGAAGTGTATATACAAGGAGCTAAATGGCGTGGTGGCAAATAGGTCTTGTGGAGGCTAAGCACTGGAAACTAAATGTCTCTGCACGGGAAGAGTAGACATAGAGAAAACGTGAGCTAGGAAGCTCAGTGAGTGTCTATTATAAGCTCAAAGGTGAAGCATAATAATGGCAGATTATAAGTAGAAAATAGCTTAACATAAACAAACCATGCTTCCAATTTACACAAGTCACCACTTATGCATAGCACATAACTCATAATATAGTATTATATTGAGTGTAGATAGATCAATAATGTAGAAGCTCATAACAATAAAACACATAGCATGATACCACTTTCGAACCATAGAGGTGGTAGAGTTACATTTGTACCAACAAGGTTCATACCTCTCTCACGTGCACGTGGAATACCTTTGGCCCTTTGGTTTTTCCCTAATACCTTCTCTATGTCCTTCAGTATTAAGGTAAGACCATTTACTACCCGAATACCTTCTCATTGTCCTTCATGATCGGAAATTATGATTCATTGCCCCTAAGTACCTTCTCGAATGTCCTTGATGATTAGGGGTTAACCAAGATCAAGGGCCTAACTTGTTACCATGGAAATCATGTCTTTATAACACATACAACAATTTCTTGACAATTTCATATTATCATCTAAGCATGTTCTCAAGTGGTCCTACACAAAACATTCTCTAAAGGAAAGCATACTTCCATAATTTAGTTTCCATACTAAGATTTATAGTTACAACTAATTCAAAGCATGCTTAGGTTCTATCATGAACTTCATGTTAGGAACTCCATGAAGCTATACATAATTAGTTTAAACAAGTTTCAATGATCAACAATTATGTTTTTTTTTATTAAGAAAAACATGGGCCAAGCATAGTTCTAAGATAGAGTCACTCACAGTATTAGAATTAGAACCTTGGCTTGTACACTTGACCTATTTGCTCTTGGCCTGTCAAACAAACCAACTCAAACGTTAGAACCTCTAGCTCATGATTTTTAACCTTAAAACTTGCAAGAAAACACACTTTTAAATTTTCCAGCATTTTCAGATTTTCTGCCCTGTTTTCAGACAGCCATAACTTCTTCGTTACTTATCCAAAAATAATGTTATGTATACCAAACTCTTCCTTTTTGAATCCTCTAAACATCATATGAAGACATGAAATTGAAATTCCAAACGGATTGGTTCAGAAATACCTCGAAAGCTACTTCCCTCAAAATAGATTTCTGCTGTTTTCAGATTCGGATTCCTGCTGCACAACAAATGTAATCCGATATTTAAGACATCTTCTAGACATTTTCTACTCACGATTTCTTCACGAACGTTGTAGGAAATTCAATAAGCTTTCGAACCATACCAATTAGAGCTTCTAACTCCAAGTGTACAGATCAGAACAACCAAAACATCAGAGACTTTCTGGATTTGACAGCATACTTCTGTCTTCTGCCTTTCTCTTCAAAACAGTAGCATCAATTCCTTTCCTTGCACCTTAGAAACAGGTCTAACTCAGTCCCATAACTCAATTCAGAATAACCATACACACAATTGATTGTAAGGTATATAGGAATGAAAGAAAATCTCCCTCAATCTCTTGCTAGAAGTTTTTCCCTTTCACCTAAAACTACAGGTTCAAATTTCAGCTTGGGTTCCTCAAAATTTATCAACGCAACCACCAAATATTTTTTGATAAACCTTAAGGACAACATCTTAGCTTACTTACCTCAAAATTTCAGCTTCTAATTCCTCCTCAAGAGCTCAAAACAGACTGATCTCCTCATACTGTTCTGCTACCCGAGAAACTTGAACACCCTTCACTTTTCTGCTCTTTTCTCCTTCGTCCTCTTGGTGTTTTCTGCAAAGCCGACCAGTTTCGTATTCTACACTCAATTTCTGAGATTTTGACACAAAAATCATCGTATTTAGTTCAGTAGATAGAGAGATATGCTCGATTGAAGATGACCCTTTTTTCCAGCTGCTTGCTGTTTTTCTGCGAATTTGACAAAGACCTACTTACCTTTGTTTAACTCAAAGCTTCACCTCCCTTTGCCAGCTCCTCCTTCAATTTTTACATCTTAATCACCTTTTAAAACAACAAAATAAGTGTGTAAATAAACCTTAAGCATTTAGCCAACTTATCCTAAGTTTGTAAGACATATGATCTTCCATTCAATACTTGATGCACCTAAAACTCCTCCAATTTGCTAATGAGTTGAACTTACTTCAATGCAACTTTTAATATGCTTATTTCAATGGTTTACCTATCCCTTATGAAGTTTAGACTCATTGTAGCTCCAAATTCAATAGATTCCCAAATTCGATCACGACATCGTTTAGTGCAACCTATACGATTTTGCATATTTCAAAACATCATGAACGAGTGCTCAATGATAAAAGAGAATAGGGTTTAGGGCTTACAATTTACTACCCCTTAAGAGGAATTTCGCCTCGAAAATCAGACGAGAAAAGTTGTGGGTACTTTTCTTTCATTGTGTCTTCGCTTTCCCACGTTGCTTCCTCGACGTCGTGATTTCTCCACAAGACCTTTACCAGTGGTATTGACTTGTTTCTAAGCACCTGTTCTTTCCGATCCAGTACTTGTAGAGGTTCTTCCTCATATGTTAGATTCTCCTTAAGTTGTATTGGTTCTACCTTGAGCACATGTGATGGATCAGAAACGTATTTCCTCAACATTGATACATGGAAAACATTATGTACCCGAGACAATTCTATTGGTAAAGCTAATCTGTAAGCTGATGGCCCCACACGCTCCAGAATCTCGTAAGGCCCTATATATCTCGGGCTCAGTTTCCCCTTCCTTCCGAACCGCAAAATACTCTTCCATGGGGATAGTCTCAGGAAAACTTTGTCTCCGATTTCGAATTCTAAATCTCTTCTTCGTTTGTCAGCGTAGCTCTTTTGTCTATCTTGTGCTGTCTTCAGTCTTTCCCTGATAAGTTTAACATTCTCCGAGGTAACTTGGACCAACTCTGGCCCTATCAGCTTCCTTTCTCCTACCTCCCCCCAGCAAATAGGGGTTCTACATTTTCTTCCATATAATGCTTCGTACGGTGCCATTCCGATGCTAGAATGATAACTATTATTGTATGCAAACTCCATCAATGATAGGTGAGTCTCCCAGCTTCCTTTATATTGCAATACGCATGCTCGAAGCATGTCTTCGAGGGTTTGAATGGTTCTTTCTGACTGACCATCGGTTTGTGGATGAAATGTTGTACTAAAGTGCAACTTAGTTCCCAAGGCCTCTTGGAGACTCGGCCAGAACTTGGAAGTAAATCTCGAATCCCTAATCCAACACAATAGATACTGGGGCTCCGTATTGGCTTACAATCCTGTCAACATATAATTTAGCAAGTTTATCCAGAGTAAAAGTTACCTTGACGGGTAAAAATCGAGCAGTCTTAGTCAATCTGTCTACTATCACCCAAATCCCGTCATAACCACTCGGTGTTCGGGGAAGTCCAAATAAGAAATCCATGGTTACATGCTCCCACTTCCATTCAGGTATTGGGAGTGGATTTAGAAGCCCTCCTGGTTTTTGTCGTTCAGGTTTCACCTGCTGACAAATTAAACATTTAGAGACATACTCTGCTATTTCTCGTTTCATTCCTGGCCACCAATAATGGTTCTTTAAGGTCCGATACATCTTTGTACCTCCTGGATGCATCGCATAGGCTGAACTATGTGCTTCTTCTAGTATCGCATTTCTCAAAGTTTCATCTTTAGACACACAAAATCTACCACACTTCATCAATGCTCCATCACGCCCTACTTCGTAATCTGTTCTTTGATTCAAGTTTACCTCTTCTATCAATTTCTTCAGGGTAGGGTCTTTAGCTTGACTTGAGATAACATCATTAATCAAGGTAGGTCTTACCAGTTGTTGATCAAGCTGGTCCTTCTCAAGAGTTGAGAATGCCTCGACGTAGTGGGAGAGATGTTAGACAACCCGACCGTTACATGGGTTTAACTGAAACCCAGGTCGTCATACCTGATGATGGCATAGAGGATCCATTGACCTATAAACAGGCAATGAATGATATAGATAGAGACCAGTGGATTAAAGCCATGGACCTCGAAATGGAGTCAATGTACTTCAATTCAGTCTGGGAACTTGTAGATCAACCAGATGGTGAAAGGCCTATCGGTTGCAAGTGGATCTACAAGAGGAAACGAGATCAAGCCGGTAAGGTGCAAACCTTTAAGGCTCGACTTGTGGCAAAGGGTTATACCCAAATGGAAGGGGTGGACTATGAAGAAACCTTCTCCCCTTTTGCCATGCTTAAGTCGATTAGAATACTCTTGTCCATTGCTACATTTTATGATTATGAAATTTGGCAAATGGATGTCAAGACAGCTTTTCTGAATGGCAATCTTGAAGAGAGTATCTATATGATTCAACCAGAGGGGTTCAAAGTTCAGGGTCAGGAGCAAAAGGTTTGCAAGCTTAAGCGGTCCATTTATGGATTGAGACAAGCATCTAGATCCTGGAATATAAGATTTGATACTGCGATCAAATCTTATGGCTTTGAACAGAATATTGACGAGCCTTGTGTTTACAAGAAGATAGTCAATACTACAGTAGCTTTCTTAGTTCTATACGTAGACGATATCCTGCTCATTGGGAATAATGCAGGATTCCTGACTGACGTTAAGCAATGGCTAGCGACCCAATTCCAAATGAAAGATTTGGGAGAAGCTCAGTTTGTCCTTGGAATCCAAATTGTTCGGAATCGCAAGAACAAAACGCTAAGCACTGCCTCTCTCGGGCATCTTATATTGACAAAATGTTGATTAGATATAAGATGCAGAATTCCAAGAAGGGTTTATTACCTTTCAGGCATGGAATTCATCTGTCTATAATTATATGTGATATACTTAACGTGTCACAGTTTAATTATGAATTAAACTATAATAAAGAAGAGGTGGAAATATTTAAATGTGATTTAAATATTTGCTCGGTTTATAACATGAATAGGGATTCATGTTTAAACGATCGATTTAAGAAATCGGGATTGGTCCAATTATTTAATTTAATATTTGATATTAAATTAAATAAATTATTTAAAATTAATTAATTAAATTATTTAATTAATTAAATTAATAAATTTATTTTAATTTAAAATTAATTTTATATTAATTTTGAATTAAAATTAAATAGAAATTCAATTTTGTTTTTGAAATTCAATTGCCCACGGATTAGGAGAATTTTGAACTACAAAGGTATGTGTTCATACTCTCTGTTTTTCCAGATTTGAGCATGCTTTTTGTTTTGTAAAATTGATCAACTTAGAGTGTTCAAGATCCAAAATTGCTTCCGCTTTCTTAATCTACACTCTTTCAGCAATGAATGTCTTATTATTCATGTGATGAATGATCAAGCACTATAACATAGTATGCATGTCACCTAAGGTTAATTATTAGTTCTAAAATGTTTAAAACTTGGAAATAATAGACCTCAGGTTATCTAGTTCTAATTAGATTAGAATTAGGAACCAAGTAATTTATAAGCTATGATTAAAAGAGGAACTCTGTCTAAGGAATGTTCTGTCTAGGCTGTGGTATTTAAGTTGACGGAAACAGAATACCCCTACCTGGGAACTAACTTGGGAGTGAAATTTAATCGGAGAGTTTATAAATTACAGTAACGTCAACGGGTTTATTAAGGGGTTAATAAACTAGAAATCTTAGGTTTGATATAAAGAGTTATATTAACAAACTTAGGATAAAATCAATATAAGAGTTATATTGATTATCGATATAAGAGTTATATTGATAGAGTTAGGTAAAACCATTAGCCGGGTTTTGGCCTAAGTAAGATTCCTATAACTTTAAAGTATTCAGTGGGAGGAAAAGTGTATATGATACATATTTTTCCACCTACGTTATCTCCGAGAAGTTCACACCGTGAGACTCATACTTCGCCTCGTGGCGCAAACGGGAGCGTCCGCCTTCGGATGGTGTTTGTATGAGTCAATATCAAGGTGAATGGAGAGGATACTTATAGTGAGTGAGAGCAGGTTTAGTGAAAACAAAACCTACAGTCTCTTTTGTCGGTTTACACCGTTACACCACTATGGTCAACCTGCTAGTTTGGCCTGGACTAGACAATCCCTTCGGAGGGCTTGATCATAGGCGATCGAACACAGTAGACACCCGAAAGGGATAAAGATTTTCTTAGACTGTTTTTCAATCTAGTCCTCCCTTCGGTGGATTTTATTGGATGGAGACTCTGGGATCTAAAGACAGAGGGTTACACTCACGGGGTACATAAGTTGTGTATGTGTCCTGACCGAAAAATGGTAACTAAAGCTTATAGGAATAAGAGTTATTCTGACATTAGGTTTTGGTCAAGAGTGTCTTGATCCAGAGGAGTGTTTTTTATTACCCTTCGGTGTCATACATTCTAAACCTTTGGAGTATCATTGCAAATTATAAATGGCCTAGGAATCATTTGATAATTAGCTAAAACATGATTGGATTAGAGTTATAGCAAGAAACTCATACAAGTTCGTTTGTAAATTTTTCAGCAAAAATGTCTAACTCTATTATTTCCTTATTGGGTGCGGAAATGTTAACCGGAGAGAATATGATGACTTGGAAAAACAAACTCAACACTATATTGGTAGTGGATGATCTGAAGTTTGTGCTCACTAAGGAGTGTCCTCAGGTGCCAGGCTCGAATGCGTCACGAAATGTTCGTGATGCATATGATCGATGCATCAAGGCCAATGATAAGACCAAGGTCTACATGCTGGCAAGTATGTCTGACATATTAGCCAAGAAGCATGAGGGCATGATAACCGCCAAGGAAATCATGGATTCTGTGCAAGGTATGTTTGGACAACAGTCCACACATGCCCGACACAATGCCCTAAAGTACATATTTAACTCAAGGATGCCAGAGGGTACATCTGTTCGGGATCATGTCCTGGATATGATGGTGTACTTTAACATCGCGGAGTCGAATGGTGCTTCCATCGATGAGTCGAGCCAGGTCAGCTTCATTCTGGAAACTCTTCCAGATAGTTTCCTACAGTTTAGAAGTAATGTTGTGATGAACAAGCTTACTTTTAACCTTACCTCCCTTCTGAATGAACTTCATACCTTTCAATCTTTGATGAAAATTCAGGGATCGAAAGGTGAGGCAAATGTTGCCAGTAGGAGTTATCACAGAGGTTCGACCTCTAGGACAAAAAACAGTGACTTAATCTTCTTCTAACCTTAAAGGGAAGAAGAAGAACATGAAGATGGTTGGTAAAGGGAAACAAGCTGACATAGCTGCCGCCCAGAAGGGCAAGAAAGTCAAAGAAGTTGCTGATAAAGGAAAGTGTTTCCACTGCAACGAAGACGGGCATTGGAAACGGAACTGTCCGAAGTACATTGCAGAAAAGAAGAATGAAGGTAAATAAGATTTACTTTGCCTAGAAACTTGTTTAGTGGATAATGATAAAACTGCTTGGATACTTAATTCAGGTACCACTAATCATGTTTGCTCTTCTTTTCAGGGAATTGATTTCTAGCAGCAACTACAGAAAGGTGAGATAACACTCTGAGTTGGAAATGGAGAAGTCGTCTCAGCTGTAGCAGTAGGCATAATGAAGCTTTATTTTGGCAAGAAATATATGTTGTTGGACAATATATTAGTGATACCAGGGTTTACTAGAAACCTTATTTCAATTTCTTGTCTCATAGAACAATGTATTTCTGTTTCTTTCTCAATGAATAAAGTGTTTATTTTGAAGAAAGGTGTGGAAATATGTTCAGCTTCATTAGAAAATGGGTTGTATGTTTTAAGGCCTAATTCAGTCAAAATGGTTTTGAACACTTAATTATTTAAAACTGCAAACGCACAAACTAAGAAACGTAAAATTTCTCCTAAAGAAAATGCTCATCTTTGGTATCTAAGATTGGGTCACATTAATCTCAATAGGATTGAGAGATTGGTAAAGAATGGACTTCTAAATGAGTTAGAAGAAAATACTTTGCCTGTATGTGAATCCTGCCTAGAAGGCAAAATGACTAAAAGACCTTTTAGTGGAAAAGGTTATAGAGCTAAAAAACCTCTTGAGCTTATACATTCAGACCTTTGTGGTCCGATGAATGTTAAAGCCAGGGGAGGACATGAATATTTCATCTCTTTTATAGATGATTATTCTAGATTTGGGCATATTTACCTAATGCACCACAAGTGTGAATCACTTGAAAAGTTCAAGAAATTGAAGACTGAGGTTGAAAATCAATTAGGTAAAACTATTAAAACACTTCGATCGGATCGAGGTGGAGAGTACATGGATTTAAAATTCCAAAACTATATGATAGAACATTGAATTACATCCCAACTCTCAGCTCCCGGTACACCACAACAAAACGGTGTATCGGAAAGGAGAAATAGAACCTTGTTGGACATGGTTCGATCAATGATGAGTTATGCGCATCTCCCTAGTTCCTTTTGGGGTTACGCAGTGGAGACTGCAGTACACATTTTGAACAATGTGCCCTCAAAAAGTGTTTCTGAAACACCTTTTGAACTCTGGAAAGGATGTAAAAGTAGTTTATGTCATTTCAGAATTTGGGGTTGCCCAGCACATGTGCTTGTGACAAATCCAAAGAAGTTGGATTCACGTTCAAAATTATGTCTATTCGTAGGATACCCCAAAGAAACAAGAGGTGGTTTATTCTATGATCCTAAGGAAGATAAGGTTTTTGTGTCGACAAATGCCATTTTCTTAGAGGAGGACCACATAAGGGACCACAAACCAAAAAGTAAAGTAGTTTTGAGTGAGTTAGACGGAACAATAGCAAAGGTTGCTAATAAAACTAGTACGTCAACAACAGTTGTTGATACTAGTTTGTCTAGCCAAGAGAGTCTATATCAAGAGTTGAGTATGCCTCGACGTAGTGGGAGGGTTGTAACACAGCCTGACCGTTACATGGGTTTAGCTGAAACCCAAGTTGTTATACCAGATGACAACTGCGAGGATCCATTGACTTATAATCAAGCGATGGTTGACAAAGACAAAGACAAATGGGTCATAACCGTGGACCAAGAAATGGAGTCTATGTACTTCAATTCTGTTTGGGATCTTGTAGATAAGCCTGATGGGGTAAAACCTATAGGTTTTAAGTGGATCTGCAAGAGAAAGCGTGGTGTAGATGGGAAGGTGCAAACCTTTAAAGCTAGACTAGTAGCAAAAGGTTATACCCAGGTAGAAGGGGTTGACTATGAGGAGACCTTTTCACGTGTTGCTATGGTAAAGTCTATCCGTATCCTACTTGCCATTGCCGCATATTATGACTATGAGGTATGGCAAATGGCTGTCTACAACCTTTTTGAATGGCAATCTTGAGGAAAACATCTACATGGACCAACCCAAAGGGTTCATTGAACCAGGACAAGAGTAAAAGGTTTGCAGGCTTAAAAGGTTAATTTATAGACTGAAATAAGTCTGAAGGTCTTGGAATATAAGATTTGATGAGGCACTCAAATCTTATAGTTTTGACCAGAATGATGATGAACCTTGTGTCTACAAGAAAATCATCAATAGTTCTGTCGCATTCCTAATTCTCTATGTGGATGATATCCTACTCATTGGGAATGATGTAGGTTATCTTACTGACATTAAGGATTGGCTAGCTAAGCAATTCCAAATGAAAGATTTGGGTGACGCACAGTTTGTTCTTGGGATCCAGATTGTCCGGAACTGCAAGAATAAAACACTAGTCTTGTCTCAAAAATCTTACATATACAAAGTGTTGTCAAGGTTTAAGATGCAAGACTCCAAAAAGGGCTTATTGCCTTTTAGACATGTAGTCCATTTGTCTAAGGAACAGTGTCCTAAGACACCTCAAGGAGTTGAGGATATGAGACGGATTCCTTATGCATCAGCTATTGGGAGCCTGATGTACGCCATGTTGTGTACTAGGCCTGACATCTGTTTTGCAGTTGGAATGGTCAGTAGGTATCAATCCAATCCAGGACTTGAACACTGGACAACGGTCAAAACAATCCTTAAGTATCTTCGGAGAACAAGGAACTACATGCTTGTGTATCGGGCTAAGGATTTGATCCTTACAACATACACGGATTCTGACTTTCAGACTGTTAAAGATTTTTGGAAATCTACATCAGGGTCAGTATTTACTCTTAACGGAGGAGCTGTAGTATGGCGAAGCATCAAGCAAGGATGCATCGCAGATTCCATCGTGGAGGCCGAATATGTAGCAGCTTGTGAAGCAGCTAAAGAGGTCGTTTGGTTAAGGAAATTCATGCTAAATTTGGAAGTTGTTCCAAAGAAGAGACGTGATTGTCACGAAGATAGCCTCAGAGCACAACGTTGTTGATCCTTTTACAAAGGCTTTCACGGCTAAAGTATTTGAGAGTCACCTAGAAGGTCTAGGTTTACAAGTCTTCCCCAACTAGGGCAAGTGGGAGTATTTTGTACAAAGGGTTTAAATGCCCTAGTTTATTATATTTACATTACTGTAATGTTATAGTACTCCACAAGCTTTAGGTCAAGTGGGAGATTGTTGGGATTTATGCCCTAAAACTTGTGTAATTTTGATCAAAGAAATAAAGAGTTATTTGTTTTGATAGAATTATAGTCTTGCTCTATAAATCTAATAAACTAAGCTCCAAGGTTATAACATATATCTTTCTTGAACATCAGTGTAGTGGACACTATTTGGATTGTGTTCAAGAATATAACCTAAATGGTATATGGTATAAGAATAAGGTTGGAAACCTCATTCTGGTAACACCATGGATGCGACCCACTTTGTAATTAGTACAAATGAGGTAATCCAACTCATTCATGTAGTTGACATGCGAGTGGAGGCATCCTGTATGAAGAGTTCATACAAGACCGAATCAAGAAATCATTAGTCTAACCAAAGGTAACAACAGCTAATGTGATAAGACTAGTTATTTATAGATAGTCATTAGTGACTCGACCTAAATCCTGAGCGAGTTAAGAACTCCTGCTTATAGGGGTTTGTCCTTAGACTAGTATGGGTGAGAGTGGCCTGTAGCCGACTCAATAGGCCTACCTTCTCGTGACGAACCCTCGTAGGTAGCTAGGAACTTAACTGTGCAAGATGGAATTCACTCATTCCTACACTAAGGGATTAGATAAGTTGTTCCCTTAAGAATCGACTCTCCGTGTCTTGAACAACGGGCCCACCCTCTATGAGGGTATGAGTCTATGGTAGGGACCGTAGACTTGTTGTTCATTAGAGGATCGGTGGTGCTTAAGCGAAAAAGAGGTAATCACGAGGGTAAAGCGGTAATTTGACCCACCGTGATTACGAACAACTTGTGAAGGGTCGACTCATGGGTAATGATTATATCAAAGGGACACAATATTATCTACAAAGTGAGAGAGAGTGCAAACTACAAGTCTATAGTGGAGTGACTTGTAGTTAAAGAATATTGATTAACTGGATCAAAGAGTTTGATCAGTTAATCTCACATCATTGGAACTCATGAACTGTAGGTCCATTAGGCCCCCCCGTTGGCTCAAAATGGTAATATTGAGGGTATAAAGTTAGGAATGAAATTGAAGTGTTCAATTTCATACATGAGATGTTATATCAATTGTATATGATATAATTGATATAATATATAGTTTTAATGTGAATTAGATTCACATATAAACCATATACTAATGAGAGAATAAAGGAAGGGTAGGATGGTCATTTCCATCCTATTTCCTTATATATATGGTTGCATGAGATGCAACTAGGTGAAGATTTTTTCGTGCCATTTCGTTGTGTTGTTGGAAAGGTTGCAAAACACAATCTCTCTCTCTCACAACATCTCATCTTACCTAAAGGGAACCCACCTTCCTCCCCCACCTAGAGAACAACAAAGAAGATCCGGTGATAGTGTTCGTGACCGCTTGGGTTCGTGTTGCTGAGATTGTTGCAGTGGGAGAATGAGCACTTGAAGAAAGGTTCTTCAAAGGTAAAATTTCTTGCTGTCCATCTTCTATTTTATGCTTAATCTAGTTGTTTCGTTCTTGAATGTAATCAGAATTAAATTTAGAACGCCAGCGATTCACAATCGCTTCCATTGACTCGATTCCTTCAATCTCTTGGTTCAATGCATGTGTTAGTTAGGTTATTAACTTGTAAAGTCAGTTTCCTCAAATCTATCAATTTGTGTCTCCACATTTTAGTTTGTTGTTAGTTTTACTTTCAATCACCGATCCATGTGTTGTTACTTTTAGCTAAAATTGAGAATTAGTATCTTAGTAATTAATTAATCTAGAAACCCATTCCCGAGGACGATACTTGGACTCTTAAATCACTATACTAAAACTTGACCCGTACACTGCGATATTGCATTATCATAATTTTACGCAACAAGTTTTTGGCGCCGTTGTCGGGGAATGACGATTATTTAGATTAATATTAGGAGAAAATTTGAAATTTTAGACTAAAGTGTGTTTGTGTGTCTTTCCTTATTTATTTTTTTTTAGTTTTGTGTGTCGTTTTTTAGTCTTTGTCCCCTGTTTTTGGTTGTGTTGCTGTTGTGTAGAAGTCTTGATTTAAATTATTAATTTCTCATGTATGACTTTGCATGATTTTTCTCCATCTTTCTATTGTCCTTCCCAGGACCCTAGGTATGTGCATCATGATTTCTCTGAATGCCATATGTCTAATGTTTTACCATTCTGTACCTAAAATTGATAAAAATTCTTGTGATGGTAGTTATTTAGGCAATTGGAACCATAATTTTTGGTACTTTGACCAACCTAATGAAAAATCTTCTCTTGTGGAGCAATTAATGGAATATACATTAGAATTGAAAATTAAAAATTTGGTTCATAATGAATTAGAAAGGTTGAATAGGTTAGAAGCTGAGGTGGTAGGACTTTGGGAAATAGTACAGGATAGAGCTCAGTATCTCAATCAACTAGTAATTTCCCTTAAGGCCCTACAGGAACAATTTCTTATCTTTACCACTCAGGAGGTGCCACCTAGGAGGACTTGTTCATACGATTGTGAGGATAGTTTCGGGTAGATTGAGACACACGAGAGACAGGTTAGTGGGTTAGACGATGATGAGATAATCACTTCCATAGAGGAAATCCAAGTGATAGAGCTAGAGGCTGAGAAGTCCTCTTTCCTTTTATCCCCATAAATTTTCTTTATTTTTGATAACCATTTGTCCTATACTCACAAGTCTTGCTTTGATTTTAGTTCTTTCATTTCATTAAAAAAAATACAAAAATTATTATCTGTCTGGTGCCTAGGAGAAATGGAGTTGATGTACTTCAATTCTTTGATCAGGCTATGGCTGATGTTGACAAGGACGTATGGATCAAAGCTATGGACCAGGAAATGGAGTCTTACTTCAATTCTGTCTGAGAGATTGTGGATCAACCGGACGGGGTAAAACCTATCAGTTGTAAATGGATCTACAAGCGTAAACGTGACGTAGATGGGAAGGTGCAGACCTTCAAAGCACGACTAGTGGCAAAGAGTTTTACCCAGGTCGAAGGGGTTGACTATGAGGAAACCTTTTCACATGTTGCCATGGTAAAGTCGATCAGGATCCTTCTAGCCATTGCCGCGTATTATGACTACGAGGTATGGCAGATGGATGTCAAAACTACCTTTCTGAATGGCAACCTTGACGAAACCATCTACATGGACCAACCCAAAGGGTTCATTGCCTAAGGCCAAGAGCAAAAGGTTTGCGGGCTTCATAGGTCTATTTATGGACTGAAACAAGCCTCGAGGTCTTGGAATATAAGGTTTGATGAGGCAATCAAATCTTATGGCTTTGATCAGAATGTTGACGAGCCTTGTGTTTACAAGAAAATCGTCGACAAAATTGTCGCATTTCTGATATTATACGTGGATGATATTCTTCTCATTGGGAATGAGGTAGAATTTCTTACTGACATAAAGAAATAGCTAGCTTCGCAGTTCCAAATGAAAGATTTGGGTGAAGCTCAGAATGTTCTAGGTATCCAGATTGTCCGAAACCGGAAGAACAGAACGCTAGCCATATCTCAAGCGTCTTATATTGACAAGATGTTGTCTAGATATAAGATGCAGAACTCCAAGAAGTGCTTGCTGCCTTTAAGGCACGGGGTTCACCTGTCTAAGGATCAATGTCCTAAGACTCCTAAGGAGGTTGAGGATATGAGATGGATCCCCTATGCTTCAGCTGTAGGGAGCCTAATGTATGCCATGTTGTGTACTAGGCCCGACATCTGTTATGCAGTAGAGATTGTCAGTAGGTATCAATCCAATCAAGGATTAGATCACTGGATAGCCGTAAAGGCAATCCTCAAGTATCTTAGGAGAACGAGGAACTACAACTTAGTGTATGGCAGTGGGATTTGATCCTTACAGGATACACGGATTCTGATTTTCATACCGATGAGGATTCTAGGAAATCCCCTTCGGGGCCAGCCTTCATTCTGAATGGAGGAGCTGTAGTATGGCGAAGCATCAAGTAGGGATGCATCACCGATTCCACTATGGAAGCAGAGTATGTTGCAGCTTGTGAAGCTGCAAAGGAAGCTGTTTGGCTTAGGAAGTTCATGACAGATTCTAAAGTTGTTCCAAATATGAACTTGTCGATCACACTGTTCTGTGACAATAGTGGTGTAGTAGCCAACTCCAGGGAGCCTTGGAGCCATAAGAGAGGTAAACACATTGAGCGGAAGTATCATCTGATACGGGAGATTGTGCACCGCGGAGACGTGACAGTCTCGCAGATAGCGTCAGAGCACAACGTAGCTGATCATTTACAAAGCCCCTCAAGGCTAAGGTGTTTGAGGGTCACCTAGAGAGTCTAGGCCTTCGAGTACTTCCTGACTAGAGCAAGTGGGAGATATGTAAACGGGTATTCAATGCCCTAGTTTATTGTATTACTTCATTGTAATTTATGTACATTTCAGAAATGTATTTGCTCTACTAGCTTTGTCCAAGTGGGAGTTTGTTGGGATGTTTGTCCTAATCTCGTATAGTTTGTAAATTACTATTTGAAATTAATAAAGAGTTATTCATTTCATTGTTTTGTATCTCGCATTTTATGCAACTTTGACCAATAAACTAAGCTCCAGGGTCATTGAATATATGATAGAATTAGAACATGAACGGTGTGTAGTGAACACACAGGGAGGATAACGTTCGAGTTAATGACTCGAGCGGTCAACAGTATATGGATGGGGTTGGAGACCTAATCATGGATACACTGTGGTAAAATATTATTTGCATAACCTATGGTTGTGGTAAAATGGTAATAATGTGGAGATTTTAACTCCATCATTTTCCATTATTTAAACCTTTTGCAAGAAGGGTTTCATAGTGCATTCTCTCATATTTTGGATTTTCACCAAAGAGAAGAGATTCAATACTCTCTCAAATTCTCTCAAATTTCTCCTCCTCCCTTCTCCAAAACAAAGAATGACCCACAACTTTCCTTCTTCCAAAAGAAGAACAACCGAGATTCCAAAGGGTAGTGTTCGCTCTTGATCGAGAGAAGAGTTCGAGAAGTTCGGGATCATTGGGAGCACACGAAGCGGTCGTGAATCTGGAAAGGATTTTGAAGAGGGTCTTCAACAAGTAAGTGTTCTAGTACTTGTTGTGTTTTTCTTTCCATATTTTGTATGTTTAGCCTTGTTCTAAGAGTTAGAATAATTTTAATAAAAACGAGTAGCATAAAGATACCACGACGATTCGATCGTCTTCCGCTGCGCTGGGATTCTCATTCCCTTCAATTGGTATCAGAGCCACTCGTTGGTTCTTTGTTGTTGCACTTAATTTTGTTAAAATTAGGTGAGTATTGCCTTAATTTATGAGATAAATTGTGGTTTGCAAAAATTGGATGTTTTTGGTTTTGGCACTTTTAGATTTATTTTCTGTTTGATGAGATCAAATGTAAGGGCCCGTGTTTTTTTGGCAATTTAGAAAATAAATCGAGTCTGTAAGTCTGTGTCGTTCGTGGCAAGAGTTGCTATGAAGAAACCAGAGTGGAAAAGGGCGAGAAACGCCGAAGAACAACAAGAGGAGCTTGTTGTTCTGTCGACAGCGTTGAGACGCTGTTCATCGGTGTCTCAACGCTACAATTGCGGGTGGAGGCTTAGCTGCAGAGCAGCGTTGCAACGACGAGACGAGGAGCGCACGGGGCGCAACGCTGCCCACGACGTTGAAACGCTAGTGCGTTGAGGGCGGTTCCAGCGCCAAATTTGCGAGCAACGTGGGAGTTGGCAGTTGTTTCTTCGTGGGGGTTGTTTACCAACCGTTTTTTTTAGTTTTTTTTTTATTTTCAAAATGTAATTTTATTATTTTATTATTTTATTTAATTAAATAATGTTAATATAATTGTTATATTAATGTTATTTAATTAAATAAAGTGCCCCTAGGTGCCAAAACCGGTCCATTTTTGCTATTTAATTATTTTATGCATGTGATGTATGATTTAATTAATTTCTATGTGCATAATGTATGTCATATAGATTTAAAATCCCACCTTAGGTTAAACATTTCATGCATCATTTATATTATAAGAGTTATAATATATAGTTTGCATGATAGATTATATTATAAGAGTTATAATGTAATTAAATACATGTTTTAATTTAATTAATATAAGTGTTATATTTTTTAGATTAAAGTATGTTCATGCATTTATATTCATGTGATGAATTATTTTGTTATAGTATAAAGTTATTCATGTGATGAATGATCAAGCACTATAACATAGAAATGCATGTAACCTAAGTTAATTATTAGTTTTAAAGTGTTTAGAACTTGAATAATTAGACTTAGGTTTTCTAGTTCTAAGAAGATTAGAATTAGGAAATCAAAGTATAGTCTTTAAATGGTGACTGATTAGTAACTCTGTCTAAGGAAGGTTTTGTATAAGGCTGGGGTATTTAAGTTGACGCTTGCGGAACACCCCTACCTTGAAACCGACCTGGGAGTGAATTCGGTCCAGAGATTCTTAGATTATACTTATCGTGAGTGCCGTTAATTAAAAGTGTTTTAATTTACTCACATAGACCTAAGTAATAATGTGATTATAAACTTAGGCTAAATACCATATAAGAGTTATATTGGTAGACTTAGGTACATTTTAGCCGGTTTATCTAGGTAAATCCTGAAATTTATAAAGTGCTGAGTGGGAGGAAATATAGTGTATGAGATACATTTAATTTCCAACCACAAATCTCCATTATGTCTGCACCGTGAGATCCATACTCGGCCTCGTGGCGCAAATGGGAGCGTTCCCCTTCGAATGGTATTTGTAGGGATCAATATCAAAGTGGATGGAGAGAGTACTTATAGTGAGTGGGAGCGGGACCTGTGAAAACGGGACCCACGGTCTCTTCTTTTGATTCACACTGTGAGACCCCTATGATTCGCCTGCTAGTTTGGCCTGGACCAGACAATCCCTTCGGAGGGCCTTGATCATGGGAGTCGGAACACCGTAAATTCCCGAAAGGGATATAGTTTCCTTGTTGGTTTTCCTTCGTAGTTCACCCTTCAGTGGCTATTATTTGGACGAATACTTGGAAACTTAAAGATTGACGGTGACACTCACAGAATTCGTTAAATGTTAATGAATTCGACCAAATATTGGTAACTAGACGCCTAATGGAATAAGAGTTATTCTGGAATTAGGGTCTGGTCGAGAAAGTCTAGTCCTAGAGGATGAGTGTTTCTGTTCACCATTCGGTGGCGGTCATTCTAAACCTTTAGGATATCATTTTAATTTTTAAATGACCTAGGGATCATAGGATTAAATTTTGCTAAAACTTGATTGGTTTTCAAAAGTTTATGCGAGACTGACACAAAAATTATTTGATTTTTTCAGCTAAAAATATGTCTAGCTCAATAATAGCTTTGCTAGCTTCCGACAAATTAGTGGGAGATAACTTCCAAACATGGAAGAATAATATTAACACGATTCTAGTAACTGAAGACCTGAAGTTCGTGCTTCTGCTAGGAGTGTCCTCCATTCTTCGAGCTCGATGGATCAGGGCCAATGAAAAGGCCAAGGTCTACATCATTGCCAGCTTATCTGAAGTCTTGCCAAAGAAGCATGAGTTGATGGTCACCGCTAAAGAGATTATGGATTCGTTGCAGGACATGTTTGGACAACAGTTCTTTCAGGTCAGGCACGATTCGCTCAAACATGTCTTCAACGCTCGGATGAAAGAAGGGTCGTCTGCCCGTCAAAATTTTCTAGACATGATGACCCACTTTAATCTGGCAGAGATGAACGGGGCTTCGATCGACGAGTCGAGCAAGGTCGACTTTATCTGAGAGACTCTTCCAAGAGTTTCCTTGATTTAGAGCAACGTCATTATGAACAAGATTAGCTACACTCGACTACCCTCCTCAATGAGCTACTGACTTTCACCCCCTTGATGAGGATCGGGCACCAAATCTGAGGCAAATGTTGCCTATAGGTTTTATCACAGGGGTTCGACCTCTGGGACTAAACCTATTGCTCCTTCTCACCCAAAAGGGAAGAAGAAGAAGATGAAGAGGGGTAAAGCTGACCGAGCTGCCGCCCAAAAGGGCAAGAAGGTCAAGGAAGTTGCAGAAAAAGGAAAGTGTTTCCACTGCAATGGGGATGGTCACTGGAAGAGAAATTGTCCCAAGTTCCTTGCCGAGAGGAAGAATCAAGGTAAATGCGATTTACTGGTTACTGAAACATGTTTAGTGGAGAGTAGTGACTCTACCTGGATTTTAGATTCGGGCGCCACTAACCACATTTGTTCTTCTTTTGTAGAATTGATTCTGGCAACACCATTTGCGAGAGGGTGAGGTGACTCTACGGGTTGGATCCGGGGAGATAGTCTCTGCTGCAGCGATCGGCAAAGTGAAGCTCTATTTTGGCATGAATTTTTTATTGTTGGACAATATGTATATAGTCCCAGTGTTTACTAGAAACCTTGTTTCTATTTCCTATCTCATTGAACATTGTATTTCAATTCCTTTGATTCTAATAAAGCGTTTATTTCTTTCAAAGGCAATTTGATTTGTTCAGCTTCACTTGAGTCTAACTTGTATGTTTTAAAGCCAAATTCGGTCAAAAGTGTTTTGAATACTGAATTGTTTAAAACTGCAGAAACGCGAACTAAGAGAGTTAAGGTTTCTCCTAAAGAAAATGCTCATCTTTGGCATCTAAGGTTAGGCCACATTAATCTCAATCGGATTGAAAGACTAGTGAAGAGTGGACTTCTAAGTCGCTTAGAAAAAAACTCTTTCTGGCAAGGTGTGAGTCATGCCTTGAAGGCAAAATGACCAAACATTTTTTTAGTGGAAAAGGATATAGAGCCAAGGAGCCCCTTGAGCTTATACATTCTGACCTCTGTGGCCCGATGAGTGTTAAAGCACGAGGTGGTTACGAATACTTCGTTTCTTTCATTGATGATTATTCGAGGTATGAGTACATTTACCTAATGCATAGAAAGTCTGAAACTCTTGAAAAGTTCAAGGAGTATAAGACTGAGGTTGAGAACCTGTTAGGTAAAACGATAAAAACACTTCGATCGGATGGAGGTGGAGAGTATATGGACACTGAATTCTAGGACTATATGATAGAACACGGAATTACGTCCCAACTCTCAGCACCTGGTATGCCACAGCAGAATGGTGTATCGGAGAGAAGAAACACAACCCTGTTGGACATGGTTCGGTCGATGATGAGCTATGCTCGTCTCCCTGATTCCTTTTGGGGTTACGTAGTGGAGACTACGGTGTATATTTTGAACAACGTTCCGTCGAATAGTGTTTGTGAAACACCTTTCGAACTCTTGAATGGTCGTAAAGGAAGTTTACACCATTTAAGAATTTTGGGATGCCCGACCCACGTGTTGGTGTCAAATTCGAAGAAGTTGGAATCCCGTTCAAAATTGTGTCTATTCGTAGGTTACTCAAATGAGACCAGAGGTGGTCTGTTTTACGATCCTAAGGATAATAAGGTACTTGTGTCGACAAACGCCACTTTCCTTGAGGAAGACCACATCAAGGATAATTTGCCTAAAAGCAAAATCGTGTTAAACGAAATGGACAGTACATCAGCAAGGGTTATTGATGGGGCTAGTACGTCAACAAGTGTTGTTGATCCTAGCACGTCAAGTCAAGTCCGTTCCCAAGAGTTAGGAATGCCTCGACGTAGTTGGAGGGTTGTGAGACAGCCTGAACGTTACATGAGTTTAGCTGAAACCCAAGTCGTCAATCTTGATGATGACTGTGCTGATCCATTGACCTATGATCAGGCTATGGCTGATGTTGACAAGGACGAATGGATAAAAGCTATGGACAAGGAAATGGAGTCGATGTACTTCATTTCTGTCTGGGAGCTTGTGGATCAACCGGATGGGGTAAAACTTATTGGTTGTAAATGGATCTACAAGCGTAAACGTGGCGTGGATGGAAAGGTGCAGACCTTCAAAGCACGACTAGTGGCAAAGGATTTTACCGAGGTCGAAGGGGTTGACTGTGAGAAAACCTTTTCACCTGTTGCAATGGTAAAGTCGATCAGGATCCTTCTGGCCATTGCTGCGTATTATGACTCCGAGGTATAGTAGATGGATGTCAAAACCGCCTTTCTGAATGACAACCTTGACGAAACCATCTACATGGACCAACCCAAAGGGTTCATTGCCCAAGGCCAAGAGCAAAAGGTTTGTCGGCTTCATAGGTCTATTTATGGACTGAAACAAGCCTCGAGGTCTTGGAATATAAGGTTTGAGGAGGCAATCAAATCTTATGGCTTTGATCAGAATGTTGACGACCCTTGAGTTTACAAGAAAATCGTCGACAAAACTGTCGCATTTCTGATATTATACGTGGATGATATTCTTCTCATTGGGAATGAGGTAGAATTTCTTACTGACGTAAAGAAATGGTTACCTTCGCAGTTCCAAATGAAAGATTTGGGAGAAGCTTAGTATGTTCTAGATATCCAGATTGTCCGAAACCGGAAGAACAGAACGCTAGCCATGTCTCAAGCGTCGTATATTAACAAGATGTTGTCTAGATATAAGATGCAGAACTCCAAGAAGGGTTTGCTGTCTTTCAGGCACAGGGTTCACCTTTCTAAGGATCGGTGTCCTAAGCCTCCTCAAGAGGTGTAGGATATGAGACGGATCACCTATGCTTCAGCTGTAGGGAGCCTGATGTATGCCATGCTGTGTACTAGGCCCGACATCTGTTATGCAGTAGGGATTGTCAGTAGGTATCAATCCAATCCAAAGATTAGATCACCGGGACGGTACCGTAAAGGCAATCCTCAAGTATCTTAGGAAAACGAGAAACTACAGCTTAGTGTATGGCGGTGGGGATTTGATCCTTACAGGATACACGGATTCTGATTTTCAGACCGATAAGGATTCGAGGAAATCCACTTCGGGGGCAGCCTTCATTCTGAATGGAGGAGCTGTAGTATGGCGAAGCATCAAATAGGGATGCATCGCCGATTTCACTATGGAAGCAGAGTACGTTGCGGCTTGTGAAGCTTCAAAGGAAGTTGTTTGGCTTAGGAAGTTCATGCCAGATTTGGAAGTTGTTCCAAATATGAACTTGCCGATCACACTGTTATGTGACAACAGTGGTGCAGTAGCCAACTCCAAGGAGCCACAGAGCCATAAGAGAGGCAAACACATTGAGCGGAAGTATCATCTGATACAGAAGATTGTGCACCGCGGAGACGTGACAGTCACGCAGATAGTGTCGGAGCACAACGTAGCTGATCCATTTACAAAGCCCCTCACGGCTAAGGTGTTTGAGGGTCACCTAGAGAGTCTAGGTGTTCACTCACTTTATGACTAGGGCAAGTGGGAGATATGTAAACGAGTATTCAATGCTCTAGTTTATTGTATTACTTCATTGTAATTTATGTACATTTCAGAAATGTATTTGCTCCACTAGCTTATTCTAAGTGGGAGTTTGTTGGGATGTTTGTCCTAATCTCGTATAGTTTGTAAATTACTATTTGAAATTAATAAAGACTTATTCATTTCATTATTTTGTGTCTCGCATTTTATACAACTTTGACCAATAAACTAAGCTCCAGAGTCATTGAATATATGAGAGAAATAGAACTTGAACGGTGTGTAGTGGACACACAGGGAGGATCACGTTAGCGTTAATGACCCGAACGGTCTACCGTATATTGATGGGGTTGGAGACCTAATCCTGGATGCACTGTGGATGCGACCCCTTTGTATTAAGATACAAACGAGGTGATCTGACTCGTTCATGTGGTTGACATGCGAGTGGGGGCATCCTGTACAATGAGATTGTACAAGACCGGATCATGAATTATTAGACCTCACGATGTAACACCGTGAGACAAGTAGGACTAATAACTTCGTGAGATGACCATTAGTGACTCGACCAATCTCGAGCGCGTGTTACGGACTCCCGCCTTCGAGGTCTATCCTTTGACTAGTACGAGTGAGGGTGATGGTCACGCTTACTGCCCCAATATGCCTATCTATCTTCAGTGGCATCCTATACAATGAGATTGTACGCGAGATGAAATTCACTTGTTCCCGCTTTAGGGAAATTAGAGTGGTTGTTCCCTTAAGTCTCGCTCTCCAGCTTGGACAACGGCGCCCACTCTCTCTCACCGCACGAGAGAGTTGTTGTGTATGGTCGGACCATAACAATGTTATTGTTCATTAGAGGAGCAGTGGGGACTTAAGGAGCAAGAAGTAGACACATGGGTAAAACGGTAATTTGACCCAACAGTGTCTATGAACAACCTGTGAAGGGTCGACTCATGGGCATTGGTTATATCAGCGGACACGTAATATTCTGCACTTACGGGAATGCAGTAAGGGCTTTAGTGGAGTGTTACCGTAGCTAATGAAGGTTGATCAACCGAGTCAAAGAGTTTGATAGGTTAATCTCGGATCATTGGAGCTCGTCACTGCAGGTCCATTAGGTCCCTCGGTTGGCTCAAACTTTGTTAAAAGAAGGGTCAATGTTTTGGTGTGAATTGAAGTGTTCAATTTCACTTAAGGGCATTTATGTCATTTATAAGAGATATGAATGATATAATATATAGTTTAATGTGAATGAAATTCATAATAAACTATAGGTTAGCCTAATTGTTGAATTAGGGCTAATTGGAGATATTAATTGGGAGAAATTAAATTCAATGTGATTCAATTTAATAAATCCACAATTATACAAATATGATTTGTAAGATGAGATATGAGATATCTTATATTCTATGGTTATGCAAATATGATTTGCATAACCTATGGTTGTGGTAAAATGGTAATAATGTGGAGATTTTAACTCCATCATTTTCCATTATTTAAACCTTTTGCAAGAAGGGTTTCATAGTGCATTCTCTCATTTTTTGGATTTTCACCAAAGAGAAGAGATTCAATACTCTCTCAAATTCTCTCAAATTTCTCCTCTTCCCTTCTCCAAAAGAAAGAAAGTCCCACAACTTTCCTTCTTCCAAAAGAAGAACAACCCAGATTCCAAAGGGTAGTGTTCGTTCTTAATCGAGAGAAGAGTTCGAGAAGTTCGGGATCATTGGGAGCACACGAAGCGTTCGTGAATCTGGAAAGGATTTTGAAGATGGTCTTCAACAAGTAAGTGTTCTAGTGCTTGTTGTGTTTTTCTTTCCATATTTTATATGCTTAGCCTTGTTCTAAGAGTTAGAATAATTTTAACAAAAACGAGTAGCATAACGATACCACGACGATTCGATCGTCTTCCGCTGTGCTGGGATTTTATTCCCTTCACGTAGGAACACTTAGGAAAAGTTTTAAACTGCTTGCTGAAATGTTTATGTTTGAATGTTTCCTGTGATTACTAGAATTATTCTTAGATCTTTGAGGCTTGAATCAAATGCATGTATAAGAACAATCCGATGGTTAATTCTATTTTTGCTCGGGACTACCAAAAGTTTAAGTTTGGGGGTGTTTGATAGCACACAAAATATGTTATCCTTAGGCTTAATTATTGCTAGTTTTGTAATGATTTTAGAGCTTTTACGTGTTTAAATTACTCAATTTCAGGTTAAGAGCACAAACAAGACAATTGGAGACATTTTCGATCACTCGGGATCAAAACGAGGCTATTTGGAGCTTAAAATAACATCAATTGGAAGTGAAAGGACCAAACCAAGCTTGAAGACCCGAGGTGACGGCGTTGCAATTGCAACGCCATGCAGAGCATTGCAACGCCTAACGTGCAGCCATGGAGCATTGAAAAGCACTAGCGATAGTGTTGCAACGCTGCTTTGCAGCGTCGCAACGCTATCTCGATAAGAAAGCACGCTTGAAGAACCGCACAGAGGGTGTTGAACGCTGCCTTGCAGCGTCGCAACGCCACTTCGATAAGAGGCGCGCACGTTAGGGTAGCGGCGTTGCAACGCTGACATCGAGACATTCCATATATGCCAGCCGCCTAGGGTACAACGTTCCAAAGCTGTACCGTTGAACATATAAATATATCCTTACATTCTCTTGCAAAGGGTGCGGAATTTGGTAGACTTTTGACCCTATTTTCGAAATACACTTTGTAAGAAGAGAGAAAAAAACGTTCTTGGGAGCCAAAGCATCCGTGGGGTTCGAGATCGAAGGAGGGAGCTCGGAGACGAAGGACCGACATTGACACATAAGTTTAATTTCCTTTTTTTTCAGATTGTAATACCGTTTTAAGATGTTCCCTACATGTTAGCTTGGTTTTCATGTGATTTAGAGTAGCTAAATGTTGTAGTTAGGATTTGTTTTACTTGTTAAGACTCAATTGCTATGCATTGAAGCATGTTTTGTTCTTTTTTTTGGCAAGTCGTTCTTAAATTCTTAATTTTGTTGGTTTAAGTGGACTCGAGAGATAAAACTTGAATTAGATCAAAGTTGTCAAAACCCTTAGGGATCTGACATGAGAATGACCTATAAACCTAAGGGATACACATAAAGAAGTTGGTTAATGTCGTGCATGTCGTATGTTCTTATGAAGACTATGAAGTTTATTGCATGTGCGAGGCTCACTAAGAATAGAGAGGTTTTCTTGAGTATTTTACTTCTTGTTTATAACTTCATCTCTTGGTTCAATGCATGTGTTAGTTAGGTTATTAACTTGTAAAATCACTTTCCTCAAATCTATCAATTTGTGTCTCCACATGTTAGTTTGTTGTTAGTTTTACTTTCAATCACCTATCCATGTGTTTTTACTTTAGCTAAAATTTAGAATTAGTATCTTAGTAATTAATTAATCTAGAAACCTATTCCCGAGGACGATACTTGGACTCTTAAATCACTATACTAAAACTTGACCCGTACACTGCGGTATTGCATTATCATAATTTTACGCAACAGTATCCTTTTCGAGTAAAAGGTCGCTTAGTCATTTTACCTTCCAAGCATGATTCGCAAGGAGATAAAGAATCATCTTCTAACTTGTTTAGAAGTCCATTCTTAGAGAGTCTCTCAATCTGGTTGAGATTAATGACCAAGTCTAAGATGCCATAGATAGGTATTATTTTGAAAAATTCTTTGCCTTTTACTTTGAGTTTTAGCAGTTTTAAACATCTCATGATTCAAAATTGCTTTAGTTCGATTCGGTTTAAGTACATATAAGTCGTTTTCTAACTTAGCACAACAAATATTGACACCTTTCTTTAAAATGAACGCTTCATTGAAAGAAAAAGTAATATAATAGCTAAGTTTAATTAAACAAGAGATAGAAATTAAGTTCCTCTTAATTTTAGGAACTATATAAGATTTTCTAAAAATAAAAAACTATCTCTAAAAAACGGCTTGGCATCTCCCACTGCACGAGCTGAGACGACGTCTCCCATTCCGACCCTGAGCGTCATCTCACCCTGTTCAAGCTCCTTGAAAGAACTAGTTTCCTGAAACGAAGAGCAAACGTGATTAGTGGCTCCTGAATCAAGTATCCAGGTAAAATCATCATTTTCCACTAAGCAAGTTTCAAGAACAAGTAAATCTAATTTACCTTTATTCTCTTTGAGCTCAACAAGGTATTTTGGGCAGTTTCGCTTCCAGTGCCCATCCACGTTGCAGTGGAAACACTTTCCTTTGTCTGCAACCTTGGCTTTTCCCTTGCCTTTATCAGCAACAGGTGCCTTCCCTTTCCCTCCTATCTTCTTCTTTTGGGTTTTCTTAAGCTCAGAAGATGAACTACAGGACTTAGTCCAAGAGGAGGAACCCTTCTGGAACCTTCTGGAATGGGCAAACAGATTTGCCTCTCCATCAGCCTGTCCCTTATTCTTCATAAGCGTCTGGAAAAGTTGGAGTTCATTAAGGAGAGTAGTCAGGTTATACTCTATCGGTGATGAATTGCAGGAAACTCTTCGGAAGAGATTCCAGGATGAATGAGACCTGACTTTGCTCGTCAATGACCGCGCCGTTCATCTCAGCCACGTTGAAGTGGATCATCAGATCGAGAACATATTCTCTCACCGACAACCCTTCCTTCATACGGGAGTTATAAACGTATTTGAGGGATTCGTGCCGAAGCTGTCCAGACGATTGTCGAAACATATCCTGCAACGAACTCATGATCTCACGAGCTTAGACCATGTCCTCGTGCTTTTTGGTTAGAACTTCAGAAACACTAACAAAAATGTAGACCTTTGCCTTATCATTAGCCTTGATCCAGCGGTCATACGTCTCCTTAACAGATTGAGGAGCGTTTCGAGCAGGGACCTAAGGACATTCCTCAATAAGTACAAACTGAAGGTCGTCAACAACAAGAAACGTATTCGGGTTGGACTTCCACGTAGTAAAGTTTTCACCAGTTAAAAGATCGCTTTTCAGTAAGGTTATAATTGAGGAGGACATGCTGAAATACCAAAATAGTTCTAATTAGTTATGCTTTTAACCCATCATAAACCAATCAAAATTTACAAAATTTTTAAATAACCCTAGTGTTTAAACTAAACCCAGTGTTTAAATTAAACCTTTAATTTTGCAACGATACTTCAAAGGTTTAGAACAAAAGCCACCGTCGGGTGGTCAGTCATTCCTCCCTTGAATTGAGACTTTCTCAGCCAATTCTCACTACCAGAACATCTCATGTCCCAATGGTCCTTAGCTACCGTTTGTTTGGTCAAGAACTTGTTAACTAGCTTACCTTATCCCGTAAATGTGACCCTACTATTTTTAGATCAAATAGGTCTGAGCCAATAGGCTACTATTAAGAAAGACAACTATTGGAAAATTACCTAAGAGACCCTATCCATTTCTGGAGTTCGCAGTGTTCTGATCCCTATAGTCAGGCCCTCCGTAGGGTTTGGTTGTTCCAGGACAACCTAGCAAGCGGACTATAGAAATCTCACGGTGTGACCTAATGGAGGAGACCGTAGGATACGTTGACACGCGTCCTGCTCCCATTTACTATGGATACTTCCCTTATTCACCTTGGTATTGAACCATGCAAACACTTACCATAGGGGGACGCTCTATTGACGCCACGTAGCCGAGCATGGAACTCACGGTGTGAACTCTTGACGACGTAAGAGTAAACTCGATGCGAACATCTCATTTTCTCCCACTGAAGCTCCTAATATTAGGGTATAAGTTTAACTTAGTCGGATTCTGGCTAAAAGAATCTATCTAAGTCTATGCCTATTATAACTTTTATAACTAGGTCTTTTAACCTTATGTCTAGGTGAATAAACATTTTAATTACCTAGATATAAAATAGAACTAAGGTTAATTCAACTTAAGCTCCGGGTCAGTTCCCAGGTAGGAGGTGTTCCGTTAACCGTGAGCTTAAGTACCCCCAACCTTAGACAGAACTTCACCAGTAGAGTTCCCTTATAACCAAAGTTCTAATGTCCTACAATATTTTAAACTATTTAAAATACTATGTAAGACTAACTTCTAATCCTATTAGAAATTAAAAACTTAGGTCTAAATTAATTTTAAACAATTTTAAACTAATTTAATTTTACCCAAGTTCCTATGTTTGCATGCAATTCTTTGTTATAGGTTATGGTTTCTAAAACCCCTTTAATTTATAACACTTATAAATTTTAATAATTAACCTATGACAACGAACTATATTATAAAACCAACAATTATTTTCAAATTGGAATTATAAAAATTATTCAACTAATTGAATAATTAAATTAATTAAATAAAATAACAATTATTTTAAGGGGCAATTGGGTTGGTAGCAAAAAGGCCCAATATAATTGTCCATATAGCAAATGTCTCAATCTATTTGCAAAAATAGCAAAAATTTGAAAAGAGAAATTGAAATTACTAAAAGACCGCACACTAGTCACTGCTATCAGTGATATCACTGATAGGATGCTATCAGTGATATCACTGATAGAAGTTTGTTTATTTAATAACTAATTTTTTTGTCTGTTTATTTAATAACTAATTTTTTTCTTATAATTTTGATAAACTACTATTGTGATATCTATCACTGATAGAAGTGATAGACTTCTATCAATGATATCTATCACTGATAGAAGTGATAGACTTCTATCAGTGATAGTTGTCTGATAGACTTCTACCACAGTTGTCTATCTATTACTTATTACTCATAACTTTTCTATTATCTATTAGACTTCTTGTTCCTATTCGGCTTTTATCGTTGTCTATCACTGATAGAAGTGATAGACTACTATCCTGTTAATGATTGATAAAAGTTAATGAAAAAGAAGTGATAGACTACTATCACTGATAGAAGTCATAGGTTTCTATCAGTGATAGTTGTCCGATAGACTTCTACCTATCTATTACCTATTACTCATAACCTTTGTATTAGATTTCTTGTTCTTCTTGATTATTAATTTCTTTCTTCTATCCGACTTCTATCAGTGATAGATGTCTATCACTGATAGTTGTCTATCAATCATTAACTTCTTTCCAGTGATAGACTTCTATCAGTGGTAGTTGTCTATCACTATCACTGATAGTTGTCTATCTGTTAGCTATTACTGTTTGTTGTGTGGTCTTCAAACTTTCTCATTAGATGTCAAAGTTCTTGTGTTCATAGTATTGATATTAAACTTTTGAAACAATCACAAACTTTGTATTGATAGTATGAATAGTATGATAGCAACAATATTGAGTTATATCTTGAAAAAATATATCTAAAACCAATTGCAAAAATTACATCATGGTAAAAATGGTGGAAATTTACATGTCCTACAATTGTGACCAACACGATGACAATGATTACATTTTGTGTGACTTCTTGCTTCACCAATCGACGAAATCTTTTGCTTTCGGGGTCTTCCTGCTTGACGTTTAACAATTGGAGGCAATGCATTCATGTCAACATCTATCGAACTCCATTTAGAATGATTCCCAACTGGGCGGATTACACCTTCATAAGTTGTCACTCCCGTCACTAATTGCACAAGAGGAGCCATCAAAACAAGCATCATTAATATGAGCAACTAAAGGATATCTTGTATTTTGATCTTTCACTAAAGTTAAAAACCAAGCAACATCTTTATCTTCTTTAATTTTAACCACATCCTGAGCACCATTTACCCATAACCTAATAACATCGACAATTCTATAGAAGAAATAGAACTATCCATTCGAACTTCTTTCACAATCAGATTAATAAAATCATCAAAACACATCATCTCATCAACCAAAATTCCAATGGTCTTGTAATTCTCATAGAAATTTTTCTCATTCCATTGCCCACTATAAAAAATAACTATTGGAAGCTTCATCATAGTTCCTACGAAAAGTAATAACAACATTAACAACATTAAGTAATATAGAAACCGTTCACCACAATAGTCACTCGTTGATTAATGATATCACTGATAGTATTGATATCTATTGATCACTGATATCATTGATATCTACTGATCACTAATATCATATCTATTGATCAATGATATCACTGATATCATTGATATCTAGAAAATAGTGATAGAAAAAAGCTCTGTTGCAGCCCACGAAAAATGTTGATTGAAAAACTCAAATACCTACAAAAAAAGCTCCGTTGGACTTCGAAAATATCGAATTGGAAGATACTTCGACCGACTAAGAAGATACTACAATGCGATCGAATTGGAGAAGATAATCAGACAAACTTGTGACTTCGATCAAATTGGAGAAGATAATCAAACAAACTCGATGAAAATTCATGGACTGCAATTCAACAGATCGAACTGGAAGATACCCGATCGAATAGGTGAAGGCTTACGACTCCGATTGAATTTGAGAAGATACTCAAACTTGCGACTTGACAGAAGATTGGACTAGAATCGAGAAGAGTTTGAGAAGATTGGACTGGAATCAAGAAGATGTTGTCGCAAAAATCGGAAGAAGAACAAATACCAATTGAAAAACAAATACCAATTAAAAAGGGAATAGGTTTAAGCCAAGAGTATAATTGGAATTATAAAAAAAAAAATTAAAGATTTTTGCCATATTTGCGATTCTTTTAAAATGTTGTTATATCTACAAATACTAAAATCATAATTGCTACCCATTACAAATTCTCTAAAAAATAGGTATATTAAATAAATTATAATACATCTCATTTGATTTGACTGTGAATTTAGAGCCTTACAAGTAGTTAAATATTTATTCTGTTTGAGAATCTATAAAATTGAAATGTTTAAATGCTTAAAATTGTAAAAATAATAAAAATATAAATGTGCTCTGCATAATCATGTTTGTTTTGAATATAAAAATATAAAAATAACAAGAAATATTTAAGTAACCGTGAAGAACAAATACCGTGAAGAACAAATATCAATTAAAAAGGAATAGGTTTAAGCCAAGGGTATAATTGAAATTATAAAAAAAATTAAAGATTTTTGCCATATTTGCAATTCTTTTAAAATGTTGCTATATCTACAAATACTAAAACCATAATTGCTACCCATTACAAATTCTCTTATTTTAAACTAAGTAATTTCATGCTCCATGCAACTTATTTTCCACATTTATTTAATTACAACAATTATAAATAAATACTTATGAAAAATAAATTAAATCATGCATTTCTACCATATTTATATAATAATTATACAAATGAAATGCATGAACATGCTTATCCTATGGTGGGAAATATTCTAAATGACATTCATAAAGAAAAATAGCTGTCAAACCGGAATAATTTGGCCCCTAAAGTGGAAAAATAATAAAATTTCTCTAATTTTATTATAAAACCGGTCCAATACTCCTTGAATCGGGCTTGAACCGCTCGAACCGAACCAAAAACCAATCGAACCGCCCAGACCGGTCTGCAACTTCATATTTGGCATCATGGCGTTGCAACGCTGATGGGAGCGTTACAACGTCAGCTTTGTCTGCGCGCGCGCGCCTGCTATCGGGGTAGCGTTGCAATGCTGCTGACCCCTAGAGAACCCGCGTCGATAGGGAGGCATGGCGTTGCGACGCCGTTCATCAGCGTTGGCTGTTGGTAGCGTTGCAACGTTGTTGCTTCGGTAGCAGCTTTCTCCTTCGAACACAATAGCTTCAAACATGAAAATCTCCCTTGATACTCATCCGAATTGCACGAAACTGGTCCTGAACAACTCTTAACTCGATTACAGACTCGATAATGTACTTAATTGCCCAAAAACACAAGGGCCTCTACATTTAAATTGATCAATTCAATAGAAAACTAAGGCCAAATATTCCTAAACAATTTTACAGCAAACCAAATGCAATTCCCACCTAATTCAATGCAATTTTATTTCAATCAAAACAAATCAAGCTTGGCTCTGATACCAATTGATGGAGATCTAATCCCCTTGAGCAGCGGAAATGGAGTAAACATGCAAACATACTGTGTAAACTAAAGTTAACTAAAAGAGAATTCATAATTACCTTTATAGTTTTCCTCAACAACAACTCCTTGCTCCTTTTGCAGCAACACAGCAAACAAGAACATTTCTCTGTTTTTCTCCAACAGGACAACACCAGTAAGAAAACCTCCTATCCTCTGAGTACTCACTTAGACCATCTTTGGTGGGAAGGAATTCCAACAATTGGAGAATTTTGGGAATTGAGAGAAAGAGAGAAATTTTTAGAGAGAGTTTTCTCAGAAAGATTGATCAATCGATACATTGCTTCACCTCTGCCAATTGGAGAAGAAGCCCATCAGAGGGAAAACTTCACCCACTCCCTATCGATGGGGAGTTGGAGGGAAGTGGGGAACGTTTCACACGTTTCCCTTTTTTATTTTATTTAATTAATAATTAATCATATTAATTATTAATAAATAAATTAGATCTCATTAATTAAATTAAATTAAATATCATATATTTAATTTAGATTAAATCACATATAATCAATTTTTCCTCTAACCTATAGTTTTAATGCACATCTTATGCACATTATTATAACCTATAGTTTTCAAATATGAATCACATTCACATTTAAATTTAACATTTGAACTCTTTCAAATATTTAATTCTCTCATATAATTTAATATGGATCATATCCACATTAAATTTATAATATATAGTTTCAAAACTATATATTATATCTGTATCTATATACATTAAATTTATTCCCTAATGAATTTGAACATTTCAAATTCAAACGATCTAAGAACCCTTTACGAGCTAGAAGGTGGACCTAATGGACCTACTGATCAGAAGCTCCAACGATACGAGATTGCTCGGTTAATCTCATTAACCTCCTAATCAACATTTGTTAACTGCAGAAATACTCCACTAAAGTCCCGCAGCCGCACTCTTCTCACTACAGATATATTTCTGCGTCCACGGATGTTGACCAATAAATCAAGTCAATCCTCCACGAATGTTCGTGACACCAGCCGGGTCAAATTCCCGTTTTACCCCTGGGCTACATCTTGTACCTTAAGTACCAGTGCTCCTCTAATGAACAATTTGTTTGTGGTCCTACCAACAAACAGAGTCCCTCTCGGGCCAATGAGAGGGTCGGGCCCTTTGTTCAAGTCTCGGAGACACCACTTAAGGGAACATTACTCTACTTACCCTAGTAGGCGGGAAGTAGTGATTCCATCTTACTAGGCTAAGTCCCCAGTTGCTCACTCGGTCTTGTCCCCAAGAAGGTAGGCATATTGAGTCGACGAATCTGACCACTCTCACCCATACTAGTCAAAGGACAATCCCTTGAGAAGTTCGTAACCTGCTCAGGATTGAGATCAAGTTGCCTAGGTCATCCAAGTGAAATAGAAACCTAACTAGTCAACGAAGTTACATCAAGTGGTTACTATTTCGTGGTTCGGTCTCATGTAATCTCATTACATAGGATATCTCCCCTCACATGTCATCTACACGAACACGTTAGGATCACAGTGTTTGTATCATATACAAAGTGGGCCACATCCATAGTTTTACCAGGGTAAGGTACCCAAACCTTATCCCCTTACTATAGACCCTTTTAGGTCAGATTCTAACCGAGATTCTTTATATGTACGCTACATTCAGCTTAAAGATACATTTAACAACCTTGGATGTTTAGTTTATTTGATTTAGGGTTAAAACAAAGGTAATATCGTAAATAACGAATAATAACACTTTATTGAAGTAATAAAAATTTATTACAATAATTAGAACAAAAAATTACAAACTACGAGTTTTAGGGCACAAACCCAAACAGAGTGGACTTCTAAGTCAGTTCGAAGAAAACTCTTTACCGTTGTGTGAGTCATGCCTCGAAGGAAAAATGACCAAACGTTCTTTTAGTGGAAAAGGATATAGAGCCAAGGAGCCCCTTGAGCTTATACATTCTGACCTTTGTGGTCCGATGAATGTTAAAGCATGAGGAGGTTACGAATACTTCGTATCTTTCATAGATGACTATTCGAGGTATGGGTATATTTACCTAATGCATAGGAAGTATGAAACTCTTGAAAAGTTCAAGGAGTAGAAAACAGAGGTTGAGAACCTGTTAGGTAAAACCATAAAAACACTTCGATCAAATGAAGGTGGAGAGTATATGGACACAACTTGGCTTCTCGGTTGTTCTTCTTTTGGAAGAAGGAAGATGGTGGGATCTTCTTTGTTTTGGTAGGGAGGAGAAGAAATTTGAGAGAGTATTGAAAGAAGAGAGAATCTTCTTTTGGTGAAAATTCCAAAAATGAGGATTTGCTTATCCAACCCTTCTTACAAAGGGGTTTAAATAATGGAGATAGGTGGAGTTGGAATCTCCACCTATTTACTATTTTACCACAACTATAGGTTATGCAAATCATATTTTCATAACCATATATTATAAGATATCTCATATCTCATTTTACAAATCACATTTATATAATTGTGGATTTATTACATTGAATTACATCCAATTTAATATCTCTCAATCTAATTTCTCCAATTAGTCCTAATTCAACAATTAGGCTAACCTGTAGTTTGTTATGAATCTCATTCACATTAAACTATATATTATATCATTCATATCTCATATAAATGACATAAATGCCCTTTAGTGAAATTGAACACTTCAATTCACACCAAAATAGTAACCCTTCTTTTAACCCAGTTTGAGCCAACCGAGAGACCTAATGGACTTACAGTGACAAGCTCCATGATCCGAGATTAACCTATCAAATTCTTTGACCGGGTTAATCAACCTTCATTAGCTACGGTAACACTCCACTAAAGCACGTAGTTGCACTCCCGTTAGTGCAAGATATTACGTGTCCACTGATATAACCAATGCCCATGAGTCGACCCTTCACAGGTTGTTCGTAGACACTGCTGGGTCAAATTACCGTTTTACCCCTCTGTCTACTTCTTGCTCCTTAAGTCCTCACTGCTCCTCTAATGAACAAAAACGTTGTAATGGTCCAACCATATACAACAACTCTCTCGAGCTAGTGAGAGAGTGGGCGCCCGTTGTCCAAGTCCTTGAGACAACACTTAATGGAACAACCCCTCTAGTTTCTCTAAAGACGGGAACGAGTGAATTCCGTCTCGCGTAGTTAAGTTTCCAGCTCCCTACTTGGTCGTGTCCCTGAGAAGATAGGCATATTGGGTGAGTAACTGTGACCACCCTCACCCGTACTAGTCAAAGGACAAACCGCCGCAGACAGGAGTCCGTAACACGCTCAGGATTCAGGTCGAGTCACTAATGGTCATGTACGGTTATTAGTCCTCATCACAACGGTGTTACATCGTGAGGTCTAATAATTCACGGTCCGGTCTTGTACAATCTCATTGTACAGGATGCCCCCACTCGCATGTCAACTACATGAACGAGTCAGATCACCTCGTTTGTATCTTAATACAAAGCGGGTCACATCCACAGCTTATCAAGGATTAGGTCTCCAACCCCATCCATATACTGGGATTGTCCACTTAAGTTAGTGGGATTGTCCAACAAAAAGTTGGATAATTCCACTAACTCTAGTCAAGGGTAAAATGGTCTTTTCCATTTGGTCGAAGTCAAACTTTGACTTTTCTCGAGCAAAAAAGTCAACCCTTTGACTTTTTACGATTTTGACCCTCTTGACTAATTGTGACCTCCCGAACATGAATCTGCATTCATATTTTTGAAATTTAAATCACATTTGAATATATTGTGTCATAAAAAATCGATAGCTATATCACATATACTTGTCGGTTAAAACTCATTTCCTAATTCGAACAATTCGAATTAATCCATCATACTGTTCTAAGTTTAATCCATATGAGCTAGCAGGGGGACCTAATGGACCTACAGATCATGGGCTCCAACAATCCGAGATTAACCGACTCCTTAACCTAATTAATCAACATTTGTTAACTAACGGGTCATTCCACTAAAGTCTCGTAGTTGCACTCCCCTCACTGTAGATATATTTCTGTCCACCTGATATAACTGTAACCAGTAAGTCAATCTTTCACAGGTTGTTCGTGGTCTCGACTGGGTCAAAATATTGTTTTACCCCCGATAACACTTCTTGTTCCTTAAGTCCCACTAAACCTCTATAGAACATTTGATTTGTGTCCAATAAAAAAATCTAGTCCCTCTCAGCCTAGTGAGAGGGTGGGGCCCCTTGTTCTAGTTCCGAAGTCAACACTAAATGGAACAACCTATCTACTATCCCTAGAGTCGGGTAGGAGTGAATTATGTCTTGCACCCTATGTCCCATGCTATCTACCCGGTCTAACCCCAGAAATGGGAGGCTTATTGAGTCAACGCTGTTGGTCATCTACGAAGTTATTAGTCCCATATTGTTAACAATGTTACATCAGTAGGTCTAATAATTCACGGTCCGGTCTTGTACAATCTCATTGTACAGGATGCCCCCACTCGGATGTCAACCACATGAACGAGTCAGATCACCTCGTTTGTATCTAATATAAAGCGGGCCGCATCCACAACATATCTAGGATTTGGTCTCAAACCCTATCCATGTTGGGATTTATGTCCTAAAACTCGTGGTTTTGTAAACTGAATGTATATTCTATTTCACAATAAAGTTGTTATTGAAATTTATTCAGTAAAGGTGTTATTGAATATTGTGTATTGTGTAACCTTAATCCAATAAAGAACCATTGGCTATAGGATGAATACTTGAACTTTATGTGGGGCATAAAAGTGGATCAAGTTCAAGTTATAGCCAGAACAGTCTATAGAATAAGGATAGGGTTGGGTACCTTATCCTGGGGACACTATGGACGCAACCCACTTTGTAGAGTACAAACGATGTGATCCTAAATCGTTCATGTGGAGACATGTGAGTGGAGGCGCCCTATGCAATGAGTTTGCATAAGACTAGACCGCGAAATAGTCACTTAGACTTTATAACTCCGTTCATCGTCCCTAATCGACTATATTCATACGATGACCTAGGTAACTCGATCTCGATCCTGAGCGTTCTATGGACTCTTGTTTATTCGGATTATCCTTAGATTTGCATGGGTGAGAGTGGCTCGAGACTGCCGACTCAATAAGCCTCCCATTTCAGGGATAAGTCTAGGTAGATAGCTGGAAACATAGTTCTGCCAGATGGAATTCACTCATTCCCGCTTTAGGGATATGTAGAGGTTGTTCCTTTAAGTACTTACTCCGGGTCTTGAACAATGGGCCCACCCTCTCATTGGCCCGAGGGGATTCGGTTTCTTTGGTTAGACCACAAACCAATTGTTCATTAGAGGATCGGTGGGACTTAAGGAAAAGAGGTAATTACAGGGTAAAACGGTAATTTTGACCCAAATTGTAATTACGAACAACCTGTGAAGGATCGACTTACTAATCATGGTTATATCGAGTGGACAGAAATATATCTACAGTGAGGAGAGTGCAACCACTGGGCTTTAGTGGAGTGTCCTGGTGCTTAACGAATGTTGATTAGATAGGCTAAAGAGTTTGGCTGGTTAATCTCGTATCGTTGGAGCTCATGATTTGTAGGTCCATTAGGTCCCCCTTACTAACTCGGACACTAAGCCTTGTAACATTTTGAGAGAAAAGAATTTGAATTGTTCAAATTCGAGTTTGGGAGAAAGCGTTAATTATATGTGATATATTTAACGAATCATAGCTTAATTATGAATTAAACAATGATTAAAAGGAGGTGTATATATTTAAATATTGGATCAGTTTATAGCATGAATAAAGATTCATGTTCGGAAAATCGATCGGGATCGGGTAATTTATTTAATTTAATATTTGATATTAAATTAAATTAAAAATTAAATAATTAAATTAACTTTGAATTATTTACTTAATTATATTAATTTTAATTCAAAATTAATTTAATATTGATTTTAGAATTAAAATTAAATGTAAAATGAGGGATTTTCATGATTTTGATGAAAATCAAGTTGCCAACTTGCCCAATCCTACTCATTTTCAAAATTCACCAAAATTAGCCACCTCCATCTCAAACCATCGTCATCACACTTGAGTTGTCACTCCAATAAAGCTTAATGATGTTTATATAATGGTGATTTGAGGGATGTTGTGAGAATTTTACAAAAAATTTAATATTCCCGAATTAGTGACCTTTGAGGTCTTTTCTTCAAAATTCTCTCAACCTAGGATCCCACAATCCGTTCTAAGGCCTGAGGATAGTAGGGAAGACTCTAACGGTTGTCCACGAAGTGTTCGTATTGAAAACCATCCACCGAGTGAAGAGAATTTGATCTTCAAAGTTGAGTTTTCTATCCCTCTGTTTTTCCAGCTTTGAGCATGCATTTTATTTTACAAAATTGATCAACTTAGAGTGTTCAAGATCCAAAATTGATTCTGCTTTCTTAATCTAGACTCTTTCAATTGGTATCAGAGCAATTTTGAGCACTCAATTTGATCTATTTTGTTCTGTGGTGGGTGTTTTTTGAAGTTCACTTTTTCTGGGCGTCTAAAGTGTTCTTTTGGTTTTGACATTTAAATTGAGCATCAATTTGTGCTTTATTTTCAAATTTCTCAAGTGTGTTTGAGCATTAATGTGTGTAGAATAAGCTGTAAAAATTTTAAGTCGATTGGACTTCGGGAAGTCCTTCAATTTGAAGAAAGAAGCCACGGAGGTCCTGAAAATTGGAAATAGAGTAGCTGCTGGAAATATTTTTTCAAATGCTGCTATAGTGATTTTAAGTTTCAGCCCGTGAATTGCCATTTGGAGAAGGAGAAGTTGACCTGTTGACCATTGACTTTGACTCTGGTTCGGTTGACTTTGACCGGTTCAACTATTTTGGGTCGGTTCGACTCGTTTTCGGTCCGGTTCAGGTATTTTTAGACCAGTTCTGACTATTTTGAGGCCGGTTTTTGCATTTCGGCGGTCCGTTTCTCCAATTAGAGGCCCAGTTCAGCCTTTTACAGCCCGGTTCAACCTTTTAAAGGTCTGGTTCACACATTTACAAGCTGGTTCGACCCAAATTCGAAGTGTTCGAAGTGGTTCGATGTTAATCCTAGATTATTATTGTAATAATTTAGTTGTTTGCTTGCATTAGATGCCAAACCAGTCCACTTTAGTGTGTTTAATTAATTATGCATTGTGAATGTATGTTTTAATTAAAATCTCTGATTATATGTGCATAAAGTATGCCATATAGAATTTAAAATCCCACCATAGGAAGCATGCTCCATGCATTGAAAGTACGTTATAAGTGTTATAATATATTGTATGCATGTTTATTAGGTTTCATAAGAATTAATATAAGAGTTATATTAATTTATGAAACAAATATTATATGTTTTAATTATAATTAATATAAGGGTTATATTAATTAAAAATTAAACATATAATTGCTATGCATTTATTCATGTGATGAATTTGTTATAAATGTATGTTTATTCATGTGATGAATGATGAAACAATTTATAACATAGAAATGCATGTAACCTAAGGTTAATTAATTAGTTTTAAAATGGTTTTAGAACTGGAATTAATTAGACCTAAGGTTATCTAGTTCTAATAAGATTAGAATTAGGAAACCAATAATTTATAAACTTTGATTAAAGAGGGAGTCTGACTAAGGAAGGTTCTGGCTAGGTTGGGGTACTTAAGCTAACGGAAACGGAACACCCCTACCTGGAAACTGACCTGGGAGTGAATTTAATCCATAAGTTTATGAATTATCTTTCGTGAGTGGCGTTTATTAAAAGTTAATAAATTAAACTCATAGACCTAGGTTTATTAAAAGGTTAATAGACTTAGGTAATTCCAGTATAATTTTTATATTGGTAAACTTAGATCATATTGTTTTAGCTGGAATATGCCTAAGGAAAAGTATACCCAAATTGTTTAAAATACTTAGTGGGAGTGAAAAGGTATATATGATATATCAATTTCCTCTTACGCTCTCTGCGAAGTTCACACTGTGAGATTTATGCTCGGCCTCGTGATGTCAATAGGGCATCTCCATTCGGATGGTGTTTGCATAAATCAAGAGCAAGGTGAATGGAGAAAGTATTTATAGTAAGTGGGAGAAGGAAGTGTGTCATCAAATCCTACGGTCTCCTCCATTAGGTTGGACCGTGAGATTCCTATATTGCGCCTGAGGTTGCTCGAAGTAGCACCATCCATTCGGAGGGATGTAACATGGGATTCAGAACAACTCAAACTCCAGAAATGGATAGGGTCTCTTAGGTCCATTCCCAGCTTTGTCTCTCCAGTTCGGTAGCATTGTTGGGGCCGACCTCTGAGGTCTGAAAATGGCAGGTCACACTTACAAGAATTGCTAAGTGTTAGTAAATTCTTGACCAAAGTAGCGATAACTAGAATGTTATAAGAATAAGAGTTATTCTGGTATTAACATTTAGTCAAGAATGTTTTGGTTCAGTGAAGAAGTGATTGATCGCCTCGGTAGCGGTTGCTCGACTCACTGAAATACAGTTAAAAAACAATAATGAGTTTATGGGTACATTATTACTTTTGCTAAATTCTTAAATTGGATAGGTTACAAACAATTCACTAATAGAATTCATTCTTTTTCAGCATGTCGAACTCTTTTATCCAGTTAGTCGCCTTCAATAAACTTAGCGGCGATAATTATGGAACCTGGAAATCAAACTTGAATACGATTCTTGTTCTTGATGATTTGAGGTTCGTCTTAACGGAGGAATGTCCTCTCCCTCCTAGCTCGACAGCAAACCGAATTGTTCGGGATGCTTATGACAGATGGATTAGGCTAATGAGAAGGCTCGAGTCTACATCTTAGCCAACATATCTGATGTGTTGTCTAAGAAACATGAGAGCATGATCACCGCTAAGGAGATCATGGGATCATTACAGGCGATGTTCGGACAACCGTCCTCATCGGTCCATTATGATGCTCTCAAATACGTTTACAACTCCCGTATGAAGGAGGGAGCCTCTATTAGGGAACATGTCCTTGACATGATGGTCCACTTCAACGTGACTGAATTAAATGGGGCTGTCATAGATGAGAAAAGTCAGGTAACCTTTATTATGGAATCTCTTCCGAAGAGTTTCCTGCCATTCCGCACCAATGCGGTGATGAATAAGATAGAGTTGTTGGGTTTTATGTCCTAAAACTCGTAAGTTTGTATTCTATTTTGCAATAAAGTTATTATTGAGATTTATTCAGTAAAGGTGTTAATGAATAAAGTAAATTGTATATTTTGAAACCCTAATTCAATAAAGAACCCATGGCTACAGGATGTATACTTGAACTTTATGTGTGACATAAAAGTGGATCAGGTTCAAGTTACAGCCACAACGGTCTATAGTATACGGATAGGGTTGAGTACCTTATCCTGGGGACACTATGGACGCGACCCACTTTGTAAAGTACAAATGATGTGATCCTGAATCGTTCATGTGGAGACATACGAGTGGGGGCGTCCTATGCAATGAGTTTGTATAAGACTGGACCGAGAAATAGTCACTTAGACTTTATAACTCCGCATCTTGCCTTAATCGACTATATTCATACGATAACCTAGGTAACTCGATCTTAATCCTGAGCGTGCCATGAACTCCTGTTCATTCGAATTATCCTTAGATTTCCATGGGTGAGAGTGGCATGAGATTGTCGACTCAATAAGCCTCCCATTTCAGGGATAAGATCGGGTAGATAGCTGGGAACATAGTTCTGCAAGATGGAATTCACTCCTACCCGCTTTAGGGATTAGTAGAGAGGTTGTTCCCTTAAGTGCTGACACTGGGATTGCCCTTAAGAAACCATTAGATTATAAAGGATTTATCAGAAATTTTATATTTCACGTTTTTTAGACCTTTCTCCCATCTCTCTTCAAATTCTCTTTATCAAAGATCCCACAATCTGTTCCAAGGCCTGAGATAGTAGGGAAGACACTAGAGGTTGTCCACAAAGTGTTTGTGACAAGAAATTGCCCACGGATTAGGAGAATTTTGAACAACAAAGGTATGTGTTCATATTCTTTATTTTTCCAGTTTTGAGCATGCTTTTTATTTCGTAAAATTGATCAACTTAGAGTGTTCAAGATCCAAAATTGCTTTCGCTTTATTAATCTACACTCTTTCAATTTGTATCAAAGCAATTTTTAGCACTCAATTTGATCAATTGTGTTCTGTGGTGAGTGTTTTTTGAAATACAATTTTTCTGGGTATCTAAAGTGTTCTTCTGACTTTGGCATTTAAATTGAGCATCTATTTGTGTTTTATCATCAAGTTGCTCAAGTGTGGAGCATTAATGTGTGTAGAATAAGCTGTAAAAATTTTAAGTCGATTGGAGTTCGGGAAGGTCCTCAATTTGAAGAAAGAAACACAGAAGGTCATATAAAAGTAAAACAGAGAGCTGCTGGTTTGTTTTTAATTCAGCTACAGTAATTAAATTTTGAGGCCTGCGTGATTTGAAATTCAAAAGGAAGAAGAAGGCTCTCCGTTGACTTTGACGTATTTGTTTGACTTTGATCGGTTCAATTAATTTTAGACCGATTCGGCTCGATTTTGGTCCGGTTCGAGTGGTTTTAGACCGGTTCTGACAATTTTGAGGCCGGTTTTCCATTTTGGAGGTCGTTTTTCCATTTGGAGGTCTGGTTCTGCCTTTTACAGCCCGGTTCAACCTTTTGAAGGTCCAGTTCACACATATGCAAGCTGGTTCGAAGCGGTTCGATTTTAATTCTAGATTATTATTGTAATAATTTAGTTGTTTGCTTGCATTAGATGCCAAAACCAGTCCTCTTTAGTGTGTTTAATTAATTATGCATTGTGAATGTATGTTTGAATTAAAATCCTTGATTGTATGTGCATAAAGTATGTCATATAGATTTTAAAATCCCACCATAGGAAGCATGCTCCATGCATTGAAAGTATGTTATAAGTGTTATAATATATAGTATGCATGTATTAGGGTTTCATAGGAATTAATATAAGTGTTATATAAATTTATAAAACAAATATTATATGTTTTAAATACAATTAATATAAGGGTTATATTAATTAAAAATTAAACATATAATTTTTATGCATTTATTCATGTGATGGATTTGTTATAAATGTATGTATATTCATATGATGAATGATCAAGCAATTTATAACATAAAAATGCATGTAACTTAAGGTTAATTAATTAGTTTTAAAATGGTTTTAGAACTGGAAATTAATTAGATCTTAGGTTATCTAGTTCTGATAAGATTAGAATTAGGCAACCAATAATTTATAAACTGTGATTAAAGAGGGACTCTGTCTCAAGGAAGGTTCTAGCTAGGTCAGTACTTAAGTCGACGGAAACTTTAACACCCCTACCTGGGAACCAACCTGGGAGTGAATTTAATCGAGAGGTTTATAAATTATTTTCGTGAGTGGCATTTATTAAAAGTTAATAAATTAAACTCATAGACCTAGGTTTATTAAAAGGTTAATAGACTTAGGTAATTCCAGTATAATAGTTATATTGGTAGACTTAGGTCGTTTTTTATTAGCCAGAATATGCCTAAGTAAAATTATACCCAAACTGTTTAAAATACTTAGTGGGAGTGAAATGGTATATATGATATATCAATTTCCTCTTACGTTCTTCGTGAAGTTCACACCGTGAGATTTATGCTCGGCCTCGTGATGTCAATAAGGCATCTCCATTTAGATGGTATTTGCATAAATCAAGAGCAAAGTGAATGAAGAAAGTATTTATAGTAAGTGGGAGAAGGAAGTGTGGTCAACACATCCTATGGTCTCCTCCATTAGGTTGGACCGTGAGATTCCCATGTTGCGCCTGCAGGTTGCCCGTAGTAGCACCATCCATTCGGAGGGATGTAATATGGGATTCGGAACAACTCAAACTCCAGAAATGGATAGGGTCTCTTAGGTCCATTCCCAGCATTGACTTTCCAATTCGGTAGCATTGTTGGGGCCGACCTCTAAGATCTAAAAATGGTGGGTCACACTTACGAGAATTACTAAGTGTTAGTGAATTCTTGACCAAAGTAGCGATAGCTAGAATGCTATAGGAATAAGAGTTATTCCAGTGTTAGCATTTAGTCAAGAATGTCTTGGTTCAAATGAAGGAGTGATTGATCGCCTCGGTAGCGCTTTGCTCGACTCACTGAAGTATCGTTAAAAAACAATAATGAGATTATGGGTACATTATTACTTTTGCTAAATTCTAAATTGGATGCATGTTATGGGTTAAAAGCAATTCACTAATAGAATATGTTCTATTTTCAAATGTCGAACTCTTTTATTCAATTACTCATCCTCAAACAAACTTAACGGTGATAACTTTGGAACTTGGAAATCAAACTTGAATACGATTCTTGTAATTGATGATCTAAGGTTCGTCTTGACGGAGGAATGTCCTCTCCCTCCCAGGTCGTTTGCAACCCGAATAGTTCGGGATGCATTTGACAAATGGATTGGGGCTAATGATAAATCCCGTGTCTACATCTTAGCCAGCATATCTGATGTGTTGTCTAAGAAACATGAGGGCATGATCACCGCAAAGGAGATCATGGGATCATAACAGGCCATGTTTGGACAACCGTCCTCATCGGTCCGTTATGATGCTCTCAAGTACATTTACAACTCCCGAATGAAGGAGGAAACATCTGTTAGGGAGCATGTCCTTAATATGATGGTTCACTTCAACGTGGTAGAGGTAAACGGGGTTGTCATTGATGAGAACAGTCAGGTTAGCTTTATGATGGAATCTCTTCCGATGAGTTTCGTGCAGTTCCGCACCAATTCGGTGATGAACAAGATAGAGTATAACCTGACTACTCTACTTAACGAGCTCCAGACATTCGAGTCCCTGATGAAATCAAAGGGAAAAGAGAAGGAGGCAAACGTTGTCACTTCGAGGAAGTTCCTGAGAGGATCATCCTCAGTGACTAAGTCTGGTTCTTCTTTTTCTAAGAATAAAGGTATTCAGAAAAAGAAGAAGGATAAAGGGAAGGAAATAGCTCCCATACGCAAGGTTAAAGCCACAGGAAAATATTTCTATTGTGGTGAAAACAGGCACTGGAAGAGAAACTGCCCGAAGTACCTTCCAGAAAAGAAAGCTGAGAAAGAAAAACAAGGTAAATATGATTTACTCGTTGTTGAAACATGTTTAGTGGAACATGATGATTCCACCTGGATTCTAGATTCAGGAGCCACTAACCATGTGTGTTCTTCTTTTCAGGAAACTAGTTCCTGGAGGCAGCTTGCTGATAGTGAGATAACTCTCAGGGTTGGAACAGGAGAGGTTGTCTCAGCTAGAGCAGTGGGAGTAGTGAAGTTGTTATTTAGAGATAGATTCGTTTTATTAGAAAATGTACTTTTGGTTCGTGGAATCAAAAGAAATCATGTATCTATCTCTTGTTTACTTGAACATATGTATAAAGTGTGTTTTGATTATAATGAAGCGTTCATTTGCAAAAGAGGTGTACAAATATGTTCTGCTAAACTTGAAAACAACTTATATGTGTTAAGACCAACATAGATAAAAGCTATTTTGAACACTGAGATGTTTAAAACAGCTGATACTCAAAATAAAAGGTAGAAACTTTCTCCAAGTACCTATCTTTGGCACTTGAGACTAGGTCACATTAATCTCAATAGGATTGAGAGATTGGTTAAGAGTGGTCTCCTAAGTCAGTTAGAGGACAACTCCTTACCACCATGTGAGTCTTGTCTTGAGGAAAAATGACTAAACGGCCTTTTTCCGAAAAAGGATATAGAGCCAAAGAACCCTTGGAACTTCATACATTCGGATCTCTGTGGTCCAATGAATGTCAAGGCACGAGGAGGGTATGAATATTTCATCAGTTTCATTGATGATTATTCTAGGTATGGCTATCTTTACCTAATGCATCATAAGTCCGAAACCCTTGAAAAGTTCAAGGAATATAAGGCAGAGGTTGAGAATTCGTTAGGTAAAACGATTAAAACACTTCGATCAGATTGAGGTGGAGAGTATATGGATTTAAGATTCCAAGACTATATGATAGAACATGGAATCGTATCTCAACTCTCAGCGCCCGGTACACCTCAACAGAATGGTGTATCTGAAAGGAGAAATAGAACCCTGTTAGACATGGTTTGATCTATGATGAGCTACGCTCAATTGCCTAGTTCATTTTGGGGATATGCAATGAAGGCTCACGCATATATTTTGAACATGGTTCCCTCTAAGAGTGTTTCGAAACACCCTATGAGTTATGGAAACGGCGTAAAGGTAGTTTACGCTCACTTGCAATTTGGGGATGTCCGGCACATGTGCTAGTGTCCAATCCAAAGAAACTGGAACATCGTTCAAAATTATGCCTATTCGTAGGATACTCCAAGAAAACGAAAGGTGGTCTGTTTTATGATCCTGAAGAGGACAAGGTGCTTGTGTCGACAAATGCCACGTTCTTATAAGAAGACCACATGAGAGATCATCGACCTCGTAGCAGAATTGTCTTGAGCGAAATTTCTGAGGAAGCTACAGATAAATCAACAAAAGTTGTTGATCAAGCTGGTCCTTCTCAAGAGTTGAGAAAGCCTCGACGTAGTGGGAGGGATGTTAGACAACCCGATCGTTACATGGGTTTAACTGAAACCCAGGTCGTCATACCTGATGATGGCATAGAGGATCCATTGACCTATAAACAGACAATGAATGATATAGACAGAGACCAGTGGATTAAAGCCATGGACCTCGAAATGGAGTCAATGTACTTCAATTCAGTATGGGAACTTGTAGATCAACCAGATGGTGAAAGACCTATCGGTTGCAAGTGGATCTACAAGAGGAAACGAGATCAAGCCGGTAAGGTGCAAACCTTTAAGGCTCAACTTGTGGCAAAGGGTTATACCCAAATGGGGAAGGGGTGGACTATGAAGAAACCTTCTCCCCTGTTGCCATGCTTAAGTCGATTAGAATACTCTTGTCCATTGCCACTTTTTATGATTATGAAATTTGGTAAATGGATGTCAAGAAAACTTTTTTGAACGACAATCTTGAAGAGAGTATCTATATGGATCAACCAGAGGGGTTCAAAGTTCAGGGTCAGGAGCAAAAGGTTTGCAAGCTTAAGCGGTCCATTTATGGATTGAAACAAGCATCTAGATCCTGGAATATAAGATTTGATAGTGCGATCAAATCTTATGGCTTTGAAATGTAATATTGACGAGCCTTGTGTCTACAAGACGATAGTCAATACCACTCGTAGCTTTCTTAGTCTTATACGTGAGATTTATATCCTCGCTCATTGGGAATGATGCAGATTCTCGATCAAGCGTAAGCAATGGCTAGCGACCCAATTCCAAATGAAAGATTTGGGAGAGACTCAGTTTGTCCTTGGAATCCAAATTGTTCGGAATCACAAAAACAAAACGCTAGCGCTGTCTCAGGCATCTTATATTGACACAATGTTGATTAGATATAAGATGCAGAATTCTAAGAAGGGTTTATTACCTTTCAGGCATGGAATTCATCTGTCTAAGGAACAATGTCCTAAGACACCTCAAGAAGTTGAGGATATGAGACGCATTCCCTATGCATCAGTTGTCAATAGTCTGATGTATGCCATGCTATGTACTCGACCCGACATATGCTATGCAGTGGGAATTGTCAGCAGGTATCAGTCCAATCTTGGATATGATCATTTGACTGCCGTTAAGAATATCCTCAAGTATCTTAGGAGAACGAGGGACTATATGCTTGTGTATGGCGCAAAGGATTTGATCCTTGCAGGATACACTGACTCTAATTTTCAGACTGATGTAGATTCGAGAAAATCCACATCAGGATCAGTCTTCACTCTTAATGGAGGAGCTATAGTATGAAGGAGTATAAAGCAAGGTTGTATTGCTGACTCCACCATGGAAGCTGAGTATGTCGCACTTGCATGGCAAAAGGGAGGAGGCTGTATGGCTTAGAAAATTCTTTACTGATTTGGAAGTTGTTCCAAATATGAATTTGCCTATCACTCTTTATTGTGATAATAGTGGTGCAGTGGCAAATTCTAAAGAACCTAGAAGCCATAAGCGCGAAAAGCATATAGAGCGCAAATATCATCTCAGTAGGGAGATTGTGCAACGAGGAGACGTGATCGTCACGCAGATCGCTTCGGAGCACAACATCGTCACGTAGATAGCTGGAAACATAGTTCTGCAAGATGGAATTCACTCCTAGAGGTTGTTCCCTTAAGTGCGGACTCTGGGTCTTGAACAAAGGGCCCACCCCTCTCATTGGCCCGAGAGGGATTCGGTTTGTTTGTTGGACCACAAACCAATTGTTCATTAGAGGATCAGTGGTTGTTAAGGAACAAGAAGTAATTACAGGGGTAAAACGGTAATTTTGACCCAGCTGTAAATACGAACGACCTGTGAAGGATCGACTTACTAATCATGGTTATATTCAGTGGACAGAAATATATCTACAGTGAGGAGAGAGCAACTACTAGGCTTTAGTGGAGTGTCCCGATGGTTAACAAATGTTGATTAGCTGTAAAGAGTTTGACCGGTTAATCTTGTATCCTTGGAGCTCATGATCTGTAGGTCCATTAGGTCCCCTTATTAGCTCGGACTAAGCCTTGTAACATTTTGAGAGAAAAGAATTTGAATTGTTCAAATTGCTTTGAGAAAAACGTTAATTATATGTGATATACTTAACGTGTCACAGTTTAATTATGAATTAAACTATAATAAAGAAGATGTGGAAATATTTAAATGTGATTTAAATATTTGTTCGATTTATAACATGAATAGGGATTCATGTTTAAACGATCGATTTAAGAAATCGGGATTGGTCCAATTATTTAATTTAATATTTGATATTAAATTAAATAAATTATTTAAAATTAATTAATTAAATTAATAAATTTATTTTTAATTTAAAATGAATTTTATATTAATTTTGAATTAAAATTAAATGAAAATTCAAATTTTCATTTTGAATTTCAATTGGACCAAAGGAAAAAGCATGAGCAAGCTTACTCCTTTTTCAAATTCACAAAAATTGAACATCTCCTTCTTGTTTAAAGGATCTCATCTTCTTGCTGTCATCTTCTCCTAGCTTGAAGAAGCTTTTGGTTTCTTTAATTGAAGAAGAAACCATTAGATTATAAAGGATTTATCAGAAATTTTATATTTCACGTTTTTTGGACCTTTCTCCCATCTCTCTTCAAATTCTCTCTATCAAAGATCCCAAATCTATTCCAAGGCCTGAGGATAGTAGGGAAGACACTAGAGGTTGTCCACAAAGTGTTTGTGATAAGAAATTGCCCACAGATTAGGAGAATTTTGAACAACAAAGGTATGTGTTCATACTCTCTGTTTTTCCAGTTTTGAGCATGCTTTTTCCAGTTTTGAGCATGCTTTCTTAATCTACACTCTTTCAAGAGTATAACCTGACTACTCTCCTCAATGAGCTTCAGACTTTTGAATCCCTGATGAAAGCAAAAGGAAAAGAGAAGGAGGCAAACGTTGTCACTTCGAAGAAGTTCCTAAAAGGATCATCCTCAGGGACCAAGTCTGGTCCTTCTTTTACCAAGAATAAGGGTATTTAGAAGAAGAAGAAGGACAAAGGGAAGGGACAAGCTACCACACGCAAGGCTAAGGCCACAGGAAAGTGTTTCCATTATGGTGGTGACGGGGACTGGAAGAGGAATTGCCCAAAGTACCTTGCAGAAAAGAAAACTGAGAAGGAAAAACAAGGTAAATATGATTTACTTGTTGTTGAAACATGTTTAGTGGAACATGATGATTCTGCCTGGATATTAGATTCAGGAGCCACTAACCATGTTTGTTCTTCTTTTCAGGAAACTAGTTCCTGGCAGCAGCTTGCAGATGGGGAGATAACTCTCAGGGTTGGAACGGGAGAGGTTCTCTCAGCCAAAGCAATTGGAGCAGTGAAGTTGTTGTTTAGAGATAGATTCGTTTTATTAGAAAATGTACTTTTGGTTCCTGGAATCAAAAGAAATCTTGTATCTATCTCTTTTTTACTTGAACATATGTATAAAGTATCTTTTGATCATAATGAAGCATTCATTTGCAAAAGAGGTGTACGAATATGTTCTGCTAAACTTGAAAATAACTTATATGTGTTAAGACCAACCGAATTAAAAGCTATTTTGAACACCGAGATGTTTAAAACAGCTGATACTCAAAATAAAAGGCAGAAACTTTCTCCTAGTACCTATCTTTGGCACTTGAGACTAGGCCACATTAATCTCAATAGGATTGGGAGATTGGTCAAGAGTGGTCTCCTAAGTCAATTAGAAGACAACTCTTTACCACCATGTGAGTCCTGTCTCGAAGGAAAAATGACTAAAAGACCTTTTTCTAAAAAAAGTTATAGAGCCAAAGAACCCTTGGAACTCGTACATTCGGATCTCTGTGGTCCTATGAATGTCAAGGCACGAGGAGGGTATGAATATTTCATCAGTTTCATTGATGATTATTCTAGGTATGGTTATCTTTACCTAATGCATCATAAGTCTGAAACCCTTGAAAAGTTCAAGGAATATAAGGCAGAAGTTGAGAACACATTAGGTAAAACGATTAATACACTTCGATCAGATCGAGGTGGAGAGTATATGGATTTGAGATTCCAAGACTATATGATAGAACATGGAATCATATCCCAACTCTCGCCACCAAAGACACCTCAAAGAAAAATGGTGTATCCGAGAGAGAGAAATAGAACCCTGGTTAGACATGGTTCGATCCATGATGAGCTATGCTCAGCTGCCTAATTCGTTTTGGGGATATGCAGTAGAAGCTGCTACATATATTTTGAACATGGTTCCCTCTAAGAGTGTTTCAGAAACACCCTATGAGTTATGGAAAGGGCATAAAGGTAGTTTATGTCACTTCAGGATTTGGGGATGTCTGACACATGTGTTGGTGTCCAATCCAAAGAAATTAGAACGTCGTTCAAAAATTATGCCTATTCATAGGATACTCCAAAGAAACGAAAGGTGGTCTGTTTTATGATCCTCAAGAGGACAAGGTGCTTGTGTCGACAAACGCCATGTTCTTAGAGGAAGACCACATGAGAGATCATCAACCTCGTAGCAGGATTGTCTTAAGTGAAATTTCCAGGGAAGCTACAGATAAATCAACAAGAGTTGTTTATCAAGCTAGTCCTTCTCAAGAGTTGAGAATACCTCGACGTAGTGGGAGGGATGTTAGACAACCCGACCGTTACATGGGTTTGACTGAAACCCAAGTCGTCATACCTGATGATGGCGTTGAGGATCCATTGACCTATAAACAAGCAATGAATGATATAGATAGGGACTAGTGGATTAAAGCCATAGACCTTGAAATGGAGTCAATGTACTTCAATTCAGTGTGGAAACTTGTAGATCAACCAGATGGTGAAAGACCTATCGGTTGCAAGTGGATCTACAAGAGGAAACGAGATCAAGCCGATAAGGTGCAAACCTTTAAGGCTCGACTTGTGGCAAAGGGTTATACTCAAAGGGAAGGGGTGAACTATGAAGAAACCTTCTCCCCAGTTTTATGCTCAAGTCCATTAAAATACTCTTGTCCATTGCCACGTTTTATGACTATGAAATTTGGCAAATGGATGTCAAGACAGCCTTTCTGAATGGCAATCTTGAAGAGAGTATCTATAGGGATCAACCAGAAGGGTTCATAGTTCAGGGTCAAGAGCAAAAGGTTTGCAAGCTTAAACGATCCATCTATGGATTGAAACAAGCTTCTAGATCCTAGAATATAAGATTTGATACTGCGATCAAATCTTATGGCTTTGAACAGAATATTGACGAGCCTTGTGTTTACAAGAAGATAGTCAATACCACTGTAGCTTTCTTAGTTTTATACGTAGACGATATCTTACTCATTGGGAATGATGCAGGATTCCTGACTGGCGTTAAGCAATGGCTAGCGACCCAATTCCAAATGAAAGATTAAGGAAAGGCTCAATTTGTTCTTGGAATCCAAATTGTTCGGAATCGCAAGAACAAAACGCTAGCACTGTCTTAGACATCTTATATTGACAAGATGTTGGTTAGATATAAGATGCAGAATTCCAAGAAGGGTTCATTATCTTTCAGGCATGGAATTCATTTGTCTAAGGAACAGTGTCCTAAGACACCTCAAGAAGTTGAGGATATGAGACGCATTCCCTATGCATCTGCTGTCGGTAGTCTGATGTATGTCATGCTATGTACTAGACCCGACATATGCTATGCAGTGGGCATAGTCAGCAGGTAACAGTCTAATCCAGGATATGATCACTGGACTGCCGTTAAGAACATCCTCAAGTATTTTAGGAGAACGAGGGACTATATGCTTGTGTATGGTGCAAGGGATTTGATCCTTGCAGGATACACTGACTCTAATTTTCAGACTGATGTAGATTCGAGGAAATCCACATCAGGATCAGTGTTCACTCTTAACGGAGGGGCTATAGTAAGGAGGAGTATAAAGCAAGGTTGTATTGTTGACTCCACCATGGAGGCTGAGTATGTCGCAGCTTGCGAAGCAGCGAAGGAGGTTGTATGGCTTAGGAAGTTCTTGACTGATTTGGAAGTTGTTCCAAATATGAATTTGCCTATCACCCTTTATTGTGATAATAGTGGTGCAGTGGCAAATTCAAAAGAACCTAGAAGCCATAAATGCAGAAAGCACATAGAGCGCAAATATCATCTCATCAGGGAGATTGTGCAACGAGGAGACGTGATCGTCATGTAGATCGCTTCGGAGCACAACATTGTTGATCCGTTTACAAAGCCCCTCACGGCTAAAGTGTTTGAGGGACACCTAGAGAGTCTAGGACTACGGGTTGTACAGTAGGGTCGATTTTCTTTACTCAGCATGTTTTACCCCACAGACGTTTTAGTCCAAGTGGGAGTTTGTTGGGTTTTATGTCTTAAAACTCGTGGTTTTGTAAACTGAATGTATATTCTATTTCACAATAAAGTTGTTATTAAAATTTATTCAGTAAAGGTGTTATTGAATATTGTGTATTGTGTAACCTTAATCCAATAAAGAACCCTTGGCTATAGGATGAATACTTGAACTTTATGTGTGATATAAACGTGGATCAAGTTCAAGTTATAGCCAGAACAGTCTATAGTATAAGGATAGGGTTGGGTACCTTATCCTGGGGACACTATGGACGCGGCCCACTTTGTAGAGTACAAACGATGTGATCCTAAATCGTTCATGTGGAGACATGTGAGTGGAGGCGCCTATGCAATGAGTTTGCATAAGACTAGATCATGAAATAGTCACTTAGACTTTATAACTCCGCGTTCTTGCCTTAATCGACTATATTCATACGATGACCTAGGTAACTCGATCTCAATCCTGAGCGTTTTATGGACTCCTATTTGTTCGGATTATCCTTAGATTTGCATGGGTGAGAGTGGCTCGAGACTGTCGACTCAATAAGCCTCCCATTTCAGGGATAAGTCTGGGTAGATAGCTGGGAACATAGTTCTGCAAGATGGAATTCACTCCTACCCGCTTTAGGGATATGTAGAGAGGTTGTTCCCTTAAGTACTGACTCTGGGTCTTAAACAATGGGTCCACCCCTCTCATTGGCTCGAGAGGGATTCGGTTTGCTGGTTGGACCACAAACCAATCGTTCATTAGAGGATCAGTGGGACTTAAGGAACAAGAGGTAATTACAGGGGTAAAACAGTAATTTTGACCCAGCTGTAATTACGAACGACCTGTGAAGGATCGACTTACTAATCATGGTTATATCGAGTGGACAGAAATATGTCTACAGTGAGAAGAGTGCAACCACTGGGCTTTAGTGGAGTGTCCTGGTGGTTAACGAATGTTGATTAGCTAGGCTAAAGAGTTTGGTCGGTTAATCTCGTATCGTTGGAGCTCATGATCTGTAGGTCCATTAGGTCTCCCTTACTAACTCGGACTAAGCCTTGTAACATTTTGAAAGAAAAGAATTTGAATTGTTCAAATTCGAGTTTGGGAGAAAGCGTTAATTATATGTGATATATTTAACGAATCATAGCTTAATTATGAATTAAACTATGATTAAAAGGAGGTGTATATATTTAAATATGATTTAAATATTGGATCGGTTTATAGCATGAATAAAGATTCATGTTCGAAAAATTGATCGGATCGGGTAATTTATTTAATTTAATATTTGATATTAAATTAAATTAAAAATTAATTTATTAAATTAATTTTAAATTATTTAATTAATTATATTAATTTTAATTAAAAATCAATTTAATATTTATTTTAGAATTAAAATTAAATGTAAAATGAAGGATTTTCATGATTTTAATGAAAATCAAGGTACCAACTTGCCCAATCCTACTCATTTTCAAAATTTACCAAAATTAGCCACCTCCATCTCAAACCATTCTCATCAAACTTGAGTTGTCACTCTAATAAAGCTTAATGAAGCTTTATATAATGGTGATTTGAGGGATGTTGTGAGATTTTTACAAAAAATTCAATATTCCCGAATTAGTGACCTTTAAGGTCTTTTCTTCAAAATTCTCTCAACTTAGGATCCCACAATCCGTTCTAAGGCCTGAGGATAGTAGGGAAGACTCTAACGGTTGTCCACGAAGTATTCGTGTTGAAAACCATCCACCGGGTGAAGAGAATTTGATCTTCAAAGTTGAGTTTTCTATCCCTCTGTTTTTCCAGCTTTGAGCATGCATTTTATTTTACAAAATTGATCAACTTAGAGTGTTCAAGATCCAAAATTGCTTTCGCTTTCTTAATCTAGACTCTTTCAATCCATATCATGAGAGGCCAGCTCGGGTCATTAACCCGAACGTGATCATCCCTGTGTGTCCACTATACACCGTTCAAGTTCTAGTTCTCTCATATATTCAATGACCTTGGAGTTTAGTTTATTGGACAAAGTTTGTAAAATTTGCGAGATCCAAAGTGATCAAATAAATAACTCTTATTAATTTCAAATGGTAAATTATAAACAAAATGAGATTAGGACATACATCCCAACTATGGTAGGACCAGAAACAAGTTTTTCATTAGAGGAGCAGTGGTACTTAAGGTGCAAGAGGTAGGCACAGGGGTAAAATGGTAATTTGACCCATTTGTGACTACGAACAATCTGTGAAAGGTTGGCTCATTGGCATTGGTTATATCAATGGACACAACTTGTCTTACAGTGTGGAAAGCGCAGCTACAGGTCTATGGTGGAGTGACCTCGTAGTTAATGAATGTTGATTGACGGGATCAAAGAGTATGATAAGTTAATTTCGGATCATTAGATCTCATGATCTGTAGGTCCATTAGGTCCCTCGGTTGGCTCAATTATGGAATTAATGAGGGTATAAAGTTTGGAGTGAGTTTAAAGTGTTCAAATTCACATAAAGGGTATTTATGTCAATTGTATGAGATATAACCGATATAATATATAGTTTGATGTAAATGAGATTCATATTAAACTATACTATAACCTAATTATGGAATTAAGGTATAGTTGGAGAAATTAATTTGAGAGATGTATAAATATGATTTGCATAATAAGGTATGTGATACCTTATACACTACAAGAAATTTAGCCTATTATAGCTTTTGAATACAACTTTTAAACAAAAAGCTATCAAATCCAAAAAAAAAAGGCGGAAGTGCTAAAGTTAGGTTGGCGCTAAAATTTTTGGAATTTTTTGCGCACTGAGACCCTTCTAAAAAAACCTTATCGTAAAACTCTCAAAAAGCAATCGCTTCCTAAGATTTTTAGTTTCTTTGAGTGTGAAAACGAGACTTAAACTCTTTGCATCAACTTTTTGGCTACTTTGTATGTTCCAAGGGGTGAAATAGACATTATTATGTTGTTTTGAGTTACTTTAAGATATTTGACTACTCTTGTGTTTGCTAATTGATGTAATGCATGCTAGGAGCGTAGAGACTTTACCTTGTGGATTTTGTTTGTTGGAAATTAATGAATTGGTCTAGTACGTTACATATTTAGAATATTGGTTCATTTGTGAATCTTCCATGATTTTGTGAGTTAGAGTTGAAAGCCGTGGTTGGTTAATTTGGATATAGAAGTGTTATCTTTTTTTACTAACAGGTTGCTAAGTAAAATTTTTGGTTTTGTTATAGTTATGTCGTTATACTGTCGAAATGTTCGAAGCCTGTAGGTTGTTAGTTTAGTGGTGTTCCTTAAATTATGTTAACATTTGGGGGAGTTAGCTTAGTGCTATTGGTAGTACAGTTGTATGGCCTTTTGACGAAGTTGTAACCACTATGTACATTTATATACTATTATTTAAAATTATTGATTTGTTTAATAATTATTTTATTTGAGTAAATATTCTTCTTTATTTCTTGATATTTTTTTGTAGGTTGATGACAGAATATCATGGGAAGTTCTTGGCCACAAAAACAACTAACTCGAGTGTTATATATTTTGATATTGAATAGTGAAACATTTTGTAATTTAATGAATAGTATTTGAAAATTTATATTTAGTGTCATCTCAAAGTTGATGTTCATTACTATATTTATTTTGTGAACAATAGATTGTTATGTTTTGTATCAATTTAAGTGGGATAATGTAAACCTTGAATGAAATGTAATTTGCTTGGATTAATGACACATAAATTCATTGTATAACTAATCTTGTAGATCATTTATTTATTATTTTACTTCTAATTTGAACTAAGGTAGGAAACATGAATAATAACATCATGAATAATTTCTAAAGCCATCAAAATTACAACAATAGCAAAAAAAATTACAATTCAAAAGTATATTATTGCTTTAATTTAAGTTAAAAAAATAACTACAAATAAATGCTATAATTATTAAAATGCTATCGTAGATTACTACAATATTATTATAGCATTTATAAAATGCTATCATTGATTTAAAAAGAGGAAATTATGCTATTAAAAGACTTTTGATATAACATTTTTTATAACCTTTATAAAATGCTATAAAAAGTCTAATTTTTATAGCTTTTATAAAATGCTGTAAAAAGTCTAGTCTTTTACAGCTTTTATAAAATGCTGTAAAAAGTCCCAGACTTTTAATAGCTTGGGTTGTCATGATTCTGCAGAAAAAGCTATAAAAGGCCTATTACAACATTTTTTTGAAGCTATCGTAAACCTTTTTTCCTGTAGTGTATACTATATAATTATGTAAATATGATTTTCTTATTATATAGTATGTGTCTAAGTGGAATAATGGGTTGGGATGTTTGTCCTAATCTCGTTTAGTTTGTAAATTAACATTTGAAATTAATAAAGGTTATTTATTTCATCATTTTGTGTCTCGCATTTATTACAAACTTTGTCCAATAAACTAAGCTCCAGGGTCATTGAATATATGAGAGAACTAGAACTTGAATGGTGTGTAGTGGACACACAGGGAGGACCACGTTCGAGTAAATGACTCGAACGATCTACAGTATATGGATGAGGTTGGAGACCTAATCCTGGATACGCTGTGGATGCGGCCCGCTTTGTATTAAGATACAAACGAGGTGATCTGACTCGTTCATGTGGTTGACATTCGAGTGGGGGCATCCTATACAATCTCATTGTACAAGACTGGGCCATGAATTATTAGACAAACTGATGTAACACCGTTAACAGTATGGACTAATAACTTCGTAGATGACCATTAGTGACTCGACCTGAATCCTGAGCGTGTTACAGACTCCATCTGCGGTCCGCCCTTTGACTAGTACGCGGGTGAGGGTGGTCACAGTTACTCACCCAATATGCCTATCTTCTCAGGGACAAGACCAAGTAGGGAGTTGGGAACTTAACTATGCGAGATGGAATTCACTCGTTCCCGCCTTTAGGGAAACTAGAGGGTTGTTCCCTTAAGTGTTGTCTCCAGGGCTTGGACAACGGGCACCCACCCTCTCACTGGCCCGAGAAGGGTGTTGTGTATGGTTGTACCATTACAACGTTATTATTCATTAGAGGAGCAGTGGGGACTTAAGGAGCAAGAAGTAGACATAGGGGTAAAACGGTAATTTGACCCAGCAGTGTCTACAAGCAACCATTGAAGGGTCGACTTATGGGCATTGGTTATATCTGTGGACACATCATGTCTTACACTGACGGGAGTGCCGCTACGGGCTTTAGTGGAGTGTTACCGTAACTAATGAATGTTGATTAACCGGGTCAAAGAGTTTGATAGGTTAATCTCGGATCATTGGAGCTCGTCACTGTAGGTCCATAAGGTCCCTCGGTTGGCTCAAACTGGATTAAAAGAAGGTTTACTATTTTGGTGTGAATTGAAATGTTCAAGTTCACTAAAGGGTATTTATGTCATTTCTATGGGATGTTAATGATATAATATATAGTTTAATATGAATGAGATTCATAATAAACTATAGGTTAGCCTAATTGTTGAATTAGGGCTAATTTAGATAAATTAGAATGAGAGATATTAAATTGGATGTGATTCAATTTAAAAATCCACAATATTGCAAATGTGATTTGTAAAATGAGATATGAGATATCTTATAATATGTGGTTATGCAAATATGATTTGCATAACCTATGGTTGTTGTAAAATGGTAAATAGGTGAAGATTTCAACTCCACCTATAACCATTATATAAACCCCTTTGCAAGAAGGGTTCAATGATTGGATGCTCATTTTTGGATTTCTCACCAAAAGAGGCATTGTCTTCTCTCTCAAATTCTCTCTAAATTTCTCCTACCAAACCAAAAAGGAAGGATCCCACAATCCTCCTTCTTCCTAAAGTAGAACAGCCGTGTAGCCTAGTGGAGGCGTCCGATCGGTGTTCGTGTGAAGAGATCGAGGTCGTTGAGATCGAGGGGACCACGATCAGTAAGGAATTTCCTTAGCCAAACAACCTCTTTAGCTGCTTCACAAGCAGCGACATACTCAGCCTCCATCGTGGAGTCAGCGATGCATCCTTGCTTGATGTTTCGCCATACTATAGCTCCCCTGTTAAGGGTGAAGACTGATCCCGATGTGGATTTCCGAGAATCCTTATCGGTCTGAAAATTAGAATCAGTGTATTCAGTAAGGATCAAATCCTTAGTCTCATACACAAGCGTATAGTCCCTCGTTCTCCTAAGATACTTGAGGATATTTTTAACTGTTGTCCAGTGGTCTAACCCTGGATTGGATTGGTACCTACTGACTATTCTCACTGCATAGCAAATGTCTCGCCTCGTGCACAACATAGCATACATTAAGCTACCTATTGCAGAGGCATAGGGAATACGTCTCATATCCTCAACTTCATGAGGTGTCTTAGGATACTGTTCCTTAGACAGATGAACTCCATGCCTGAAGGGTAATAAGCCCTTCTTGGAATTCTGCATCGAATATCTGCACAACATTTTGTCGATATAAGATGCTTGAGATAGAGCTAGTGGTTTGTTCTTGCGATTCCTGAAGATTTGAATCCCAAGAACATATTGCGCCTCTCCCAAATCTTTCATTTGGAATTGGGTCGCCAGCCAATTCTTTATGTCAATAAGGTATCCTATATCATTCCCAATGAGTAGGATATCATCCATATAAAGCACTAAGAAAGCTACTTTGTCGTTGATGATCCTCTTGTAAACACAAGGTTCATCAACGTTTTGGTCAAAGCCATAAGACTTGATCGCAGTATCAAATCTTATGTTCCAAGATCTGGATGTTTGTTTCAACTCATAAATGGATCGATTGAGCTTGCAAACTTTTTGCCCCTGAACTTGGGTTATGAACCCTTCGGGCTATGACATATAAATGCTCGTCAAGATTACTATTCAAAAATGCAGTTTTGACGTCCATTTGCCAGATTTCATAATCATAAAATGCGGCTATGGACAAGAGTATCCTTATAGACTTAAGCATAGCAACAGTGGAAAAAGTTTCTTCATAGTCAACTCCTTTCCTTTGGGTAAAATCCTTTGCTACAAGTCTAGCCTTAAAGGTCTGTACCTTTTCGGCTGCATCTCTCTTTCTCGTATAGATCCATTTACACCCTATGGGTCTTACCCCTTCAGGTTGGTCTACAAGTTTCCATACTGAATTGAAGTCCATTGACTCCATTTCAAGGTCCATGGCCTTTATCCATTGGTCCTTGTCTACGTCATTTAGTGCCTGTCTATATGACAATGGATCTTCTACGTTGTCATCAGGACGACTTGAGTTTCAGCTAAACCCAAGTAGCGGTCGGGTTGGGAAACAACTCTCCCACTGCGTCGAGGCATTCCCAACAGTTGAGAAGGACGATACTGACTGGAAGTGTTGGCTTCTCCATCAACTCTTGATGAAGGTACAACTTGATCAACAACTCTTGCTGGTTCATCTGTAGTTTCATTTAGTACTATTTTACTACGTGGTTTATGGTTTCTCATGTGATCTTCCTCCAAGAAAGTGGCGTTTGTCGATACAATCACCTTGTTTTCTTGTGGGTGATAGAAAAGACCACCTCTCGTTTCTTTGGGATAGCCAACAAATTGGCATAATCTTGAACGAGGTTCTAGTTTCTTTGGGTTTGTCACTAGCACGTGTGCCAGACAACCCCAAATCCTGAAGTGTTGTAAACTAGGTTTATGCCTCTTCCACAATTAAAAAGATGTTTCTGAAACACTCTTTGATGGAACAGTGTTCAAGATTTGAGCTGCAGTCTCTATTGCGTATTCCCAAAACGAGGCAGGCAATTGAGCATAGTTCATCATAGAACGAACCATGTCCAACAAGGTTCTATTTCTCCTTTCTATCACACTATTTTGCTGTGGTGCATTAGGTGTTAAGAGTTGAGATTTAATTCCATGTTCTATCAAATAGTCCTGGAATCTCAAATCCATATACTCTCCACCTCGATCGGATCGAAGGGTTTTAATGGTTTTCCCTAATGCATTCTCTACTTCAGCCTTATACTCTTTGAACTTTTCAAGAGCCTTAGACTTATGATGCATTAGGTATAAATAACCATATCTCGAATAATCATCTATAAAAGAGATAAAATATTCGTACCCTCCTCGAGCTTTAACATTCACCAGACCACAAATATCCGAATGTATAAGTTCTAAGGGCTCTATGGCTGTGTAAGTGATACGACACAAAATGTGCTATCCTTAGGCTTAATTATTGCAAGTTTTGTAATGATTTCAGAGATTTTACGTGTTTAAATTACTGAATTTCAGGTTAAGAGCACAAACAAAATAATTGGAGATATTTTGGATCACTCGGGATCGAAACGAGGCTATTTGGAGCTTAAAATAACATCAATTGGAAGTGAAAGGACCAAACCAAGCTTGAAGACCCGAGGTGACAGCGTTGCAACGCCATGCAGAGCGTTGCAACGCCGAACGTGCAACCATGGAGCATTGAAGAGCACTGTCGATAGCGTTGCAACGCTGCTTTGTAGCTTCACAACGCTGTCTCGATAAGAAAGCACGCTTGAAGAACTGCACAGAGGGCGTTGAAACGCCAGTTAGATAAGAGGCGCGCGCGTTAGGGTAGCGGCGTTGAACGCTGCCCTCAGCGTTGCAACGCCATCGAGACATTCCATATATGCCAGCCGCCTAGGGTACAGCGTTGCAACGCTTTCCCTAGCATTGCAACGTTGTACCGTTGAAACCTATAAATATATCTTTACAATCTCTTGGAAAGGGAGTGGAATTTGGTAGACTTTTGACCCTATTTTCGAAATACACTTTGTAAGAAGAGAGAAAAGAGCGTTCTTGGGAGCCAAAGCATCCGTGGAGGTTCGAGATCGAAGGCGGGAGCTCGGAGACGAAGGACTGGCATCAACACATAAGTTTAATTTCCTTTTCTTTCAGATTGTAATACCGTTTAAAGACGTTTCCTATGTATTTAAGCATGTTAAGACTCAATTGCTAAATGTTGTAGTTAGGATTTGTTTTGCTTGTTAAGACTCAATTGCTATGTATTTAAGCATGTTTTGTTCTTATTTTTGGCAAGTCGTTCTTGAATTCTTAATTTTGTTGGTTTAAGTGGACTCGAGAGATAAAACTTGAAGTAGATCAAAGTTGTCAAAACCCTTAGGGATCTTTCATGAGAATGACCTAGAAACCTAAGGGAAACACATAAAGAAGTTGCTTAATGTCGTGCATGTCGTAGGTTTTCATATGGAGACTATGGAGTTTATTGCATGTGCGAGACTCACTAAGAATCGAGAGGTTTTCTTTAGTATTTTACTTCTTGTTTATAACTTCATCTCTGTTGGGATTTTTGCCCTAAAACTTGTGTAATTTTGATCAAAGAAATAAAGAGTTATTTGTTTTGATAGAATTACAGTCTTGCTCTATAAATCCAATAAACTAAGCTCCAAGGTTATAACATATATCTTTCTTGAACATCAGTGTAGTGGACACTATTTGGATTGTGTTCAATAATATAACCTAAATGGTCTATGGTATAAGAATAAGGTTGGAAACCTCATTCTGGTAACACCATGGATGCGACCCACTTTGTAATTAGTACAAATGAGGTAATCTAACTCATTCATGTAGTTGACATGCGAGTGGGGGCATCCTGTATGAAGAGTTCATACAAGACCAGACCGTAAATTGTTAGTCTAATCAGTGTAACACCGTTAACAGGATAAGACTAGTAATTTATAGATGGTCATTAGTGACTCGACCTGAATCCTGAGCGAGTTAAGAACTCCTACTTATAGGGGTTTGTCCTTAGACTAGTATGGGTGAGAGTGGCCTGTAGCCGACTCAATAGGCCTACCTTCTCAGAGACAGAACCTCGTAGGTAGCTGGAAACTTAACTGTGCAAGATGGAATTCACTCATTCCTACACTAAGGAATTAGATAGGTTGTTCCCTTAAGAACTGACTCCAGGTCTTGAACAACGGAGCCCCACCCTCTATGAGGGTATGAGTCTATGGTAGGACCGTAGACTTGTTGTTCATTAGAGGATCAATGGTGCTTAAGGAGCAAAGAGGTAATCACAGGGGTAAAACGGTAATTTGACCCAACCGTGATTACGAACAACCTGTGAAGGGTCGACCCATGGGTAATGATTATATCGGTGGACACAATATAATCTACAGTGAGGAGAGTGCAGCTACAAGTCTATAGTGGAGTGACTTGTAGTTAATGAATATTGATTAACTGGATCAAAGAGTTTGATCATTCATCTCACATCATTTGAGCTCATGAACTGTAGGTCCATTAGGTCCCTCCGTTGGCTCAACATGGTAATATTAAGGGTATAAAATTAGGAATGAAATTGAAGTGTTCAATTTCATACATGAGGTGTTATATCAATTGTATATGATATAATTGATATAATATATAGTTTTAATGTGAATTAGATTCACATATAAACCATATACTAATGAGAGAATAAAGAAGGGTAGGATGGTCATTTCCATCCTATTTCCTTATATATATGGTTGCATGAGATGCAACTAGGTGAAGATTTTTTCGTGCCATTTGGTTGTGTTGTTGGAAAGGTTCCAAAACACAATCTCTCCCTCTCACAACATCTCATCTCACTTTAAGGGAACCCACCTTCCTCCCTCACCTAGAGAACAACGGAGAAGATCCAGTGGTAGTGTCCGTGATCGCTTGGGTTCGTGTTGCTGAGATTGTAGCAGTGGGAGAAGGAGCACTTGAAGAAAAGTTCTTCAAAGGTAAAATTTCTTGCTGTCCATCTTCTATTTTATGCTTAATCTAGTTGTTTCATTCTTGAATGTAATCGTTGTAACTAAATTGAGAACGCGCGATTCACAATCGCTTCCGCTGCGGGACTCGATTCTCTTCAATTGGTATCACAGCCCAATTGCGTTCTTGATTTACGTTCTGGATTTTTCAAGAATGAGGTGGGATTTACTGTTTTGCATGAGATGTATGAACGTGATAAGAAATTTAAGAGGAATTGAAAAATCTAATCTACCTTGTTAAAACAAACAAGACTATTAGATCACAAAACCCAAAAATCTCAAAATCAAAATGAAATCAAAGAAGCCAAAGATTCTAATGTCAAAATGTTAAGTAACCCTTGATAATTGGATCTAACAACCTTGCTTAAAGAAACAAGACCTTTAGATAACTCAATCTCAAAGACCCCAAAACAAATTTTGAAAATCAACTCAAGGAAAGTAAAACCAGATTACCTTGTCGATCAAATATCTCAAGGCAAGAAAACTTACTTGAGATCCGAATCACTCCACAAGCAAGATTGATCAAGTCAAGCTTGAATGATTCTAGCATGCAACCTAATCTACATAGAATTGCAAATACATAGCTCAAAGGCTATAAAAAAGCACAAAGGCCTCTTTTGATTACATTTTTAATCTCTTTTCCTTTTTTTCTTTCTCCTACAAGGTACATGGCTTTATATAGCCTCAAAATCAACCCTAGAGTAACCTATGGTTAATTGAAAGGTTGTAACTTACATCCTCATCAATACCATGATCTCCACTAACCAAATTGTAACCTAAATTATTGAAAACAAGACTTTAAAACTGAAATTTACATCAAAATATCCATAAATCCGAGATTGAAGTCTTGTACTAATCTTGAAAGTCTTTGTAACCTTCCATGCATAAATGAAGCTTCACTTGATTTAAATTGAAACCCTTGTTGCATAAATGAAGCTTGAGTTATCTTTAAAGATACATTTATTGCACATGAGTTCATTAAATGCATCTTGATTCAATCATAAATGACGTTGGAGAACATTTATTTCAACTCCATTTTGAAGCTTTTTCTCTCGTTTTGCATAGCATGATGATTCGTATCAGAACGGTTTTGCAAATTAGATGGTTTCGATTTTTGCACTTAGATTTACAATTTCCATTGGATCGTTCAATGTAAGGGCCTGGTGTTTTAGGCAATTTTAATTGTAAATCGAGTCTGTAAGTCCATGTCGATCGAGGCAAAGTGGTTGCTGGGAAAATCAGAGCGAAAACGAGCAAGAATTGGAGAATTCATGTTGTTGTCTATGTGCAGCGTTGCAACGCTGTTCATTGGCGTTGCAACACTGCGCTTGCGGAAGGAGGCGCGCCAGATCGAGGCGCCACCCAGCGGCGCCGAAAGCGCTTCGCAAACGCGCCCAAAGCGTAAACAGACAACATACAGCGTTGCAACGCCGAAGGCGTTTCAACGATTTTTTCAACGGGCGAAAATTCAGTTTTATTATATATAATAAATATAAAAACATTTTATATTTATTTATATTCAATTTATTTAATTTTAATTAATATAATTAGATTATACTAATTAAAAATTGAATTTAGGGTGCCAAAATTGGTCTAATTTTGCTATTTAAATTATGCAATTGTTGTGTAATTATTGCCATGCATAATGTATGCTTTTATTTTAGAAATCCCACTTAGGTTAAGCATTTTCATGCATCATTTATAATATAAAGAGTTATATTATATAGTTTGCATGATTAATTAATATAAAGTTGTTATATTAATTTATGGACAACATTGACATGCATTATATATCATGAGATGATTATGCTATGAATGTCTTATTATTCATGTGATGAATGATCAAGCACTATAACATAGTATGCATGTCACCTAAGGTTAATTATTAGTTTTAAAATGTTTAAAACTTGGAAATAATAGACCTTAGGTTATCTAGTTCTAATTAGATTAGAATTAGGAACCAAGTAATTTATAAGCTATGATTAAAAGAAGAACTCTGTCTAAGGAATGTTCTCTGTCTAGGTCATGGTATTTAAGTCGTGCGGAACTAATACCCCTACCTGAGAACTGACTTGGGAGTGAAATTTAATCGGAGAGTTTATAAATTACAGTAACGTCAGCGGGTTTATTAAGGGGTTAATAAACTAGAAATCTTAGGTTTAATATAAAGAGTTATATTAACAAACTTAGGATAAAATCAATATAAGAGTTATATTGATTATCGATATAAGAGTTATATTGATAGAGTTAGGTAAAACCATTAGCCGGGTTTTGGCCTAAGTAAGATTCCTATAACTTTAAAGTATTCAGTGGGAGGAAAAGTGTATATGATACATATTTTTCCACCTACGTTATCTCCGAGAAGTTCACACCGTGAGACTCATACTTCGCCTCGTGGCGCAAACGGGAGCGTCCCCCTTCGGATGGTGTTTGTATGAGTCAATATCAAGGTGAATGGAGAGGATACTTATAGTGAGTGGGAGCGAGTTTAGTGAAAACAAAACCTCACGGTCTCTTTTGTCGGTTTGCACACTCATTAGACCACTATGGTCACCAACTAGTTTGGCTTTGAACTAGACAATCCCTTCGGAGGGCTTGATCATAGGGGATCGAACACAGTAGACACCCGAAAGGGATAAAGATTTTCTTAGACTGTTTTTCAATCTAGTCCTCCCTTCGGTGGATTTTATTGGATGGAGACTCTGGGATCTAAAGACAGAGGGTTACACTCACGGGGTACATAAGTTGTGTATGTGTCCTGACCGAAAAATGGTAACTAAAGCTTATAGGAATAAGAGTTATTCTGACATTAGGTTTTGGTCAAGAGTGTCTTGATCCAGAGGAGTGTTTTTTATTACCCTTCGGTGTCATACATTCTAAACCTTTGGAGTATCATTGCAAATTATAAATGGCCTAGGAATCATTTGATAATTAGCTAAAACATGATTGGATTAGAGTTATAGCAAGAAACTCATACAAGTTCGTTTGTAAATTTTTTAGCAAAAATGTCTAGCTCTATTATTTCCTTATTGGGTGCGGAAATGTTAACCGGAGAGAATTTGATGACTTGGAAAAACAAACTCAACACTATATTGGTAGTGGATGATCTGAAGTTTGTGCTCACTAAGGAGTGTCCTCAGGTGCCAGGCTCGAATGCGTCACGAAATGTTCGTGATGCATATGATCGATGGATCAAGGCCAATGATAAGACCAAGGTCTACATGCTGGCAAGTATGTCTGACATATTAGCCAAGAAGCATGAGGGCATGATAACCGCCAAGGAAATCATGGATTCTGTGCAAGGTATGTTTGGACAATGGTCCACTCATGCCCGACACAATGCCCTAAAGTACAATGTAATTCAAGGATGCCAGAGGGTACATCTGTTCGGGATCATGTCCTGGATATGATGGCGTACTTTAACATCGCGGAGTCGAATGGTGCTTCCATCGATGAGTCGAGCCAGGTCAGCTTCATTCTGGAAACCCTTCCAGATAGTTTCCTACAGTTTAGAAGTAATGTTGTGATGAACAAGCTTACTTTTAACCTTACCTCCCTTCTGAATGAACTCCATACCTTTCAATCTTTGATGAAAATTTAGGGATCGAAAGGTGAGGCAAATGTTGCCAGTAGGAGTTATCACAGAGGTTCGACCTCTAGGACAAAAACAGTGACTTCATCTTCTTCTAACCTTAAAGGGACGAAGAAGAACATGAAGATGGTTGGTAAAGGGAAACAAGCTGACAGAGCTGCCGCCTAGAAGGGCAAGAAATTCAAAGAAGTTGTTGATAAAGGAAAGTGTTTCCACTGCAACGAAGACGGGCATTGGAAACGGAACTGTCCGAAGTACATTGCAGAAAAGAAGAAGGAAGGTAAATATGATTTGCTTTGCCTAGAAATTTGTTTAGTGGATAATGATAAAACTGCTTGGATACTTAATTCAGGTGCCACTAATCATGTTTGCTCTTCTTTTCAGGGAATTGATTTCTAGCAGCAACTACAGAAAGGTGAGATAACACTCCGAGTTGGAAATGGAGAAGTCGTCTCAGCTGTAGCAGTAGGCATAATGAAGCTTTATTTTGGCAAGAAATATATGTTGTTGGACAATATATTAGTGATACCAGGGTTTACTAGAAACCTTATTTCAATTTCTTGTCTCATAGAATAATGTATTTCTGTTTCTTTCTCAATGAATAAAGTGTTTATTTTGAAGAAAGGTGTGGAAATATGTTCAGCTTCATTAGAAAATGGGTTGTATGTTTTAAGGCCTAATTCAGACAAAATGGTTTTGAACACTTAATTATTTAAAACTGCAAATGCACAAACTAAGAAACGTAAAATTTCTCCTAAAGAAAATGCTCATCTTTGGCATCTAAGATTAGGTCACATTAATCTCAATAGGATTGAGAGATTGGTAAAGAATGGACTTCTAAATGAGTTAGAAGAAAATACTTTGCCTGTATGTGAATCCTGCCTAGAAGGCAAAATGACTAAAAGACCTTTTAGTGGAAAAGGTTATAGAGCCAAAAAATCTCTTGAGCTTATACATTCAGACCTTTGTGGTCCGATGAATGTTAAAGCCAGGGGAAGACATGAATATTCCATGTCTTTTATAGATGATTATTCTAGATTTGGGCATATTTACCTAATGCACCACAAGTGTGAAGCATTTGAAAAGTTCAAGGAATTGAAGACTGAGGTTGAAAATCAATTAGGTAAAACTATTAAAACACTTCGATCGGATCGAGGTGGAGAGTACATGGATTTAAAATTCCAAAACTATATGATAGAACATGAAATTACATCCCAACTCTCAGCTCCTGGTGCACCACAGCAAAACGGTGTATCGGAAAGGAGAAATAGAACCTTGTTGGACATGGTTCGATCAATGATGAGTTATGCTCATCTCCCTAGTTCCTTTTGGGGTTACGCAGTGGAGACTGCAGTACACATTTTGAACAATGTGCCCTCAAAAAGTGTTTCTGAAACACCTTTTGAACTCTGGAAAGGACGTAAAAGTAGTTTATGTCATTTCAGAATCTGGGGTTGTCCAGCACATGTGCTTGTGACAAATCTAAAGAAGTTGGATTCACGTTCAAAATTATGCCTATTCGTAGGATACCCAAAAGAAAAAAGAGGTGGTTTATTCTATGATCCTAAGGAAGATAAGGTTTTTGTGTCGACAAATACCATTTTCTTAGAGGAGGACCACATAAGGGACCACAAACCAAAAAGTAAAGTAGTTTTGAGTGAGTTAGACGGAACAATAGCAAAGGTTGCTAATAAAACTAGTACGTCAACAAGAGTTGTTGATACTAGTTTGTCTAGCCAAGAGAGTCCATATCAAGAGTTGAGTATGCCTCGACGTAGTGGGAGGGTTGTAACACAGCTTGACCGTTACATGGGTTTAGCTGAAACCCAAGTTGTTATACCAGATGACAACTGCGAGGATCCATTGACTTATAATCAAGCGATGGTTGACAAAGACAAAGACAAATGGGTCATAACCGTGGACCAAGAAATGGAGTCTATGTACTTCAATTCTGTTTGGGATCTTGTAGATAAGCCTGATGGGGTAAAACCTATAGGTTTTAAGTGGATCTGCAAGAGAAAGCGTGGTGTAGATGGGAAGGTGCAAACCTTTAAAGCTAGACTAGTAACAAAAGGTTATACCCAGGTAGAAGGGGTTGATTATGAGGAGACCTTTTCACGTGTTGCTATGGTAAAGTCTATTCGTATCCTACTTTCCATTGTCGCATATTATGACTATGAGGTATGGCAAATGGATGTCTACAGCCTTTCTGAATGGCAATCTTGAGGAAAACATCTACATGGACCAACCCAAAGGGTTCATTGAACCAGGACAAGAGCAAAAGGTTTGCAGGCTTAAAAGGTTAATTTATGGACTGAAATAAGTCTCAAGGTCTTGGAATATAAGATTTGATGAGGCACTCAAATCTTATGGTTTTAACCAGAATGATGATGAACCTTGTGTCTACAAGAAAATCATCAATAGTTCTGTCGCATTCCTAATTCTCTATGTGGATGATATCCTACTCATTGGGAATGATGTAGGTTATCTTACTGACATTAAGGATTGGCTAGCTAAGCAATTCCAAACGAAAGATTTGGGTGATGCACAGTTTGTTCTTGGGATCCAGATTGTCTGGAACCGCAAGAATAAAACACTAGTCTTGTCTCAAGCATCTTACATATACAAAGTGTTGTCAAGGTTTAAGATGCAAGACTCCAAAAAGGGCTCATTGCCTTTTAGACATGGAGTCCATTTGTCTAAGGAACAGTGTCCTAAGACACCTCAAGAAGTTGAGGATATGAGACGGATTCCTTATGCATCAGCTGTTGGGAGCCTGATGTACGCCATGTTGTGTACAAGGCCTGACATCTGTTTTGCAGTTGGAGAATGGTCAGTAGGTATCAATCCAATCCGGGACTTGAACACTGGACAACGGTCAAAACAATCCTTAAGTATCTTTGGAGAACAAGGAACTACATGCTTGTGTATGGGGCTAAGGATTTGATCCTTACAGGATACACGAATTCTGACTTTTAGACTGATAAAATTTTTCAGAAATCTACATAAGGGTCAGTATTTACTCTTAACGGAGGAGCTGTAGTATGGCGAAGCATCAAGCAAGGATGCATCGCAGATTCCACCATGGAGGGCGAATATGTAGCAGCTTATGCAGCAGCTAAAGAGGTTGTTTGGTTAAGGAAATTCATGCTAAATTTGGAAGTTGTTCCAAAGAAGAGACGTGATTGTCACGAAGATAGCCTCAGAGCACAACGTTGTTGATCCTTTTACAAAGGCTTTCACGGCTAAAGTATTTGAGAGTCACCTAGAAGGTCTAGGTTTACAAGTCTTCCCCAACTAGGACAAGTGGGAGTATTTTGTACAAAGGGTTTAAATGCCCTAGTTTATTGTATTTACATTATTGTAATGTTATAGTACTCCACAAGCTTTAGGTCAAGTGGGAGATTGTTGCGATTTATGCCCTAAAACTTGTGTAATTTTGATCAAAGAAATAAAGAGTTATTTGTTTTGATAGAATTACAGTCTTGCTCTATAAATCCAATAAACTAAGCTCCAAGGTTATAACATATATCTTTCTTGAACATCAGTGTAGTGGACACTATTTGGATTGTGTTCAAGAATATAACCTAAATGGTATATGGTATAAGAATAAGGTTGGAAACCTCATTCTGGTAGCACCATGGATGCGGCCCACTTTGTAATTAGTACAAATGAGGTAGTCCAACTCATTCATGTAGTTGACATGCGAGTGGGGACATCCTGTATGAAGAGTTCATACAAGACCGAACCACAAATTGTTAGTCTAACCAGTGTAACACCGTTAACAGGATAAGACTAGTAATTTATAAATGGTCATTAGTGACTCGACCTAAATCCTGAGCGAGTTAAGAACTCCTGCTTATAGGGGTTTGTCCTTAGACTAGTATGGGTGAGAGTGGCCTGTAGCCGACTCAATAGGCCTACCTTCTCAGGGACAGAACCTCGTAGGTAGCTAGGAACTTAACTGTGCAAGATGGAATTCACTCATTCCTACACTAAGGAATTAGATAGGTTGTTCCCTTAAGAACTGACTCCAGGTCTTGAACAACGGGGCCCCACCCTCTATGAGGGTATGAGTCTATGGTAGGACCGTAGACTTATTGTTCATTAGAGGATCAGTGGTGCTTAACGAGCAAAGAGGTAATCACAGGGATAAAACAGTAATTTGACCCAACCGTGATTACGAACAACCAGTGAAGGGTCGACCCATGAGTAATGATTATATCGGTGGACACAATATAATCTACAGTGAGGAAAGTGCAGCTACAAGTCTATAGTGGAGTGACTTGTAGTTAATGAATATTGATTAACTGGATCAAAGAGTTTGATCATTAATCTCACATCATTTGAGCTCATGAACTGTAGGTCCATTAGGTCCCTCCGTTGGCTCAATATGGTAATATTAAGGGTATAAAGTTAGGAATGAAATTGAAGTGTTCAATTTCATACATGAGATGTTATATCAATTGTATATGATATAATTGATATAATATATAGTTTTAATGTGAATTAGATTCACATATAAACCATATACTAATGAGAGAATAAAGGAAGGGTAGGATGGTCATTTCCATCCTATTTCCTTATATATATGGTTGCATGAGATGCAACTAGGTGAAGATTTTTTCGTGTCATTTGGTTGTGTTGTTGGAAAGGTTCCAAAACACAATCTCTCTCTCTCACAACATCTCATCTTACCTAAAGGGAACCCACCTTCCTCCTCCACCTAGAGAACAACAGAGAAGATCCGGTGGTAGTGTCCGTGACCGCTTGGGTTCGTGTTGCTGAGATTGTTGCAGTGGGAGAATGAGCAATTGAAGAAAGGTTCTTCAAAGGTAAAATTTCTTGTTGTCCATCTTCTATTTTATGCTTAATCTAGTTGTTTCGTTCTTGAATGTAATCGCTGTAACTAAATTTAGAACGCGGGATTCACAATCGCTTCCGCTGCGGGACTCGATTCCCTTCAATCTCTTGGTTCAATGCATGTGTTAGTTAGGTTATTAACTTGTAAAGTCAGTTTCCTGAAATCTATCAAGTTGTGTCTCCACATTTTAGTTTGTTGTTAGTTTTACTTTCAATCACCGATCCATGTGTTGTTACTTTTAGCTAAAATTGAGAATTAGTATCTTAGTAATTAATTAATCTAGAAACCCATTCCCGAGGACGATACTTGGACTCTTAAATCACTATACTAAAACTTGACCCGTACACTGCGATATTGCATTATCATAATTTTACGCAACAAGTTTTTGGCGCCGTTGTCGGAGAATGACGATTATTTAAATTAATATTAGGAGAAAATTTGAAATTTTAGACCAAAGTGTGTTTGTGTGTCTTTCCTTATTTGTTTTTTTTAGTTTTGTGTGTCGTTTTTTAGTCTTTGTCCCCTGTTTTTGGTTGTGTTGTTGTTGTGTAGAAGTCTTGATTTAAATTATTAATTTCTCACGTATGACTTTGCATGATTTTTCTCCATCTTTCTATTGTCCTTCCCAGGACCCTAGGTATGTGCATCATGATTTCTCTGAATGCCATATGTCTAATTTTTTACCATTCTGTACCTGAAATTGATAAAAATTCTTGTGATGGTAGTTATTTAGGCAATTGGAACCATAATTTTTGGTACTTTGACCAACCTAATGAAAAATCTTCTCTTATGGACCAATTAATGGAATATACATTAGAATTGAAAATTAAAAATTTGGTTCATAATGAATTAGAAAGGTTGAATAGGTTAGAAGCTGAGGTGGTAGGACTTTGGGAAATAGTACAGGATAGAGCTCAATATCTCAATCAACTAGTAATTTCCCTTAAGGCCCTACAGGAACAATTTATTATCCTTACCACTCAGGAGGTGCCACCTAGGAGGACTTGTTCATACGATTGTGAGGATAGTTTCGGGTAGATTGAAACACACGAGAGACAGGTTAGTGGGTTAGACGATGATGAGATAATCACTTCCATAGAGGAAATCCAGGTGATAGAGTTAGAGGCTGAGAAGTCCTCTTTCCTTTTATCCCCATAAATTTCCTTTATTTTTGATAACCATTTGTCCTATACTCATGAGTCTTGCTTTGATTTTAGTTCTTTCATTTCATTAAACAAAAATACAAAAATTATTATCTGTCTGGTGCCTAGGAGAAATGGAGTCTATGTACTTCAATTCTTTGATCAGGCTATGGTTGATGTTGACAAGGACGAATGGATCAAAGCTATGGACCGGGAAATGGAGTCGATGTACTTCAATTCTGTCTGGGAGCTTGTGGATCAACCGGACGGGGTAAAACTTATTGGTTGTAAATGGATCTACAAGCGTAAACGTGACGTAGATGGGAAGGTGCAGACCTTCAAAGCACGACTAGTGGCAAAGAGTTTTACCCAGGTCGAAGGGGTTGACTATGAGGAAACCTTTTCACATGTTGTCATGGTAAAGTCGATCAGGATCCTTCTGGCCATTGCCGCGTATTATGACTACGAGGTATGACAGATGGATGTCAAAACTGCCTTTCTGAATGGCAACCTTGACGAAACCATCTACATGGACCAGCCCAAAGGGTTCATTGCCCAAGGCCAAGAGCAAAAGGTTTGTCGGCTTCATGGGTCTATATATGGACTGAAACAAGCCTCGAGGTCTTGGAATATAAGGTTTGATGAGGCAATCAAATCTTATGGCTTTGATCAGAATGTTGACGAGCCTTGTGTTTACAAGAAAATCGTCGACAAAATTGTCGCATTTCTGATATTATACGTGGATGATATTCTTCTCATTGGGAATGAGGTAGAATTTCTTACTGACATAAAGAAATGGCTAGCTTCGCAGTTCCAAATGAAAGATTTGGGAGAAGCTCAGTATGTTCTAGGTATCTAGATTGTCCGGAACCGGAAGAACAGAACGCTAGCCATATCTCAAGCGTCTTATATTGACAAGATGTTGTCTAGATATAAGATGCAGAACTCAAAGAAGTGCTTGTTGCCTTTAAGGCACGGGGTTCACCTGTCTAAGGATCAGTGTCCTAAGACTCCTAAGGAGGTTGAGGATATGAGATGGATCCCCTATGCTTCAGCTGTAGGGAGCCTGATGTATGCCATGCTGTGTACTAGGCCCGACATCTGTTATGCAGTAGAGATTGTCAGTAGGTATCAATCCAATCAAGGATTAGATCACTGGACAGCCGTAAAGGCAATCCTCAAGTATCTTAGGAGAACGAGGAACTACAACTTAGTGTATGGCGGTGGGGATTTGATCCTTACAGGATACACGGATTCTGATTTTCATACCGATGAGGATTCTAGGAAATACCCTTCGGGGTCAGCCTTCATTCTGAATGGAGGAGCTGTAGTATGGCGAAGCATCAGGCATGGATGCATCACCGATTCCACTGTGGAAGCAGAGTACGTTGCAGCTTGTGAAGCTGCAAAGGAAGCTGTTTTGCTTAGGAAGTTCATGACAGATTCGGAAGTTGTTCCAAATATGAACTTGTCGATCACACTGTTCTGTGACAACAGTGGTGCAGTAGCCAACTCCAGGGAGCCTTGGAGCCATAAGAGAGGTAAACACATTGAGCGGAAGTATCATCTGATAGGGGAGATTGTGCACCGCAGAGACGTGACAGTCACGCAGATAGCGTCGGAGCACAACGTAATTGATCCATTTACAAAGCCCCTCAAGGCTAAGGTGTTTGAGGGTCACCTAGAGAGTCTAGGCCTTCGAGTACTTCCTGACTAGGGCAAGTGGGAAATATGTAAACGGGTATTCAATGCCCTAGTTTATTGTATTACTTCATTGTAATTTATGTACATTTCAGAAATGTATTTGCTCTACTAGCTTTGTCCAAGTGGGAGTTTGTTGGGATGTTTGTCCTAATCTCGTATAGTTTGTAAATTACTATTTGAAATTAATAAAGAGTTATTCATTTCATTATTTTGTGTCTCGCATTTTATACAACTTTGACCAATAAACTAAGCTCCAAGGTCATTGAATATATGATAGAATTAGAACATGAACGGTGTGTAGTGAACACACAGGGAGGATAACGTTCGAGTTAATGACCCGAGCGGTCAACAGTATATGGGATATCTTATATTATATGGTTATATCTTATATTATATGGGGTTGGAGACCTAATCATGGATACACTGTGGGATATCTTATATTATATGGGATATCTTATATTATATGGTTATGCAAATATTATTTGCATAACCTATGGTTGTGGTAAAATGGTAATAATGTGGAGATTTTAACTCCATCATTTTCCATTATTTAAACCTTTTGCAATAAGGGTTTCATAGTGCATTCTCTCATTTTTTGGATTTTCACCAAAGAGAAGAGATTCAATACTCTCTCAAATTCTCTTAAATTTCTCCTCCTCCCTTCTCCAAAACAAAGATTGTCCCACAACTTTCCATCTTCCAAAAGAAGAACAACCGAGATTCCAAAGGGTAGTGTTCGCTCTTGATCGAGAGAAGAGTTCAAGAAGTTTGGGATCATTGGGAGCACACGAAGTGTTCGTGAATCTGGAAAGGATTTTGAAGAGGGTCTTCAACAAGTAAGTGTTCTAGTACTTGTTGTGTTTTTCTTTCCATATTTTGTATGTTTAGCCTTGTTCTAAGAGTTAGAATAATTTTAACAAAAACGAGTAGCATAACGATACCACGACGATTCGATTCGATCGTCTTCATTGTACCGGGATTCTCATTCCCTTCAATTGGTATCAGAGCCACTCGTTGGTTCTTTGTTGTTGCACTTAATTTTGTTAAAATTAGGTGAGTATTGCCGTAATTTATGAGATAAATTGTGGTTTGCAAAAATTGGATGTTTTCGGTTTTGGCACTTTTAGATTTATTTTTTGTTTGATGAGATCAAATGTAAGGACCCGTGTTTTTTTTGCCAATTTAGAAAATAAATCGAGTCTGTAAGTCCGTGTCGTTCGTGGCAAGAGTTGCAATGAAGAAATCGGAGTGAAAACGGGCAAGAAACGCCGAAGAACAACAAGAGGAGCTTGTTGTTCTGTCGACAGCGTTGAGACGCTGTTCATCGGTGTCTCAACGCTACAATTGCGGGCGGAGGCTTAGCTGCAGAGCAGCGTTGCAACGACGAGGCGAGGAGCGCGCGGGGCGCAACGCTACCCACGGCGTTGAAACGCTACGTGCGTTGAGGGCGGTTCCAGTGCCAAATTTACGAGCAACGTGGGAGTTGGCAGTTGTTTCTTCGTGGGGGTTGTTTACCAAACGTTTTTTTTAGTTTTTTTTATTTTCAAAATGTAATTTTATTATTTTATTATTTTATTTTATTAAATAATGTTAATATAATTGTTATATTAATGTTATTTAATTAAATAAAGTGCCCCTAGGTGCCAAAACCGGTCTATTTTTGCTATTTAATTATTTTATGCATGTGATGTATGATTTAATTAATTTCTATGTGCATAATGTATGTCATATAGATTTAAAATCCCACCTTAGGTTAAACATTTCATGCATCATTTATATTATAAGAGTTATAATATATAGTTTGCATGATAGGTTATATTATAAGAGTTATAATGTAATTAAATGCATGTTTTAATTTAATTAATATAAGTGTTATATTTTTTAGATTAAAGTATGCTCATGCATTTATATTCATGTGATGAATTATTTTGTTATAGTATAAAGTTCTTCATGTGATGAATGATCAAGCACTATAACATAGAAATGCATGTAACCTAAGTTAATTATTAGTTTAAAGTGTTTAGAACTTGAATAATTAGACTTAGGTTTTCTAGTTCTAATAAGATTAGAATTAGGAAATCAAAGTATAGTCTTTAAATGGTGACTGATTAGTAACTCTGTCTAAGGAAGGTTTTGTATAAGGCTGGGGTATTTAAGTTGACGCTTGTGGAACACCCCTACCTTGAAACCGACCTGGGAGTGAATTCGGTCCGGAGATTCTTTGATTATACTTATCGTGAGTGTCGTTAATTAAAAGTGTTTTAATTTACTCACATAGACCTAAGTAATAATGTGATTATAAACATAGGCTAAATACCATATAAGAGTTATATTGGTAGACTTAGGTACATTTTAGCCGGTTTATCTAGGTAAATCCTGAAATTTATAAAGTGCTGAGTGGGAGGAAATATAGTGTATGAGATACATTTAATTTCCAACCACAAATGTCCATTAAGTCTGCACCGTGAGATCCATACTCGACCTCGTGGCGCAAATGGGAGCGTTCCCCTTCGAATGGTATTTGTATGGATCAATATCAAAGTGGATGGAGAGAGTACTTATAGTGAGTGGGAGCGGGACCTGTGAAAACGGGACCCACGGTCTCTTCTTTTGATTCACACCGTGAGACCCCTATAATTCGCCTGCTAGTTTGGCCTGGACCAGACAAACCCTTAGGAGGGCCTTGATCATGGGAGTCGGAACACCGTAAATTCCCGAAAGGGATATAGTTTTCTTGTTGGTTTTCCTTCGTGGTTCACCCTTCGGTGGCTATTATTTGGACGAATACTTGGAAACTTAAAGATTGACGGTGACACTCACGGAATTCGTTAAATGTTAATGAATTCGACCAAATAATGGTAACTGGACGCCTAATGGAATAAGAGTTATTCTGGGATTAGGGTCTGGTCGAGAAAGTCTAGTCCTAGAGGATGAGTGTTCTTGTTCACCCTTCGGTGGCGGTCATTCTAAACCTTTAGGATATCATTTCAATTTTTAAATGACCTAGGGATCATAGGATTAAATTTTGCTAAAACTTGATTGGTTTTCAAAAGTTTATGTGAGACTGACACAAAAATTATTTGATTTTTTCAGCTAAAATTATGTCGAGCTCAATAATAGCTTTGCTACCTTCCAACAAATTAGTGGGAGATAACTTCCAAACATGGAAGAATAATATTAACACGATTCTAGTAACTGAAGACCTGAAGTTCGTGCTTACTGAGGAGTGTCCTCAGTTGCCGAGCTCGATGGATCAGGGCGAATGAAAAGGCCAAGGTCTACATCATTGCTAGCTTATCTGAAGTGTTGGCAAAGAAGCATGAGTTGATGGTCACCGCTAAGGAGATCATGGATTCGTTGCAGGACATGTTTGGACAACAGTCCTTTCAGGTCAGACACAATTCACTCAAACATGTCTTCAACGCACGGATGAAAGAAAGGTCGTCTGCCCGTCAACATTTTCTAGACATGATGACCCACTTTAATCTGACAGAGATGAACAGGGCTTCGATCGACGAGTCGAGCAAGGCCAACTTTATACAGGAGACTCTTCCGAAGAGTTTCCTTCAGTTTCGTAGCAACGCTGTTATGAACAAGATTAGCTACACTCTAACTACCCTCCTCAATGAGCTACAAAATTTTCAGTCCTTGATGAGGATCAGGGCACCGAAATCTGAGGCAAATGTTGCCTATAGGTTTTATCACAGGGATTCGACCTCTTGGACTAAACCTATTGCTCCTTCTCACCCGAAAGGGAAGAAGAAGAAGATGAAGAGGGTAAAGTCGATCGAGTTTGCCCTGAAAGGGCAAGAAGGTCAAGGAAGTTGCAGAAAAAGGAAAGTGTTTCCACTGCAATGGGGATGGTCACTGGAAGAGAAATTGTCCCAAGTTCCTTGCCGAGAGGAAGAATCAAGGTAAATGCGATTTACTGGTTACTGAAACATGTTTAGTGGAGAGTAGTGACTCTGCCTGGATTTTAGATTCGGGCGCCACTAACCACATTTGTTCTTCTTTTCAGAGAATTGATTCCTGGCAGCCGCTGCGAGAGGGTGAGGTGACTCTACGGGTTGGATCCGGGGAGATAGTCTCTGCTGCAGCGATCGTCAAAGTGAAGCTCTATTTTGGCCTGAATTTTTTATTGTTGGACAATATGTATATAGTCCCAGGGTTTACTAGAAACCTTGTTTCTATTTCCTGTCTCATTAACATTGTATTTCAATTTCCTTTGATTCTAATAAAGCGTTTATTTCTTTCAAAGGCAATTTGATTTGTTCAGCTTCACTTGAGTCTAACTTGTATGTTTTAAAGCTAAATTTGGTCAAAAGCGTTTTGAATACTGAATTGTTTAAAACTGCAGAAACGCGAACTAAGAGAGTTAAGGTTTCTCCTAAAGAAAATGCTCATCTTTGGCATCTAAGGTTAGACCACATTAATCTCAATCGGATTGAGAGACTAGTGAAGAGTGGACTTCTAAGTCAGTTAGAAGAAAACTCTTTACCGGTGTGTGAATCATGCCTTGAAGGCAAAATGACCAAACATCTTTTTAGTGGAAAAGGATATAGAGTGTAAACCCAATCTCTTTGGAACTTCCTTATTAAGAAACAACAAAAAGAAAGAAGAAATGAATGTTTAAAACTTGGTTTTTCATGTTTTAAAAAGAAAAGAAATGAAGTGAAAGACAAAAGGAAAACAAGGAAGAAAAGTTTAAACCATTTTGGTTTGGATTGCTTTAAAGACAAAAGAAGAAAAGGAAATGAAACAAATGTTTAATATAGTAAGTTTTGTTTTGTTAAGAAAAGAAAAGAAAAGAAAAGAAAGAAAGGGATAAAGGAAAGGAAAAAGAAAAAGCAAAAGGGGAAAAAGACAAATTTGTCTTTTCCTCCACCGTTTGCTTTTTCAAAAGGCTTTATCTTCTCAATTTTCTTTTTCATTTACCAAAACCAAAGGTGAAGCTTCGTGGGAGAAGGAAAAAGGAAGAAGAAGGAAGCCATTTTCGTTATTTTGGAGCTGGAGTTGCAGAAGAAAGGAGAAGAACTCAAGGGAATTATTATTGCAGCAAGGTGATCAACTCAGACCAGTTCTAATATTTTGGTCTTTTCGAGCTCAACAAGAAGAGGTAAGAGTTGAGGTTTTGATACATGAAATTTAACTCAATTTGGAACAAATTTCGTGAAGGAAGCTCGAGCTAATAGTGAAGTTAACTTACTGTTTTGTTAAGAGGAAGACAGAAGACAGAATTTGCTATCAAATCTGGGAAGTCTCTGATGTTTTGGTTGTTTTGATCTGTATACTTGGAGTTAGAAGCTCTAATTTGTATGGTTCGAAAGCTTATTGAATTTCTTACAACTTTCATGAAGAAATCGTGAGTAGAAAATGTCTAGAAGATGTTTTAAATATCAGGTTAAATTTGTTGTGCAGCAGGAAATCCGAATCTGGAAACAACAGAAGTCTGTTTTGAGAAAAGTAGCATTCGAGGTATTTCTGAACAAATACGTTTGGAATTTCAATTTCATGTCTTCATATAATTTTTAGAGGGTTCCAAAAGGAAGAGTTTGGTATAAATTACATTATTTTTGGATAAGTAATGAAGAAGTTATGGCTGTCTGAAAACAGGGCAGAAAATCTGAAAATGCTGGAAATTTGAAAGTGTGTTTTCTTGCAAGTTTTAAGGTAAAAAATCATGAGCTCGAGGTTCTTATGGTTGAGTTGGTTTGTTTGACAGGCCAAGAGCAAATAGGTCAAGTTTACAAGCCAAGGTTCTAATTCTAATACTGTGAGTGACTCTATCTTAGAACTATGCTTGACCTATGTTTTTCGTCAAGAACATAAGTGTTGATAATTACATCCTGTTTGAACTAGTTATGTATGGCTTCATAGAGTTTTCTAACATAAAGTTTATGATGGAACCTAAGCATGCTTTGAATTAGTTGTAACTATAAATCCAAGTATGGAAACTAAATTATGAAAGTATGCTTTCCTTTAGAGAATGTTTTGTGTAAATCCACTTGGGAACATGTTTAGATGATAATGTGAAAATGTCAAGAAATTGTTGTATGTGTTATAAAGACATGATTTCCATGGTACACAAATTATGCCCTTGTTTGTGGTTAACCCCTAATACTGAAGGACATTCGAGAAGGTACTTAGGGGGGGAATGAATCATGATATCCCGATACTGAAGGACTATGAGAAAGTATTCGGGTAGTAAATGGTTTTACCTTAATACTGAAGGACAATGAGAAGGTATTCGGGTAGTAAATGGTTTTACCTTAATACTAAAGGACATAGAGAAGGTATTAGGGAAAACCAAACGACCAAAGGTATTCCACGTGCTCGTGAGAGAGAGAGAGGTATGAACCTTATTGGTATAAATGTAACTCTACCACCTCTATGATTCGAATGTGGTATCTTGTCATATGTTTTACTGTTATGAGCTTCTATATTATTGATCTATCTACCCTCTATATGATAGTACATTTCGAGTTGTGTGCTATGCATAAGTGATGACTTAAACCTGTAAATTGGAAGCATGGTTTGTTTGTGTTTACAAACAGATGTTAAGCTATTTACTACTTATAATCTGCCATTATTATGATTCACCTGTGAGCTTGTAATGTTTTAAAGATAGACACTCATTGAGCTTTTTAGCTCATTCTTTCAATGTTTTCAAACCTTTTCAGGTAGAGATCGAGCTCACAGTACTGACATCCCGCCATAGTCTGCTGGTAGTTTCATAAGTTGATAGTTTGTACGTGGCTGGTGTTGTATAGCAAGTCGTTATGTAGTTATAGTTGTTTGTGCATAATAGATTGTATAAACAGTGGGTTGGCATGTTCTGAGTTGTGATGTTATTGCTCGTTTAAGTTTTTAAATGAGAGACTTAAGAAATGTTTCTCTCTATGTATGGTAGTTATCAAGTTTCCGCTGTGTTATGTTTAAGTTTACCATATACGAGCATAGTATGTTTATCAGGTAGAATAGGGTTATCAGGTATTGTTAAGAGGTGAGCAATGTCTGTTGTCTTCATGCCTCTTTCCGGGCTAAGTTAGTAGGTGGTTCGGGAGGGGGTGTGACATAGAGCCAAGGAGCCCCTTGAGCTTATACATTTTGACCTCTGTGGTCCGATGAGTGTTAAAGCACGAGGTGGTTACGAATACTTCGTTTCTTTCATTGATGATTATTCGAGGTATGGGTATATTTACCTAATGCATAGGAAGTCTGAAACTCTTGAAAAGTTCAAGGAGTATAAGACTGAGGTTGAGAACCTGTTATGTAAAACGATAAAAACACTTCGATCGGATCGAGGTGGAGAGTATATGGATACTGAATTCTAGGACTATATGATAGAACACGGAATTACGTCCCAACTCTCAGCACCTGGTATGCCACAGCAGAATGGTGTATCGGAGAGAAGAAACACAACCCTGTTGGACATGGTTCGGTCGATGATGAGCTATGCTCGTCTCCCTGATTCCTTTTGGGGTTACGCAGTGGAGACTGCAGTGTATATTTTGAACAACGTTTCGTCGAATAGTGTTTGTGAAACACCTTTCGAACTCTTGAATGGACGTAAAGGAAGTTTACACCATTTAAGAATTTTGGGATGCCCGACCCACGTGTTGGTGTCAAATTCGAAGAAGTTGGAACCCCGTTCAAAATTGTGCTTATTCGTAGGTTACTCAAAAGAGACCAGAGTTGGTCTGTTTTACGATCCTAAGGATAATAGGGTGCTTGTGTCGACAAACGCCACTTTCCTTGAGGAAGACCACATCAGGGATAATTTGCCTAAAAGCAAAATCGTGTTAAACGAAATGGACAGTACATCAGCAAGGATTGTTGATGGGGCTAGTACGTCAACAAGTGTTGTTGATCCTAGCACGTCAAGTCAAGTTCGTTCCCAAGAGTTGGGAATGCCTCGACGTAGTTGGAGGATTGTGAGACAGCTTGAACGTTACATGAGTTTAGCTGAAACCCAAGTCGTCAATCCTGATGATGACTGTGCGGATCCATTGACCTATGATCAGGCTATGACTGATGTTGACAAGGACGAATGGATAAAAGCTATGGACCAGGAAATGGAGTCGATGTACTTCATTTCTGTCTGGGAGCTTGTGGATCAACCGGATGGGGTAAAACTTATTGGTTGTAAATGGATCTACAAGCGTAAACGTGGCGTAGATGGGAAGGTGCAGACCTTCAAAGCACGACTAGTGGCAAAGGATTTTACCTAGGTTGAAGGTGTTGACTATGAGAAAACCTTTTCATCTATTGCAATGGTAAAGTCGATTAGGATCCTTCTGGCCATTGCCGCGTATTATGACTCCGAGGTATAGTAGATGGATGTCAAAACCGCCTTTCTCAATGGCAACCTTGACGAAACCATCTGCATGGACTAGCCCAAAGGGTTCATTGCCCAAGGCCAAGAGCAAAAGGTTTGTCGGCTTCATAGGTCTATTTATGGACTGAAACAAGCCTCGAGGTCTTGGAATATAAGGTTTGATGAGGCAATCAAATCTTATGGCTTTGATCAGAATGTTGACGAGCCTTGAGTTTACAAGAAAATCATCGACAAAACTGTCGCATTTCTGATATTATACGTGGATGATATTCTTCTCATTGGGAATGAGGTAGAATTTCTTACTGATGTAAAGAAATGGCTAGCTTCGCAGTTCCAAATGAAAGATTTGGGAGAAGCTTAATATGTTCTAGGTATCCAGTTGTCCTAACCCAAGAAGAGCGACGCTAGCCATGTCTCAAGCGTCTTATATTGACAAGATGTTGTCTAGATATAAGATGCAGAACTCCAAGAAGGGGTTGTTGTCTTTAAGGCACGGGGTTCACCTTTCTAAGGATCGGTGTCCTAAGACTCCTCAAGAGGTGTAGGATATGAGACGGATCACCTATGCTTCAGCTGTAGGGAGCCTGATGTATGCCATGTTGTGTACTTGGCCCGACATCTGTTATGCAGTAGGGATTGTCAGTAGGTATTAATCCAATCCAGCATTAGATCACTGGACAGCCGTAAAGGCAATCCTCAAGTATCTTAGGAAAACGAGAAACTACAGCTTAGTGTATGGCGGTGGGGATTTGATTCTTACAGGATACACGGATTCTGATTTTCAGACCGCTAAGGATTCGAGGAAATCCACTTCGGAGGCAACCTTCATTCTGAATGGAGGAGTTGTAGTATGGCGAAGCATCAAATAGGGATGCATCGGCGATTCCACTATGGAAGCAGAGTACGTTGCGGCTTGTGAAGCTTTAAAGGAAACTGTTTGGCTTAGGAAGTTCATGACAGATTTGGAAGTTGTTCCAAATATGAACTTGCCGATCACACTGTTATGTGACAACAGTGGTGCAGTAGCCAACTCCAGGGAGCCACAAAGCCATAAGAGAGGCAAACACATTGAGCGGAAGTATCATCTGATACGGGAGATTTGTCACCGCGGAGATGTGACAGTCACGCAGATAGTGTCGGAGCACAACGTAGCTGATCCATTTACAAAGCCCCTCACGGCTAAGGTGTTTGAGGGTCACCTAGAGAGTCTAGGTCTTCGAGTACTTCCTAACTAGGGCAAGTGGGAGATATGTAAACGAGTATTCAATGCCCTAGTTTATTGTATTACTTTATTGTAATTTATCTACATTTCAGAAATGTATTTGCTCCACTAGCTTAGTCTAAGTGGGAGTTTGTTGGGATGTTTGTCCTAATCTCGTATAGTTTGTAAATTACTATTTGAAATTAATAAAGAGTTATTCATTTCATTATTTTGTGCCTCGCATTTTATACAACTTTGACCAATAAACTAAGCTCCAGTGTCATTGAATATATGAGAGAAATAGAACTTGAACGGTGTGTAGTGGACACACAGGGAGGATCACATTAGCGTTAATGACCCGAACGGTCTACCGTATATTGATGGGGTTGGAGACTTAATCCTGGATACACTGTGGATGCGACCCCTTTGTATTAAGATACAAACGAGGTGATCTTACTCGTTCATGTGGTTGACATGCGAGTGGGGGCTCCTGTACAATGAGATTGTACAAGACCGGACTGTGAATTATTAGACCTACTGATGTAACACCGTAGACAGTAAGGACTAATAACTTCGTAGATGACCATTAGTGACTCGACCTGAATCCTGAGCGTGTTACGGACTCCTGTCTTCGGGGGTCTATCCTTTGACTAGTACGAGTGAGGGTGATGGTCACAGTTACTCGCCCAATATGCCTATCTTCTCAGGGCATCTTGTACAATGAGATTGTACGCGAGATGGAATTCACTTGTTCCCGCCTTTAGGGAAATTAGAGTGGTTGTTCCCTTAAGTGTTGTCTCCAGGGCTTGGACAACGGGCGCCCACTCTCTCACTGGCACGAGAGAGTTGTTGTGTATGGTCGGACCATAACAACGTTGTTGTTCATTAGAGGAGCAGTGGGGACTTAAGGAGCAAGTAGTAGACACATGGGTAAAACGGTAATTTGACCCAGCTGTGTCTACGAACAACCTGTGAAGGGTCGACTCATGGGCATTGGTTATATCAGCAGACACGTAATATTCTGCACTTACGAGTGTGCAGCAACGGGCTTTAGTGGAGTGTTACCGTAGCTAATGAAGGTTGATCAACCAGGTCAAAGAGTTTGATAGGTTAATCTCGGATCATTGGAGCTCTTCACTGCAGGTCCATTAGGTCCCCTCGGTTGGATCAAACTTTGTTAAAAGAAGGGTTAATGTTTTGGTGTGAATTGAAGTGTTCAATTTCACTTAAGGGCATTTATGTCATTTACATGAGATATGAATGATATAATACATAGTTTAATGTGAATGAGATTCATAATAAACTATAGGTTAGCCTAATTGTTGAATTAGGGCTAATTGGAGAAATTAATTGAGAGAAATTAAATTGAATGTGATTCAATTTAATAAATCCACAATTATACAAATATGATTTGTAAGATGAAATATGGGATATCTTATATTCTATGGTTATGCAAATATGATTTGCATAACCTATGGTTATGGTAAAATGGTAATAATGTGGAGATTTTAACTCTATCATTTTCCATTATTTAAACCTTTTGCAAGAAGGGTTTCATAGTGCATTCTCTCATTTTTTGGACTTTCACCAAAGAGAAGAGATTCAATACTCTCTCAAATTCTCTCAAATTTCTCCTCCTCCCTTCTCCAAAACAAAGAAAGTCCCACAACTTTCCTTCTTCCAAAAGAAGAACAACCCAGATTCCAAAGGGTAGTGTTCGTTCTTGATCGAGAGAAGAGTTCGAGAAGTTCGGGATCATTGGGAGCACACGAAGCGTTCGTGAATCTGGAAAGGATTTTGAAGAGGGTCTTCAACAAGTAAGTGTTCTAGTACTTGTTGTGTTTTTCTTTCCATATTTTATATGTTTAGCCTTGTTCTAAAAGTTAGAATAATTTTAACAAAAACGAGTAGCATAACGATACCACGACGATTTGATCGTCTTCCGCTGCGCTGGGATTCTCATTCCCTTCACGTTACACTTAGGAAAAGTTTTAAACTGCTTGCTGAAGTGTTTATGTTTGAATGTTTCCTGTGATTACTAGAATTATTCTTACATCTTTGAGGCTTGAATCAAATGTATGTATAAGAACAATCCGATGGTTAATTCTGTTTTTGCTCGGGACTACCAAAAGTTTAAGTTTAGGGGTGTTTGATAGCACACAAAATATGTTATCCTTAGGCTTAATTATTGCTAGTTTTGTAATGATTTCAGAGCTTTTACGTGTTTAAATTACTCAATTTCAGGTTAAGAGCACAAACAAGACAATTGGAGACATTTTCGATCACTCGGGATTGAAACGAGGCTATTTGGAGCTTAAAATAACATCAATTGGAAGTGAAAGGACCAAACCAAGCTTGAAGACCAGAGGTGACGGCGTTGCAATTGCAACGCCATGCAGAGCATTGCAACGCCGAACGTGCAGCCATGGAGCATTGAAAAGCACTACCGATAGTGTTGCAACGCTGCTTTGCAGCGTCGCAACGCTATCTCGATAAGAAAGCACACTTGAAGAACCGCACAGAGGGCGTTGAACGATGCCTTGCAGCGTCGCAACGCCACTTCGATAAGAGGCGCGCACGTTAGGGTAGCAGCGTTGCAACGCTGACATCGAGACATTCCATATATGACAGCCGCCTAGGGTACAGCGTTGCAAAGCTGTACCGTTGAAACATATAAATATATCCTTACATTCTCTTGCAAAGGGTGCAGAATTTGGTAGACTTTTGACCCTATTTTCGAAACACACTTTGTAAGAAGAGAGAAAAAAGTGTTCTTGGGAGCCAAAGCATCCGTGGAGGTTCGAGATCGAAGGAGGGAGCTCAAAGACGAAGGACCAGCATTGACACATAAGTTTAATTTCCTTTTTTTTTTCAGATTGTAATACCGTTTTAAGATGTTCCCTACATGTTAGCTTGGTTTTCATGTGATTTAGAGTAGCTAAATGTTGTAGTTAGGATTTGTTTTGCTTGTTAAGACTCAATTGCTATGTATTGAAGCATGTTTTGTTCTTTTTTTTGGCAAGTCGTTCTTAAATTCTTAATTTTGTTGGTTTAAGTGGACTCGAGAGATAAAACTTGAATTAGATCAAAGTTGTCAAAACCCTTAGGGATCTGGCATGAGAATGACCTAGAAACCTAAGGGAAACACATAAAGAAGTTGGTTAATGTCGTGCATGTCGTAGGTTCATATGAAGACTATGGAGTTTATTGCATGTGCGAGGCTCACTAAGAATCGAGAGGTTTTCTTGAGTATTTTACTTCTTGTTTATAACTTCATCTCTTGGTTCAATGCATGTGTTAGTTAGGTTATTAACTTGTAAAATCACTTTCCTCAAATCTATCAATTTGTGTCTCCACATGTTAGTTTGTTGTTAGTTTTACTTTCAATCACCTATCCATGTGTTTTTACTTTAGCTAAAATTTAGAATTAGTATCTTAGTAATTAGTTAATTTAGAAACCCATTCCCGAGGACGATACTTGGACTCTTAAATCACTATACTAAAACTTGACCCGTACACTGCGGTATTGCATTATCATAATTTTACGCAACAGCAACCTTTTCCAGTAAAAGGTCGCTTAGTCATTTTACCTTCCAAGCATGATTCGCAAGGAGGTAAAGAATCATCATCTAACTTGTTTAGAAGTCCATTCTTAGAGAGTCTCTCAATCTGGTTGAGATTAATGACCAAGTCTAAGATGCCATAGATAGGTATTATTTTGAAAAATTATTTGCCTTTTACTTTGAGTTTTAGCAGTCTTAAACATCTCATGATTCAAAATTGCTTTAGTTCGATTCGGTTTAAGTACATATAAGTCGTTTTCTAACTTAGCACAACAAATATTGACACCTTTCTTCAAAATGAACGCTTCATTGAAAGAAAAAGTAATACAATAGCTAAGTTCAATTAAACAAGAGATAGAAATTAAGTTCCTCTTAATTTTAGGAACTATATACAGATTTTCTAAAAATAAAAAACTATCTCTAAAAAACGGCTTGGCATCTCCCACTGCACGAGCTGAGGTGACGTCTCCCATTCCGACCCTGAACGTCATCTCACCCTGTTCGAGCTCCTTGAAAGAACTAGTTTCCTCAAACGAAGAACAAACGTGATTAGTGGCTCCTGAATCAAGTATCCAGGTAAAATCATCATTTTCCACTAAGCAAGTTTCAAGAACAAGTAAATCTAATTTACCGTTCTTCTCTTTAAGCTCAACAAGGTATTTTGGGCAGTTTCGCTTCCAGTGCCCATCCACGTTGCAGTGGAAACACTTTCCTTTGTCTGCAACCTTGGCTTTTCCCTTGCCTTTATCAGCAACAAGTGCCTTCCCTTTCCCTCCTATCTTCTTCTTTTGGGTTTTCTTAAGCTCAGAAGATGAACTACAGGACTTAGTCCAAAAGGAGGAACCCTTCTGGAACCTTCTGGAATGGGCAAACAGATTTGACTCTCCATCAGCCTGTCCCTTATTCTTCATAAGAGTCTGGAAAAGTTGGAGTTCATTAAGGAGAGTAGTCAGGTTATACTCTATCTTGTTCATCACCGCATTGTTGCGGAATTGCAGGAAACTCTTCGGAAGAGATTCCAGGATGAACGAGACCTGACTTTGCTCGTCAATGACCGGGCCGTTCATCTCAGCCACGTTGAAGTGGACCATCAGATCGAGAACATATTCTCTCACCGACAACCCCTCCTTCATACGGGAATTATAAACGTATTTGAGGGATTCGTGCCGAAGTTGTCCAGACGGTTGTCCAAACATATCCTGCAACAAACTCATGATCTCACGAGCTTAGACCATGCCCTCGTGCTTTTTGGTTAGAACTTCAGAAACACTAGCAAAAATGTAGACCTTTGCCTTATCATTAGCCTTGATCCAGCGGTCATACGTCTCCTTAACAGATTGAGGAGCGTTTCGAGCAGGGACCTGAGGACATGCCTCAGTCAGTACAAACCGAAGGTCGTCAACAACAAGAATCGTATTCGGGTTGGATTTCCACGTAGTAAAGTTTTCACCAATTAAACGATCGCTTTTCAGTAAGGTTATAATTGAGGACGACATGCTGAAATTCCAAAATAGTTCTAATTAGTTATGCTTTTAACCCATCATAAACCAATCAAAATTTACAAAATTTTTAAATAACCCTAGTGTTTAAACTAAACCCAATGTTTAAATTAAACCTTTAATTTTGCAACGATACTTCAAAGGTTTAGAACAAAAGCCACCGTCGGGTGGTCAGTCATTCCTCCCTTGAATTGAGACTTTCTCAGCCAATTCTCACTACCAGAACATCTCATGTCCCAATGGTCCTTAGCTACCGTTTGTTTGGTCAAGGACTTGTTAACTAGCTTACCTTATCCCGTAAATGTGACCATACTATTTTCAGATCAAATAGGTCTGAGCCAATAGGCTACTATTAAGAAAGACAACTGTTGGCAAATTACCTAAGAGACCCTATCCATTTCTGGAGTTCGCGGTGTTCTGATCCCTATAGTCAGGCCCTCTGTAGGGTTTGGTTGTTCTAGGACAACCTAGCAAGCGGACTATAGAAATCTCACGGTGTGACCAAATGGAGGAGACCGTAGCCGTGAATAAACATTTTAATTACCTAGATATAAAAAAGAACTAAGGTTAATTCAACTCAAGCTCCGGGTCAGTTCCCAGGTAGGAGGTGTTCCGTTAGCCGTGAGCTTAAGTACCCCCAACCTTAGACAGAACTTCACCAGTAGAGTTCCCTTATAACCAAAGTTCTAATGTCCTACAATATTTTAAACTATTTAAAATACTATGTAAGACTAACTTCTAATCATATTAGAAATTAAAAACTTAGGTCTAAATTAATTTTAAAAAATTTAAAATTAATTTAATTTTATCCAAGTTCCTATGTTTGCATGCAATTCTTTGTTATAGGTTATGGTTTCTAAAACCCCTTTAATTTATAACACTTATAAATTTTAATAATTAACCTATGACAACGAACTATATTATAAAACCAACAATTATTTTCAAATTGGAATTATAAAAATTATTCAACTAATTGAATAATTAAATTACTTAAATAAAATAACAATTATTTTAAACTAAGTAATTTCATGCTCCATGCAACTTATTTTCCACATTTATTTAGTTACAACAATTATAAATAAATACTTATGAAAAGTAAATTAAATCATGCATTTCTACCATATTTATATAATAATTATACAAATGAAATGCATGAACATGCTTATCCTATGGTGGGAAATATTCTAAATGACATTCATAAAGAAAAATAGTTGTAAAATCGGAATAATTTGGCCCCTAAAGTGGAAAAATAATAAAATTTTTCTAATTTTATTATAAAACCCGGTCCAATACTCCTTCATATTTCGCATCATGGCGTTGCAACGCTGATGGGAGCGTTGCAAAGTCAACTTTGTCCGCGCGCGCGCCTGCTATCGGGTAGCGTTGCAACGCTGCTGACCCCTGGAGAACCCGCGTCGATAGGGAGGCATGGCGTTGCGACGCCGTTCCTCAGCGTTGCAACGCTGCTGGTAGCGTTGCAACGTTGTTGCTTCGGCAGCAGCTTTCTCCTTCGAACACAGCAGCTTCAAACATGAAAATCTCCCTCGATACTCATCCGAATTGCACGAAACTGGTCCCGAACAACTCTTAACTCGATTACAGACTCGATAATGCACTTAATTACCCAAAAACACAAGGGCCTCTATATTTAAATTGATCAAATCAATAGAAAACTAAGGCCAAATATTCCTAAACAATTTTACAGCAAACCAAATGCAATTCCCACCTAATTCAATGCAATTTTGTTTCAATCAAAACAAATCAAGCTTGGCTCTGATACCAATTGATGGAGATCTAATCCCCTTGAGCAGCGGAAATGGAGTAAACATGCAAACATACTGTGTAAACTAAAGTTAACTAAAAGAGAATTCATAATTACCTTTATAGTTTTCCTCAACAACAACTCCTTGCTCCTTTTGCAGCAACACAGCAAACAAGAACATTTCTCTGTTTTTCTCCAACAGGACAACACCAGTAAGAAAACCTCCTATCCTCTTAGTACTCACTTAGACCATCTTTGGTGGGAAGGAATTCCAACAATTGGAGAATTTTGGGAATTGAGAGAGAAAGAGAAATTTTTAGAGAGAGTTTTCTCAGAAAGATTGATCAATCGATACATTGCTTCATCTCTGCCAATTGGAGAAGAAGCCCATCAAAGGGAAAACTTCCCCCACTCCCTATCGATGGGGAGTTGGAGGGAAGTGGGGAACGTTTGACACGTTTCCCTTTTTTAGTTTATTTAATTAATAATTAATCATATTAATTATTAATAAATCAATTAGATCTCATTAAATTAAATTAAATTAAATATCATATATTTAATTTAGATTAAATCACATATAATCAATTTTTCCTCTAACCTATAGTTTTAATGCACATCTTATGCACATTATTATAACCTATAGTTTTAAAATATGAATCACATTCACATTTAAATTTAACATTTGAACTCTTTCAAATATTTAATTCACTCATATAATTTAATATGGATCATATCCACATTAAATTTATAATATATAGTTTCAAAACTATATATTATATCTGTATCTATATACATTAAATTTATTCCCTAATGAATTTGAACATTTCAAATTCAAACGATCTAAGAACCCTTTACGAGCTAGAAGGTGGACCTAATGGACCAACTGATCAGAAGCTCCAACGATACGAGATTGATCGGTTAATCTCATTAACCTCCTAATCAACATTTGTTAACTGTAGAAACACTCCACTAAAGTCCCGCAGCTGCACTCTTCTCACTGCAGATATATTTCTGTGTCCACGGATGTTGACCAATAACATCAAGTCAATCCTTCACGAATGTTCGTAACACCAGCCGGGTCAAATTATCGTTTTACCCCTGGGCTACATCTTGTACCTTAAATACCAGTGCTCATCTAATGAACAATTTGTTTGTGGTCCTACCAACAAACAGAGTCCCTCTCAGGCCAATGAGAGGGTCGGGCCCTTTGTTCAAGTCCCGGAGACACCACTTAAGGGAACATTCCTCTACTTACCCTAGTAGGCGGGAAGTAGTGATTCCATCTTACTAGGCTAAGTCCCCAGTTGCTCACTCGGTCTTGTCCCTAAGAAGGTAGGCATATTGAGTCGGCGAATCTGACCACTCTCACCCATACTAGTCAAAGGACAATCCCTCGAGAAGTTCGTAACCTGCTCAGGATTGAGATCAAGTTGCCTAGGTCATCCAAGTGAAATAGAAACCTAACTAGTCAATGAAGTTACATCAAGTGGTTACTATTTCGTGGTTCGGTCTCATGTAATCTTATTACATAGGATATCTCCCCTCACATGTCATCTACACGAACACGTTAGGATCACAGTGTTTGTATCATATACAAAGTGGGCCACATCCATAGTTTTACCAGGGTAAGGTACCCAAACCTTATCCCCTTACTATAGACCCTTTAGGCTTTATCTCGAACCGAGATTCTTTATATGTACGCTACATTCAGTTAAAGATACATTTAACAACCTTGGGTGTTTAGTTTATTGGATTTAGGGTTAAAACAAAGGTAATATCGTAAATAACGAATAATAACACTTTAGTGAAGTAATAAAAATTTATTACAATAATTAGAACAAAAAATTACAAACTACGAGTTTTAGGGCACAAACCCCAACAGAGTGGACTTCTAAGTCAGTTCGAACAAAACTCTATACCGTTGTGTGAGTCATGCCTCGAAGGAAAAATGACCAAACGTTCTTTTAGTGGAAAAGGATATAGAGCCAAGGAGCCCCTTGAGCTTATACATTCTGACCTTTGTGGTCCGATAATGTTAAAGCATAAGGAGGTTAGGAATACTTCGTATCTTTCATAAATGACTATTCGAGGTATGGGTATATTTACCTAATGCATAGGAAGTCTGAAACTCTTGAAAAGTTCAAGGAGTACAAGACAGAGGTTGAGAACCTATTAGGTAAAACCATAAAAACACTTCGATCGAATGGAGGTGGAGAGTATATGGACACAACTTGGGTTCTCGGTTGTTCTTCTTTTGGAAGAAGGAAGATGGTGGGATCTTCTTTGTTTTGGTAGGGAGGAGAAGAAATTTGAGAGAGAATTGAAAGAAGAGAGAATCTTCTTTTGGTGAAAATTCAAAAAATGAGGATTTGCTTATCCAACCCTTCTTACAAAGGGGTTTAAATAATGGAGATAGGTGGAGTTGGAATCTCCACCTATTTACTATTTTACCACAACTATAGGTTATGCAAATCATATTTTCATAACCATATATTATAAAATATCTCATATCTCATTTTACAAATCACATTTGTATAATTGTGGATTTATTACATTGAATTACATCCAATTTAATATCTCTCAATCTAATTTCTCCAATTAGCCCTAATTCAACAATTAGGCTAACTTGTAGTTTCTTATGAATCTCATTCACATTAAACTATATATTATATCATTCATATCTCATATAAATGACATAAATGCCCTTTAGTGAAATTGAACACTTCAATTCACACCAAAATAGTAACCCTTCTTTTAACCCAGTTTGAGCCAACCGAGAGACCTAATGGACCTACAGTGACGAGCTCCATGATCCGAGATTAACCTATCGAACTCTTTGACCGGGTTAATCAACCTTCATTAGCTACGGTAACACTCCACTAAAGCAAATAGCTGCACTCCCGTCAGTGCAAGATATTACGTGTCCACTGATATAACCAATGCCCATGAGTCGACCCTTCACAGGTTGTTCGTAGACACTGTTGGGTAAAATTACCGTTTTACCCCTGTGTCTACTTCTTGTTCCTTAAGTCCCCACTGCTCCTCTAATTAACAACAACGTTGTAATGGTCCAACCATATACAACAACTCTCTTGAGCTAGTGAGAGAGTGGGCGCCCGTTGTCCAAGTCCTTGAGACAACCCTTAATGGAACAACCCCTCTAGTTTCCCTAAAGGCGGGAACGAGTGAATTCCGTCTCGTGTAGTGAAGTTCCCAGCTCCCTACTTGGTCTTGTCCCTGAGAAGATAGGCATATTGGGTGAGTAACTGTGACCACCCTCACCCGTACTAGTCAAAGGACAAACCCCATGCATGGGAGTTCGTAACACGCTCGGGATTCGTGTCGAATCACTAATGGTCATGTCACGAAGTTATTAGTCCCTTCATCACAACGGTGTTACATCAGATGGGTCTAATAATTCACGGTCCAGCTCTTGTACAATCTCATTGTACAGGATGCCCCCACTCGCATGTCAACTACATGAACGAGTCAGATCACCTCGTTTGTATCTTAATACAAAGCGGGTCGCATCCACAGCTTATCAAGGATTAGGTCTCCAACCCCATCCATATACTGTAGACCGTTCGGGTCATTTACTTAAACCTGATCCCCCTGTGTGTCCACTACACACCGTTCAAGTTCTAGTTCTCTCATATATTCAATGACCCTGGAGCTTAGTTTATTGGTCAAAGTTTGTATAAAAAGCGAGACACAGAAGGGTGAAATGAATATCTCTTTATTAATTTCAAATGTATATTTACCAACAGAAACGAGATTAGGACAAACATCCCAACAAACTCGCACTTGGACTAAGCTAGTGGAGGAAATATATTTATGAAATTTACATAAATTACGATGAAGTAATACAATAAACTAGGGCTTTGAATACTCGTTTACATATTTCCCACTTGCACTAGTTAGGAAGTACTCGAAGACCTAGACTCTCTAGGTGACCCTCAAACACCTTAGCCGTGAGGGGTTTTGTAAATGGATCAACTACGTTGTGCTCCGACGCTATCTACGTGACTGTCACGTCGCCGTGGTGCACAATCTCCCGTATCAGGTGATACTTCCGCTCAATGTGTTTGCCTCTCTTATGGCTCCGAGGCTCCCTGGAGTTGGCTACTGCACCACTGTTGTCACAAAACAGAGTGATCGACAAGTTCATACTTGGAACAACTTCCAAATCTGTTATGAACTTCATAAGCCAAACAACTTCCTTTGCAGCTTCACAAGCCGCAACGTACTCTGCTTCCATAGTGGAATCGGCGATGCATCCCTGTTTGATGCTTCGCCATACTACAACTCCTCCATTCAGAATGAAGGTTGACCCCCAAGTGGATTTCCTAGAATCCTTATCTGTCTGAAAGTCAGAATCCGGGTATCCTGTAAGGATCAAATCCCCACCACCATACACGAAGCTGTAGTTCCTCGTTCTCCTAAGATACTTGGGGATTTTCTTTACGGTTGTCCAGTGATCTAATCCTGGATTGGATTGATACCTATTGACTATCCCTACTGCATAACAGATGTTGGGCCTAGTACACAACATGGCATACATAAGACTCCCTACAGCAGAAGCATAGGGGATGCGTCTCATATCCTCAACCTCTTGAGGAGTCTTAGGACACTGATCCTTAGACAGGTGAACTCAGATCCTGAAAGGCAGAAAGCCCTTCTTGGAGTTCTACATCTTATATTTTGACAACATCTTGTCACTATAAGAGGCTTGAGACATGGCTAGCATTCTGTGCTTCCGGTTTCGGACAATCTCGATACATAGAACATACTAACCTTCTCCCAAATCTTTCATTTGGGATTACGAAGCTAGCCATTTCTTTACGTTAGTATGAAATCCTACCTCATTCCCAATGAGAAGGATATCATCCACGTATAATATTAGAAATGCGACAGTTTTGTCGACGATTTTCTTGTAGACACAAGGCTCGTCAACATTCTGACCAAAGCCATAAGATTTGATTGCCTCATCAAACCTTATATTCCAAGACCTTGAGGCTTGTTTCAGTCCATAAATAGACCTATGAAGCCGGAAAACCTTTTGCTCATGGCCTTGGGTTATGAACCCTTAGGGATGGTCCATGTAGATGGTTTCGTCAAGGTTGCCATTCAGAAAGGCGGTCTTGACATCCATCTGCCATACCTCATAGTCATAATACGCGGCAATGGCCAAAAGGATCGTGATCGACTTTACCATGGCAACAAGTGAAAAGGTTTCCTCATAGTCAACCCCTTCGACCTGGGTGAAACCCTTTGCCACTAGTCGTGCTTTGAAGGTCTGCACCTTCCCATCTACACCACGTTTACGCTTGTAGATCCATTTGCAACCTATAGGTTTGACCCCATCAGGTTGATCCACAAGCTCCCAGACAGAATTGAAGTACATCGACTCTATTTCCTGGTCCATAACTTTAATCCATTCGTCCTTGTCAATATCAGCCATCGCCTGATCATAAGTCAATGGATCCTCTCAGTCATCATTAGGATTGACGACTTGGGTTTCAGCTAAACCCATGTAACGTTCAGGCTGTCTCACAGCCCTCCCACTACGTCGAGGCATTCCCAACTCTTGGGAACGGACTTGACTTGACATGCTAGGATTAACAACACTTGTTGACGTACTAGCCCCATCAGCAACTCTTGCTGATGTAGTGTCCATTTCATTCAACACGATTTTGCTTCTAGGCAAATGATCCCTGATGTGGTCTTCCTCAAAGAAAGTGGCATTTGTCGACACAAGCACCCTATTTTCCTTAGGATCGTAAAATAGACCACCTCTGGTCTCTTTTGGGTAACCTACGAATAGGCATAATTTTGAACGGGGTTCCAGCTTCTTCGGGTTTGACACCAACACGTGGGTCCATCCCCAAATTCTGAAATGGTGTAAATTTCCTTTACGGCCATTCCAGAGTTCGAAAGGTGTTTCACAAACACTCTTCGACAGAACGTTGTTCAAAATATACACCGCAGTCTCCACTGCGTAACCCCAAAAGAAATCAGGGAGACGAGCATAGCTCATCATCGACCAAACCATGTCCAACAGGGTTCTGTTTCTCCTCTCCTATACACCATTCTGCTGTGGCATACCAGGTGCTGAGAGTTGGGACGTAATTCCATGTTCTATCATATAGTCCTGGAATTTTGTGTCTATATACTCTCCACCTCGATCCGATCGAAGTGTCTTTATGGTTTTACCTAACAGGTTCTCAACCTCAGTCTTGTACTCCTTGAACTTTTCAAGAGTTTCAGACTTCCTATGCATTAGGTAAAGATACCCATACCTCGAATAATCATCTATGAAAGATACGAAGTATTCATAACTACCTCGTGCTTTAACACTCATCGGACCACAAAGGTCATAATGTATAAGCTCAAGGGGCTCTTTGGCTTTATATACTTTTCCACTAAAAGAACGTTTGGTCATTTTACCTTCGAGGCATGACTCACACACCGGTAAAGAGTTTTCCTCACACCGGTAAAGAGTTTTCCTCACACCGGTAAAGAGTTTTCTTCCAACTGACTTAGAAGTCCACTCTTCACTAGTCTCTCAATCCGATTGAGATTAATGTGACATAACCTTAGATGCCAAAGATGGGCATTTTCTTTCTGAGAAACCTTAACTCTCTTAGTTCGCGTTTTTTCAGTTTTAAATAATTCAGTATTCAAAACACTTTTGACTGAATTTGGCTTCAAAACATACAAATTAGACTTAAGTGAAGCAGAACAAATAAGATTACCATTTCTAGAAATAAATGCTTTATTACCAGGAAAATAAACGGAAATACATTGTTCTAATAAACAGGAAATAGAAACAAGGTTTCTAGTAAACCCTGGAACTATGTACATATTGTCTAACAAAATGTAACTCCTGCCAAAATAGAGCCTCACTTTGTCGATCGCTGCAACAGAGACTATCTCCCCGGATCCAACCCGTAGAGTCACCTCACCCTCTAGCAGTTGCTGTCAGGAATCAATTCCCTGAAAAGAAGAACAAACATGGTTAGTGGCGCTCGAATCCAAAATTCAGGCAGAGTCACTACTCTCCACTAAATAAGTTTCAGTTACCAGTAAATCATATTTACCTTGATTCTTCCTCTCGGCAAGGAGCTTGGGACAGTTTCTCTTCCAGTGGTCGTCTCCATTGCAGTGGAAACACTTTCATTTTTCTGCAACCTCCTTGACCTTCTTGCCCTTTTGGGCAGCAGCTCGGTCAGCTTTACCCTTCTTCATTTTCTTCTTCTTCCCTTTCGGGTGAGAAGGAGCACATGAGTTTAGTCCTGCAGGTCGAACCTCGTGATAGGACTTGTAGGCAACATTTGCCTCAGCTTCCGGTGTCCTGATCCTCATCAAGGACTGGAAGTTCTATAGCTCATTTAGAAGGATGGTCAGAGTATAGCTAATTTTGTTCATAACAACATTGTTACGAAACTGAAGGAAACTCTTCGAAAGAGTCTCCAAAATAAAGCTGACTTGGCTTGACTCGTCGATCGAAGCTCCATTCATCTCCCCCAGATTAAAGTGGGTTATCATGTCTAGAACGTGTTCTCGGACAGACGTCCCTTCTTTCATCCGGGCGTTGAAGAAGTGTTTGAGCGAATCGTGCCTGACCTGAAAGGACTGTTGTCCAAACATGTCTTGCAACGACTCCATGATCTCCTTAGCGGTGATCATCAACTCGTGCATCTTTGCCAATACTTCAGACAAGCTGGCAATGATATAAACCTTGGCCTTTTCATTAGCCCTGGTCCATCGATCGTAAGCATCATGAACACTTCGTGATGCAGTCGAGGTCGACAACTGAGGACACTCCTCAATAAGCACGAACTTCAGGTCCTCAGTTACTAGAATCGTGTTAATATTATTCTTCCACGTTTGGAAGTTATCTCCCACTAGTTTGTCGGAAGCTAGTAAAGCTATTATTGAGCTAGACATATTTTTAGCTGAAAAAATCAAATAATTTTGTGTCAGTCTCGCATAAACTTTTGAAAACCAATCAAGTTTTAGCAAAATTTAATCCTATGACCCCTAGGTCATTTAAAATTTGCAATGATATCCTAAAGGTTTAGAATGACCGCCACCGAAGGGTGAACATAAACACTCCTCCTCTCGGACGAGACTTTCTCGACCAGACCCTAATCCCAGAATAACTCTTATTCCATTAGGCGTCCAGTTACCATTATTTCGTCGAATTCATTAACACTTAACGAATTCAATGAGTGTCACCCTCAATCTTTAAGTTTCCAAGTATCCGTCCAAACAATAGGCACCGAAGGGTGAACCACGAAGGAAAACCAACAAGGAAACTATATCCCTTTCGAGAATTCACGGTGTTCCGACTCCCATGATCAAGGCCCTCCGAAGGGATTGTCTGGTCTAGGCCAAACTAGCAGGCGGATCATAGGGGGCTCACGATGTGAATCGAATGAAGAGATCGTGGGTCCCGTTTTTAAGGTCCCGCTCCCACTCACTATAAGTACTCTCTCCATCCACTTTGATATTGACCCATACAAATTCCATCCGAAGGGGAACACTCTCATTTGCGCCACGAGGCCGAGTATGGATCTCACGGTGCAGACTTAAGGAGATTTGTGATCGAAAAATTAAATGTATCTTATACACTTTATTTCCTCCCACTCAGCACTTTATAGTTTTCGGGATTGACCTAGATAAACAAGCTAAAATTTACCTAAGTCTACCAATATAACTCTTATATGGTATTTAGCCTAAGTTTATAATCACATTATTACTTAGGTCTATGTGAGTAAATTAATCAACTTTTAATTAACGACACTCACGAAAAATATAATCTAAGAATCTTCGGACTGAATTCACTCCCAGGTTGGTTTCCAGGTAGGGGTTTTCTGCAAGCGCAACTTAAATATCCCAGCCTTAGACAAAACTTTCCTTAGACAGAGTTACTAATCAGTCACCATTCAAAGATTACATTTTGATTTCCTAATTCTAATCTTATTAGAACTAGAAAACCTAAATCTAATTATTCAAGTTCTAAACACTTTAAAACTAATAATTAACTTAGGTTACATGTATTTCTATGTTATAGTGCTTGATCATTCATCACATGAATAACTATATTATAACATAATAATTCATCACATGAAATTAAAATGCATGAGCATACTTTAATCTAAAAAATATAACACTTAAATTAATTAAATTAAAACATGCACTTAATTACATTATAACACGTATAATATAACCTATCATGCAAACTATATATTATAACTCTTATAATATAAATGATGCATGAAATGTTTAACCTAAGGTGGGATTTTAAATCTATATGACATACATTATGCACATAGAAATTAATTAAATCATACATCTCATGCAAAAAATAATTAAATAGCAAAAATGGATCGATTTTGGCACTCTAGGGGCATTTATTTAATTAAATAACATTAATATAACATTTATATTAATATTATTTAATAAAATAAATAAAATAAATAAAAATTACATTTTGAAAAACAAAAAAATAATAATAAATTTCGTAAAAACCGCCCACTACATCAACTTCCCACTTTCTCGTGCGCGCGCCTCGCCCAACTGCCCACTACGCTGTAGCGTTGCAACGCTGCAGCATCCAGCGTCACGCCCCGCGTGCTCCACGTCTCGGCGTTGCAACGTTGTCCTGCAGCTAGGCCTCCGACCGCATGCGCAGCGTTGAGACGCCGAAGAACAGCATCTCAACGTTGTCGACAGAACAACAAGCTCCTCTTCCTGTTCTTCGTCGATTCTTGTCCGATTCCGCTTCGATTTCTTCATATAAACTCTTTCCACGAACGACTCGGACTTATAGACTCAATTTACAAAAAAATGCCCAAAAACACGGGCCCTAACATTGATCTAATCAACATAAAATTGTAAATCTAAATTCATGCCAAAACTAAAAACATCCATTATGCAAACCAACAATTTATCTCATAAATTAAAGGCAATACCCACCTAATTTCAACGAAAAATAGTGCACAACATCAAACCAACGAGTAGCTCTGATACCAATTAAAAGGAACGAAACTCCCATGCAGCGGAAGACGATCGAATCGTTGCGTGAAGTTGTAGAACTATTATTCATTAAAACAGTCTAACACTTAGAACTATGTTAAACATGCATAAAATGGAAAGACAATACAACAAGTACTTACTTGTTGAAGACGTGTTTCGAATTTTCCTTTCCGTTCACGATCACGAACTCTTCGTGTTCTCCTCGATCTCTACGATCCCGAACTCTTCTCACGAACAAGAACACTACCACTTTGCTTCTCGGTTGTTCTTCTTTTGGAAGAAGAAAGATGGCGGGATCTTCTTTGTTTTGGTAGGGAGGAGAAGAAATTTGAGAGAGAATTGAAAGAAGAGAGAATCCTTCTTTTGGTGAAAATTTCAAAATGAGGATTTGCTTATCCAACCCTTTCTTGCAAAGGGGTTTAAATAATTGAGATTGGTGGAGTTGAAATCTCCACCTATTTACTATTTTACCACAACTATAGGTTATGCAAATCATATTTGCATAACCATATATTATAAGATATCTCATATCTCATTTTACAAATCACATTTGTATAATTTTGGATTTATTAAATTGAATCACATCCAATTTAATATCTCTCAATCTAATTTCTCCAATTAGCCCTAATTCAACAATTAGGCTAACCTGTAGTTTATTATGAATCTCATTCACATTAAACTATATGTTATATCATTCATATCTCATATAAATGACATAAATGCCCTTTAGTGAAATTGAACACTTCAATTAAACACCAAAACAGTAACCCTTCTTTTAACCCAGTTTGAGCCAACCGAGGGACCTAATGGACCTACAGTGACGAGCTCCAATGATCCGAGATTAACCTATCAAACTCTTTGACCGGGTTAATCAACCTTCATTAGCTACGGTAACACTCCACTAAAGCACGTAGCTACACTCCTGTCAGTGCAAGATATTACGTGTCCACTGATATAACCAATGCCCATGAGTCGATCCTTCACAGGTTGTTCGTAGACACTGCTGGGTCAAATTACCGTTTACCCCTATGTCTACTTCTTGCTCCTTAAGTCCCCATTGCTCCTCTAATGAACAACAACGTTGTAATGATCCAACCATATACAACAACTCTCTTGAGCCAGTGAAAGAGTGGGTGCCCGTTGTCCAAGTCCTGGAGACAACACTTAAGGGAACAACCCCTCTAGTTTTCCTAAAGGCGGGAACGAGTGAATTCCGTCTCGCGTAGTTAAGTTCCCAGGTCCCTACTTGGTCCTGTCCCTGAGAAGATAGGCATATTGGGTGAGTAACTGTGACCACCCTCACCCGTACTAGTCAAAGGACAAACCCCTACAGACAGAAGTCCATAACACACTCAGGATTCAGGTCAAGTCACTAATGGTCATGTACGAATTTATTAGTCCTTACTGTCAACGGTGTTACATCAGTAGGTCTAATAATTCACGGTCCGGTCTTGTACAAACTCATTGTACAGGATGCCCCCACTCGCATGTCAACCACATGAACGAGTCAGATCACCTCATTTGTATCTTAATACAAAGCGGGTCGCATCCACAACGTATCAAGGATTAGGTCTCCAACCCCATCCATATACTGTAGACCGTTCGGGTCATTTACTCAAACATGATCCCCCTGTGTGTCCACTACACACCGTTCAAGTTTTAGTTCTCTCATATATTCAATGACCCTGGAGCTTAGTTTATTGGTCAAAGTTTGTATAAAATGCGAGACACAAAATGGTGAAATGAATAACTCTTTATTAATTTCAAATGTATATTTACAAACAGAAACGAGATTAGGACAAACATCCCAACATATTTTGAACAACGTTCCGTCGAAGAGTGTTTGAGAAACACCTTTCGAACTCTGGAATGGGCGTAAAGGCAGTTTACACGATTTTAGAATTTGGAGACGCCCGACCTACGTGTTGGTCTCAAACTCGAAGAAATTGGAACCCCGTTTGAAATTATGCCTATTCGTAGGTTACCCAAAAGAGACTAGGGGTGGTCTATTTTTCGATCCTAAGGAAAATAGGGTGCTTGTGTCGAAAAACGCCTTTTTTCTTGAGGAAGACCACGTCAGGGATCATTTGCCTAGGAGCAAAATCGCGTTAAACGAAATGGACAGTACGTCGGCAAGAGTTGCTGATGGGGCTAGTACATCAGCAAGTGTTGTTGATCCTAGCACGTCAAGTCAAGTCTGTTCCCAAGAGTTAGGAATGCCTCGACGTAGTGGGAGGGTTGTTAGACAGCCTGAACGTTACATGGGTTTAGCTGAAACCCAAGTCGTCAATCCTGATGATGACTACGAGGATCCATTGACCTATGACCAGGCAATGGCAGATGTTGACAAGGACGAATGGATTAAAGTTATGCACCAGGAAATAGAGTCGATGTACTCCAATTCTGTCTGTGAACTTTTGGATCAATCGGATGGGGTAAAACCTATAGGTTGTAAATGGATTGGATCTACAAGCGTAAACGTGGCGTAGATGAGAAGGTGCAGACCTTCAAAGCACGACTAGTGGCAAAGGGTTGACTATGAGGAAACCTTTTTAGCTGTTGCCATGGTAAAGTCGATCAGGATCCTTCTCGCCATTGCCGCGTATTATGACTACGAGGTATGGCTGATGGATGTCAAGACCGCCTTTCTGAATGGCAACCTTGACGAAACCATCCACATGGACCAACCCAAAGGGTTCATAACCCAAGGCCAAGAGCAAAAGGTTTTCTGGCTTCGTAGGTCTATTTATGAACTGAAACAAGCCTCGAGGTCTTAGAATATAAGGTTTGATGAGGCAATCAAATCTTATGGCTTTGATCAGAATGTTGACGAATCTTGTGTCTACAAGAAAATTGTCGACAAAACTGTCGCATTTCTGATATTGTACGTGGATGATATCCTTCTCATTGGGAATGAGGTAGGATTTCTTACTAACGTAAAGAATTGGCTAGCTTCGCAATTCCAAATGAAAGATTTGAGAGAAGCTCAGTATGTTCTAGGTATCCAGATTGGCCAAATTACTTCATTGTAATTTATGTACATTTCATAAATGTATTTGCTCCACTAGCTTAGTCTAAGTGGGAGTTTGTTGTGATGTTTGTCCTAATCTCGTTCAGTTTTTAAATTACTATTTGAAATTAATAAAAAGTTATTTATTTCATCATTTTGTGTCTCGCATTTATTACAAACTTTGTCCAATAAACTAAGCTCCAGGGTCATTGAACATATGAGAGAACTAGAACTTGAACGGTGTGTAGTGGACACACAGGGAGGATCACGTTCGAGTAAATGACCCGAACGGTCTACAGTATATGGATGGGGTTGGAGACCTAATCCTTGATACGCTGTGGATGCGGCCCGCTTTGTATTAAGATACAAACGAGAAAATCTTACTCGTTCATGTGGTTGACAGGCGAGTGGGGGCATCCTGTACAATGAGATTGTACAAGACCGGACCGTGAATTATTAGACCTACTTATGTAACACCGTTAACAGTGAGGACTAATAACTTCGTAGATGACCATTAGTGACTTGACCTGAATTCTCAGCATGTTACAGACTCCTATCTGTGGGGGTTTGTCCTTTGACTAGTACGGGTGAGGGTGGTCACAGTTACTCGCCCAATATGCCTATCTTCTCAGGGACAGGACCAAGTAGGGACCTGGGAACTTAACTACGCGAGACGAAATTCACTTGTTCCTGCCTTTAGGGAAACTAGAGGGGTTCTTCCCTTAAGTGTTGTCTCTAGGGCTTGGACAACGGGCGCCCACCCTCTCATTGGCACGATAGGGTTGTTGTGTATGGTTGGACCATTACAACGTTGTTGTTCATTAGAGGAGCAGTGGGGACTTAAGGAGCAAGAAGTAGACATAGGTGTAAAATGGTAATTTGACCCAGTAGTGTCTACGAACAACCTGTGAAGGGTCGACTCATGGGCATTGGTTATATCAGTGGACACGTAACATCTTGCACTGACGGGAGTGAAGCTACGGGCTTTAGTGGAGTGTTACCGTAGCTAATGAAGGTTGATTAACCCGGTCAAAGAGTTTGATAGGTTAATCTCGGATCATTGGAGCTCGTCACTGTAGGTCCATTAGGTCCATCGGTTGGCTCAAACTGGGTTAAAATAAGGGTTACTGTTTTGGTGTGAATTGAAGTGAAATTTCACTAAAGGGCATTTGTGTCATTTATATGAGATATGAATGATATAATATATAGTTTAATGTGAATGAGATTCATAATAAACTATAGGTTAGCCTAATTGTTGAATTAGGGCTAATTAGGAGAAATTAGATTAAGAGATATTAAATTAGATGTGATTCAATTTAAAAATCCACAATATTTCAAATGTGATTTGTAATATGAGATATGAGATATCTTATAATATATGGTTATGCAAATATGATTTGCATAACCTATGGTTGTGGTAAAATGGTAAATAGGTGGAGATTTGAACTCCACCTATCACCATTATTTAAACCCTTCTTGCAAGAAGGGTTGTATCTCATTCTCTTATTTTTGGAAATCTCACCAAAAGAAGAGATCATCCTTCTCTCCAGAATTCTCCTCCAATCACCAAAACAAAGAAGATCCCACTATCTTCCTTCTTCCAAAAGAAGAACAACTGAGAAGCCAAGTGGTGGTGTTCTTGTTCATGAGAAGAGTTCGGGATCGTAGAGATCGAGGAGAACACGAATAGTTCGTGATCGTGAACGGAAAGGAAAACTCGAAGCACGTCTTCAACAAGTAAGTACTTGTTGTATTTTCTTTCCATTTTATGCATGTTTAACCTAATTCTAAATGTTAGACTGTTTTAACGAATAATAGTTGCACAACTTCACTGCGACGATTCGATCGTCTTCCGTTGCGTGGGAGTTTCATTCCCTTCAATGTAATGAGATTACATAAGACCGGACCACGAAATAGTAACAACTAGATGTAACTCCGTTGACTAGTTAGGTTTCTATTTCACTAGGATGACCTAGGCAACTTGATCTCAATCCTAAGCGGGTTACGAACTCTTGTTTGCGAGGGATTGTCCTTTGACTAGTATGGGTGAGAGTGGCCAGATTCTCCGACTCAATATGCCTACCTTCTTGGGGACAAGACCGTGTGAACAGCTGGGAACTTAGCCTAACAAGATGTAATTCACTCCTTCCCGTCTACTAGGGTAAGTAGAGGAATGTTCCCTTAAGTGGTGTGTTCGGGACTTGAACAAAGGGTCCAACCCTCTCATTGGCCCGAGAGGGACTCTGTTTGTTGGTAGGATCACAAATAAATTGTTCATTAGAGGAGCATTGGTACTTAAGGTACAAGATGTAACCCAGGGGTAAGACGGTAATTTGACCCAGCTGGTGTTACGAACATTCGTGAAGGATTGACTTGCTGTTATTGGTCAATATCTGTGGACACATAAATATATCTGCAGTGAGAAGAGTGCAGCTGCGGGACTTTAGTGGAGTGTTCCCGCAGTTAATGAAAGGTTATTAGGAGGTTAATGAGATTAACCAAGTAATCTCGTATCGTTGGAGCTTCTGATCTGTAGGTCTATTAGGTCCACCTTCTAGCTCGTAAAGGGTTCTTAGATCGTTTGATTTTGAAATGTTCAAAATCATTAGGGAATAAATTTACTGTATACATATACGATATAATATATAGTTTTGGAACTATATATTATACATTTAATGTGAATATAATTCATATTAAATTATATGAGAGAATTAAATATTTGAAAGAGTTCAAATATTAATTTTAAATGTGAATGTGATTCATATTTGAAAACTATAGGTTAAAATTTAATGTGCATTGGATGTGCATTAAAACAATAGATTAAGGGGTAAAATGATTAAATGAGATTTAATCATTTTGTATAATATGGTATTTAATTAAATATGATTTAATTAAATAAATTTATTTATTTATTTATTTATTTATTAATTAATTGGGAACGTGTCACGATGACACGTTCCCATCACTCCCCAATCCCTTCTCGATAAGGAGTGGGGAGTTTGTTGGGGTTTGTGCCCTAAAACTCGTACTTGTAATTATGTTCTAATTAATGTAATAAAGTGTTATTATTTCAATACATAGTTATTGTTCGTTATCTACGAGTTTGCCTTTTGTATAAACCCTAAATCCAATAAACTAAACATCCAAGGCTGTTAAATGTATCTTTAACTGAATGTAGCGTACATATAAAGGATCTCGGTTCGAGATACAGCCTAAAGGGTCTATAGTTAGGGGATAAGGTTTGGGTCCCTTACATATTACGATTCCAAACACGTTTCCATTGCTCAAGGAGATACAGCCTAAAGGGTCAACAAAAATAAACTTGCATATTACGATTCCAAACACGTTTCTGCTGCTCAAGAAGATCAGATCTCCATCAATTGGTATCAGAGCAATGCTTGTTTTGCTTTGGTTGAAGCAAAATTGCATTGATTTGATGGGAAATTCATTTTGGTTTGCTGTAAAACTAGTTTATGAATATTTTGGCCACAGTTTACTCTTTTGATTTGATCAATTTAAGTGTAAAGGCCCTTGTGTTTTGGGCAATTAAGTGCATTATTGAGTCTGTATTCGAGTTAAGAGTCGTTCGGGACCAGTTTTATGCAATTCGGTTGAGAATCGAAGGAGAATTTGAAGATTCAAGCTGCTGTGTTCGAAGAAGAAATCTGCTACCGAAGCAGCAGCGTTGCAACGTCGTTCATCAGTGTTGCAACGCTGAGGAACGGCGTCGCAACACCAACATCCCTATCGACGCGGGAGTTCCAGGGGTCAGCGGCATTGCAACGCTGCCCCTCAGCATTGCAACGCCACCCCGATAGAAGGCGCGCACGCAGACGAAGCGGGCGTTGCAACGCTCGCATCAGCGTTGCAACGCTGTGATGGCATTCCAGCAGCTGCAGACCTGTTCAACAGTTTGGGTTGATTTTCTGATAAGAAATTTAAAAGGAATTTGAAAAATCTAAACAATCTTGTTCATAAAACAAGACCTTTAAATCTCAAAACCCAAGAACTCCAAATCAAAATGAAATCAAAGAAGCCAAAGATTTCGATGTCAAAAAATGTTAAGTAACCCTTGACAATTGGATCTAACAACCTTGCTTAAAGAAACAAGACCTTTAGATAACTCAATCTCAAAGACCCCAAAACGAATTTTGAAAATCAACTCAAGGAAAGTAAAATCAGATTACCTTGTCGATCAAATATCTCAAGACAAGAGAACTTGTATGAGATCTGAATCACTCCACAAGCAAGATTGATCAAGTCAAACTTGAATTATTCTAAGCATGCAACCTAATCTACATAGAATTGCAAAGACATAGCTCAAGGCTATAAAAAAGCACAAAGGCCTCTTTTGATTACATTTTTCCAAAACTTTTTTTTTTTTTGGATTACATGTATGGCTATTTATAGCCTTCAAAATTAAACCCTATAGTAACCTATGCAAATCTAAGGGTTATAACTCCCAATTACATGAATACCTTAACACCCACTAACTCAAAAGTAACCTAAAAACTCATAAATATAATGTTTACAACTGAAATTACATCAATATAGCCATAATAACGAGATTGAAGTCTCTTTGTTGACTTTGTAACTCTTTGTAACCATCTAAAAGTAAATGAAGATCCTCTTGAATTATCTTGAAGCTCTTGTTCCATAAATGAATCTTGATTGTTCTTTAATAAATGATGAGTTGCACTTGAGTTCATTAAATGCAACTTATGTTAAACTTCCATGAACCTGACTTCATTTAATGTGACTTCATGAGATGCCTTGGTTCATATCATTCTCCCCTTCTTAAAAAAGATTCGCCCTCGAATCTACTTGTGAAACATTGTTGCAAAACTATGTTAAGAAAACACAAAAGATCTCACAACACTCTCTCACATGTTTACACTCAGGAAATATAACTTGTGTTCATTTTGAGAAATCAAACTATATAAGCTCTCATTCTTACCTCTCAATTTTTTTTGAAATATAGAGCCATGATTTGCAATCCCATGGATAGTAGCACACTTTGAATACAAATAAGCAAAACAAGGCTTATGAAAAGAAAAATTCAGAATGATGAACCTTTGAAAATTTTATCTAAGGGTAGAAAAATTAAGAACAATATATGTAACTCTCACAAATTAAGAACAATGGCTGGAATTTTAAATACAAGAGTCACAATTTAAAACCAATGGTTGGACTTTTAAAATATATGAGTTACAATTTGAAACTAATGGTTGGAAAATTCAATGTGCATAAATGTAACTGCTCATATTTAATATGTAACAACAAAATTTTCAACCTTTCAAAGTGTAACATCTAAGAATGAATGCTAAATAGTTAAACTAAAACAACAAAGATAAGTTCAAATGAGAAATTTTCAAATTTAACATGCTTTAGAAGCAAAACAGCAAGAACAACAGAAGAACACATGTTCTCGGTTTTAGCAGTTTTTTAAAACAAGTTATAAACATGCATATTTTTCACCCTAAAGAAGGTCGAATTAGAAATTCTTATAGACGACAAATATATAGATAAGAGTCTGATCTACAATATTCATGAAGACTTAAAGATGACAACAATTGCAGAATTATGACTTTTTGGTGCTTTTTCAGAGACTACGAAACTAGACAGTTTGAAAAACAAAAAAAAACTAAAATATGAAAATTTAAAGCACATTCAATATAAATACAAAAGAAACATATATCCGATCTTGAGCTAAGACTCTGATACCAAATGATAAGAAATTTAAGAGGAATGTAAAAATTCTAATCTACCTTGTTAACAACAAACAAGACTATTAGATCTAAACCCCAAATCAAAATGAAATCAAAGAAGCCAAAGATTCCGATGTAAAAAAATGTTAAGTAACCCTTGACAATTGGATCTAACAACCTTGCGTAAAGAAACAAGACCTTTAGATAACTCAATCTCAAAGACCCCAAAACGAATTTTGAAAATCAACTCAAGGAAAGTAAAATCAGATTACCTTGTCGATCAAATATCTCAAGGCAAGAGAACTTGTATGAAATCCGAATCACTCCACAAGCAAGATTGATCAAGTCAAGCTTGAATGATTCTAAGCATGCAACCTAATCTACATAGAATTGCAAAGACATAGCTCAAGGCTATAAAAAAGCACAAAGGCCTCTTTTGATTACATTTTTTCAAAACTTTTTTTTTTTTTTTGGATGACATGTATGGCTATTTATAGCCTTCAAAATTAAACCCTAGAGTAACCTATGGCAATCTAAGGGTTATAACTCCCAATTACATGAATACTTTAACACCCACTAACTCAAGAGTAACCTAAAAACTCATAAATATAATATAATGTTTACAACTGAAATTACATCAATATAGCCATAAAAACGAGATTGAAGTCTCTTTGTTGACTTTGTAACTCTTTGTAACCATCTAAAAGTAAATGAAGATCCTCTTGAATTATCTTGAAGCCCTTGTTCCATAAATGAATCTTGATTGTTCTTTAATAAATGATGAGTTGCACTTGAGTTCATTAAATGCAACTTATGTTAAACTTCCATGAACTTGACTTCATTTAATGTGACTTCATGAGATGCCTTGGTTCATATCATTTTCCGTCTGGTTCGAGCGGTTCAAGCGGTTCAAGCCCTGTTTAAGGTGTTTTAGACCGGTATATGTAATAAAATTAGAGTAATTTTATTATTTTACACTTTAGGGACCAAATTATTCCAGTTTTACAGCTATATGTCTTTATGAATGTCATTTAGATTCTTCCCACCTTAGGATAAGCATGTTCATGCATTTTATTTGTATAAATGTTATATAAATATGGTTAAGATGCATGATTAATTTATTTTTCATGAGTAATTAATTATAATAGTTATAATTAGATTATATGGAAAATAAATTGCATGGAGCATGTAATTACTTAGTTTCAAATAAATGTTAATTTTATTTTAAGTAATTTAATTATTCAATTAGTTGAATAGTTTTTTTATAATTCCAATATTGGTTTTATAATATAGTTCCTTGTCATAGGTTAATTATTAAATTTATAAAAGTTATAAATTAAGGTGTTTTAGAAACCATAACCTATAACAAAGAATTGCATGCAAACATAGGAACTTGGGTTAAAATTAAAATTAGTTTTAAATTGTTTAAAATTAATTTAGACCTAAGTTTTAATTTCTAATAGGATTAGAAATTAGTCTTACATAGTATTTTAAATAGTTTAAAATATAGTAGGACATTAGGACTTTAGTTATAAGGGAACTCTACTGGTGAAGTTTTGTCTAAGGTTGGGGGTACTTAAGCTGACGATTAACGGAATACCTCCTACCTGAGAACTGTTCCAAAGCTTGAGTTGAATTAACCTTAGTTCTATTTTATATCTAGGTAATTAAAATGTTTATTCACCTACACATAAGGTTAAAAGACCTTGTTATAATAGTTAAAATAGGCATAGACTTAGATAGATTCTTTTAGCCTGAATCTGACTAAGTTAAACATATACCCTAATCTTAGGAGGTTCAGTGGGAGAAAACGAGATGTTCGCAACAAGTTTACTCTCACGTCCTCAAGAGTTCACACCGTGAGTTCCATGCTCAGCTACGTGGCGTCAATAGGGCGTCCCCCTACGGTATGTGTTTACATGGTTCAATACCAAGGTAAATGAGGGAAGTATCCATAGTAAATGGGAGCAGGACGCGTGTCAACGTATCCTACGGTCTCCCCCATTAGGTCGCACCGTGAGATTTCTATAGTCCTCCTGCTAGGTTGTCCTGGAACAACCAAACTCTACGGAGGGCCTGACTTAGGGATCGGAACACCGCGAACTCCAGAAATGGATAGGACCTCTTAGGTAATTTACCAACAGTTGTCTTTCTTAATAGTAGCCTGTTGGCTCGGGCCTATTGGATCTGAAAATGGTAGGGTCACATTTACGGGATGAGTTAAGCTAGTTAACAAGTCCTTGACCAAACAAACGGTAGCTAAGGACCATTGGGACATGAGATGTTCTGGTAGTGAGAATTGACTGAGAAAATCTCAATTCAGGGGAGGAATGACTTACCGCCCGACAGAGGCTTTTGTTCTAAACCCTTGAAATATCGTTGCAAAATTAAAGGTTTAATTTAAACACTGGTTTAGTTTAAACACTAGGGTTCTTTAATAATTTTGCTAAATTTGATTGGTTTTATAATGGGGTAAAAGGCATAACTAATTAGAACTATTTTGGATTTTCAGCATCTCGTCATCAATAATAGCCTTACTAAAAAGCGATTGTTTAACTAGTGAGAACTTTACTACGTGTAAGTCCAACTTGAATACGATTCTTGTTGTTGATGACCTACGGTTTGTACTGACTGAGGAATGTCCTCAGGTCCCTGCTCGAAACGCTCCCCAATCTGTTAAGGAGGCGTACGACCGATGGATCAAGGCCAATGATAAGACCAAGGTCTACATTTTGGCTAGTGTTTCTGAAGTTCTAGCCAAAAAGCACGAGGGCATGGTCTCAGCTCGTGAGATCATGAGATCGTTGCAGGATATGTTTGGACAACCGTCTGGACAGATTCGGCACGAATCCCTCAAATACGTTTATAACTCCCGTATGAAGGAGGGATCATCGATGAGAGAACACGTTCTCGATCTGATGGTCCAATTCAACGTGGCTGAGATGAACGAAGCGGTCATTGACGAGCAAAGTCAGGTCTCGTTCATCCTGGAATCTCTTCCAAGAGTTTCTGCAATTCATGAAGAATGCGGTGATGAACAAGATAGAGTATAACCTGACTACTCTCCTCAATGAACTACAAACTTTCCAGTCTCTTATGAAGAATAAGGGACAGGCTGATGGAGAGGCAAATCTGTTTCGCCATTCCAGAAGGTTCCAGAAGGGTTCATCCTCGGGGACTAAATCCTGTGGTTCATCTTCTGCGCTTAAGAAGACCCAAAAGAAGAAAATATGAGGGAAAGGGAAGGCACCTGCTGCTGATAAAGGCAAGGGAAAGGCCAAGGTTGCAGACAAAGAAAAATGTTTCCACTGCAACGTGGATGGGCACTAGAAGCGAAACTGCCCAAAATACCTTGTTGAGCTCAAAGAGAAGAAAGGTAAATTAGATTTACTTGTTCTTGAAACTTGTTTAGTGGAAAATGATGATTTTACCTGGATACTTGATTCAGGAGCCACTAATCACGTTTGCTCTTCGTTTTAGGAAACTAGTTCCTTTAAGGAGCTCGAACAGGGTGAGATGACGCTCGTGGTCGGAATCTGGAGACGCTGTCTCACTCGTCATGCGGGAAGATGTCAAGTGTTTTTTCAGAGATAGATTTATTTTATTAAAAATCAGATATAGTTCCTAAGATTAAGAGGAACTTAATTTCTATCTCTTGTTTAATAGAACTTGGATATTGTATTTCTTTTTCATTGAATGAAGCGTTCATTTTAAAAGAGGGTGTCGATATTTGTTCTGCTAAATTGAAAAACGGACTGTATGTACTTAAACCGAATTGAACTAAAGCAATTTTGAATCATGAGATGTTTAAAACTGCTAATACTCAAAGTAAAAGGCAAAGAATTTCTAAAAATAATGGCATCTATGGCATCTTAGACTTGGTCATATTAATCTCAACCGGATTGAGAGACTATCTAAGAATGGACTTCTAAATAAGTTAGAAGATGATTCTTTACCTCCTTGCGAATCTTGCTTGGAAGGTAAAATGACTAAGCGACCTTTTACTGGAAAAGGTTATAGAGCCTTAGAGCCCTTAGAACTTGTACATTCGGATCTTTGTTTTTCGGTGAATGTTAAAGCTCGAGGAGGGTACGAATATTTCATCTGTTTCATAGATGATTATTCGAGGTATGGTTATCTATTCCTAATGCATCACAAGTCTGAGGCTCTTGAAAAGTTCAAAGAGTATAAGGCTGAAGTAGAGAATGAATTAGGGAAAACCATTAAAACACTTTGATCCTAACGAGGTGGAGAAAATATGGATTTGAGATTCCAGGACTATATGATAGAACATGGAATTAAATCTCAACTCTCAGCACCTAATACACCACAGCAAAATGGTGTGTCAGAAAGGAGAAATAGAACCTTGTTGGACATGGTTCGTTCTATGATGAGCTATGCTCAATTGCTGCCTCGTTTTAGGGATACGCAGTAGAGACTACAGTTCAAATCTTGAACACTGTTCCATCAAAGAGTGTTTCAGAAACACCTTTTGAATTGTGGAAGGGGTGTAAACCTAGTTTACAACACTTCAGATTTGGGGTTGTCCTAAGACACGTCTTTGGTGACAAACCCAAAGAAATTGGAACCTCGTTCAAGATTATGTCAATTTGTTGGTTATCCCAAAGAAACGAGAGGTGGTCTTTTCTACGACCCACAAGAAAACAAGGTAATTGTATCGACAAACACCACTTTCTTGGAAGAAGATGACATGAGAAACCACAAACCGCGTAGTAAATTAGTACTAAATGAAGCTACAAATGAACCAACAAGAGTTGTTGATCAAGTTGGACCTTCGTCAAGAGTTGATGGAGGAGCCAACACCTCAAGTCAGTCTCGTTCTTCTCAATCGTTGGGAATGCCTCGACGCAGTGGGAGGGTTTTTTCCCAACCGGACCGCTACTTGGGTTTAGCTAAAACTCTAGTCGTCATACCTGATGACGGCGTAGAAGATCCATTGTCTTATAAACAGGCAATGAATGACGTAGACAAGGACCAATGGATCAAAGCCATGGACCTTGAAATGGAGTAAAATGGACTTCAACTAAGTATGGGAACTTGTAGACCAACCTGAAGGGGTTAGACCCATAGGGTGTAAATGGATCTATAAGAAAAAGAGAGATGCAGCCAGAAAGGTACAGACTTTTAAGGCAAAACTTGTAGCAAAGGGTTTTACCCAAAGGGAAGGAGTTGACTATGAAGAAAATTTTTCCCCTGTTGCTATAGTGAAGTCTATAAGGATACTCTTGTCCATAACCGCGTTTTATGATTATGAAATTTGGAAAATTGACGTCAAGACTGCCTTTTTGAATGGTAATCTTGACGAGAGCATCTATATGTCTCAGTCCGAAGGGTTCATGACCCAAGGTCAGGAGCAAAATGTTTGCAAGCTCAATCGATCCATTTATGGGTTAAAACAAGCATCCATATCTTGGAATATAAGATTTGATACTGCGATCAAGTCTTATGGTTTTGACCAAAACGTTGATGAGCCTTGCGTTTACAAGAGGATCATCAACGACAAAGTAGCTTTCTTAGTACTTGATGTGGATGATATCCTACTCATTGGGAATGATGTAGAATACCTTGCTGACATAAAGAATTGGTTGGCGACCCAATTCCAAATGAAAGATTTGGGAGAGGTGCAATATGTTCTTGGGATTCAGATCTTCAGGAATCGCAAGAACAAAACGCTAGCCCTGTCTCAAGTGTCTTATATCGACAAAATGTTATCCCGATATTCGATGCAGAATTCCAAGAGGGGCTTGTTGCCCTTCAGGCATGGAGTTCATCTGTCTAAGGAACAGTATCCTAAGACACCTCAAGAAGTTGAGGATATGAGACGTATTCCATATGCCTCTGCAGTAGGTAGCTTAATGTATGCTATGTTGTGCACAAGGCCAGGCATTTGTTATGCAGTGAAAATAGTCAGTAGGTACTAGTTCAATCCAGAGTTAGACCACTGGACAACAGTTAAAAATATCCTCAAGTATCTTAGGAGAACGAGGGACTAAACGCTTGTGTATGGGACTAAGGATTTGATCCTTACTGGATACACTGATTCTGATTTTCACACCGATAAGGATTCTTGGGAATCCACATCGGGATCAGTTTTCACCCTTAACGGGGGAGCTATAGTATGGCGAAGCATCAAGCAAGGATGCATCGCTGACTCCACGATGGAGGTTGAGTATGTCGCTGCTTGTGAAGCAGCTAAGGAGGTTGTTTGGCTAAGGAAATTCCTTACTGATTTGGAAGTTGTTCCAAATATGGAATTTCCCATCACCTTATACTGTGACAACAGTGGTGCGGTAGCCAATTCGAAGGAACCACGCAGCCATAAGCGAGCCAAGTACATCGAGAGGAAGTATCACCTGATACGAGAAATAGTGCAACGAGGAGATGTGACAGTCACGAAGATCGCTTCGGAGCACAATATTGTTGATCCATTTACAAAGACTCTCACGGCTAAAATGTTTGAGGGTCATCTGGAGAGTCTAGGCCTACGAGACGAGTACATAGGCTAATCTAGGGCAAGTGAGAGATATGTAATGGGGTATATGGATGTCCTAGTTTATTGTATTTTTATCTCTGTAACCACTGTTTTAGATTATGATGTACCCCACTAGAGTTTTAGTTCAAGTGGGAGTTTGTTAGGGTTTGTGCCCTAAAACTCGTAGTTTGTAAATGTTCTAATTAATGTAATAAAGTGTTATTATTTCAATAAAGAGTTATTGTTCGTTATCTACGAGTTTGCCTTTTGTATAAACCATAAATCCAATAAAGTAAACATCCAAGGTTGTTAAATGTATCTTTAACGGAATGTAGCGTACATATAAAGGATCTCGGTTCGAGATACAGCCTAAAGGGTTTATAGTTAGGAGATAAGGTTTGGGTACTTTACCCTGGTAAAACTATGGATGTGGCCCACTTTGTATATGATCCAAACCTGTGATCCTAACGTGTTCGTGTAGATGACATGTGAGTGGAGATATCCAATGTAATGAGATTATATAAGACCGGACCACAAAATAGTAACCTCTAGCTGTAACTCCGTTGACTAGTTAGGTTTCTATTTAACTAGGATGACCTAGGCAACTTGATCTCAATCCTGAGCAGGTTACGAACTCCTGTTCGTGAGGGATTGTCCTTTTACTAGTATGGGTGAGAGTGGCCAGTTTCGCCGACTCAATATGCCTACCTTCTTGGGGACAAGACCAAGTGAGCGGCTGGGAACTTAACTTAGCAAGATGGAATTCACTCCTTCCCGCCTACTTGGGTAAGTAGAGGAATGTTCCCTTAAATGGTGTCTCCGGGACTTGAACAAAGGGTCCGACCCTCTCATTGGCCCGAGCGGGACTCTGTTTGTTGGTAGGACCACAAACAAATTGTTCATTCAAGGAGCACTGGTACTTAAGGCACAAGATGTAACCCAGGGGTAAAACAGTAATTTGACCCAACTGGTGTTACGAACATTCGTGAAGGATTGACTTGCTGTTATTGGTCAATATCCGTGGATACGTAAATATATCTCTGAGTGAGAAGAGTGCAATCATGCGGGATTTTAGTGGAGTGTTCCCGCAGTTAACGAATGTTGATTGGGAGGTTAATGAGATTAACCGAGCAATCTCGTATCGTTGGAGCTTCTGATTTGTAGATCCATTAGGTCCACCTTCTAGCTCGTAAAGGGTTCTTAGATCATTTGAATTTGAAATGTTCAAATTCATAAGGGAATAAATTTGATGTATTTAGATACGATATAATATATAGTTTTGGAACTATATTTTATAAATTTAATGTGGATATGATCCATATTAAATTGCATGAGAGAATTAAATATTTGAAAGAGTTCAAATATTAAATTCAAATGTGAATGTGATTCATATTTGAAAACTATAGGTTAAATTTAATGTGCATTAGATGTGCATTAAATATAAGATATTTAATTTAATTTAATTAAATAAGTTTTATTTGATTTATTAATTAATACGATTAATTAATTAAAAATAAAATAGGGACTTCCCCCTCTCTCCCAACTGGGACTCGATAGGGAGTGGGAGATGCCCTCTATAGAGGTTTCTTCTCCTGGTGAGAAGAGATCAGTCGATCGATCATTCAATTGGATTAAAAGAAACACTGCAAGAATTCTCTCTCTCTCACTCTCTCAATTTCCCAAAGTTCTTCCAACTGTTGGAATCCTTCCCACAAAAAATTTTGATCTAAGTTGTACTCAGAGGATAGAGGGTTCTCCTGTTGGTAGTGTCCTGTTGTAGTAGCAGGAAGCAGAGATGTTCCTGTGTTGCTGAAATCTCGTGGAGCAAGTAGTTGTTGTGCTGAGGAAAAACTACAAAGGTAATCACTTTCTCCTTTTTAGTTTAATTGTTTAAACTAAGCATGTTTGCATGTATATCTCCATATCTAATTAGGATTAGATAAGCATGTTTTGTTCTATTTTGTCAATGGGTTTTTGCATTTCAACCAAAATAAACTTGCATATTACGATTCCAAATACGTTTCCGCTTCTCAAGGAGATCAGATCTCCATCAGAGTTACCACTGCTATGTTTCTTCTTCTCGAATGGAGAAAGGTGCAAAAACAAAAAAGAGGGTTTTTTTTATTGAGCTATCTGATTTTTCTCTCTGGAAAATTCTCTTTCTCTCAATTCCCTCCCACTCATTTCCAACTGTTGGAATACCTTCCCACCAAAGTAGGATCTAAATGGAACTCAGAGGATAGAAGGTTTTCCTCGTGGTGTTGTCCTGTTGAAGAAAACAGAGAAGAATTTTTTGGTTGCTGTGTTGCTGCACACTTTGAGCAAGGAGTTGCTGTGGAACTATAAAGGTAAATTTTGAATTCCTTTTTAGTTTAGTTTAAATTCTAAAGCATGAGTTTGCATGATTAGTTCCATGCCTAATTAGATTAGGAAATGCATGTTTGTTCTATTTTTTACCCAATGTACTGGCTTTTGTTTTTTCAACCAAAACGAACTTGTAATTACGATTCCAAAACACGTTTCCGCTGCTCAAAGGGATCTGATCCCCATCAATTAGTATCAGAGCAATGCTTGTTTTGTTTTGGTTGAAACAAAATTGCATTGAATTAGGTGGGAATTGCATTTGGTTTGCTGTAAACTGTTTAGGAATTTTTGGCCTTCGCTTTCTTTTGATTTGATCAAATTAAATGTAAAGGCCCCTGTGTTTTGGGATATTTAAGTGCATAATCGAGTCTGTAATCGAGTTAAGAGTCGTTCGGGACGAGTTTCATACAAAACGGATGAGTATCGAGGGAGAATTCGGTGTTTGAAGCTGTTGTGTTCGAAGTGTTTTGTTGTTGTCGAAGCAACAGCGTTGCAACGCTGAGGAACAGCGTCACAACATCAGGCTTCCCTATCGATGCGGAATCTCAGGGATCAGCAGCGTTGCAACGCTACCCCGATGCCAGGCGCGCACGCGGATGAAGCCAGCGTTGCAACGCCGTGATGCCAAAATCGAAGCTACTGAGCCAGAAGTGCAGGTGGTTCGGTTGATTTTTGGTCCTGTTCGAACGGTTTGAGCCCGATTCAAGGTGTTTTGGACCGGTTTTGTAATAAAACTAGAGTAATTTTATTATTTTTGCACTTTAGGGGCCAAATTATTCCAGTTTTACAGTTATTTTTCTTTATGATTGTCATTTAGAATTTTTCCCACCTTAGGATAAGTATGTTCATGCATTTTATTTGTATAATTGTTATATAAATATGGTAGAAATGCATGATCTAATTTATTTTTCATAAGTATTTTTTTTTATAATTGTTATAATTAGATAAATATGGAAAATAAATTGCATGGAGCATGAAATTACTTAGTGTAAAATAATTGTTATTTTATTTAAGTAATTTAGTTATTCAATTAGTTGAATAATTTTTTATAATTCCAATTTGAAATTAATTGTTGGTTTTATAATATAGTTCCTTGTCATAGGTTAATTATTTAAATTTAAGTTATAAATTAAAGGGGTTTTAGAAACCATAACCTATAACAAAGAATTGCATGCATTATAGGAACTTGGATTAAAATTAAATTAGGTTTAAATTGTTTAAAATTAATTTAGACCTCAGTTTTAATTTCTAATAGGATTAGAAGTTAGTCTTACATAGTATTTTAAATAGTTTTAAATATAGTAGGACAATAGAACTTTGGTTATAAGGGAACTCTACTGGTGAAGTTTTGTCTAAGGTTGGGGGTACTTAAGCTGACGGTTAATAGAACACCTCCTACTTGGTAACTGACCCGGAGCTTAAGTTGAATTAACCATAGTTATGTTTATTTCTAGGTAACTAAAATGTTTATTCACCTAGATATAAGGTTAAAAGACCTAGTTATAATGGTTATAATAGGCATAGACTTAGATAGATTCTTTTAGCCAGAATCCGGCTAAGTTAAACCTACACCCTAACCTTAGGAGCTTCAGTGGGAGAAAACGAGATGTTCGCATCGAGTTTACTCTCACGTCCTCAAGAGTTCACACCGTAAGTTCCATGCTCGGCTACGTGGTGTTAATAAGGCGTCCCCCTACGGTAAGTGTTTGCATGGTTCAATACCAAGGTGAATGAAGGAAGTATCCATAGTAAATGGGAACAGGATGCGTGTCAACGTATCCTACGGTCCCCTCCATTAGGTCGCACCGTGAGATTTCTATAGTCCGCCTGCTAGGATGTCCTGGAACAGCCAAACCCTACGGAGGCCTGACTATAGGGATCGGAACACCGCGAACTCCAGAATGGATAGGATCTCTTAGGTAATTTGTCAACAATTATCTTTCTTAATAGTAGCCTGTTGGCTCGGACCTATTTGATCTAAAAATGGTAGGGTCACATTTACGGGACAAGTTAAGCTAGTTAACAAGTCCTTGACCAAATAAATGGTAGCTAAGGATCATTGGGGCATGAGATGTTCTGGTAGTGACAATTGGCTGAGATAGTCTCAATTCAGGGGAGGAGTGATTGACCACCCGATGGTAGCTTTTGTTCTAAACCTTTGAAATATCGTTGTAAAATTAAAGGTTTAATTTAAACACTAGGGTTCTTTAATAATTTTGCTAAAATTGATTGGTTTATAATGGGTTAAAGGCATAACTAATTAGAACTATTTTCAAAATTTCAAAGATGTCGTCCTCAATTATAGCCTTACCGAAAAGCTTAACGTTTAATCGGGTGAAAATTATACTACGTGGAAGTTCAACCTGAATACGATTCTTGTTGTTGACGACCTTCGGTTTGTACTGACTCAGGAATGTCCTCAGGTCCCTGCTCACAACGTTCCTCAATCTGTTAAGGATGCGTATGACCGTTGGATCAAGGCCAATGATAAGGCCAAGGTCTATATTTTGGCTAGTGTTTCTGAAGTTCTAGACAAAAAGCACGAGGGCATGGTCTGAGCTCGTGAGATCATGAGTTCGTTGCAGAATATGTTTGGACAACCGTGTGGACAACTTCGACATGAATCCCTCAAGTACGTTTATAACTCTCGTATGAAGGAGGGGTCGTTAGTGAGAGAATACGTTCTCGATCTGATGGTCCACTTCTAGTGGCTGAAATGAACGGCGCGGTTATTGACGAGCAAAGTCAGGTCTCGTTCATCATAGAATCTCTTCCAAAGAGTCCTGCAATTCCGCAGCAATGCGGTGATGAACAAGATGGAGTATAACCTGACTACTTTCCTTAATGAACTACAAACTTTCCAGTCTCTTATGAAGAATAAGTGACAGGCTGATGGAGAGGCAAATCTGTTTTCCCATTCCAGAAGCTTCCAGAAGGGTTCATCCTCTGGGACTAAGTCCTGTAGTTTATCTTCTGGGCTTAGGAAGACCCAAAAGAAGAAGATAGGAGGGAAAGGGAAGGCACCTGCTGCTGATAAGGACAAGGGAAAAGCAAAAGTTGTAAAACAAGGAAAGTGTTTCTACTGCAACATGGATGGGCACTAGAAGCGAAACTGCCCAAAATACCTTGCTGAGCTCAAAAAGAAGAAAGGTAAATTCGATTTACTTGGTCTTGAAACTTGCTTAGTGGAAAATGATGATTTTACCTGGATACTTGATTTAGGAGTCACTAATCATGTTTGCTCCTCTATTCAGGAAACTAGTTCCTTCATGGAGCTCGAAGAGGGTGAGATGACGCTCAGGATCGAAACGGGAGACGTCGTCTCAGCTCGTGCAGTGGGAGATGCCAAGCTGTTTTTTAGAGATAGATTTCTCTTTTTAGAAAATTTGTATATAGTTCCTAAGATTAAGAGGAACTTAATTTCTATATCTTATTTAATTGAACTTGGCTATTGTATTACTTTTTCTTTCAATGAAGTGTTCATTTTAAATAAAGGTGTCAATATTTGTTGTGCTAAGTTAGAAAACGGCTTATATGTACTTAAACCGAATCGAACTAAAGAAATTTTGAATCATGAGATGTTTAAAACTGTGAATACTCAAAGTAAAAGGCAAAGAGTTTCTCCAAATAATAATACCTATCTTTAGCATCTCAGACTTGGTCATATAAATCTCAACTGAATTGAGAGACTATCTAAGAATGAACTTCTAAACAAGTTAGATTATGATTCTTTACCTCCTTGCGAGTCATGCTTGAAGGTAAAATGACTAAGCGACCTTTTACTCGAAAAGGTTATAGAGCCAAAGAACCCTTAGAACTTATACATTCGGATCTTTGTGGTCCGGTGAATGTTAAAGCACGAGGAGGGTACGAATATTTCATCTCTTTCATAAATGATTATTCGAGGTATGGTTATTTATACCTAATGCATCATAAGTCTGAGGCTCTTGAAAAGTTCAAAGAGTATAAGGTTGAAGTTGAGAATGCGCGCATTAGGGAAAACCATTAAAACACTTCGATCCGATCGAGGTGGAGAGTATATGGATTTGAGATTCAAGGACTATTTGATAGAACATGGAATCAAATCTCACCTCTCAGCACCTAATACACCATAGCAAAATGGTGTGTCAGAAAGGAGAAATAGAACCTTGTTGGACATGGTTCGTTCTATGATGAGCTATGCTCAATTGCTTGCCTCGTTTTGGGGATACGCAGTGGAAACTGCAGTTCAAATCTTGAACACTGTTCCGTCAAAGAGTGTTTCAGAAACACCTTTTGAATTGTGGAAAGGGCGTAAACCTAGTTTACAACACTTCAAGATTTGGAGTTGTCCGACACACGTGCTAGTGACAAACCCAACGAAACTGGAACCTTGTTCAAGATTATGCCAATTTGTTGGCTATCCCAAAGAAACGAGAGGTGGTCTTTTCTACGACCCACAAGAAAACAAGTTGATTGTATCAACAAACGCCACTTTCTTGGAGGAAGATCACATGAGGAATCATAAACCACGTAGTAAATTAGTACTAAATAAAGCTACACATGAACCAACAAGAGTTGTTGATCAAGCTCGACCATCATCAAGAGTTGATGGAGAAGCCAGCACCTCAAGTCAATCTCGTCCTTCTCAATCGTTGGGAATGCCTCGACGCAGTGGGAGGGTTGTGTCCCAACCTGACCGCTACTTGGGTTTAGCTAAAACTCAAGTCGTCATACCTGATGACGACGTAGAAGATCCATTGTCTTATAGACATGCAATGAATGATGTAGACAAAGACCAATGGATCAAAGCCATGGACCTTGAAATGGAGTCAATGTACTTCAATTCAGTATGAGAACTTGTAGACCAACCTGAAGGGTTAAGACCCATAGGGTGTAAATGGATCTATAAGAGAAAGAGAGATGCAGCCGGAAAGGTACAAACCTTTAAGGCTAGACTTGTAGCAAAGGGTTTTACCCAAAGGGAAGGAGTTGACTATGAAGAAACTTTTTGCCCTATTGCTATACTTAAGTCTATCAGGATACTCTTGTCCATAGCCGCATTTTATAATTATGAAATCTAGCAAATGAACGTCAAGACTGCCTTTTTTAATGGTAATCTTGACGAGAGCATCTATATGTCTCAGCCCGAAGGGTTCATGACCCAAGGTCAGGAGCAAAATGTTTACAAGCTCAATCGATCCATTTATAGGTTGAAACAAGCATCCATATCTTGGAATATAAGATTTGATACTACGATCAAGTCTTATGGTTTTGACCAAAACGTTGATGAGCCTTGCGTTTACAAGAGGATTATCAACGACAAAGTAGCTTTCTTAGTACTTTATGTGGATGATATCCTACTCATTGGGAATGATGTAGGATACCTTACTGACATAAAGAATTGGTTGGCGACCCAATTCCAAATGAAAGATTTGAGAGAGGCGCAATATGTTCTTGGGATTCAGATCTTCAGGAATCGCAAGAACAAAACGCTAGCCCTGTCTCAAGCGTCTTATATCGATAAAATGTTGTCCCGATATTCGATGCAGAATTTCAAAAGGGGGTTGTTGCCCTTCAGGCATGGAGTTCATCTGTCCAAGGAACAGTGTCCTAAGACATCTCAAGAAGTTGAGGATATGAGACGTATTCCCTATGCCTCTGCAGTAGGTAGCTTAATGTATGTTATGTTGTACACGAGGCTAGACATTTGCTATGCAGTGGGAATAGTCAGTAGATACCAATACAATCCAGGGTTAGACCACTGGACCACGGTTAAAAATATCCTCAAGTATCTTAGGAGAACGAGGGACTATACGTTTGTGTATGGGACTAAGGATTTGATCCTTACTGGATACACTGATTCTGATTTCAGACCGATAAGGATTCTAGGAAATCCAAATCGGGATCAGTATTCACCCTTAACGGGGGAGCTATAGTATGGCGAAGCATCAAGCAAGGATGGACCCTTAACGGGGGAGCTATAGTATGGCGAAGCTTCTGATCTTTAGGTCCACCTTCTAGCTCGTAAAGGGTTCTTTGATCGTTTGATTTTTAAATGATCGAAATCATTAGGGAATAAATTTACTGTATACAGATACGATATAATATATAGTTTTCGGAACTATATATTATAAATTTAATATGAATATGATTCATATTAAATTATATGAGAGAATTAAATCTTTGAAAGAGTTCAAATATTAAATTTAAATGTGAATGTGATTCATATTTGAAAACTATAGGTTAAAATTTAATGTGCATTGGATGTGCATTAAAACTATAGATTAAGGGGTAAATGATTAAATGAGATTTAATCATTTTGTATAATATGGTATTTAACTAAATATGATTTAATTAAATAAATAAATTTAATTATTTATTTATTTATTAATTAATTGAGAACGTGACACGTTCCCATCACTCCCCAATCTCTTCTTGATAGGGAGTGGGGAGTTACCCCTGCTATGTTTCTTCTTCTCGAATGGAGAAACGTGCAAAAAAAAAAAAGAGGATTTTTTTTATCGAGCTATCTGATTTTTCTTTCTGGAAAATTCTCTTTCTCTCAATTCCCTCTCACTCACTTCCAACCAAGGTAGGATCTAAGTGGAAGTTAGAGGATAGAAGGTTTTCCTCGTGGTGTTGTCCTGTTGAAGAAAACAGGGAAGAATTTTTTGGTTGTTGTGTTGCTGCACACTTGGAGCAAGGAGCTGTTGTGGAACTACAAAGGTAAATTTTGAATTCCTTTTTAGTTTAGTTTAAATTCTAAAGCATGTGTTTGCATGATTAGTTTCATACCTAATTAGATTAGGAAATGTATCCTTGTTCTGTTTTTTACCCAATTAGCTTTTTGTTTTTTCAACCAAAACGAACTTGCAATTACGATTCTGAAACATGTTTCCGCTGCTCAAGGGGATCTGATGTCCATCACATACAATTCTTAAATTAATATTGGTTCATAATCATAGAAAATAAGCAAATAACCAATTCAACAAGAAAATTAAGAATAGGTACATGTCTCACAATTGGAAGAATAAAATACTTTAATCAAACCTTCAACTAGATAAAAGAGTTTAGTTGTTCATGGAACCTATAAAATAAAGGAAGAGAAAAGGAAAACAAAAACCTAGAAAAGTTGCAGAGAACAATGGAGGTCTTGAGAATGTGTAGAATGAGATATGAAAGGGGTTGGAGGTTAACCCTAATTTATAATGTGTTCCCTTATCTAAAAATAGGAAACTAATTTAAAAATATTCTCTAATGATCCTAGTCGTCCATATAGAAACTTTAACTTTCTAAAATTTAGGTTTTCTCCAAAAAGTGCCTAAATCCACGTTCTCCTTGAAATTTTCGTATTTCAAGCTTTCAGAAAACTTAAGAGATCTCAGAATACGCCTTATGGTCACGCCAGACCAAAAATCTTCAGTTTTGCTCCAAACTTCTCCTACTTCTTTATATTGCTCCACAATGGTCCAAATAAGTTCATGTGTTTCAAACTACAAAACATAAAATCATCCTTAAACATGGTATTCAAGTATAGCAGAACAAATTTGAATACCTTTTCTGAAAATGAACGTTTTATTGATTTCAAAGGATATTTTAAACATTTGTTCTAATATACATGTGATAGATATTAAATTTCGTTTCATTTTAGGAGCATACAAAATATCTTTAAGTATGATATATTTATCGTCGAAATACAACTTCAAGTCTCCCACTGCATCGGCCGAGACAACCTCTCCTGTTCGAACCTTGAGGGTGATCTCGCCTTCTTGTAGCTTTTTCCATGAACTAGTTTCCTGAAAAAAGAAGTAAATATTATTAGTGGCTCCTGAATCCAATATCCAGGTTGAGGTATCATACTCCACTAAACATGTTTCAAAAACTAGTAAATCATATTTACCTTGCGCTTCTTTATCTTCTTTTTTATCAGCAAGGTACTTCGAGCAGTTCCTCTTCTAGTGCCCGTTTTGGTTGCAGTGAAAACATTTTCCTTTTTCTGCAATTTTCTTTCCCTTGTTTGTCATGGGAGCCTTCCTCTTGCCCTTCTTTTTCATTTGAACACTCTTGTTCTTTGAAAGCCCAACTTTAGTTTTAGAGGACGATCCTCTTAAAACTTTCCTTGTGGTGACAACATTTATCCCCACCTCTTTCCCCTTAGCCTTTGTAAGAGTTTAAAAATGTTGGAGCTCGTTAAGAAGGGTTGTCAGATTAAACTCTATTTTATTCAGAGAAGCATTCGTCTGAAATGGTATGAAGCTCTTCGGAAGAGATTCCATAATAAAGCTAACTTGATTGTCGATGGCGCCACCATTTACTTCAACAATATTGAAGTGGACCAATCATGTTCAGGACATGTTCTCTAACAGAGGTCCCTTCCTTCATACGCTTGTTGTAAATGTATTTAATAGTCTCATGTCTTAGAACTGATGAGGTTGCCCAAACATCTCTTTTAACGAATCCATGATAGCCTTAGTTATGCCCAAGGATTCGTATTTCTTCGCCAATACATCAGTCAGACTGGCAAGAATATAGACACGGGTTTTATCGTTAGCCTTAACCCATCAATCATAAGCTTCCCGACTAGTTCGGTTAGCGTAAGGTAGGGGCTTGAGGACATCCCTCAGTTAAGACAAATCTCAGGTCATTTATTACTAGTATTGTATTCAGATTTGTTTTCCATGTTGTGTACTTGTCGTCGTTAACTTTTTCGCAAGCTAATAGTTGAACTAAAGAGTTAGTCATGCTGAAAAAGAACATATCATTTTTAGTAAAAAAAACATTAACCTTTAAAATCCAATCAAGTTTAGCAAAAAATAATGTACCCATCATTATTATGTTTGCAACGATATTTGAACGATTTAAAATAACCTTCACCGAGGGGTGACCGACTATTCCTCCGTTGAACCAAGACTATCTTGACTAAATACTATCACCAGAATAACTCTTATTCCTATAATAACTTAGTTATCGCTACTTTGGTCGAGAATTTACTAACACTTAGTAATTCTTATAAGTGTAACCTTCCATTTTCAGACCTCAAAGATCAGGATCATTATGCTCCCAAAATTGGAAAGACAAGAATGAAAACGGACCTGAGAGACCCTACCTATTTTGGAGTTCGCGGTGTTTCGAATCCTATAATACAACTCTCCGATTGGTAAGGTCGCTCCAGGGCAGACATGCAGGTGCATTATAGGAATCTCACGGTGTGACCTAATGGAAGAGATCGTATGATGCATTGACACACTTCCTTCTCCCACTTACTATGAACGACTTTTCCTATTCACCTTGATATTGACCCATGCAAACATTCTCTGAATGGAGTCTGCTCCCAGGGCGGCCCAAAGCCAAACATGAATCCACGGTGTGAACTCTTAGGGACGCTAGAGTTAAAAGTACATTACTTCTCTCCAGCTAAAGTGTTCTAGACGGGTAGGGTATAAATTACTTAACAATATATTTCGGCTAACTAAATTAAACAAATCCTAAGTCTAGGCGAAACATCCGAGTATAACTTTTATACTGGATTTTAACCTACGATGTCTAGGTGATAAACAAATTTTATTACCTCACACCGCTCACACATGCTCATAAAATCGATTTAACTTAACTCAGACGCCGACTCGATCTCTTCCGTGAACCGTCAACTTAAAAACCTTTCAACCTTAGTCATCTTTTCTGACTTTTTGCCAAGATCTTGTCGGGTGAGTTTTCGTTTAACTTCGGTTTTACAAGATATCGACCTATTTTCTATGAAAAAAGGGATTGTTGATGGTTAACCTAAGTGAGCATGCATCTTATCTTTGTTATAAATTTAAAAAGTCTAATTGATTTTATAACACTTATAAAAAGAATTGACAAATCTATAACATACCTTCCACATTCATTACATAACAATTATATAATGAAAAATTAATATGGATTTAATTTACTTAATTTAATCAAATGAAATTAAACAAATTAAATTAATTAATTAAAATTTTAATTAATCAATTACCATATTAAGTTACTTAAAGAAATCATGAATAATATATAACTTTTACATTAATCCATGAAATTCAACATGCATACTATATATATTATAACCATTATAACATACTTTCAATGCATGTGCATGTTAACCTATGGTGGGAATTTAAATCTACATGACATACTTTATGCACAATAAAGATTTAAACAATTAAACACATTCATAATGCATAAAGAAAATAAAACATAAAATTGGACCGGTTTTGTCATCCTAAACAAGCAATTAACTAAATTATTACAATAATAATTTGAAAACAAGCTCCGAACCAATCTCAAACCCTTCGAACCGGCCCGAACCAGCTTGAAAACAGCAGCAACATCACACGGACAACGGCTGAAAGAAAGCTCTAAAAAAACAGCACAGTTCAATTTTTTCCGACAGTGCGCAACGTCGGTTGAAACTCCAATTACAACCTAATTTCAACTCTATTGACTCCTAAATTTTACAGACTCCTTAGGCACACATTAAGGCTCAAAACCCTTAAGCAAATTACAAATTATAACAAGAAATTAAAGCCTAAAAGATGCCAAAACAGTGATCCAATTTTAGCTTCCAACAATTTTATCACATGAAAAATAACAACCCACCAGATGCAATTGAGTGAAATTAAAGCATGCTCTGATACCACATGATAGAACACGAGACATACGCAGTGGAAAAGGGATCTAATGACACTCTAATTGCATCTAACTTAATAGAAATTAACATGCAAACAAGCCAAAAACAGTGAACTAAAAGGGAAAAAAATACAACCTTTGTAGCTCAATTTCTTCACAATCTCCTTGCCTAAGCGCAAACCTAACACAAATCGGACCACTACTAGAGCTTCCCCGCTATCCTCTGGACTCAAAACTGAGTTGTGGGACTCGGTGAATGAAGGATTGAAAAGGAAGAATGACAGGTTCAAAGCTTTATGTGAGGAAAAGGAAATAAAAGTATTTTGGTGAGACTTCTTTTTAAAAAACTAAAACTTCAGCAAAAGAAGCACTTTGTTTTGAAAACAAACCTATTTATAAAGCAATTACATGCATCAAATGCATGTAAAAGCTCACAAAAATGCAACACCTCACTAAACACTAACTAAAGTGGGTTATGTGTAAACAAATATTCTTATCTGTCGATCTATTCAATGCTGGAATCAGACCTGCTATTAATGTGGGTATTTTCGTCTCCATAGTAGGATCTGCAGCTCAAATTAAAGCCATGAAACAAGTAGCTAGAAAATCAAAATTGGAATTAGCTCAATTTGTTGAATTAGAAGCCTTTGCGCAATTTGCTTCTGATCTCGATAAAGCTACTCATAATCAATTGGCAAGAGGTCATTCTTTAATGTTTACACATAGTCCACTTAAGCTAGTGGGATTGTCCAACAAAAAGTTGGATAATTCCACTAACTCTAGTAAAGGATAAAATGGTATTTTCCATTTGGTCAAAGTCAAACTTTGACTTTTTTCGAGCAAAAAAAGTCAACCCTTTGACTTTTTACGATTTTGACCCTCTTGACCAATTTTGACCTCCCGCACATGAATTCGCATTCATATTTTTTAAATTCAAATCACATTTGAATATATTGTGTCATAAAAAATCGATAGTTATATCACATATACTTGTCGGTTTAAAACTTCTTTCCTAATTCGAACAATTCGAATTAATCCATCATACTGTTCTAAGTTTAATCCATATGAGCTAGCAGAGAGACTTAATGGACCTACATATCATGGGCTCCAACAATCCGAGATTAACCGGTCAAACTCTTTAACCTAATTAATCAACATTTGTTAACTAATGGGTCATTCCACTAAAGTCTCGTAGTTGCACTCCCCTCACTGTAGATATATTTCTGTCCACCTGATATAACCGTAACCAGTAAGTCAATCTTTCACGGGTTGTTCGTGGTCTCGGCTAGGTCAAAATACCGTTTTCCCCCGATAACACTTCTTGTTCTTTAAATCCCACTGAACCCCTATAGAACAATTCATTTGTGGTCCAACCAACAAATCTAGTCCCTCTCAGCCTAGTGAGAGGGTGAGGCCCCTTGTTCTAGTTCAAAAGTCAGCACTAAAGGGAACAACCTATCCACTATCCCTAGAGTTGGGTAGGAGCGAATTCCGTCTTGTACCCTATGTCCCCAACTACCTACCCGGTCTTACCCCTAAAATGGGAGGCTTATTAAGCCAGCGCTCTTGAGCTGCTCTCACCCATGCAGATCTAAGGATAATCCCAAATAAACAGGAGTTCAGAGTTAGCTCAGGATTGAGATCGAGTTACCTAGGTCATCAAATTTAAATTAGTCAGTTTTATACAGTAAACGGTGTTATAAAGCAAAAGTGACTAAGTCGTAGTCCAATCTTATACAAACTCATTGCATAGGATGGCCCCACTTACATATCTCTATATGAACGATTCGGGAACACATCATTTGTACTAACTACAAAGTAGGTCGCATCCATAGTGTCCCCAGAATAAAGTGTCCAACCTTATCCCTATACTATAGACCATTTTAGGCTATATACTCGAACTTGATCCATGTTTTATGTCATCACATAAAGTTCAAGTCTACATTAAATAGCCTCGGGACCTTAGTTTATTGGATTCAAGATTATGGTATGCTAATTCAATAACAATTTTATTGAAAAAGAAACATGAAAAAATGTTTATCAATTACAAACTACAAGTTTTACGATATAAAATCCAACAAAGACCATGAAAAATAGGGAGTAAATGTATGAATCCAGATTTTAATTTAAAAGAACTTTCAACAGTAGGATAGGTGATGCAAAGTGATTGTTGTGTTGGGGTGTATGCCCTAAGCTCGTGTAGTTTGTAACATTTGATGAATATAAATAAAAGTTATTTTTTCATCAAACTTTGTATCTCGCATTTCAAACTTAATCCAATAAACTAAGCTCCAAGGTCATTCAACGGTGTGTAGTGGACACACAGGTAGGATCACGTCCAAGTAAATAACGTGAATGATCTATAGTATATGGATAGGGTTGGGAACCTCACCCTGGTAACACTGTGGATGCGACTCACTTTGTATTTGATACAAACAAGGCGATTCAGTTCGTTCATGTAGTTGACATATGAGTGGGGGCATCCTGTGCAATGAGGATTGTACAAGACCGGACCGTGAATTAATAGACCAACTGATGTAACTCTGTTAATAGTTTATGATTAATAAATTTGTAGATGACCATTAGAGACTCAACCTTAATACTGAGCGAGTTACGAACTCCTGTCTGCGGGGGGTTGTCCTTAGACTAGTACGAGTGAGAGTGTGCATGAGTTTCCACTCAATAAGCCTACCTTCTCAGGGGCAGAACCACGTGGGTAGCTGAGAACTTAACTCCGCGAGATGGAATTTACTCGTTCCCGTGCTAGAAAAACTAGAGAGGTTGTTCCCTTAAGGGCTGACTCTAGGACTTGAACAACGGGGGCCCACCCTATCAATGGCCCGAGAGGGACGTTGTTTATGGTAGGACCATAAACAAGTTTTTCATTAGAGGAGCAGTGGTACTTAAGGTGCAAGAGGTAGGCATAGGGGTAAAATGGTAATTTGACCCATTTGTGACTACAAACAATCTGTGAAAGGTTGGCTCATTGGCATTGGTTATATCAATGGACACAACTTATCCTACAGTGAGGAGAACGCAGCTACAGGTCTATGGTGGAGTGACCCCGTAGTTAATGAATGTTGATTGACGGGATCAAAGAGTTTGATAAGTTAATCTCAGATCATTAGAGCTCATGATCTGTAGGTCTATTAGGTCCCTCGGTTGGCTCAATTATGGAATTAATGAGTGTATAAAGTTTGGAGTGAATTTAAAGTGTTCAAATTCACATAAAGGGTATTTATGTCAATTATATGAGATATAACCGATATAATATATAGGTTTATGTGAATGAGATTTATATTAAACTATACTATAACCTAATTATGGAATTAAGGCATAGTTGGAGAAATTAATTTAAGAGATGTGTAAAATTGAATATGATTCAATTTAATTTCACATTATGCAAATATGATTTGCATAATAAGGTATGTGATACCTTATACTATATAATTATGTAAATATGATTTGCATATTATATAGTTTGTGTTTAAGTGGAATAATGGGTGGAGAATTTCTCTCTACCCATCCCACTATATAAGAATGCTTGGAGAAGCATTCTTAAGATAACTTGGTCATTTTTTGGAATTCAATTTTCCAAAGCTCTCTCAAATGCTCTTTATTCTCTCCAAACTCAAATCCAAAAGGGAACCCACCTTCCTCCCTCATCCAACAGAGAACAACCGAGTGGCCTTGTTGAGGTGTTTGATTTGTTGATTGGTTCGAGGTTTTGATCGAGATTGTGGGATCGAGAGCTCATTGAGATCGTGTTGGATATGGGAGAAGAGAAGAAAGACGTTCTTCAAAGGTATTTGTCGTTGTACTTTTTCTTTTCTCCCAATGTTTAACCTTAGATACATTAGATGATGCAATCTTAAGTAGATTTTAAGTAACACAACAGAGCATCGCGATTCACGTCGCTTCTTTTGCGGGATTCAATCCCATCATGTTGGTCCAAATATAGAGTTGTCAGCTGTTTCAAAGTTCTTTCGGCCATCTCTTCCTTAATTTCAGCAGAAACAGAGGTGTTGTCGAGATTACTGTCAAAACTGAGATCTTCTTTGTGTACGCTCTTTCCTTTTGTCTTCCCTCCTTAATCTATGTACTTATCTTTCTACTTCAGGGAAGTATTGAAATTTTGTATCCTGAGAAGAACATGTCATAAACAGTGAGAGCAAAAGTAAGTGGAATCAAATAATGGAAAATTTAAAATTTGCCTTGCTCCCCGACAACGACGCCAATTTGATGGTGAGCTTGTTGAGGGCTCAATCAAATACAATTTATGTGACTGATCTAGATTGATTACTTGTAGTACTTAACAGTGGACCCGGTCGAACCATAAGGAGCAATAAATCTCAATTTTCCAGAATTAGATTCTCAAAAGAAAATAGAAAAGAAAATGGGGGGTTTGAATATGTTAGTTTGAAAACAAATAAGTAAGTAAAAGAATAACAAGGAAGAAAATAGGAGAGAGAATTTAGGGTGATATCACTTACCAATTTATAGTTCATAGGTGCAGTTGTACCAATTGTAATATAGATCCCAGACATTCATACAAGATTATAACTAAACCAACAATTAACTTGGCTAGCCTAATGGTTTTCCATAAGACTACTTCCCTAAGTTCATTAACTTTACATATTCAATCTCCATTAACCTCAATTATCTTAACCATCTAGTGTTTCATACATAAACAATTAAGATAAAGGCATTAAGCACCGTGGAAGACCAAAACATCTTAATTAGGAGATCTGATTAACATGTTTCTCAAACTCTCTAGAATCTAATTTGCAATATGAATCAAGAAATTCTCAAGACTCACATACAGTTATAACTCTATTATTACAATACTAAGCCATAATTACTGGTTAGGTAAATTATGAAATAACAGTAGACATGCAAATACCAATGAGGCGTCAATCCAGAAGTAGAAGCACAGTCATAAGATTAAAGCAGAGAATTGAGAATTAAAAGCCTGAATAATCAAGAGTTACAAACGAGTCTCACTACATTACAATTGGTTTTGACTGACCTATGAACTAGAAGAGGACGTTTAGCCGAGCATAGTCACGATCACACCAACGGCCTCCATGGTTTTCATCGATACAACCCAGAAACTATATAAATACTAAAGAAACTAATCCAAACTATAATCTAGTGTTAATCTCGAAAGTGGGAGAAAAGTCTCTACTTAGTTCGTACAAAACCTAAAAGAAAATTTCATATTTATAATAACTGAGAGCGTCTAGACGTTCCCCCATCTAATATAAGGGAAATATCTTCGAGAAATACAGGGCGGCATCAAGACGTTATCGCTTCAAACGTCGAGCAGAGTCTCCCTGCAACGTCGAGCGAACCCTTGCGATTGCATTGCGCCAGCGTCTAGACGCTCTGTGTGTGGTTCTTCTTGCTTGAGAGTGATCATCGTTTAGACGCTCTGCATGCGGTATGCTTGGCTTGTCAATCTCTTCTTTCCTCAATTTGATGCATTCTTTGTTACAATCTTACCCTTTTAATCCTCGATCATTCCTAAGCCTCCGGAATGACCTCGAAATACAAATCTCCTGTAAAATAAACAATTAAGCACATGAGAGTAACAGAACTAGCATAATATAAATAAATAAAGATAACACTTTTATGGTGCTATCAAGCACGTAGTTTTATTTGATCCTCCGTAACACCTTGTGGCTTCATGCTCGAACACACCACATGAAAATTCTTTAAGTGCTTATGTGGGTTCTCATTCTCCAGGCCTTTGAATGTTGGCAACAGATGAATGAGGTCAGACTTCAATTTGAATGGTGTTTCCACATGGATACTCAATGCAAAGTGATTGTTGATTGAAGTCGGGGTCGGTTAGTTCTTGAAGCGTTCTTTCAGTTATCGTATTTTCTATTTCAACTTCCACGTTAGAATCGGTCGATGAATGAATTGATTCGTCTTGCGTTTCCGTGGTTGAGGATTGAACTTTCTTGCAAAGAGTGGTTTCCTTTCTCAATCTTCGTGCAGTTTTCTCAATTTTTGGATCAAATTCAAGTTCACCTACATGAAGAGATCGGGGCATCAATAGGGGAATACAAATAAAGACTAAAATAAAAATAAATAAATAAAAGAATTAAACAAAACCAAATCTAGTTGTCAGTCCCTGACAACGACGCCAAACTTTGTTGCCTTTCGAGCACACCCAAAATAAACCTGCAAAATACTTGTTGAAGCGGTAAGCAGGGTCGAACCCAAGAGACTGGAACTAGACAGATTTTTGTAGAATATGCAATAAATTGAAAAGGGTGTGGGGGATTTTGGATTGAAATTAAATAAATGAAAACAAGAGATAAAATGAGTTTCCAATAGACAAATAAAATCTAGCCAAGGTTAGTTTCAATATCTATTTACTCCAATCGATCATTGACACTAAATAATAAAGTTGGATATGGATAAATTGGTTATGGTTCTCAAAAGCTATGATTACCTCATCTTTCTTAATTAATTGATAAAACAAGTTTCGTGTGTTGAATTATTTCTCTATTCAAATAGACAGCCCCACAGAGTCGCTCCAGGATTTAATCTACTAAATGCATTAAGAATTAAAATACCCAATTCTAGCCCGTCCACTCACTTCGTGCGGGGATTCAAACTAGGTTGCGTAAATTCATAGTTCAAGACTATTTTACTACTTGGTTTGATTTCCTAAAACGACAATTACGGATTTCAGGATTTCAAATAGTTGTAAACTAATTCAAGAAATTATAGAGTGATCAGTTCATACAATTCTTAAATTAATATTGGTTCATAATCATAGAAAATAAGCAAATACCCAATTCAATCAGAAAATAAAGAATAGGTACATATCTCACAATTGGAAGAATAAAATACTTTAATTAAACCTTGAACTAGATAAAAGAGTTTAGTTGTTCATGGAACCTATAAAATAAAGGAAGAGAAAAGAAAAGAAAAACCTAGAAAAGTTGCAGAGAACAATGGAGGTCTTGAGAATGTGTAGAATGAGATATGAAAGGGGTTGGAGGTTAACCCTAATTTATAATGTGTTCCCTTATCTAAAATTAGGAAACTAATTTAAAAATATTCTCTAATGATCCTAGTCGTCCATATAGAAACTTTAACTTTCCAAAATTTAGGTCTTCTCCAAAAAGTGCCTAAATCCACGTTCTCCTTGAAATTTTCGTATTTCAAGGTTTCAGAAAACTTAAGAGGTCTTAGAATACGCCTTATGGTCACGCCAGACCAAAAATCTTCAGTTTTGCACCAAACTTCTCCTACTTCTTTATATTGCTCCAAATGGTCTAAATAAGCTCCAAAATTCTAATTTTATGTGTTTCAACCTACAAAACATAAAATCATCCTTAAACATGGTATTCATGCAAATTAAATCTAAATAGGGAATTCAATCTTAATATATGTAAAATATGTTCCTATCATTTGTTCAAAAAGAGATGATAAGCTAGGGTAGCCATTTTCTTGGAGGAAGGGGCATTCATTTTAGAGAGGCATCCATTTTTTTAGAGAACTTCTCGAAAAGGGGAGGGAGAGAGGATTTCTTGCCTTGAAAATGTTGGAGTGGTGGTTTTTACCCGAAAAGGAAAGCCCTTGCTTGACCATCAACGGGCACGTAACATTTCTTCCCCTTCTTTTCTGCATTTTTAGTTGTTTAGCTTAACTACTGTTTTATTGATGGTTTTTTGTTATTTCTTTTATTTTTCCTTGTTTTCGAGCATGAACTAACTCACCACAAGGTGGGAATTAGAGGATGATTGTACTTTAATTGCATTTTAGTTAAGTAAAGTTCATTGTTAATCGATTTGGTTTTTATGTGTGCTTAATCCTAGCTCGATTTCGTTTGTCCAACCATTTCGTAGCTTTGTCCTCTTGATTTCTGGGAAGAATAGGAAGAGTCGATTTCAAAAAAAATACATTAGCTCCATAGTTAGGGTTAACGACTAGTTAAGTGAAGAGATTAGGGATAGTCGCTTACCTAATGTACAAGCAATACAGTGGGTTAAATATCGTTGGAGTAATGGGAATGAAACAACTTTTATCTGGTGATTCGGAAGAATGTCGTGTTCATTGTAGTGGCTCGATTAATGTGAATGCTTGATTAATGATAGTGTAACTAAGTGCATGAATGCCTTTAATCCGAACATTGCCTCTTCCATTGTCACTCTTAAATCGCTTTGCTTTGTTTCATGTTAAGAACTACTGTTTTATGTTAAGTATTAGGTTCTTATTTTGTCTCTGCATTTATTTTGTTCCAGCTTCTTTAAGTTCATGTTGTTCTGTTACCCAATAATTTGTTTGGTTACGATCTGAGTTTATTAAGCCTTAATTTATATAAATAGAAGATTGATAGTCTTTATGGATACAATAATTTACTTGTTGCTAGCTACAAATTTATGTGTATACTTGTGCATAAGACTACATGCAAAGCTAGATCATATATATTGTTGTAGCAAATACATTTGCAAAGCATCATAGTGTAACTCTTAGTCTATAGTGGAGTGACTTATAGTTAATGAATGAAAATAATTAATTAAATATTTTCATTAATTGACTTTGTATCGTTGGAGCTTATAATTCGTAGGTTCATAAGGTTCCCTTGCTAGCTCATATGAACAAATAGGGATCGATTTCATTGGAGAAGATTTTGAAATGTTCAAAATTAAATTTTAATATATTGATACATTAAATAAAGGAAAGCATATTTATTGTATATGATACATTAAATATCAAAGAAATTATTAATGCATTAAAATACACTAAAGAAAAGATATTTATTAAATCTAAATTAGATTCAAATAAGGAGATGTCATAGGAAAATTTAATAATGTTTGAATATATTAAATATTAAAAATATATTATTTAATTATTTTTCCTAGGATACTTTAAATAGTGTTGGGTCTTATGTCGAAAACTCATGGTTTGTAAACTGAATGTATATTCTTTTTTGCAATAAAGTTGTTATTGAGGTTTATTTAGTAAAGTTGTTATTGAATAAAATAAGTTGTGTATTCCATAACTCAAATCCAATAAACTAAGAACTCTTGGCTATAAGATATATACTTGAACTTTATATTTGACATAAAAGTGGATTAAGTTCGAGTAATAGCCAGAATGGTCTATAGTATAGGGATAGGGTTGGGTATCTTATATTGGGGACACTATGGGTGCGACCCACTTTGTATAGTATTAACGATGTGATCCTAAGTCGTTCATGTGGAGACATGCGAGTGAGGGTGTCCTATATAATGAGATTGCATAAGACCGGGCCACGAAATAGCCACTTTGACTTTATAACTCCGTTTACTGTCTTAACTGACTATATTCATACGATGACCTAGGTAACTCGATCTTAATCCAGAACGTACTATGAACTCCAGTTTATTCGGGATTATCCTTAGATTGCATGGGTGAGAGTGACCCAAGATTGTCGACTCAATAAGCCTCCCATTTTGGGGATAAGACCAGGTAGATAGTTGGGAACATAGTCTTGAAAGATGAAATTCACTCCTACCTGCTTTAGGGTTTAGTAGAGAGGTTGTTCCCTTAAGTGTTGACTCTGGGTCTTGAACAATGGGCTCACCCTCTCATTGGCCCGAGAGTGATTCAATTTGTTGGTTGGACCACAAACCAATTGTTTATAAGAAGATCAGTGAGACTTAAGGAACAAGATAATTCAGTGGTAAAACGGTTTATTTGACCTAGTTGTAACTACGAACGACCTGTGAAGTATCGACTTACTAATCATGGTTATATCGAGTGGACAAAAATATATCTACAGTGAGGTTGCACCTATTGGGCTTTAGTTGAGTGCCCCTGTGGTTAACGAATGTTGATTAGCTAGGCTAAAGAGTTTGGTTGGTTAATCTCGTATCGTTGGAGCTCATGATCTGTAGGTCTATTAGGTACCCCTTACTAGCTTGGATTAAGCCTTATAACAATTTGAGAGAAAAGAGTTTGAATTGTTCAAATTTGATTTTGAGAAAAAAAATGTTAATTATATGCAATATACTTAACGTGTCAAGCTTAATTATGAATTAAACTATGATAAAGAGGAGATGGACATATTTAAATTTGATTTAAATATTGGTTTGATTTTAAAACATGAATAGAATTCACGTTTGAACGTTCGATTTGAGAAATCAGGATTGGTCCAATTATTTAATTTGATATTTGATATTAAATTAAATAATTAATTAAATTGTTTAATTATGGCACGACAACACCCGTACTATTAAAATGGTTTGTCAGTAGAGATGTTCCCACATGTGCCCCTTCTTCCCATGGTACTATAATTCCTATTCCTATTTCTTTATTCCCTCTTTTGGTCTATCTACATTCCAGGAAATTAATACACTCCATGGACGGAGCAAAAAGTGGAGTCTTGGTGAGAGCAAGTTGCCCTATTCTATTACCAGACATAATTGAGAGAAGCTCATCCGAAACTCGAGCTAGAAACGCCTCATTTCGTTTTGTTCCCTTTCTTCATTTCCTTCTTGAATCCAAGGGAGACTTCTCATATTTTGAATCTTTCTGCTTCTTTTTCTTATTACTATTATTCCGTACTCTCTTCTCTTTATCACGCCATAGTTCAACGAAGTGTGAGCGGGCGCGGAGAAGGAAAGGCCAAACACTCAGGCCTAACAGAAATGAGCAACGACGAAATGACAAGATGAGGTCCTCCGGACACCCCCATTTAGAAAGAAGGGTCGAAGGTTAATTAAATTAAGAAATTAATTTTAATTTAAATTAATTTAATATTATTTTTAATTAAAATTAAAAAGAAATTCAAATTCTTTTTTTAATTTAATTTGGATCAAATTCATTTGTTGGTGAATAACCTACTTGGTTTTTTCAAATTCACCAAAATTGAGCACCTCCTTCTTGATCAATTCTTCTCATCTTTGTGTTTTATTCTTCTCCAAGCTTAAAGAAGCTTGTGGTTTTCTTTAATTGAAGAAGAAACACCATGGGTAAGAGGATTTTACAGAAAATTCTTGAGATTCTCGATTTTGACCTCTCTCTCTTCTTCTTTCAAATTCTCTCAATTAAGGATCCCACAATCCGTTCCAAGGCTTGAGCATAGTAGGGAAGACTCTAAGATGGTCTACGAAGTGTTCGTGATCATAAATTGCCCACGAATTAGAAGAATTTTGAACTACAAAGGTATGTGTTCTTATTCTCTGTTTTTCCAGTTTTAAACATACTTTTTGTATTGTAAAATTGACCAAATTAGAGTGCTCAAGATCCAAAATTACTTTCGTTTTCTTAATATCATCTCTTTCAAATAGAACTCTAGGGGTGAGCTATTTATTTGCATTCTTCACAAGAGAAAAACTCTTGAAATTCTCCTCTCATTCACTCTCTATATTTTCGAGAAGGTACATAAACCTCTTGGTCTTTTGTTCAAGTCATAGAAAGAAAAATTTTGTGAAAATCTTAGAATTCAATCTTGTTGGAGTTGGAGCTCAAGGAGAAAAAATCCACCCGAATATTTTCCGTATTTTACTTCATTATAAGTTGTGCTTGACAGTCTATTTTTGCTTAATTCTAAATAATTCATAGTCCATTTAGGTTTAATTAGATTTATTACCTTCAAATATAGGGTCTTGGCTTTGACATTGCGTGAGCTTCTTTGGCTATCGTATTTGTCATCAGATTTGCAGATTAATTCATCTTGTCCAGGCTTCTTGTTTTGCAATAATGAAGCAACTATTCATATAGCTTCAAATATATCCTACATTTCACGAGCGTACAAAAGCATATAGAATTGGGTTTCCATATTGTTCGGGATTGAATTATTAGAGTATTTAGGATGGTTTATTTCCTTTATTATGTTAGCTGTATTAAGTGACTTTCTGTTAGTTCATTATGTTGTACAAGTATCTTAACAATGAAGTATCCTTTTCCACATTTCTACACGTGTTATACATGCCACATGAGCCCACTAAAACATATAATGTAAATCATGTGATTTATTTGTTAAACAATCGGTTATAAAAGCAATAAATAATTTATCAAAATTAAACTTTTAAAATATTATAGATTGAATTTACAAAACAAAATAATAAACAAAATGATAATGTGATGCGACTAAATATAAACATAAATAAAAATAATATAAAATGATTACGTCCTAGGACAAGTTCATTTAATTTTGCTCTACTTTTCTATTTTGTACTTAAGAAAATCGAAGTATACAACTTTTTTGTTTTTTTGGAGTTGAGATTTCACTTCAATCTCGAGTTTAACTCAATTGGTTAAAGAACGGTTAAGATATATCTCAGGTGTGTTGGAGTAAAAAACAAAAAGCCGAAAGAAAAAGAGTCATGCTTTTTTTAATTTTTTTTCATAAATTATTTAACTTATTTTTTTAATTTATAAACTTTATATAAAAATCATTTTGATTGATGACAATGTAGAGCAGTTGTAGTTTTATACCTCATCCATAAATGGGCAAATAGTCAAAATGAGCTTAGTTCAGTCGTCAATATTGCACATATACCATTGACATAGGTTGGAGATCCTCCTATCCTAAATGTTGTTAAATTAAAATAATAATAATAAATAAATAAATAGTTGGACAAATATTTTAAGTCACATACAATTTAAGATTTATCTTGTCAAGTGACTAATAAAAAAAACTAAAATAATTTTTCTACAAAGTTCAAGAACTAGAAAATATTTAGAAGCTTAAGGACTAAAATAGATCATTTATGGGGTGTTTACCTATGATTTTGGGTTAGGGTGGTTTTGAGTTTCAAACCCAAACCCAAAACTATGTTTGGTACAAGGGATTGGGGTTTTGAAACACAATCTCATGGGTTACTACAGTGCAACCCTATGGGTTTTGTACCATGTTTTCCACTTCCATTTGTCATTTTTCATTTTCGATGACCACTTCGACAACAACTCCGTTGACAACTTCGACAACAACTCCGGCGACTACTCTGTGACCCGACCAACTCCGATGACAACTCCGACGATCACCAACAACGACAACTTCAACGATTACAACGACAACCGGACCAACTCTGATGACAACTTCGATAATCACACCGGCGACCCGACCAACTCTGATGACAATTCTGACGACCACACTAGCGACCCGACTAACTCTAATGACAACTCCGACAACCGCCTGATCACTACCGATAACAAAAATTTTGACGACCCGACCACCGCGATGATTACCTACATCGATAACTACGATGAAAACTATATAGATTAATTTAACGATTACCCTTGTGATTCGATCACACAAACAACTTGATAAAAGGATGCCCCAACTACCATAGCCCTAACTGGTCCGAACTACCGACAACGACCATCTGACAACCACTTCGACTACTAAACAACTCATACTTGACAACCATCCAAAAAAGTTGACCACCTAGTAACCATTATCGATGACCACCTAGTGACTACTTCAATGATCCGACCACCATAGCAACCCGATCACCTCGATGATCACCCCAACCGTAACCAGACAACCACTTGGTGACCACTTTAGTGACCACCCAACAACCCAACCATCATATTTATGAAGGGATCGAATCCCACAGTGGAAGCGATTGTGAATCGCGTTGTTCTTATTTTGTCTCATGGATTTCAATCAAGAACAAAAACAACTAAGATTAAGCATGGTATATAATAAGGACAACAAGATAATTACATTTGAAGAACTCTTTCTTCACGTGTTCCTTCTCCCACGATCACGATCTCAGCGACTCGAACCCGAACGTATGAAGTTGATACCACTAGATCTTCTTCGTTGTTCTCTAGGTGAGGGAGGAATGTGGGTTCCTTTAGGATAAGGTGTAGGGGTTGTGAGAGAGGTTGCGTATGGAACTCTTCCAACATCACAACTATGTAATTCTCTAGGGTTTCCAAAGATTAGTTGCCAAGTTGCATCTCATGCAACTATTTATAAGGAAATAGGATAAAAATTACCATCTTGTCCCTCCTTTTATTCTCTCATTAGTATATAGTTAATATGTGGATCTAATTCACATTAAAACTATATATTATATCAATTATATCACATATAACTGATACAACACCTTATATATGAAATTGAACACTTCAATTTCATTCCTAACTTTATACCCTCAATATTACCATGTTGAGCCAACGGAGGGACCTAATGGACCTACAGTTCATGAGCTCCAATGATGTGAGATTAACTGATCAAACTCTTTGATCCAGTTAATCAATATTCATTAACTACAAATCACTCCACTATAGACTTGTAGCTGCACTCTTCTCACTGTAGATTATATTGTGTCCATCGATATAGTCATTACCCATGAGTCGACCCTTCACAGGTTGTTCGTAATCACGGCTGGGTCAAATTACCGTTTTACCCCTGTGATTACCTCTTTGTTCCTTAAGCACCACTGATCCTCTAATGAACAACAAGTCTAAGGTCCTACTATAGAGTCATACCCTCTTAAGTCAGTTTAGAGGGCGGAGCCCCGTTGTTCAAGACCTAGACTCAGTTCTTAAGGGAACAACCTATCTAATTCCTTAGTATAGGAATGAGTGAATTTCATCTTGCATAGTTAAGTCCCCAACTACCTACGAGGTTCTGTCCCTGAGAAGGTAGGCTTATTGTGTCGGCTATAGGCCACTCTCACCCATACTAGTCTAAGGACAAACCCCTATAAGCAGGAGTTCTTAACTTGTTGAGGATTCAGGTCGAGTTACTAATGACCATCTATAAATTATCAATCTTATCGTGTTAACGGCGTTATACTGGTTAGACTAATAATTTGCAGTCCGGGCTTGTATGAACTCTTCATACAGGATGCCCTCACTCGCATGTCAACCACATGAATGAGTTGAATTACCTCATTTATATTAATTACAAAGTGGGTCGCATCGATGGTGTTACCAGAATAAGGTTCAACCTTATTCTTATACCATAGACCCTTTAGGCTATACTTTTGAACACAATCCAAATAGTGTCTACTACACTGATGTTCAAGATACATTATAACCTTGGAGCTTAGTTTATTGGATTTATAGAGCAAGAATACAATTTTATCAAAACAAATAACTCTTTATTTATTTGATCAAAATTACATAAGTTTAGGGCACAAATCCCAACAATTTACAACTCTGGCACCGACTCCAGCGACTCGACCACTTGACAACTACTGTCATAACCACCAAACAACCACTTAGACGATATGACTACCCTGATGACCACTCCAACGACATATGATGACCTAACAACTGTGCAATCACCATCGGCGACCACCGACAACCAATCACCCAACCACCTAATCAATTTTTTAAAAGGTTAAAAATTAAACAAAAATTGTAACTAACAATTTTTTTAATCAATTATATATTTGAAATAGATTTTAAAATACTATACAAAATATAGTTTCTAATATTTTAATTTCTAAAAATTACATCCTATTGGATCCTGCTTAGTTCAATTCATGTTGGAAATAAGAATTCAAATTTTATAACTCATTTATCCTTGAAATATGTTTTAAAATACCGTGAACAATTTTATTTAAATTCCATAATTTCTTAAATAAACCTTAAATATTTTAATTTGTAAAATAAAGTTCCAAAAATAGGTTTATGAATACTTTGTGAAATAGAGTTTTCTCTAATATCTTAGATAGGCTTCTAATTTTTGTAATCTCTAAAATAGAGTTTCAAAACTAGGTTTTTGAATACTTTATAAAAATAGAGTTTTAGATTCTCTAATTTATTAAATAGACTTCAAAATTTTTAATTTCTAAAATAGTTTTCTGAGTATTTTGTGAAATAGAGTATTAATTGTACAAACTACACATCCATATTTAACTATTATTGAAACAATTGATCTACATAATTGGTTAAAATATTGATATGCACTTCAACAAACAATTATCAAGTAAAAAAAATTGGATATAGAAAAAGAATATCCTAAAAAAACTGTTATAAAAAAACAGTCTAAGCAAAAACAGTCCAACCCAACCCTGCATCCCAAACACAGATTTCAGCAAACCAGCCCAACATAACCCAACACCCCAAACACTGGAATCAGAAACCCCAGAATTTCTGATTCCAGCCAAGAAACCCCAAGGCTCTAGAACCCCAGGATTTCTGATTCCAAAATGGCGCACAAAACAACCCCTTAGAACTTTGAAGAACAAGCATACAATTTTAGAGTTTTAACAACCAAAAAAAATGAAATTAAACCAATTAAATTGATTTGTTTTTCGAAGGGTAAACCTACCAAGTTAAATAATTTGGTGTGAAAATTGAATGTAATTAAACTGAAGCAAACCAACTTACAAGTTACTACCTAAATATTCCCTAAAAATGTTTCAACACCTCAAAAATTATACTCATTGAATGAAATAGGCATTAGAGCAAGAGACAACATACATGGTAAAGGCCAGGTATAATGTGCTGGATAATGGGCCCAATCAATATTATACATTACAGGTGAGATCTTTCTGTCCCCATTTCTTTGCTTTCCGATTCAGCCATCTATTTATTTAATGAATAAAAGGGACATCAGAATCTATATTCACATGGTTGGTGGCTTTGCAAAACCCATTTAAATGGACAAAATAAATTAGAGTGTTATCAAAATTCAAGCCATACAATTTCCATGTCCACAAGAAAAAGCCAAATTTAAAAAGCTTAAAAAATAAAATAATTTAATTTGAATATCAAAGTCTAAAATCAAAGGGAAAGCAAAAGAAAGAAGATGATTAATAACAAGATCTTTGTTTCAGAATTTGGGGACTGTTTGAATATCAATCAATAGGACTGGTGTTCTTTACCAGATGTGGGTGAAAGCTAGCTGAAGAGCAGCGATGGAGAAAACAGCGGTTAAAAGAAACGGGGTGTGGCCAATGTGGGTCGATCTTGGAGAAGCACTCTTCTGGTTCAAGGGCGAACTCGAGGGCGGTGGAGGTAGGTGTTCGACGTGAATAGCGAGCTTCATGCCTCCATAACAAAAGCCCTTTCCACTTATGAAGTAATAGGGCCTGGTTATATTCAAATGAACCACATCTCTTCCAGCTCCTGTGGTGTAATTGTGGAGTGGATGATCAGAATTGCAAGTCTCATAATCTGTCTTGTTCACCTCCAACACATTCATTTGGTTCCTGTCATACACAAAAACTACACACACAACCCCAAGTTAGCTACCTAAATGCCTCTTCTGTCCACAAACAAATTTTCATCTTCCTACTTTTATGTTATTTTCTCTTCATTCAACAACTTATTCACCATACTCGTCTCTGTGTGTCTGACGCATCCTCACATTACATCAAAATGAGAAATGGAGAGATTATAAAGTATGAGACAATAGTGATACAAAACAAAACAATACTTTTGTACACCGCTTCCTTTTTAGCTCGTTTGCTATCTCTAAAAGACTTGTAACTGAGAATAAAACATGTCCATGTTGGCTTACAAGGATAGGTAGATTCCAAATTTCAAGCCGAGCTCGTTACATTGTGTTGATATGTCAATGTATGCAAGAGAGAGATGGGAATAATGAGAATCGTAAGAACACAAACAATAATTTTAGCCATATCCCAAAATTCCAAGGGGAGAAGAAAGTGCATAGTAAAAGTAGAATCAAAAGCAGCTCTCATGCACGAACATAGAAATAAGAAATTCAAACATCCAAACAGTGAATCCCTTTGAAGTTATTTTCATTTGGGAAAGAACCAATTTGAAATTAATACTCTCATTTGTCTAATTGACACACCAATTTTGTCAGCAGCACCAAGAACTTCAACCCCTTCAAAATGTCCCCTCAAAACTCAGGAAAATCAAATTATGAGCTAAAAATCTCCACGAAATCAGAAAATCAGCTATAACTCAAAACATCATTTACAGATCTATAGATACAAGTGCTTACAGAGCCAGTCATCATAGTAGAAGTGCTTCCCCTGAGCCCAGATAGTGTAGTTGACATTGGTCGTCCATCCCATGTTGCTACCGACAGTCCACCGTGTCGCCGAAACTTCCGGCACCGCAGCCAGCAGCACCACCGCCAACGCCGCCGCCGCCTGCAGCAACCCACTGCCGGCGACCCTTCTTCTTAGAAGCTCCATAGCTCTCTGTATTTCAGTGTGTGTCTAGAAGGGTCTGGTTTGAGGTTTTACTTATCAGGGCTGGGGAGAGTGTTGTTTATAGAGATTAATGAAGAGGGTTGCCTTATGGATCTACAACTGCCATTATTTTTTCAATTCTACTTAACTTCTGGGTTAGTACATATTACTTTTTTATTATTATTATTGATTAACAATTTGGGTCCAAAGGTTTGAGATTTTTCTCACGGCAGCCAGCTCATCTTTGGTGTTATTCTTTGCATTCACTTTTTTTTTTCCAAATTTTGGTAAAGGTAGAGGTAGTTCTTTCTAAAATTTGATCCAACCGCATTTATCCTGAATTTGAGATTTACCCTATAGTACCTAAACTTTTAAAGTGTCTAGAGATTTTAAATTTTTAATTGGGGAATTGTAATGGGTAGCATAAAATATTAAGCGTATTTGCAGTTCTTTATATGATTTTTAGATTTGCAAATCTAGCAATTTTTTTAAAATCTGATTTTTCGTTTTTATTATTCCGCATTTACCCTCATTGGTGTAGCGGCGGGTATATCGATTAGTATATCCGATATATCATATATTTAATATATCAAGAGTATATCCGATATACTTTATATTAGTATATCAAAAGTATATATGATATACTTTATATTGGTATATCGTAAGTATATCCGATATACCTTATTTTTATATACCAATATATACCTAAAACGAAGTATGTTAATAGTATATTATTGATATATCACGGATACCCTTCTTTTAGGTATATCATTTAGAATGATATATTTTCTATATATCCGTAGCAAATTAGAGATATTTTGCATATTAGTATATCACTTGTGTACTTCATTTTAGATATGTTTATTTCACTAATATACCTAACATTTAGTATATCGATTGAAATGAACATATATCATATGCTTGATTCTTGATATACTCTTAATTAACTTCATATACATATATCAAGTAGTATATTAGTGATATACTCTATACAATAACACATCTCACACAATAAGATATAACAATCCAATTTGGTTTTAAATTATGAATTTACCTAAAATTTAAAAGCATAACCTGAAATTTACTCTACCTGAAATGTCGGACATTACAAATAGCTTTTGAGATCTCGTTGATATACTTAATATTACTGAATAAAGTATATCATCATAAATCATTATCAAGCATAAATCATTATTTGTGATATATCGTTGATATAATCGAATAAAGTATTTTGGTAGTATCACTATCGATGGGATATCCGATATACTTAATATTTGGTATATCAACCGTATATTAGTAGGATATCTGATATACTTAATATTTGTATATTAATAGCATATAAGTAGTATATCTGATATAATTTATATTTGATATATCGGTAGTATATCAGTAGGATATTTGATATCTATAATAATTGATACTTTATATTTGGTATATATTAATCAACTAGTATATACCTATATATTTGTAACGCCCTAGGCCCAGGATTTAGATCAAGATTTGGAATCCAAATTTGGCCTTAACATGAGATTTCTCCAAACCAAACACGCTTAGCTTTGGAGTTCCTATGATTGAGTCATAGAAAATTAGGAAGGTGCATTTTGTTGGTATATCAATTCTTGTAAGCCTTTTTCATCTATATTTTCATAACTTCGAGATCGCTCTCATTCGGATGTGATCTCGATTCATTCATGTACCCTTATTCTTCGAACATCAGAATATTAGTTGTATACTACTGATATACTATCGATACACTTCTTTTTAGGTATCATTCAAATGATATACTTTATATATATCGTAGCGTATTATGAATATTTTGCACATTTGATATATCACTGATATACTTTATGTTACGTATGTCTCATTTCATTTTGATATAAGTGAAATGTATTAGTAGCAAATCACTAATATACTTCATATTAGGTATATTTGATACATTGAATATAAATCACTATTATACTCTTGATATACTTCATATTAGCTATTTTTGATATACTGTTGATATACTAAATACCAGAAATTCAAGTTCATTGATATACTTAAGTAAAGTGTATCATTAGTATATCACTAATATACTTCATATTAGGTATATCGTGGGTATAGCAACAATAATCATCGATAGATTTATTGATATACACCATATTACAATCACACAAGATTACATAGGAAGGGTATTTTGGACATATCACGACTCCAATTGGGTTGAACTAATTTTTTTGCTAGAAACAAATGGTAGACACACTTGCAATTGAACATTTATTTTTTGTCATTTGTGCAAATTGACCCTTTTATTTTAAATAATATTATTAGATTAAATTGTCGAAAATAGTTTGGGAACTTTTATTCTTATGTCTAATAAATTCTTAATATTTTTACATTTTTTTAATTTAATGGACCTATTAGACATACAATTGAATTTTGTATATCCGGGGTATCAATAGTATATCACTCGTGTAGTTACTTTTGGTTAGATATATCATCCGGTATATCGATATAAGGTTGATAGACTCGATATATGCTTAATGTTAGTGAAATCAACGAGTATCAATAGTATATCACTCGTGTAGTTACTTTTGGTTAGATATATCGTTTAGATATCGGATATAAGGTTGATAGACTCATATATATACTTAATGTTAGTGAAATCAACGGGTATCAATAGTATATCACTCGTGTAGTTACTTTTTTGTTAGATATATCGTCGGTATATCAGATATAAGGTTGATAGACTACTGATTTTCTAAAACACAGAAGGACATTTTGGACTTTTTCTTTCCTGTTGTTGGGCTGGGCTTGGACATTTTGCTATTTTTGCAAAACAAATTAATCAATGATATGGCTGCAAATAGAACAAATCTTATTGCCATTTGTGCAACTGTCCCTTTTTAATTTTGTATCTAAGATACGTTTAAACTTCTAATTTTAAATTTAAAGTTATTTGACAAATTTGAAATTTCTTTAAAAGTAATTCATATATAGATTTAAATTTTATGTCTATAAAACTTTAAATTTTCAGTTTTGTGTCTAAGGTCTAGATATGTATTTTGAAAGTTCATGGATTAAACAAAGACAAACTCCAAGTTGAGGAACTAAATTTAAAATTTAACACTATTATTGTTATCTTTTCAGTTCAAATAAAGTCATTTTACACCTTTTCATGCACGTTGTGCACATTAAATCTTTGGTTAAAATACAATTTTAAGTCCTATATTTTGAATATCATTCCATTTTATTTTGTACTCCCAAACATTCAATTTTAATTAGTTTTTCTACTTTCAATAAATCTTAAAATTAGTCCATATCTAGTTAATTTTTATCAAAACTAATTAAATGATAAAAAATAATTTTTATGTAAGAAAAAACAATGTAAACACATTTTCAAAATTTATAGTTGCTAATAGAGACTAGATTTTCTTTTTTTTTTTTTTTTTTTTTTTTTTTTTTTTGAGAAAAGTTAATGATCATAACAATATGAACAAATTTTAAGAATACATGAACTAAAATGGAACTATACATAAAATATAGTGATCAAATTATAGTATTTTAACCATTTTTCTAAAGAAAAACATGGATTTGTATTCTTATATAACTTTCAACTTTTAATTTTATTGATTTGAATTCTCACATTTAGATAATTGTTAAAATTAATCGGTCTCCAACACTAAAAAGAAAGTTTCTTATGAGAATAACTGAATTAATCCTACAAGTTCAACAAAGAAAACATCTAATATCATAGTTTCTTATGAGAATAACTGAATTAATCCTACAAGTTTAACAAAGAAAACATCCAACATCATGTTACAAAAATGCCTAAAATCGATCATCAAAATATTCAAATCTAGCTATAAAATCAAATGAATAAAAAGAAATGTTCGTACGTAGCAATAAAAATTTCTAAACACGACTAATTAAAATCATCAACACAATTGTTAAAATGGATACTAAACAAAACAATTTTGTTCAATCATAAGATTGCTTGTAAATGATCGCAATTCTTAAAAAAATGAAAATTTAAGGCTCATTTGATAACTATTTGGTTTTTAATTTTTTATTTTTGAAAATTAAACTTAAAATTATTACTTTTACCTATGAGGTTCTATGTCTTATTATCAACTTTGTACCTATATTTTCAAAAATCAAGTTAAAATTTTTAAAACTAAAAAAAAATAAGTTTAAAAAATTTATTTTTGTTTTTTAAATTTGGCTAGAAACTTAAATGGTTCCTTAAGAAAAATGAAAAGCATTGTAGAGAAGATGAAGTGAAATTGTGAATAAACGAGTATAATTTTCAAAAACAAAAAACTAAAATTTAAATGGTTATTGCCTAATCAATTGAGGGTATTTATTAACTAAAGAACAGATATTTTATTTTTTTAAAAAGAAATTAAAAGTTAAATCTTTTGCATTTAGTTTGTTTTTTAGTACAATATCAACATTTGCGGTGGAAGAATTCAAACCCATGACGTTTTAGTTATAAGTTTTACTTGATAACAGTTGAGTTATGCTCTTGTTGGTTTTGCATTTAGTTTGACATACATCACATTTATAAGTTTTCGTTCTAACTTTCGGAAAATATTATTAAATCATACTCTTTTTTCGTTATGAAAAGTTCTTTGTTTTTGTCCTTCAAAGAGTTCAACAATGTTAAAAATAAAATGGAAATAAGGATCTCTCTTATTATAGATTCAATAGCCTACAGTTTGTTTTCGCCCTAATTTATAATTTCAGTTGAGAATTTATGCATCTGGTAGCTCTCGATTCCAATTTGAATACCTAATTTGAGTTTTTTTTATTACTTTTTTTTTTTAAAATAAAACAATGCCCAATTTGAGTTTGTAACTCTCAAGTACATACTGTAAATTCGAATTTTCAGTTCAATATTCTAAAAAAAATGAGTTTAAAATAAAAAAAAACAATTGTAATCATTTTGATAATTGATGCCTAACATCATGATTCATCAACAATTTAAAAACAAAATAAAAAAAAACTAATGTCATTATTATTAATTACAGAATAATTTAAAGTAATAATGATGTTTTATAGCATTTATAAACAGGAAATGGTTAGAAAAGGATTGTGGTGTGGCTTCACGCAAAATGGCAAATAATAAATGTACGAAATGATTTTGCAAAGGAACGTTAATATTATTGATTCTTGCAACTTTAAATAAAAATCTAACGCTAAGTTAAAGTTAGAACCGAGTTCTACTACTCAAGTCATTATTTAAAAACTCTAGTTGAGGATTTGAGTAAGCAAAACAAAATTTGAATATATAATACTAAAATCATGTTTGATAACCATCTGATTTTTAGTTTTTAAAAATTAAGTCTATAAATACTACTCCCACCGATGAGTCATGTTTTCTTATCTATTTTTTAGATAGGTTTTCAAAAACTAAGTGAAGTTTTAAAAACTAAAAAAATGTAGTTTTCAAAAACTTATTTTTTTGTTTTTGAAATTTGGCTAAAAACTAAAGTATTTTGTTAAGAAAGAGGCATTAGGGTAGAAAAGATGAAACATGGTGAGAAAACAAATACGAGTTTAAAAATAAAAAATCAAAATGACTATCCGATACAGTCCCTAATTGATTTGATCTCATAATTTAAGACTAAGATGGCTCTCATTTTTATATTTGGAAAACTTGTGGGCCTTCAAATGCAGTGGAGACTACTCATTTCACCTATAATCTAGCTGTCAAATTGTGGTCCCTGACTTGTATAAAATTAGGGGGTTCAAATTCACTCTTCGTCTTCTGAGGCATGAACCAATTCTGTCAATTTATTTTCTTTAAAGAAGTCAAGATTTGAATTAAACAAAATACCGAGGGCTAAAAAATAGGGTCAAGCAAACTAATGTAAATTGCTCGTGGTGGATGTCTCAAAAATAAGAAAATAATAATCAAAACATAAATACGAATGAGTATAAAACATTTATTACACTTTCTCAAAAAAAAAAAAAAAAACATTTATTACCTTCTCTCTTACTTTAAATTTTTTGAATTAAAAAGTAAACTTCAGCATAATTCAAATTCAAGCATCAGTGACTTTTTTTAATAGGTCAAAAGTTTACTGATCCTGCATTCTTTCTACACGGAGTTAAAGAAAAACAAAATTCTCAACGAAGATAATTTAATGATGGTAAGATCTGTAATAATATAAACAACGATTTGGATTACATTTAAGTAGTTGGGCGCTAAACTTTTATAATTCATGTAAATTTTGTCATCAAACAAAACTGATCCTACAAAAAAAATCCTTTGTTCCTTTTATACATATACACACAAGAGATTTTTTTTTTTTTTTGGGGAATTGTAATGCGTAGTAAAAGAAATTAGATAAATTGCAACTTTATTATCTATTTATTACTTTTGTAAATATAGCAAAAATTTTACTTTTCATTTTTTCCATTTTTTGATATTGCAATTTTACCCTGGTTTCTTTAAGAAACCTCGATCTCACGTGTTTTTTCTTTCTTCTTCTTTGAGATCCTCTGTTTTTTGTTTTACCCTTGTTTTAGATTGCAAAGATTGTTCCACAATCGGCTAAGTGTTTATCAGTTTCAATCTCGTAATCTTGCAGGCAAGTGTTCCACATTCCGTTTCGTTCCATCTTTGTCTGATTTAGGGATTTTTTTTTTCCGTAAACGTAATCTTTTGTTTCAATGTTATTAGTTTTGATATTCCCTTTTTACCCTTGTTTCTTTAAGAAACCTCAGTCCCCCGTGTTTTTTTTATGCATGCTTTGAAGAATAGATGCCTTCAGATCAATGACAACTCGAAGCCTTTAAAATGTGTGGAAACATGAGTATAGTTGAAAATACTTTGCTTGCTAGTGACAAGAAGTGCGGGCTTGAGATGGACAATCTAGCTCTGTTTTTTTTTTTACTATGACAAACAATTTTTTTCAATCATTTTTTTTAACCCAGAACTTAGAAGTGAAACCAAGGAAGCTTGAATTAAAACTAGAGCGAAGTCATTAGACTTTGAAGACTTTGAGGGCGAAGTGCCGCCAGAGACTTTGAAGACGAAGTGCTACTCGCCAGAGACTTTGAAGACGAAGTGTCGCCCGCCAGAGACTTTGAAGATGAAGTGCCGCCAGAGGCCAGACTTTGAAGGTGAAGCGCCGCCAGAGATCAAACTTTGAAGACGAAGCGCCTCTAGAAGCCAGACTTTTAAGATGAAGCGCCGCTAGAGACTTTGAAAGCGAAGCGCCGCCAGAAGCCAGACTTTGAAGACGAAGCGCCGCTAGAGACTTTGAAGACGACGAAGTCCTCGAGCTTTGAGAAGAAGTCCTCAAAATTTGAGAAGAAGAGACGACGGAGCCCTCGAAAATTGAGAAGAGCGATGACGAAGCCTTCGAACTTGGAGAAAAAGCGGAAAAGTCCCTCGAATTTGGAGAAGAAGCGTCCTCGCATGAACTTAACTTGCAGTGTCGTCCTCACAATGATGCAACACCTTCAATGTGCAACATCACTATCGACAATAGGATTGAGCACCTTCAATTTTTTGTATTGCCCCAGTAGATAGTTAATCCTTAACTTACAATGTCATGTCTCAGTAGTTGCAACACACTTTTTTTGTTTATTTTGTGGGGCTGAACTTAAAGTTTCTTTTAAGCTACCTACGTACCTTAAGAAAAAGGATCAAGTCATAACGTAGTTAAGAAGATTTCTTTTTTTTAGCCATTCACCTTTTAAGCTCGTGCGGGGCAGGAGCATCATGCAGTTTAGGCTCTTGCGACAAGGAGCTTTTCATATTTTATATGATTTTGTTATCACCATAGCCTTGACCAGATCCTTCATTTGTAGGATTTTTTTATAATGATGAAATTTTTCTTTACCTTCAAAGAACCCTCTATATTTATGAGAACAAAGAACTTCCTTTTCATACGTGAAATAATGGTACTATGAAGTTTGTTGTGGTTCACTTCATCAAAAAGTTCTTCCTTCAAGGATTTCATCTTTCTTTCATGTTCATCGCTTGTTACTTTGAGGCGATAAAAAACAGATGTTGAAGATCGATCTTTCTTTGATGTGGAGCCATTTAACCTTTGGAAGGTTGAAGGTCGAGTTAAGACAGGAGTTGGGCCTTGGTCTTCTTCTTCTGTCGCGACCATACTCATTCTTTGGAAGATTGAAGTTCGAATAGTTGAAGGCTTGATGTGATCGAAGACGGAGGTCCTTTACTTGACTTCTTTTTTGTCTTCAACTTCTTCTGATTCAAAGTAGTAAACCCTTACAGAGTTTTTTTTTTCCTTTTCTTTCATGTGAAGGAAATTTCTAGTGAAGAATTCCTTCAAGGTCACCGTTTTTTAAGGTTGAGAATATTTTTTACTTCTCTTTCTTTCAGGCTTAGGTTTCCTTGAATCCTTCTTACTTTGACGTCTGCCTTTGTGTTTGTGGTTTCTAGATTGAACTAGACATACTCCTTGGTTGTGAAACGGACTAGAGTGTATTTGACTACATGTGTTTGTCGTCACTGCAACATGATTTGTTTGAGTTAATTCATCAAGGTCTAGCTCAATTTTTCCTTCTTTAGTTAATCTTAGAATTAGTTCTTTTAGGACGAAACATTTTTCCACGGGGTGGATGACGACTCAATGATACCTATAATAGTTGGGACCATCTACTTTGTCCATCTCTTTCGTCCACTTACACTTTGGAAGTTCGATCAGTCCTATGGCCAGTAGTTGTTCAAACATGTTAGGAATGTAAGAATCCGAAAAGGCATAGACTTTATTCCATCTTTCCTTTAAACTTAAGCGATGCTTTCCATTTTCTTGTCGCTTTTTTATCATCTTGTAATTTTGCTTCGAAGAACAACTTGAGAGGGGATGTACTGACAACCATAGACTCTTCAATAGTCGCCTCAATGTCACTTCCTTCTTCCTTTATGCAAGGAGTTAGAAGGTTTTTGTCTCCTCAACTCCATATCGTGGGTGCGAGTTGCTAGCTCTTCAAAGGTGCGAGGCTTTATACCTTGGAGGATGTAAAGCAGTTCCGAATGCATGCCTTGAATACACATTTCAATGGCAGATAATTCAATGAGACGATCTTTGCAATCTAGACTCATGCCTCTCCAACGATTTATGTAGTCGACAACGGGTTTCACCTTTTTCAACAACGGGTTCACCTTTTCGTTGTCTAGTGTTGGTGAGCTCGAACATGCTGACGGTGCGTCTTGTGTTGTAGAATCGATTGAGAAATTCTTTTTCAAGTTTGATAGCACACAAAATATGTTATCCTTAGGCTTAATTATTGCTAGTTTTATGATGATTTCAGGGCTTTTACGTGTTTAATTCATTCAATTTCAGAATAAGAGCGTAAACAGAACTATTGGAGACAAATTGGATCACTCGGGATCGAAACGAGGCTATTTGGAGCTAAAAATAATACCAATTGGAAGAGAAAGGATCAATCCAAGCATGATGACCCGAAATGATGGCGTTGCAACGCTTTCCATAGCATTGCAATGCCGAACGTGTTGTTTAAAGGCGTTGAAGACCACTGCCGATAGCGTTGCAACGCTACCTTGCAGCGTCGCAACGCTATCTCGATACGGAAGCACATATGAAGGACCGCACAGAGGGCGTTGCAACGCTGCCTTGTAGCGTCACAACGCCACATCGATAGAAAGGCGCGCGCGTTAGGGTAGCAGCGTTGCAACGCTGCCCTCAGCGTTGCAACACCATCGACAGATTCCATATTTGATACACGCCTAGGGTACAGCGTTGCAACGCTGTCCCTAGCGTTGCAACGCTGCACCGATTGAACCTATAAATACAACATTATATCTTCTTACAAAGGGAGCCGAATTTGGTAGATTTTCCACCCTAATTTTGAAATACACTTTGTAAGAAGAGAGAAAAGAGAATTTTTGGGAGCCAAAGCATCCGTGGAGGTTCGAGAACGAAGACGGGAGCTCGGAGACGAAGGACCGACATCGACACATAAGTTTAATTTCCTTTTCTTTCAAATTGTAATAGCGTTCTAAGACGTTTTCTACATGTTTAGTCTGATTTTCATATGATTTAGAGTAGCTAAACATTGTAGTTATGATTTGGTTTACTTATTTAGACTTTCTTACCATGAATTGAAGCATGTTTTGTTCGTATTTTTGGCAATTCGTTCTTTACTTCTTAATTTGTTGGTTTAAGTGGACTCGAGAGATAAATCTTGAATTAGAGCAAAATTGTCAAAACCCTTAGAAATCTTGCATGAGAATGACCTAGAAATCTTAGGGAACCGCATAAAGAAGTTGCTTAATGCCATGCATGTCATAGGTTCATATGGAGACTATGGAGTTTATTGCATGTGTGAGGCTCACTAAGATCGAGAGGTTTTCTTGAGTATTTTACTTCTTGTTTATAATTTCATCTCTTTGGTTCATTGCATGTGTTAATTGAGTCATTAACTTGTATAATCACTTCCCTTAATTCTATCAATTCGTGTCTCCACATGTTTGTTTGTTTGTTTGTCTTTATTTTCAACCAATTATCCATGTTATGTTTCTTTAGCTAAAATTGAGAATTAGTACCTTAGTAATTAATTAATCTAGAAACCCATTCCCGAGGACGATACTTGGACTCATAAATCACTATACTAAAACTTGACCCGTACACTGTGGCATTGCATATCCATAATTATACGCAACAAGTTTTTGGCGCCGTTGCCGGGGAATGACGATTATTTAGATTAATTAATATTAGGAGAAAATTTGAAATTTTAGACTAAAGTGTGTTTGTGTGTTTTATTTCATTGTTTGTTTTTTTTTCTTTTTTGTCGTTTGTAGTTTTGTGTGTTATTTTTTAGTCTTTGTCCCCTGTTTTTGGTTGTGTTGCTATTGTGTAAAAGTCTTGATCTAAATTATTAATTTTTCAAGCATGACTTTGCATGATTTTTATTCTCATTGTCCCTCCCAGGACCCTAGGTATGTGCATCAGGATTTTTCTGAATGCCATATGTCTAATTTTTACCATTCTATACCTGAAATTGATAAAAATTCTTATGATGGTAGTTATTTAGACACTTGGGATCATAATTTGTTGTACCCTGACCAACCCATAAAAAAATCTTCTCTTATGGACCAATTGGCGGAATATACCTTAGAATTGAAATTTAAAATTTTGGTTCATAGTGAATTAGAGAGGTTGGATAGGTTAGAAACTGAGGTGGTAGGACTTTGGGAAATAGTGCAGGATAGAACCCAGTACCTTAATCAGCTAGTAATTTCCCTTAAAGCCTTACAGGAACAATTTTTTATCCTTACCACTCAGGAGGTGCCACCTAGGAGGATTTATTCAGATGATAATGAAAATAGTTTGGGGGAAACTGAGGCACACCATGATCAGGTTAGTGAGGAAGACATTGGTGATACAATTAGTTCCATAGGGAAGATCCAGGTGATAGAGTTAGAGGCTGAGAAGTATTCTTTCCTTTTATCCCCAGAAATTTCCTTTATTTTTGATAACCATTTGTCTTATACTCACGAGTCTTGCTTTGATTTCAGTTCTTTCATTTTACTAAACGAAAATACCAAAAATAAGTATCTATCTGGTGCCCAGGAGAAACAAGATAGCCTTTTAGACTTAGAAGGCTATATTGATTCGAGCAAGAAGGGCCCAAAGAAATATGAGCAATTTTATGTGCCCTGATAAGTCACCGTCTAGTTAAAGACGTTAAAGAAAGCGGTTCTTGGGAGGCAACCCAAGCTTTTATGTTTCGTGTCTTTATTTTTTGTTTTATTTTCTAGTTGTTTGTGTTTTTGTCTAAATTCGTTCTTTTTGTACCTCCAGGTGTATGCCCAAGGGGAGAGCTGCAGACTTGCACCCTTTTGATCCTGAGATCGAGAGGACCTGTAGAAGACTCCTAAGGGAAGGAAAGGCAGAAACTCATATTATGGCTGATCAGGAGCTCATCAATAACCCTAAACCTATCAGGGAATATTTCCAACCTGTGTTTAATTCTGAGAAGGTTGGAATAATCCATGCCCCTATAAATGCTAATAATTTTGAACTAAAGACAGGGCTGATACAAATGGTTAGGGAAGGTGCTTTCAGAGGCTTAGCCACAGAAGATCCTAACTCTCATCTTCAAAATTTCTTAGAAATCTGTGGTACATTTAAAATGAATGGTATCTCTGCTGATAGTATTCGCTTACGTCTCTTTCCTTTCTCTTTGCAGGGTAGAGCCAAAGAATGGCTAAGGTCTCTTCCCTCAGGTAGTATCACTTCTTGGGAGGAGTTGGCTCAAGCCTTCATGACCAAATTCTTTCCACCTGTGAAGGCTGCAAAGTTAAGGACTGAGATTGGAACATTCAGGCAGCAGGAAGGAGAGCAGCTATTCGAGGCATGGGAAAGGTACAAGGACATGCTTAGGAGGTGCCCAGCTACCCAGATTGGCTCCAGGTACAATTGTTTTATAATGGACTGGAAGGTAAGACCAGGACCATTCTTGATGCCGCTGCTGGAGGGGATTTCATGGCAAAGACTGTGCCAGAAGCACGTGCCCTCCTCGAGGAAGTGTCAACTGCCAGCTACCAGTGGCCTACAGACAATGACAGATTTAAGCAAGTAGTTGGATTATATCAACTGGATGAGGTAACTTCTCTTAGATCTCATATGGCATTTCTCACTCATGCTCTGAATAATTTTGCAGGATCACAACAAAAAGGGATGTCCTCTCAATGCTCCCAGCTCAATGGAGAATCCACTATGGAGCAATTGCACTACCTGAACAACAGAAGCAACACCTATGGAGGAAATCAGACTCAGAATAACCTACCAACACATTACAATCAAGGTTTGAGGTATCATGAGAATTTCTCTTATGCTAACAACAAAAATGTGTTGAATCCTCCTACAGGGCATGCTTCTACATCAGAGAGGAAACCGTCTCTGGAAGACACATTGCACTCTTTCATAGCTAAATTCAGAAGTCGGTCCAACCAGCTGGAGAATGCAGTCACCAGTCTATCTGGTATTGTTGCTAGTCATGGAGCTGCAATAAAGAATATAGAGACCCAGATTAGCCAAATGAACACATCACTCCAGGCACTGCAAGCAAAGAAGGAAACACCTTGAGGGAGTACAGTCTAGCTAAAGACGTTAAACAAAGCGTTTCTTGGGAGACAACTCAAGCTTTTCATTTTTTTTCTATTTTCTGTCTTTAGTTTGTTGTTTTTCAATTCTTAGTTTATTTACTAGTTGTTGTTTTGCTTTGTAGGTTGTGACGATGCCTTTCTTCGTTGAAATTCATGCTCCTGTTCTGAGGAACTCCAACACACATGCTTTGGCTATCCAAGAAACTTAGAAAGATCTTCATTACCCAGGACAGTACTGTTCACTCTTACCTTTATACTTAATTTGTGCTTCTGCAAACATTGGGGACAATGTTTAGTTTAAGTTTGGGGGTGGGATGTGTTATTTGTTGTGACTGTCCTGAGTATGTGCTGAATTGTTGATTGATCTTTTACATAAGTATAATCATGATAGCCTAGGATGAGATTTAATTGGAAATTCTTGTGATTCTGCTGAAACTTGAGAGCATGACATGAATTCGAGTTAATTTAAAATTTTTCTTGAGTTTTTCCTGCCACTATTATGCACATAGTCGTGTTCCTGTAGTTTTGAAATGCTTAGAACAAAGTTATTAGGTTCAGAAGTTTGATGTCACTTCGATAGGTCTAAGAACTGATTTGAGAGTTAAACTGCAGGATAAGGTGAATAACAAAATGAAGTGCATGACCTGTATAATATGTGAATTAGTTGGTTTTTGTTGTTTGTTTGCTAAAGAAAAAAAAATCGTGAGGGCAAAAAGAGCTACCTTCATTGTGATCAGTTAGGCTACTCATTGAGCGAGTGCTCTAGGTAAGGGTCCCTGCAGTGGATGTGTGAAAGCTAGTGTCCTTGCACAAAAAAAGAAGAAAATAGAAAAATTGATAAAAAAAAATGAGTAAGTACTGAGTAGAGTTATTTAATTCTTGAATGTAGGGAGGCTCAAAGATTAGTAATTAAGACAAGTGTAGGGGGAAGTTGAATGGAAAGCCTAATAAAGTTGATCCGGGCTTAGTAAAAATAAAGGGAACATAGGCTAATCACACACACGTAGGAACACTTAAGAAAAGTTTAAATTGCTTGTTGAAGTGTTATGTTTGAATGCTTCCTGTGGTCACTAGACTTTCCCTTAAATTTTTTAGGCTTGAATCAAATTTATGTTTAAGAACAATCTAATGTCTAACTCTGTTTTTGCTCGGGACTAGCAAAAGTTTAAGTTTGGGGGTGTTTGATAGCACACAAAATGTGTTATCCTTAGGCTTAATTATTGCTAGTTTTATGATGATTTCAGGACTTTTACGTGTTTAATTCATTCAATTTCAGGATAAGTGCGTAAACAGAACTATTGGAGACAAATTGAATCACTCGGGATCGAAACGAGGCTATTTGGAGCTAAAAATAATACCAATTGAAAGAGAAAGGATCAATCCAAGCATGATGACCCGAAGTGATGGCGTTGCAATGCTGTCCATAGCGCTGCAACGCCGAGCGTGCTGTTTAAAGGTGTTGAAGACCACTGCCAATAGCGTTGCAACGCTACCTTGCAGTGTTGCAATGTTATCTCGATAAGGAAGCACATATGAAGGACCGCACAGAGGGCGTTGCAACTTCATTAGTTGGGTATTTATGTCATTTATTTGTGATATAGATGACGTAATATATAGTTTGATGTGAATAAGATTTATAATAAACTATAGTATAACCTAATAGATTAATTAGTGCTAATTGGAGAAATTGAATTGAGAGAAATTAAATTGAATGTGATTCAATTTAAAATTCCACAATTATGCAAATGAGATTTGTATAATAAGGTATGAGATACCTTATATTATGTGATATGCAAATTGAAGGGATCGAATCCCGCAGCAGAAGCGATTGTGAATCGTGTGTTCTTTATTTAGTTACATTGATTTCAATCAAGAACAAATATATACAATTAAGCATGCTAATTCTACGTAGGACAACAAGACGATTACCTTTGAAGAACTCTTTCTTCACGTGCTCCTTCTCCCACGATCACGATCTCAGCAACTCGAACCCGAACGTATGAAGATACACCACTACATCTTCTCCGTTGTTCTCTAGGTGAGGAAGGAAAGTGGGTTCCTTTAGGGTGAGATGTGGAGGTTTTGAGAGAAGTTCTGTTTGGAACTTTTCAAACAACACAATGATAGGGTTACCAAAAGGTTGGTCTACAAAGTTGCATCTCATGCAACTATTTATAGGGAAATAGGATGGAAATTACCATCTTATCTCTCCTTCATTCTCTCATTAGTATATAGTTAATATGTGAATCTAATTCACATTAAAACTATATATTATATCAATTATATCACATATAACTGATATAACACCTCATATATGAAATTGAACACTTCAATTTCATTCCTAACTTTATACCCTCAATATTACCATGTTGAGCCAACGGAGGGACCTAATGGACCTACGGTTCATGAGCTCCAATGATGATGAGATTAATCGATCAAACTCTTTGATCCAGTTAATCAATATTCATTAACTACAAATCACTCCACTATAGACTTGTAGCTGCACTCTTCTCACTGTAGATTATATTGTGTCCATCGATATAGTCATTACCCATGAGTCGACCCTTCACACAGTTGTTCAGTAATCACTACTGGGTCAAATTACCGCTTTACCCCTATGATTACCTCTTTGTTCCTTAAGCACCACTGATCCTCTAATGAACAACAAGTCTATGGTCCTACCATAGACTCATACCCTCTTAAGTCAGTTTAAAGGGTGGGGCCCCGTTGTTCAAGACCTGGACTCAGTTCTTAAGGGAACAACCTATCAATTCCTTCTTCAGAGGAATGAGTGAATTCCATCATGAATAGTTAAGTCCCCACCGCCTACGAGGTTCTCATCACAGAAGAGAAGGTAGGCTTATTGAGTCGGCTCTGAGGCCAGTCTCACCATACTAGTCTAAGGACAAACCCCTATAAGTAGGAGTTCTTAACTTGCTCAGGATTAAGGTCGAGTCACTAATGATCATCTATAAATTATTTATCGTGTTAACGGCGTTATACTGGTTAGACTAATAATTTGCAGTCCGGGCTTGTATGAACTCTTCATACAGGATTCCCTCACTCGCATGTCAACCACATGAATGAGTTGAATTACCTCATTTGTATTAATTACAAAGTGGGTCGCATCGATGGTGTTACTAGAATAAAGTTTCCAACCTTATTCTTATACCATAGACCATTTAGGTTATACTCACAATCCAAATAGTGTCTACTACACTGATGTTCAAGATACATTATAACCTTGAAGCTTAGTTTATTGGATTTATAAAGCAAGAATATAATTTTATCAACACAAATAACTCTTTATTTATTTGATCAAAATTACATAAGTTTAGGGCAAAAATCCAACAATCTCCCACTTGACCTAAAACTTGTGGAGTACTAAAACATTACAATAATGTAAATACAATAAACTAGGGCATTTAAACTCTTTGTACAATATACTCCCACTTGCCCTAGTTGGGGAAGACTTGTAGACCTAGACCTTCTAAGTGACTCTCAAATACTTTAGCCGTGAGAGCCTTTGTAAAAGGATCAACAATGTTGTGCTCTGAGGCTATCTTCGTGACGATCACGTCTCCTCGATGCATGATCTCCCGGATGAGATGATATTTTTGCTCAATATGCTTTCCCCTCTTTTGACTTCGGGGTTCCCTTGAATTTGCCACGACACCACTGTTATCATAATACAGCGTGATGGACAAACTCATATTTGGAACAACTTCCAAATCCAACATGAATTTCCTTAACCAAACGACCTCTTTAGCTGCTTCACAAGCTGCTACATATTGGACCTCCATGGTGGAATCAGCGATGCATCCTTGCTTGACACTTCGCCATACTACAACTCCTCCGTTAAGAGTAAATATTGACCCTGATGTAGATTTCTGAGAATCTTTATCAGTTTGAAAATCAAAATCCGTGTATCCTATAAGGATCAAATCCTTAGCCCCATACACAAGCATGTAGTTCCTTGTTCTCCGTAGATACTTAAGGATTGTTTTAATCGTTGTCTAGTGTTCAGGTCCTGGATTGGATTGATATCTACTGACCATTCTAACTGCAAAACAGATGTCTGGCCTAGTACACAACATAACGTACATAAGGCTCCCAACAGCTGGCGTATAAGGAATCTGTCTCATGTCCTCAACTCCTTGAGGTGTCTTAGGACTCTGTTCCTTAGACAAATGAACTTCATATCTAAAAGACAATAAACCCTTTTTGGAGTCTTGCATCTTAAACCTCAACAACACTTTGTCGATGTAAGATGTCTGAGATGGGGCTTGTGTTTTATTCTTGCGATTCCAGACAATCTAGATCCCAAGAACAAACTACGCTTCTCCCAAATCTTTCATTTTAAATTGCGTAGCTAACAAATTCTTAATGTCAGTAAGATAACCTACATCATTCTCAATTAGTAGAATATCATCCACATATAGAACTACGAATGCGACAGAATTTTTGATGATTTTCTTGTAGACACAAGGCTCATCATCATTCTGATCAAAGCCAAAAGATTTGATTGCCTGATCAAATCTTATATTCCAGAACCTGGAGGCTTGTTTCAGTCCGTAGATTGACCTTTTAAGCCTGCAAACCTTTTGCTCTTATCATGGTTCAATGAACCCTATGGGTTGGTCCATGTAGATATTCTCGTCAAGATTGCCATTCAAGAATGTTGTCTTGACATCCATTTCCCATACCTCATAGTCATAATATGTGGCTATGGCAAGTAGGATACGGATAGGCTTTACCATAGCAACAGGCGAAAAAGATTCCTCACAGTCAACCCCTTCAACCTGGGTATAACCCTTTACTACTAGTCTAGCTTTAAAGGTTGGCACCTTTCCATCTATACCACGCTCTCTTGTAGATCCACTTACAACCTATAGGTTTTACCCCATTAGGTTTATCTACAAGATCCCAAACAGAATTGAAGTACATAGAGTCCATTTATTGGTTCATGGCTATGACCCATTTGTCTTTGTCCTTTGTCTTTGTCAACCATCGCTTGATTATAAGTTAATGGATCCTCACAGTCATCTTCTGGTATAACAACTTGGGTTTCAGATAAACCCATGTAACGGTCAGGTTGTGTTATAACCCTCCACTACGTCGAGGCATACTCAACTCTTGAGATGAACTCTCTTGACTAGACAAGCAAGTATCAACAACTTTTGTTAACGTACTAGTTTGATTAGCAACCTTTGCTATTCTTCCGTCTAACTCACTTAACACAACTTTACTTCTTGGTTTGTGGTCCCTTATGTGGTCCTCCTCTAAGAAAGTGACATTTGTCGACACAAAAACCTTATCTTCCTTAAGATCATAGAATAGTCCACCTCTTGTTTCTTTTGGGTAGCCTACGAATAAGCATAATTTTGAACGTGAATCCAACTTTTTTGGATTTGTCACAAGCACATGTGCTGGACAACCCCAAATTCTGAAATGACATAAACTACCTTTACGTCCTTTCCAGATTTCAAAAGGTGTTTCAGAAACACTCTTTGATGACACATTGTTCAAAATGTATCACGCAGTCACTACTACGTAACCCCAAAAAGAATTAGGAAGATGAGCATAACTCATTATTGATCGAACCATGTCCAACAAGGTTCTATTTCTCCTTTCCGATACACCATTTTGCTGTGGCGTACTGGGAGCTGAGAGTTGGGATGTGATTCCATGTTTTATCATATAGTTCTGGAATTTTAAATCCATGTATTCTCTCCACCTCGATCTGATCGAAGTGTTTTAATTGTTTTACCTAATTGATTTTCAACTTTAGTCTTGAATTCCTTGAACTTTTCAAGTGCTTCAGACCTATGATGCATCAGGTAAATATGCCCAAATCTAGTATAATCATCTATAAAAGAGATGAAATATTCATAACCTCCCCTGGCTTTAACATTCATCGGACCACAAAGGTCTTAATGTATAAGCTCAAGAGGTTCTTTGGCTCTATAACCTTTTCCACTAAAAGGTCTTTTAGTCATTTTGCCTTCTATGATTCACATACAAGTAAAGTATTTTCCTCTAACTCATTTAGAAGTCCATTCTTTACCAATCTCTCAATCCTATTGAGGTTAATGTGACCCAATCCAAGACGCCAAAGATGAGCATTTTCTTTAGGAGAAATTTTACGTTTCTTAGTTTGTGTGTTTGCAGTTTTAAATAATTCAGTGTTCAAAACAATTTTTACTGAATTAGGCCTTAAAACATACAACCCATTGTCTAATGAAACTGAACATATTTCGACACCTTTCTTTAAAATAAACACTTTATTCAAAGAAAAAGAAACAAAAATACATTATTCTATAAGGCAAGAAATTGAAATAAGGTTTCTAGTAAACCCTGGTTCCCTAATATATTGTCTAACAACATATATTTCTTGCCAAAATTAAGCTTCATCGTGCCCATTGCTACAGCTGAGACGACTTCTCCATTTCAAACGCAGAGTGTTATCTCTCATTTCTGTAGCTGCTGCCAGGAATCAATTCCCTGAAAAGAAGAGCAAACATGATTAGTGGCGCCTGAATCAAGTATCCAAGCAGTTTTATCATTATCCATTAAACAAGTCTTTAAGCAAAGTAAATCATATTTACCTTCCTTCTTCTTTTCTGCAATGTACTTCAGACAACTCCGTTTCCAATGCCCGTCTTCATTGCAGTGGAAACACTTTCCTTTGTCTGCTTGACCTTCTTGCCCTTCTGGGCGGCAGCTTTGTCAGCTCGTTTCCCTTTACCAACCTTCTTCATGTTCTTTTTCTTCCCTTTCAGGTTAGAAGAAGATGAAGCCACTGTTTTTGATCCAGAAGTTGACCTTTATGATAACTCCTACTGGCAACATTTGCCTCACCTTTCGATCCCTGAATTTTCATCAAAGATTGAAAGGTCTGGAGTGTAGGGGTTTGTGTCCTAAAACTCGTAGTTTATATTTCTGTTCTAATTATTGTAATAAATTGTTATTACTTCAATAAAGTGTTACTATTTGTTATTTACGATATTGCATTTGTTTAAACCCTAAATCCAATAAACTAAACATCCAAGGTTGTTAAATGTATCTTTAACTGAATGTAGTGTACATATAAAGGATCTCGATTTGAGATACAGCCTAAAGGGTCTATAGTAAGGGGATAAGGTTTGGGTACCTTACCCTGGTAAAACTATGGATGTGCTCAACTTTGTATATGATACAAACACTGTGATCCTAACGTGTTCGTGTAGATGACATGTGAGTGGGGATATCCTATGTAATGAGATTACATAAGACCGGACCACGAAATAGTAACCTCTAGATGTAACTCCGTTGACTAGTTAGGTTTCTATTTCACTAGGATGACCTAGGAAACTTGATCTCAATCCTGAGCAGGTACGAACTCCTGTTTGCGAGGGATTGTCCTTTGACTAGTATGGGTGAGAGTGGTCAGATTCGCCGACTCAATATGCCTACCTTCTTGGGGACAAGACCAAGTGAGCAGCTGGGGACTTAGCCTAGCAAGATGGAATTCATTCCTTCCCGCCTACGTAAGTAGAGGAATGTTCCCTTAAATGATGTCTCCGAGACTTGAACAAAGGGTCCGACCCTTTCATTGACCCGAGAGGGACTCTGTTTGTTGGTAGGACCACAAACAAATTGTTCATTAGAGGAGCACTGATACTTAAGGTACAAGATGTAACCCAGGGGTAAAACGGTAATTTGACCCAGCTGGTGTTACGAACATTCGTGAAGGATTGACTTGCTGTTATTGGTCAATATCCGTAGATAGAGAAATATATCTGCAGTGAGAAGAGTGCAGCTGCGGGACTTTAGTGGAGTGTTCTCGTAGTTAACAAATGTTGATTAAGAGGTTAATGAGATTAACCGAGTAATCTCGTATCGTTGGAGCTTCTGATCTGTAGGTCCATTAGGTCCACCTTCTAGCTCGTAAAGGGTTCTTAGATCATTTGAATTTGAAATGTTCAAATTCATAAGGGAATAAACTTAATGTATATAGATACGATATAATATATAGTTTTGGAACTATATATTATAAATTTAATGTGGATATGATTCATATTAAATTATATGAGAGAATTAATTATTTGAAAGAGTTCAAATATTAAATTCAAATGTGAATATGATTCATATTTGTAAACTATAGGTTAAATCTTAATGTGCATGAGATATACATTAAACTATAGGATAAATGGTAAAATGATTAAATGTGATTTAATCATTTAATTAATATTATATTTAAATTAAATGTGATTTAATTTAATATAATTAATTAATCGTTAATTAATTATCATATTATTAATTGAGAACGTGTCAGGATGATTTTACCTGGATACTTGATTCAGGAGCCACTAATCACGTTTGCTCTTCATTTCAGGAAACTAGTTCCTTCAAGGAGCTCGAAGAGGGTGAGATGACGCTCGAGGATTCGGAGCAGAGGCGTCGTCTCACTTCGTGCGATGGGAGATGCCAAGCTGTTTTTTAGAGATAGATTTTTATTTTTAGAAAATCAGTATATAGTTCTTAAAATTAAGAGGAACTTAATTCCTATCTCTTGTTTAATTGAACTTGGCTATTGTATTACCTTTTCATTTAATGAAGCGTTCATTTTAAAGAAAGGTGTCAATATTTGTTATGCTAAGTTAGAAAACGGCTTATATGTACTTAAACCGAATAGAACTAAAGCAATTTTGAATCATGAGATGTTTAAAACTGCTAATACTCAAAGTAAAAGGTAAAGAATTTCACTAAATAATACCTATCTAGGGCATCTTAGACTTGGTCATATAAATCTCAACCGGATTGAGAGATTATTTAAGAATGGACTTCTAAACAAGTTAGAAGATGATTCTTTACCTCCTTGCGAATCATGCTTGGAAGGTAAAATGACTAAGCGACCTTTTACTGGAAAAGGTTACAGAGCCATAGAGCCCTTAGAACTTATACATTCGGATCTTACTCACAACATTGGTGCAACTACCGCTATCAATGACCACCCTACAAGGTATAGATTGAATAAGGCACCTAGTGTGAAACAAGTTCTCTCTTTGGTCTAGACTATCCTCCTTAATTTGGGTGCTTAAAGCTCTCCTAGCAACTAAGGACAGGTTTGCAGGATCCTCTTCGCTTAACTCCTCATTCTCACTCTCATCATTTTCTTCCTTAACCTCATATTCCTCTTCATCATCAGTCAGAATTGTCACACCCCCTCCCGTACTACCTGCTAACTTAGCCTGGAAGACGACATGAAGCCAACAGACATTATTTACCTCTTAACAATACCTTTTGACCCTGTTTACCTGATAAACATACTATACTTGCATATGGAGCATTTTAAACATAACACAACGAAAACTTGACAACTACTAAACATACATAAGGAGAAACTCTTCTTAAGTCTCTCTTGAAAACTAAGACGGGCAAGAGCATCAGAACCAAAAACAGGTCAAACCATTGTTTACACAACCACAACTTCTAATGCACACACAACTATAACTACAGAGTCCCCTCAAATATTACTACTACACAAATGGACTTGCTATACAACACCACCCACGTACAAAATATCAAATTCGTGGAGCTTTCAACAGACTATAGCAGAATGTCAGGCACCAGGAGCTCGATCTCTACCTGAAAAGTAGGAAAACACTGAAAGAATGAGCTATGAAGCTCAGTGAGTGACTGAGTTTAAAAACTATTAACTCGTAAATCATATCACCTGACCATCTATGAGCATATGCATATGTAATCAAACATTAAATATAAATGCGTAATCATAATAGCTTTTCAGAAAACCAGCAAGTATGTCGTTAAAATCTCGTAAGGCATATCAGTAATATTAACCCTTATAAACATATGACAATCTTTGTTGTGTAGGACACACCCAGTATAACCAATGTTTACTCTACGATGTAGTGGGGCTCGCCCAACACTCCCATCGTCTTTGTCGTAGTGGGGCCCGCCCAACACTCACGACAACATTGTTGTCACGGAGTACACTCAACGTCGACAACAGAAAATGACATGTGTGCACATGGTACTATACAAGCTCGGGCTCAATGTCTCAGTCATTTACTCATTCATGTCTCAGAAAACACATAAAAATACTTGAACATGCCTACTTATCTTCTCTTTTGTAAAACTCAAGTTTACTCAGCTTGTTCATAAAACTGGAAATCTTTAAATAATACTTGCTCGAAATCATAACATTTTCATAAATTTCGACAATCAAGAACATATTCTCACGTATAAATTTCATCAAGACATTTAGGCTCAGAACGAGCACTTGAAATCATTTCTTAGAAAATATGAATGTGTTCAAAGGAAAACAATAAGCATTGAAACTATTTCGTTTTAGCAAAACCTTGCATTTTCATAAGCCTAATACAAGCCTATAAACCGTTTTCATGGTTCGTTTTGTCACTCACAGTGTTAGAACTAGAACCTTGGTCCATACACTCGACCTATTTCCTCTTGGCCTGTCAAACAAACCAAAACCAAGCATTAGAACCTCGAGCTCATGAATTTAAACCTTGAAATTACAAAAAAAAAAAACACCATCTAAATTTCCAGCATTTTACAGATTTTATACCCTGAATTCAAACATTCATAACTCCTTCATTACTTAGCCAAAAAGGATGTAATTTATACCAAACTCTTCTTTTTTGAACCCTCTAAAATTCATCTGAAGAAATGAAATTGAAACTCCCAACATATTGTTTCAAAAATACCTCGAAATCCTCTTCCCTAGAAACAACCTTCTGCTGTTTCCAGATTCATTTCCCTGCTGCAACCCGAAATTAACCTGAAATTTTAAACATCTTCCAGTCGATTTCTACTCATGAGTATTTCATAGAAGTTGTAGGAAATTAAATAAGCTTTCCAACCATACCTATTAGAGCTTCTGATTCGAATCCTACTGATCATCACGACCAAAAAACTAGAGACTTCTCGGATTTGACAACAAATTCTCTTCTCTGCATTCCTCTTCACAAATCAGTAACTTAAGATCCTAATTTGCTCGAGCTTCCTTCACGAACTTTGTTAAAAAATGAATTAACTTTCAAGAAAATCAAATTTAAGTTCTTACCTCTTCTTGTTGAGCTCGAAATGATCAAAAAACTAAAACTGGGCAGAATTGATCATAGAATTGCCATTGAAATTGAATCACATTTCTCCTTCATTCTTCAACCTCAAAACCAGAAACTTTCTTTCCTTCTTCTTCCTTCCATTCACTCCCACGAAGCCCTCTGAGTTTATGTTTGATAAATGAAGCAAAATAAGGGAAACATTGGTTAAAAGAAGGTTGAAAAATGACTTAGGCGGTGGAAATTTGTTTTTTGTCTTTTCCCTTTTTACTTTTTCCTTTTTGTCTTTTTCTTCATTTCTTTTCCTTTCCTTTTCTTTTCTTTTCTTTTTAAAACAAGGAAGACCAAATATTTAAACATTTCCTTTCTTCTTTTCTTTTGTTTTTTTTGTAAGAAAAATTTCAAAGAGAGATCTCGGGTTTACAACTTACCTCCCCCTTAAGAAATTTCGTCCTCGAAATTTAGTAGTCCTTAGGTGAAAATCGTCGAATACTTCTTCCACATTTGATCCTCCAACTCTCAGGTTGCCTCCTCCACTCCGTGATGTTTCCAACGAACCTTCACGAGTGAGATCGTCTTGTTTCTCAAAACTTGTTCTTTCCTGTCAAGGATTTGAACTGCATCTTCTACGTAACGCATGTCTTATTTCAGCTAACTGGTTGTGCTTGCAACACATGAGTCAGATCTGGAATATACTTCCTCAACATGGACACATGAAAAACATCATGTACTCAAGATAATTCTACTGGCAACTTAAGTCTGTAGGCTGCTGGCCCAACTCGTTCCACTATCTTATAATGACCAATATACTTAGGACTTAGCTTACCTTTCTTGCCAAAACGAAGGACACCTTTCCACGGAGATAACTTCAAGAAAACTTGATCTCCGACTTGGAATTCTAAATCCTTTCGTCGCTTATCTGTGTAAATCTTCTAACGATCTTGAGTTACCTTCAGATTCTCTCTAATTACCTTAATATTGTCCATCGTAACTTACACCATCTCAGGACCGATTAGCTTTCGTTCTCCTACCTCGTTCCAACATACAGGCATTCTACACGGTCTTCCATACAGAGCCTCAATTGGTGCCATGCCAATACTCGATTGATAACTATTATTATAAGCGAACTTCATAAGTGATAAGTGTGTATCCCAACTTCCCTTCAATTGAAGGACACATGCTCTCAACATGTCCTCTAAGGTCTGGTTTGTCCTCTCTGACTGACCATCTGTCTGAGGATGAAATGTTGTACTAAAATTCAGCTTTGTCCCCATAGCTTTTTGTAAGCTAGGCCAAAACTTAGAAGTAAATCTTGGGTCCCTATCTGAAACTATGGACACTGGCACTCCGTATTGACTCACAATTCTGTCGACGTATAGCTTAGCAAGCTGATCAAGTGTAGATGTCGATTTAATCGGTATAAACCGTGCTGTCTTAGTGAGTCTTTCCACCATTACCATATACCATCATGTCCACTTGAAGTACGTTGTTCTAACAAATAGAAAATCTATAGTGATATGCTCTCATTTTCACTCCGGCACTGGTAGTGGGTTAAGGAGTCCCCCCCTGGCCTCTGTCAAATTTGTTTAACTTGTTGGCATATCAAACATCTTACCAACTCAATCAGTTACCTCCCGTTTCATTACGGGCTATCAAAACGTTCCCTTCAAACTTCGTACATCTTAGTGCTTCCTAGATGCATAATGTAAGTTGAATTGTGAGCTTCCTCTAAAATAGCATCTTTAAGCTCACTAATACTCGGGTCGCATAGTTTTCTCTACTGAACTATGGTTCCGTCTGTTCTCATTTTAAATTCTACTTTTGGGCCCTGTTTGGACTTTTCAAATATTTTCTGCAAGTTACTATCCTCTGGTTGTATTCTCGCAATCTCTGCTACGAGCGAAAACCTGATCTAGAATTGAGCTAAAAGACTCCGTGAATTCTCTACAGTCACAACTTCCTTAAAATCCTTTGGAGTTCTTAAAAAGGTTGTTTGAATACCACACAAGGCATCCTTAGGAAGTCTTAACTTCTTGCTTAATGCATCTGCTCCCACATTCGTCTTACCTAGTTGGTATTCTATGGTACAATCATAATCTTTAATCAGTTCTAACCATCTTCTCTATGTCATATTCAATTCTCTATGATCGAAGATATATTTCAGACTCTTATGATCTGTATAAATGTGACACCTCTCACCAAACAAATAATGCCTCCAGATCTTCAATGCTAAAATAATTGTTGCTAGCTCAAGATTATGAGTAGGGTGATTACACTCGTGCTTTTTAAATTGCGTTGACGCATAAGCTATTACTTTTTCTTCTTGCATGAGCACACACCCTGATCCTTGCCTCGAAGCATCACAGTAAATCAAATACTCTTTTCCCGTTACAGGAAGGGTGTTGTCACCAATCTTGTTTTCAACTCCTGAAAACTCTGTTCACACTTATCTGACCATTCAAACTTAGCATTCTTCCTTGTCAAAGTTGTTAAGGGTAATGTTAATCGTGAGAAATCCTCAACAAATCGTCTGTAGTATTCTGCCAAGCCTAGGAAACTACGTACCTCTGTCGCACTAGTTGGTCTCTCCCAGTTGACCACAACTTTCACTTTCTATGGATCCACACTAACTCCATTTGTTGAGACAACATGCCCCAAAAACACTACCTGATTCAACCAAAACTCACATTTGGTGAATTTAGCATATAACTGTTTATCACGTAGTGTTTGCAGAATAATCCTTAAATGTTCCTCATGGGCTTCCCTGTCAACCGAATAGACTAATATGTCATCAATGAATACTATCACAAACTGATCCAAATACTGATGGAAAATCCTGTTCATGAGGTCCATGAAAACTATTGGTGCATTTGTTAAACTGAATGACATTACTAAAAACTCATAATGCCCGTACCTCGTTCTGAATGTTGTCTTAGGAATATCTGATTCCCTTACCTTTAACTGATGGTATCCTGATCTTAAATCAATCTTAGAAAACACTCATGCTCCTCGTAACTGGTCAAACAAGTCATCTATATGGGGTAAAGGATACTTGTTGCATATCGTGACTTTGTTTAACTGTCTATATTCAATGCATAATCTAAGGGTACCATCTTTCTTCTTTACGAACAACACTGGAGCTCCCAAGACGATACACTAGGTCTGATGTATCCCTTATCGACTAGTTCTTGTAACTGCATCTTTAGCTCCCTAAGCTCGCTTGGAGCCATTCTATACGGCGCTTGCGAAATAGGTGTTTTTCCTGGTAACAATTCAGTAGTGAACTCAACTTCCCTATTAGGTGGCAATCTTGAGAGATCTGCTAGAAAAACATCAAGAAATTCATTCACAACAAGAATATTTTCTGGTTTTAGATTTTCCTCCTACACCTCTACTACGTGTGCAAGATGAAGGGAATCGTAGTCTCGCAGCGGAAGCGATTGCGAATCGCGCGCTCTTGATTTAGTTACAACGATAAATTCAAGAATATAAAAAAACTAGATTAAGCATACAAATATAATGGACAACAAGAGAATTACCTTTGAAGAACCTTTCTTCACATGCTCCTCTCTCCCACGATCACGATCTCAGCAACAGAAACTCGAACGTACGGAGACACGACCATCGGATATTCTCCGTTGTTCTCTAGGTGAGGGAGGAATGTGGGTTCCCTTTAGGAGAGGTGGGGTATTTTGTGAGAAATGTGTTCTTTGGAACTCTTCCAACAACACAACAAGAGAGAGCTTGTAATTCTTTTCAATAACCTTAACCTAGTTGCATCTCATGCAACCATATATATATGGGATTGGGATGGAAATGACCATCCTACCCCTCCTTTATTCTCTCTTTAGTATATAGTTTATATATGAATCTAATTCACATTAAAACTATATATTATCATATATAATAGATATAACACCTCATGTATGAAATTGAACACTTCAATTTCACTCCTAACTTTATACCCTCAATATTACCATATTGAGCCAACGGAGGGATCTAATGGACCTACAGATCATGAGCTCAAATGATGTGAGATTAACTGATCAAACTCTTTGATCCAGTCAATCAATATTCATTAACTACAAGTCACTCCACTATAGACTTGTAGCTGCACTCTCCTCACTATAGATAATATTGTGTCCACTGATATAGTCATTACCCATGAGTCGACCCTTCACAGGTTGGTTCGTAATAACAGTTGGGCTCAAATTACTTTTTACCCCTATGATTACCTCTTTGCTCCTTAAGCACCATTGATCCTCTAATGAACAACAAGTCTAAGGTCCTACCTTAGACTCATATCCTCATAGAGGGTGGGGCCCCGTTGTTCAAGACCTGGAGTCAGTTCTTAAGGGAACAACCTATCTAATTCCTTAGTGTAGGAATGAGTGAATTCCATCTTGCACAGTTAAGTTCCCAGCTACCTACGAGGTTCTATCCCTGAGAAGGTAGGCTTATTGAGTCGGCTATAGACCACTCTCACCCATACTAGTCTAAGGACAAACCCCTATAAGCAGGAGTTCTTAACTTGCTCAGGATTCAGGTCGAGTCACTAATGACCTGTTGGGTTTTATGTCCTAAAACTCGTGAGTTTGTAAATTGAATGTATATTCTATTTTGCAATAAAGTTATTATTGAGATTTATTCAGTAAAGGTTTTATTGAATAAAGTGAATTGTATATTTTGAAACCCTAATCTAATAAAGAACCCATGGCTATACGATGTATACTTGAACTTTATGTGTGACATAAAAGTGGATCAGGTTCAAGTTATAGCCACAACGGTCTATAGTATAGGGATAGGGTTGGGTACCTTATCCTGGGGACACTATGGACGCGACCCACTTTGTAAAGTACAAACGATGTGATCCTGAATTGTTCATGTGGAGACATGCGAGTGGGGGCGTCCTATGCAATGAGTTTGCATAAGATCGATCGCCAGAAATAGTCACTTAGACTTTATAACTCCGTTTCTTGTCTTAATCGACTATATTCATACGATGACCTAGGTAACTCGATCTTAATCTCGAGCATGCTATGAACTCCTGCTTTATTTGGATTATCCTTAGATCTGCATGGGTGAGAGTGGCCTTAGATTGCCGACTCAATAAGCCTCCCATTTCGGGATAAGACCGGGTAGATAGCCGGGAACATAGTTCTCGCAAGATGGAATTCACTCTACCCGCTTTAGGGATTAGTAGAGAGGTTGTTCCCTTAAGTGCTTGATTCCGGTCTTGAACAAAGGGCCCACCCTCTCTCATTGGCCCGAGAGGGATCGGTTTGTTGGTTGGACCACAAACCAATTGTTCATTAGAGGATCGGTGGGACTTAAGGAACAAGAAGTAATTACAGGGTAAAACGGTAATTTTGACCCGGTTGTAAATCTGAACGACTGTGAAGGATCGACTTACTAATCATGGTTATATCGAGTGGGCGAAATATATCTATAGTGAGGAGAGTGCAACCACTAGGCTTTAGTGGAGTGTCCTTGGTGGTTAACGAATGTTGATTAGCTAAGCTAAAGAGTTTGGTGATTAATCTTGTATCGTTGGAGCTCATGATCCAGAGGTCCATTAGGTCCCTTTACTAGCTCGGATTAAGCCTTGTAACATTTTGAGAGAAAAGAATTTGAATTGTTCAAATTCGGTTTTGGGAGAAAACGTTAATTATACGTGATATACTTAACGTGTCACGCTTTAATTATGAATTAAACTATAATAAAGAAGAGGTGGAAATATTTAAATGTGATTTAAATATTTGCTTCGATTTATAACATGAATAGGGATTCATGTTTAAACGATCGATTTAAGAAATCGGATTGGTCCAATTATTTAATTTAATATTTGATATTAAATTAAATAAATTATTTAAAATTAATTAATTAAATTATTTAATTAATTAAATTAATAAATTTATTTTAATTTAAAATTAATTTTATATTAATTTTGAATTAAAATTAAATAGAAATTCAATTTTGTTTTTGAAATTCAATTGGACCAAAGGAAAAAGCATGAGCAACCATGTTACTTTTTCAAATTCACTCAAATTGAGCACCTCCTTCTTGCTAAATCCTTCTCATCTTCTTGCTGTCATCTTCTCCTAGCTTGAAGAAGCTTTTGGATTCTTTAATTGAAGAAGAAACCATTAGTTTAAATGGAATTAATCAGTTTTTTGATAATTCACGTTTTTGAGACCTTTCTCCCATCTCTCTTCAAATTCTCTCTACCAAAGATCCCACAATCTGCTCTAAGGCCTGAGGATAGTAGGGAAGACACTAGAGGTAGTCCACAAAGTGTTTGTGACAAGAAATTGCCCACTGATTAGGAGAATTTTGAACTACAAAGGTATGTGTTCATACTCTCTTTTTCCAGTTTGAGCATGCTTTTTGTTTTGTAAAATTGATCAACTTAGAGTGTTCAAGATCCAAAATTGCTTCCGCTTTCTTAATCTACACTCTTTCATGACCATCTATAAATTACTAGTCTTATCCTGTTAACGGTGTTACACTGGTTAAACTAATAATTTGCGATCCAGTCTTGTATGAACTCTTCATACAGGATGCCCCCACTCGCATGTCAACTACATGAATGAGTTAGATTACCTCATTTGTATTAATTACTAAGTGGGTTGCATCCATGGTGTTACCAGAATGAGATTTCCAACCTTATTCTTATACCATAGACCATTTAGGTTATATTCTTGAACTCAACCCAAATAGTGTCCACTACACTGATTTCAAGATAAATGTTATAACCTTGGAGCTTAGTTTATTGGATTTATAAAAGCAAGACTGTAATTTTATCAAAATAAATAACACTTTATTTAATTGATCAAAATTACACAAGTTTAGGGCATAAATCCCAACACAAGAAACGTCGTACAACCTTTCCTCAATAACTTCTCAGCTTAAATGTTGAAATCAAACTCGTAGGAATAATCTTCCTTTCACCCTTGAAAAACCACTTAGCCAAACTTGGTTTCTTGAAAACCACTTCCTTTCTATGACAATCCATGGGAGCATGATGGTTAAATAAGAAGTCCATCCATAAGATTGCATCTAACACCTGCAACTCTAGTGGAAGAAAATCCACTAACATATTGTGACCTTCTATTAAGACCTCACAATTCCGCAACACTGTATCGACTAATAAAGCATCACCAACTAGAGTGTATATAACTAACCTTTCAAATAAAGGCTCTAACTTCCTATTGAACTTAGTTAGGAACATACTAGAAACAAAGGAATGCGTAGAACCTTCCCCTGTTGCTTAGGTCTCCCTACAATTTCCTTCTGTCTAGCACCGTTGGTGCCCTCTCCTGCAGCTACTGGAACTCTCGGTTGCTCAACTGTCTGGGACCTAACTCCTTGGTCCCTCTGTACGGTTGCCCTCAGCTGTGGACAATCCCTCTTGACATGTCCTGATTGTCTGCACTGGTAGTACACATCAACACCAACAAGACAGTGACCTCGATGATTCTTTAAGTCCTGACGACTTGAAACATTTACTCTAGGTGTGAACCTCAGGTTCACGACCTCGGAAACTGCTTAAGAGAAGAAAGAAAATGTTTAAATATTTGGTCTTCTTTGTTTTAAAAAGAAAAGAAAATAAAAGAAAAGGAAAAGAAATGAAGAAAAAGACAAAAAGGAAAAAGTAAAAAGGGAAAAGACAAAAAAAAATTTGTAAGGAAAATTTCAAAGAGAGATCTCGGGTTTACAACAATCTTTCCCTCTCTAATGGTCACAACTCTCCTATTAGGGCAATCTCTACTATAGTGACCTACCCCTTGACATTTTCAATATTTCAAATCCCTATTTCGCACATTAGATTCATCTATCTTCTCTTTCCCCTTTTTTGAACTCTTCCTTTTCTCTACATTCGCTTTGGGTTTCTCATACATCTCTTGGTTTATAAGCTTAGATTTAATATTCTTACTATCCTTTTTCCATGTAAAACTAGAGTTGGAAAAATGTTTAGAAGAATACCGTCGAGACGTTCGTTGGATTTGCCTCTCAATCTTGATTGCAATATGCAATAGCCTCAATGTCATAGTAAGGTTATAGGTCAACCTTGTATGTGATGGAGATCTAATCCCCTTGAGCCGCGGAAACGAGTTTGGAATCGTAATTGCTTGATTGTTTTGGTTAGAAATACAAAAACCAGTACATTGACAAAACAAAACAAACATGTGAATCCTAATCTAATTAGGCATGGAGATATACATGCAAACATGTTGAAAATAACAATTAAATTAAAAGGGAACATAAGTTACCTTTGTAGTTTTTCCACACAGCAACTCTTTGCTCCAAGAAAATCCAGCAACACAGCAAGCACGAACAGGGACTTCTCTGTTTTCTTCAACAGGACAACACCACGAGGAAAACCCTCTATCCTCTGAGTGCTTAGATCACCCTAGGTGGGAAGGGTTCCAAAAATTAGAGAGTATTCGGGAATTCTAGGAGAATGTGAGAGAGAGGATTCTTCTGTGTGAGAGCAATTCTCAATTGCAGTTTTTCAAACATCAATCGATTGTCCCATTCTCACTTGGAGAAGAAGACCCTGTAGAGGGCATCTCCCACTCCCTATCGATTAGGGAGTTGGGAGAGATGGGGAACGTGTCCTCCTGACACGTTCCCTATTTTTTATTTAATTATATTATAAGTAAATAATAAATATTATTGATTAAATAATATAATTTATTAATCAAATCATATTTAATTAATTATAAATTAAATATCATATATTTAATTTGGATTAAATCACATTTAATCAGTTTTCCCTCTAACCTATAGTTTTAATGCACATCTAATGCACATTAAATTTTAACCTATAGTTTTCAAATATGAATCACATTCACATTTGAATTTAGTATTTGAACTCTTTCGAATATTTAATTCTCTCATATAATTTAATATGAATCATATTCACATTAAATTTATAATATATAGTTCCAAAACTATATATTATATCGTATCTATATACATTAAATTTATTCCCTAATGAATTTGAACATTTCAAATTCAAACAATCTAAGAACCATTTACGAGCTAGAAGGTGGACCTAATGTACTTACAGATCAGAAGCTCCAACGATACGAGATTGCTCAAATAATCTCATCAACCTCCCAATCAACATTCGTTAACTGAGGGATCACTCCAATAAAGTTCCGCAGCTGCACTCTTCTCATTGCAGATATATTTCTGTGTCCACGGATATTTACCAATAACAGCAAGTCAATCTTTCACGAATGTTCGTAACACCAGCTAGGTCAAATTACCGTTTTACCCCTGGGTTATATCTTGTACCTTAAGTACCAGTGCTCCTCTAATGAACAATTTGTTTGTGGTCCTACCAACAAACAGAGTCCCTCTCGGGCCAATGAGAGGGTCAGGCCCTTTGTTCAAGTCCCAGGGACACCACTTAAGGGAACATTCCTCTACTTATCCTAGTAGGCGGGAAGGAGTGAATTCCATCTTGCTAAGTTAAGTTCTCAGCCGCTCACTCGGTCTTGTCCCCAAGAAAGTAGGCATATTGAGTAGGCGAATCTGGCCACTCTTACCCATACTAGTCAAAGGATAATCCCTCGCGAACAAGAATTCGTAACCTGCTCAGGATTGAGATCAAGTTGCCTAGGTCATCCTAGTGAAATAGAAACCTAACTAGTCAACGGAGTTACAGCTAGAGGTTACTATTTCGTGGTCCGGTCTTATGTAATCTCATTACATAGGATATCCCCATTCACATGTCATCTACACGAACACGTTAGGATCATTGTGTTTGTATCATATACAAAGTGGGCCACATCCATAGTTTTACCAGGGTAAGGTACCCAAACCTTATCCCCTAACTATAGACCCTTTAGGTTGTATCTCGAACCGAGATCCTTTATATGTACACTACATTCAGTTAAAGATACATTTAACAGTCTTGGATGTTTAATTTATTTGATTTAGGGTTCAAATAAAGGCAAACTTGTCGATAACGAACAATAACTCTTTATTGAAATAATAACACTTTATTACATTAATTAGAAAATAATTACAAACTACGAGTTTTAGGGCACAAACCCCAACAAACTCCCACTTGAACTAAAACTCTAGTGGGGTACATCATAATCTAAAACATGGTTATAGAGGTAAAATACAATAAACTAGGGTATCCATATACTCCATTACATATCTCCCACTTGCCCTAGATTAGCCTATGTACATGTCTCGTAGACCTAGACTCTCCAAATGACCCTCGAACACTTTAGCCGTGGGAGTCGTTGTAAACGGATCAGCAATATTGTGCTCCGAAGCGATCTTCGTGACTGTCACATCTCCTCGTTGTACTATTTCTCGTATCAGGTGATACTTCCTCTCGATATGCTTGCCTCGCTTATGGCTGCGAGGTTCCTTCGAATTGGCTACCACACCATTGTTGTCACAGTATAAGGTGATGGGGAATTCCATATTTGGAACGACTTCCAAATTAGTAAGGAATTTTCTTAGCCAAACAACCTCCTTAGCTGCTTCACAAGCAGCTACATACTTAGCCTCCATTGTGGAGTCAGATATTATAGCTCCCTCGTTAAGGGTGAAAACTGATCCCGATGTGGATTTTCGAGAATCCTTATCGGTTTGAAAATCGTAATCGATGTATCCAAAGAAGGTTGAAATCTTAGTCCCATACACAAGCGTATAGTCCTCGTTCTCCTAAGATACTTGAGGATGTTTTTAATCGTTGTCCAGTGGTCTAACCACGGATTGGACTGGTACCTTACTGACTATTCCCACCGCATAACAAATGTCCGCCTCGTGCCCAAAGATAGCATACATTAAGCTACCTACTGCAAAGGCATAGGGAATACGTCTCATATCCTCAACTTCTTGAGGTGTCTTAGGACACTGTTCCTTAGACAGATGAACTCCATGCCTGAAGGGTAATAAGCCCCTCTTGGAATTCTGCATCGAATATCGGACAATATTTTGTCGATATAAGATGCTTGAGACAGAGCTAGCGATTTGTTTCTGAAGATCTGAATCCCAAGAACATATTGCACCTCTCCCAAATCTTTCATTTGGAATTGGGTCGCCAACCAATTCTTTATGTCAGTTAGGTATCCTACATCATTCCCAATGAGTAGAATATCATCCACATAAAGTACTAAGAAAGTTACTTTGTCGTTGATGATCCTCTTGTAAACACAAGGCTCATCAACGTTTTGGTCAAAGTCATAAGACTTGATCGCAGTATCAAATCTTATATTCCAAGATCTGGATGCTTGTTTCAACCCATAAATGGATCGATTGAGCTTGCAAACTTTTTGCTCCTTACCTTGGGTTATGAACCCTTCGGGCTGAGACATATAGATGCTCTCGTCAAGATTACCATTCAAAAAGGTTGTCTTAACATCCATTTGCCAGATTTCATAATCATAAACCGCGGCTATGGACAAGAGTATCCTTATAGACTTTAGCATAACAACAGGGGAAAAAGTTTCTTCATAATCAACTCCTTCCCTTTGGGTAAAACCCTTTGCTACAAGTCTAGCCTTAAGGGTCTGTACCTTTCCGGCTGCATCTCTATTTCTCTTATAGATCCATTTACACCCATGGGTCTAACCCTTTCAGGTTGGTCTACAAGTTCCTATACTGAATTGAAGTCCATTGACTCCATTTCAAGGTCCATGGCTTTGATCCATTGGTCCTTGTCTACGTCATTCATTGTTGTTTATAAGACAATGGATCTTCCACGTCATCATCAGGTATGACAACTTGAGTTTCAGCTAAACCCAAGTAGCGGTCAGGTTGGAAAACAACCCTCCCACTGCGTCGAGGCATTCCCAACGATTGAGAAGGACGAGACTGACTTGAGGTGTTGGCTCCTCCATCAACTCTTGATGAAGGTCCAGCTTGATCAACAACTCTTGTTGATTCATCTGTAGCTTCATTTAGCACTAATTTACTACGTGGTTTGTGGTTCCTCATGTGATCTTCCTCCAAGACGTGGCATTTGTTGATACAATCACCTTGTTTTCTTGTGGGTCGTAGAAAAGACTACCTCTCGTTTCTTTGGGATAACCAACAAATTGGCATAATCTTGAACGAGGTTCCAGTTTCTTTAGGTTTGTCACTAGCACGTGTGTCGGACAACCCCAAATCCTGAAGTGTTGTAAACTAGGTTTACGCCCTTCCACAATTCAAAAGGTGTTTCTAAAACACTCTTTGATGGAAACAGTGTTCAAGATTTGAACTGCAGTCTCTACTGCGTATCCCCAAAACGAGGCAGGCAATTGAGCATAGCTCATCATAGAACGAACCATGTCTAGCAGGGTTCTATTTCTCCTTTCTGACACACCATTTTGCTGTGGTGTATTAGGTGCTGAGAGTTGAGATTTAATTTCATGTTCTATCATATAGTCCTAGAATCTCAAATCAATATACTATCCACCTCGATCGGATCGAAGTGTTTTAATGGTTTTCCCTAATGCATTCTCTACTTCTGCCTTATACTCATTGAACTTTTCAAGAGCCTCAGACTTGTGATGCATTAGGTATAGATAACCATACCTCGAATAATCATCTATGACAGAGATGAAATATTCATACCCTCCTCGAGCTTTAACATTCACCGGACCACAAAGATCCGAATGTACAAGTTCTAAGGGGTTCTATGGCTCTGTAACCTTTTCCAGTAAAAGGTTGTTTGGTCATTTTACCTTCCAAGCAAGATTCGCAAGGAGGTAAAGAATCATCTTCTAACTTGTTTAGAAGTCCATTCTTAGATAGTCTATCAATCCGGTTGAGATTAATATGACCAAGTCTAAGATGCCATAGATAAGTATTATTATTTGGAGAAATTCTTCGCCTTTTACTTTAAGTATTAGTATTTTTAAACATCTCATGATTTAAAATTGCTTTAGTTTGATTCGGTTTAAGTACATACAAGTCGTTTTTCAATTTAGCAGAACAAATATTGACACCCTTTTTTAAAAATGAACGCTTCATTCAATGAAAAAGAAAATACAATATCCAAGTTCTATTAAATAAGAGATAGAAATTAAGTTCCTCTTAATCTTAGGAACTATATACAAATTTTTCAATAAAATAAATCTATCTCTGAAAAACAGCTTGGCATCTCCCACTGCACGAGCTGAGACGACGTCTCCCGTTCCGACCCTAACGTCATCTCTGAAAGAGTGTAGATTAAGAAAACGGAAGCAATTTTGGATCTTGAACACTCTAAGTTGATCAATTTTGTAAAATAAAAACATGCTCAAAGCTGGAAAAATAGAGGGATAGAAAACTCAACTTTGAAGATCAAATTTTCTTCACCCGGTGGATGGTTTTCAAAGACGAACACTTCAGAGAGACAAATCGTTAGAGTCTTCCCTACTATCCTCGGGCCTTAGAACGGATTGTGGATCCTAGGTTGAGAGAATTTGGAAGAAAAGACCTCAAAGGTCACTAATTCGAGAATATTGAATTTTCATGTAATTCTCTCTCAAAATACCTCAAATCACCATTATATAAAGCTTCAAAAGCTTCAATGGAGTGACAACTCAAGGGTGATGAGGATGCTTTGAGATGGAGGTGGCCAATTTTGGTGAATTTTGAAGATGAGTAAGATTGGGCAAGTTGTCAACTTGAAAATCATGAAAATCCTCATTTTACAATTAATTTTAATTCAAAAATCAATATTAAATTGATTTTTAATTAAAATTAATATAATTAATTAAATAATTCAAAATTAATTTAATTAATTAATTTTTTTAATTTAATTTAATATCAAATATTAAATTAAATAAATTGTCTCGATCTCGATCGATTTTCCTAACATGAATCCTTATTCATGCTATAAACCGATCCAATATTTAAATCATATTTAAATATATCCACCTCTTATTAATCATAGTTTAATTAAGCTATGATTCGTTAAATATATCACATATAATTAACGTTTTCTTCCAAACTCGAATTTGAACAATTCAAATTCTTTTCTCTCAAAATGTTATAAGGCTAAGTCCGAGCTAGTAAGGAGGACCTAATGGACCTACATATCATGAGCTCCAACGATACGACATTAACCGGCCAAACTCTTTAGCCTAGCTAATCAACATTCGTTAACCACCGGACACTCCACTAAAGCCCAAAGTACTGCATTCTCCTCACTGTATATATTTCACCCACTCGATATAACCATGATTAGTAAGTCGATCCTTCACAGGTCATTCGTAATTACAACTGGGTCAAAATTACCGTTTTACCTCTGTAATTACCTCTTGTTCCTTAAGTCCCACTGATCCTTTAATGAACAATTGGTTTGTGGTCTAACCAGCAAACCGAATCCCTCTCCGGCCAATGAAAGGGGTGGGCCCATTGTTCAAGACTCGGAGTCAGTACTTAAGGGAACAACCTCTCTACTAATCCCTAAAGCGGGTAGGAATGAATTCCATCTTGCAGAACTATGTTCCCAGCTATCTACCCGGTTTTATCCCTGAAATGGGAGGCTTATTCAGTCGGCAGTCTCGAGCCACTCTCACTCATGCAAATCTAAGGATAATCCGAATAACAGGAGTCCATAGAACGCTCAGGATTAAGATCGAGTTACCTAGGTCTCGTATGAATATAATCCGTTAAGACAGTAAACAGAGTTAAAAAAAAATCTAAGTGACTATTTCGCGGTCCAGTCTTATGCAAACTCATTGCATAGGACGCCCCCACTCACATGTCTCCACATGAACGATTTAGGATCACATCGTTTGTACTCTACAAAGTGGGCCGCGTCCATAGTGTCCCTAGGATAAGGTACCCATCTCTATCCTTATACTATAGACTGTTCTGGCTCTAACTTGAACTTGATCCACTTTTATGTCACACATAAAGTTCAAGTATTCATCCCATAGCCAAAGGTTCTTTATTGGATTAAGGTTACATAATACACAACATTCAATAACACTTTTACTGAATAAATATCAATAACAACTTTATTGCAATATGGAATATACATTCAGTTTACAAAACCACGAGTTTTAGGACATTAAACCCAACAATCTCCCACTTGGACTAAAATGTATGTGGGGTAAAACATGTTGAGCTAAAAAACTGCCCTACTATACAACCCGTAGTCCTAGACTCTCTAGGTGTCCCTCAAACACTTTAGCCGTGAGGGGCTTTGTAAACGGATCGACAATGTTGTGCTCAAGCGATCTGCGTGACGATCACGCCTCTCCTCGTTGCACAATCTCCCCGATGAGATGATATTTGCGCCTCTATGTGCTTTCCGCGCTTATGGCTTTAGGTTCTTTTTAGAATTTGCCATCGCACTACTATTATCACAATAAAAGGTGATAGGCAAATTCATATTTGGAACAACTTCCAAATCGGTCAAGAACTTCCTAAGCCATATCGCTTCCTTTCGCCGCTTTCTCGCAAGTCATGACATACTCAAATTTCCTCCATGGTGGAGTCGCAATACAACCTTGCTTTATACTCCTCCATACTATAGCTCCTCCGTTAAGAGTGAACACCGATCCCGATGTGGATTTCCTCGAATCTACATCACCAAAATCGAGTCGGTGTATCCGCAAGATCAAATCTTTTGCACCATACACAAGCATATAGTCCTCGTTCTCCTTAGATACTTGAGGATGTTCTTAACGGCAATCCAGTGATCATATCCTTGATTAGACGATATCTGCGACTATTCCCATCGCATAGCATATGTCGGGTCGAGTACATAGCATGGCATACATCAGACTACCGACAGCAGATGCATAGGGAATTCGCCTCATATCCTCAACTTCTTGAGGTGTCTTAGGACTCTGTTCCTTAGACAAATGAATTCCATGCCCGAAATGTAATGAACCCTTTTGGAATTCTCGCATCTTATATCTAACCAACATCTTGTCGATATAAGATGCGAGAGATATGCTAGCGCTTTGTTCTTGCGATTAGAACAATTTGGATTCCAAGAACAAATGAGCTTCTCCCAAATCTTTCATTTGGAATTGGGTCGCTAGCCATTGCTTAACACCAGTCAGGAACCTTGCATCATTTCCAATGAGCAAGATATCGTCTACGTATAGAACTAAGAAAGCTACAGTGGTATTGACTATCTTCTTGTAAACATAAGGTTCGTCAATATTCTGTTTCAAAGCCATAAGATTTGATCGCAGATCAAATCTTATATTCCGAGATCTAGATGCTTGTTTCAATCCATAGATGGATCGTTTAAGCTTGCAAACCTTTTGCTCTTGACCACTGAACTATGAACCCTCTCTGTTGATCCATATAGATACTCTCTTCAAGATTGCCATTCGGAAAGGCTATCTTGACATCCATTTGCCAAATTTCATAGTCATAGAATGTGGCAATGGACAAGAGTATTCTAATGGACTTAAGCATGGCAACAGGGGAGAAGGTTTCTTCATAGTCCACCCCTTCCCTTTGGGTATAACCCTTTGCCACAAGTCGAGCCTTAAAGGTTTGCACCTTACCAAGCTTGATCTCGTTTCCTCTTGTAGATCCACTTGCAACCGATAGGTCTTTCACCATCCGGTTGATCTACAAGTTTCGATCAAATTGAAGTACATTGACTCCATTTCAAGGTCCATGGATTTAATCCACTCGTCCCTATCTATATCATTCATTGCCTGTTTATAGGTCAATGGATCCTCAACGCCATCATCAGGTATGACGACTTGGGTTTTAGTCAAACCCATGTAATGGTCAGGTTGTCTAACATCCCTCCCACTATGTCGAGGCATTCTCAACACTTGAGAAGGACCAACTTGATCAAACTTTTGTTGATTTATCTGTAGCTTCCCTGGAAATTTCACTTAAGACAATCCTGCTACGAGACTGATGATCTCTCATGTGGTCTTCCTCTAAGAACGTGGCATTTGTCGATACAAGCACCTTGTCCTCTTGAGGATCATAAAACAGACCACCTTTCGTTTCCTTGGAGTATCCTACGAATAGGCATAATTTTGAACAATGTTCCAGTTTCTTTGGATTGGACACTAGCACATGTGCCGGACATCCCTAAATTCTGAAGTGACGTAAACTACCTTTACGCCCTTTCCATAACTCATAGGGTGTTTCTGAAACACTCTTAGAGGGAACCATGTTCAAAATATATGCAACAGCTTCTACTGCATATCCCCAAAACGAACTAGGCAGTTGAGTGTAGCTCATCAAAGATCGAACCATGTCTAACAAGGTTCTATTTATCCTCTCAGATACACCATTCTGCTGAGGTGTACCAGGCGCTGAGAGTTGGGATACAATTCCATGTTCTATCATATAGTCTTGGAATCTCAAATCCATATACTCTCCACCTCGATCTGATCGAAGTGTTTTAATTGTTTTACCTAATGTGTTCTCAACCTCTGGCCTTATACTCTTGAACTTTTCCAGAGTTTCGGACTTATGATGCATTAGGTATAGATAGCCATACCTAGAATAATCATCAATAAAATCGATGAAGTATTCATACCCTCCTCGTGCCTTGACATTCATAGGACCAAATAGATCAGAATGCACTAGTTCCAAGGGCTCTTTGGCTCTATAACCTTTTTCAGAAAAAGGTCTTTTAGTCATTTTTCCTTCGAGACAGGACTCACATGGTGGTAAAGAGTTTTCCTCTAACTGACTTAGGAGACCACTCTTGACCAATCTCTCAATCCTATTGAGATTAATGTGGCCTAGTCTCAAGTGCCAAAGATAGGTACTAGGAGAAAGTTTCTGCCTTTTATTTTGAGTATCAGTTGTTTTAAACATTTCAGTGTTCAAAATAGCTTTTACTTCAGTTGGTCTTAACACGTATAAGTTGTTTTCAAGTTTAGCAGAACATATTCGTACACCTCTTTTGCAAATGAACGCTTCATTATGATTAAAAGAAACTTTATACATATGTTCAAGCAAACAAGAGATAGATACAAGATTTCTTTTGATTCCAGGAACCAAAAATACATTTTCTAATAAAACGAATCTATCTCTAAACAACAAACTTTCATCGCTCCCCATCGCTTTGGTGAGACAACCTCTCCCGTTCAAATCCTGAGAGTTATCTCCCCATCTGCAAGCTGCTGCCAGGAACTAGTTTCCTGAAAAGAAGAACAAACATGGTTAATGACTCCTTAATCTAATATCCAAGCGGAATCATCATGTTCCACTAAACATGTTTCAACAACAAGTAAATCATATTTACCTTGGTTTCCTTCTCAGCTTTCTTTTCTGCAAGGTATTTCGGGCAGCTCTCTTCCAATGGTCTGTCCGCACTACAGTGGAAACATTTTCCTGTGGCTTTGGCCTTGCGTGTGGGAGCTTGTCCTTCCTTTTTGTCCTTCTTCTTCTTCTTCTTCGAATACTCTTATTCATAGAAAAAGAAGGACTGGACTTGGTCCAAGAGGATGATCCTCTTAGGAACTTCTTTGAAGTGACAACATTTGCCTCCTTCTCTTTCCTTTTGATTTCATGAGGGACTCAAAAGTCTGTAGCTTGTTGAGGAGAGTAGTCGAGGTTATACTCTATTTTATTCATTACCGCATTTGTGCGGAATGGCAGAAACTCTTCTTCAAGAGATTCCATAATAAAGGTTACCTGACTTCTCTCATCTATGACTGCCCCATTTACTTCAGCCACGTTGAAGTGGGTCATCATGTCAAGGCCATGTTCCTAACAGAGGCTCCCTCCTTCATACGGGAGTTGTAAACGTATTTCACAAAGATCATAATGGACCGATGAGGGGCCGGTTTGTCCAAACATCGCTGTAAATGATCCCATGATCTCCTTTGCGGTGACCATGGTCTCATGTTTCTTAGATAACACATCAGATATGCTGGCTAAGATATAGACTCAGGTCTTCTCATTAGCCCTAATCCATCTGTCATAAGCATCCCGAACAATTCGGTTTGCGATCATGAGCCGGGAGGAAGGACATTCTTCCGTTAAGACGAACCTCGGATCATCAAGAACAAGAATTGTATTCAAGTTTGATTTCCAGGTTCCATAATTATCGCCGCTAAGTTTATTGAAGGCGAGTAACTGGATAAAAGAGTTCGACATGCTGAAAAAGAATAAATTCTATTAGTGAATTGTTTGTAACCTATCCTATTTAAGAATTTAGCAAAAGTAATAATGTACCCATAAACTCATTATTGTTTTTGCAACGATACTTCAGTGAGTCAGAGCAACCGCTACCGAGGCGATCAATCACTCCTTCATCGAACCAAGACATTCTTGACTAAATGTTAATACCAGAATAACTCTTATTCCTATAACATTCTAGTTATCGCTACTTTGGTCAAGAACTTACTAACACTTAGCAATTCTTGTAAGTGTGACCCGCCATTTTTAGACCTCAGAGGTCGGCCCCAACAATGCTACCGAACTGGAGAGACAAAGCTGGGAATGGATCTAAGAGACCATATCCATTTCTTGAGTTTGAGTTGTTCCAAATCCCATGTTACATCCCTCCGAATGGATGGTGCTACTTCGGGCAACCTGCAGGCGTAACATGGGAATCTCACGGTCCAACCTAATGGAGGAGACCGTAGGATGTGTTGACGCACCTCCTTCGCTCACTTACTATAGATACTTTCTCCATTCACCTTACTCTTGATTTATGCAAACACCATCCAAATGGGGATGCCCTATTGACATCACGAGGCCGAGCATAAATCTCACGGTGTGAACATCGTGGAGAGCGTAAGAGGAAATTGATATATCATATATACCTTTTCACTCCCACTAAGTATTTTAAACTGTTTGGGTATACTTTTAGGCATATTCCAGCTAAAACAATATGACCTAAGTCTACCAATATAACAATTATACTGAAATTACCTAAGTCTACTAACCTTTTAATAAACCTAGGTCTATGAGTTTAATTTATTAACTTTTAATAAACGCCACTCACGAAAGATAATTTATAAACCTATGGATTAAATTCACTCCCAGGTCAGTTCCCAGGTAGGGGTGTTCCGTTTCCGTCAGCTTAAGTACCCCAACCTAGCCAGAACCTTCCTTAGTCACAGTCCCTCTTTAATCAAAGTTTATAAATTATTCATTTTCTAATTCTAATCTTATTAGAACTAGATAACTTAAGGTCTAATTAATTCCAGTTCTAAAACCATTTTAAAATTAATTAATTAACCTTAGGTTACATGCATTTCTATGTTATAAACAGATTGAACATTCATCACATGAATAAACATACATTTATAACAAATCCATCACATGAAAAATGCATAGCAATCATATGTTTAATTTTTAATTAATATAACCCTTATATTAATTATAATTAAAACATATAATATTTGTTTCATAAATTAATATAACACTTATATTAATTCTTATGAAACCCAATAAACATGCATACAATATATTATAACACTTATAGCATACTTTCAATGCATGGAGCATGCTTCCTATGGTGGGATTTTAAAAACTATATGGCATACTTTATGCACATATAATCAGGGATTTTAATTAAAACATACATTCACAATGCATAATTAATTAAACACACTAAAGTGGACTGGTTTTGGCATCTAATGCAAGCAAACTACTAAATTATTACAATAATAATCTAGAATTAACATCGAGCCACTTCGAACTCTTCGAATTTGGGTCGAACCAGCTTGCAAATGTGTGAACCGGACCTTCAAAAGGTTAAACCGGGCTATAAAAAGATGAACCGGGCCTCCAATTGGTGAAACAGACCTCCAAAATGGAAAAACCGGCCTCAAATTAGTCAGAACCGGTCTAAAACCACCCGAACCGGACCAAAAACGAGCCGAACCGGTCCAAAAACCATTGAACCGGTCAACAGTCAAAGTTCAAAGTCAACACCTTCTTCTTCAATTGGGAAAACACGGGCGGGAGGAAAAATTTACTGTAGCAAAAAAAAAAGAAATCAAAAATTTTCCAGCAACTACTCTGTTTCCTGTTTTCTAGACCTTCATGGCTTCAAACGTCAAATTGAAGGCCTTCTCGAACTCCAATCGACTCAAAATTTTTACAACTTATTCTACACACATTAATACTCAAACACATTTGAGCAATTTGAAAATAAAGCACAAATTGATGCTCAATTTAAATGCCAACGTCAGAAGAACACTTTAGACGCCCAGAAAAATTGTATTTCAAAAAACACCCACCACAGAACATAATTGATCAAATTGAGTGCTCAAAATTGCTCTGATGCCAATTGAAAGAGTGTAGATAAGAAAACGGAAGCAATTTTGGATCTTGAACACTCTAAGTTGATCAATTTTGTAAAATAAAAACATGCTCAAAGCTGGAAAAATAGAGGGATAGAAAACTCAACTTTGAAGATCAAATTCTCTTCACCCGGTGGATGGTTTTCAAAGACGAACACTTCGTGAGACAACAAGTTAGAGTCTTCCCTACTATCCTCAGGCCTTAGAACGGATTGTGGGATCCTAGGTTGAGAGAATTTGGAAGAAAAGACCTCAAAGGTCACTAATTCGGGAATATTGAATTTTTTGTGTAATTCTCTCAAAACACCTCAAATCACCATTATATAAAGCTTCAAAAAGCTTCAATGGAGTGACAACTCAAGGGTGATGAGGATGCTTTGAGATGGAGGTAGCCAATTTTGGTGAATTTTGAAGATGAGTAAGATTGGGCAAGTTGTCAACTTGAAAATCATGAAAATCCCTCATTTTACAATTACTTTTAATTCAAAAATCAATATTAAATTGATTTTTAATTAAAATTAATATAATTAATTAAATAATTCAAAATTAATTTAATTAATTATTTTTTTAATTTAATTTAATATCAAATATTAAATTAAATAAATTGCCCGATCTCGATCGATTTTCCGATCATGAATCCTTATTCATGCTATAAACCGATCCGATATTTAAATCATATTTAAATATATCCACCTCTTATTAATCATAGTTTAATTAAGCTATGATTCGTTAAATATATCACATATAATTAACGTTTTCTTCCAAACTCGAATTTGAACAATTCAAATTCTTTTCTCTCAAAATGTTATAAGGCTAAGTCCGAGCTAGTAAGGAGGACCTAATGGACCTACAGATCATGAGCTCCAACGATACGAGATTAACCTACAAACTCTTTAGCCTAACTAATCAACATTCGTTAACCACCGGACATTCCACTAAAGCCCAAAGTTTGCATTCTCCTCACTATAGATATATTTCGTCCACTCGATATAACCATGATGTAAGTCGATCCTTCACAAAGTCATTCGTAATTACACCGGGTCAAAATTACCGCTTTACCCTCAGAATTACCTCTTGTTCCTTAAGTCCCACCGATCCTCTAATGAACAATTGGTTTGTGGTCCAACCAAAGAAACCAATCCCTCTCGGGCCAATGAAAGGGGTGGGCCCATTGTTCAAGACTCCTGAGTCGATGATTTAAGGGAACAACCTCTCTACTAATCCCTAAAGCGGGTAGGAATGAATTCCATCTTGTAGAACTATGTTCCCAACTATCTACCCGGTTTTATCCTCGAAATGGGAGGCTTATTGAGTCGGCGATCTCGAGCCACTCTCACCCATGCAAATCTAAGGATAATCCGAATAAACAGGAGTCCATAGAACGCTCAGGATTAAGATCGAGTTACCTAGGTCTCGTATGAATATAGTGAGTTAAGACAGTAAACGGAGTTAAAAAAAATCTAAGTGACTATTTCGCGGTCCAGTCTTATGCAAACTCATTGCATAGGAGACCCCCACTCACATGTCTCCACATGAACGATTTAGGATCACATCGTTTGTACTCTACAAAGTGGGTCGCGTCCATAGTGTCCCCAGGATAAGGTACCCAGCTCTATCCTTACACTATAGACTGTTCTGGCTATAACTTGAACTTGATCCACTTTTATGTCACACATAAAGTTCAAGTATTCATCCCATAGCCAAAGGTTCTTTATTGGATTAAGGTTACATAATACACAACATTCAATAACACTTTTACTGAATAAATATCAATAACAACTTTATTGCAAAATAGAATATACATTCAGTTTACAAAACCACGAGTTTTAGGACATTAAACCCAACAATCTCACCCTCTTCGAGCTCCTTGAAGGAACTAGTTTCCTGAAACGAAGAGCAAATGTGATTAGTGGCTCCTGAATCAAGTATCCAGGTAAAATCTGTTGGGATGTTTTGTCCTAATCTCGTGTTTGTAAATTACTATTTGAAATTAATAAAGAGTTATTCATTTCATCATTTTGTGTCTCGCATTTTATACAACTTTGACCAATAAACTAAGCTCTAGGGTCATTGAATATATGAGAGAACTAGAACTTGAACGGTGTGTAATGGACACAAAAGGAGGATCACATTCGAGTTAATGACCCGAACGGTCTACAGTATATGGATGGAGTTGGAGACCTAATCCTTGATACACTGTGGATGCAGCCCGCTTTGTATTAAGATACAAACGAGGTGATCTGACTCGTTCATGTGGTTGACATGCGAGTGGGGATCATGTATAATGAGATTGTACAAGACCGGACCGTGAATTATTAGACCTACTGAAGTAACACCGTTGACAGTAAGGACTAATAACTTCGCAGATGACCATTAATGACTCGACCTGAATCCTGAGCGTGTTACGGATACCTGTCTGCGGGGGTCTATCCTTTGACTCGTACGGGTAAGGGTGGTCACAGTTACTCGCCCAATATGCCTATCTTCTCAAGGACAGAACCAAGTATGGCGCTGGAAACTTAACTACGCGAGATGAAATTCACTCGTTTCCGCCTTTAGGGAAACTAGAGGGGTTGTTCCCTTAAGTGTTGTCTCTAGGGCTTGGACAACGGGTGCCCACTCTCTCACTGGCACAAGAGAGTTGTTGTGTATGGTCGGACCATTACAACGTTGTTATTCATTAGAGGAGCAATGAGGACTTAAGGAGCAAGAAGTAGACATAGGGGTAAAACGGTAATTTGACCCAGCAGTGTCTACAAACAACCTGTGAAGGGTCGACTCATGGGCATTGGTTCAGTGGACACGTAATATTCTGCACTGACGGGAGTGCAGCTTTGGGTTTTAGTGGAGTGCTACCGTAGCTAATGAAGGTTGATTAACCAGGTCAAAGAGTTTGATAGGTTATTCTCGGATCATTGGAGCTCGTCACTGTAGGTCACCCTCGGTTGGCTCAATCTTGGTTAAAAGAAGGGTTAGTGTTTTGGTGTGAATTGAAGTGTTCAATTTCACTCAAAGGGCATTTATGTCATTTATATGAGATATGAATGATATAATATATAGTTTAATGTGAATGAGATTCATAATAAACTATAGGTTAGCCTAATTGTTGAATTAGGGCTAATTGGAGAAATTGGGTTGAGAGATATTAAATTGGATGTGATTCAATTTAACAAATCCACAACATTGCAAATGTGATTTGTGATATGAGATATGAGATATCTTATAATATATGGTTATGCAAATATGATTTGCATAACCTATAGTTGTGGTAAAATGGTAAATAGGTGGAGATTTCAACTCCACCTATCTCCATTATTTAAACCTTTCTTGCAAGAAGGGAGGTAAGCTTTTCTCTCATTTTTGGATTTTCACCAAAAGAAGAGAAAGAACTCTCTCTCAAAATTCTCTCAAGAATTCTCCTCCCTTCTCCAAAACACAAAAGTTCCCACAAACTTCTTTCTTCCAAAAGAAGAACAACCGAGAAGCCTTTGGTGGTATTCTTGTTCGTGAGAAGTGTTCGGGTTCGTAGAGATCGAGAAGCACACAAAGAGTTCGTGATTCGTTGGAAAGGAATCCTTGAAGAAGGTCTTCAACAAGTAAGTAACTTGAACTTACTGTTTTTTATTTCCATTTTTTGTATGTTTAGCCTAGATTTAAGAGATAAATCATTTTAATGAAATTCAATTGCACAACTTCACCATGACGATTCAATCGTCTTCCGCTGCGTGGGAGTTTAATTCCCTTCAATTGGTATCAGAGCCATACGTTGGTTCGATGTTGTGCACTGTTTTTCGTTAAAATTAGGTGGATATAGCCTTAATTTATGTGATAAATGTTTGGTTTGCATAATGGATGTTTACGATTTTTTGGCACTAGTTTATATTTATAATTTATGTTGATTTGATCAATGTAAGGGCCCGTTGTTTTTGGGTATTTTGTTGTAAATCGAGTCTGTAAGTCCGTGTCGTTCGTGGCAAGAGTTGTTGTGAAGAAATCGGAGTGGAAACGGGCGAGAAATGACCAAGAACAGCTAGAGGAGCTTGTTGTTTTGTCGATAGCGTTGAGACGTTGTTCATCGGCGTCTCAACGCTGCAATTGCGGGCGGAGGCTTGGCTGCAGAGCAGCGTTGCAACGCCGAGGCTTGGAGCACGCGGGACGCAACGCTGAGCACTGCAGCGTTGCAACGCTACGTGCGTTGAGGGCGGTTCCAGCGCCAAGTTCGCGAGCATCGTGGGCGTGTAACAGCAGTTCAAGACGTGGGTAGTTTTAAAATTAGTTTTATTTTTTTATTTTGTAAAATGTAATTTCTTTTATTAATTATTTATATATTATATTAAATAATATTAATATAAAAGTTATATTAATGTTATTTAATTAAATAAATTGCCTCTAGGTGCCAAAACCGGTCCATTTTTGCTATTTAATTATTTTATGCATGTGATGTATGATTTAATTAATTTCTATGTGCATAATGTGTGTCATATAGATTTAAAATCCCACCTTAGGTTAAACATTTCATGCATCATTTATATTATAAGAGTTATAATATATAGTTTGCATGATAGGTTATATTATAAGAGTTATAATATAATTAAATACATGTTTTAGTTTAATAATATAAGTGTTATATTTTTTAGATTAAAGTATGCTCATGCATTTTAATTTCATGAGATGAAATATTTATTTTGTTATAGTATATAGTTATTCATGTGATGAATGATCAAGCACTATAACATAGAAATGCATGTAACCTAAGTTAATTATTAGTTTTAAAGTGTTTAGAACTTGAATAATTAAACTTAGGTTTTCTAGTTCTAGTAAGAAAAATTAGGAAATCAAAGTATAGTATTTGAATGGTGACTGATTAGTAACTCTTTCTAAGGAAGGTTTTGTCTAAGGCTGGGGTATTTAAGTTGACGCTTGCGAAACACCCCTACCTGGAAACCGACCTGGGAGTGAATTCGGTCCGGAGATTCTTAGATTATACTTATCGTGAGTGCCGTTAATTAAAAGTGTTTTAATTTACTCACATAAACCTAAGTAATAATGTGATTATAAACTTAGGCTAAATACCATATAATAGTTATATTGGTAGACTTAGGTAAATTTTAGCCGGTTTATCTAGGTCAATCCCGAAAATATTAAAGTGCTGAGTGGGAGGAAATAAAGTGTATAAGATACATTTAATTTTCGACCATAAATCTCCGTTAAGTCCGCACCGTGAGATCCATACTCGGCCTCGTGGCGCAAATGGGAGCATCACCCTTCGGATGGTATTTGTATGGGTCAATATCAAAGTGGATGGAGAGAGTACTTATAGTGAGTGGGAGCGGGACTTGTGAAAACGGGACCCACGGTCTTTTCTTTCGATTCACACCGTGAGACCCCTATGATCCGCCTGCTAGTTTGGCCTGGACCAGACAATCCCTTCGAGGGCCTTGATCATGGGAGTCGAAACACCGTGAATTCCCGAAAGGGATAGAGTTTTCTTGTTGGTTTTCCTTCGTGGTTCACTCTTCGGTGGCTATTGTTTGGATGGATACTTGGAAATTTAAAGATTAAGGGTGACACTCACGAGATACATTAAGTGTTAATGAATTCGACAAAATAATGGTAACTGGACGTCTAATGGAATAAGAGTTATTCTAGGATTAGGGTCTGGTCGAAAAAGTCTCGTCCTAGAGGAGGAGTGTTTCTTTTCACCCTTCGGTGGCGGTCATTCTAAACCTGTAGGATATCATTGCAATTTTTAAATGACCTAGAGATCATAGGATTAATTTTTGCTAAAACTTGATTGGTTTTTCCAAAAGTTTATGCGAGACTGACACAAAATTTATTCGATTTTTTCAGCTAAAAATATGTTTAGCTCAATAATAGCTTTACTTGCTTCCGACAAACTAGTGGGAGATAACTTTCAAACTTGGATGAATAATATCAACACAATTTTAGTAACTGACGAGGTGAAGTTCGTGCTTACTGAGGAGTGTCCTCAGTTTCCGAGCTCGACTGCATCACAAAGTGTTCGTGATGCTTACGATCGATGGATCAGGGCCAATGAAAAGGCCAAGGTCTATATCATTGCCAGCTTGTATGAAGTATTGGAAAAGAAGCATGAGTTGATGGTCACCGCTAAGGAGATCATGGATTCGTTGCATGACATGTTTGGACAACAGTCCTTTCAAGTCAGGCACGATTCACTCAAACACGTCTTCAACGCACGGATGAAAGAGGGATCGTCTGTCCGTGAACATGTTCTAGACATGATGACCCACTTTAATCTAGCGGAGATGAACAGGGCTTCGATCGACGAGTCGAGCCAGTCGCTTTTATTTTGGAGACTCTTCCAAGAGTTTCCTTCGATTTAAATAGAGTAATGCTTGTCATGAACAAAATTAGCTACACTCTGACCACCCTTCTGAACGAGCTACAGAATTTCCAGTCCTTGATGAGGATCAGGGCACCGGAAGCTGAGGCAAATGTTGCCTACAGGTCTTATCACAGGGGTTCGACCTCTGGGACTAAACATGTTGCTCCTTCACGCCCGAAAGGGAAGAAGAAGATGAAGAAGGGTAAAGCTGACCGAGCTGCCGCCCAAAAGGGCAAGAAGGTCAAGGAAGTTGCAGAGAAAGGAAAGTGTTTCCACTGAAATGGGGACGACCACTGGAAGAGAAACTGTCCCAAGTTCCTTGCCGAGAGGAAGAATCAAGGTAAATGTGATTTATTGGTAACTGAAACTTGCTTAGTGGAGAGTAGTGACTCTGCCTGGATTTTGGATTCGGGCGCCACTAACCACGTTTGTTCTTCTTTTCAGGGAATTGATTCCTGACAGCCGTTGCGAGAGGGTGAGGTGACTCTACGGGTTGGATCCGGGGAGATAGTCTCTGCTGCAGCGATCGACAAAGTGAAGCTATATTTTAGCAGGAATTACTTATTGTTGGACAATATGTATATAGTTTCAGAGTTTACTAGAAACCTTGTTTCCATTTCCTGTCTTATTGAAACTGTATTTCAATTTCCTTTGATAATAATAAAGCGTTTATTTCATTCAAAGGTAATTTGATTTGTTCAGCTTCACTTGAGTCTAACTTGTATGTTTTAAAGCCTAATTCGGTCAAAAGCGTTTTGAACACTGAATTATTTAAAACTGCAGAAACATGAACTAAGAAAGTTAAGGTTTCTCCAAAAGAAAATGCCCATCTTTGGCATCTAAGGTTAGGCCACATTAATCTCAATCGGATTAAGAGACTAGTGAAGAGTTGACTTCTAAGTCAGTTGGAAGAAAACTCTTTACTGGTGTGTGAGTTATGCCTTGAAGGCGAAATGACCAAACGTCCTTTTAGTGGAAAAGGATATAGAGCCAAGGAGCCCCATGAGCTTATACATTCTGACCTCTGTGGAAAAGGATATAGAGCCAAGGTTAGGCGTCATGTTGGGATTTGTGCCCTAAATTTATGTAATTTTGATTAAATAAATAAAGAGTTATTTGTTTTGATAAAATTGTATTCTTGCTCTATAAATCCAATAAACTAAGCTCCAAGGTTATAATGTATCTTGAACATCAGTGTAGTGGACACTATTTGGATTGTGTTCAAGAGTATAGCCTAAATGGTCTATGGCATAAGAATAAGATTGGAAACCTTATTCTGGGAACACCATTGATGCGACCCACTTTATAATTAGTACAAATGAGGTAATCCAACTCATTCATGTGGATTGACATGTGAGTGGGGGCATCCTGTAATGAAGAGTTCATACAAGACCAGACTGCAAATTATTAGTCTAACCAGTATAACGTCGTTAACAGGATAAGACTGATAATTTGTAGATGGTCATTAGTGACTCGACCTGAATCCTGAGCAAGTTAAGAACTCCTTCTTATAGGGTTTGTCCTTAGACTAGTATGAGTGAGAGTGGCCTGTAGCCAACTTAATAAGCCTACCTTCTCAGGGACAGAACCTCGTAGGTAGCTGGGGACTTAACTATGCACGATGGAATTCACTCATTCCTACACTAAGGAATTAGATAGGTTGTTCCCTTAAGAACTGAATCCAGTTCTTGAACAATAGGGCCCCGCCCTTTAAACTGACTTAAGAGGGTATGAGTCTATGGTAGGACAATAGACTTGTTGTTCATTAAAGGATCAGTGGTGCTTAAGGAACAAAGAGGTAATCACAGGGGTAAAACGGTAATTTGACCCAACCGTGATTACGAACAACCTGTGAAAGGTCGACTCATGGGTAATGATTATATCAATGGACACAATATAATCTACAGTGAGGAGAGTGCAGCTACAAGTCTATAATGGAGTGACTTGTAATTAATGAATATTGATTAACTGGATCAAAGCGTTTGATCAGTTAATCTCATATCATTGGAGCTCATGAATAGTAGGTCCATTAGATCCCTCCGTTGGCTCAACATGGTAATATTGAGGGTATAAAGTTAGGAATGAAATTGAAGTGTTTAATTTCATATATGAGGTGTGATATCAGTTATATGTGATATAATTGATATAATATATGGTTTTAATGTGAATTACATTCGTGTATAAACTATATACTAATGAGAGAATGAAGGAGGGATAGGATGGTAATTTCCATCCTATTTCCCTATAAATAGTTGTATGAGATGCAACTTTGTGGCAAAAGAAAAGTTAAGGTTTTTTGACAAAACCCTAGCATTCTCTCAAATTGTATTGGAAAGAGTTCTAAGCACAATCTCATAAGATCACCTCACCTTATCCTAAAGGAACCCACCTTCCTCCCTCACTTAGAGAACAACGGAGAAGATTCGGTGGTGGTGTCTTCATTCGTTCGGGTTCGAGTTGCTGAAATCGTGATCGTGGGAGAAGGAGCACTTGAAGAAAGAGTTCTTCAAAGGTAATTACTTGTTGTCCAAATATCTTATAACATGCTTAATCTTAGTTATATTTGATCTTGATAGAAATCCATGTTACAAAATAAGAACACGCGATTCACAATCGCTTCCGCTGCGGGATTCTATCCCTTCAAATGGTATCCGAGCCCAATTGTGTTCTTGATTTTGTTCTGGATTTATCAAGATCATAGGTGAGATTTACTGTTTTTCATGTGATGAATGAACAGTTTGCAAATTAGATGTTTTCAATTTTGGCACTTAAATTTACAATTTTTCATTGAATTGTTCAATGTAAGGGCCCGGTATTTTAGATAATTTTAATTGTAAATCGAGTCTGTAAGTCCGTGTCGATCGAGGCAAACTGGTTGCTGAGAAGAACGAAGCAAAAACGAGCAAGAAAATTGAAGAATAGTAGTTATTTTGTGAATGGCGTTGCAACGCCACTGCGGCAGGCGCGCGACTGAGAAGACGACAGCGTTGCAACGCTATTCTTGGCGTTGCAACGCTGGTGCTGAGGCGCGCTTCAACGGTCAGAAGAGGACAAGCTGCAGCGTTGTAATGCTGGTATCAGCATTGCAACGCCACAGGCATTTCACGGAAAGAAGCAACGGGCAGAAACGTTTTTATTTATATATAATATATATAAAAATGTTTTATATTTAATTATATTTAATTTTATTAATTTTAATTAATATCATTAGATTATATTAATTAAAATTAATTTTAGGGTGCCAAAATTGGTCTAATTTTGCTATTTAAATTATGCAATTATTGTGTAATCATTGTCATGCATAATGTATGCTTTTAATTTAGATATCCCACCTTAGGTTAAGCATTACCATGCATCATTTATAATATAAAGTGTTATATTATATAGTTTGCATGAATAATTAATATAAAGTGTTATATTAATTTATGGACAGCATTGACATGCATTATAATTCATGAGATGATTATGTTATGTATGTTTTATTATTCATGAGATGAATGATCAAACACTATAACATAGTATGCATGTCACCTAAGGTTAATTAATAGTTTTAAAATGTTTAGAACTTGGAATTAATATACCTTAGGTCATCTAGTTCTAATTAGAAATTAGGAACCAAGTAATTTATAAACATTGATTAAAAGAGGAACTCTGTCTAAGATAGGTTCTGTCTAGGCTGGGGTATTTAAGCTGACGGAAACGAAATACCCCTACCTGGGAACTGACCTAGGAGTGAATTTTAATTAGAGAGTTTATAAATTATAGTAGCGTCAGCGGGTTTATTAAGGAGTTAATAAACTAGAAATCTTAGGCTTAATATAAAGAGTTATATTAGAAAACTTAGGATAAAGTCAATATAAGAGTTATATTGATTATCAATATAAGAGTTATATTGATAAGTTTAGGTAAAACCATTAGCCGGGTTTTTCAGCCTAAGTAAATTTCCTATAGATTTAAAGTATCTAGTGGGAGGAAAAGTGTATGCGATACATATTTTTCCACTTACATTTTCTCCGGGAAGTTCACATCGTGAGACTCATACTTGGCCTCGTGGCGCAAAGGGGAGTGTCCCCTTTCGGATGGTGTTTGTATGAGTCAATATTAAGGTGAATGGAGAGGGTATTTGTCAAGTGGGAGCAGGTTTAGTGAAAACAAAACCTATGGTCTCTTCAGTTGGTTTACACCGTAAGATCACTATGGTCACCGCTAGTTTGGCTCGACTGCACAATCCCTTCCGGAGGGCTTGATCATAGGGGATCGAACACGGTAGACACCCGAAAGGGATAAAGATTTCCTTAGTCTATTTTTCAATCTAGTCCTCCCTTCGGCGGATTTTATTGGATGGGGACTCTAGGGTCTAAAGACAGAGGGTTACACTCACAAGGTACATAAGAAGTGTATGTATCTTGACTAAAAAAATGGTAACTAAAGCCTATAGGAATAAGAGTTATTCTGGCATTAGGTTTTGGTCAAGATTGTCTTGATTCAGAGAATGAGTGTTTTTTTATTACCGTTTGGTGTCATACATTTTAACCCTTTGGAGTATCATTGCAAATTATAAATGACCTAGGAATCATTTAATAATTAGCTAAATCATGATTGGATTAGACAATTATAGCAAGAAACTTATACAAGTTCCTAGTTCTATAATTTCCTTATTGGGTGCGAAAAATTAAATGGAGAGAACATGATGACATGGAAAAACAAACTCAACACCATATTGGTAGTGGATGATCTGAAGTTTGTGCTAACTGAGGAGTGTCCTCAGGTGCTAGGCTCAAATGCTTCACGAAATGTTCGTGATGTATATGATCGATGGATCAAGGCCAATGATAAGGCCAAGGTCCACATGCTGGCAAGTATGTCTGACATATTAGCCAAGAAGCACGAGGGCATGATGACCGCTAAGGAAATCATGGATTCAGTGCAGGCCCAACACAATGTCCTCAAGTATATATTCAACTCGAGGATGCCAGAGGGTTCATCTGTTCAGGATCATGTCCTGGATATGACGGTACACTTTAACATCGCGGAGTCGAATGATGCTTCCATCCATGAATCGAGCCAGGTCAGCTTCATTTTGGAAACCCTTCCAGATAGTTTCCTACAGTTTAGAAGTAATGTTGTTATGAATAAGCTTACTTTTAATCTTACCTCCCTTCTGAATAAACTCCAGACCTTTCAATCTTTGATGAAAATTCAGGGATCGAAAGGTGAGGCAAATGTTGCCAGTAGGAGTTATCAGAGAGGTTCGACCTCTGAATCAAAACAGTGGCTTCATCTTCTTCTAACCTAAAAGGGAAGAAGAAGAACATGAAGAAGGTTGGTAAAGGGAAACGAGCTGACAAAATTGCCGCCCAGAAGGGCAAGAAGGTTAAAGAAGTTGCAGACAAAGGAAAGTGTTTCCACTGCAATGAAAACGGGCATTGGAAACGGAACTGTCCGAAGTACATTGCAGAAAAAAAGAAGAAAGGTAAATATGATTTACTTTGCTTAGAAGCTTGTTTAGTGGATAATGATAAAACTGTTTGGATACTTGATTCAGGCGCCACTAATCATGTTTGCTCTTCTTTTCAAGAAATTGATTCTGGCAAAGAGCTGACTACGTATGGGAGAGATAACGCTCCGGTTGGAAATGGAGAAGTCGTCTCAAATTGTAGTAATAGGCACGATGAAGCTTAATTTTGGCAAGAAATATATGTTGTTAGACAATATATTAGTGATACCAGGGTTTACTAAAAACCTTATTTCAATTTCTTGCCTTATAGAACAATGTATTTATGTTTCTTTTTCTTTGAATAAAGTGTTTATTTAAAAGAAAGGTGTGGAAATATGTTCAGCTTCATTAGAAAATGGGTTGTATGTTTTAAGGCCTAATTCAGTCAAAATGGTTTTGAACACTGAATTATTTAAAACTGCAAACACACAAACTAAGAAACGTAAAATTTCTCCTAAAGAAAATGCTCATCTTTGGCATCTTAGATTGGGTCACATTAACCTCAATAGGATTGAGAGACTGGTAAAGAATGGACTTCTAAATGAGTTAGAAGAAAATGCTTTACCTGTATGTGAATCCTGCCTAGAAGGCAAAATGACTAAAAGACCTTTTAGTGGAAAAGGTTATAGAGCCAAAGAACCTCTTGAGCTTATACATTCAGACCTTTGTGGTCCGATGACTGTTAAATCCAGAGGAGGTTATGAATATTTCATCTCCTTTATAGATGATTATTCTAGATTTGGGCATATTTACCCAATGCATCATAAGTCTGAAGCACTTGAAAAGTTCAAGGAATTTAAGACTGAAGTTGAAAATTAATTAGGCAAAACGATTAAAACGCTTCGATCAGATCAAGGTGGAGAGTACATGGATTTAAAATTCCAGAACTATATGATAGAACATGGAATTACATCCCAACTCTCGGCTCCCAGTACGCCACAACAATATGGTGTATCAGAAACGAGAAATAGAACCTTGTTGGACATGGTTTTATCAATGATGAGTTATGCTCATCTCTTTAATTCTTTTTGGGGTTACGCAGTAGAGACTGCGGGATACATTTTGAACAATGTGCCATCAAAAAGTGTTTCTGACACACCTTTTGAACTCTGGAACGGACGTAAGAGAAGTTTATGTCATTTCAGAATTTGGGGTTGTCCAACACATGTGCTTGTGACAAATCCAAAGAAATTGAATTCACGTTCAAAATTGTGCCTTTTCGTAGGCTACCCAAAAGAAACAAAAGGTGGTTTATTCTATGATCTTAAGGAAGATAAGGTTTTTATGTCGAAAAATGCAATTTTCTTAGAGGAGGACCACATATGGGACAACAAACCAAGAAGTAAAGTTGTGTTGAGTGAGTTAGACAGAACAATAACAAATGTTGCTAATAAAACTAGTATGTCAACAAAAGTTGTTGACACTAGCTTGTCTAGTCAAGAGAGTTCATCTCAAGAGTTCAGTATGCCTCGACGTAGTGGGAGGGTTATAACACAACCTGACCGTTACATGGGTTTATCTGAAACCCAAGTTGTTATACCAAATGACAACTGTGAGGATCCATCGACTTATAATCAAGCGATGGTTGACAAAGACAAAGACAAATGGGTCATAGCCATGGACTAAGAAATGGAGTCTATGTACATCAATTCTGTTTGGGATCTTGTAGATAAACCTGATGGGGTAAAACCTATAGGTTGTAAGTGGATCTATAAGAGAATGCGTGGTGTAGATGGGAAGGTGCAAACCTTTAAAGCTAGACTAGTAGCAAAGGGTTATACCCAGGTTGAAGGGGTTGACTATGAGGAAACCTTTTCACCTGTTTGTATGGTAAAGTCTATCCGTATCCTACTTGCCATTGCCGCATATTATGACTATTAGGTATGGAAAATGGATGTCAAGACAGCTTTTTTGAGTAACAATCTTGACGAGAACATCTACATTGACCAACCCAAAGGGTTCATTGAACCAGGACAAGAGCAATAGGTTTGCAGGCTTAAAAGGTCAATCTATGGACTGAAACAAGCCTCTAGATCCTGGAATATAAGATTTGATGAGGCAATCAAATCTTTTGGGTTTGATCAGAATGATGATGAACCTTGTGTCTACAAGAAAATCATCAACAGTTGTGTCGCATTCCTAGTTCTATATGTGGATGATATCCTACTCATTGGGAATGATGTAGGATAACTTATTGACATTAAGAATTGGCTAGCTACGCAATTTCAGATGAAAGATTTGGGTGAAGCGCAGTTTGTTCTTGGGATCCAGATTGTCTGGAATCGCAAGAATAAAACACTAGCCTTGTCTCAGGCATCTTACATCGACAAAGTGTTGTCGAGGTTTAAGATGCAAGACTCCAAAAAGGGTTTATTGCCTTTTAGATATGGAGTTCATTTGTCTAAGGAACGGTGTCCTAAGACACCTCAAGGAGTTGAGGATATGAGACGGATTCCTTATGCATCAGCTGTTGGGAGCCTGATGTACGCCATGTTGTGTACTAGGCCAGACATCTGTTTTGCAGTTGGAATTGTCAGTAGGTATCAATCCAATCTAGGACCTAAACACTGGACAACGGTTAAAACAATCCTTAAGTATCTACGGAGAACAAGGAACTACATGCTTGTGTATGGGGCTAAGGATTTGATCCTTACAGGATACACGGATTCGGACGTTCAGACTGATAAAGATTCTCGAAAATCTACATCAGGGTCAGTATTTACTCTTAACGGAGGAGTTGTAGTATGGCGAAGCATCAAGCAAAGATGCATCGTTGATTCCACCATGGAGGCCGAATATGTAGCCCCTTGTGAAGCAGCAAAAGAGGTCGTTTGGTTAAGGAAATTCATGCTAAATTTGGAAGTTGTTCCAAATATGAGTTTGCCCATCACGTTGTATTGTGATTACAGTGGTGTCGTGGCAAATTCAAGGGAACCCCGAAGTCACAAGAGAGGAAAGCATATTGAGCGGAAATATCATCTCATCCGGGAGATAGTGCATCGAGGAGACGTGATCGTCACGAAGATAGCCTCAGAGCACAACGTTGTTGATCCTTTTACAAAGGCTCTTACGGCTAAAGTATTTGAGACTCACTTTGAAGGTCTAGGTTTACAAATCTTCCCTCTCTAGTGCAAGTGGGAGTATATTGTACAAAGGGTTTAAATGCCCTAGTTTATTGTATTTACATTATTGTAATGTTTTAATACTCCACAAGCTTTAGGTCAAGTGGGAGATTGTTGGGATTTGTGCCCTAAACTTATGTAATTTTGATCAAATAAATAAAGAGTTATTTATTTTGATAAAATTGTATTCTTGCTCTATAAATCCAATAAACTAAGCTCCAAGGTTATAATGTATCTTGAATATTAGTGTAGTGGACACTATTTGGATTGTGTTCAAGAGTATAGCCTAAAGGGTCTATGGTATAAGAATAAGGTTGAAAACCTTATTCTGGTAACACCATGGATGCGGCCCACTTTGTAATTAGTACAAATGAGGTAATCCAACTCATTCATGTGGATTCACATGCGAGTGGAGGCATCCTATATGAAGAGTTTATACAACACCGAACTGCAAATTATTAGTCTAACCAGTATAACGTCGTTAACAAGATAAGACTGATAATTTATAGATGGTCATTAGTGACTCGACCTGAATCTTGAGCAAGTGAAGAACTCCTGCTTATAGGGGTTTGTCCTTAGACTAGTATGGGTGAGAGTGGCCTGTAGCCGACTCAATAAGCCTACCTTCTCAGGGATAGAACCTCGTAGGTAGCTGGGGACTTAACTATGCTAGATGGAATTCACTCATTCCTACACTAAGGAATTAGATAGGTTGTTCCCTTAAGAACTGAATCCAGGTCTTGAACAACGGGGCCCCGCCCTCTAAGAGGGTAAGAGTCTATGGTAGAACCATAGACTTGTTGTTCATTAGAGGATCAGTGGTGCTTAAGGAAAAAAGAGGTAATCATAGGGATAAAACGGTAATTTGACCCAACAGTGATTACGAACAACCTGTGAAGGATCGACTCATGGGTAATGATTATATCAATGGACACAATATAATCTACAGTGTGGAGAGTGCAACTACAAGTCTATAGTGGAGTGACTTGTAGTTAATGAATATTGATTAACTGGATCAAAGAGTTTGATCAGTTAATCTCATATCATTAGAGCTCATGAACTGTAGGTCCATTTAGTCCCTCCGTTGCCTCAACATGGTAATATTGAGGTTATAAAGTTAGAAATGAAATTGAAGTGTTCAATTTCATATAGGAGGTGTTATATCAGTTATATGTGATATAATTGATATAATATATGGTTTTAATGTGAATTAGATTCGTGAATAAACTATATACTAAATGAGAGAATGAAGGAGAGATAGGATGGTAATTTTCATCCTATTTTCCTATAAATAGTTGCATGAGATGCAACTTTGTGGCAAAAGAAAAGTTAAGGCTTTTTGACAAAACCTAGCATTCTCTCAAATTGTATTGGAAAGAGTTCCAAGCACAATCTCATAAGATCACCTCACCTTATCCTAAAGGAACCCACCTTCCTCCCTCACCTAGAGAACAACGGAGAAGATCCGGTGGTGGTGTCTTCATTCATTCGGGTTCGAGTTGCTGAGATCGTGATCGTGGGAGAAGGAGCACTTGAAGAAAGAGTTCTTCAAGGGTAATTACTTGTTGTCTAAATGTCTTATAACATGCTTAATCTTAGTTATATTTGATCTTGATAGAAATCCATGTTACAAAATAAGAACACGTGATTCACAATCGCTTCCGCTGCGGGATTCGATCACTTCATGTCGTACATGCTTTTAAAATTCATTAGGAAACTTTAGAATTTATCGTGTGTGAGAGGCTCACTACGGATCGAGAGATTCTCTTGAGTATTTTCACTTCTTGTTTATAAATTCATAATATTAGTTCATTAAATGTGTTAAATAAGGAATTAACTTGTTAAATTCATAATATTAGTTCTATTCTATCATATTCGTGTCTCCAATTGTACATTTATTTTCTATCTTTGTTTTCACTATCCATCAAAGTTTTGTTGCTTTTGCTCAAATTAAGAATAAGTATCTTGGTAATTAATTAATCTACAAAACTCATTCCTGAGGACGATACTCTGTACTCAAATCACTATATTAAAACTTGACTCGTACACTTGCAGTATTGCAAATTAATTCTACGCAACATGTCTACAAGAAAATCATCAACAGTACTTTCACTTTTCTAGTGTTATATGTGGATGATATCCTGCTCATTGGGAATAATGTAGGATACCTCAGTGACATTAAAAACTGGTTGGCTACGCAATTCCAAATGAAAGATTTTGGAGAAACGCAGTATGTTCTCGGGATCCAGATTGTCCGGAATCGTTAGAACAAAACACTAGCCTTGTCTCAAGCCTCCTATATCGATAAAATGTTGTTTCGATATAAGATGTAGAACACCAAGAAGGGTTTATTGCCTTTCAGGCACGAGGTTCATTTGCCTAAGGAACAGTGTCCTCAGACATCTCAAGAAGTTGAGGACATGAGACGAAACCCTTATGCATCAGCTGTGGGTAGCCTCATCTACGCCATGCTGTGTACAAGGGCCGACATCTGTTATGCAGTTGGGATTGTCAGTAGGCACCAATCCAATCCAGGATTAGATCACTAGACAACGATAAAAGCAATCCTCAAGTTTCTTAGGAGAACGAGGGACTATTTGCTCGTATATGGGTATAAGGATTTGATCCTTATGGGATACACAGACTCATACTTTCAGACCGATAAGGATTCTAGGAAATCCACATCGGGGTCAGTGTTTACTCTCCATGGAGGAGCAGTAGTCTGGCAGAGCATCAAGCAATGATGCATCGCTGACTCCACTATGGAGGCTGAGTATGCAGCAGCTTGTGAAACGGCTAAAGAGGCAGTATGGCTTAGGAAGTTCATGTTAGATTTGGAAGTAGTTCCAAATATGAACCTCCCGACCACCCTTTATTGTGATAACAGCGGTGCAGTGGCCAAATCGAGGGAACCTCGTAGTCACAGAAGGGGAAAACACATCGAACGGAAGTATCACTTGATACGGGAAATTGTGCACCGAAGAGACGTGATCGTCACGAAGATTGCATCGGAGCACAACGTTGTTGATCCATTTACAAAGACTCTCACGGCTAAGGTGTTCGAGGGTCACCTAGAAACTCTAGGTTTACACATTAGAACCTTACTAGGGTAAGTGGGAGTATTGTATCAAAGGGCATTCAATGCCCTAGTTTATTGTATTTGCATTATTGTGTACTCCACTAGCTTTAGGTCACGGAAGGGGAAAACACATCGAACGGAAGTATCACTTGATACGAGAAATTGTGCACCGAGGAGACATGATCATCACGAAGATTGCATCGGAGCACAACGTTGTTGATCCATTTACAAAGACTCTCACGGCTAAGGTGTTCGAGGGTCACCTAGAAACTCTAGGTTTACACATTAGAACCTGACTAGGGTAAGTGGGAGTATTGTATCAAAGGACATTCAATGCCCTAGTTTATTGTATTTGCATTATTGTGTACTCCACTAGCTTTAGGTCAAATGGGAGTTTGTTGAGATTTATGCCCTAAACTCGTGTATTTGTAATTATTCAAGGAAATGAATAAAAGTGTTATTTTTCCTTTAATCTTGTATTCTCGCAATTACAAACTTAAATTCAATAAACTAAGCTCCAGGGTCACATTTAGGAGATCTTAAACAGTGTGTGGTTGACACATATCTAGGATCAAGTTCAAGTAAATGACCCAAATGGTCTATAGTACATGGATTAGGTTCGGAACCTCATCCTGGAAACACTATGGATGTGGTCCACTTTGTATTTGATACAAACGAGGCGATCCAGTTCGTTCATGTAGTTGACATGCGAGTGGGGGCATCCTGTGCGATGAGATTGTACAAGACCGGATCGAGAATTGTTAGACCACTCTAGTAACACCGTTGATAGATTAGGACTAATAATTCAAAGATGACCATTAGTGACTCAACCTGAATCTTGAGCGAGTTGCAAACTCCTTTCTGCGGGGATTTATCCTTAGACTAGTACGGGTGAGAGTGACCACAGTTGTCGACTCAATAAGCCTACCTTCTCAGGGATGAAACCTCGTAGGGAGCTGGGGACTCAACTTCGCAAGAAGGAATTCACTCATTCCCAAACTAGGGTAACTAGATAGTTTATTCCCTTAAGAACTGAATCAAGGTCTTGAACAACGGGACCCTTCCCTCTTGTTGGCCCGAGAGAGATATTGTTTATGGTCAGACCATAAACTTGTTGTTCATTAGAGGATCAGTGGTGCTTAAGGTGCAAGAAGTAGTCTCAGGGGTAAAACGGTAATTTGACTCAGCTGTGACTACGAACGACCTGTAAATGGTTGACTCACGGGCATTGGTTAAATCAATGGACACAACTTGTCCTATAGTGAGGAGAGTGTAGCTACAAGTCTATAGTGGAGTGACTCGTAGTTAACGAATGTTGATTAACTGATCAAAGAGTTTAATTAGTTAATCTCGTATCGTTGGAGCTCATGATTTGTAGGTCCATTAGGTCCCTCGATTGGCTCAACATGGAATTGAATGAGGGTATAAAGTTTTGGAATGAATTTGAAGTGTTCAAATTCAATTTAGGGAATTATGTCGATTATATATGATATAATTAATATAATATATAGTTCAATGTGAATATGATTCATAATGAACCTAATTATGCCTAATTATGTAATTAAGGCATAAATTAAGGAAGTAATTTAGAGATATGAAATTGGGTTTGATTAAATTCAATTTATCCACATTATGTAAATATGATTTACATAATAAGGTATTTGATACCTTATATTATGCATTTATGAATAATTAGTGGAATTAGTGGCAATAATGGGTGGAGAATTTGTCTCCACCCACATTGCCTATAAAAGCATCCATTTGGATGCAATTTTGGACACTTGAATCATTTGTGTAGTTTGGCAATTTGAAAACACAAATCATTCTCTCAAATTCTCTCCACTCTCCCTAATTTCCAAAAAAAAGATCTCACCTCTCTCCCTCTCCTAGAGAACAACCGAGAAGACGTTTTGGAGGTGTTCGAGGGTTCGATCGTAGAGAAAGAAGAGATCATTGACGACGAGAGGATTATGCGAAGAATTTCATCTTCAAAGGTAATCTCTAATTCCTTTATGCTTTCAATTGTATGCTTAGCTTTAGTTTTCTTTTTTTTTAGTCATTTCTATGGAACATAATCAAGAACGACGACGATCATTCACATCCGCACGGATTCGATCCCTAGTAGTGTTGCAACGCCGAATCGATAACCACGCACGCGTTAAGGCAACGCTGCTGATTTTTTTCATATTTATTTGCCGCCTAGGGCACGGCGTTGCAACATCATGCCCAACGTTGCAACGTCCTGCCGATTTTGTGTATAAATAGAACATGATGTACCCTTTGCAAGGGGAGCCGAATTTGATAGTTTTTGGGACCTAATTTCGAAATACACATTCTAAAAGGATAAGAAGAGCATTCCTTGGGACCAAGACATGAGTGGAGGCTCGAGATCGTAACGGGAGCTCGGGAACGAGGGACCGACATCGACAGATACAAGTTTTATTTCTCTTTCTTTTAGATTGTAGCTTACGTTATAGACTCTTCTATGGCCTTAACTTATTTTTATGGTGATTATGAGTGGCTAATTGTCGTAGTTAGAGGATTGATATAGCTTGTTATGAACTTAATTTAGTCATGTATTGAATTTATGTTTGTGATGCTTTATTTTTGGTAGTTCGTTCTTAAAGTACTTGTTTTTCTTTGGCCAAGTCTAGCATGTTTTGTTGATTTAAGTTGATTCGAGAGAAAAGACTTAGATTAGAGCAAAGTTGTCAAAACTCTTAGTAAATCTGGGCACAAAAGTGACTTAGGTTATCTGGTAAACGTTTTAAGAAGTTGCTTAATGTCGTGCATGCTTTTAAAATTCATAAGGTAACTTTAGGATTTATCGCTATGCATGAGAATCATTAGTTCTCGAGAGAGACTCTTGAATATCCTTACTTCTTATTTATAATCTCACAACCATAATCATTTGCATGTGCTAATTAAGGAATTAACTTGTGAAATCAATCCCTCTAACAATTCTATCATATTCGTGTCTCCACCTGTATTTTATCTTTTTATCTTTATTTTCACTTTATTTCTAATTTATGTTGCTTGGTAAAATCAACAAATATTTTAAACTACACGAGACTAGGGCATACACCTAAACAAACTCCCACTTGAACTAATCTAGGTACATAATACATTTCCCAAATGTAAAGTAACACATAAAGTAATACAATAAACTATGGCATTTTATACCTTTTACAATACTTCCATTTGCCCTAGTCAGGAAGCACTCGAAGACCTACACTCTCTAGGTGACCCTCAAACACCTTAGTCGTGAGGGCCTTTGTAAACGGATCAACAACATTGTGCTCCGATGCTATCTGTGTGACGGTCACGTCTCCGCGGTGCACAATCTCCCGTATCAGGTGATACTTGCATTCAATATGCTTGCCCCTCTTATGACTCCGAGGTTCCTCGAGTTGGCTACTGCACCATTGTTGTCACAGAACAGGGTCACTGACAAGTTCATATTTGGAACAACTTCCAAATCTAACATGAACTTCCTAATCCAAACAACTTCCTTAGCGGTTTCACAAGCCGCAACATACTCAGCTTCCATTGTGGAATCAGCGATGCATCCCTGCTTGACGTTTCGCCACACTATAGCTCCTCCATTAAGAGTGAACACTGACCCCGATGTGGATTTCCTAGAATCCTTATCGGTCTGAAAGTCAGAGTATGTGTATCTCGTAAGGATCAAATCCCCACTTCCATACACAAGCATGCAGTCCCTCGTTCTCCTTAGATACTTGAGGATTGCCTTTACGGTTTTCCAGTGATCTAATCCTAGATTGGATTGATACCTATTGACAATCTCAACTACATAACAGATGTCGGACCTAGTACACAGCATGGCGTACATCAGGCTCCCTACAACTGAAGCATAAGGGATCCGTCTCATATCCTCAACCTCTTGAGATGTCTTAGAACACTGTTCCTTAGACAGGTGAACCCCATGCCTAAAAGGCAGCAAACCCTTCTTGGAGTTCTGCATGTTATATCGTGACAACATCTTGTCGATATAAGATGTCTGAGACATGGCTAGCGTCTTGTTCTTCCGGTTCTGGACTATCTAGATACCTAGAACATACTGTGCTTCTCCTAAATCTTTCATTCGGAGTTGCGAAGCCAGCCATTCCTTAACGTCAGTAAGAAAACCTACATCATTCCCAATGAGTAGGATATCATCCACGTACAATATTAGAAATGTGACACTGTTGTTGATGATTTTCTTGTAGACACAAGGCTCATCAACATTCTGATTAAAGCCATAAGATTTGATAGCCTCATCAAACCTTATATTCCAAGACTTTGAGGCTTGTTTCAGTCCATAAATAGACATTTGAAGCCTGCAAACCTTTTACTTCTGGCCTTGAGTAATGAACCCATTTGGTTCATCCATGTAGATGGTCTCGTCAAGATTGTCATTTAGAAAGGTCGTCTTAAAATTATCTGTCATACCTCATAGTCATAATATGTGACGATGGTCAAAAGGATCCTGATAGACTTTATCATGGCAACAGGAGAAAAGGTTTCCTCATAGTCAACCCTTTCTCGTTGGGTAAAACCCTTTGCCACTAGTCTGGCTTTGAAGGTCTGCAATTTCCCATCTACACTACGTTTACGCTTGTAGATCCACTTGCAACCAATAATCTGGTTGGTGTACAAGCTCCCAGACGGAATTGAAGTACATAGACTCCATTTCTTGGTCCATGACTTTAATCCATTCGTCTTTTTCAATATCATTCAATGCCTGATCATAGGTTAGTGAATCCTCACAATCATCATCAGGTATGACGACTTGGGTTTTAGCCAAACTCATGTAACGTTCAGGCTGTCTCACAACCCTCCCACTACATCGAGGCATTCTCAACTCTTGAGAACGTACTTGACTAGACGAGCTAGGATCAACAACACTTTTTGACGTACTAGCACCATCAGCAACTCTTGTTGGTGAACTGTCCATGTCGTTTAACACAACCTTGCTCCTTGGTTTATGATCCCTTATGTGGTCCTCCTCAAGGAATGTGGTGTTTGTCGACACAAACACCCTATTTTCCTTAGGATCGTAAAATAGACCACCTCTCGTTTCCTTTGGGTAATCTACGAAAAGGCACAACTTCGAACGAGGTTCCAGCTTCTTCGAATTTGACACCAACACATGGGTCGGGCATCCCCAAATCCTGAAATGAACTAGCTTTATGACAATTCCAGAGTTCGAAAGGTGTTTCAGAAACACTCTTCGACGAAACTGTGTTCAAAATGTAAACTGCAGTCTCCACTACGTAACCCCAAAACGAGTTAGGGAGATGAGCGTAACACATCATCGACCGAACCATGTCCAACAGGGTTCTGTTTCTCCTCTCCAATACATTATTTTGCTGTGGCATACCAGGTGCTGAGAGTTGGGACGTAATTCCATGTTTTATCATATAGTCCTGGAATTTTGTGTCCATGTACTCTCCACCTCGATCTGATCGAAGTGTTTTAATCGTTTTACCTAATTGGTTCTTAACCTCAGTCTTGTACTCCTTGAACTTTTCAAGAGCTTCAGACTTACGATGCATTAGGTAAACGTACCTATATCTCGAATAGTCATCTATAAAGGAGATGAAGTATTCATAACCTCCTCGTGCTTTAACACTCATCCACAGAGGTCAGAGTGTATAAGCTCCAGAGGCTCTTTTGCTCTATAACCTTTTCCACTAAAAGGTCGTTTGGTCATTTTTCCTTCAAGGCATGACTCACAAACCAGTAAAGAATTTTCTTCTTACTCGCTTAGAAGTCCATTCTTCACTAGTCTCTCAATTGAGATTTATGTGGTCTAACCTTAGATGTCAAAGATGGGTGTTTTCTTTTGGAGAAACTCTTAATCTTTTAGTTCACGTTTCAGCAGTTTTAAACAATTCAGTATTCAAAACACTTTTGAGCGAATTAGGCTTTAAAACATATAAATTATTCTCAAGTGAAGCAGAACACAACACATTGCCTTTATGAGAAATAAACGCTTTATTATGCTCAAAGGAAATGAAAATACAATGTTCAATAAGGCAGAAAATATAAACTATGTTTCTAGTAAACCCTGGAACTCCCGCCAAAGAAAGGTTTCACCGTGCCCCACAGCTGCAGCTAAGACAACTTCTCCAGATCCAACCCCGAGTGTTATCTCTCCCTCATGCAGTCGCTGCCAGGAACTAATTCCCTAAAAAGAAGAACAAACATGGTTAGCGGCGCCTGAATCAAGTATCCAAACATAGTCACTATTCTCCACTAAGCAAGTTTCCCTAACAAGTGAATCACATTTACCTTCCTTCTTTTGTTTGCAAAGAATTTGGGACAGTTCCTCTTCCAGTGGTCGTCCCCGTTGCAGTAGAAATACTTTCCTTTATCTGCAACTTTCATGACTGATAGCACACACGAAATGTGCTATCCTTGGGCCTAATTATTGCTAGTTTTATGATAATTTCAGGGCTTTGATGTGTTTAAATCATTGAATTTTAGGTAAAGAACTCAAACAAGACAATTGGAGACATTTTAGATCACTCGGGATCGAAAGAAGACTATTTAGAGCTAAAAATAACATCAATTGGAAGTAGAAGGATCAATCCAAGCTTGAAGACCCGAGGTGATGGCGTTGCAATGCCATGCAGAGCTTTGCAATGTCGTGATTGTTGTTTAGAGGCGTTGAAGACCCCTGTCGATAGCGTTGCAACGCTGCCTTGCAGCGTTGCAACGTTATCTCGATAAAAAGGCGCATATGAAGATCCGTGCAGGTAGCGTTGCAACGCTACTTCGATTGAGAGGCGCACGCGTTAGGGTAGCGGCGTCGCAACGCTGCCCTCAGCGTTGCAATGCCATCGATATTTTCCTTATATACCACGCGGTTAGGGTACACGATTGAGCCTATAAATAGAACACTATGTATTCTTGCAAGGAGAGTCGAATTTGATTGAGAATTCACCCTGATTTCGAAATACACTTTGTGAGAAGAGAAAATAGAGCGTTTTTGGGAGCGAAAGCATTCGTGGAGGTTCGAGATCGAAGAGGGGAGCTCGGAGACGAAGGACCGACATCAACACATAAGTTTAATTTCCTTTTCTTTCAGATTGTAATACCATTTTAAGACGTTTTCTACATGTTTAGCTTGGTTTTCATGTGATTTAGAGTAGCTAAATGTTGTAGTTAGGATTTGATTTGCTTGTTAAGACTTATTTGTTATGTACTGAATCATGTTTTGTTCTTATTTTTGGCAATTCGTTCTTAACTCTTAATTTTGTTGGTTTAAGTAGACTCGAGAGATAAAACTTGAATTAGAGCAAAGTTATCATAACCCTTAGGAGTCTGGCATGAGAGTGACCTAGAAATCTAAGGGAAACATATAAAAAAATTGCTTAAAGTCGTGCATGTCGTAGGTTCATATGGAGACTATAGAATTTATTGCATGTGCGAGGCTCACTAAGAATCGAGTGGTTTTCTTGAGTATCTTACTTCTTGTTTATAAATTCATCTCTTTGGTTCATTGCATATGTTGATTAAGTCATTAACTTGTAAAGTCATTTTCCTCAAATCTATCAATTCGTGTCTCCACGTGTTAGTCTGTTGTTTGTCTTTACTTTCAATCACCTATCCATGTTATATTTCTTTAGCTAAAATTGAGAATTAATATCTTGGTAATTAATTAATCTAGAAACCCTCCCGAGGACGATACTTGGACTCTTAAATCACTATACTAAAACTTGACTCGTACACTGCGATATTGCATTAATAAAATAATACGTAACAATGACCTTCTTGCCCTTGTGGGCGGCAACGCGGTCAGCTTTTCCAACCTTCTTCAACTTCTTTTTCTTCCCTTTCGGGCCTGAAGAAGAACCAACAGACTTTGTCCCAGAGGTCGAACCCCTATGAAAGGACCTAAAGGCAACATTTGCCTCAGCTTCCTGTCTCTTGACTCACATCATGGACTGGATGGTTTGTAGTTCATTGAGGGTGGTGGTCAGATTGTAGACTTGAAACTGCATGAAACTCTTCGGAAGAGTCTCCATGATAAAGCTGACCTGGCTCGACTCATCGATCAAAGCACCATTGATTTCCGCCAAGTCAAAGTGGGTCATCATGTCGAGAACATGTTCCCTAACAGACGTTCCCTCTTTCATCCTAGCATTGAACACATGTTTGAAAGCGTCGTGCCTAACTTGAAAGGACTGTTGTCCAAACATGTTTTGCAACAACTCCATGATCTCCTTAGCGGTGACCAGGTTCCCGTGCTTCTTAGCCAAAACTTCAGACAATTTGGCTATGATGTAGACTTTGGTCTTTTCATTGGCCTTAGTCTATCGATCGTACACATCACGAACACTTCGCGATGTGGTCGGGTCGGGCACCTGAGGACATTCCTCAGTGAGCGTGAACTTAAGTTCGTCGGTGACTAAGATTGTGTTAATACTTTTTTCCACGTTTAGTAATTATCTCCTACGAGTTTTTCGGAAGCTAAGAGGGTTATAATAGAACTCGACATTTTGCTGAAAAGAAAAACTTTGTATTAGATCTCGCAAAAACTTTTGAAAAATTCAATCATTTTTTAGCAAATTTTTATTTTATGATCCCTAGGTCATTTAAAATTGCAATGACACCCCAAAGGTTTAGAATGACCACCATCGAAGGGTAGACAGAATAACTCCTCCTCTGGGACGAGACTTTCTCGACCAGACCCTAATTCCAGATAACTCTTATTTTATAGGCATCCAGTTAGCATTTTTCGGTCGGACTCATTAACTCTTAATGATTCCCGTGAGTGTAACCCTCTATCTTTAAACCCTAGAGTTCTCATCCAAACAATAGCCATCGAAGGGTGGACTATGTAGGAAGATAAACTAAGGTGATCGTATCCCTTTCGAGAATTCACGATGTTCCGTGATATGAATCCTACCATGCTAGAGAAAAGCTTCAAAATGGAAGCATTAAATGTTGTCCAACTTCATTTATGGCAAACAAAAGATGCATTTAATGAACTCAAGTGCAATAAATGATTCATTAAAGACAAGTCAAGCTTCATTTATGCAACAAAAGTTTCAAGCTACATCAAGAAGGCTTCATTTATGCATGAGAAGTTACAACCATTATGTAGGGTGATTGAAAAATCAATTCTCGGATTTATGGATATTTTGATGTAATTTTCAGTTTTAAAGTCTTGATTTCAATAGTTTATGTTACAAAATGGCTAGTGGACATCATGGTATTGATGGAGATGTAAGTTACAACCTTTCAATTGACCATAGGTTACTCTAGGTTGATTTTGAGGCTATATAAAGTCATGTAACTTGTGGAAAGAAAGAGAAAAGATTGAAAAATGTAATCAAAAGAGGCCTTGAGCTTTTTTATAGCCTTTGAGCTATTTCTTTGCAATTCTATGTAGATTAGGTTGCATGCTTAGAATCATTCAAGCTAGACTTGATCAATCTTGCTTGTGGAGTGATTCGAATCTCATACAAAGTTCTCTTGCCTTGAGATGCTTGATCACAAGGTAATCCGATTTTACTTTCCTTGAGTTTATTTTCAAAATTCGTTTTGGGGTCTTTGAGATTGAGTTATCTAAAGGTTTTGTTTCTTTAAACAAGGTTGTTAGATCCAATTGTCAAGGGTTACTTAACATTTTGACATTAGAATCTTTGGCTTCTTTGATTTCATTTTGATTTTGAGATTTTTTGGGTTTTGTGATCTAATAGTCTTGTTTGTTGTTAACAAGGTAGATTAGATTTTACATTCCTCCTTAAATTTCATATCATTTGGTATCAGAGCCAAAGCATTTATGTTCTCTGATACATTAATGCTTCCTTTGTAGGATTCATATCATCCCAACAAGGATGATATGAATCCTACAACGCTAGTCAAGACTAAAGAACATCTAAAAATGGAGTGCATTTAATGCATCAAGGCTTCATTTATGGTGAACTCAAGTTGCATTAAAGTTGAAGTGAAGTTGCATTGAAAGAACTTAAGTTGCAATTAAATGAAATTAAGTGCATCTCAAGCTTCATTTAATGCAAGTCAAGCATCAATTAATGGGACTACGCTTCAAGTTACTTCAAGTGGAGCTTCATTTACACCTTGGGAGGTTACAAAGACTAGAATTGTTGTTAGAAGATTAATTCTCGGATTTATACCTCATTTACTTGTAATTTCAGTTTTAAAGTTTCTATTTCAATGTTTTAGGTTACATTTGAGTAGTAGATAGTTATGACATTAAAGTTAGGGAAGTTACATTCTCAAACATGTCATTTTAGCTTAGTTTTAGGTTACAATTGGAAGGTTATATAAAGTCATCTAAGATGTATTGTAAAAACGGACTTGGAATCATGTTTTGAATGAAAAGTTGCATATTTTGCTTCCTAAGCTATGAGCTTGTTTCTTTGCATTTCTTGTGTTTAGATTTGCATGCTAGGATCATTCAAGTAGCGTTGATCAAACTACTTGTGGAGTGATTCGAATCTTGAGTTTAGAAACAAGTTTTCTCTACTCTTGATCTTGATCATCAAGGTAAATCCGTTTCTATCTTCTTCCTTGGGATGAAATCATCTAGGTTTGGAGTTTTTGAGTTTTAGATCTAAAGGTCTTGTTCTTCAACAAGGTTGTTAGATTTAAATCATCAAGAGTTACTTATCATTTGGTATCAGAGCTTTAGGTTCTAGATCGGATAGATGTTTTCATTTTTTTCTATTCTTTTTTTCATTTTTATTATGATTTTTTTTGTTCCTTTTGTACATCTCATCAGATTCTGTTTATTCATATAAAACTCAAAAAAAGTGTCTTTTTCGTCAGTCTTTTAGTATTTGCGTCTTCTGCAAAGTTATAGCTCTCTGTCTAAACTTTAATTTTGTCTTTTACAAGTCCTTCAAATTCAACTTGCTTAAGAGTGAAAACATTTCATTTTGATAATCATTTCGGAAAAAAGCGAGAAAACCGAGAGCATAAGTTTTCTTTGATTCTTGATGTTCTATGGTGTTCTTTGTTTCTATCTTTCATATCTTGAGCTTAGATCTGATATTTCCCTGTTAGATCTGAATGTTGGTGTTTGATTTTTCCATATATGTTACAAATTGTCAATTGCAATAAATGCACATGAGTTACTAATTGAAATTTCCAGCCACATGATTTTCAAGTCATTGACTAATTGTGTTTGTAACACCAATTCATTTTGATGTTATAAAATTAGATTGTAACTCTTTTCAATTACACATTGACTAGATCATTCAATTTTGGAAGAGTTATTTGCTGGAATGTTCACTAGTTGTTGGCATTTACAGTTGTAACTATCATTTGTTCCACTTCCATATATCTTTCTCATCTTGAGTCAATTTTTGTTTCAATTCTGTCATTTCCTTTCTCTCATAACTTTTTTCTTATTCGATATTCGTTTTGCTCCATATTTATGCTATTTTATTTTCTTAGTGTGTTGTCTATCACTTGATTGCAAACTTTGCTTATTGGCTCATGCGAGTGAAATTGTGAGTTTGTTGAGAGTGTTTTTCTGTTTTGAGTGTAAATAGAGTGTTTTTCTGTTTTGAGTGTAAACACGAGTGACTATACCTTAACGAGTGAAAACAAGTGAGGGAGTACTTGTGAGGTCCATTTTTGTGTTACTTTTTTAGTTTTGCGAAAACAAACAAAAAAAAAAAAAAAAAACCATGAAGTTGAAATTTCCTAAATTCTATGGAAGTACAAATCCGATGGAGTACATTCAATGGGAAAGGCAAGTTGAGCATGTCTTTCATTGTTGCACTTTGAATGAGGAGAAAAAGGTAAAACTCATCGTTTCTCATCTTAGAGATTATGCCATTACTTGGTGGGATAAATTGTTTTTGAGTAGGAGGAACCTTAACCATCCAATTGAATCATGGAATGTTCTTAAGCAAATAATGTGGGAGCACTTTGTTCCTAAGGTTTTCCATAACTTGCGAACTTTGAGACAAGGGAGCAAAAGTGTGGAGGCTTACTACATGGAGATGCAAACGTTGCTTGAAGATCTCGAAATTTATGAGGATGAGATGGTTACAATGGCTCGATTCTTTAGAGGACTTAACAAGGAGATTGCAATTCAGCTTGATCTTCAACCTTATGAGGATTTGGAGAGGATGGTGCACATAGCCATAAAGATTGAAAAACGTCTCCAAATGAAGTCTACAAGGTACACTAGACCTAAACCAATTTTAAATGTTAGTTCAACTTTGGAAAGGGTTAGTTTACGTCTTCAAAATAAGCCTATTGTTGAAGTAGAAAGTGATAATATTCGAATGAAATGCTTTGTAATTTATTGTCAACACATGCTAGTGAGTTTACTAGGAGATTAGATTGCAAAGACTTGTTTGTTTGTAACACTTCTACTATTGTAACACCTACTCTTGATGAGGTACATGTTGATGCGTGTGAGTTAGGGAAAAAGGCAAAAAAGGTCGAGACAAAAGCATGTCAATTGTTTGAAAAAGAATCTTGTGAGAAAATGTGTGAGAGAGAAAAGCATGAGATTAGTCTATGGCCTATAGAGAAAAAAGAGAGAAAAGCCAAGAAAGTGAGCTTGTGTGAACGATCTTGTGAGGCTAAATCTATTTTGTTTTCAAAACAAAATATTTTTGATCTTTTGTATAAAGAAACTTGTTTTCTAACGGGTGAGCTCAAACCATGTTTTTCTAGTTTTTCTTTTGAGTTCTTACAGATGCCAAAGTACTATTGAGAATCTTGATTCAAAAGTTAATGCCAAAGCATTTATTGGGAGGCAACTCTTCAAAATTGCTTTAATTTCATTCATGGCGCCAAGCATAAGGTGTTAAAAATCCGATTGGGTTTGGAGACACTTTTGGAAGGATCGTTGTTCATTTCACAAGAAACCTAAGTGGAATTCAAGACACAATATACCTATGACGTCCATGACTACAAAATTGCCCTACTGAGGAGAGGAGGATGTCACTTACATTTATAATCTCGCTTTGATTTTCGTCCATTTGATGTTGGAGACCCTTTTGATTCGAGGACGAATCCTCTTGAAGAAGGGAGGATGATATGAATCTGGTACAACGCTAGTCAAGACTAAAGAACAGCTAAAAATGGAGTTGCATTTAATGCATCAAGGCTTCATTTATGGTGAACTCAAGTTGCATTAAATGCAACTCCATTTTTAGCTGTTCTTTAGTCTTGACTAGCTTTGTAGGATTCATATCATCCTCCCCTTCTTCAAGAGGATTCGCCCTCGAATCAAAAGGGTCTCCAACATCAAATGGACGAAAATCACAGAAAGATTATAAATGTAAGTGACATCCTCCTCTCCTTGTAGGCAATTTTGTAGTCATGGGACGTCATAGGTATATATTGTGTCTTGAATTCCACTTAGGTTTCTTGTGAAATGAACAACGATCCTTCCAAAAGTGTCTCCAAACCCAATCGGATTTTAACACCTTATGCTTGCTGCCATGAATGAAATTAGAAGCAATTTTGAAGAGTTGCCTCCCAATAAATGCTTTGGCATTAACTTTTGAATCAAGATTCTCAATCTTGAAAGGCTATAAATCGACAGATTATTTAAAAAAAACTAAAACATAAAATTCAAAAACAAATAAAGATAAGTGCAAGGAAACATATATCTGATCTTGAGCTAAATGCTCGATGCAAAATGATATGAAATTTAAGAGGAATGTAAAATCTAATCTACCTTGTTAGGTAGATTAGATTTTACATTCCTCCTTAAATTTCATATCATTTGCATCGTGAGCCTTAGGCTCAAGATCTGATATATGTTTCCTTTGCGTTTATCTTGGATTTGTTTTAAATTTTGATGTTCTAGTTTTATTTTGCAATCTGTTTAGTTTTTATATTCTGTTAATAAACACAAAAACGTCAAATTTAGGATTGTCTTTTCAATTTAAAGACTTTATCAATGTTGTCGATCAGGCTCTTATCTATAAATCTGTCTTCTATGAGAATTTCTAGTTCGATTTTCGTTAGGGTGAAAAACATGCATGAAATGATAAGAAATTTATGAAGAATTTAGAAATCTAATCTACCTTGTTAACAACAAACAAGACTATTAGATCTAAACCCCAAAAAAAACTCCAAATGAAAATGAAATCAAAGAAGCCAAAGAATTCTAATATCAAAATATTAAGTAACGCTTGACAATTGGATCTAACAACCTTGCTTAAATAAACAAGACCTTTAGATAACTCAATTTCAAAGACCCCAAAACCAATTTTGAAAATCAACTCAAGGAAAGTAAAATCGGATTACCTTGTCGATCAAACATCTCAAGGCAAGAGAACTTGTATGAGATCCGAATCACTCCACAAGCAAGATTGATCAAGTCAAGCTTGAATGATTCTAAGCATGCAACCTAATCTACATAGAATTGCAAAGACATAGCTCAAAGGCTATAAAAAAGCTCAAGGCCTCTTTTGATTACATTTTTAATCTTTTTCCTCCCTTTTTCCTTACAAGTTACATGGCTTTATATAGCCTAAAAATTAACCCTAGAGTAACCTATGGTCTATTGAAAGGTTGTAACTTACATCCCCATCAATGCCATAATGCCCACTAGCCATATTACTTAAAACATTGAAAACAACACTTTAAGATGAAAAATACATTAAAACCCCCATAAATCCGAGAATTGAACTTCTAATAAACCAATCAATAATTTGTAACCATCCAAGAATAAATGAAGCCCCCTTGAAGTAGCTTGAAGCTCTTGTTGCATAAATGAAGCTTGACTTGTCTTTAATGAAGCATGAGTAGCACTTGAGTCCATTAAATGCATCTTGAGTTCGTCATAAATGAAGTTTGACAACATTAATTCAACTTCATCTTGAAACTTTTCTTTAATCTTGAATAACATGATACGGTTCATATCATTCTCTCATTCTTCAAGAAGATTCGTCCTCGAATCTAAGGATGCCCTTGTAATTATTTCAACTTTTGGTCTTGCTCTCTTGAATTTCTTCTTCGGATTTAGATGAGCTCTTTTTGTGAAACAAACTGCAAAACGGTTTAAAGTGACAAGAGAAAGGACCTTTCCACACTCCCTTACATGTTTACATTCAAAGAGACACTCAATTTCTTAAATCACTCAATATCATTTCTCAATTTAACCTATCAAATTTGAAAATGGTGAAGCCAAGATACTTTGCAATCCAATGAGTAGTAGCACACTTTGATCATACAAGTTAACTCGACTTATGGAAATATAAATAAGTAACAAGATGGACATATTGAGAAATGAATGGGACATTCAACAAGATTTGTTATTTAAAATGCAGTCAATGCCATTGATATTTGGAGTTTAAAACACAAGAATGTAACTCTTAAGATAATAACGTCCAATGGCTACTTGAGAAGTTATGGAGTTAAAAATAGCCTTTAAAACATTTATGAGTTACAAAAATAAAAAATCAAAAGCATTAACTTCCTACAGAAATTGAATTTTCTAAAATTGTAATCACCAAAACATTAATGAGTAACGGTTATTTCAAGCTTAATCAAGGTGTAACGATATGATGAGCAAATAAAAAGCTTGATTATAACACATGTAAAGAGATAACTTATGTGCAATATAGATCTAGCATTTTTATGGAGGCAAAAACAATAAGAACAAAAGAAGAATGTTCTCGTGTATAATGAGCTTTTCAAACAACTCATAAAAATGTATACTTTTCACCATCAAGAAGGTCAAGTAGAAATTCTCATAGAAGCATAAAATTTCGATTAGATCCAGATCTATAATATTGCAGAAGATTCCAATATGAAAAGACAAATATAAGTATGAGTTTTTTGGGCTTTTTGAAAGGCTATAAATCTGGACAGATTACGAAAAAAAACTAAAACATAAAATTCAAAAACAAATAAAAGATAAGTGCAAAGGAAACATATATCCGATCTTGAGCCTAAGGCGCTCTGATACCAAATGATGAGAAATTTAGAGGAATTCAAATATCGACAAGGTAATCCGATTTTACTTTCCTTGAGTTGATTTTCAAAATTGGTTTTGGGGTCTTTGAGATTGAGTTATCTAAAGGTCTTGTTTCTTTAAGCAAGGTTGTTAGATCCAATTTTCAAGGGTTACTTAACATTTTGACATTAGAATCTTTGGCTTCTTTGATTTCATTTTGATTTTGAGATTTTTGGGTTTTGTGATCAAATAGTCTTGTTTGTTGTTAACAAGGTAGATTAGATATTTCAAATTCCTTTTAAATTTCTTATCATTTGGTATCAGAGCCTTAGGCTCAAGATCGGATATATGTTTCCTTTGCGTTTATATTGAATTTGTTTTAAATGTTCATGTTTTAGTTTTTTTTTTTTGTTTTGCAAACTGTCCAGTTTTCATAGTCTCTATAAAAGCACCAAAAAGTCATATTTCTGTAACTGTTTTCATCTTGATGTCTTCATCAAGATTGTAGATCAGGGTCTAAGCTTCAACTTTATCTTCTTTGATATTTTCTAATTCAGCTTTCTTGAGGAAAAAAAAGGAGATTGAAAAATGTAATTAAATGAGCCTTTGAGCTTTTTTATAGCCTAGAGCTATGTTTCTTTGCAATTCTATGTAGATTAGGTTGCATGATTAGAATCATTCAAGCTTGACTTGATCAATCTTGCTTGTGGAGTGATTCGAATCTCATACAAGTTCTCTTGCCTTGAGATGCTTGATCACAAGGTAATCCGATTTTACTTTCCTTGAGTTTATTTTCAAAATTCGTTTTGGGGTCTTTGAGATTGAGTTATCTAAAGGTTTTGTTTATTTAAACAAGGTTGTTAGATCCAATTGTCAAGGGTTACTTAACATTTTGACATTAGAATCTTTGGCTTCTTTGATTTCATTTTCATTTGAAATTTTTGGGTTTTTAGATCTAAAGGTGTTGTTTTATGAACAAGATTGTTAGATTTCAAATTCCTCTTAAATTTCTTATCATTTGATATGAACCAAGACATCTCACGAAGTCGCATTAAATGAAGTCATTCATGGAAGTTTAACATAAGTTGCATTTAATGAACTCAAGTGCAACTCATCATTTATTAAAGAACAACAAGCTTCATTTATGGGACAAGGACTTTGAAAATCTTCAAGATGTGCTTCATTTACTATTGGAAGGTTACAAAGAGTTACAAAGCTAGCAAAGAGACATCATTCTCGGATTTATGGCTAATTTGATGTAACTTTCAGTTTTAAACTATTGTTTTCAATGTTTTAGGTTACAAAATAGTTAGTGGACATTATGGTATTGATGAGGATGTAAGTTACAACCCTTCAACTACCATAGGTTATCTTTAGGTTTAATTTTGAAGGCTATAAATAGCCACATGTATCTTGAAAAGAAAAAAGAAAGATTGAAAAATGTAATCAAAAGAGGCCTTTGAGCTTTTTTATAGCCTAGAGCTATGTTTCTTTGCAATTCTATGTAGATTAGGTTGCATGATTAGAATCATTCAAGCTTGACTTGATCAATCTTGCTTGTGGAGTGATTCGGATCTCATACAAGTTCTCTTGCCTTGAGATGTTTGATCGACAAGGTAATCCGGTTTTACTTTCCTTGAGTTGATTTTCAAAATTGGTTTTGGGGTCTTTGAAATTGAGTTATCTAAAGGTCTTGTTTCTTTAAGCAAGGTTGTTAGATCCAATTGTCAAGGGTTACTTAACATTTTGACATTAGAATCTTTGGTTTCTTTGGTTTCTTTGGTTTCATTTTGATTTTGAGATTTTTGGGGTTTTAGATCTAATAGTCTTGTTTGTTGTTAACAAGGTAGATTAGATTTTTAAATTCTTCTTAAATTTCTTATCATTTGGTAAGAAATTTAATGTATTTTTCAGTGTTGATTTGATATGAAATTTAAGAAGAATTTAAAGTATTTGTTTAAAGTATTTGTGGAACATGCTCTCAAATTTGGAAATAGTGAAGCCAAGATAACTTTGCAATCCAATGAGAAGTAGCACACTTTTATCACACAAGTTAACTCGACTTATGGAAACATTCAAAATTCAAACAAGTAACCAGATTGGAATATTGAGAAATATGCATATCAAACAAGGTTTATGAAAGATAGTGATTGAAGATAAACTCAATGCTATTGATAATTGGAGTTTAAAACCCAAGAATATAACTCTTAAAACAATTAATTCCAATGACTATTTGAGAAGTTATGGAATTAAAATAGCCTTAAAACATATGTGAGTTACGAAAAAGTAAACATCAAGAGCATTAAACTTCCAACAGAAATTGAAATCTTCAAAATTGTAATCACAAAACATTGATGAGTAAATAACAGCTTGATTATAACACATTTAAAGAGATAACTTGTGTGCAATCTAGATCTAGCATTTTCTGGAGGCAAAAACAATAAGAACAAAAGAAGAACTCATGTTCTCGTGTATAACAGTTTTCCAGAACAACTCGTAAAAATATATACTTTTCACCCCCAAGAAGACCGAACTAGAAATTCTCATAGAAGCATAAAATGTCGATAAGATCCAGATCTATGAAATTGAAGAAGACTCCAAGATGAAAAGATAGTTAGAAGTATGAGTTTTTTGTGCTTTTTGAAAGGCTATAAATCTGGACAGATTACGAAAAAAAAAACTAAAACATAAAATTCAAAAACAAATAAAAGATAAGTGCAAAGGAAACATATATCCGATCTTGAGCCTAAGGCGCTCTGATACCAAATGATGAGAAATTTAGAGGAATTCAAATATCCTCTAAATGATATGAAAGGCTATAGAGGAATGTAAAATCTAATCTACCTTGTTAACAACAAACAAGACTATTAGATCACAAAACCCAAAAAATCTCAAAATCAAAATGAAATCAAAGAAGCCAAAGATTCTAATGTCAAAATGTTAAGTAACCCTTGACAATTGGATCTAACAACCTTGTTTAAATAAACAAAACCTTTAGATAACTCAATCTCAAAGACCCCAAAACGAATTTTGAAAATAAACTCAAGGAAAGTAAAATCGGATTACCTTGTGATCAAGCATCTCAAGGCAAGAGAACTTGTATGAGATTCGAATCACTCCACAAGCAAGATTGATCAAGTCTAGCTTAAATGATTCTAAGCATGCAACCTAATCTACATAGAATTGCAAAGAAATAGCTCAAAGGCTATAAAAAAGCTCAAGGCCTCTTTTGATTACATTTTTCAATCTTTTCTCTTTCTTTCCACAAGTTACATGACTTTATATAGCCTCAAAATCAACCCTAGAGTAACCTATGGTCAATTGAAAGGTTGTAACTTACATCTCCATCAATACCATGATGTCCACTAGCCATTTTGTAACATAAACTATTGAAATCAAGACTTTAAAACTGAAAATTACATCAAAATATCCATAAATCCGAGAATTGATTTTTCAATCACCCTACATAATGGTTGTAACTTCTCATGCATAAATGAAGCCTTCTTGATGTAGCTTGAAACTTTTGTTGCATAAATGAAGCTTGACTTGTCTTTAATGAATCATTTATTGCACTTGAGTACATTAAATGCATCTTTTGTTTGCCATAAATGAAGTTGGACAACATTTAATGCTTCCATTTTGAAGCTTTTCTCTAGCATGGTAGGATTCATATCATTCTCCCCTTCTTCAAGAAGATTCGTCCTCGAATCTAAGGATGTCCTCGTAACGCAAACTGAAATTTATTTCAGTCTATGGTCTTGGTCTCTTCAATTTCTTTTTCGCATCATTTTCTTTGTGAAAGATTGCTGCAAAAATATGTTGGAAAAATACAAAAGGACCACACAACACTCCCTCACAAGTTCACACTCAAGAATATTTAGGCCACTCATGTTTGCACTCAAATTTGAGAAAACACTCTAATTCTCAATCTCACCTCTCAAAATGTGAAATGGAGAAGCCAAGATAATTTGCAATCCAATGGATAATTGCACACTTTGAAAACAAACAAACTAACTTGACAATTGAAAATTTTAAGGCAATGAATAGATAAATGAAAAAGAAGAAATGTAACTCTTGGATAAAATAACTATTGGCTGAATTTTTTAAACATAGGAGTTACAAATTTAAAACTAATGGTTGGAAAATTCATGTGCGTAAATGTAATCGCCATTTTTAATATGTAACCACCAACTTGTCAAACTTTCAAAGTGTAACATCTAAGATTGAACACGAAATGGTTAAATTTAAACATAATGATCAGATCTAATTGGAAATTTTCGGATTTAGCACGCTTTAGAGGCAAAAACAGCAAGAACAAAACAAGAACTCATGTTCTCGGGTATAGCAGTTTGTTTCAAAACCAGTTGTAAAAATGCATCCTTTTTACCCTCAAGAAAGCTGAATTAGAAAATATCAAAGAAGACAAAGTTGAAGCTTAGACCCTGATCTACAATAATGATGAAGAGATCAAGATGAAAACAATTGCAGAAATATGACTTTTTGGTGCTTTTTCAGAGACTACGAAAACTAGACAGTTTGCAAAACAAAAAAAAACTAAAACATGAAAATTTAAAACAAATTTAATATAAACGCAAAGGAAACATATATCCGATCTTGAGCCTAAGGCGCTCTGATACCAAATGATAAGAAATTCAAAAAGGAATTTGAAATATCTAAAAATCTCAAATCGAAATGAAATCAAGACTTTAAAACTGAAAATTACATCAAAATATCCATAAATCCGAGAATTGATTTTTCAATCACCCTACATAATGGTTGTAACTTCTCATGCATAAATGAAGTCTTCTTGATGTAGCTTGAAACTTTTGTTGCATAAATGAAGCTTGACTTGTCTTTAATGAATCATTTATTGCACTTGAGTTCATTAAATGCATCTTTTGTTTGCCATAAATGAAGTTGGACAACATTTAATGCTTCCATTTTGAAGCTTTTCTCTAGCATGGTAGGATTCATATCATTCCGACTCCCATGATCAAGGCCTCTGTAGGGATTGTCTGGTCTAGGCCAAACTAGCAGGCGGATCATAGGCGTCTCACGGTGTGAATCGATAGAAGAGACCGTGGGTCCCGTTTTCATAGGTCACACTCCCACTCATTATAAGTACTTTATCCATTGACCTTGAATTTTGATCCATATAAATACCATCTGTAGGGGGACGCTCCCATTTGCGCCATGAGGTTGAGTAAGGATCTCACGGTGTGAACTTAACAGAGATTTGTGGATGAGATTTAAATATATCTCATACGCTATAATTCCTCCCACTCAGCACTTTAGATTAACGAGATTTACCTAGATAAACCGGTTATATTTACCTAAGTCTACCAATATAACTCTTATATTGGATTAGCCTAAGTCTATAATCATATTATTAACTTAGGTCTAAGTGAGTTTATTTAATTAACACTTAATTAACCCCACTCACGAAAATATAACCTATTAATCTCTGGACCAAATTCACTCCCAGGTCGGTTCCTAGGTAGGGGTGCTCTGCAAAGCGTCAACTTAAATACTCCAACCTTAGACAGAACCTTCCTTTGACAGAGTTACTAATTAGTCACCATCCATAAGTTACATTTGATTTCCTAATTCTAATCTTATTAGAACTAGAAAACCTAAGTCTAATTAATTCAAGTTCTAAACCATTTAAAACTAATTAATTAACTTAGGTTACATGCATTTCTATGTTATTGTTCTTGATCATTCATCACATGAATAATTAAACTATATAACATACATTCATCACATGAATAAATGCATATCAATGTTTTTAATCTAATTAATATAACACTTATAATATAACCTAATCATGCTTACTATATATTATAACTCTTATAATATATATTATAACTCTTATAATATAACCTTATAATATAACCTAATCATGCATACTATATATTATAACACTTATAATATAAATATGATGCATGAAATGCTTAACCTAAGGTGGAATTTTGAACTATATGACATACATTATGCATATAATTATTTCATACAACACTTGCATAAAATAAATAGGAAATTGGACCGATTTGTGGCACCCTAGGGACATTAATTAAATTAATTAATATTAATATAAAAATTATATTAATATTAATTAATTAAATAACTTAATTTTACAAAAAGAAATTAAATTAATTTACAAAAAACGGCTGAAAAACTGCTCCCACATCCCATGACTACCACTCCGCACGAAAAAGGCTCGCGAACTGTCCGCTATCATTGCGACGTTGCAACGTCGCGCTGCTCAACGCTCTCCTCGCATCACAACGCCGAGCGGCGTTGCAACGTTGTCCTGCAGTAAAGGCTCCTTCCGCTTACATGGTGTTGCAACGCCGATGAACAACGTTACAACGTCGTGCTCTATACAACAACACACTTTGTTATTTTTCGCTCGTTTTCGCTCCGTTCTTCACAGCAACTCTTGCCACAATCGACACGGTCTTACAGACTCGATTTACATACAATAATACCCAAAACAACAGGTTGTTACACTGATCACATCAACAAAATATGTAAATCTAAATTAAGTGCCAAAAACCGAAACAACCATTTTGTAAACAAAAACATTCATCACATGAATTATTCAGGCTACCCACCTAATTTTAAGAAAAATCCAGAACCAACAACAAAGAGCAACGTTAGGCTCTGATACCAATTGAAGGGAATGGATTTCCCGCAGCAAAATTGCGACGTGAATCATCATTGTTTCATTGTTGTTCTAATTCTCTTAAAGTTTTAAGAAACACTTTCTAACTAAATTAAGCATGCAAAAACAGAGAAGAAACACAAAAAAGGTTTCACGAAACCTAGCTCTTGAAGAATCGTTCTTCGCGTTTCCTCCTCGGTCACGATCTCACAATCCAACAATCTCTCGAACCTCGAACATACAATAAACGGATCAACCGGACACTTCCACTTGATCTTCTCGGTTGTTCTCGGGAGGTAGAGGGAGAGTGGTGGGACTCCCTTTGGATTACGGGGTGGAGAGAGTTTCGAGATTGAGAGAGAGTTGAGAGAGAGTTTGCTTTTTCTTTGGATGGAATTCCAAAAAATGAGAGCAAGCCTTATGGAATGTCTCACATTCCACTCATTTATAATGGTGTGTGGTGGAGCTAAAATCTCCACCAATTCACCAAAATACCACAACTATATAATATGCAAATCATATTTACATATCATATATAATATAAGGTATCTCATACCTTATAATTCCTTCAAGAAAATAAACCTTCTTCAGATGGTCTTCAACAAATTGAAGAAGACATGGTGACTATTGCAAATATTGCATGTGATTATGCAAAAGAGCATGAGGTAAATTTTATTTTTGTTTCTTCTTTATGTACTTATTAACTGAAAAATTTAATATGAATTTTTTTAGACTACTCTTTGATAGATATAGGATGAATTTGTTTTTTTATTCACTATTATAATTTCTTGCATGTTAATCATAATTTTTGATTGGTTTATGATAAACTTTTAATATCATACGAATTTTTGTCGATTGTGTTTTGCTATATCTTTGATGAACACCCAATTTTTTTTACTTTGTTAATTGATGTCTAATGAACGTCTGATAATATACTAATGTTTGTCAATTATTTTTTGGTACATTTATGGTGAACATCCCATTTTATTTAACTTGTTGATTGATGTATGATAAATGTCTGATATTATACTAATTTTTGTCGATTGCTCTTCGATAGATCTATGATGAATGTCCAATTTTATCTTTTGTTGATTATTGTAAGATAAACGTTTGATATTATACGAATTGCTTTTTGATAGATCTTTGATGAACACCAAATTTTTTCTATTTTGTTAATTGATGTCTGATGAACATCTGATAATATACTAGTGTTTGTCAATTATTTATTCGTACATCTATCATGAACATCCAATTTTATTTAACCTATTGATTGTTGTCTGATAAACTTCTGATATTATATTAATATTTGTTAATTGCTCTTTGATAGATCTATGATTATCATCCATTTTAATCTAACTTGTTGATTGTTGTAAGAAAAACTTCTGATTAATTGAAATTTTTTATATATATGTTTAATTTGGTACTTGATAAATATTTATTTGATAAACTGATACATTATGATATATTGTATTACTTTTTATTCACTACTATACTTTCTTGTGTGTTTATAATAGATTGAAGAAGGACATAAAGAGCAAGGGAACATTGAAGAAGATAAAGAAAAAGAAGACAACTATGCTGAAGACAAAATGAAAAATAAATGTGAAGAATATGGTCAGGATATTGTAAGTGGAGAGAGGAATGGGCATAGTTGGATAGTCAGTTAGTTATTGAGTTTTCCTGTTAGGATTAAACAATGATTTTTTTAACTTCATTTATTTTGGGTTTTTATAGTTTGATATTCAGTTTGAGTTTTTTTTGGTGATATTATGTTGCATTTCCATAATGTTATATTTCTACTTCATATCATGGAATTATTGATGTGATTTACTTCTAATACAGTTTGTTTAATGTTTTTTATATACGATATTTATTATAAGTGATATATTGATACAAGTTGATGCACAAAAAAGGACAAAAAAAAATTCATGGAAAAAGCAAGGTAGTAGAATTGTATTTCTTACTATATTGTGATATATGTGTTCAATATAAGTTTGATAATTAATTTTTCAGGTTCAAAATCGGATGCAAACAAGGAAAAGTTCAAAAAATCTAGATAATGTTCAAAACTTGGACACTGTACGTCCAAAAAGACAAAGAAAGCCAACAACAAAAGCCCTAAGTTTGTATGTGGACCCAAAACCACATGAAGTAACTGTAGAGAAAATGAGACAATCTCCAAAAAAGAAGACTATTGAATTTGATCAACCTAGTTTTGATCTTAAAATTTCACCAAATGAGTGAAGGTGAAAAAATCATTTGGTGAAAGGACGGTGAAGAAACTATTGAACTTCTTTTCAAGAATGTTTTAGATTAATATTAGAAGTTGGATATTTTCTGTTTTTATTTTAATTTTGACAATACTAGTTCTCAGATGAAAGATGTTATTATGTTATTTTTGTTGAAAAATGTTATCAGAATGTTTGTTATTGATAATGGTGTACATATTTTGTTGAAGAATCAACTATTGTCAAATAGAAATATCGTTGATATACTAATGATACATTATGATATATTACATTACTTGTGATATTCTAATGATACACTATGATATCGTAATGATCATCATAATCATTTCTTGTGATATACCATATAATACTGAATTACATTTCCAGTTCATTTATATATCTAAATAAAGTATATCATTAGTATATAACTGATATACTTGCTTTAGATAATTTGATATACCATTTATGAATCAATATTGTACTCTTGATATAATAAGTATTTTTTTTTATTATTGATAATGGTTTATATAGGGTCTGTTTGATAGCGTTCTCGTTTCTCGTTTCATGTTTCTTGTTTCTATTTCTTGTTTCCTGTTTCTTGTTTCTTAAAAATTAAAAACAGAAACATGTTTGATAACTATTTCTGTTTCTTGTTTCTTTGAAAAAAGAAATAGAAACAGACATGTGTTTGATAACTATTTCTTGTTTCTTTAGTAAAAATAAATTTAATACATAGAAAATAATAAAATATATAACTTGCGTTAAAATAAATATAAAATAATCATAAAGAGTTTATAGTATTTTATTCCAAACCAACACAAAATTAATAATAATAATGAATTTTATCTTGTTCAAATTTGATTTGTATTGTCATTTATCACTCAAATCAATTCACTTTATACTCTTTTGACTTATAGAAGTTAGTTCAATTAGACTAATTTAAGAATTGTAAGGTTAATCAATTGAGCATACACACATTTCTTTAATTTAATAATAAACTTTTTTTTCTTTAAAAATGCATTAGTCATACACACAAAGTATAAAAAAAAAAAAGAGAATACATATATTTTTTTATATTTAATCGTAACAAAAGAAAAAAATAATAGAGATTTAAATAAAAAATAATAACGAAAAGAGAAAAACATAAAATAAAAGAGAAAAAAAAAGAACTATTAAAAGAAAAAAAAGATTAGGGTGGAAGAGAGAGAAACAAGATAAAAAGGAAAACTAAAAGAAAAAAGTATTAAAAGAAAAAAAATAGAGTGGAAGAGGGAAAAAGAAGAGGGAGAAGAGATCGGTGTAGAGAGTAGGAGTAGGGATACATGAATGAAACATCAGAGAAAATAAACAGGAACAGAATTTGAGAAACTATTTTTTGTAGTTTCTCAAAATCTGCCACTTTTTTAGAAACGTTTCTAAAAAAAATAGAAACAAGAAACAATAATGTTCATCAAACAAATCTGTTTCATGAAAATGAGAAACGAGAACAAGAAATAGGTTTCAAGAAACAGGAAACAAAAACGTTATCAAACGAGCCCATATTAACTTATAACATGCATATTAGGTGCATTATGGACATTTCTACATGGTACATTATGATATATTGATGGTGAATAGAAGAATCAACTACTGCCAAATAGAAATATCGTTGATATTCTAATGTTACATTGTGATATATTGCATTACTTGTGATATTCTAATGATATATTATGATATATCGTAATCATCCTCATAAATCATTTCTTGTGATGTACCGTTGTTATACTGAATTACATTTTCAGTTCATTTATATATCTAAATAAAGTATATAATTAGTATATCACTGATATACTTGCTTTAGATAATCTCATATACCATTAATGAATCACTATTATACCTTGATATAATAAGTATTCTTTTTTATTTATTGATAATGGTTTATATATTAGCTAATAACATGGATATTAGGTACATTATGAATATTTCTACATTGTACATTAATATTGATGGTGAATAGAAGAATCAACTCATGCCAAATAGAAATATTGTTGATATACTAATGATACATTGTGATATATTGCATTACTTGTGATATTCTAATGGTACATTATGATATATCGTAATCATCCTCATAAATCATTTCTTGTGATGTACCGTTGATATATTGAATTACATTTCCAGTTCATTTATATATCTAAATAAAGTATATCATTAGTATATCACTAATATACTTGCTTTAGATAATCTCATATACCATTAATAAATCACTATCATACTTTTGATATAATAGTATTTATTTTTTTATATAGATAAATAAAGTATATCGATAGTATATTACACTGATATATACTTCATTTTAGTGAAATCAACGGATATCAATAGTATATCACTCATGTAGTTACTTTTTGGTTAGACACATCGTTGGTATATCAGATGTAACGTTGATAGACTACTAATTTTCTTGATTTTGTAAAACACGGAAAGGGCATTTCAGACTTTCTGTTTTCTATTGTTGGGTTGGGCTTGTACATTTTGCTATTTCTGCAAATCAGATATCTAAATGATGTGGCTGCAAATAACATAAAATTCTCATCTATGCAAGTCCCCTTTTTTGAACTAATTGTTTCTTGAAACCTCTGCAATAATATTGTAGTTTTAATGAGTTAGTAATAACCATCTCTTCCCATCTAGTGCATGAAAAACCATCTCTTGAAGTGACGATCACGTTCCCATTGTTGCAAATTTTTAAAACAATTGTGGATGGTCGTCTCTTCAAGAGAAAACCGTCTCAATTTTTTTTTAATAAATTATACATCTGGCATATTGGTCCGATGACTTCTTCATATTTCAAAGATATTATCAATTTACTTTAGAAGAAAAAAAATTGCAATATAATATTCAATTTACTTAAAATATTCAAAAAAGGGAGATATTTTATTTGATTTAAATAAATAAAAAAACTGAAAAAAACGACAGAAATAAAGAAAAAAAAAAGAATAATGAAAAACTGAAAAAACGGTAGGAAAATATGTTAAAAATTTCGAGATATTCAGCTCTTCAAAAATTTTGTAAACATTGCAACAGATAATAATATGGTCAAAGCGACCATTTTCCATTTACTAAATGGTCGTCTCCATTGCCAACACAAATATATATATTTTTTGATAAGCAGATGACTAGAAATTTGTATCTTACATTGAGGAAAAGAATGGAAAAGAAAAGGGTAAATTTAACAAATCTGCTGCTAAACATATGACACAAGATATATTATCTGCAACAAACAAGTCAGCAATTCCATAGACCAAAACAGATTCAAGCTTGGGTTTGGAGATTAATTATGATCATCACTCCAATCTTCTCAACAAATATTGAACTTGAACTTCCTTAGTCAATGGCATGATCCAGTCCCCATATAGATCAGCAACCAAGTTGGGTTTGATCTTGTAAGTTGCCCGGGATTCAGCTGTGTGTGCATCGGTCGTCACTTCTTGTCCATAAACCGTTGCTTTCATCTCGACTCGCCTTTTCACGACCTCCTCCACGGTCGGGTATGTCAGCATATCCATCAGCTTTTGCTTATCCTTTGAAATTTTACACAAGGAAAAAGTTACTGAATGAAAATTCAAGAGGAAGGAATAAGAAATGTGGGGTTTCATCTGGTTTGAGTTTTGTTTACTTGTGCTCTAATTGCTGCTTCATATGCATCCGGTGAGGCTCGAAACTTAGCTTCCGCTACGAATTTTCCATAATGGATTCTCTTCGATAAAGCCTGCATTACCACAGGAAAGGTGAATATCTGTGCACTTAAATCTGTAACATTTAAAGCAAAAAATAATTTAGGTTTTAACTTTTACAGGCCTTTTTTATTAGTTTTTTTTATACCCCATAAATAATATTCTCTTTTTTTTAAAAAAAAAAAGAGGCTAGATCTTAATAATTTCGTTTTTGATCTTTTTTTTTGAAAATTGTACTAGTTTTCTCATGATTTCTTTACCATCATTTTCACCTCAATAAAAAAGAATTTTGAATTTTTAACCAAATTTCAAAAACAAAAACAAGCAAGTAGATAACAAGACAAAAAAACTCAATGGTGAAAATAGTATTTATAAATTTTACTTTCAAAAACCAAAAATGAAAATCAAATGATTACCAAATAGGAGCTAGATCATTATATTCGGCTCTTATTAATGCGCTTCACCCATCTAGGAGGGTGGGAGGTTTCAATGATTGACTTAGGCTTCCCATTTTTAAGTCAGTATAGTATACTGATAAATAGAAGAGAGAGAGGTTTAAGCCCTTTCAATTTTGTAATAATCAATAAGACAATCCAGAGTGCATTAAACTAGTAACAGCAAGACCAACCAACTAAAGAAAATGGACAAGAAAGGAAATGCTTTTTGAAAACCACTAATCTGATAGTGTTTGATAACATAACCCAGAAGAAATCTAAAATCGCCTAAAATTGAATTGCCTCAACTCGAACACTGAAAAAGAAGTCTAGATGATGAAGTGGAGACCAAACCACCTTCGAGGCATCCCGTAAAATCGGAATGATGAAGTAGGGACCATAAGCCACATTTATAAGGAAAAATCAAATGTTGAGAAGTGTAGCAAGTAAAATTAGCTAATTGAGATCACTTCAATAGCTAAAAAGCACATAACATGTATGAAGACAAGAAACATGGTTCAATATTGTAAAGGTCTGAATATTCAAGATTATTGCCGCTCAGAGGACAATAAATTTGTTATTATGCTAGCTATCTCTTCTTTTGTTGTTTGTCCTTTTTCCCCCTCATAATAATATTTACTTTAACAAGAAAATTATTTAAGAAATGGATTGGTTGAAATGCACACCTGCAAACACATTGTATCACAAACAGCACTTGATCCACAATTCCCATCATCTCCTTCCTCGACTAATCTCGGAATCAGATCCCTAAAGTACATGTCCCATACTTTTGGATTAATGTTAATCGAGTCTGCAACTGGATGTAGTACCTGTTTACGACATCAGTAGTATCTGTTAAATACTAAGATTCTTTTTTTAATTTTTTAAGTTCATCTCAGTGAAATATAACTGTAGAACGAATTATAAAGACCGACCCAAAATTAGCATTACTCCGAGCATCCTTAACATATTCACGGGAGAAGCTTCTAGGTTTTGATTGATCCGGGGAAAAAAAAAGGGAATCCATTTCAACCAATATGCCCTGAAGCATGGCCATATATAACATACAAGGGTGGACAATTAGCCAGATGTTAGGGAAAATAATTGCAGAAAAGTCCGAATACTTCAAATATTTCAACTTGAGAAGTTAGAATTGTTGAAAGAGGATGGACCAACGAAACTATTAATGAACACAACTATTTAGTTAATAGTTGAACATTAACTAAAATTTTGTGACAACATAGCCAATGTGAACACTCTTGAACCAGCAAGAGCATAAGTTATCAATGTCTACAAAATTGAAGAGATTAACGAGCATTAGTTTGGAAAAGTTCTAAAAAGCAAACAATTTTCATTGCAAATGCAACCTTAAGTTTACCTGAGGATATTGCAGTGGAGGCAATAGCGGTTCGGGCAATTCATCTGGGAAGAAAGGATGTTCATCGGGGCTTTTGTATCTACCCACCTAACATGAAAACAGATTGCTGTTAAACAAAAAATCTGAATGAAAACGAACCCTTCCTCTCATTATTTTACATCTTAATTTTACAAAAGTTCCAGTCTTTCATACCTGAGCATGAAGTTTTTCAGTTTCTTTGACGATATACTCAACCAAAGAACCATGAAACCCATCCATAGCAAAAGCATCTCGGTCATAAGTATTGGGATTGTAAGAATACTGTGCTCTCTCCAAAAGACTGAATATTATGCTATCTTCCTGATGGATAAGTGAAAATCTTATACCCTCGAGGGTCAAGGTCTCACTCATGTCCACCCGTTTCTTCCTTGCTAGTGATCTGTAGCAATCCATTTTCAATTAATTGAAGAGGAAAAGAAAGAAAAACAAAGGGGTTTTAGATCCTTCAAGCTACAAGAAAGTACGTTTTAGCTTGTCAAAAAATGCAGCAAGGATCTCTAAGTGGAGGTAAGCATACAGACACCTCAAATGGACTAGATATGCATCCATTTAAAAAACATTTCATTTTAAAAGTAACGTCAAACGCCTTTTAGAACCTTTCTAGACAAGTGGAAAATAGAATAGATATGATGATGTAATTTTTTTAATGATGAACTTTAGTCATGCCTACAAACATAAGATCGAGTTAACTCCTTTCACGCAAATGGCCAAAAATGTTCTCAATATCGGACATTGAATAAATTATAAGTTTAGTTCATAAAAGTTTGAAGCATAATTCTACGTAGTCCAATAATTGTAGTTAACTAAAAAATAACATAACATATCTAGTAGATAACTAATTTTTCACAAAATTAGAAGAAGAAAGTGGATAGTCGAACAAAATAAAATGGCACATACAACATACCTCCTTTTGAAGCAACTTTTTAAAACTCTTTTATAGGTTGTGCCATCCTATTTTGTCCGGTTGACCACTTCTTTTTGTTTGATGTTAAAACAGACTACATAGAAACAAAATTGAAAGTTCAGCAACTTGATTAGAACCTTTTAAAATTTAAGAACTATTTAAACACAAGCATCAAAATTCAGAGGCTACATTTTGTAATTTAACCTAGAATAGATAAGCACCTAAAAGGATCAGAAAGAGTTGACTGAGTGGGTGTTATTGTACATGAACATCAGGAACCAAAAACTTCCGCCTTCCTTTTACCAAAGGGCAAAAAGAACAGAGTAAACGAGAGGAAGGGATGCGTAATAGAGTGAGTAGCTTATGCCCCGGATCATGAAACCTTTCCTCATTACCATGTCGCCAAATTGACAAATCTATCATTCAACGAAAATGGAAAGTTTTGTAGAAACGAGTTTTTGCATCTAATGGGAAGTAAGCGAATTGAACATAACACCACAAGAATTTGGAGACCATAACAAATCAGAAGCCAAAGTTGAGTAGCGACAGAAAAAGAAAAAAAAAAAAGAAACAAGAAGAAGATTCGTCATAAGGGTTGTCGTTAATATACCCAGTGGAAGCGGAGGAAGCTTGAACAGGCCGAAGGCCGCATTTCACCATACTCGAGCAATACGTCGAACAGCTTTTGGGCATCCGAATCTGGATGGCGAAAGCGAATCTGGGTAGGGAAATCGCTGAGTGGGATCGAACGGGGAGAAGAGAAGTGGCGGTTCTGAAAAGTTTTGCCTCCATTGAAACAATAACGAAGAAGTTACAGAGCAATGAAGAGAGAAGAAAAGGAGAAGAAATGAGAGAGGAATCTGAGATGGCGTGTGCTTTGATGGAAGAGGAATGGTGGGTTGGGTTGTGCAAATGAAAGGAGAGTTGCAATTAAGAACTTGAATCGTGGCGTTGAGTGGGAGTACTCGTCGTCGTCATTACGAAGAGCTGATGATCAGGGACGGATTTACGTAGCCTTCGGGGATTCCTCCTGCATTTATATAATGATTAGTTTGTATATTTAAAATGTTTCGTCAAACGTTGGGATGGTCTGTGGTAAAGAGTAAAAGTTAGATAATCAGTTAATAAATTTTTGAGACTTACGAATGAAGAGAAGAGTAAATATGTTTGAGCCTTACAATAAGAGTTTTGTTTTTAGTACACTTACAATAAGAGTTAAAAAACTCTTGGATCAAACAATGAGTTGGAGAGAGTTTTCTTTCAATTTTATCTCCAATTCAAATACTCTCAATGTTTATCTTAGTCTAGTGACAAATTCCTCATTTTTCTTCTTCTCTTTTGCATTCCTAAAAACATATACTAGCATGTTCAAGTTTTAGGATATGTGTAGTTTTGTATTTTATTATATATATTTCACTCCATAAAAATAAAATCTTTAAATAATTGAAATTTTGTTTAATGTTGTAAAAATTGGATGGAAACCGGGTATAATTTTATCAATATTTAAATACTAATATAATATATTTATAATAATAACAATAATAATAATAATAATAATAATAATGATAATAATAATAATAAGTGTTTGAAAATGGAATATATATAATATAAAATTAGAGATAGTGGAATTATATGGCAAATTAAATAAGAACTAAAATTGAGAAAGTGGAGGAAGATGGAAAAGATTGGAGAGTATTGTCACCAATTGTGTTCTGTTATTCATCCACTAAAGCCACTATTTATAGGCAATTTGGCAAGAATGAGTTGGTACATTTGGACACTAAGCATTGGTAAGAAATGGACACATGAAGGACACTATGGCTATGGAGGGGTTGCCACTTGGCAAGGGTATCAAAAGGCACATTGAATGGGCATCTATTGTGTGTAATATTTACTATACTCCCCCTTAGATGCCCATTTATATAAAATATGTCTCGTTAAAACCTTGAAGGGAATGAAACTTCCACGCAACGGAAGACGATCGAATCGTCGCGGTGAAATTGTACAACTATTATTCATTAAAACAGTCTAACACTTAGAACTAGGTTAAACATGCATAAAATGGAAAGAAAATATAAGATTCCGTTACTTACTTGTTGAACACAGTCTTCAATTTTCTTTTCGTTCACGATCACGAACTCTTCGTGTGCTCTTCGATCTCTACGATCCCGAACTCTTCTCACGACAAGAACACCACCACTTGGCTTCTCGATTGTTCTTCTTTTGGAAGAAAGAAGATGGTGGGATCTTCTTTGTTTTGGTGAAGGGAGGAGAATTCTTGAGAGAGAATTTGAGAGAAGGATGATCTCTTCTTTTGGTTAGAATTCCAAAAATGAGAGAATGAATTACAACCCTTCTTGCAAGAAGGGTTTAAATAATGGTGATAGGTGGAGTTGAAATCTCCACCTATTTACCATTTTACCACAACCATAGGTTATGCAAATCATATTTGCATAACTATATATTATAAGATATCTCAGATCTCATATTACAAATCACATTTGCAATATTGTGGATTTTTAAATTGATTCACATCCAATTTAATATCTCCCAATCTAATTTCTCCTAATTAGCCCTAATTCAACAATTAGGCTAACCTATAGTTTATTATGAATCTCATTCACATTAAACTATATATTATATAATTCATATCTCATATAAATGACATAAATGACCTTTAGTGAAATTGAACACTTCAATTCACACAAAAACAGTAAGGGCCTATTTGGTAGGTAATCCGGATTCTGTTTTATGTTTTCAAATTCACTGAATTCAGTGAATATGTGTTTGGCAGACATGTTTTCGAAAACTGTTTTCGAATTCTGTGACCCAAATAGTAGAAATTCTGAAAACAACATTTTTATGTTTTCATTGTATTCAGATTCTGAATTAAAATTTTAAAATGCAGGATTATTTTAAACAAAGATAAAAATCTTAATAAATATAATATTTCATATTTATAAACTTAATTTACTTTTTTTAATTAAAATATGTATAATATAATATATTATAAAATATAAATATTATATTATAAAATAATAATTATATTAAATTTATATTAAAAAACATGTTCATAAATTAATTAATAATGTCTTACATTCAACCTAATATTTAGTTTTGCAACTACAACTAATTTTATGATCTATAAATATATTATAGAACAAATTTTAAACTACATGCTTAAAAATGAAATCAATTTTCTAAATCATTACCAAACACATATCTGAAAACATGAAATACAACTCTGTTTTCATATAATCCCTTATTTTCAAATTTCTGTTTTCGAATTGCCTACCAAACATGCCCTGACCCTTCTTTTAATCCAGATTGAGCCAACCAGGGGACCTTCTAGACCTACAGTGACGAGCTCCAATGATCCGAGATTAACCTATCAAACTCTTTGACCCGGTTAATCAACATTCATTAACTACGGTAACACTCCACTAAAGCCCGTAGCTGCACTCCCGTCAGTGCAAGACATTACGTGTCCACTGATATAACCAATGCCCATGAGTCGACCCTTCACAGGTTGTTCGTAGACATTGCTAGGTCAAATTACCGTTTTACCCATGTGTCTACTTTTTGCTCCTTAAGTCTCACTGCTCCTCTAATGAACAACAACGTTGTAATGGTCCAACCATACACAACAACCCTCTCGTGCCAGTGAGAGGGTGGGCGCCCGTTGTCCAAGCCCTGGAGACAACACTTAAGTGAACAATCCCTCTAGTTTCTCTAAAGGCGGGAACGAGTGAATTTCGTCTCGCGTAGTTAAGTTTCCAGCTCCCTACTTGGTCCTGTCCCTGAGAAGATAGGCATATTGGGCGAGTAACTGTGTCCACCCTCATCCATACTAGTCAAAGGACAGACCCCCACAGATAGGAGTCCGTAACACGCCTCGATTCGTGTCGAGTCACTAATGGTCGAGGCGGGTTATTAGTCCTTTTCACAATGGTGTTACATCGATGAGGTCTAATAATTCACGGTCCCTGTCTTGTACAATCTCATTGTACAGATGCCCCACTCACATGTCAACCACATGAACGAAGTCGATCACCTCGTTTGTATCTTAATACAAAGCGGGTCGCATCCACAGTGTATCCAGGATTAGGTCTCCAACCCCATCCATATACTGTAGACCGTTTGGGTCATTAACTCGAGCGTGATCCTCCCTGTGTGTCCACTACACACCGTTCAAGTTCTAGTTCTCTCATAAATTCAATGACCCTGAAGCTTAGTTTATTGGACAAAGTTTGTAATAAATGCGAGACACAAAATGATGAAATAAATAACTCTTTATTAATTTCAAATAGTAATTTACAAACTATACGAGATTAGGACAAACATCCCAACAAACCTTACTAAGGAAAAACTCAATGGGATAAAAACCCTAGTAGGAAAAAGAGTACATATTTTATATAATACATTTACTCCCCTTCATGAAGACATCAGTTGAGATCTCTGAGTCGTCGCATCCCAATACTGTGAACTAATTTCTCAAATGTTGTAGTTGGTAATGCCTTTGTAAATATGTCCGCCAAGTTATCCTTCGAACAAATCTGTTGTACTGAGATGTCGCCATTTTCTTCAAGGTCATGAGTGTAGAAAAGCTTTGGAGAGATATGTTTCGTTCTATCTCCTTTAATATATCCTCCTTTGAGTTGAGCTATACACGTTGCGTTGTCTTCGTATAATATTGTTGGAAGAGGTTTACTCGAAGACAAGCCACATGTCTCACGAATGTGTTGTGTCATCGATCTTAGCCATACACATTATCGACTTGCCTCGTGAATTGAGAGGATTTCAGCATGATTCGAAGAAGTGGTCGTGATGGTCTGTTTCACTGATCACCATGATATATCAGTTCCTCCACATGTAAATAGATAACCTGTCTGAGATCTAGCTTTGTGTGGATCAAATAAATAACCAGAATCTACATAACCAACTAGATCAAAACTGGATTTGTTAGAATAAAATAAACCCATATCAATTGTCCCTCGAAGATATTGGAGTACATGCTTAACTTTGTTCCAATTTCTTTTTGTAGGACATGAACTATATCTAGCTAATAAATTTACTGAAAATGCAATATCTAGTCTTGTGTTATTAGCCATATACACAAGTGCACCAATTGCACTAAGATATGGTACTTCAGGACCAAATAGTTCTTCATTGTCATCTCGAGGTCGAAATATAGTGAACGAACTTCCATTGGAATGTTCAATGGATGTGCTTTATCCATATAGAATCTTTTTAAGATTTTCTCTGTATAAGTTGATTGATGAACAAATATCCCATCTGCTAAATGTTCAATTTGCAAACCAAGACAAAATTTTGTTTTTCCAAGATCTTTCATCTCGAATTCTTTCTTAAGATATTCTATCGCCTTAGATAACTCTTCAGGAGTTCCAATTATATTTAAGACATCAACATATACAGTTATAATAACAAATCCTGACTGAGATTTCTTTATAAAAACACACAGACATATTGGATTATTTTGATATCCTTCTTTCAACAGATTTTCACTCAACGCGATTATACCACATTCGTCCTGATTGTTTTAATCCATATAATGACCTCTGTAACTTTATTGAATATAATTCCCAAGAATTTGATTCATATGTTTCAGGTATTTTAAATCCTTCCGGGATTTTCATATAAATGTCATTATCCAGAGATCCATATAAATACGCCGTGACTACATCCATTAGATGCATATCAAGTTTTTCATATACAGTCAGACCAATTAAATATCTTAACGTTATTGCATCCACTACGAGAGAATATGTCTCTTCATAATCAATACCAAGTCTTTGCGAGAATCTTTGTGCAACAAGTCTCGCTTTATATCTTACGACTTCATTCTTTTCATTTCTTTTTCTTACAAATACACATTTGTATCCCACAGGTTTGATACCTTCTGGTGTTAGGACTACTGGTCCAAAAACCTCACGTTTTGAAAGTGAGTTCAACTCTGCTTGGATTGCTTTTTTCCACTTTAGTCAATCCTTTCTTCGTTGACATTCTTCGATAGATTTTGGATCAAAATCGTCACTTTCATGAATAATATCGTGAGCAACATTATAAGCAAAAATGTTGTCAACAATATATTATTTCGGTTCCATCTCTTTCCTGTTGTAACATAATTTATAGAAATTTCATTATTATCCTCAAGCGTTTGATTTTCATCAATACTCTTTTGAGTAGTTGTATTCTGGATTTCTTCTGGAACAACCATACCTTTTATTGAATCATTTTGATTCTCAACTACTTTTCTTTTTCGAGGATTTTTATCTTTGGAACCCATAGGTCTACCACGCTTCTAGCGTGCTCCAGACTCATTATTGACAACTTGTTCCTTTGGGATATCAATTTTTTATGGAACATTTGCTGCTGGTATATATGATTTAGTCACTCTTTTAGCATCTGTGAATGCATCTGGTAATTGATTTGCTATATTGTGCAAATGAATTATCTTTTAAACTTCAAGTTCACATTGATCTCTACGAGGATCTAAATGAGATAATAATGATGCATTCCATGTAATTTCTTTTTCCAACTTCTTAATTTCTTCCCCTAATGTTGGAAAAATTGTTTCATTAAAATGACAATCAGCAAATCGCGCAGTAAATACATTACCCGTTAGTGGTTCAAGATATTTAATAATTGATGGGGAATCATATCCAACATATATTCCTAACCTCTTTTGAGGACCCATCTTAGTACATTGTGGTGGAGCAATTGGAACATATACTGCACATCCAAAAATTCTCAGATGGGATACATTTGGTTGTTGGTCATAAGCTAATTGCATGAGGGAATATTTATTATAGGCTACTAACCTAATACGTAATAATGATGCAGCATGCAAAATAGCATGACCCCAGACCGATGTAGGATGTTTAGCTCTCATAAGCAATGGTCTTGCAATTAATTGTAAACGTTTTATAAATGATTCTGCTAGACCATTTTGTGTATGAACATGAGCTACAGGATGTTCAACATTTTTCCCAATTGACATACAATAATTATTAAAAGTTTGGGATGTAAATTCACAGCATTAACAAGTCAAATTGTCTTAATTGTATAATCAGGAAATTATGCTCTTAACTTAATTATTTGAGCAAGTAATCTTGCATGCAAGATTTCGACTTGATAATAAGCATACATGTGACCATCTGCTGGATGCGTCAATTAATACCATAATATATTTAAATGGACCACTTGGTGGGTTAATGGGTCCACAAATATCACCTTGAATTCGCTCTAAAAATGCAGGTGATTCAATCCCCACTTTAGCTGGTGATGGTCTAATAATTAATTTCCCTTGAGAGCAAGCATCACATGATAACTCATTGGATTGAAGAATCTTCTGGTTCTTTAAAGGATGCCCATGTGAATTCTCAATAATTTTTCTCATCATTATTGATCCTGGATGACCCAGTCGATCATGCCAAACACTGAATATTTCTGGATTCATGAACTTCTGGTTCATTGTTGCATAGTTTCAATTACTCGTATATGAGTATAATATAATCCAGAAGAAAAAGCAGGCAGTGTTTCTAATATACGTTTTTCATGTGAAACAATAGATGTGATATAGAGACACTCTATATTATTTTTACGATCAGCTTCAACATGATAATCATTGTTACGTATATCTTTGAAACTCAATAAATTTCATTTTGATTTGCTAGAGAATAAAGCATTATTAATTGTAAATTGTGTTCCTCTAGGCAAGATAAAACTTGCTTTTCCAAAACCTTCAATCAAGTCTGCAGAACCTGATATAGTATTGACTTTTGCTTCCAGCATTGTCAATTTAGTAAAATATTTTCTGCTTATGAGTATCGTGTGCGTAGTTGCGCAGTCTGCCAAACATAAATCCTCATTGCTCATTTTCGGGTTACTCAACATATTGAAATTGTCCATATTTCTTCATTGATAAGAAAAGAAAGCGATTACAAAAAGTCTTAAATATATATATACAAAAACAACAAAACATACTATAATTACAAGCAATACTTAATTATATATCTTCATACAAAACATGCTCTACTTATTTGATTGCATTAATTCTCTCTTCAGGAGATTCAAAATAATCAGCTACATCAAGATGCATCATATTGGAAGGGTCAAACACATCATCTTCTTGAATTGCAAGATTTATCTCTACATTCTTCCCATTTACTTTTTCCTTCAGGGAAGTTTGATAGAGATCAACAAGGTGTTTTGACGTACGACAGGTACGTGACCAGTGCCCAGTCATTCCGTACCGGAAACATTTATGTTCATCACCTTTTGAACTCCTATCTTGTGGAGCCTTTCCTTTATGATCATCACTTTGTGTGGGTTTCTTAAAATTACAATGTCCACCACAAAAATAAGTATTTCTTCCTCTACCACGGTCACGACCACGACCTCGACCACGATTATTAAAATTCACAACATTCACTTCAGGGAATGGTGTTGCTCCAGTTGGTCGAGATTCATGATTTTTCATTAATATATAGCTCGTTATTTTGTTCAGCCACGAGAAGACATGAAATCAATTCTGAATATTTTTTAAAGTCTTTCTCTCGATATTGCATCTGCAGGAGCATATTCGAGACATGAAAAGTGGAAAATGTCTTCTCTAACATATCAACATCAGTAATCATTTCTCCACATAATTTTAATTTTAAACTAATTCTGAATAGTGCGGAATTATATCACTTACTGATTTGAAGTCCTGGAACCTCAGGTGCATTCAATCATAACGAGCTTTTGGAAGAATAACTGTTTTTTTATGATCGTACCTTTCTTTCAAACCTTGCCATAGTAGAGATCTTTTATTGTAAGATACTCAATTTTCAATCCCTCGTGAAGATGATGGCGAAGGAAGATCATGACTTTTGCTTTTTCTTGATTTGATGCATCATTTCCTTCTTTAATTGTTTCTCCAAGATTCATGGAATCTAAATGGATCTCAGCGTTAAGGACCCATCACAATTAGTTATTTCCATTAATATTCAAGGCCGCAAATTCTAATTTTGCAAGATTTGTCATAATAACGCTATCAAAGATATTATATTTATATTAGAAAATTAATATAAACTAGACATGTAAAATAACATTAAAAAAATGGCTTACCCGGAAGACCTACCTTCAGTGGAAAAACTGACAGAGCTTCGTGCTGATAACGTGTTGTAAAAATTGGATGGAAACCGGTATAATTTTATCAATATTTAAATACTAATATAATATATTTATAATAATAATAATAATAATAAGTGTTTGAAAATGGAATATATATAATATAAAATTAGAGATAGTTGAATTATATGGCAAATTGAATAAGAACTAAAATTGAGAAAGTGGAGGAAGATGGAAAAGAGATTGGAAAGTATTTTCACCAATTGTGTTCTGTTATTCATCCACCAAAAGTCACTATTTATAGGCAATTTGGCAAGGATGAGTTGGTACATTTGGACACTAAGCATTGGTAAGAAATGGACACATGGAGGACACTATGGCTATGGAGGGGTTGCCACTCGGCAAGGGTATTAAAAGACACATTACATGGACATCTATTGTGTGTAATATTTACAATAATCCCCCTTAGATGCCCATTTATATAAAATATGTCTAGTTAAAACCTTACTAGGGAAAAATCTAATGGGATAAAACCCCCTAGTGAAGGGAAAAGAATACATATTTTATATAATACATTTAATAAATTATATTTCTTCATCTTTTTAATTTGAATATATCTATAAAATATAAATATAAGCAAATATAAAATAGTTAAAAAAAGAATTTAATGGGTGACAAAAAATACTAGTGTATTTACAAATTTAATCATGATTTTTTAAATTTACAAATACAACAAAATTTTTAATAATCTGATTTTTTTAATTATTATTCCAAGTTTACACTCATTGGTGTATCAGTAGTATATCTGATATACTTTACATTTTGTATATCGGTTGTATATCTAATATACTTTACATTTAATATATCAGTAGTATATCTAATATACTTTGTATTTATATTTTAGTCAACTGGTATATACCTAAAACAAAGTACATTATTAATATATTTATTGATATACTATGGATACACTTTTTTTTAGTAATATCAATCAAATGATATACTCTCTATATATATTCGAAGCATATCAGAGATATTTTGTATCTTGGTATATTACTAATATAGTTCATTTCACTTATATATCTAACATAACAGTAGTATATCAGTGAAATGAACGCTATCATATGCGAGTTACTAATATTGGATATATCATTATTTCTATCACTATTATATTCTTTATATCAAACATACATGATATATCAACATAAATCACTACCAAGCACAAATCACTATTTGTGATATACCGTTGATATACTGAATATTAGCATTCCCATCTTATTTATATACATAAGTAAAATATATTAGTAGTATATCACTATACTTGCTCTAGATAATCTGATATACTGATTATGAATCACTATTGTACTCTTGATATAGTAAGTGTTTCTTATTCTTGATATACCTAAATAAAATATATTAGTAGTATATCACACTAATATATACTTGATATTAGTAAAATAAATAGATATCAATAGTATATCACATTGATATATTCAACTCACTAATTTACTTTCGAACAAATTCAAATTAGTATATCAGTAGTGTATCAATGACGTACTCTACATTAGGTATATTGTTGGTTTATCAACATTATACTATTGATAGACTACTGAAAACTTTTTATTAAACAACAGCCGTGATAAATCAAGTATATCAGTATTGCAATTACAGATACACTCTAATTAACTTCAAATAAGAATATCAATAGTATATCATGTAGTAACTTTTTAGTTAGGTATATCGTTAGTATACCAGATCTATCGTTGATATATCAATATGCATAAGGCATTTTTGACTTTCTGTTGCATGTGGTTGGATTGGGCCTATATAATTTGCTATTTTTGCAAATTGAATTCATCAATGACACTCCTGCAATTTTCCTAATTTAAAATGGCATCTATGTAAGTGGCCCTAAAAAAATTATATCATATTTTTTATTTTAATCTTTTTTTAAGAAGATATTTTTTCTTAGTATCAAATACAAATAAAAATGAATACAAATATTTTTTTATCTTTTAGAAAATTATTTTTAAAAGTTAGTTACATGAAAATAAAATATGAATCCATGAATTCTTATGAAAGGATTTTCTTATTATTTGTAATATTTTTTTCTAATACTTGTATAAAAAATTAGTCAAATACTTATATAAAAATTTAATCATACTTCTTATATCAAAATAGATAAGCTAATAAGTTAAAATATCATTTTCATAAATGTACTTTTTGGTTTATTTTAAAGTCTTTATAATTTCAAAGTTCAACCCAATCCATATATTGTAGACCGTTCGGGCCAATAACTCGAACGTGAACCTCCCTGTGTGTCAACTACACACCGTTCAAGTTCTCTCATATACTATGACCCTGGAGCTTAGTTTATTGGATTAAGTATATAAAATGCAAGATACAAAGTTTGAATAATAAATAACCTTTATTCATTAATTCAACAAGTTTTACGAACTACACGAGATTAGGACATACACCCCAATAATGAGAACTTGAACAGTGTATAGAAGACACATAGGTAGGATCGTGTTCAAGTGATGTAACATCGTTAACAGATTGGGTCTAATAATTCATAGATGACTATTAGTGACTCGATCTGAATCCTGAGCGGTTTACGAACTCCTGTCTGCGGAGGTTTGTCCTTAGACTAGCATTGGTGAGAGTGGTGATAACTCTCGTTTATGAGAGTTATTTAAGACCATTATTGATATCTTATTATTTAAATTGATCGAAAAGTAGGCGAAAATATGAGTAGTTGTTCAAGAATTACGTCATTTTCCCAAAGCTAATAAGAAAAACTTACATATCATTATTTGGCTACATGAAGGCAAAATGAGGCAATTGCCTAGCCGAAGACGCAAAACGATGCAAATGCCTAGCTTTCGGAATCTGGCCACTGCAGTCACTTAAGTGCATAAGGAAAAGACGCGAGAATCAGAGAAAATATTAAAGAAAGAAAATCAAGTCGGAATTCAAGGAAAAGAATCTAAGTTGATTGACGAAATCCCTAAGGACAAGCTACCCTATAAATAGGTGAACAACCACTCGATAAAGGGCGGCTTGGGAGAGTTGAATCGACACAAAAATCATTGTTGTCTGTTCTGCTATTTTTCTTACTGTTGTAATTCAATATTCGAACCGTCCCAATTCAACACTTTGTGTTTTGCTTGATAGTTCAATACAGTTTTTGAAGTTTATTTCACTTTTGCAGTACGGTAATCATCGCTGGATTGTTTACATTATGTTATTCCAGTTCAATAATATATTTCATTCCGCTCTGTAGTTCTTGTTTTAGCAAAGTTGATGTTACTTTCAATAAAAGACTAGTCATTCTATTTTATTCCTCCTGCGAAAGCTTTCTTTATTTACAACTTGGGTACCCTCTCTGTTCATGCTTAAAAGTGGTATATCGAAACGGGTGACTTGAGATGTAGTGTTATTCTCTTCAGTTTGCATTTAGTTTTACTGTTTTATCCATGAGGAGCTAACTTCCCTTAGGGATTCAGAATGTGAATGCCCTAAGGGAAGACAATAAGACTCCAAAGCAAGTGCAATTTGGTTAGACTTCCAAGTAAGTTTACTTTTGGTGATTTTATTGAGGGGAACCTTAGTTGGCCATCTAAGGTGTCTTATTAAGCTTGAGTTCGGTACATAAAGGGTTGAACTAGAGTGGAGTTCCCAAAAGTAATGGAGTAAAAGGGGCTTAGACATGAGACCCGAACATTGACCCTAGGCATAGGGCAAGACTCCAAGACCATAGAGCCATGGTTATACACACCTGAGATAGATTAACCATAGACATATAAGATCAACCACTCAGCCTCCTAACGATACTTCACAGAAGGTCAAATGGGAGTAGGGCTTGGTTTACTTGCTTGGAGAGTTTAGCTAGATCACATCGCTGACAGTTGAACGTTGAGGCAGTCAAGGAAACTGTGTTGTGGCGGTAGGAGAAAACAACCATGTGGTAAGGCAGTTCAAGGCAATTGCACTGTTTTGCCTTCGTGAGCCAATATGTCCGACCACCGTGCCATTGTTGCTCCACGTTATAAGGTGTAATTGTCACGCGAGGCAATTGCCTCGAGATGCATTGTCTTTCATTAGCAGACTTAACATTCTGAATCCCTTCCTTCCATTGTTGCATTTATCCTTAGACATAATCATCACACCACTTATCACATTTTTTGTTACCTTTGGCAATCAGTCCACATCTTGTTTACTACTAATCAGTTTTACTTGTCTTTCATTAGCAGACTTAACATTCTGAATCCCTTCCTTCCATTGTTGCATTTATCCTTAGACATAATAATCACACCACTTATCACATTTTTTGTTACCTTTGGCAATCAGTCCACATCTTGTTTACTACTAATCAGTTTTACTTATCCGTTCCCTTGGGCATGATACTCTGGAATACTTCCAGTTATATATTACTTTGATCGCGTGCGCTTTCGCGTTTTCACCCTATCAAGTGGCCTGAGTTGCCGACTCAATATGCCTACCTTCTTAGGGATGAAATCTTGTGGGGAGCTGGGAACTTAACTTTGCAAGATGGAATTTGCTTGTTCCCAAGCTAGGAAATTTAGATTGGTTGTTCCCTTAAGGGTTGAATCCAGGTCTTGAACAACGGGGCCCCACCCTCTCACTGGCCCGAGAGGGGCATTGTTTATGGTAGGACCATAAACTAGTTGTTCATTAGAGGATCAGTGGTACTTAAGGAGCAAGAGGTATTCACAGGGGTAAAATGACAATTTGACCCAGCTGTGACTATGAACAACTGGAAAAGGGTCGACTCATGAGCAGACACAACTTGTCTTACAGTGAGGAGAGTGCAGCTACGAGTCTACTACTCGTAGTTAATGAATGTTGGTCAATCGGGTCAAAGAGTTTAATCGGTTCACCTTGTATCATTGGAGCTCATGCATTGTAGGTTCATTACGTCTCTCCGTTGGCTCAACATGGAAATATCGAGGGTATAAAGTTTTGGAGAGAAATTGAAGTGTTCAATTTCGTAAATGGGAGTTATATTGTGTTGGGTTTTGATAATCCTCATTTATGTGGATTATCTAGCTCTATGCTTAGTCAATTTTTGTCTAATTTATTCAATTTTTCATGTTATAGCAAGCTAAAATTATCATTTGGAGTAAAATTTCTAAAGCTTGCTAAAATATAAGAAAAATAATAAATGAAGGAAAAATGAGTGAAAACAAACTAATTTGATGTGTTTTTGTAGGAAAAGAAGAATATAAAAAAATGCCAGAGAAATTGCAGTTGCATTTTCACCAACAAAGTTGAACAAAAATGCCAGATAAAATGCTGGACAAAGTTGCTGACTAAAATTTCAGATTTAAGAAGCACGCCTCAATTCTCGGGATTACAAGATTTATGGAGATTTTCACTCACTTTTGGGAAGTATATGACCCAAAATTATACCCAATCAATTACCCACGATTTAAGGATGGATTCTTGGAGAAAAACCCTACTTGCATCATCTATAAAAAGCTACAAATCGAGGGTTTGAAGGGAAGCGAAGAAGAGACTCACAAGTTCAAATTCTCTCAAATTTTATTAACGTTTTCCTACTATTTTTCTGCAAGTGTTTGTATTCTTTACAGGAGCTTATTTTAAGCTTTTTCAAGCAGTTTGTATTCTTTTTATTTAGTTGTAATAAACCCTAGTTAATCCTTCATTGCGAAAACATTGAAGGTGAAGATTTCAAACTCAAGTGTGGGTAGAATCGATTAACAAAGGGAGTTTAGAAGTGTTATTCAAGTTCTGTTTTTTCCTTCCTGTCGCACACCTTAAGTCTTCAATAAAGTTTGTTTTTCTCTTTACTTGTAGTTCTTGTATTCAGTTTAAAAATCTATTTTTTGGAACAAAGAAAATAAGAGAACCCGAGAGCTTCTTTTAACTCGAGCTACTGTTTTCCTTTGCGGTTGGCCTTGTTCATCTCTTTTCTATTTTTCCCTTCCATTTGATTAATACAACAACTCGATTTCCTTGCTTTTTCGTGAATAAAGAGGAAGAAAACGGAGATCACCTTGCACATTTTCTCTTCTTTTCGGTTTCATCGCTTCTTTTTCCTATATTTTCGTTTCTATTTTTCTTTTATTTTTCAGCATCTAAGATTATGTTTCCTTTAGTTTTCATCATGAGCTAATTTCCTCTTTAGGGGTTCATGTGTGAATGCCCTAGAAGAGAGATGCCTAGCTTAAAGTAGCCAAGTAGTTGTGTTGGCAACCAAATCGAAGTTTGTTTTTAGTGAACTAATTTGGACATCCTTTGCTAACCGCAAGGTCATGTTCAACAAGCTCGAACTTGATACCGAGAAGGTCAAGGAACAGTAAAACTCCTAAAAACAACGGAGGAAAAAACTTAGACATAAGATCCGAAACTTCAACCCTAGACATAGGGCGAGACTTCGAAATCTAGAGGGTTGTGTGCAAAAACCATCTAAGCTCAATTAGCCACAGGCATGTAGGTTCAATTGTTTAGTTTGCTAAAGGATTTGAGAGCAAAACCGAATAGAAATTGAACTTGATTTACTTAGATTTGGATTAGCCGGCACAATTGCTGTAACATTTTCAGCAACATTTTCTCCGAAGGGGCAAAAGCACTTGAATTTCCTTATTTTATTTCGTTGATTTTTCCTTCATTAGCTCAATACCCTCCTTCAACAATTTTTTCACTTTGGTTACCTTACTTTCATTTTCACTTACAATTCATGTTTTTTCAATTTAACTTGTAAACCTGTTCCCTGTGGGTTCGATACTTTGGAATACTCTAGTTTCTATTACTTCGATCACGTGCACTTGTGTGTCTAGCGTAGCAGCGACCAGGTTTTATGTCCTAAAACTCGTGGTTTTGTAAACTGAATGTGTTGGGGTGTTTGCCCTAAGCTCATGTAGTTTGTAATACAGTTGATTTAAATGAATAAGGGTTATTTATTTATCAACTTTGTATCTCACATTTTATAAACTTAATCCAATAAACTAAGCTCCAGGGTCATATTATATGAGAGGACTAAGACTTGAACGATGTGTAGTCGACACACGGGGAGGATCATGTTGGAGTTAATGACCCGAACGGTCTACAGTATATGGATAGGGTTGGAAACCTCATCCTGGCGACACTATGAATGCGACCCACTTTGTATTAGATACAAACGAGGTGATCCAACTCGTTCATCTAGTTGACATGCGAGTGGGGGCATCCTACGCAATGAGATTGTACAAGACCGGACCGTGAATTATTAGACCTACTATGTAACATCGTTAACAATATAGGCCTAATAACTTCGTAGATGACCATTAGTGACTCGTCCTTAATCCTGGGCGTGCTACGAACTCCTGTCTGCGGGGGTCTGTCCTTTGACTAGTACGGGTGAGGGTGACCAAAGTACGCCCAATATGCCTATCTTCTTGGGGACAGGACCACGTGGGGAGCTAGGAACTTAACTATGCAAGAAGGAATTCACTCGTTCCCGACCTAGGAAAACTAGAGGGGTTGTTCCTTTAAGTGTTGTCTCCAGGGCTTGGACAACGGGCACCCATCCTCTCATTGGCACGAGAGGGATGTTGTTTATGGTTGGACCATGCAACAAATTTGTTCATTAGAGGAGCAGTGGGACTTAAGGAGCAAGAGGTAGAAAAAAGGGGTAAAACTGTAATTTGACCCAGCTGTAACTACAAACAACCTGTGAAGGGACGACTCACGGGCATTGGTTATATCGATGGACATAACTTGTCCTACAGTGATGGGAGTGCAGCTTGGGCTTTAGCGGAGTGTTACCGTAGTTAATGAATGTATATTAACTGGGTCAAAGAGTTTAATCGGCTAATCTCATATCATTGGAGGTCGTCATGTAAGTCCATTAGTTCCCTCAGTTGGCTGAAATTGGACAAAATGAGGGTTTACAGTTTGGAGCAAATTTGAAGTGTTCAAATTCATTAAAAGAGTATTTATGTCATTTGTATGTGATATAGTTGGCATAATATATAGTTTAATGTGAATGAGATTCATAATAAACTATAGTATAACCAAATTAATTAATTAGGACTAATTTGGAGAAATTGAATTGAGAGAAATTAAATTGAATATGATTCAAATTAAAATTCCACAATTATGCAAATGTGATTTGTATAATAAGGTATGAGATACCTTATATTATATGATATGCAAATATGATTTGCATATCATATGACTGTGGTAAAATGGTGAATTGGTGGAGATTTTAACTCCACCATACACGATTATATATAGATGCTTGGAGAAGCATTTGATACAACACTTTCTCATTTTTTTGATTTGACACCAAAAGATAAAAGAGAATTCTCTCAAAACTCTCTCAATTCTCTCTACATTTTTCTCCATAACCCAATCTCAAAGGGAGTCCCACAACTCTCCGTCTACCTCCCGAGAACAACCGAGAAGATCAAGTGGAAGTGTTCGACTTGTTCTGTTCGTGATTCGGTTCGTGGATCCAGTACGAGAGTTCGTTGGATCGTTGAGATCGTGAGCGAGGAGAAAACACGAAGGAGAGTTCTTCAAGAGGTTAATAAGGATTTACTCACTCTTTTCTTCTCAATTAAAGCATGCTTAGCCTAGAAATGTATGAGATACTTTATGTTTTAAGAAAATTAGTACAACAACAAATCAACGACGTTTCACAACGCTTCCGCAGCGGGAAATCCATTCCCTTCAATTGGTATCAAAGCCTAACGTTGCTCTTCATTGTGTGTTCTGTAAATTTCTTAAAATTAAGTGGGTAGCATTAATTTTCATGTGATGAATGTTAATGGTTTGCAATTTGATGTTTCAGTTTTTGGCACATTTATTTAGATTTACATTAATTTTGATGAGATCAATGTATGAACCCTTTGTTTTTGGGCATTATTAGTGTAAATCGAGTCTGTAAGTCCGGGTCGTTCTTGGCAAGAGTTGTGAAGAAACGGAGCAGAAACAGACGAAAAACAGCTGGGTGTGTTGTTGTAAGATGGTCGTGGGCAGTTTTTCCAAGCGGTTATTTCTGAAATTGTATTTTATTTTATTTTATTTATTTATTTATTTTATTTTTTATTTAATTTATATTTATTAATATTAATATAAGTGTTATATTAATGTTAATTAATTAAATTAATGTCCCTAGGGTGCCAAAAACTGGTCCAATTTGCTATTTATTATTTTATGCAAGTGTTGCATGAAATATTTATGTGCATAATGTATGTCATATAGTTTTAAAATCTCACCTTAGGTTAAGCATTTCATGCATCATATTTATATTATGAGTGTTATAATGTATAGTATGCATGATAGGTTATATTATAAGAGTTTAATATAATATATGCTTTAATTTAATTAATATAAGTGTTATATTATTTAGATTAAAAGCATTGACATGCATTTATTCATGTGATGAATGTATGATATATAGTTTAATTATTCATGTGATGAATGATCAAGAATAATAACATAGAAATGCATGTAACCTAAGTTAATTAATTAGTTTTAAATGGCTTAGAACTTGAATTAATTAGACTTAGGTTTTCTAGTTCTAATAAGATTAGAATTAGGAAATCAAATGTAACTTATGAATGGTGACTAATTAGTAACTCTCTTTAAGGAAGGTTCTGTCTAAGGCTGGGGTATTAAGCTGACGCTTTTACGGAACACCCCTACTTGAAAACCGACCTGGGAGTGAATTTGGTACAGAGATTGATAGGTTATATTTTCGTGAGTGTCGTTAATTAAGAGTTAATTAAATATACTCACATAGACCTAAGTTAATAATTTGATCGTAGACTTAGGCTAATCCAATATAAGAGTTATATTGGTAACTTAGGTAAATATAACCGATTTATCTAGGTTAATCCCGTTAAACTAAAGTGCTGAGTGGGAGGAATTATAGTGTATGTGATACATTTAAATTCCATCCACAAATCTCCGTGAAGTTCACACCGTGAGATCCATACTCGACCTCGTGGTGCAAATGGGAGCGTCCCCCTTCAGATGGTATTTGTATGGGTCAATATTCAAGGTGAATGGATAGAGTACTTATAGTGAGTGGGAGCGGGACTTGTGAGAATGGGACTCACAGTCTCTTCTATCTATTTACACCGTGAGACGCCTATGATCCGCTTACTAGTTTGGCCTAGACCAGACAATCCCTTCGGAGGGCCTTGATCATGGGAGTTGGAACACCGTGAATTCTCGAAAGGGATATGATTTCCTTAGTTTGTTTTTCCTTCGTAGTCCTCCTCTCAGTGACTATTGTTTGGATAGAAACTCTGGATATTTAAAGTTTGAGGGTGACACTTATGGGATTCATTAAGTGTTAATGAATTCAGACCGAAAAATGGTAACTAGTGGCCTATAGGAATAAGAGTTATTCTGGTATTAGCGTCTGGTCGAGAAAGTCTCGTCCTAGAGGATGAGTGATTCTGTCTACTCTTCCTGGCGGTCATTCTAAACCTTTGGGGTATCATTGTAATTTATATTGACCTAGGGATCATAGAAAAAAATGGTAAAAAATGATTGGATTTTTCAAAAGTTTTTGCGAGATCTAATACAAAGTTTTTCTTTGCAGCAAAAATGTCGAGTTCAATAATAACGCAAAAGTTTCTGACAAACTGGTAGGTGACAATTATCAAATGTGGAAGAACAATATAAACACAATTTTTGTAACTGACGACCTAAAGTTCACGCTCACTGAGGAGTGTCCTCAGGTGCCCAACCCGATAACATCACGAAGTGTTCAAGATGTGTACGATCGTTGGACCATGGCTAATGAAAAGACCAAGGTCTACATAATAGCCAACTTGTCTGAAGTCTTGGCTAAGAAACATAAGCTCATGGTCACCACTAAGGAGATCATGGAGTTGTTTCGGAACATGTTTGGACAACAATCCTTTCAGGTTAGGCACAACGCTCTTAAACATGTGTTCAATGCTTGGATGTGTTGGGATGTATGTCCTATTCTCGTGTAAGTTTGTAATATTCCAATTTGAAATAAATAAGAGTTATTTTTTCAATGTTTTGTGTCTTGTATATTTCATAAACTTAATCCAATAAACTAAGCTCCAGGGTCATTGCATTATGAGAGAACTAGAGCTTGAATGGTGTGTAGTGGACACATAGGGAGGATCACGTTCGAGTTAATGACTCGAACGGTCTACAGTATACGGATAGGATTGGAAACCTAATCTTGGATACGTAGTGGATGTGGCCTGCTTTGTATTAGATACAAACGAGGTGATCCAGCTCGTTCATGTGGTTGACATGCGAGTGGGGGCATTATGTGCAATGAGATTGTACAAGACCGGACCATGAATTATTAGACTTACTGATGTAACACCGTTAACAGTATAGGACTAATAAATTCGTAGATGACCATTAGTGACTCGATCTTAATCCTGAGCGTGTTACGAACTCCTGTCTGCGAGGGTCTGTCCTTTGAGTAGTACGGGGGAGGGTGGCACTGTTGCTCGCCCAATATGCCTATCTTCTTAGGGACAGGACCACGTGGGGAGCTGGAAACTTGACAACGCGAGATGAAATTCACTCGTTCCCGACTTAGGAAACTAGAGGGGTTGTTTCCTTAAGTGATGTCTCCAGGGCTTGAACAACGGGGCCCCGCCCTCTCACTGACCCGAGAGGGTTGTTGTTTATGGTTGGACCATGCAACGTAGTTGTTCATTAGAGGAGCATTGGGACTTAAAGAGAAAGAGGTAGACACAGGGGTAAAATGATATTTGACCAAACAGTGTCTACGAACAACCTGTGAAGGATCGACTCACGGGCATTGGTTATATCGATGGACACAACTTGTCCTATAGTGATGAGAGTGCAACTACGGGCTTTAGTGGAGTGTTACCGTAGCTAATGAATATTGAATAACCGGGTCAAAGAGTTTGACAGGTTAGTCTCGGATCATTGGAGCTCGTCATCTGTAGGTCTTAGTGGCATGAGATGATGTTTAGATTTTGGCAACTACGAGCTCGTCAATTGTCTATAAGTCTGTGTCTTTCGTGGCATGAGATGATGTTTAGATTTTGGCACTTAGTTTAGATTTGTTGTTTTGTCGATGATGTTGAGACGCTATTCATCGGTGTCTCAGCGTTGTCCATGTGGATCCAGGCGGTGCTGCAGGTCAGCATTGCAACGCTGAGGCATTGCGCACGCGAGGTGCAACGTTGCAACGCTGCCGCGTAGTGGGCAGTTCGAGGGGTTAGATCGTGCGTGTAGTGGCAAAAGGAAGGGGAGTGAAGGCGATTCGAGTCCTGCTTGGTGCAACTGCCGTTTTTAATTTAATTTAATTTATTTTCTTCTGTAAAATGTTTTTATTAAATGTATTTTATTAAATTTCTTAGTTAATATTAATATAAATGTTATATTAATGTTAATTAATTAAATTATTGTCCCTGGGGTGCCAAAAATCGGTCCAATAATGCTATTTATTAAATTATGCAATTGTTGTATGATTTATTATTTTTCTATGTGCATAATGTATGTCATATAGATTAAAATCCCACCTTAGGTTAAACATTTCAAGCATCATATTTATATTATAAGAGTTATAATATATAGTATGCTGAAGGGATTTGGAATTCCCGCAGTGGAAGACGTTGTAAAACGTCGTTGTTTCGTTGTGTAAAACATATCTTAAAATGAACCTATCTCGTAGGTTCATAGGCTAAACATGCAAATGAAAAAGAAAAATAGAGAAAACAGTAAGGTAACATGTTACTTACTTGTTGAAGAACTCTTCTTCAACGCTTGCCTCCTCCGGTCACGATCTCTCTCGAACCAACGATCTCCTACATCTCGATCCTCGAACGAAAAAGCAAGACACCTCCAAAGGGTCTTCTCGGTTGTTCTTGGGAGGTTGAGGGAGAGTAGGTGGGACTCCCTTTGGTTTTGGGTGAGGAGAGTATGAGAGAATTGAGAGAGAGTTGAGAGAGAAATGATTGCTCTCTCTGGATCAAAATCCAAAAAATGGCAATTGGCTTACCAAAGGCTTCTTGTAAAGCCTTTAAATAATGGTGAGATGTGGAGTTCATATCTCAACTAAATCACCATTTTACCACCACTATATGATATGCAAATCATATTTGCATATCACATAATATAAGTTATCTCATACCTTATTATACAAATCTCATTTGCATGATTGTGAAATTTTAAATTGAATCACATTCAATTTAATTTCTCTCAATTCAATTTCTCCAATTAGCACTAATTAATCAATTAGGCTATACTATAATTTATTATGAATCTCAATCACATCAAACTATATATTATGTCATCTATATCACGTATAAATGACATAAATACCCAAATAATGAATTTGAAAACTTCAAATTCACACCAAACTGTAAACCCTCAATTTGTCCAATTTGAGCCAATCGCCAGCTAATGGACCTACAGATGACGAGCTCCAATGATCCGAGACTAACTTGTCAAACTCTTTGACCCGGTTATTCAACATTCATTAGCTACGGTAACACGCCACTAAAGCCCGTAGCTGCACTCTCATCGTTGTAGGACAAGTTGTGTCCATCGATATAACCAATACCCGTGAGTCGACCCTTCACAGGTTGTTCATAGACACTGCTGGGTCAAATTACCGTTTTACCCCTTTGTCTACCTCTTGCTCCTTAAGTCCCACTGCTCATCTAATGAACAACAACGTTGCATGGTCCAACAATAAACAACAACCCTCTCGGGCCAGTGGGAGGGTGGGGCCCCGTTGTTGAAGCCTTGGAGACAGCATTTAAGGGAACAACCCCTTTAGTTTCCCTAAATCGGGAACGAGTGAATTCTGTCTCGCGTAGTCAAGTTCTCAGCTCCTTACGTGGTCTTGTCCCTTAGAAGATAGGCATATTGGGCGAGCAACAACGACCACCCTCACCCGTACTAGTCAAAGGACAAACTCCCGCAGACAGAAGTCCGTAACACGCTCAGGATTAAGGTCAAGTCACTAATGGTCATCTACGAATTTATTAGCTCTTTACTGTTAACGACTTTACATCAGTAAGTCTAATAATTCACGGTCCGGTCTTGTACAATTTCATTGCACAAGATGCCCCCACTCGCATGTCAACCACATGAACGAGTTGGATCACCTTGTTTGTATCTAATACAAAGCGGGTCGCATCCACAGCGTATCTAGGTATGGTTTCCAACCCTATCCGTATACTGTAGACCGTTCGGGTCATTAACTCGAACGTGATCCTCCCTGTGTATCCAGTACACACCGTTCAAGTTCTAGTTCTCTCATAATACAATGACCCTGGAGCTTAGTTTATTGGATTAAGTTTATGAAATATGCGAGACACAAAGTTCAAATAAATAACTCTTATTTATTTATAATTTGGAATATTACAAACTACACGAGATGAGGATATACATCCCAACAAACTCCCACTTGGACTAAGCTAGTGGAGTACATAATACATTTCTCAAATGTACAGTATAGTAATACAATAAAAGTGTAATACAATAAACTAGGGCATTGAATACCCCTTTACAATACTCTCACTTGCCCTAGTCAGGAAGCACTCGAAGACCTAGACTCTCTAGGTGACCTTCAAACACCTTAGCCGTGAGAGCCTTTGTAAATGGATCAGCAACGTTGTGCTCCGAAGCTATCTGCGTGATGGTCAGGTCTCCGCGATGCACAATCACTCGTATCAGGTGATACTTACGCTCAATGTGCTTGCCCCTTTTATGACTCCGAGGTTCTCTCGAGTTGGCTTGATATGAACCAAGGCATCTCATGAAGTCACATTAAATGAAGTCAAATTCATGGAAGTATAACATAAGTTGCATTTAATGAACTCAAGTGCAACTCATCATTTATTCAAGAACAACAAGCTTCATTTATGGAACAAGGGCTTCAAGATACTTCAAGATGTGCTTCATTTACTCTTGGATGGTTACAAGGAGTTACAAATCTAACAAAGTGACATCATTCTCGGATTTATGACTAATTTGATGTAATTTTCAGTTTTAAAGTCTTGTTTTCAATGTTTTAGGTTACAAATAGCTAGTGGACATTATGGTATTGATGGGGATGTAAGTTACAACCCTTAATTTGCCATAGGTTATCTTTAGGGTTTAATTTTGAAGGCTATAAATAGCCACACATGTAATCCATGAAAAAAAGGAAAAAAGATTGAAAAATGTAATCAAAAGAGGCCTTGAGCTTTGTTATAGCCTTGAGCTATGTCTTTGCAATTCTATGTAGATTAGGTTGCATGCTTAGAATCATTCAAGCTTGACTTGATCAATCTTACTTGTGGAGTGATTTGGATCTCAAGTAAGTTTTCTTGCCTTGAGATATTTGATCGACAAGGTAATCCGGTTTTACTTTCCTTGAGTTGATTTTCAAAATTGGTTTTGGGGTCTTTGAGATTGAGTTATCTAAAGGTCTTGTTTCTTTAAGCAAGATTGTTAGATCCAATTGTCAAGGGTTACTTAACATTTTGACATTAGAATCTTTGGTTTCTTTGATTTCATTTTGATTTTGAGATTTTTGGGTTTTGTGATCTAATAGTCTTGTTTGTTTTAACAAGGTAGATTAGATAATTCAAATTCCTTTTAAAATTTCTCATCAGATTCTAATAGAGTTTACCATGGCAACAAGTGAAAAGGTTTCCTCATAGTCACCTTCCACCTGGGTAAAACCCTTTGCCACTAGTCTAGCTTTGAAGGTCTGCACCTTCCCATCTACGCCACGTTTACGCTTGTAGATCCATTTACAACCTATAGGTTTTACCCCATCCGGTTGATCCACTAGCTCCCAAACAGAATTGAAGTACATCAACACCATTTCCTGGTCCATAGCTTTAATCCATTCATCTTTGTCAACATTTGTGGCCTGATCATAGGTCAATGGATCCTCGCAGTCATCATCAGGGGTGACGACTTGGGTTTCAGCTAAACCCATGTAACGTTCAGGCTGTCTCACAGCCCTCCCACTACGTCGAGGCATTCCCAACTCTTGGGAACGAACTTGACTAGACGAGCTAAGATCAACAACACTTGTTGACGTACTAGCACCATCAACAACTCTTGTCGATGAACTGTCCATTTCATTTAACACAATCTTACTCCTTGGTAAGTGATCCCTGATGTGGTCTTCCTCAAGGAATGTGGCGTTTGTCGATACAAGCACCCTATTATCCTTAGGATCGTAAAAAATACCACCCCTAGTCTCTTTTTGGTAACCTACAAAGAGGCACAACATTGAACGGGGTTCCAACTTATTCGGGTTTGAAGCCAACACATTGGCCGGGCATCCCCAAATTTTGAAATGACGTAAACTGGTTTTACGACCATGCCAGAGTTCAAAAGATGTCTCACAAACACTCTTCGACGGAACTGTGTTCAAAATGTATACCACAGTTTCCACTGCGTAACTCCAAAAAGAATCAGGGAGACGAGCATAGCTCATCATCGACCGAACCATGTCCAATAGGGTTCTGTTTCTCCTCTCCGATACACCATTCTGCTGTGGATACTGGGTGCTGAGAATTGGGACGTAATTCCATGTTCTATCATATAGTCCTGGAATTCTGTGTCTATATACTCTCTACCTCGATCCGATCGAAGTGTTTTTATGGTTTTACCTAATAGGTTCTTAACCTTAGTCTTGAACTCCTTGAACTTTTCAAGAGTTTCAGACTTCCTATGCATTAGGTAAATGTACCCATACCTCGGATAGTCATCTATAAAAGATACGAAGTATTCGTAACCTCCTCGTGCTTTAACATTCATCGGACCATAGAGGTCAGAATGTATAAGCTATATCCTTTTCCAATAAAAGGACGTTTGGTCATTTTGCCTTCAAGGCATGACTCACAAACTGTAACGCCCCTACTTTTCTATGACCAAATCCCTAGGGACATTACTACACATGCATGCATTTATAGGCCGAGGAATAGAAGAAACTTAAAAGCCATTTCTCAATTGTAATAAATAGTTCCAGGGATCCCAAACAAAAACAAAACATTCAAATCATTTAAAAACATCACTCAACTTTTGCCTATTAAAAAACTGTAAGTAAGTTTAATTTCAAAGGAAAACACAAAGACAACGATATTTCAAATCATGAATATGCGAAATCAATGCTGGTTCCCATGGTCCTAATCACGCTTTCCGTCACCCGGCCCGCACGGCCCTCCCCCATACCTGAAAAACATTTTTTAAAAGAAAGGGTGAGTATTGCATAAACAATACCCAGTAAGTAACCTCGCTACCGAGGTTCGGATATGCACACACATACAATCATGATCTTTAAATTCATTCATACGTACATAGATGGGAATTAAAACTTTCTAAAGTTGCCGTGTCTTTAATCCATGGTCGTATATTTAAATGTCGCCCTTTAATCAATGATCGTATTCATATAATTGCCGTGTCTTTAATCCATGGCTACACATTCAATTGCAGTCTTTAATCCATGGTCAGACATATAATTGCCGTGTCTTTAATCCATGGTCGTTCCTAAAATTGCCGTCTCTTTAATCCATGGCTACACATTCATTTGCCAGTCTTTAATCCATGGCTATTCATTCATTGTGAGGTCGATCGGTCATCCCGAGTCATTTCAAATGATCTCGGGATAACCAATGTCCACACTATTCAATAATTCATTTCGTGACATACAAAATCATGCATAAGGTCCCATCAGTCACATAATCATGGTGTACTTATCATAAATATCATCATCAACATATCATTCATACTCTCTCATGGACAGGGTGATAAATCATACTTTTATAAATGAAAATGAAACATTCTCATACACCCCATCTTTCCCTATTTTCACATGAAATAATGGGAGCTTTATACTTAACATACGAGAATACTTTCACATAAAATAATAATTCCTTTTCACATAATTCATCTAAATATTGCACATAAAATATCACGTATTCTCAAATAATATCTCAGGATTTTCATGTGGAAAAATATGAGCTATTTCACATAAAATCATGAAAAATCATTTTTTTACTCCCATTTGAAAGTTCGGCACGAGGTCCCTTACCTCAAGCTTCGATTTTTATTCCAAAATGTAATCGAACTCCCTGCCTATTCTCCTTTTAGCGAAACCTGATTCACATCATAATTTCCGAAATTAAACTCCAAATATTCACCCTTAAACCCTAATCGTGCGAACCTCGAAATCAGATTAAGACGTCGTGTCTCGCTTACCTCGAGCTCAAGGCGAACACCTACTAATTCTTAGTTCGTCTTGGCGATCAATCCCGCTCCAAATTCGCTTCCTACAAAAAATATTCGAACCCGTAACCTAAGTTCTCAACCAAAACGCTTAAATAATCAACAGGACACAAATAATTCTATAACGAACTCGATACTCAGCACGATCTCTCACCGAACGATCAAACCTCGCTGCTGTAAGGTCACGACGGCGGTGTAGGAGCGGATTCTCGGCCGTGCAGGTGTGAACGGCGGCTGGAGGCTGCAGGCGTGAGCGGCGGCTGGACGACTTCGACGGCGACGTAGATCCGAGTAGCACCAGCGGTTGGAGCTTCGACCAAGGCGACCTCCGACACGAGCAGCAGCGGCGGCCGGTCTTCGGTGCGGAACCCCCCCTTCGCTCGTGAACGGCTGTACGAGGATCAACTCTTCCGGCGGCGGCGGCTGTGAGTCGATCGTCGGTACCTCGCAAGAACTTCTGTGCTGTAGGGTTCGGTCGGCGATGAGCACAGAACCGGACTGTAGCTACCTCCCTTGCGAGCGAGCACTCCGGCTAGGACTTCCTTCCTCGACGTCCGGTGCGGCTAGGAGAACGTATTGGAGTGGCTTCGTGGTTCGTCGGCGGCAGCAGCCAGCAGTGAACGCTCTTGAGTGGTTCGGCGGCGAAGGTCTCGGTGGTTGGATGGAGGCTCACGGCTAGGGCATAAATTGTGATGGAGAGAGAGCAGCCGGTCTTCTTCCTCTAGGATTAGGGTTAGGGTAAGATGAAAATAGTGTGAGGGATAAAGTTAGGGTTTGGGAAAATGTTTAAGATGGAGAGGATGAGGAAGATTAGGGTTAGGGTTTGTACATGTTGGTGGTTTCACTTAAGGAGGCTTATATACCAACAATTTAGGTTAACTCAAATTGCTAAGGTAGCCCTCCATTACATGTTAATAACCAAAATGCTCTTGGACTTCCCTTTTCTCTCCATTTCATATCTCATCTCATCTTATAGGGAACCATTCATTTAAACTAAACAAAATTTAAGGTTTCACTCTCCCCGAGCTTGATTAAAACTCCAAAACGACTAAATACAGCGGCTAATAGAGTGTTAATTAAAGTAATTAATAGTACCTGAGATGGCGGTCGTCACAATCTTCCTCTCTTAAGAACTTTCGTCCTCGAAAGTTCCTATTCTTGGAATAATTCAGTGGTATTTAGCGTACTTCTTCTCTTCTCGCTCCCGGTAGCTTCTTCAGTGCGGTGGTTCTGCCACAACACCTTAACCAAGCTGATCTCACGGTTACGGAGGGTCTTTCGATCTCTTGCAATAATTCGTACCGGCCGTTCACCATAACTCAGATCTTCTGCTAACTGCAACGGTTCGAAATCTATGACATGAGTCGGGTCTGGGACGTACTTTCTCAGCATGGAGACATGAAACACATTATGGACCGCTGAAAGAGAAGGCGGCGCAGCTAATCAGAAGCCAACGCACCGATCCTTTCCAAGATCTCAAATGGTCCGATGAATCGCGGACTTAACTTCCCTTTACGGCCAAACCTCAGAATTCCCTTCATTGGGGCCACCTTAAGAAATACGTGGTCCCCAACCTCGAATTCTAGGTCCCTTCGTCTCGTGTCAGCATAATTCTTTTGTCTGACTTGGGCGGTCTGCATTCGTGCCCTGATCTTTTGCATTGCCTCATTAGTGACTTGTACTAATTCTGGACCCAACAACTGGCGTTCACCAACCTCCTCCCAGAAAACGGGAGTTCTGCAACGTCTTCCGTAAAGAGCTTCAAATGGAGCCATTCCGATAGTCGACTGGTAACTGTTATTGTAAGCAAACTCCATCATATGCAAATGAGTGTCCCAACTGCCGGGGAAATCTAAAGTGCAAGCTCGCAACATATCCTCTAATATCTGATTTAATCGCTCAAATGCGCCCATCCGCTCGTGGATGAAAAGTCATCTTCAAGTTCAATCTGCGAACCCAACGCTCTCAGTAAACTTCTCCGTGTGGAGGTGAAACGTGGATCCTCGCTCGATATAATCTTGACCGGAATTCCATGCAAACGGACTATCTCTTCCGTGTAGCCGCGCCCACCTATCTGTAGAATAGGTGGGTTTCCCTGGTATGAAATGTGCTGACTTTGTTAACCTGTCTACTATGACCCAAATCACTGTGTAACCTCGTAAAGTTCTAGGCAATCCAACTATGAAATCCATAGAGATCTCCTCCCATTTCCACTGAGGTACATGTAATGGCTGCAGCAATCCTGCAGCCTCATGTCAGGTGCCTTCACCGCCGACAAGTCAAACACTTGGCGACAAACTCCGCCACGTCGCGCTTCATGTTGCACCACCAAAACGATTGTTTTGCATCTCGGTTCATCTTGGTATGCGCCAGGATGCATAGAAAATGGTGAGTTATGGGCTTCGTTCAAGATTTCAGCTCTCATCTTGTCATTGTCTGGCACACACAATCGCCCTCAAAACAACAATCCTCCATCCGTGGATAGGAAAACTCACAACTCACTGCCGTTATCGCAGTAGTTTTTCCATTAATCGAGGGTCCACCGCCGGGCCTCTATAATACGTTGCCTCAAGGTCGGTTGCACCGCTAATCGGGCTAATCGAGCCGTGGTCTTTCCTACTAGCACTTTGCAATTTCACTCGAGCAAACTCTCGCTGCAACTCTGCTGCTCGTCATGCATCACTCAGCAGTATGCACCGCTTCTTCTCACTGAGGGCATCGGCCACTACGTTAGCCTTACCGGGATGGTACTGTATGTCAATATCATAATCTTTCACCAATTCCAACCATCTGCGTTGCCTCATGTTCAATTCCTTCTGGGTGAACAGATACTTCAGACTTTTATGATCTGTAAAAATCAATTTTCTCGCCATACGTAGTAGTGTCTCGCATTTTTAATGCAAAACCACTCGCTAATTCCAGTCATGAGTTGGATAATTCCTCTCGTTGGTCTTCAATTGTCGGGATGCATAAGCTATTACTTTACCGTGGCTGCATCAATACACAACCCAACCCTTTCTTGGAAGCATCATCAGAAACCACAAAGCTCCTCGCTTCCTCGAATCTGTAAGAATCGGGGCCGACACTAATCTGCGCTTGAGTTCCCGGAAACTCGCCACAAGCATCATCCCAAACAAAAGAGTTTCCTTTACGCGCCAACCGAGTCATAGGCATAGCTATCTTGGCAAAATCTCGCACAAAGCGCCTATAGTATCCTCGCAAGACCCGTAAAACTACGTACCTCAGAATCGTGGTCGACGAGGCCACTGTGTGACGGCCTCCACTTTCACTGGATCAACAGAGACTCGGCTTCCGCACACCACATGCCCTAGAAAAGATACCCATGCGAGCCAAAATTCGCACTTGGAGAATTTTGCATACACTTATTCTCTCTCGGTGTGCGTAAGACTTTCCTCGTGTGCATTTCATGTTCTTCATCACATCCGAGTATATCAATATATCATCGATGAACACAATCACGAACGTATCAAGAAACTCCTTGAACAAACGGTTCATCAGTCCATGAAAGGCGGCGGGAGCATTGGTCAGTGCCAAACGGCATCACCGTGGAACTCGTAATGCCCATACCGTGATCTCAATGCCGCTTTAGGGATATCCCCTTCACGATCCTCAATCGATGGTAGCTCCGATCTCGACGATCGATTTTTGAGAACACCGTCGCTCCTTGCAAATCGATCGAACAAATCATCTATTCTGGGAGAGGATATTTATTCTTGATTGTAACTTTATTCAACTCCTCGTAGTCTATACACAGCGCATGGATCCGCTTTTCTTTTCACGAACAATACGGTGCTCCCGGTGTGAGACGCTTGGGCGTATAAACCCTTTGTCTAGCAAGTCCTGTGAATCGCATACCTTTAGTTCTTTCACTCTCTGCTGTGCCATTCTCAGACGGGGCCTTGGATATCGGGGTCGTCCCCCAATTCCAATCCAATGTTAAAATCTACCTCCTCGATCGGAGGTATTCCGGGAGATCCTCGGGAAGACGTCTCAGAAACTCATTCACAATCGCACCGATGTCACTGAGATCTCTGCGCACCTTGCATCTAGTATGCAAAGCTAAGACACCCCAAGCTCCCCGATGCAATAACTTTCGCCTTAAGGGCGTGAATACCTTAGGCCTACTTCCCGCTATAGTGCCTCTCAACTCAGAGCTGGTTGGTTAGGAGGAGTGAACACTACCTCCTTCCTCAAAATAATCCAATACAAGCATGGTTCTCACACGCTAACCATTACATGCCCAATATTACATCAAAATCAAACATATCTAGAACCACTAGGTTCATCAAGTAACTCATGGTCCATGCGATGGTCACCCTACCATCCTTGACTTTCATATTGGCTAACAAATTTATCCTCGCAGGAGTAGATACAGAGATAGGGCATATCAGAATCGTTTCTAGTTCTAATTCACTTGACTTACAAAGGATGCGAGAAATGAAAGAGTGCGTAGAACCGAATCAAATAGTACAAAGGCGAGGTGCCCAAGTAATGGAAGTGTACCAGAACCACCGAGTCCGAGCCATAGATGTCTCGATCGGTGCTTGCATAGGCTCTCCCCTCACTGTATGGTCGGCTTCTTCATAGCAGCCCACTACTCATAATCTGTGGTCAAGCTAGTCTTTGGCTTGATTCGGGCAGATATTAGCTCTGTGCCCTTCCTTTCCACACTTGAAACATGCTCCGACCGGGCCATACATTTACCCAGTCACGATTTACCACATTCTTGCACTCGTGGCTCTATCTCCGCCGCTATTCCCTCGATCCGTTGATCGGTGGTTTCGATCGGAACTTGTACGGAAATGCCCCTGGTCTATGCGGTACGCCGGGGCGCCGTGAGCTGGAATGGGGCTGGTCCCACTTCCTCTTATGGTTCGCTATGGCCGCCCAGAGCTAACTACCACTGTTGTGCGATCCGAGCTCGCACTCCAATCGGCCCGCCACTCTCACCGCGGAGGCGTAATCGGGAGGTGCTAAAGCTTGAATAAAGCCTCGAACATTCTCATCTAGCCCCATGATGAAGCGCTCGGTCTTCTTTGCTTCTCAGATCCACTAGCTCGGGGCAAAACGGGATAGACGGGTAAATTCCCTCTCATATATCTCCACTTTGCTCTCCTATTCGCACACACCAGAAGAATTCTCGCCGCTTCTCAGAACGAAATGCTGCAGCAGATAGAATTTCCGCTGAATGCTTCCTTGAATAGATTCCAAGTAATCGCTTTCCCAGCTGCAACAATGGTTCCTTGGGCGGACTCCCACCACAAATACGCGTCATCCTCAAAGCATGAAGGTTGCACAGACACCCTCTCGGTCCTCGTGGCGCTTCATCGGTCCGAAGATGGTCTCAATGGAGGACACCACAACTCCGCCACGGTGGGGTCACCGGAAGACCCATTGAAAGATCTCGGATCATACTTCACGAAGTCCTTCGTAACGAGACTCGTGGTTGCGTCGTTTACCCTCACGATTTGCTTGGGCCACCGGTGGCTACGTGTGGCTCGTCTTAGGCTTTGCATGGCCTCCACCATCATAGTCATAACATTGGCATTCCCCACAGTGCGCCACAGGGGGCAGCAATCGCAGTACATTCTCCCGACGTTCAAAGCGGGTCCCGGGGAGGTCTCGAACGGGTGGAGTAATCTCTTCCTGATCCAGGGGTAATTCCGGTTGGGCGTCAACATTTACCCTTGCCCTCCGGCCCCTACCACATCCCCTACCTCTCCCTCGGCCTCTAGGTGGCATTATGTCAAAACTACAATATAGAGAGTTTCTAGCTCAGTTTTCTTTACTTTCAAATCATAAGATAGAATCACCCCGTGGGGCTTTTAAGGTTATGTATGCATAAAACCGGATCATATCATAATCATTTACTTTCTTAATGAAATGTCGGAACGTACCTGGCGGTGACTGGAAGCGTTGTCAAACCATGGGAACTACTCTGTGCTTACTCTGTAAGCAAGTCTACAGAACCCTTAAACCTAGGGCTCTGATACCAACTGTAACGCCCCTACTTTTCTATGACCAAATCCCTAGGGACATTACTACACATGCATGCATTTATAGGCCGAGGAATAGAAGAAACTTAAAAGCCATTTCTCAATTGTAATAAATAGTTCCAGGGATCCCAAACAAAAACAAAACATTCAAATCATTTAAAAACATCACTTCAGCTTGGCCTATTAAAAACTGTAAGTAAGTTTAATTTCAAAGGAAAACACAAAGACAACAGTATTTCAAATCATGAATATGCGGAAATCAATGCTGGTTCCCATGGTCCTAATCACGCTTTCCGTCACACGCCCGCACGCCTTCCCCTTACCGAAAAAACATTTTTAAAAGAAAGGGTGAGTATTGCATAAACAATACCCGATGAAGTAACCTCGCGCTCTGAGGTTCGGATATGCACACACATACAATCATGATCTTTAAATTCATTCATACGCATATAGATGGGAATTAAAACTTTCTAAAGTTGCCAGGTCTTTAATCCATGGCTGTATATTTAAATGTCAGGCCTTTAATCCATGACTGTTCATATAATTGCCAGGTCTTTAATCCATGGCTACACATTCAATTGCCGTGTCTTTAATCCATGGTCAGATATATAATTGCCAGTCTTTAATCCATGGTCGTTCCTAAAATTGCCAGGTCTTTAATCCATGGCTACACATTCATTTGCCAGGTCTTTAATCCATGGCTATTCATTCAGTTGTGAGGCCGACTGGTCATCCTGAGTCATTTCAGCGATCTCAGGATAACCAATGTCCACACTATTCAATAATTCATTTCGTGACATACAAAATCATGCATAAGGTCCCATCAGTCACATAATCATGGTGTACTTATCATAAATATCATCATCAACATATCATTCATACTCTCTCATGGACAGGGTGATAAATCATACTTTTATAAATGAAAATGAAACATTCTCATACACCCTACTGTCCTATTTTCACATGAAATAATGGGAGCTTTATACTTAACATACGAGAATACTTTCACATAAAATAATAATTCCTTTTCACATAATTCATCTAAATATTGCACATAAAATATCACGTATTCTCAAATAATATCTGTGGATTTTCATGTGGAAAAATATGAGCTATTTCACATAAAATCATGAAAAATCATTTTTTTACTCCCATTTGAAAGTTCGGCACGAGGTCCCTTACCTCAAGCTTCGATTTTTATTCCAAAATGTAATCGAACTCCCTGCCTATTCTCCTTTTAGCGAAACCTGATTCACATCATAATTTCCGAAATTAAACTCCAAATATTCACCCTTAAACCCTAATCGTGCGAACCTCGAAATACTGCATTAAGACGTCGTGTCTCGCTTACCTCGAGCTCAAGGCGAACACCTACTAATTCTTAGTTCGTCTTGGCGATCAATCCCGCTCCAAATTCGCTTCCTACAAAAAAATATTCGAACCCAGAACCTAAGTTCTCAACCAAAACGCTTAAATAATCAACAGGGACACAAATAATTCTATAACGAACTCGATATCAAAGACGATCTCTCACCGAACGATCAAACCTCGCTTCTTTGTAAGGTCACGACGGCGGTGTGTAGGAGCGGATTCTCGGCCGCGCAGTGTGAACGGCACCGAGGTCGGCTGCGAGCGTGGCGGCGGTGGACGACTTCGACGGCGGCGTGATCCGAGCAGCACCACGGTTGGAGCTTCGACCAAGGCGACCTCGACACGAAAGCAGCAAAGCGGCGGCGCCGGCCTTGATGCGGAACCCCTTCGCTCGTGAACGGTCAGACGAGGATCAACTCTTCCGCGGCGGCGGTGTGAGTCGATCGTCGGTACCTCGCAAGAACTTCGTCTTTGTAGGGTTCGGCCGGCGATGAGCACGGAACCGGATCGTAGCTACCTCTCGCGGCGAGCACTCCGGCTGGGACTTCCTTCCTCGACGTCCGGTGCGGCTAGGAGAACGTATTGGAGTGGCTTCGTGGTTCGTCGGCGGCGGCGAAGAAGCAGGAACGCTCTTGAGTGGTTCGCCGGTGAAGGTCTCTGTGGTTGGATGGAGGCTCACGGCTAGGGCATAAATTGTGATGGAGAGAGCAACGGTAGGTCTTCTTCCCTCTAGGATTAGGGTTAGGGTAAGATGAAAATAGTGTGAGGGATAAAGTTAGGGTTTGGGAAAATGTTTAAGATGGAGAGGATGAGGAAGATTAGGGTTAGGGTTTGTACATGTTGGTGGTTTCACTTAAGGAGGCTTATATACCAACAATTTAGGTTAACTCAAATTGCTAAGGTAGCCCTCCATTACATGTTAATAACCAAAATGCTCTTGGACTTCCCTTTTCTCTCCATTTCATATCTCATCTCATCTTATAGGGAACCATTCATTTAAACTAAACAAAATTTAAGGTTTCACTCTCCCCGAGCTTGATTAAAACTCCAAAACGACTAAATACAGCGGCTAATAGAGTGTTAATTAAAGTAATTAATAGTACCTGAGATGGCGGTCGTCACACAAACCGGTAAAGAGTTTTATTCCGACTTGCTTAGAAGTCCACTCTTCACTAGTCTCTCAATCCTATTGAGATTTATGTGGCCTAACCTTAGATGCCAAAGATGGGCACTTTCTTTTGGAGAAACTTTCAATCTCTTAGTTCGCGTTTCTGCTGTTTTAAACATTTCGGTATTCAAAACACTTTTGACCAAATTAGAGTTCAAAACATACAAATTACCCTAAAGTGAAGCAAAACATAACAGATTTCCATTTCGAGAAATAAACGCTTTATTACTTTGGAATGAAACGGAAATATCTTGTTCTAATAGGCAGGATATAGAAACTAGGTTTCTAGTATAAACCCTGGAACTATGTACATATTATCCAATAATAAATACTTCCCGCCAAAGAACAGTTTCACCATGCCAATTGCTGCAGCTGAGACAACTTCTCCGGATCCAACCCTAAGTGTTATCTCACCCTCTTGCAGCCGCTGCCAGGAAATTAATCCTTGAAAAGAAGAGCAAACATGGTTAGTGGCGCCTGAATCCAGTATCCAGGCAGAGTCCTTACTCTCCACTAAACAAGTTTCTCTGACAAGTAAATCACATTTACCTGTCTTCTTCTTTTCGTCAAGGAACTTGGGACAATTCCTTCTCAAGTGATCGTCCCCGTTGCAGTAGAAACACTTTCTTGCAACTTCCTTGATATCTTTGCCCTTTAGGGCGGCAACGCAACCAACCCTAACCTCCTTCAACTTCTCCTACTTCCCTTTCGGGCCTGAAGAGTTTACAAACTTTGTCCCAGAGGTCAAACCCCTGTGAAAAGGTCTAAAGGCAACACTTGTCTCAGCTTCCTGTCCCCTGATTTGCACCAAGGACTGGAAGGTTTGTAGATCGTTGAATATGACTGTTGGACCGGGCATCTGAGGCCTCAGTGAGCGCGAACTCTAAGTCATCATTTACCAAAATCGTGTCTATATTATTTTTTCACGAAATATTATTGTCGACTAACTTATCGGAAGCTAAAGGAGCGTTAAAAGCGTTTGACATTTTGTTGCTGAAAAATGAAAAACTTTGTATTAGTCTCTCAAAGACTTTTGAAAATCCAAACAGGTTTTAGCAAATTTTTATCCTATGATCCCTAGGTCATTAAAAAAATGTAATGATACCCCAAAGGTTTAGAATGACTGCCACCGTAGGGTAGAAAAACCCACTCCTCCTCTGAGACGAGACTTTCTCGACCAGACCCTAATACCAGAATAACTCTTATTCCATTAGGCATCTAGTTACCATTTTTCGGTCTGAATCCATTAACTCTTAATGAATCCTGTCAGTGTCACCCTCAATCTTTAAATTTCCAAGTATCCGTCCAAACAATAGCCGCCGTAGGGAGGACTACGAAGGAAAACCAACAAGGAAATAGTATCCCTTTTGAGAATTCACGGTGTTCTGACTCCCATGATCAAGGCCCTCCGTAGGGATTGTCTGGTCAGGCCAAACTAGCAGGCGAATCATAGGCGTGTCACGGTGTGAATGAAAAGAAGAGACCGTGGGTCCCGTTTTCACCAATCCCGCTCCCACTCACTATAAGTACTCTCTCCATTAGCGTTGAATATTGACCCATACAAATGCCACCCGTAGGGGGACGCTCCCATTTGCGCCACGAGGCCGAGTATGGATCTCACAGTACAAACTTAACGGAGATTTGTGGATGAAAAATTAAATGTATCTCATACACTTTATTTCATTCCACTCAACACTTTAAATTAAACGGGATTGACCTAGATAAACCGACTAAAATTTACCTAAGTCTACCAATATAACTCTTATATCAGATTAGCCTAAGTTTATAATCACATTATTAACTTAGGTCTATGTGAGTAAATTAAGTAACTCTTAATTAACAACACTCACGAGAATATAACCTATGAATCTCCGGACCAAATTCACTCCCAGCTCGGTTCCCAGGTAGGGGTGTTCTGCAAAGCGTCAATTTAAATACCCCAGCCTTAGACAGAACCTTTCTTAGACAGAGTTACTTATCAGTCTCCATTCAAAGGTCATATTTGATTTCCTAATTCTAATTTTATTAGAACTAGAAAACCTAAGTCTAATTATTCAAGTTCTAAACAGTTTAAAACTAATAATTAACTTAGGTTACACACATTTCTATGTTATAGTGCTTGATCATCCATCACATGAATAATAAACCATAACATACATTCATCACATGAATTAAATGTATGAGCATGCTTTTAATCTAAGAAATATAACACTCATATTAAATAAATTAAAACATGCAAACTTTATATTATAACTCTTATAACATAAACCTATCATGCATACTATATATTATAACACTTATAATATAAATATGATGCATGAAATGTTTAACCTAAGGTGGGATTTTAAATCTATATGACATACATTATGCACATAGAAAAATATTTCATACATCTCATGCATAAAATAAATAAATAGAAAAAATTGGACCGATTTTTGGCACCCTAGGGAAATAAAATTAAATTAATTAACATTAATATAACATTTATATTAATATTAATTAATTAAAATAATTAAAATACATTTATAAAAATAATTTACAAAAGAAAATAATTAAAAATAAAATTAAAAAACGACAGCACGTCCACCAAGTCTCGAACTGCTGCCCCTTTGTCCCACGTTGCCACTTTTTCGTGAACCGCACGCTGGAACTGCCTACTATGCAGCAGCGTTCAGCGTTTAACCTGTGTTCTCAACGCCCACAACGTTACAACGTCGCGCCTGGTGTCGCAACGTTATGTCTGCAGTGCACCTTGATCAACATGGACAACGTTGAGACGCCGATGAACAACGTCTCAACGCCGTCGACAGAACAACAAACACCTTTGCTGTTCTTCGTTATTTTTCACCCGTTTTCGCTCTGATTTCTTCAAAGCATCTCATGCCACGAACGACACGGACTTACAGACTTTATTTACATTAAAAAATGCCAAAAACACCGGCCTTTACATTGATCTCATCAACTTTAATGCAAATCTAAACTAAGTGCCAAAAATCGAAAACATCCAAAATTGCAAACCATTAACATTCATCTCATGAAAATTAATGCTACCCACCTAATTTTAATATATCACAGATTACACAATGAAGAGCAACGATTGGGTCTGATACCAATTGAAGGGATTTAGAATTACCGCAGTGGAAGACGTTGTGAAACGTCGTTGTTTCGTTGTGTAACATATCTTAAAATGAACCTATCTCATAGATTCCTAGGCTAAACATGCATATGGAGAAGAAAAATAGAGAAAACAGTAAGGTAACATATTACTTACTTGTTGAAGAACTCTTCTTTAACGCTTTCCTCCTCCGGTCACGATCTCTCCAGAACCAACGATCTCCTCGATCTCGATCCTCGAACGGAACAACAAGACACCTCCAAAGGGTCTTCTCGGTTGTTCTCGGGAGGTTGAGAGAGAGTAGGTGAGACTCTCTTTGGTTTTGAGTGAGGAGAGAATGAGAGAACTAAGAGAGAGTTGAGAGATAAGTGATTGCTCTCTTTGGATCAAAATCCACAAAAATGGCAATTGGCTTACCAAAGGCTTCATGCAAAGCCTTTAAATAATGGTGAGATGTGGAGTTCATATCTCCACTAAATCACCATTTTACCACCACTATATGATATGCAAATCATATTTGCATATCACATAATATAAGGTATCTCATACCTTATTATACAAATCTTATTTGCATAATTGTGGAATTTTAAATTGAATCACATTCAATTTAATTTCTCTCAATTCAATTTCTCCAATTAGCACTTATTAATCATTTAGGCTATACTATAGTTTATTATGAATCTCATTCACATCAAACTATATATTATGTCATCTATATCACATATAAATGACATGAATACCCAAATAATAAATTTGAACACTTCAAATTCACACCAAACTGTAAACCCTCAATTTGTCCAATTTGAGCCAACCGAGGGACCTAATGGACCTACAGATGACGAGCTCCAATGATCCGAGACTAACTTGTCAAACTCTTTGACCCGGTTATTCAACATTCATTAGCTACGGTAACACGCCACTAAAGCCCGTAGCTGCACTCTCATCGTTGTAGGACAAGTTGTGTCCATCGATATAACCAATACCCGTGAGTCGACCCTTCACAGGTTGTTCGTAGACACTGTTGGGTCAAATTACCATTTTACCCCTATGTCTACCTCCTTCTCCTTAAGTCCCACTGCTCCTCTAACGAACAACTACGTTGCATGGTCCAACCATAAACAACAATCCTCTCGGGCCAGTGAGAGGGTGGGGCCCCATTGTTCAAGCCCTGGAGACAGCACTTAAGGGAACAACCCCTCTAGTTTCCCTAAATGGGAAACGAGTGAATTCCGTCTCGCATAGTCAAGTTCCCAACTCCCCACGTGGTCTTATCCCTGAGAAGATAGGCATATTGGCCGAGCAACAAAGGCCACCCACCCGCATATTAGTCAAAGGACGGACCATGATGCGAGTCCGTAACACGCTCAGGATTAAGGCCAAGTCACTAATGGTCATCTACGAATTTCTTAGCTCTATACTGTTAACGACGTTACATAGTAAGTCTAATAATTCACGGTCCGGTCTTGTATAATCTCATTGCACAGGATGCCCCCACTCGCATGTCAACCACATGAACGAGTTGGATCACCTCGTTTGTATCTAATACAAAGTGAGACGCATCCACAACGTATCCAGGATTAGGTCTCCAACCCTATCCGTATACTGTAGACCGTTCGGGTCATTAACTCGAACGTGATCCTCCCTATGTGTCCACTACACACCATTCAAGTTCTAGTTCTCTCATAATACAATGACCCTGGAGCTTAGTTTATTGGATTAAGTTTATGAAATATGCGAGACACAAAGATCAAATAAATAACTCTTATTTATTTATAATTTAGAATATTACAAACTACACGAGATGAGGACATACATCCCAACATATGCATGATAGGATTATATTATAAGAGTTATAATATAAGGTTTGCATGTTTTAATTTATTTAATATAAGTGTTATATTTCATAGATTAAAAGCATGCACATGCATCTAATTCATGAGATAATGTATGTTATAGTTTATTATTCATGTGATGAATGATCAAGCACTATAACATAGAAATGCATGTAACCTAAGTTAATTATTAGTTTTAAATTGTTTAGAATGAATAATTATACTTAGGTTTTCTAGTTCTAATAAGATTAGAATTTGGAAATCAATATGACTTACGAATGGTGACTAATTAGTAACTCTGTCTAAGGAAGGTTCTGTCTAAGGCTGGGGTATTTAAGCTGACGCTTTGCGGAACACCCCTACCTAGGAACCGACCTGGGAGTGAGTTTGGTCTGGAGATTCATAGGTTATATTATCGTGAGTGCCGTTAATTAAGAGTTAATTAATTTACTCACATAGACCTAAGTTAATAATTTGATTATAGACTTAGGCTAATCAAATATAAGAGTTATATTGGTAGACTTAGGTAAATTTTAGCTGGTTTATCTAGGTCAATCCCGTTTAATTTAAAGTGCTGAGTGGGAGGAAAAAAAGTGTATGAGATACATTTAATTTTTCATCCATAAATCTCCGTTAAGTTCACACCGTGAGATGCATACTCGGCCTCGTGGCGCAAATGGGAGTGTTCCCCTACGGGTGGTATTTGTATGAGTCAATATTCAACGTGAATGGAGAGAGTACTTATAGTGAGTGGGAGCGGGACCTGTGAAAACGAGACCCACAGTCTTCTTTCGATTCACACCGTGAGACGCCTATGATCTGCCTGCTAGCTTGGTCTGGACCAGACAATCCCTATGGAGGGCCATGATCATGTGAGTCATAACACCGTGAATTCCTTAGAGGGATACAATTTCCTTGTTGGTTTTCCTTCGTAGTCCTCCCTACGACGGTATTGTTTGGACGGATACTTGGAAATTTAAAGATAGAGGGTGACACTCACAAGAGTCATTAAGAGTTAATGGATTCAAACCGAAAAAATGGTAACTGGATGCGTAATGGAATAAGAGTTATTCTGGTATTAGGGTCTGGTCGAGAAAGTCTCGTCCTAGAGGAGGAGTGGCTTTGTCTACCCTACGGTGGCGGTCATTCTAAACCTTTGGGGTATCATTACAATTTTTAATGACCTAGGGATCATAGGATAAAAATTTTCTAAAACCTGATTGGATTTTCAAAGTTTTTACGAGACTAATACAAAGTTTTTCATTTTTCAGCAACAAAATGTCAAACGCTTTTAATGCTCATTTAGCTTCCGATAAGTTAGTCGACGGTAATTTTCAAACGTGAAAAAATAATATAGACACGATTTTGGTAAATGACGACCTAGAGTTCGCGCTCACTGAGGAGGGTCCTCAGGTGCCCGGTCGAACAGTCCTATTCAATGAACTACAAACCTTCCAGTCTTTGGTGCAAATCAAAGGACAGGAAGCTGAGGCAAGTGTTGCCTTTATATCTTTTCACAGGGGTTTGACCTCTGGGATAAAGTTTGTAGACTCTTCAGGCCCAAAAGAGAAGAAGGAGAAGTTAAAGGAGGTTAAGGTTGACCGAGTTGCCGCCCTAAAGGGCAAAGAGATCAAGGAAGTTGGAAGAAAGTGTTGCTACTGCAACAGGAACGATCACCTGAAAAGGAGTTGTCCCAAGTTCCTTGATGAAAAGAAAATGACAGGTAAATGTGATTTACTTTGTACAGAAACTTGCTTAATGGAGAGTAATGACTCAATCTGGATACTGGATTCAAGCGCCACTAACCATGTTTGCTCTTCTTTTCAGGGAATAAGTTCCTCGCAGCGATTGCAAGAGGGTGAGATAACACTCAGGGTTGGATCCGGAGAAGTTGTCTCAGTTGCAGTAATTGGCACGATGAAGCTGTTCTTTGGCGGGAAATACTTATTATTGGATAATATGTACATAGTTTCCAGGGTTTACGAGAAACCTAGTTTCTATATCCTACCTATTAGAACAAAATATTTCCGTTTCTTTCAAGAGTAATAAAGCGTTTATTTCTCGAAATGGAAATTTGATTTGTTCTGCTTCGCTTGAGAGTAATTTGTATGTTTTGAAGCCTAATTCGGTCAAAAGTGTTTTGAATACCGAATTGTTTAAAACAGCAAAAACGCAAACTAAGAGATTAAAAGTTTCTCCAAAAGATAGTGCCCATCTTTGGCATCTAAGGTTAGGCCACATAAATCTCAATAGGATTGAGAGACTAGTGGAGCGGACTTCTAAGCGAGTTGGAAGAAAACTCTTTACCGGTTTGTGAGTCATGCCTTGAAGGCAAAATGACCAAAAGTCATTTTAGTGGAAAAGGATATAGAGCCAAAGAGCCTCTTGAGCTTATACATTCGGACCTCTGTGGTCCGATGAATGTTAAAGCACGAGGAAGTTACGAATACTTTGTATCTTTCATAGATGACTATTCGAGGTATGGGTACATTTACCTAATGCATATGAAGTCTGAAACTCTTGAAAAGTTCAAGGAGTTCAAGACTGAGGTTGAGAACCTGTTAGGTAAAACGATTAAAACACTTCGGTCGGATCGAGGTGGAGAGTACATGGACACGGAATTCCAGGACTATATGATCGAACATGGAATTACGTCCTAACTCTCAGCACTTTGTATGTCACAGCAGAATGGTGTATCAGAGAGGAGAAACAGAACTCTGTTGGACATGGTTCGATCGATGATGAGTTATGCTCGTCTCCCTGATTCTTTTTGGGTTACGCTGTGGAGACTGCGGTATACATTTTGAACACAATTCCGTCGACAAGTATTTGTGAAACACCTTTCGAACTCTGGCATGGTCGTAAAACCAGTTTACGTCATTTCAGAATTTGGGGATGCCCGACCCATGTGTTGGTGTCAAACCCGAAAAAGTTAGAACCCCGTTCAAAGTTGTGCCTCTTTGTAGGTTACCCAAAAGAGACTAGGGGTGGTATGTTTTAGGATCCTAAGGATAATAGGATGCTTGTGTCGACAAACACCACTTTCCTTGAGGAGGACCACATCAGGGATCACTTACCAAGGAGTAAGATCGTGTTAAATGAAATGGGCAGTTCATCAACAAGAGTTACTGATGGGGCTAGTACGTCAACAAGTGTTGTTGATCCTAGTTCGTCTAGTCAAGTCCGTTCCCAAGAGTTGGGAATGCCTCGACATATTGGGAGGGCTGTGAGACAGCCTGAACGTTACATGGGTTTAGCTGAAACCCAAGTCATCACCCCTGATGATGACTGCGAGGATCCATTGACCTATGATCAGGCAATGGCAGATGTTGACAAAGACGAATGGATTAAAACTATGGACCAGGAAATGGAGTCGATGTACTTCAATTCCGTCTGGGAGCTTGTGGATCAACACGATGGGGTAAAACCTATAGGTTGTAAATGGATCTACAAGCATAAACGTGGCGTAGATGGGAATGTGCAGACCTTCAAAGCTAGACTAGTGGCAAAGGGTTTTGCCCAGGTTGAAAGGGTTGACTATGAGGAAACCTTTTCTCCTGTTGCCATGGTAAAGTCTATAAGAATTCTTCTGGCCATTGCCGCAATTATGACTATAGGTATGGCAGATGGATGTCATGATGGAGATCGGATCCCCTTGAGCAGCGGAAACGTGTTTTGGAATCATAATTGCAAGTTTATTTTAGTTGAAAACAAAAAACAATACATTAGGAAAAACACAGAGATAAGCATACATTTCTAATCTAATTAGACATGGATATAATCATGCAAACATATGCTGTTTAGTTATTAAACTAAAAAGACATAGATGGTTACCTTTGTAGATTAGAATTCAGCAACTCCTTGCAAATCGTACAACAACTTAGTAATGTAGAGAAACTCCTCTGTTCTTTCTTAACCACAGGGACACAACTAGTAGTGTAAACCTCCTATCCTCTGAGTTCTATTTAGATCTATTCCTTTGGTGGGAAGGAATCCAACAATTGAAGAGAAAATGAGGGAAATTTTAGAGAGAATTTTCTTTTGGCAATTTTAACCAAAAAAACACTGAATGAATTGATCGATCCTCCCAACTTCTGTCCAACGAGAAGTTGAAATGGAGAGTAGAGCTTCCCCACTCCCTATCGATAGAGAGTGGGGTGGGAAGAGGGGAACATGTCCTCCTGACACGTTCTCAACAATTAATTAATTATTAAAATAATTAAATCAAATTTAATTAATTAATTAAATATCATATATTTAATTAATAATTAAGATCAAATCATATTTAATCTTTTTCTCCTCAAACCTATAGTTTTAATGCACATCTTAGGCACATTAAATTATAACCTATAGTTTTCAAATATGAATCACATTCACATTTGAATTAATATTTGAACTCTTTCAAATATTTAATTCTCTCATATAATTTAATATGAATCATATTCACATTAAATTTATAATATATAGTTCCAAAACTATATATTATATCGTATCTATATACATTAAAATTATTCCCTAATGAATTTGAACATTTCAAATTCGAACGATCTAAGAACCCTTTACGAGCTAGAAGGTGGACCTAATGGACCTATAGATCAGAAGCTCCAACGATACGAGATTACTAGGTTAATCTCATTAACCTCCTAATCAACATTCGTTAACTGCGGGAACACTCCACTAAAGTCCCGCAGCTGCACTTCTCACTGTAGATATATTTTTGTGTCCACGAATATTGACCAATAACAACAAGTCAATCCTTCACGAATGTTCGTAACACCAGCTGAAACAAATTACCGTTTTACCCCTGGATTACATCTTGTACCTTAAGTACCAGTGCTCCTCTAATGAACAATTTGTTGTGGTCCTACCAACAAACAGAAGTCCCTCTCGAGCCAATGAGAGGGTCGGACCCTTTGTTCAAGTCCCAGAGACACCACTTAAGGGAACATTCATCTACTTACCCTAATAAGCGGGAAGTAGTGAATTCCATCTAGCTAGGCGAAGTCCCTAGTTGCTCACTCGGTCTTTTCCCCAAGAAGGTAGGAATATTGAGTCAGCGAATCTGGCCACTATCACCCATACTAGTCAAAGGACAATCTCTCGCAAATAAGAGTTCGTAACCCGCTTAGGATTGAGATCAAGTTGCCTATGTTATCCTAGTGAAATAGAAACCTAACTAGTCAACGGAGTTACATCTAGTGGTTACTATTTCGTGGTCCGGTCTTATGTAATCTCATTACATAGGATATCCTCACTCACATGTCATCTACACGAACACGTTAGGATCATAGTGTTTATATCATATACAAAGTGGGCGACATCCATAGTGTTACTAGGGAAGGTATCTAAACCTTATCCCTTTACTATAGACCCTTTAGGCTGTATCTCGAACCGAGATCCTTTATATGTACACTACATTCAGTTCAAGATACATTTTACAACCTTGGATGTTTAGTTTATTGGATTTAGGGTTAAAACAATGACAATATAGAACAATAACTCTTTATTGAAATAATTACACTTTATTACAATAATTAGAACAAAATTACAAACTACGAGTTTTAGGGGACAAATCCCAACAAACTCTCACTTGAACTAAAACTCTAGTGGGGTACATTACAATCTAAAACAGTGGTTACAGAGATACAAATACATTAAACTAGGGCATCTATATACCGTATTACATATCTCCCACTTGCCCTAGATTAGCCTATGTACATATCTCGTAGACCTAGACTTTCTAGATGACCCTCGAACACTTTAGCCGTGAGAGTCTTTGTAAACGGATCAGCAATGTTGTGCTCCGAAGCGATCTTCGTGACTGTCACTTCTCCTCGTTGCACTATTTCTCGTATCAGGTGATAATTCCTCTCGATGTGCTTGCCTCGCTTATGGCTGCGTGGTTCATTCGAATTGGCTACCGCACCACTGTTGTCACAGTATAAGGTGATGAGAAATCGCATATTTGGAACAACTTCCAAATCAGTAAGGAATTTCCTTAGCCAAACAACCTCTTTAGCTGCTTCACAAGCAACAACATACTCAGCCTCCATTGTGGAGTCAGTGATGCATCCCTGCTTGATGCTTCGCCATACTATAGCTCCCCCGTTAAGGGTGAAAACTGATCCCGATGTAGATTTCCTAGAATCCTTATCGGTCTAAAAATCAGAATCAATGTATCCAGTAAGGATCAAATCCTTAGTCCCATACACAATCGTATAGTCCTTTGTTCTCCTGAGATACTTGAGGATATTTTTAATTGTGGTCCAGTGGTCTAACCCTGGATTGGATTGGTACCTACTGACTATTCCCACTGCATAGCAAATGTCTGACCTCGTTCATAGCATAACATAAATTAAGCTACCTACTGCAGAGGCATAGGGAATACGTCTCATATCCTCAACCTCTTGAGGTGTCTTAGGACACTGTTCCTTAGACAGATGAACTCCATGCCTAAGGGTAATAAGCCACTCTTGGAATTCTGCATCGAATATCGGGACAACATTTTGTTGATATAAGATGCTTGAGACAGAGCTAGCGTTCGATTCTTGCGATTCCTGAAAATCTGAATCCCAAGAACATATTGCGCCTCTCTCAAATCTTTCATTTGAAATTGAGTTGCCAACCAATGTTTTATGTCAGTAAGGTATCCTACATCATTCCCAATGTAGATATCATCCACATAAAGCACTAAGAAAGCTACTTTGTTGTTGATGATCCTCTTGTAAACAGAAGGCTCATCAACGTTTTGGTCAAAGCCACAAGACTTGATCGCAGTATCAAATCTTATATTCCAAGATCTGGATGCTTGTTTCAACTCATAAATGGATCGATTGAGCTTGCAAACTTTTTGCTCCTGACCTTGGGTTATGAACCCTTCGGGCTGAGACATATAGATGCTATCGTCAAGATTACCATTCAAAATAGCAGTCTTGACGTCCATTTGCCAAATTTCATAATCATAAAATGCGGCTATGGAGAAGAGTATCCTAATAGATTTAAGCATAACAACAGGGCAAAAAGTTTCCTCATAGTCAACTTCTTCCCTTTGGGTAAAACCCTTTACTACAAGTCTAGCCTTAAAGGTCTGTACCTTTCCAGCTACATCTCTCTTTCTTTTATAGATCCATTTACACCCTATGGGTCTCACCCCTTTAGGTTGGTCTACAAGTTTTCATACTGAATTGAAGTACATTGACTCACTTTCAAGGTCCATGGCTTTGATCCATTGGTCCTTGTCTACATCATTCATTGCCAGTCTATAAGACAACGGATCTTCTACGCGCCATCAGGTATGTGTTGGAGTTTATGCCCTAAAACTCGTAGTTTGTAATTATGTTCTAATTAATGTAATAAAGTGTTATTATTTCAATAAAGAGTTATTATTCGTTATCTACGACTTTGCCTTTGTTTAAACCCTAAATCCAATAAACTAAACATCCAAGGTTGTTAAATGTATCTTTAACTGAATGTAGTGTACATACAAAGGATCTCGATTCGAGAAACAACCTAAAGGGTCTATAGTTAGGGGATAAGGTTTCGGTACCTTACACCCTGGTAAAACTATGGATGTGGCCCACTTTGTATATGATACAAACACAGTGAACCTAACGTGTTCGTGTAGATGACATGTGAGTGGGGATATCGTATGTAATGAGATTACATAAGACCGGACCACGAAATAGTAACCTCTAGCTGTAACTCCGTTGACTAGTTAGGTTTCTATTTCACTAGGATGACCTAGGCAACTTGATCTCAATCTCGAAAGGTTACTACGAACTCCTGTTCATGAGGGATTGTCCTTTGACTAGTATGGGTGAGAGTGGCCAGATTCGCCGAATCAATATGCCTACCTTCTTGGGGACAAGACCGAGTGGGTGGCTGGGAACTTAACTTAGCAAGATGGAATTCACTCCTTCCCACCTACTAGGGTAAGGAGAGGAATGTTCCCTTAAGTGGTGTCTCCGGGACTTGAACAAAGGGTTCGGGACTCTGTTTGTTGGTAGGACCACAAATAAATTGTTCATTAGAGGAACACTGGTACTTAATGTATAAGATGTAACCCAGGGGTAAAACGGTATTTTGACCCAGCTGGTGTTACGAACATTCGTGAAGGAGTGACTTGCTGTTATTGGTCAATATCCATGGACATAGAAATATATCTGCAGTGAGAAGAGTGCAGCTACGAGACTTTAGTGAAGTGTTCCCGCAGTTAACGAATGTTGTTTAGGAGGTTAATGAGATTAACCGAGTAATCTCGTATCGTTGGATCTTCTGATCTGTAGGTCCATTAGGTGCACCTTCTAGCTCGTAAAGGGTTCTTAGATCATTTGAATTTGAAATGTTCAAATTCATAAGGGAATAAATTTAAAGTATATTGATACGATATAATATATAGTTTTGGAACTATATATTATAAATTTAATGTGAATATGATTCATATTAAATTTTATGATAGAATTAAATATTTGAAAGTGTTCAAATGTTAAGTTCAAATGTGAATGTGATTCATATTTGAAAACTATAGGTTAAAATTTAATGTGCATAAGATGTGCATTAAAACTATAGGATAGATGGATAATTGATTAAATGTGATTTAATCTAAATTAAATATATGATATTTAATTTATTTTATTTAAATATGATTTAAATTAATAATTAAATATGATTTAATTATTATTTTATTAAATTAAAATTAGAATGAGAGAACGTGTCGTCCAGACACGATCCCACTATCCCTCTCCTTCTCCCTATCGATAGCTTAACATGGAGAAGGGGGAGAGTTGATCAGTTGATCGATCTGTGACTTTGAGAATAGTTCTCACTGCAAGAATCCTCTCTCTCTCACTCACTGAATTTCCAATCTACCAAATTGTTGGAGGTTTTCCACCAAAACCTAGATCTAAGGAGAAACTCAGAGAATAGAAGGTTCTCCAAGTGGTTGTGTTCCTGCTGGAAAATACAGAGGAGTTCCTGGGTTGCTGTACTATTGAATTCTCTAGGAGCAAGGAGTTGTTGTTCGAGGAAAAACTACAAAGAAAATACCTTTTCTCCCTTTTTAGTTTAATAGTTAAACAAAGAATGTTTGCATGTATATGTCCATGCCTAATTAGATTAGGATTTACATATTTGTTCTGTTTTTGTCAATGGACTGGTTTTTGCATTACTAACCAAAACAATCAAGCAATTAAGATTCCAAACTCGTTTTCGCTGCTCAAGGAGATCCGATCTCCATAAATTGGTATCAGAGAAATGCTTGTTTTGTTTTGTTTGAAGCAAAATTGCATTGATTTGGTGGGAAATTCATTTTGGTTTGCTGTAAAACTGTTTGGGAGTATTTGGCCATAGTTTACTCTTTTGATTTGATTAATTTAAGTGTAAAGGCCCCTGTGTTTTGTGCAACTAAGTGCTTTATCGAGTCTGTATTCGAGTTAAGAGTCGTTCGGGACCAGTTTCATGCAATTCGGTTGAGAATCGAAGGAGAATTTGATGATTGTTGCTGTTGTGTTCGAAGAGGAAAGCTATTGTCGAAGCAGCAGCGTTTCAACGCTGAGGAACGACGTCACAACGCCAAGCATCCCTATCAACGCGGAGCTCGAGTCACGTGGCGTTGCAACGCTCCCCCTCGGCGTTACCGCGCCACCCCGAGCAGCAGTGCGCGCTGGGCCGGCGCGGCGCGTTACGCGCTTCGCATCAGCGTTGCAACGCCGTGATGGCCTTCCACCAGCTGCAGATCGATTCAGGTGGTTCAGTTGTTTTTGGTCCAGTTCGAGCGGTTCAAGCCCGGTTTAAGGAATTTTGGACTGGTTTATTTATAAAATTAGAGTAATTTTATTAATTTGCACTTTAGGGGCCAATTTATTCCGGTTTTACAGCTGTATTTCTTTATGAATGTCATTTAGATTTTTTCCCACCTTAGGATAAGGATGATCATGCATTTTATTTGTATAATTGTTATATGAATATGGTTTAAATGCATGATTAATTTATTTTTCATGAGTAATGAATTATAATTGTTATAATTAGATTATATGACAAATAATTGCATGGAGCATGTAATTACTTAGTTTAAAATAAATGTTATTTTATTTTAAGTAATTTAATTATTCAATTAGTTGAATATTTTTTTTATAATTCCAAAATTGGTTTTATAATATAGTTTCCTTATCATAGGTTAATTATTAAATTTATAAAAGTTATAAATTAAAGGGGTTTTAGAAACCATAACCTATAATAAGAAATGCATGCAAACATAGAAACTTGGGTAAAATTAAATTAGTTTTAAATTGTTTAAAATTAATTTAGACCTAATTTTTAATTTCTAATAGGATTAGAAATTAGTCTTACATAGTATTTTAAATAGTTTAAAATATAGTAGGACATTAGGACTTTGGTTATAAGGAAACTCTACTGGTTAAGTTCTGTCTCAGGTTGGGGGTTCTTAAGCTGACGGTTAACAGAACACCTCCTATCTGGGAACTGATCCAGAGCTTGAGTTGAATTAACCTCAGTTCTATTTTATATCTAGGTAATTAAAATGTTTATTCACCTAAACATAAGGTTAAAAGACCTAGTTATTATAGTTATAATAGGCATAGACTTAGATAGATTCTTTTAGCCAGAATCCGACTAAGTTAAACCCATACCCTAATCTTAGGAGCTTCAGTGGGAGAAAACGAGATGTTTGCATCAAGTTTACTCTCACGTCCTCAAGAGTTCCATGCTCGGTTACGTGGCGTCAATAGGGCGTCCCCCTACTGTATGTCTTTGCATGGTTCAATACCAAAGTGAATGAGGGAAGTATCCAGAGTAAATGGGAGCAGGACGCGTGTCAACATATCCTACAGTCTCCTCTATTCGCACCGTGAGATTTCTATAGTACGCCTGCTAGGTTGTCCTAGAACAACCAAACCTTACGGAGGGCCTGACTATAGGGATCGGAACACCGCGAACACCAGAAATGGATAGGGTCTCTTAGGTAATTTGCCAATAGTTATCTTTCTTAATAGTAGCCTGTTGGCTCGGACCTATTGGATCTGAAAATGGTAGGGTCACATTTACGGGATGAGTTAAGCTAGTTAACAAGTCATTGACCAAACAAACGGTAGCTAAGGACCATTGGAACATGAGATGTTCTGGTAGTGAGAATTGGCTGAGAAAGTCTCAATTCAGGGGAGGAATGTCTAACCACCCGACGGAGGATTTTTTTCTAAACCCTCGAAATATCGTTGCAAAATTAAAAAATTAATTTAAACATTGGGTTTAGTTTAAACGCTAGGGTTCTTTAATAATTTTGCTAAATCTGATTGGTTTTATAATGGGTTAAAAAGGCTTAACTAATTAGAACTATTTTGGATTTTCAGCATGTCGTCCTCGATAATAGCCTTACTAAAAAGCGATCGTTTAACTGGTAAAAATTTTACTACGTGAAAGTCCAACTTGAATACGATTCTTGTTGTTGACGACCTACGGTTTGTACTGACTGAGGAATGTCCTCAGGTCCTTGCTCGAAACGCTTCTCAATCAGTTAAGGAGGCGTACGACCGCTGGATCAAGGCCAATGACAAGGCCAAGGTCTACATTTTGGCTAGTGTTTCTGAAGTTCTAGCCAAAAAGCACGAGGGCATGGTCTCAGCTCGTGAGATCACGAGTTCGTTGCAGGATATGTTTGGAAAACCGTCTGGACAGTTTCGACACGAATTCCTCAAATAGGTTTATAACTCTCGTATGAAGGTGGGGTCATCGGTGAGAGAACACGTTCTCGATCTGATGGTCCACTTCAACGTTGTTGAGATGAACGGAGCGGTCATTGACGAGCAAAGTCAGGTCTTGTTCATCTTGGAATTTCTTCCGAAGAGTTTCCTACAATTCCGTAGCAATGCGGTGATGAACAAGATAGAGTATAACCTAACTACTCTCCTTAATGAACTACAAACTTTCCAGTCTCTTATGAAGAATAAAGGACAGGCTGATGGAGAGGCAAACCTGTTTGCCCATTCCAGAAGGTTCCAGAAGGGTGATGGAATCTGATCTTCTTGAGCAGCGGAAACGTGGTTTGGGATCGTAAATTTCTTGATTGTTTAGGTGGAATAAAAAACCGATACATTGACAAAAATACAGAACAAACGTGCTTTTAATCTAATTAAAACATGGAGATATACATGCAAACATACCTAAATTTAACTATTAAATTAAGAAGAGAAAGGAATTATTACCTTTGTAGATTCGTAGGAACACTTATCTCCAATGTTTATTCCAGTAACTCAACAACGCAGGAACTTCCAAAAGTTCTCTGTTTTTCACCAACAGGAACACAACCAATAAAGTAAAACCTCTATCCTCTGAATGCTTAGATCCTCCTTGGTGGGAAGGATTCCAACTTTTGGAAGAAGAAGGGAATGAGAGAGTGAGAGAGAATTTTCACAGCAATTCTACAATTGCAAAACAACAAGAATCGATCTTTTGAACATCAACCCTCTTCTCCCTGTTAAGCTGTCAATAGGGAGAAGAAGGGGAGTAGTGGAAACGTGTCTGGATGGCACGTTCCCTTATTTTATTATTAAAATAATAATAATAATTAAATAAAATTTAATTATTAATTTAAATCATATTTAAATAATACAAATTAAATATCATATATTTAATTTGAATTAAATCTCATTTAATCATATTACCCCTTTAACCTATAGTTTTAATGTACATCCAGTGCACATTAAATTTTAGCCTATAGTATTCGAATGTGAATCACATTCACATTTAATATAATATTTGAACTCTTTCAAATATTCAATTCTCTCATATAATTTAATATGAATCATATTCACATTAAATTTATAATATATAGTTCAAAAACTATATATTATATCGTATCTAAATACATTAAATATATTCCCTAATGAATTTGAACATTTCAAATTCAAATTATCTAAGAACCCTTTATGAGCTAGAAGGTGGACCTAATGGACCTACAGATCAGAAGCTTCAACGATACGAGATTGCTCGGTTAATCTCATTAACCTCCCAATCAACATTCGTTAACTGTAGGAACACTCCACTAAAGTCCCACAACTGCACTTTTCTCACTGCAGTTATATTTTTGTGTCCACGGATATTGACCAATAACAACAAGTCAATCCTTCACTAATGTTCGTAACACCAGCTGATGAGAAATTTAAGAAGGATTTGAAAAATCTAATCTACCTTGTTAAAACAAACAAGACTATTAGATCTAAAACCCCAAAAAATCTCAAATTCAAAATGAAATCAAAGAAACCTAAGATTCTAATGTCAAAATGTTAAGTAACCCTTGACAATTGGATCTAAAAACCTTGCTTAAAGAAACAAGACCTTTAGATAACTCAATTTCAAAGACCCCAAAACCAATTTTGAAAATCAACTCAAGGAAAGTAAAATCGGATTACCTTGTCGATCAAATATCTCAAGGCAAGAAAACTTACTTGAGAACCGAATCACTCCACAAGCAAGATTGATCAAGTCAAGCTTGAATGATTCTAGCATGCAACCTAATCTACATAGAATTGCAAATACATAGCTCAAAGGCTATAAAAAAACACAAAGGCCTCTTTTGATTACATTTTTAATCTTTTCCTTACAAGTTACATGGCTTTATATAGCCTCAAAATTAACCCTAGAGTAACCTATGGTCTATTGAAAGGTTGTAACTTACATCCCCATCAATACCATAATGCCCACTAGCCCTATTGTAACTTAAAACATTGAAAACAACACTTTAAGATAAAAATACATTAAAACCCCCATAAATCCGAGAATTGAACTTCTAATAAACCAATCAATAATTTGTAACCATCCAAGAATAAATGAAGCCCCTTTTAAGTAGCTTGAAGCTCTTGTTGAATAAATGAAGCTTGACTTGTCTTTAATGAAGCATGGGTTGAACTTGAGTCCATTAAATGCATCTTGAGTTCGTCATAAATGAAGTTTGACAACATTAATTCAACTTCATCTTGAAGCTTTTCTTTAGTCTTGAATAACATGATACGGTTCATATCACCAGCTGGATCAAATTACCATTTTACCCCTGGGTTACATCTTGTGCCTTATGTACCAGTGTTCCTCTAATGAACAATTTGTTTGTGGTCCTACCAACAAACAGAGTCCCTCTCGGGCCAATGAGAGGGTCGGGCCCTTTGTTCAAGTCCCGGAGACACCACTTAAGGGAACATTACTCTACTTACCCTAGTAGGCGGGAATGAGTGAATTCTATCTTGCTAAGTTAAGTTCTCACCCGCTCACTCGGTCTTGTCCCCAAGAAGGTAGGCATATTGAGTCAGTGAATATGGCCACTCGAACCCATACTAGTCAAAGGACAATCCGTCACAAACAGGAGTTTGTAACCTGCTCAGGATTGAGATCAAGTTGCCTAGGTCATCCTAGTGAAATAGAAACCTAACTAGTCAACGGAGCTAGAGGTTGCTATTTCGTGGTCCGGTCTTATGTAATCTCATTACATAGGATATCTCCACTCACATGTCATCTACACGAACACGTTAGGATCACAGTGTTTGCATCAAATACAAAGTGAGCCACATCCATAGTCTTACTAGGGTAAGGTACCCAAATCTTATCCCCTAACTATAGACCCTTTAGACTGTATCTCGAATCGAGATCCTTTATCTGTACACTACATTCAGTCAAAGATTCATATAACAACCTTGGATGTTTAGTTTATTGGATTTAGGGTTTAAATAAAGGCAAACTCGTAGATAACGAACAATAACTCTTTATTGAAATAATAACACTTTATTACATTAATTAGAACATAATTACAAACTACGAGTTTTAGGGCACAAATCCCAACAAAGGGTTCATCCTCTGGGACTAAGTCTTGTGGTTCATCTTCTGGGCTTAAGAAGACCCAAAAGAAGAAGATAGGAGGGAAAGGGAAGGCACCTGCTGCTGATAAAGGCAAGGAAAATGGCAAGGTTGCAGACAAAGGAAAGTGTTTCCACTGCAACGTGGATGGGCATTGGAAGCGAAACTGCCCAAAATACCTTGTTGAGCTCAAAGAGAAGAAAGGTAAATTAGATTTGCTTGTTCTTGAAACTTGTTTAGTGGAAAATGATGATTTTACCTAGTTACTTGATTCAGGAGCCACTAATCACGTTTGCTCTTCGTTTCAGGAAACTAGTTCCTTCAAGGAGCTCGAAGAGGGTGAGATGACGCTCAGGGTCGGAACGGGAGACGTCGTCTCAGCTTGTGCAGTGGGAGATGCCAAACATTTTTTTAGAGATAGATTTTTAATTTTAGAAAATTTGTATATAGTTCCTAAAATTAAGAGGAACTAATATCATTGATTAATGATATCACTGATAGTATTGATATCTATTGATCACTGATATCAGTGATATCATTGATATCTACTGATCACTGATATCATATCTATTGATCAATGATATCACTGATATCATTGATATCTAGAAAATAGTGTATCACTGATATTACTGATATCATTGATATCTACTGATCATTCATATCTATTGATTACTGATATCACTGGTATAACTGATATCTATTGATCATATCTAGAAAACAATGATAGATATCACTGATGTCACGTATATCGTCAATCATCTAGAAAACAATATCGCTGATAGAACAAAAAATGAAGAAAACTTGCGACTCCAAAGCAGAAAAATAGTGATGTAATAAAATGAACATAAGAAATACCCATGAAAAATGTTGATTGAAAAAATCAAATACCCACGAAAAAAGCTCCGTTGGACTTCGAAAAGATCGAATTGGAAGATATTTCGACCGAATAAGAAGATACTACAATGCGATCGAATTGGAGAAGATAATCAAATAAACTCGATGAAAATTCATGGGTTGCAATTCAACAGATCAAACTAGAAAATACCCGATCGAATAGGTGAAGGTTTGCAACTCTGATTGAATTTGAGAAGATACTCAAACTTGCGACTCGGCGTAAGATTGGACCGAATCGAGAAGAGTTTGGGAAGATTGACCGAATCAAGAAGATGTTGTCGCAAAAATCTAAGAAGAAAAATACCGTGAAGAACAAATACCAATTGAAAAATAAATACTAATTAAAAAGGGAATAGGTTTAAGCCAAGAGTATAATTGGAATTATAAAAAAAATTAAAGATTTTTGCCATATTTGCAATTCTTTTAAAAAGTTGCTATATCTACGAATACTAAAACCATAATTACTACTCAATTACAAATTCTCTAAAAAATAGGTATATTAAATAAATTATAATACATCTCATTTGATTTGACTGTGAATTTAGAGCCTTACAAGTAGTTAAATATGTATTACTGTTTGAGAATCTAGAAAATTGAAATGTTTAAATGCTTAAAATTGTAAAATAATAAAAAAATATAAATGTCGGGCATAATCATGTTTGTTTTGAATATAAAAATATAAAAATAACAAGGAATATTTAAGTAACCGTGAAGAACAAATACCAATTAAAAAGGGAATAGGTTTAAGCCAAGGGTATAATTGGAATTATATAAAAAAATTAAAGACTTTTGCCATATTTGCAATTCTTTTAAAATGTTGCTATATCTACAAATACTAAAACCATAATTGCTACCCATTACAAATTCTCTATATCATTTGAATTTTGAGTTTTAATTTTGCAATCTTTATATTTATATATTATTTTAATTTTGCAATAAATAAATTTTGTTCATTAAAACATGTCTTTAATCTCATTTTAATATTTTACAAACTACAACATTTATCAATATAATTGAATTTGATCTAAGTCGATATCATTTAAGACGAATGACTCGAGTAAGAGATAAAATTGTATATCAAATTTGAATAACATTTGAATGACTCCCCCTGTCATCAGGTCACCAACTTCCTTGACCTTCCAGCACTTGCATCGAGACTTGTTGGTATTTGATAATATAAATTTGTTATAATTAATTGTATATTTATATATTTTAATGCATGTTATATATTTATATTATATAACTAAATTCTTTTTAAACTATAAAAAATGACAAAAAAAATGAAAAGAAAAAAAAATATTCAAGAACAAGAAACAAGAAATGGTTATCAAACAAGTTTATGTTTCTATTTCTTGTTTTCAAAGAAACAAGAAACAGAAATAGTTATCAAACATATTCTTGTTTCTTATTCTTAAAAAATGAGAAACAAGAAACAAGAAACATGGAACAAGAAACAGGAAACAAGAAATAGGAACGTTATCAAACGGGCCCTTAATTTCTATCTCTTGTTTAATTGAACTTGGCTACTGTATTACCTTTTCATTTAATGAAGCGTTCATTACAAAGAAAGGTGTCAATATTTGTTGTGCTAAGTTAGAAAACGGCTTGTGTACTTAAGCCGAATCAAACTAAAGCAATTTTAAATCATGAGATGTTTAAAACTGCTAATACTCAAAGTAAAAGGCAAAGAATTTCTCCAAATTAAACAATAATACCTATCTATGGCATCTTAGACTTGGTCATATTAATCTCAACCGGATTGAGAGACTCTCTAAGAATGGACTTCTAAACAAGTTAGAAGATGATTCTTTACCTCCTTGCGAGTCCTGCTTGGACCAAGCGACCTTTTACTGAAAAAGGTTATAGAGCCATAGAGCCCTTAGAACTTGTACATTCGGATCTTTGTGGTCCGGTGAATGTTAAAGCTCGAGGAGGGTACGAGTATTTCATCTCTTTCATAGATGATTAGTCAAAGTATGGTTGATTTGAACCCCTTTTTTATTATTTTCTTAGAATTTTTTTGTAAAAAACTGGAAAAACGAGGATTTCACCCTCATTTTTTTGTTTTTTATCCAATGCTGAATCGATGACCTATGTTATGTATAAAGTAAGAAAAATTCTTTGGATTTGAATACCTAATGCATCACAAGTCTAAGGCTCTTGAAAAGTTCAAAGAGTATAAGGCTGAAGTAGAGAATGCATTAGGGAAAACCATTAAAACACTTCGATCCGATTGAGGTGGAGAGTATATGGATTTGAGATTCCAGGACTATATGATAGAACATGGAATCAAATCTCAACTCTCAGCACCTAATACACCACAAAAAAATGGTGTGTTAGAAAGGAGAAATAGAACCTTGTTGGACATGGTTCGTTCTATGATGAGTTATGCTCAATTGCCTGCCTCGTTTTGGGGATACGCAGTAGAGACTGCAGTTCAAATCTTGAACACTGTTCCATCAAAGAGTGTTTCAAAACACCTTTTGAATTGTGGAAGGGGCGTAAACCTAGTTTACAACACTTCAGGATTTGGGGTTCTCCGACACACGTGTTAGTGACAAACCCAAAGAAACTGGAACCTCGTTCAAGATTGTGTCAATTTGTTGGCTATCCCAAAGAAACGAGAGGTGGTCTTTTCTACGACCCACAAAAAACAAGGTGATTGTATCGACAAACGCCACATTCTTGGAGGAAAATCACATGATGAACCACATACCGCGTAGTAAATTATAACTAATTGAAGCTACTCATGGACCAAGAAGAGTTGTTGATCAAGCTGGACCTTCATCAAGAGTTGATGGAGGAGTCAGCACCTCAAGTCAAACTCGTCATTCTCAATCGTTGGGAATGCCTCGACGCAGTGGGAGGGTTGTTTCCAAACCTGACCGCTACTTGGGTTTAGCTGAAACTCAAGTTGTCATACCTGATGACGGCGTAGAAGATCCATGGACCTTGAAAGTCAATGGACTTCAATTCAGTATGGGAACTTGTAGACCAACCTGAAGGGGTTAGACCCAAAGGGTTTAAATGGATCTATAAGAGAAAGAGAGAAGCAACCGGAAAGGTACAGACCTTTAATGTTAGACTTGTAGCAAAGGGTTTTACCCAAAGGGAAGGAGTTGATTATAAAGAAACTTTTTCCTCTGTTGCTATGTTGAAGTCTATAAGGATACTCTTGTCCATAGCCGCATTTTATGATTATGAAATCTGGCAAATGGACGTCAAGACAACCTTTTTGAATGGTAATCTTGACGAGAGCATCTATATGTCTCAGCCCGAAGGGTTCATAACCCAAGGTCAGGAGCAAAAAGTTTGGAAGCTCAATCGATCCATTTATGGGTTGAAGCAAGCATCCAGATCTTGGAATATGAGATTTGATATTGCGATCAAGTCTTATGGCTTTGACCAAAACGTTGATGAGCCTTGTGTTTACAAGAGGATCATCAACGACAAAGTAGCTTTCTTAGTACTTTATGTGGATGATATCCTACTCATTGGGAATGATGTAGGAAACCTATATGGCATAAAGAATTGGCTGGCGACCCAATTCCAAATGAAAGATTTGGGAGAGGCGCAATATGTTCTTGGGATTTAGATCTTCAGGAATCGCAAGAACAAATCGTTAGCTCTGTCTCAAGCGTCTTATATCGACAAAATATTGTCTCGATATTCGATGCAGAATTCCAAGAGGGGCTTGTTACCCTTCAGGCATGGAGTTCATCTGTCTACGGAACAATGTCCTAAGACACCTCAAGAAGTTGAGGATATGAGACGTATTTCCTGTGCCTCTACAATAGGTAGCTTAATGTATGCTATGCTGTGCACGAGGCCAGACCTTTGTTATGCAGTGGGAATAGTCAGTAGGTATCAGTCCAATCCAGGGTTAGACCACTGGACAACAGTTAAAAATATCCTCAAGTATCTTAGGAGAATGAGGGACTATACGCTTGTGTATGAGACTAAGGATTTGATCCTTACTGGATACACTGATTCTGATTTTTAGATCGATAAGGATTCTCGAAAATCCACATCGAGATCAATTTTCACCCTTAACTGGAGAGAAATAGTATGGTAAAGCATCAAGCAAGGATGCATCGCTGACTCCACCATGGAGGCTGAGTATGTCGCTGCTTGTGAAGCAACTAAGGAGGCTGTTTGGCTAAGGAAATTCCTTACTGATTTGGAAGTCGTTCCAAATATGAAATTTTCCATCACCTTATACTGTGACAACAATGGTGCGGTAGCCAATTCGAAGGAACCTCACAACCATAAGCGAGGCAAGCACATCGAGACGAAGTATCACCTGATACGAGAAATAGTGCAACAAGGAGATGTAATTGTAAGCCCTAAACCCTATTATCTTTTATCATTGAGCACTCGTTCATGATGTTTTGAAATATGCAAAATCGTATAGGTTGCACTAAATGATGTCATGATCGAATTTGGGAATCTATTGAATTTGGAGCTACAATGTGTCTAAACTTCATAAGGGGATAGGTAAACCATTGAAATAAGCATATTAGAAGGTTAATTGAAGTATGTTAATATCAATAGCAAGTTAGGCAAATTTTAGGTGCATTACGTATTGAATGAAAAGCTCATATCTTTTATAAACTTAGGTAAAGTTGGTTAAATACCTTAGATTGACTTATTTACTTATTTTGGTGTTTTAAAAATGAGATTATGATGTAAATAAGAAAGTAGGAGCTGGCCAAAGGAGGTGAAGGCTCGAAGTTAAGTTTGGCAAGAAGGTGGTGTCAAATTCTTACTAAGACAGCAAGCAACTGGAAAATAGGCCAACTTCAATCGATCATATCTCTCTATCTACTGAACCAAATTCGATGATTTTTATGTCAAAATCTCATAAATTGAGTGTAGCATACGAAACTGGTCGGCTTTGCAGAAAATACTAAGAGGACGAAGGAGAAAAGTGCAGAACAGTGAAGGGTGTTCAAGTTTCTCGGGTAGCAGAACAGTATGAGGAGATCAGTCTGTTTTGAGCTCTTGAGGAGGAATTAGAAGCTGAAATTTTGAGGTAAGTAAGCTAAGATGTTGTCCTTGAGGTTTATCAAAAAATATTTGGTGGTTGTGTTGATAAATTTTGAGGAACCCAAGCTGGACGTTGAACCTGTAATTTTAGGTGAAAGGGAAAAACTTCTAGCAAGAGATTGAAGGAGATTCTCTTCCATTTCTATATATCTTACAACCAATTGTGTGTATGGCTATTCTTAATTGAGTTATGGGACTGAATTAGACCTGTTTCTTAGGTGCATAAGGAAAGGAATTGATGTTACTGTTTTGTTAAGAGGAAGGCAGAGGACAGAAGTATGCTGTCAAATCCAGGAAGTCTCTGATGTTTTGGTTGTTCTGATCTGCATACTTGGAGTTAGAAGCTATAATTGGTATGGTTCGAACGCTTATTGAATTTCCTACAACTTTCGTGAAGAAATCGTGAGTAGAAAATGTCTAGAAGATGTCCTAAATATCAGATTACATTTGTTGTGCAGCAGGAAATCCGAATCTGAAAACAGCAGAAGTCTGTTTTGAGGAAAGTAGCTTTCGAGGTATTTCGGAACAAATCCGTTTGGAATTTCAATTCCATGTCTTCATATGATTTTTAGAGGGTTCAAAAAGGAAGAGTTTGGTATAAATTACATTATTTTTGGATAAGTAATGAAGAAGTTATGGCTATCTGAAAACAGGGCAGAAAATCTGAAAATGCTGGAAAATTTAAAAGTGTGTTTTCTTGCAAGTTTTAAGGTTAAAAATCATGAGCTCGAGGTTCTAATGGTTGAGTTGGTTTGTTTGACAGGTCAAGAGCTAATAGGTCAAGTTTACAAGCCAAGGTTCTAATTCTAATACTGTGAGTGACTCTATCTTTGAACTATGCTTGGCCTATGTTTTTCTTAAAAAACATAATTGTTGATCATTGAGTCTTGTTTGAACTAATTATGTATAGCTTCATGGAGTTCCTAACATAAAGTTCATGATGGAACCTAAGCATGCTTTGAATTAGTTGTAACTATAAATCCAAGTATGGAAACTAAATTATGAAAGTATGCTTTCCTTTAGAGAATGTTTTGTGTAAATCCACTTGGGAACATGTTTAGATGATAATATGAAATTGTCAAGAAATTGTTGTATGTGTTATAAAGACATGATTTCCATGGTAAACAAGTTATGCCCTTGATCTTGATTAACCCCTAATACTGAAGGACATTCGAGAAGGTACTTAGGGGGGAATGAATCATAATTTTCCGATACTGAAGGACAATGAGAAGGTATTCGGGTAGTAAATGGTCTTACCTTAATCTTCAAGGACATAGAGAAGGTATTAGGGAAACCAAAGGGCCAAAGGTATTCCACGTGCACGTGAGAGAGGTATGAACCTTATTGGTACAAATGCAACTCTAACACCTCTATGGTTCGAAAGTGGTATCATGCTATGTGTTTTATTGTTATGAGCTTCTACATTATTGATCTATCTACACTCAATATAATACTACATTATGAGTTATGTGCTATGCATAAGTGGTGACTTAAACCTGTAGATTGGAAGCATGGTTGTTTATGTTAAGCTATTTTCTACTTATAATCTGCCATTATTATGCTTCACCTTTGAGCTTATAATAGACACTCACCGAGCTTCCTAGCTCACGTTTTCTTTATGTCTACTCTTCCCGTGTAGCGATTTAGTTTCAAAGGCTTAGCCTTCACAAGACCTATTTGCCACCACGCCATTTAGCTCCTTGTATATACACTTTCTTTGTATATGGTTTGTAGTGAGAACATATTAGATGGGTTGTAATAAACTTGGAAACTTTATGACTATCTAAAGAACATAGTAAAGGAAGTGAATGTATTTCATATATAAGTGTATATCAGTGCTTAACTTTGCTTATTCAAACATGATGTGTTACGTCTATTTTAAGTTAAGTCTTGGGTTAGTCAAGGAAGGCCAACCAGAGGTTTTGTTATCTTTGTCTTTGCATCTCTTCCTAGGTTAGGCAAGTAAGCTGGGACGGGGTGTGACAGTAATAGTCACGAAGATCGCTTCAGTACACAATATTGTTGATCCATTTACAAAGACTCTCACGGCTAAAGTGTTCGAGGGTCATCTGGAGAGTCTAGGCGTACGAGACATGTACATAGGCTAATCTAGGGCAAGTGTGAGATATGTAATGGGGTATATGGATGCCCTAGTTTATTGTATTTTTATCTCTGTAACCATTATTTTAGATTATGATGTACCCCACTAGAGTTTTAGTTCAAGTGGGAGTTTGTTGGGGTTTATGCCCTAAAACTCGTAGTTTATAATTATATTCTAATTAATGTAATATAGTGTTATTATTTCAATAAAGAGTTATTTTTCGTTATCTACGAGTTTGCTTTTGTTTAAACCCTAAATCCAATAAACTAAACATCCAAGGCTTTTAAATGTATCTTTAACTGAATGTAGTGTATATATAAAGGATCTCGGTTCGAGATACAACCTAAAGGGTCTATAGTTTGGGGATAAAGTTTGGGTACCTTACCCTGGTAAAACTATGGATGTGGCCCACTTTGCATATGATACAAACACAGTGATCCTAACGTGTTCGTGTAGATGACATGTGACTGGGGATATCCTATGTAATGAGATTACATAAGACCCGACCACGAAAAATAGTAAGCTCTAATCAGAACTCCGCTGACTAGTTAGGTTTCTATTTCACTAGGATGACCTAGGCAACTTGATCTCAATCCTCGAAAGGTGTTACTTAACTCCTGTCATGAGGGATTGTCCTTTGACTAGTATGGGTGAGAGGGCCGATTCGCCGACTCAATATGCCTACCTTCTTGGGGACAAGAGCGAGTGAGCGTCTGGGAACTTAACTTAGCAAGATGGAATTCTCTCCTTCCCACCTACTAGGGTAAGTAGAGGAATGTTCCCTTAAGTGGTGTCTCCGGGACTTGAACAAAGGGTTCGAGACTCTGTTTGTTGGTAGGACCACAAACAAATTGTTCATTAGAGGAACACTGGTACTTAAGGTACAAGATGTAACCCAGGGGTAAAACGGTAATTTGATCCAATTGGTGTTACAAACATTCGTGAGGGATTTGATGGAGATCGGATCTCCTTGAGCAACGGAAACGAATCAGGAATCGTAATATGCAAGATTGTTTTGCTTAAAAAAAACCCATACATTGATAAAAACAGAACAAGCATGGAAATTCTAATCCTATTAGACATGGATAATAACATACATGCAAACATATTAATTTTAACAATTAAACTAAAGGGAAGAAGGAATTACCTTTGTAGTTTAGCAGAATAACAACTCTTTGCTCCAATGTTCAACAACTCAAGAACTTCAAAAGTTCTCTGTTTTTCACCAACAGAACACCACCAATTTGGAAAACCCTCTATGTCTCTGAGTGTTTAGATCTCTCCTTTGTGGGAAGGATTCAAACAATTTGGAAGAATTAGGGAATTCTAGAGATTGAGAGAGAGAGAGAGATTTTTGCCTTCTTGCACCAATTGATCAATCGATCATGAAAATGAACAACCCCTTTCTCCCTGCTAAACTGTCGATAGGGAGAAGGGGAGGGGTAGTGGGGAACGTGTTTGAATGACACGTTCCCTTATTTTTATTATTAAAATAATAATAATAATAATAATAATATAATTAAACCAAATTTAAGTATTAATTTAAATCATATTTAAATAATACAAATTAAATATCATATATTTAATTTGGATTAAATCTCATTTAATCATATTACCCTTTAACCTATAGTTTTAATGTACATCCAAAGGCACATTAAATTTTAACCTATAGTTTTCAAATATGAATCACATTCACACTGAGTTCAATATTTGAACTCTTTCAAATATTTAATTCTCTCACAAAATTTAATATGAATCATATCCACATTAAATTTATAATATATAGTTCCAAAACTATATATTATATTGTATCAATATATATTAAGCTTATTCCCTAATGAATTTGAACATTTCAAATTCAAATGATCTAAGAACCCTTTACGAGCTAGAAGGTTGACCTAATGGACCTACTGATCGTAAGCTCTAACGATACAAGATTACTCTCCTGCTAATCTCATTAACCTCCCAATCAACATTCGTTAATCATGGAACACTCTACTAAAGTCCCACGGCTGCACTCTTCTCACCGCAGATATATTTCTCGTGTCCATGGATATTGACCAATAACAAAGAAGTCAATCCTTCACGAATGTTCGTAACACCAGCTAGGTCAAATTACCGTTTTACCCCTGGGTTACATCTTGTGCCTTAAGTACCAACGCTCCTCTAATGAACAAGTTGTTTGTGGTCCTACCAACAAACAGAGTCCCTCTCGGGCCAATGAGAGGGTCGGGCCCTTTGTTCAAGTCCTGGAGACACCACTTAAGGGAACATTCCTCTACTTACCCTAGTAGGCGGGAAGGAGTGAATTCCATCTTGCTAAGTTAAGTTCCCATCCGCTCACTCGGTCTTGTCCCCAAGAAGGTAGGCATATTGAGTCGGCGAATCCGCCACTCTCACCCATACTAGTCAAAGGACAATCCTCGCAATGTGAGTTCGTAACTCGCTTAGGATTGAGATCAAGTTGCCAAGGTAGTCCTAGTGAAATAGAAACCTAACTAGTTAACGGAGTTACAGCTTGAGATTACTATTTCGTGGTCCGGTCTTATGTAATCTCATTACATAGGATATCCCCACTCACATGTCTTCTACACGAACACGTTAGGATCACAGTGTTTGTATCAAATACAAAGTGGGCCACATCCATAGTTTAACTGGGGTAAGGTACCCAAACCTTATCCCCAACTATAGACCCTTTAGGTCAGATCTCTAACCGAGATCCTTTTTATGTACATTACATTCAATTAGAGATTCATTTAACAGCCTTGGATGTTTAGTTTATTGGATTTAGGGTTTAAATAAAGGCAAACTCGTAGATAACGAAACATAACACTTTATTGAAATAATAACACTTTATTACAATAATTAGAACATAATTACCAACTACGAGTTTTAGGGCACAAATCCCAACAAACTCCCACTTGCACTAAAACTCTAGTGGGGTACAACATAATCTAAAACAGTTGTTACAGACATATAAATACAATAAACTAGGGCATCCATATACCCCATTACATATCTCCCACTTGCCCTAGATTAGCCTATGTACATATCTCGTAGACCTAGACTTTTAGATGACCCTTGAACACTTTAGCCGTGAGAGTCTTTGTAAACGGATCAACAATATTGTGCTCCGAAGCGATCTTCTTGACTGTCACATCTCCTCGTTACACTATCTCTCGTATCAGGTGATACTTCCTCTCGATGTGCTTACCTCGCTTATGGCTGCGAGGTTCCTTGGAATTTGCTACCGCACCACTGTTGTCACAGTGTAAGGTGATGGGAGATTCCATATTTGGAACAACTTCCAAATCAGTAAGGAATTTCCTTAGCCAAACAACCTCTTTAGCTGCTTTACAAGCAGCGACATACTCAGCCTCCATTGTGGAGTCAGCAATGCATCCTTGCTTGATGCTTCGCCATACTATAGCTCCCCCGTTAAGGGTGAAAATCGATCCCGATGTGGATTTCCGAGAATCTTTATCACCAAAAATCGAATCGGTGTATCCAGATGAGGATCAAATCCTTAGACCCATACACAAGCGTATAGTCCCTCTTTCTCATTAGATACTTGAGGATATTTTTAACTGTTGTCCAGTGGTCTAACCCTGGGTTGGATTGGTACCTACTGACTATTCCCACTGCCTAACAAATGTCCGGCCTCGTGCATAGCATAACATACATTAAACTACCTACTGCAGAGGCATAGGGAATATGTCTCATATCCTCAACTTCTTGAGGTGTCTTGGGACACTGCTCCTGCATGGATGAACTCCATGCCCGGTGGGTAATAAGCCCTTCTTGGAATTCTCGATCGAATATCCGGACAACATTTTGTCGATATAAGACGCTTGAGACAATGCTAGCGCTTACGCTCATGCGATTCTGAGATCTGAATCCCAAGAACATATTGCGCCTCTAACAAATCTTTCATTTGGAATTGGGTCGCGAGCCAATTCTTTATGTCAGTAAGGTATCCTACATCATTCCCAATGAGTAGGATATCATCCACATAAAGTACTAACAAAGCTACTTTGTCGTTGATGATCCTCTTGTAAACACAAGGCTCATCAACGTTTTGGTCAAAGCCGTAAGACTTGATTGCAGTATCAAATCTTATATTCCAAGATCTTGACGCTTATTTCAACCCATAAATGGATCGATTAACCCTTGGGCTCCTGACCTTGGGCTATGAACCCTTCGGGCTGAGACATATAGATGCTCTCGTCAAGATTACCATTCAAAAGGCGCCTTGACGCCCATTTGCCAAATTTCATAGTCATAAAAGCGCTATGGATAAGAGTATCCTTATAGACTTCAAAGATAGCAACAAGGGAAAAAGTTTCTTCATAGTCTACTCCTTCCCTTTGTGTAAAACCCTTTACTACAAGCCTAGCCTTAAAGGTCCTGCACCTTCCCCTACGCATCTCTCTTTCTCTTATAGATCCATTTACACCCTATGGGTCTAACCCCTTCAAAGTTGGTCTACACGTTCCCATACTGAATTGAAGTCCATTGACTCCATTTCAAGGTCCATGGCTTTGATCCATTGGTCCTTGTCTCACGCCATTCATTGTCTGCTTTATAAGACAATGGATCTTCTACGCCATCATCGGTATGACAACTTGAGTTTCAAATGCTAAACCCAAGTAGCGATCGGTGTTGGGAAACAACCCTTCCATCTGCGTCGAGGCATTCCCAACGATTGAGAAGGACGAGTTTGACTTGAGGTGCTAACTCCTCCATCAACTCTTGATGAAGGTCCAGCTTGATCAACAACTCTTGTTGGTTCATGAGTAGCTTCAATTAGTACTAATTTACTACGCGGTATGTGGTTCCTCATGTGATCTTCCTCCAAGAACGTGGCGTTTGTCGATACAATCACCTTGTTTTCTTGTGGGTCGTAGAAAAGACCACCTCTCGTTTCTTTGGGATAGCCAACAAATTGGCACAATCTTGAACGAGGTTCCAGCTTTCTTTGGGTTTGTCACGAGCACGCAGTGCGGACAACCCCAAATCTCAAGTGTTGTAAACTAGGTTTACGCCTTCCAAAGTTCAAAAGGTGTTTCAAACACTTTTTGATGGAACACTGCTCAAGATTTGAATCTGCAGCCTCACCGCGTATCCCCAAAACGAGGCGACAACTGAGCATAGCTCATCATAGAACGAACCATGTCCAACAAGGTTCTATTTCTCCTTTCTGACACACCATTTTGCTGTAGTGTATTAGGCGTTGAGAGTTGAGATTTAATTCCATTTTCTATCATACAGTCCTGGAATCTCAAATCCATATACTCTCCACCTCGATCGGATCAAAGTGTTTTAATGGTTTTCCCTAATGCATTCTCTACTTCAGCCTTATACTCTTTGAACTTTTCAAGAGCTTCAGACTTGTGATGCATTAGGTATAGATAACCATACCTCGAATAATCATCTATGAAAGAGATGAAATATTCGTGAAATATTCGTACCCACCTCGAGCTTTAACATTCACCGGACCACAAAGATCCGAATGTACAAGTTCTAAGGGCTCTATGGCTCTGTAACCTTTTCCAGTAAAAGGTCGCTTGGTCATTTTACCTTCCAAGCAAGACTCGCAAGGCGGTAAAGAATCGTCTTCTAACTTATTTAGAAGTCCATTCTTAGAGAGTCTCTCAATCCGGTTGAGATTAATATGACCAAGTCTAAGATGCCATAGATAGATATTATTGTTTGGAGAAATTCTTTGCCTTTTATTTTGAGTGTTAGCATTCTTAAACATCTCATGATTTAAAATTGCTTTCGTTTTGTTTTAAGTTTCAAGACGCATGCAAGCCATTTTTCAATTTAGCGAACAAATATTGACACCCTCTTTAAAAATGAACGCTTCATTAATTGAAAAAGAAATACAATAACCAAGTTCTATTAAACAAGAGATAAAAATTAAGTTCCTTTTAAGCTTAGGAACTATATACAGATGTTTTAATAAAAGAAATATATCTCCTAAAAACGACTTTGGCATCTCCCATCGCACGAGCCGAGACGACGCCTCCGCTCCGGACCACGAGCGCCATCTCACCTCTTCGAGCTCCTTGAAGGAACTAGTTTCTGAAATGAAGAGCAAACGTGATTAGTGGCTCTCGAATCAAGTATCCGTAAAATCATCATTTTCCACTAAACAAGTTTCAAGAACAAGTAAATCTGATTTACCTTTCTTCTCTTTGAACTCAAGCAAGGTATTTTGGGCGCTGCCTAATGCCCATCCACGTTGCAGTGCTGGGAAACATTTTCCTTTATCTCGCAACCTTGGCTTTTCCCTTGCCTTTGTCGTGAGATGCCTGCCTCTTTCCCTCCTATTTTCTTTTTTTGGATCTTCTTAAGCCTAGAAGATGAGCTACAGGACTTAGTCCCAGAGGATGAACCCTTCTGGAACCTTCTGGAATGGGCAAACAGATTTGCCTCTCCATCACCGTCCCTTTATTCTTCATAAGAGACCGAAAGTCTATAGTTCATTAAGGAGAGTAGTCAGGTTATACTCTATCTTGTTCATCACCGCATTGCTGCGGAATTGTAGGAAACTCTTCGGAAGAGATTCCAGAATGAACGATACTTGACTTTGCTCGTCAATGACCACTCCGTTCATCTCAACCACATTGAAGTGGACCATCAGATCAAGAACGTGTTCTCTCACAGATGACCCCTCCTTCATACGGGAGTTATAAACGTATTTGAGGGATTCGTGTCGAATTTGTCCTAACAGTTGTCCAAATATTTCCTGCAGCGAACTCATGATCTCACGAACGGAGACCATGCCCTCATACTTTTTGGCCAGAACTTCATAAACACTAGCCAAAATGTAGACCTTGGCCTTGATCCAACGGTCGTATGCTTCCTTAATAGATTGAGAAGCGTTACGAGCAGGGACCTGAGGACATTCCTCAGACAGTACAAACCGTAGGTCATCAACAACCAGAATCGTATTCAGGTTGGACTTCCACGTAGTAAAATTCTCACCAGTTAAACGATCACTTTTAAGTAAGGCTATTATTGAGGACGACATGTTGAAAATCCAAAATAGTTATAATTAGTTATGCCTTTTAACCCATTGTAAAAACCAATCAAATTTAGCAAAATTATTAAAGAACCCTAGTGTTTAAACTAAACCCACTGTTTAAATTAAACCTTTTAATTTTGCAACGATACTTCAAGGGTTTAGAACAAAAGCTTCCGTCGGACGGTCAGTCATTCCTCCCTTGAATTGAGACTCTCTCAGCCAATTCCCACTACCAGAACATCTCATGCCCCAATGGTCCTTAGCTACTGTTTGTTTGGTCAAGGACTTGTTAACTAGCTTAACTCATCCCGTAAATGTGACCCTACCATTTTCAGATCCAATAGGCCCGAGCCAATAGGCTACTATTAAGAAAGACAACTGTTGGCAAACAACCTAAGAGACCCTATCCATTTCTGGAGTTCGCGGTGTTCCGATCCCTATAGTCAGGCCCTCCATAAGGTTTGGCTGTTCCAGGACAACCTAGCAGGCGGACTCTAGAAATGTCACGGTGCGACCTAATGGAGGAGACCGTAGGATACGTTGACACGCGTCCTGCTCCCATTTACTATAGATACTTCCCTCATTCACCTTGGTATTGAACCATGCAAACACATATCGTAGGGGGACGCCCTATTGACGCCACGTAGCCGAGCATGGAACTCACGGTGTGAACTCTTGAGGACGTGAGAGTAAACTCGATGCAAACATCTCGTTCCACTGAAGCTCCTAAGATTAGGGTATAGGTTTAACTTAGTCGGATTCTGGCTAAAAGAATCTATCTAAGTCTATGCCTATTATAACTATTATAACTAGGTCTTAAAACCTTATGTCTAGATGAATAAACATTTTAGTTACCTAGAGATAAAATAGAACTAAGGTCAATTCAACTCAGGTTTCGGGTCAGTTCCCAGGTAGGAGGTGTTCCGTTAACCATCAGCTTAAGTACCCCCAGCCTTAGAGATAACTTCACCGGTAGAGTTCCCTTATAACCAAAGTCCTAAAGTCCTACTATATTTTAAACTATTTAAAATACTACGTAAGACTAATTTCTAATCCTATTAGAAATTAAAACTTAGGTCTAAATTAATTTTAAACGATTTAAAACTAATTAAATTTAACCCAAGTTCCTATGTTTGCGTGCATTTCTTTATTATAGGTTATGGTTTCTAAGACCCCTTTAATTTATAACTTTTATAAATTTAATAATTAACCTATTATAAAGAAACTATATTATAAATCCAACAATCATTATTCAAATTGGAATTATAAAAGGAATTCAACTAATTGAATTATAAAATTACTTAAACAAAATAACATTTCTTTTAAACTAAGTAATTTCATGCTCCATGCAATTTATTTTCCATATAATCTAATCATAACAATTATAATTAATTACTCATGAAAAAGAAATTAATCATGCATTTAACCATATTCATATAACATTTATATAAATAAAATGCATGATCATGCTTATCCTAAGGTGGGAATAATCTAAATGACATTCATAAAGACATAAAGCTGTAAAACCGGAATAATTTGGCCCCTAAAGTGCAAAAAAATAAAATTACATTAATTTTATTTTATGAAACCGGTCTAAAAATACCCTGAACCGGCCTTGAACCACACGAATCGGACCAATATCAATGAACCAGTCGAACCGGTCTGCAGCTGCTGGAAAGCCCCACGGCGTTGCAACGCCCGCTTTGTCCTCTTGCTCGCCTGCTATCGGGGTAGCGTTACAATGCTGAGGGGCAGCGTTGCAACGTTGTTGACCCATTGAACGCCCGCGTCGATAGGGAACGCTGGCGTTGCGACGCCGTTCTTCAGCGTTGCAACGCTGATGAACGACGTTGCAACGCTACTGGTAGCGTTGCAACGCTGATGCTTCGGCAACAACCTTCTTCTTCGAACACAACAACTTCCTTCTGCAATTTCTCCTTCGATTCTCCACTGAATTGCATGAAACTCGTCCCGAACGACTCGTAACTCAATTACAGACTCAATTATGCACTTTAATTGCCCAAAAACGCAGGGGCCTTTACAATAATTTGATCAAATCAAAAGTAAACTATGACAACAAAAACTCCTAAACAGTTTTACAGCAAACCAATGCAATTCCCACCAAAATCAATGCAATTTTATTTCAAAACAAAACAATACAAGCATTGCTCTGATACCAATTGATGGAGATCGGATCTCCTTGAGCAGCGGAGACGAATTAGGAACCGTAATATGCAAGATTGTTTTGCTTAAAACAAAAATCCATACATTGATAAAAACAGAACAAGCATGGAAATTCTAATCCTATTAGATATGGATAATAACATACATGTAAACATATTAAGTTTAACAATCAAACTAAAGGGAAGAAGGAATTACCTTTGTAGTTTAGCAGAATAACAACTCCTTGCTCCAATGTTCAACAACTCAAGAACTTCAAAAGTTCTCTGTTTTTCACCAACAGAACACCACCAATTTGGAAAACCCTCTATGTCTCTGAGTGTTTAGATCTCTCCTTTGTGGGAAGGATTCAAACAATTTGGAAGAATTAGGGAATTCTAGAGATTGAGAGAGAGAGAGATTTTTGCCTTCTTGCACCAATTGATCAATCGATCATCAAATGAACAACCCCTTCTCCTCATTAAACCGTTTGCGATAGGGAAGAAGGGGAGAGTAGTGGGGCGTGTCCGAATGACACGTTCCTTATTTTTATTATTAAAATAATAATAATAATATAATAATTAAACCACATTTAATTATTAATTTAAATCATATTTAAATAATACAAATTAAATATCAATATTTAATTTGAATTAAATCTCATTTAATCACATTACCCCTTTAACCTATAGTTTTAATGTACATCCAGTGCACATTAAATTTTAACCTATAGTTTTCAAATATGAATCACATTTACACTTGAGTTTAATATTTGAACTCTTTCAAATATTTAATTCTCTCACAAAATTTAATATGAATCATATCCACATTAAATTTATAATATATAGTTCCAAAACTATATATTATATTGTATCAATATACATTAAGTTTATTCCCTAATGAATTTGAAAGTTTTAAATTCAAATGATCTAAGAACTCTTTACGAGCTAGAAGGTTGACCTAATGGACCTACAGATCATAAGCTCAACGATACAAGATTGCTCGGTTAATCTCATTAACCTCCTAATCAACATTCGTTAACTGCGGGAACACTCCACTAAAGTCCCACAACTGCACTCTTCTCACTGCAGATATATTTCTGTGTCCATGGATATTGACCAATAACAGCAAGTCAATCCTTCACGAATGTTCGTAACACCAGCTAGGTCAAATTACCGTTTTACTCCTGGGTTACATCTTGTGCCTTAAGTACCAGCGCTCCTCTAATGAACAATTTGTTTGTGGTCCTACCAACAAACAGAGTCCCTCCCAGGCCAATGAGAGGGTCGGGCCCTTTGTTCAAGTCCCGGAGACACCACTTAAGGGAACATTCGTCTACTTACCCTAGTAGGCGGGAAGAAGTGAATTCCATCTTGCTAAGTTAAGTTCCCAGCCGCTCACTCGGTCTTGTCCCCAAGAAGGTAGGCATATTGAGTCGGCGAACCGCCACTCTCACCCATACTAGTCAAAGGACAATCCCTCATGACGAGGTTAAGTTCGTAAATTTGCTCAGATTGAGATCAAGTTGCCTAGGTCATCCTAGTGAAATAGAAACCTAACTAGTTAACGGAGTTACAGCTAAAGATTACTATTTCGTTGCTATAACTTCTGAAACACTAGCCAAAATGTAGACCTTGGCCTTATCATTGGCCTTGATCCAGCGGTCATACGCATCCTTAACAGATTGAGGAACGTTTCGAGCAGGGACGTGAGGACATTCCTAAGTTAGTACAAACCGAAGGTCGTTAACAACAAGAATCGTATTCAGGTTGGACTTCCACGTAGTATAGTTTTCACCGGTTAAACGTTCGCTTTTCAGTAAGACTATAATTGAGGACGACATGCTAAAATTTCAAAAGTAGTTCTAATTAGTTATGACTTTAACTCATTATAAACCAATCAATTTTAGCAAAATTATTAAAGAACCCTAGTGTTTAAATTAAACCTTTAATTTTGCAGCGATACTTCAAGGGTTTAGAACAAAAGCCACCGTCGGGTCAATCACTTCTCCCCTGAATTGAGAATATCTCAGCCAATTCTCACTACCAGAACATCTCATGTCCCAATGATCCTTAGCTACCGTTTGTTTGGTCAAGGACTTGTTAACTACCTTAACTTATCTCGTAAATGTGACCCTACCATTTTAAGATCCAATAGGTTCGAGCCAACAGGCTACTATCAAGAAAAACAACTATTGGCAAATTACCTAAGAGACCCTATCCATTTTTGGAGTTCGCGGTCTTCTGATCCCTATAGTCAGGCCCTCCATAGTGATTGGTTATTCCAAGATAACCTAGCAGGAGGACTATAGAAATCTCATGGTGCGACCTAATGGAGGAGACCGTAGGATACGTTGACACGCGTCCTGCTCTCATTTACTATGGATACTTCCCTCATTCACCTTGGTATTTAACCATGCAAACACTTACCATAGGGGGACACCCTATTGACGCCACGTAGCCGAGCATGGAACTCATGGTGTGAACTCTTGAGGGCGTGAGAGTAAACTCGATGCGAACATCTCGTTTTCTCCCACTGAACCTCCTAAGGTTAGAGTGTAGGTTTAACTTAGTCGGATTGTTGCTAAAAGAATCTATCTAAGTCTATGCCTATTATAACTATTATAACTAGGTCTTTTAACCTTATGTCCAGGTGAATAAACATTTTAGTTACTTAGATATAAAACAGGACTATGGTTAATTCAACTCAAGCTCTGGGTCAGTTCCCAGGTAGGAGGTGTTCCGTTAACCGTCAGCTTAAGTACCCCCAACCTTAGTCAGAACTTCACCGGTAGAGTTCCCGTATAACCAAAGTTCTATTGTCCTACTATATTTTAAACTATTTAAATTAATGTAAGACAAACTTCTAATCCTATTATAAAATAAAACTTAGGTCTAAATTAATTTTAAACAATTTAAAACTAATTTAATTTTAACCAAAGTTCCTATGTTTGCATGCAAATCTTTGTTATAGGTTATGGTTTCTAATACCCCTTAATTTATAACTTTTATAAATTTTAATAATTAACCTAAGACAAGGAACTATGTTATAAAACCAAATTGGAATTATAAAATTATTCAACTAATTGAATAATTAAATTACTTAAAAAAATAACATTTATTTTAAACTAAGTAATTTCATGCTCCATGCAATTTATTTTTCATATTATCTAATTATAACAATTATAAATAAATACTTATGAAAAATAAATTAGATCATGCATTTCTACCATATTTATATAACAATTATACAAATAAAATGTATGAACATGTTTATCCTAAGGTGGAAAAAAATCTAAATGACATTTATAAAGAAAAATAGCTGTAAAACCGAAATAATTTGACCCCTAAAGTGTAAAAATAATAAAATTACACTAATCTTATTACAAAACCGGTCCAAAACTCCTTGAACCGAGCTCAAACCGCTCGAACTAGACCAAAAACCAACTGAACCGCCCGCACTTGGCCGCAGCTTGTGTTTGGGATCACGACGCGTTACGCCGGCGGAGTGTTGCAACTCCAGCCTTCATCCACGCGCTTTGGTATCGGGTAGCGTTGCAGTAACGCTGAGGCGCGCTGCAACAACGCTCACGACTCGAGCTTCCGCATCGATAGGGAGCCTCGGCGTTGCGACGCCGTTCCTCAGTGTTGCAACGCTGATGAACGACGTTGCAACGCTGTTGCTTCGGTAGTGATAGCATGCAAATATGCAATCTTATTTCTATATTGTAGCTAGTTTTTATATTTAAAACATAAGCTTTCATGGCATTTTATGTGTTTAATTTTAGGAAACTAAGCTTGAGAAGCAAGAATTGAGTGTTTTTAGGCTATTTTGGTGCAATTTGGAACATGTGCATGCTTAATTGAAGACCCAAAAAAACTCTATTTTTATTTTGAGTATAAAAAGTATACTGAGAGATTCTAGATCGAATCACGATTCCAACGCATCAAACCGGAGGTCATTTGGACACCCGAGCGAAAAGATATGACAAAAATGGTCGCAGTAATGGTTGGTGGCGGAGTACACGACGTTGCAACGCCATGACCAACGTTGCAACGCCGTACCGAAAAGCCCTATAAATACAACATGTTGTTTTCATTGCAAGGGGAGCCGAATTTAGTAGTTTTTAGCCCTAATTTCGAAATACACACTCTAAGGAGAGAAAGAAGAACATTCCTTGGGAGCCAAAGTGTTTGTGGAGGTTCGAGATCGTGATGGGAGCTCGGGAATGAGGGACCGACATTGACACATAAGTTTATTTCTCTTTCTTTTAATTAATTTGTAATTGAGTTTAAAGACTTTTCCTATGACTTTAGCCTGTTTTATGGTGATTTTGAGTAGCTAAACATTGTAGTTGGAATTTGATTAGCATGTTTTAGATTTATTTGATTATGTATTGAACTTTGTTCTGTTATTTATTTTTGGCAATTCGTTCTTAATTTCATAAATCTTGTTGGTTTAAGTGGACTCGAGAGAAAGAAACTTAGATTAGAGCAAAGTTGTCAAAATCCTTAGAAATCTGGCATGAGAATGACCTAAAGTTCTTTGGGAAACACATAAAGAAGTTGCTTAATGTCGTGTATGCTTTTAAAATTCATAAGGAAACTTTAGAATTTATCGTGTGTGCGAGGCTCACTACGGATCGAGAGATTCTCTTAAGTATTTTTACTTATTGTTTATAAATTCATAATATTAGTTCATTGCATGTGTTAAATAAGGAATTATCTTGTGAAATCATCTTCCTTCAATTCTATCATATTCGTGTCTCCAATTGTACATTTATTTTTATCTTTGTTTTCACTATCCATCAAAGTTTTGTTGCTTTAGATAAAATTGAGAATAAGTATCTTGGTAATTAATTAATCTAGAAACTCATTCCCGAGGACGATACTTGAAACTCTAAATCACTATACTAAAACTTGACTCGTACACTTGCGGTATTGCAAAATAATTTTACGCACTAGGCAGCAACAATTTCCTTCGAACACAGCAGCTTCAATCACCAATTACTCCTTCGATACTCATCCAAATTGCACGGGACTGGTCCCGAACGACTCACAACTCGATTATGCACTTAATTGCCTAAAAACACAGGGGCCTTTACATTTAATTTGATCAAATCAAAAGAAACTAAGGCCAAAAAAATCCTAAATAGTTTTACAGCAAACCAAAATGAAATTCCCACCTATCAAATGCAAATTTGTTTCAACCAAAACAAAACAAGCATTGCTCTGATACCAATTGATGGTGATCGGATCCCCTTGAGCAGCGCAAATGTGTTTTGGAATCGTAATTGCAAGTTTATTTTATTTGAAAACAAAAAATAGTACATTGAGAAAAACACAGAGATAAGCATACATTTCTAATCTAATTAGACATGGATATAATCATGCAAACATATGTTGTTTAGTTATTAAACTAAAAAGACATAGACGGTTACCTTTGTAGATTACAATTCAAAGAACTCCTTGCCAATCGTGATAACAACAACTCAAAGAACGTGAGAAATCGCTCTGCTTCTTTCTTCACCACAGGGACACAACCAGTAGTATAAACCTCCTATCCTCTGAGTTCTACTTAGATCTATTCCTTTGGTGGGAAGGAATCCAACAATTGGAGAGAAAATGAGGGAAATTTGAGAGAGAATTTTCTTTTGGCGGTTTTCACCAAAAAACACTGAATGAATCGATCGATCCTCCCAACTTCTGTCCAACAAGAAGTTGGAAGGGAGATGAGAGCTTCCCCACTCCCTATCGATAGGGAGTGAGGTGGGAAGAGGGGAACGTGTCCTCCTGACACGTTTCCAATAATTAATTAATTAATTATTAAAATAATTAAATCAAATTTAATTAATTAATTAAATATCATATATTTAATTAATAATTAAGATCAAATCATATTAAATCTTTTTCTCCTCTTAGTTTTAATGCACATCTTATGCACATTAAATTTATAATATATAGTTTTCAAATATGAATCACATTCACATTTATATTAATATTTGAACTCTTTCAAATATTTAATTCTCTCATATAATTTTATATGAATCATATTCACATTAAATTTATAATATATAGTTCCAAAACTATATATTATATCGTATCTATATACATTAAATTTATTCCCTAATGAATTTGAACATTTCAAATTCAAACGATCTAAGAACCCTTTACGAGCTAGAAGGTGGACCTAATGGACCTATAGATCAGAAGCTCCAACGATACGAGATTACTAGATTAATCTCATTAACCTCCTAATAAACATTCGTTAACTGCGGGAACACTCCACTAAAGTCTCGCAACTGCACTCTTCTCACTGTAGATATATTTCTATGTCCACGGATATTGACCAATAACAAAAGTCAATCCTTCACGAATGTTCGTAAATACCACCGGGTCAAATTACCGCTTTACCCTTGGGTTACATCTTGTACCTTAAGTACCAGTGCTCCTCTAATAAACAATTTGTTTGTGGTCCTACCAATAAACAGAAGTCCCTCTCGGGCCAATGAGAGGGTCGGGCCCTTTGTTCATGTCTCGGAGACACCACTTAAGGGATTTGATCCTTACGGGATCCACAGACTCTGACTTTCAAACCGATAAGGATTCTAGGAAATCCACTTCGGGGTCAGCCTTCATTCTGAATGGAGGAGCTGTAGTGTGGTGAAGCATCAAGCAGGGATGCATCGCTGATTCCACGATGGAAGCTGAGTATATTGCGGCTTGTGAAGCTGCAAATAAAGCTGTTTGGCTTAGGAAGTTCATGCTGGATTTGGAAGTTGTTCAAAATATGAACTTGTTAGTGACCCTGTTTTGTGACAACAGTGGTGCAGTAGCCAACTTGAGAGAACCTCGGAGTCATGAGAGGGGCAAGCATATTGAGCGTAAGTATCATCTGATACGGGAGATTGTGCATCGCAGAGACGTGACAGTCACGCAGATAACGTCGGAGCACAACGTTGTTGATCCATTTACAAAGGCCCCCGCGACTAAGGTATTTGAGGGTCACCTAGAGAGTCTAGGTCTTCGAGTGCTTCCTGACTAGGGCAAGTGGGAGTATTGTAAATGGGTATTCCAATTTAAAATAAATAAGAGTTATTTTTTCAATGCTTTGTGTCTCGCATATTTCATAAACTTGATCCAATATACTATGTGAGAACTAGAACTTGAACGATGTGTAGTAGACACACAGGGAGGATCACGTTCGAGTTAATGACCCGAACGGTCTACCGCATATGGGTAGGGTTGGAGACCTAATCCTGGATACGCTTTGGATGCGACCCACTTTGCATTAGATACAAACGAGGTGAGCTAGCTCGTTCATGTGGTCGACATGTGAGTGAGGGCATCTTGTGCAATGAGATTGTACAAGACAGGACCGTGAATTATTAGACTTACTGATGTAACACCGTTAACAGTATAGGACTAAAAAATTCGTAGATGACCATTAGTGACTCGACCTTAATCATGAGTGTGTTACGGACTCCTGTCTGCGGGGATCTGTCCTTTGACTAGTACGGGTGAGAGTGGCCGCTGTTGCTCAACAATATGCCTATCTTCCCAGGGACAGGACCACGTAGGGAGCTGGGAACTTGACTACGCGAGATGGAATTCACTCGTTCCCGAGTTAGGGAAACTAGAGGGGTTGTTCCCTTAAGTGCTGTCTCCAGGGCTTGAACAACGGGGCCCCACCCTCTCACTAGCCCGAGAGGGTTGTTGTTTATGGTTGGACCATGCAACGTAGTTGTTCATTAGAGAAGAAGTGGGACTTAAGGAGCAAGTGGTAGACACATGGATAAAACGATAATTTGACCCAGCAGTGTCTACGAACAACCTGTGAAGGGTTGACTCTCGGGCATTGGTTATATTGATGGACACAACTTGTCCTACAGTGATGAGAGTGCAACTACGGGCTTTAGTGGAGTGTTACCGTTGCTAATGAATGTTGAATAACCGGGGTCAAAGAGTTTGACAGGTTAGTCTCGGATCATTAGAGCTCGTCATCTGTAGGTCCATTAGGTCCCTCGGTTGGCTCAAATTGGACAAATTTAGGGTTTACAGTTTGGTGTGAATTTGAAGTGTTCAAATTCATTATTTGGGTATTTATGTCATTTATATGAGATATAAATGACATAATATATAGTTTGATGTGAATGAGATTCATAATAAACTATAGTATAGCCTAATTGATTAATTAATGCTAATTGGAGAAATTGAATTGAGAGAAATTAAATTGAATGTGATTCAATTTAAAATTTCACAATTATGCAAATGAGATTTGTATAATAAGCTATGAGATTCATTATATTATGTGATATGCAAATATGATTTGCATATCATATAGTTGTGGTAAAATGGTGAATTGGTGGAGGTTTTAACTCCACCACACACCATTATAAATAGGTGCATTCAAAGGCATCTCATGAGCATTTTGCCTTTTTTTGGATTTTCATCCAAAGAGAGCAAAAGGATTCTCTCTCAAACTCTCTCAATTCTCTCTCAAGCTCTCTTCACCCAAAATCCAAAGGGAGTCCCACATATTCTCCATCAACCTCCCGAGAACAACCGAGAAGACATTTTGGAAGTGTCTTGCAGTTCTGTTCGAGGATCGAGTTCGTGGAGATCGTTGATTCGAGAGGGATCGTGACCGAAGGAGGAAAGCGTTGAACAAGAGTTCTTCAATAAGTAAGTAACATGTTACCTTACTGTTTTTCTTCTTATTTGCATGTTTAGCTTAGGAATCTATGAGATACGTTCGATTTTAAGATAAGATTTACACAACGAAACAACGACATTTCACAACATCTTCCACTGCGGGAATTCCTAATCCCTTCAGGATGAAGGAGGGGACGTCTGTTAGAGAACATGTTCTTGACATGATGCCCCACTTCTGTTGGGATATGTGCCCTAAACTTGTGTAATTTTAGTCAAATAAATAAAGAGTTATTTGATTTGATGAAATTATATTCTCGCTTTATAAATCCAATAAACTAAGCTCCAAGGTTATAATAGATCTTGAACATCAGTGTATAGTTGACACTATTTGAATTATGTTCAAGAGTATAACCTAAATGGTCTATGGTATAAGAATAAGGTTGGAAACCTTATTCTGGTAACACCATGGATGCGACCCACTTTGTAGTTAGTACAAATGAGGTAATCCAACTCATTCATGTGGATGACATGCGAGTGGAGGCATCCTGTATGAAGAGTTCATACAAGATCGGACTGCAAATTATTAGTCTAACAAGTATAACACTATTAACCAGATAAGACTGATAATTTATAGATGGTCATTAGTGACTCGACCTGAATCCTGAGCGAGTTAAGAACTCCTGCTTATAGGGATTTTCCCTTAGACTAGTATGGGTGAGAGTGGCCTGTAGCCGACTCAATAAGCCTACCTTCTAAGGGATAGAATCTCGTAGGTAGCTGGGAACTTAACTCTGCAAGATGGAATTCACTCATTCTTATACTAAGGAATTAGATAGGTTGTTCCCTTAAGAATTGAGTCCGGGTCTTGAACAACGGGGCCCCGCCCTCTAGAATAGCTTAAGGGTTTGAGTTTATGGTAGGACCATAGACTTGTCAGTTCATTAGAGGATTAGTGGTGCTTAAGGAGCAGGAGATAATCACAAGGGTAAAACGGTAATTTGACCCACCTGTGACTATGAACAACCTGTGAAGGGTCGACTCATGGGTAATGATCATATCGATGGACACAATATAATCTACAGTTAGGAGAGTGCAACTACAAGTCTATAGTGGAGTGACTTGTAGTTAATGAATATTAATTAATTGGATCAAAGAGTTTGATCAGTTAATCTTGAAGGGAATGAAACTCCCGCAGCGAAAACGACTTTGAATTGTCGTGGTGCTTGTTGTGAAAAACGTTTCTTAAAGTTAAACCTATCTCATAGATTCTAGGCTAAACATGCATTTCTAAGAAGGAAAAACAGTAAGAAAGAAGTACTTACTAGTTGAAGAATGTTTCAAGATTTCCTTCTCCGATCACAAACTCTTCGTGCCCTCGATCTCTACAATCACGAACTCTCGAACCAAACGGATTGGATACTTCCAAAACGATCTCCTCGGTTGTTCTCGGCCAGTAGAGCTAGTGGTGGAACTCCCTTTGGTTTTGGGTAGAGAGAATTTGAGAGATTGAGTGATAAGCGTCGAACTTGTTGGTTTAACAAAGCTAGAGGTCCTTCTAGGATCTTTACAAATGTCACGAACAAGGCTAACTTAACGAATTGATTCAAACCAAGAGTTTAGTTAGAAGATGAATCACTCTTAGATCAAACTTAGAATAAGGATGGTCACTCCTAGATCCTAAGACGACTCACTCCAGAATTAGCTTGATCGGGGCTAATCCAATGAATCGGTTAAATATCAAACCTAAAGCAAGATTTGAAAGAAGTTAACAACAAATGGGGCTAAACAAAACACAAGTTCTTTTTCATAAAGGTTCTGCCTTTTCCATGCCAATACAAGCCTTTAAATAGGCCAAAATGGTCGTGCAAAGCACCAAAGACTAAAAGTCTTCAAAAAGCATAAAATGTGAAATGAAGAAAAAATTGACCTAGGAATTTAAAACTTGATTGCACAAAGTTTGAGAGCTCTAAATATGGAACAAAAAACATAGAAATGCTTTAAATGTTCTTAATTATCTACTGTAGGATCCGTCATGCATGACTATTTCGTTTGACGAGGTTTGACATCACGAAATCCCAAGAGGTGCAATCTGAGTAGCCACCTGTTCACATTTTCTACACACTTTTTTTGTCCTCCGTGCCATCTTTCAAACTAGACAACTTTTCCTGTGCGATCTTCACTCCATTCTCATCTTGACTTGTTGTACTAACATTATAAAGAATTTTGGGCTAAAAAATCTTAGTCTCTCCTTGTGCATTCACGAGCTTTTGGAGATGCAATGTGAAAGCCTCTTGAATCTTCTTGGCCTTGCTCCTTGTTATTGCTCCTTCAGGTACATGCAATGGATCAATGGTTTGATTCACATCATCCCCCCTTTCTTTAAAAGGATTTGTCCTCAAATCAACGTCTTCATTTCCTACATCAAAAGGAGTCAAATCAACCACATTAAAAGTAGAACTTACATTGTACTCACCTCGGAGATCTAGTTTGTATGCATTGTCATTGATCCGCTCTAGTACTTGAAATGGACCATCTCCCCTTGGTTGAAGTTTAGACTTCCTTTGATCTGGAAACCTTTCCTTTCGTAGATGAATCCAAACCCATTCACCCGACTTAAAAATCAATTTCTTTATCCCTTGGTTCTTTTGAGTGACTAGCTTTTGATTCTTTTTTTCAATCATTTCCTTGACTTCTTTGTGCAGATTTTTTATGTATTCGGCTTTAGAAACAGCTGCATCACTAGAAAACATATTAGGTGGTAAAGGTGATAAATCTAGAGGAGTTAAGGGATTAAATCCATACACAACCTCAAAAGGTGAACAATGAGTGGTGCTATGTATCGCTCTATTGTATGCAAACTCCACAAAAGGTAGAGTCTCTTCTCAAGACTTAAGATTCTTAGAAATTAGCGATCTAAGTAATGCCCCTAAAGTTCTATTAACCCCCTCGGTTTGTCGATCGGTTTGGGGGTGACAAGTTGTAGAAAACAAAAGCTTAGTTCCCAATTTCCCCCACAAAACTTTCCAAAAATGACTTAAAAATTTGGCATCTCTATCACTTACAATGGTTTTTGGAATGCCATGCAATCTAACCACTTCCCTAAAGAATAGATTAGCTATATTAGTTGCATCATCTGTTTTGTTACATGGAATGAAATGTGTCATTTTACTAAACCTATCAACCACCACAAAAATGCTATCATGATGTCTCCTAGTCTTTGGTAATCCTAGAACAAAATCCATGCTAATGTCAACCCACGGTTCGCTAGGAATATCTAAAGGTGTATAAAGTCCATGTGGTTGTGTCTTAGACTTAGCTTCCTTACATTTGAAACATTGCTTGCACACTTTATTCACATCCTTCCTCATTTTCAACCAATAAAAGTGTTCACACAACATGTTGTATGTTTTAAATTCCCCAAAATGTCCCATAAGACCTCTCCATGAGCTTCTTTCACAAGTAACTCTCGAATGGAACACTTAGGAATGCAAAGATTACCCTTCCTAAAAAGCATACGATCAAATACAACGTGATCATGTACGTTGTTTCCTCCTAAACATTGCATATACACATCATGAAATTCAGATTTCTCAACTTTGTAAAGCTCAATCATATGTTTAAAACCAAGAATCTTTGCACTAAGGGCAGAAAATAATGCATACCTTCTTGATAATGCATCGACCACCACATTATCCTTACCTTTTTTGTAATGGATGACATAAGGAAATGTCTCAATGAATTCTACCCATTTTGCATGCTTCCTATTTAGCTTTGTTTGACTTTTGAGGTGTTTCAAACTTTCATGATCAGTATGGATGAAAAACTCTTTTGGCCACAAGTAATGTTGCCAAACTTGCAAAGTCCTCACAAGTGCATGCAGTTCTTCGTCATAAGTGAAGGGAATCGAAGTCCCCGCAGCGGAAGCGATTGCGAATCGCGCGCTCTTGATTTAGTTACAACGATAAATTCAAGAACATGAAAAACTAGATTAAGCATATATAATAGAATTGAGAGCAAGAAATTACCTTTGAAGAACCTTTCTTCAAGTGCTCCTCCTCTCTCACGATCAAAATCACAGCAACTCGAACTTGTACGAACACCGACAGTACCACCGGATCTTCTCTGTTGTTCTCTAGGTGAGGGAGGAAGGTGGGTTCCCTTTAGGAAAATTGAGGTGTTTTGTGAGAGAGATGTTAGTTGTCTTGGAACCTTTCCAACAATAACAAAAAGCTAGGAATCACTTAGAATGACTTAGAATACCTCCACCTAGTTGTATCTCATGCAACCACATATATAGGGAAATGGGATGGAAATGACCATCCTACCCCTCCTTTATTCTCTCTTTAGTATATAGTTTATATATGAATCTAATTCACATTAAAACTATATATTATATCATATATAATAGATATAACACCTCATGTATGAAATTGAACACTTCAATTTCACTCCTAACTTTATACCCTCAATATTACCATATTGAGCCAACGGAGGGATCTAATAGACCTATAGATCATGAGCTCCAATGATGTGAGATTAACTGATCAAACTCTATGATCCAGTTAATCAATATTCATTAACTACAAGTCACTCCACTATAGACTTGTAGCTGCACTCTCCTCACGGTAGATATTATTGTGTCCACTGATATAGTCATTACCCATGAGTCGACCCTTCACAGGTTGTTCGTAATCATAGCTGGGTCAAATTACCTTTTTACCCCTGTGATTACATCTTTGCTACTTAAGCACCACTGATCCTCTAATGAACAACAAGTCTAAGGTCCTACCTTAGACTCATACCCTCATAGAGGGCGGGGCCCCGTTGTTCAAGACACGAGTCGGTTCTTAGGGAACAACCTATCTAATTCCTTAGTGTAGGAATGAGTGAATTCCATCTTGCACGCTTAAGTTCCCACTACCTACGAGCTTCGTCCCGAGAAGGTAGGATTATTGAGTCGGCTCATGGCCACTCTCACCCATACTAGTCAAAGGACAAACTCCTATAAGCAGGAGTTCTTAACTTGCTCAGGATTCAGGTCGAGTCACTAATGACCATCTAGAAATTACTAGTCTTGTCCTGTTAACGGTGTTACACTGGTTAGACTAATAATTTGCGATCCAGTCTTGTATGAACTCTTCATACAGGATGCCCCCACTCGCATGTAAACTACATGAATGAGTTGGATTACCTCATTTGTACTAATTACAAAGTGGGCGCATCCATGGTGTTACTGTAATGAGGTTTCCAACCTTATTCTTATACCATAGACTATTTAGGTTATAATCTTGAACTCAACCCAAATAGTGTCCACTACACTGATTTCAAGATAAGCGTTATAACCTTGGAGCTTAGTTTATTGGATTTATAAAAGCAAGACTGTAATCTTATCAACAAATAACAGTTTATTTAATTGTTCAAAATTACACAAGTTTAGGGCATAAATCCCAACAATCTCCCACTTGACCTAAAACTTGTGGAGTACTAAATATTATAGTAATGTAAATACAATAAACTAGGGCATTTAAATCCCTTTGTACAAAAATACTCCCACTTGCCCTAATTGGGGAAGACTTGTAAACCTAGACCTTCTAGGTGACTCTAAAAAACTTTAGCCGTGAGAGCCTTTGTAAAAGGATCAACAATGTTGTGCTCTGAGGCTATCTTCGTGACAATCACGTCTCCTCTATGCACGATCTCTGGATGAGATGATACTTCCGCCTATGTGCTTTCCTCTTGTGACTTCGAGGTTCCTCGAATTTGCCAAAGGCACCACCATTATCGCAATACAAAGGTGTGATGGGCAAAGTCATATTTGGAACAACTTCCAAATTTAGCATGAATTTCCTTAACCAAACGACCTCCTTAGCTGCTTCACAAGCTGCTACATATTCGGCCTCCATGGTGGAATCAGCGATGCATCCTTGCTTGACGTTTCGCCATACTACAACTCCTCCGTTAAGAGTGAATACTGACCCTGATGTAGATTTCCGAGAATCTTTATCACCGAAGTCGAAATCCGTGTATCCCGTAAGGATCAAATCCTTAGCCCCATACACAAGCATGTAGTTCCTTGTTCTCCAAGATACTTAAGGATTGTTTTAACCGCTGTCCAAAGTTGTTCAAGTCCTCGGATTGGATTGATACCTCATCGACCATCCCAATCGCAAAAATGTATGTCGGGCCTAGTACACAACATGGCGTACATCGACTCCCAACAAATGATGCGTAAAGAATCCGTCTCATATCCTCAACTCCTTGAGGTGTCTTAGGACACTGTTCCTTAGACAAATGGATTCCATATCTAAAAGGCAACAAGCCCTTTTTGGAATCTTGCATCTTAAACCTTGACAACACATTGTCTATGTATGATGCTTGAGACAAGGCTAGTGTTTTATTCTTGCGCATTCTGCATAACTGGATCCCAAGAACAAATCATGAATCACCCAAATCTTTCATTTGGAATCGCGTAGCTAGTCATTCCTTGATGTCAGTAAGATAACCTACATCATTACCAATGAGTAGGATATCATCCACATAGAGAATTAGAAATGCGACAGAACTATTGATGATTTTCTTGTAGACACAAGGTTCATCATTATTCTGGTCAAAACCATAAGATCTGATAGCTTCATCAAATCTTATATTCCAGGACCTAGAGGCTTGTTTCAGTCCATAAATCGACCTTTTAAGACTGCAAACCTCTGCTCTTGTCCTGATTTAATGAACCCTTTGGGTTGGTCCATGTAGATAGTTTCCTCAAGATTGCCATTCAAAAAGACTGTCTTGACATCCATTTGCCATACCTCATAGTCATAATATGCGGCAATGGCAAGAAGGATACGGATAGACTTTACCATAGCAATAGGTGAAAAGGTTTCCTCATAGTCAACCCATTCAACCTGGGTATAACCCCTTGCTACTAGTCTAGCTTTAAAGGTTTGCACCTTCTCTTCTACACCACGTTTTCTCTTGTAGATCCACTTATAACCTATAGGTTTTACCCCATCGGGCTTATCTACAAGATCCCAAACAGAATTGAAGTACATCGACTCCATTTCTTGGTCCATGGCTATGACCCATTTGTCTTTGTCTTTGTCAACCATTGCTTGATTATAAGTCAATGAATCCTCGCAATTGTCATCTGGTATAACAACTTGGGTTTCAGCTAAAGCCATGTAACGGTCAAGCTGTATCACAACCCTCCCACTACGTCGATGTAAGGAATTTTGAATTCTCGCAGCGGAAGACGTTGTGAAACGTCGTTGATCCGTTGTGTAATTCCTATCTTAAAATTGAATCTATCTCATAGATCCTAGGCTAAACATGCAAATAAGAGAAGAAAACAGTAAGGAACTATAAGATGCTTGTTGAAGAACTCTTCTTCAACGCTTTTCTCCTCCGGTCACGATCTCTCTCGATCCAACGTTCTCCTCGAACACGAACCACGATCCGAACAGGGAGACACCATCAAAGGGTCCTCTCGGTTGTTCTCGGGAGGTTGAGGGAGAGTAGGTGGGACTCCCTTTGGTTTTGGGTGAGGAGAAGTTTTAGAGAGAATTGAGAGAGAATGAGAGAAAGCCTTTTTGCTCTCTTTGGATGAAAATCTAAAAAATGGCAAATTGCACACCAAAGGCTTCTTGCAAAGCCTTTAAATACTATTGTGTGATGGAGTTAAAACCTCCACCAAATAACAATTTTACCACAACCATATAATATACAAATCACATTTGCATATTATATAATATGAGGTATCTCATACCTTATTATACAAATCTCATTTGCATAAATGTGGAATTATAAATTGAATCACATTCAATTTAATTTCTCTCAATTCAATTTCTCCAAATAGCACTAATTAATCAATAGGCTATACTATAGTTTATTATGAATCTCATTCACATCAAACTATATATTATGTCATCTATATCTCATATAAATGACATAAATACCCAAATAATGAATTTGAACACTTCAAATTCACACCAAATCAGAAACCCTCAATTTGTCCAATTTGAGCCAACCGAGGGACCTAATGGACCTACACGTGACGAGCTCCAATGATCCGAGACTAACCTATCAAACTCTTTGACTCGTTATTCAACATTCATTAGCTACTGGAACACTCCACTAAAGCCCGTGAGTGCACTCTAATCACGGTAGGACAAGTTGTGTCCATCGTATAACCAATACCCATGAGTCGACTCTTCACAGTTTGTTCGTAGTCACACCGGGTCAAATTACCGCTTTACCCCGTGTCTACCTCTTGCTCCTTAAGTCCCACTTTGCTCCTCTAATGAACAATTCCGTTGCATGGTCCAACCATAAACAACAACCCTCTCGTGCCAATGAGAGAGTGGGGCCCGTTGTTCAAGTCCTCGGAGACAAAGCACTAAAAGGGAACAACCCCTCTAGTTTCCCTAAGTCGGGAACGAGTGAATTCCTTCTTGCGTAGTCAAGTTTCCAGCTCCCCACGGAGTCCGTAACACGCTCAGGATTAAGATCGAGTCACTAATGGTCATCTACGAATTTATTAGCTCGATCATCAATTAACGGTGTTACATCGATGAAGTCTAATAATTCACGGTCCCGTCTTGTACAATCTCATTGCACAGATGCCCCCACTCGCATGTCAACCACATGAACGAGTTAGATCACCTCGCTTGTATCTAATACAAAGCGGGCCGCATCCACAAAGCAGTATCCAGTGATTAGGTCTCCAACCCTATCTATATACTGTAGACCGTTCGGGTCATTAACTCGAACGTGATCCTCCCTGTGTGTCCACTACACACCGTTCAAGTTCTTAGTTCTCTCATAATGCAATGACCATAGAGCTTAGTTTATTGGATTAAGTTTATGAAAAATGCGAGACACAAAGTTTAAATAAATAACTCTTATTTATTACACAATGTTGAAATAAATAACTCTTATTCATTTACAACATTGAATATTACAAACTACACGAGATGAGGACATACATCCCAACAGTCGAGGCATACTCAACTCTTGAGATGGACTCTCTTGACTAGACAAACTAGTATCAACAACTCTTGTTGACGTACTAGTGTTCTTATTAGCAACCTTTGCTATTGTTCCGTCTAACTCACTCAACACTACCTTACTTTTTGGTTTGTGGTCCCTTATGTGGTCCTCCTCCAAGAAAGTGGTAATTGTCGACACAAAGACCTAATCTTCCTTAGGATCATAGAATAAACCACCTCTTGTTTCTTTTGGGTATCCTACGAATAGGCACAACTTTGAACGTGAATCCAACTTCTTTGGATTTGTCACAAGCACATGTGTTGGACAACCCCATATTCTGAAGTGACATAAACTACCTTTACGTCCTTTCCAGAGTTCAAAAGGTGTTTCAGAAACACTTTTGGAGGACACACTATTCAAAATGTATACTGCAGTCTCCACTGCATAACCCCAAAAGGAACTAGGGAGATGAGCATAACTCATCATTGATCGAACCATGTCCAACAAGGTTCTATTTCTCCTTTCTGATACACCGTTTTGCTGTGGTGTGCCGAGAGCTGAGAGTTGGGATGTAATTCCATGTTCTATCATATAGTTCTGGAATTTTAAATCCATGTACTCTCCACCTCGATCCGATCGAAGTGTTTTAACTCTTTTACCTTATTGATTTTCAACCTCAGTCTTGAATTCCTTGAACTTTTCAAGTGCTTCAGACTTGTGGTGCATTAGGTAAATATGCCCATATTTGAAATAATCATCTATAAAAAAGATGAAATATTCATATCCTCCTCTAGGTTTAACATTCATCGGACCACAAAGGTCTGAATGTATAAGCTCTAGAGGATCTTTGGCTCTATAACCTTTTCCACTAAAAGGTCTTTTAGTCATTTTGCCTTCTAGGCAGGATTCACATACTGGCAAGGAATTTTCTTCTAACTCGTTTAGAAGTTCGGTCTTTACCAATCTCTCAATCCTATTGAGATTAATGTGACCCAATCTTAGATGCCAAAGATGAGCATTTTCTGAAGAGAAATTTTACGTTTCTTAGTTTGTGTGTTTGCAGTTTTAAATAATTCAGTGTTCAAAACCATTTTGACTAAATTAGGCCTTAAAACATACAATACATTTTCCAATGAAGTTGAACATATTTCTAAACCTTTCTTCAAAATAAACACTTTATTCATAGAAAAGGAAACATAAATACATTGTTCAATAAGGCAAGAAATGGAAATAAGGTTTCAAAGAAACCCAGTATCACTAATATATTGTCCAACAATACATATTTCTTGCCAAAATAAAGCTTCATTGTGCCCTCATCGCTACACATTGAGACGACCTCTCCATTTCCAACCCGAGCGTTATCTCTCCTCATTTGTGCATCTTTGCGCCAGAATCAATTCCCTGAAAAGAAGAACAAACATGATTAGTGGCACCTGAATCAAGTATCCAAGCTGTTTTATCATTATCCACTAAACAAGCTTCTAAGCAAAGTAAATCATATTTACCTTCCTTCTTATTTTCTGCAATGTACTTGGATGCCTCGCTTTCCAATGCCCGCCTTCGTTGCGGTGGAAACACTTTCTTTTTACAACAATGCCTTTGACTTTCTTGCCCTTCTGGGCGGCAGCTTTGTCATCCTGTTTCCCTTTACCAACCTTTCTTCATGTTCTTCTTCTTACCTCTCGGGTTAAAAGAAGATGAAGCCATCGCTTTTGTCCTGCAGGTCGAACCTCCGTGATAACTCCTACCGCAACATTTGCCTCACCTTTCGATCCTTGAATTTTCATCAAAGACTAAAAGGTCCGGAGTTCATTCGTAAGGAGGTAAGATTAAAAGTAAGCTTGTTCATAACAAAGATTACTTCTAAATCTGCAGGAAACTATCCGGAAGGGTTTCGAATGAAGTCGACTTGGCTCGACTCATCGATGGAAGCACCATTCGACTCCGCGATGTTAAAGTGCACCATCATATCGAGGACATGATCCCGAATGCATGTACCCTCCGCATCCTCGAGTTGAATATGTACTTTAGGACATTATGTCGGGCTTGTGTGGATCAAGTCCAAACATACCTCGCAGATGAAATCCATGATTTCCTTGTCGGTAATCATGCCCTTATGCTTTTTGGCTAATATGTCAGACATACTTGCCAACATGTAGATCTTGACCTTATCATTGGCCTTGATCCATAGATCATATGCATCACGAACATTTCGTGACGCATTCGAGCCTGGCACCTGAGGACACTCCTCAGTTAGCACAAACTTCAGATCATCCACTACCAAAATATTGTTGAGTTTGTTTTTTCATGTCATCATATTCTCTCCGGTTAACTTTTCCGCACCCAATAAGGAAATTATAGAGCTAGACATTTTTGCTGAAAATTTACAAACAAACTTGTATGAGTTTCTTGCTATAACTCTAATCCAATCATGTTTTAGCTAATTATCAAATGATTCCTAGGCCATTTATAATTTGCAATGATACTCCAAAGGTTTAGAATGTATGACACCGAAGGGTAATAAAAAACACTCCTCCTCTAGATCAAGACACTCTTGACCAAAACCTAATACCAGAATAACTCTTATTCCTATAGGTTTTAGTTACCATTTTTCGGTCTGGATACATACACAACTTATGTGCCCCGTGAGTGTAACCCTTTGTCTTTAGATCCCAGAGTCTCGATCCAATAAAATCCATCGAAGGGAGGACTAGATTGGAAAATAGTCTAAGGAAATCTTTATCCCTTTCGGTGTCTCACTGTGTTAGATCCCCATGATCAAGCCCTCCTCCGAAGGGATTGTCCGTCCAGCAAAAAACTAGCGGTGACCATAGTGGTCTAACGGTGTAAACCGATAAAAAGAGATCGTGAGGTTTTGTTTTCACTAAACTCCGCTCCCACTCATACAAACACCATCCGAAGGGGGCGCCTCCGTTTATGCCACGAGGCCAAGTATGAGTCTCACGGTGTGAACTTCCTGGAGATAGCGTGAGGCGAAAAAAATATGTATCTCATACACTTTTTCCTCCCCACCGAATACTTTAAGTTTATAGGAATCTTTCTTAGGCTAAAATCCGGCTAATGGTTTTACCTAACTCTATCAACATAACTCTTATATTGATGATCAATATAACTCTTATATTGATTTTATCATAAGTTTGTTAATATAACTCCTTATATTAAACCTAGGATTTCTAGTTTATTAACCCCTTAATAAACCCACTGACGCTACTGTAATTTATAAGACTCTGATTAAATTTCACTCCCAGGTAGAGGTGTTCCGTTTCCGTCAGCTTAAATACCCCAGCCTAGACAGAGTTCCTCTTTTAATCATAGCTTATAAATTACGTGGTTCCTAGTTCTAATCTAATTAGAACTAGATAACCTAATCTATTATTTTCAAGTTCTAAACATTTTAAAACTAATAATTAACCTTAGGTGACATGCATACTATGTCATAGTGCTTGATCATTCATCACATGAATAATAAGACATTCATAGCATATTCATCTCATGAAAAAATAATGCATGTCAATGCTGTCTAAAAATTAATATAACAACCATATATTAATTAATCATGCAAACTATATAATATAACTCCTTATATTATAAATGATGCATGAAAATGCTTAACCTAAGGTGGGATTTCTAAAATACAAGCATACATTATGCATGGCAATAATTACACAACAATTGCATAATTAAAATAGAAAAAATTAGACCAATTTTGGCACCCTAGAAATAATTTTAATTAATATCATCTAATTATATTAATTAAAATTAAATATATTAAATATATTAAATATAAAACGTTTTTATAATTAATATATATAATAAAAAAACATTTTCTGCCGGTTGCTCCTCGCGTGAAACGTATTTGGCGTTGCAACGCTGCTTTTGTCGTCTTCTGCCGAGCGTTGCAATGCCAGAGGCTGCGTTGCAACGCTGCCTCCTGTGTGCGCCTTCTCCCGCAAGCGCAGCATTGCAACGCCGATGAGTAGCGTTGCGACGCTGCACACAGACAACACTTTGATTTCTCCAAATCTAGCTCGTTTTCGCTCCGATCTTCTCAGCAATCGCCTTGCCTCGATCGACACGGACTTACAGACTCGATTTACAATTAAACTTGCCCAAAACACTAGGCCCTTACATTGAACATTTTAATGGAAATTGTAAATCTAAGTGTCAAAATTGAAAACATCTAATTTTGCAAAACCGTTCATACATCTCATGCAAAAACAGTAAATCCCACCTTGTTCTTGAAAATTCCAGAACATAAATCAAGAACGCAATTGGGCTCAGATACCAATTGAAGGGAATCGAAGTCCCCGCAGCGGAAGCGATTGCGAATCACGCGCTCTTGATTTAGTTACAACGGTAAATTCAAGAACATGAAAAACTAGATTAAGCATATATAATAGAATGGACAACAAGAAATTACCTTTGAAGAACCTTTCTTCAAGTGCTCCTCCTCTCTCACGATCAAAATCACAGCAACTCGAACTTGTACGAATACCGACACTACCACCAGATCTTCTCTGTTGTTCTCTACGTGAGGTTGGAAGGTGGGTTCCCTTTAGCAAAATTGAGGTGTTTAGTGAGAGATGTTTGTTGTGTTGGAACCTTTCCAACAACAACAAAAAGCTTGGAATCACTTAGAATGACTTAGAATAGCTCCACCTAGTTACATCTCATGCAACCATATATATAGGGGAATGGGATGGAAATGACAATCCTACCCCTCCTTTATTCTCTCTTTAGTATATAGTTTATATATGAATCTAATTCACATTAAAACTATATATTATATCATATATAATAGATATAACACCTCATGTATGAAATTGAACGCTTCAATTTCATTCCTAACTTTATACCCTCAATATTACCATATTGAGCCAACGAAGGGATCTAATGGACCTACAGATCATGAGCTCCAATGATGTGAGATTGACTGATCAAACTCTTTGATCCAGTTAATCAATATTCATTAACTACAAGTCACTCCACTATAGACTTGTAGCTGCACTCTCCTCACGGTAGATATTATTGTGTTCACTGATATAGTCATTACCCATGAGTCGACCCTTCAAAGGTTGTTCGTAATCACAGTTGGGTCAAATTACTTTTTTACCCATGTCATTATCTCTTTGCTCCTTAAGCACCATTGATCCTCTAATGAACAACAAGTCTAAGGTCCTGCCTTAGACTCATACCCTCATAGAGGGCGGGGCCCCGTTGTTCAAGACCTGGAGTCAGTTCCTAAGGGAAACACCTATCTAATTCCTTAGTGTAGGAATAAGTGAATTCCATCTTGCACAGTTAAGTTCCCAGCTACCTACGAGGTTCTGTCCCTGAGAAGGTAGGCTTATTGAGTCAGCTACAGGCCACTCTCACCCATACTAGTCTAAGGACAAACCCCTATAAGCAGGAGTTCTTAACTTGCTCAGGATTCAGGTCGAGTCACTAATGACCATCTATAAATTACTAGTCTTGTCCTGTTAACGGTGTTACACTGGTTAGACTAATAATTTGCGATCCAGTCTTGTATGAACTCTTCATACAGGATGCCCCCACTCGCATGCCAACTACATGAATGAGTTGGATTACCTCATTTGTACTAATTTTAAAGTGGGTCGCATCCATGGTGTTACCAGAATGAGGTTTCCAACCTTATTCTTATACCATACACTATTTAGGTTATAATCTTGAACTCAACCCAAATAGTGTCCACTACACTTATTTCAAGATAAACGTTATAACCTTGGAGCTTAGTTTATTGGATTTCTAAAAGCAAGACTGTAATCTTATCAAAACAAATAACACTTTATTTAATTGATCAAAATTACACAAGTTTAGGGCATAAATCCCAACAATAAGTTGAGTAGTTGAGTTGTGCTCCATTTAGCTTTTCATTAAAGAACATGATTGGTCTCTTTTCTTGCATCAAAACAGCTCCCATGCCTATCCCACTTGCATCACATTCAATCTCAAAAGATTTGTCAAAGTTAGGTAAAGCAAGACAAGGTGCATTGGTCAATTTTTCTTTTAATTCATTGAATGCATCTTCTTGTTTTTCTGTCCATTCAAATTTCACATGCTTTTGGACAAGTTCATTTAATGGTGAGACTATACTACTGAAATTTTTAATAAACTTCCTATAAAAACTAGCCAAACTATGAAAAGATCTCACCTCATTTGCATTGGTAGGTGTTGGCCACTCTCGGATAGCCTTTACCTTTTCTTCATCAACTTGCACTCCATTCCTTCCAACAATGAAACCTAGGAAATTGACTTGGTCTAGACAAAAACTACACTTTTTGAAGTTGGCATATAGCTTCTCTTCTCTAAGTTGAAGTAAAATTGTCTTAACATGCAAAATATGATCATCCAAGCTTTTTGAGTAAACAAGAATATCATCAAAGTACACAACAACAAATTTTCCAATGTACTCTCTCAACACATGATTCATTAGCCTCATAAAACTACTTGGTGCATTAGTAAGGTCAAATGGCATAACAAGCCACTCATAAAGTCCAAATTTTGTTTTGAAAGCCGTTTTCCACTCATCTCCCACATGCATTCGAATTTGATGATAACCACTTTTAAGATCTATTTTTGAAAACAGATTAGCACCATGTAATTCATCTAGCATGTTATCCAATCTATGAATGAGATGTCGATACTTTACCGTTATCTTGTTGATGGCTCGACAATCACACATTCTCCATGTACCATCCTTCTTGGGTACCAAAATCATCGGAACCGAGCAAGGACTCATGCTTTCTCTAACATAACCTTTATCCATGAGTTCTTCTACTTGCCTTTGAATCTCCTTAGTCTCGGTTGGATTGGTCCATAAGCTGCCATATTTGGAAGAGTTGCCCCGGGTATGAAGTCAATTTGATGTTCAATCCCTCTTAAAGGAGGTAAACCCGTAGGTGCATCTTCATGTGGAAACATATCATTAAATTCCTGCAAAAGAGACTTAAAAGAACTTGGCAAAATATCATTAGATTTTGGATTAGTTGTTAAACACATTCCTTTGCACATAAGTACAAATTTTGGTTGTTGTGTCAACAACACATTCCTCACTTCCCCCTTTCTTATAACCAAACTCACATTCTTTCTTTTTCCTCAAAATCACTCTTTTTCTCTCTCTGGTTTTCACTCACCTTTTGCCCCTCACTTCTCTCTTTCTTTTCACTCTTCTCTTTTCTTTTAGCTTACTTTCTTCTCTCCTCTCTTGTTCTTCAAACTCTTTTCTTTTCTTCTCTAATTTCAAATGATCACAATGTACTTCATATGGAGACAATGGAAGTAAAGTAAATTTCTTCCCGTTGAAAGTAAAAGAATACTTATTTTTCACTCCATCAAATGTGACCTCTCTATCATATTGCCAAGGTCGGCTAACAATATATCCCCCCGCATGCATAGGTAAAACATCACAAAGTACTTCATCCTTATATCTTCCCAAAGTAAAAGGAATAAGAACTTGAGAATTTACCTTAAGTTCTCCTTTGTTTGTCAACCATTGAAGTTTGTATGGTTTTGGATGTGGACGGGTAGTAAGTTGAAGTCTCTTTACAAGAAAACTACTTACCACATTTGTGCAACTCCCACTATCAATCACCAAACTGCATGGGCTTCCTTTAATTAGGCATCTTGTGTTGGTCTTCAACTTTGTCTTCCTTGATTTGCATACTAAGGACCCTTCTTGTGATCAACGATATGGAGTTACCTTCTTTAACATACTCATCATCACATATTTCAGGTTCTTCCTCAAATGATGCATCATGTTCCTCACATTCATCCTCCGAATCAACTACACAATTTCTTATCACCATAACTCTTTTATTGACACATTCTTTGCTCATGTGTCCAAACCCTTTGCACTTCCAACATTGAATAGAACTAGACTTTTCCCTTACCTCCTTTGAAGCTTCATTCTTTTTAGCATTGGAGCTTTCGGCCTCCACTATTTTGGCAGCAACAAACTTGCTTCTTTGTTCTGTTGGTTCATTCCTATTCACAAAACTATCCTTGTTCTATGCATTAGAATTTGAAAAGGTACTAGCTTTAGGTGTATACCTTTTTTAATGTTCCTTTTCTTCCTTCAATTGAGCTTCAATTTTGATAGCATAATGATACATATCTTCAAGGTAAGGTGGTGGATTTCTATCAACCGGATGAGCAATTTCTCCATTCAAACCTCCAAGGAATCGAGACATGGTGTCTTCCTCTTCTTCTCGAATTTTTGCTCTTTCCATCAAGGAACTCCATCTCTTGATAATATTCAGCAACACTTTTTGTTCCCTGTCTCAAAGATTGCAATTTAGTTTTCAAATCTCTTTCATAATGTTTTGGAACATACCTCTTTCTCATGGCTTCTTTAAGTTCTTCCCAAGTTTCTATTGGATCCTCCTCTTTCCTTCTTCTCTGGGATTTGAGATGTTGATACCGCTCTCCCGCATGATTGGTGAATTCCGCAATGACAAGTTTCATCTTCTTATTCTCACTATATGTATTACAATCAAATACATGTTCTATTTTTCTTTCCCATTGCAAGTATGCCTCGGAGTCCGCCGTACCACTAAAAGATGGAAATCTGAGTTTCACTCCGCTATCCCTGTCTTCATTCATTCTTTCCACTCTTCTAGGTTGCACAATATTTGCAACGTCATTTCTTCCTCTTCCCCTCACATTTCCTCTTCCTCCTAAGTTTCTTTCTTGTACCTATAAGTCAAACATGCCTTGAATTGTTTGAAGAATAATAATATTTGGATCTACCACTTCCGAAACTCTTTCTTTATTATCTTGTGACATTGTTTTTCTTTTATAAGGACCTCTCCACACTTCTCACCAAGATATCACTCAAGGACAGTCGTGTTTATCACTCAAGGGTAGGCTTTTGGAACTAGGTCAAAGATGTAAGGGTTGGTTTAAAAATTTGGTGCAACCTTACTTTCAACTTGATATAAAACTAAATCAATGATAGATAACCTTTCACAAGCTAAGACTAGAGAAACTCATCCTAAGGATCTACAACTCAATGTTTCGAGCAAATAAAATTTTAAAACAAGAACTTTTGTGTGCTTGCAATCCTTGAATACTTTTTTTTGTTTTTTTTTTGCCACTGTTTTTTTTTTCACTTTTTGCTACTGTGTTTTTTTTTTTTTACTTTTTTGCTACTGATTTGTTTTTGACCCAAGAACAAACACACAAAGAAATGGAAGAAAAGTTGTAGGATGCCTTGTATTACATTTTGTAAATGATAAAAAAATGACAGAAAAAAAAAGTAAAGCAAATTGAAGATATTTCACCTCTAGAGAGTCCGCCAAAAGATGTCGACCAACGAGCTCTGATACCAAATGATAAGCGCCGAACTTGTTGGTTTAACAAATCTAGAGGTCCTCCTAGGATATTTGCAAACGTCACGAACAAGGCTAACTTAACGAATTGATTCCAAGCAAGAGTTTAGTTAGAAGATGAATCACTCTTAGATCAAACTTAGAATAAGGATGGTCACTCCTAGATCCTAAGACGACTCACTCCAGAATTAGCTTGATCGGGGCTAATCCAATGAATCGGTTAAACATCAAACCTAAAGTAAGATTTGAAAGAAGTTAACACCAAATGGGACTAAACAAAACACAAGTTTTTTATCTACTGTAGGATCCACCATGCATGACTATTTCGTTTGACGAGGTTTGACATCACGAAATCCCAAGAGGTGCAACTGGATGACCACTGCTCACATTTTCTGCACACTTTTTTTGTCCTCCGTGCCATCTTTCAAACTAGACAACTTTTCTCGTGCCATCTTCACTCCATTCTCATCTTGACTTGTTGTACTAACATTATAAAGAATTTTGGGCTTAAAAATCTTGGTCTCTCCTTGTGCATTCACGAGCTTTTGGAGATGCAATGTGAAAGCCTCTTGAATCTTCTTGGCCTTGCTCCTTGTTATTGCTCCTTCAGGTACATGCAATGAATCAATGGTTTGGTTCGCATCATTGAGAGAATTGAGAGAGAGACTTTTTGGTGGGATTCAAAAAAATGACAAATGAGTCTTCCAAAGCCTTCTCACAAAGGCTTATTATAATGGTGATAGGTGGAGTTGAAATCTCCACCTATTTACCATTTTACCACAACATTAGGTTATGCAAATCATATTTGCATAACACATATAATAAGATATCTCATACCTTATTATACAAATCATATTTGTATAATTGTAGATTTTAAATTGAATTACATTCAATTTAATTTCTCTCAATCCAATTTCTCTAAATTAGCACTAATTAATCAATTAGGCTAACCTATAGTTTATTATGAATGTCATTCACATTAAACTATATATTATGTCAATCATATCTCATATAAATGACATAAATACCCTTTTAATGAATTTGAACACTTCAAATCCACAACAAACTGAAAACCCTCAATTTATCCAATTTGAGCCAACCGAGGGACCTAATGGACCTACAGATGACAAGCTCCAATGATTTGAGACTAACCTGTCAAACTCTTTGACCCGGTTATTAAACATTCATTAGTTACGGTAACACTCCACTAAAGCCCGTAGCTGCACTCCCATCACTGTAGGACAAGTTGTGTCAATTGATTTAATCAATGCCGGTGAGTCGACCCTTCACATGTTGTTCGTAGACACTATTGGGTCAAATTACCGTTTTAGCCCTGTGTCTACCTCTTGCTCCTTAAGTCCCACTGCTCTTCTAATGAACAACAACGTTGTATGGTCCAACCATAAACAACATCCCTCTCGGGGTAGTGAGAGGGTGGGCGCCCGTTGTCCAAGCACTGGAGACAACACTTAAGGGAACAACCCCTCTAGTTTCCCTAATTCAGGAACGAGTGAATTCCATCTCACGTAGTCAAGTTTCCAGCTCCCCACGTGGTCCTTTCCCTGAGAAGATAGGCATATTGGGTGAGTAACTGTGACCACCCTCACCCGTACTAGTGAAAAGCCAGACCCCCACCGACAGGAGTCCGTAACACACTCAGGATTAAGGTCGAGTCACTATTGGTCATCTACGAAGTTATTAGTCCTATACTGTTAACGGTGTTACATCAGTAGGTCTAATAATTCACAGTCCGGTCTTATACAATCTCATTGCCCAGAATGCCCCCACTCGCATGTCAACCACATGAACGAGTTGGATCACCTCGTTTGTATCTAATATAAAGCGGGCCGCATCCAATAGCGTATCCAGGATTAGGTCTCCAACCCTATCCATATACTGTAGACCGTTTGGGTCATAAACTCGAACGTGATCCTCCCTTTTTTACCACTACACACCGTTCAAGTTCTAGTTCTCTCATAATTCAATGACCCTGGAGCTTAGTTTATTGGATAAAGTTTGTAAATATGCGAGACACAAAGTGATGAAAAAATAACTCTTATTTATTTCAATAAGTAATGTTACAAACATGTACGAGATTAGGACATACATCCCAACAAACTCCCACTTGGACTAAGCTCCTGGAGTACAAGATACATTTCTCAAATGTAAAATAAAATACAACAAACTAGGGCATTGAATACCCTTTACAATACTCCCACTTGCCCTAGTGAGGAAGCACTCGAAGACTTAGACTCTCTAGGTGACCCTTAAACACCATAGTCGTGAGGGCCTTTGTAAATGGATCAGCAACGTTGTGCTCTGACGCTATATGCGTGACTGTCACGTCTCTTCGGTGCATAATTCCTGTATCAAGTGATACTTCTGCTCAATGTGCTTGCCCCTCTTATGACTCTGAGGTTCTCTCGAGTTGGCTACTTCACCACTGTTGTCATAAAACAGGGTAATCGACAAATTCATATTTTGAACAAATTCCAAATCCATCATGAACTTCCTAAGCCAAACAGCTTCCTTTGCAGCTTCACAAGCAGCAACATACTCGACTTCCATCACGGAATCAACGATGAATTCCTGCATGATGCTTCACCACACTACAGCTCCTCCATTCAGAATGAAGGCTGACCTCGAATTGGATTTCCTAGAGTCTGTGTATCCCGCAAGGATCAAATCCCCACTCCCATTAACAAGGTTGTAGTTCCTCGTTCTCCTAAGATACTTGAGGATTGCTGTTACGGTTGTCCAGTGATCTAATCCTGGATTGGATTGATACCTACTGACAATCCCAACTGCATAAGAGATGTCGGGCCCAGTACACAACATCGCATACATTAGGCTCCCTACAGCTGAAGCATAGGGGATTCGTCCCATATCCTCAACCTCTTGAGGTTTCTTAGGACATTGATCCTTAGACAGGTGAACCCCATGCCTGAAAGGCAGCAAGCCCTTCTTAGAGTTTTGCATCTTATATCGAGACAACATCTTGTCAATATAAGACGCCTGAGACATGGCTAGCGCTCTGTTCTTCCAGTTCTGGACTATCTGGATACCTATAACATACTAGGCCTCTCCCAAATCTTTCATTTGTAATTGCGAAGCCAACCATTTCTTAATATCTTTTTTCTTAATACCAGTAAGAAATCCTACCTTATTCCCAATGAGTAGGATATCATCCACAAACAATATCAGAAATGCGACAGTGATGTTGACGATTTTCTTGTAGACACAAGGCTCGTCAACATTCTGATCAAAGTCATAAGATTTGATCACCTCATCAAACCTTATATTCCAAGACCTCGAGGCTTGTTTCAATCCATAAATAGACCTATAAAGCTGACAAACCTTTTGCTCTTGGCCTTGGGTAATGAACCCTTTGGGTTTGTCCATGTAGATGGTTTAATCAAGATTGTCATTCAGAAAGGCTGTCTTGACATCCATCTGCCATATCTCATAGTCATAATATGTGGCAATGGCCAGAAGGATCCTGATCGACTTTACCATGGCAACAGGTGAAAAGGTTTCCTCATAGTCAACACCTTCAACCTGGGTAAACCCCTTTGCCACTAGTCGTACTTTGAAGGTCTACACCTTCCCATCTACGCCACGTTTTCGCTTGTAGATCCACTTGCAACCAATAGGTTTGACCCCATCCAGTTGGTTCACCAGCTCCCAAACGGAATTGAAGTACATCGACTCCATTTCCTGATCCATAGCTTTAATCCATTCGTTTTTGTCAACATCTGTCATTGCTGTTGGGTTTTATGTCCTAAAACTCGTGGTTTTGTAAACTGAATGTATATTCCATTTCGCAATAAAGTTGTTATTGAAATTTATTCAGTGAAGGTGTTATTGAATATTGTGTATTGTGTAACCTTAATCCAATAAAGAACCCTTGGCTATAGAATGAATACTTGAACTTTATGTGTGACATAAAAGTGGATCAAGTTCAAGTTATAGCCAGAACAGTCTATAGTATAAGGATATATAGGGTTGGGTACCTTATCCTGGGGACATTATGGACGCGACCCACTTTGTAGCGTACAAACGATGTGATCCTAAATCGTTCATGTAGAGACATGCGAGTGGGGGTGTCCTATTCAATGAGTTTGCATAAGACTGGACTGCGAAATAGTCACTTAGACTTTATAACTCCATTTACTGTCTTAACTGACTATATTCATACGATGACCTAGGTAACTCGATCTTAATCCTGAGCGTTCTATGAGCTCTTGTTTATTCAGATTATCCTTAGATTTGCATGGGTGAGAGTGGCCCGAGACTGCCGACTCAATATGCCTCCCATTTAAGGGATAAGTCTTGGTAGATAGCTGAGAATATAGTTCTGCAAGATGGAATTCACTCCTACCCGCTTTAAGGATTAGTAGAAAAGTTGTTCCCTTAAGTGCTGACTCCAGGTCTTGAACAAAGAGCCCAACCCTCTCATTGGCCCGAGAGGGATTCGGTTTGTTGGTTGGACCACAAATCAATTGTTCATTAGAGGATCAGTGGGACTTAAGGAACAAGAGGTAATTACAGGGGTAAAACGGTAATTTTGACCTAGCTGTAATTACGAACGACCTGTGAATGATCGACTTACTAATCATGGTTATATCAAGTGGACAGAAATATATCTACAGTGAGGAGAGTGCAACCACTGGGCTTTTTGTAACCACTGGGCTTTAGTGGAGTGCCCCGGTGGTTAACAAATGTTGATTAGCTAGGCTAAAGAGTTTGGTCGGTTAATCTCGTATCGTTGGAGCTCATGATCTGTAGGTCCATTAGGTCCCCTTACTAGCTCGGACTTAGCCTTGTAACATTTTGAGAGAAAAGAATTTGAATTGTTCAAATTCGAGTTTGGAAGAAAGTGTTAATTATATGTGATATATTTAACGAATCATAGCTTAATTATGAATTAAACTATGATTAATAGGAGGTGGATATATTTAAATATGATTTAAATATTAGATAAGTTTATAGCATGAATAAGGATTCATGTTCGAAAAATCGATCGGGATCGGGAAATTTATTTAATTTAATATTTGATATTAAATTAAATTAAATTAAAAAATTAATTAATTAAATTCATTTTCAATTATTTAATTAATTATATTAATTTTAATTAAAAATCAATTTATATTGATTTTTTGAATTAAAATTAAATGAAAATTAGTGGATTTTCATGGATTTTCATAAAATCCAAATTGCAACTTGCCCAATCCCTCTCATCTTGAAATTCACCAAAATTGGCCACCTCCATCTCAAACCATCCTCATCACACTTGAGTTGTCACTCAAAAGAAGCTTGATGTAGCTTTATTTAATGGTGTTTTGAGGTGTTTTGATAGAATTTTGCAGAAAATTCTAAATTTTCGAATTAGTGACCTTTGAGGTCTTTTCTTCCAAATTCTCTCAACCTAGGATCCCACAATCCGTTCCAAGGCCTGAGGATAGTAGGGAAGACTCTAACGGTTGTCCACGAAGTGTTCGTGTTGAAAATCATCCACCAGGTGAAGAGAATTTGATCTTCAAAGTTGAGTTTTCTATCCCTTTGTTTTTCCAGCTTTGATCATGCATTTTATTTTACAAAATTGATCAACTTAGAGTGTTCAAGATCCAAAATTGCTTCCGCTTTCTTAATCTAGACTCTTTCAATTTCCTGATCATAGGTCAATGGATCCTCGCAGTCATCACAAGTGTGACGACTTGAGTTTCAACTAAACCCATGTAACGTTTAGGCTGTCTCACTGTTGGGATGTTTGTCCTAATCTCGTTTTGTTTGTAAATTTACATTTGAAATTAATAAAGGTTATTTATTTCATCAGTTTGTGTCTCACATTTAGTACAAACTTTGTCCAATAAACTAAGCTCCAAGGTCATTGAATATATGAGAGAACTAGAACTTGGATATGGATGAGGTTGGAGACCTAATCCTAGATACGTTGTGGATGCAACCCACTTTGTATTAAGATACAAATGAGGTGATCTGACTCGTTCATGTGGTTGACATGCGAGTGGGGGCATCTTGTACATTGAGATTGTACAAGACGGGACCGTGAATTATTAGACCTACTGATGTAACACCGTTAACAGTATGGATTAATAACTTCGTAGATAACCATTAGTGACTCGAACTGAATCCTGAGCCGGACTCCTGTCTGCGGGGGTCTGTCCTTTGACTAGTACGGGTGAGGGTGGTCACAGTTACTCGCCAATATGCCTATCTTCTCAGGGACAGGACCAAGTAGGGAGCTGGGAACTTAACTACGGGAGATGGAATTCACTCGTTCCCGCCTTTAGGGAAACTAGAGGGGTAGTTCCCTTAAGTGTTGTCTCCAGAACATAGACAACGGGCACCCACCCTCTCACTGGCCCGATAGGGGTGTTGTGTATAGTTGGACCATTACAACGTTATTGTTCATTAGAGGAGCAGTGGGGACTTAAGGAGGAAGAAGTAGACACAGGGGTAAAATGGTAATTTGACCAATAGTGTCTTCGAATAACCTGTGAAGGGTCGACTCATGGGTCAATGTTATATCAATGGACACATCTTGTCTTACGCTGACGGGAGTGCAGCTACGGGTTTTAGTAGAGTGTTACCGTAGCTAATGAATGTTGATTAACCAGGTCAAAGAGTTTGATAGGTTAATCTCGGATCATTGGAGCTCGTCACTGTAAGTCCATAAGGTCCCTCGGTTGGCTCAAACTGGATTAAAAGAAGGTTTACTATTTTGGTGTGAATTGAAGTGTTCAAGTTCACTAAAGGGTAATTATGGCATTTATATTAGATATGAATGATATATTATATAGTTTAATGTGAATGAGATTCATAATAAACTATAGGTTAGCCTAATTGTTGAATTAGGGCTAATTTGGAGAAATTAGATTGAGAGGTATTAAATTAGATGTGATTCAATTTAAAAATCCACAATAATGCAAATGTGATTTGTAAAATGAGATATGAGATATCTTATAATATGTGGTTATGCAAATATGATTTGCATAACCTATAGTTGTGGTAAAATGGTAAATAGGTGGAGATTTCAACTCCACCTATCACCATTATATAAACCACTTTGCAAGAAGGGTTCATGAATGAAATTCTCATTTTTGGAATTCTCACCAAAAGAAGAATTCTCCTTTCTCTCAAATCTCTCTCAAAATCTTCTCCTCCCAATCAAAGAGGAAGAATCCCACAATCCTCCTTCTTCCTAAAGTAGAACAACTGTGTAACCTAGTAGAGGTGTTCGATCGGTATTCGTGTGAAGAGTTCGATGAAAGGAATGAGAATCCCTGCGCAGCAGAAGATGATCGAATCGTCGTGGTGATTTTGTGCTACTTAATTTCGTTAAAACTAATTATCACATAATCATAAGCTAAACATGCATTCTAAGGAAGAAATACAGTAAGTTAAAGATGATACTTACTTGTTGAAGACTTTCTTCAAGAATCTTTCCGTTCACGAACTCTTCGTGCTTTCCATGATCTCTACGATCTTGATCTCCTCACACGAAAACGATCAGACAACTCCACATGGTTACAAGGTTGTTCTACCTTAGGAAGAAGGAGGATGGTGGGATCTTTCTTTTGGTTAGGGAGGATAAGCTTTGAGAGAGAATTGAGAGAGGAGAGAACTCTTCTTTTGGTGAAATTTCCAAAAAATGAGAGTAAGAGTATGCAACCCTTCTTGCAAAAGGGGTTTATATAATGGTGATAGGTGGAGTTGAAATCTCCACCTATTTACCATTTTACCACAACTATATGTTATGCAAATCACGAACTGATCGTACCTGGTTCCTCATGAACTTTCCTGTCAATTGAGTAAACTAGTATATCATCAATAAATACTATCACGAACTGATCCAAATACTGGTGGAATATCCTGTTCATGAGGTCCATGAAAACTGCTGGTGCATTCGTCAAACCGAATGGCATTACTAGAAACTCATAATGCCCGCACAGTTCTCAATCTTTGTCTTAGGAATATCTCGATTCCCTTACCTTTAATCGATGGTATCCTCGATCTTAAATCAATCTTAGAAAATACCGATGCTCCTCAGAATCGGTCAAACAAGTCATCAATACGGGGTAAAGATACTTGTTACGTATCGTGACTTTGTTTAACTATCGTAATCAATGCATAATCTCGTGGTACCATCTTTCTTCTTTACAAATAACACCGGAGCTCCCGGTATGATACACTAGGTCCGATGTATCCCTTATCAATTAGTTCTTGTAATTGCATCTTCACTCTTTGAGCTCACTTGGAGCCATTCTATACGGCGCTTTGTGAAATAGGTGCTTTATTCTGGTAGCAATTCAATAGTGAACTCTACCTCCCTATCGTGTGGCAACCACAGACAGATCTCTTTGGAAAAACATCTAGAAATTCGTTCACAACAAGAACATCTTCTGGTTTTAACTTTTCTTCCTGCACCTCCATTACGTGAGCAAGAAACGCCGTGCATCCTTTTCTCAACAACTTCTGAGCTTTGAATGCTGAAATCAAACTCGTAGGAATAATCTTCTTTTCACCCCGAAACCACTTGACACAACCCCGGTTTTCTAAAAACAACTTCCTTTCTATGGCAATCCATGGAAGCATAATGAGTGAATAAGAAATCCATTCCTAAGATTGCATCTAACATCTGCAACTCTAGTGGAAGAAGATCCACTAACATATTGAGACCTTCTACTAAGACCTCACGGTCTCGCAAACACCGAATTGACTAGTAAAGCATCACCAACCGGAGTGTATATAACTAACTCCTCAAATAAAGGCTCTAGCTTCCTACTAAGCTTAGTTAGGAATAAATCGAAACAAAGGAATGCGTAGCACTGGATCTATCAAAACACATGCAGTACATTACAAATAGAAATCGTACCGATAATCACATCTCGTGCATCCTCTCGCTTCTCGCCGAGTCATAGCGTAGACCTTTCCCACTGTTGCCTAGGTCTCCCTACAACTCCTTCTCGCTTTGCACCACCGGTGCCTCTCTCCTGCAGCTTCTTTGGAACTCTCATTTTGCTCAGCCCGCTCGGACCCAACTCCTGGTCCTCTGCGCGGCGGCTCTAAGCCGTGGGCCACCCTCTTGAAATGCCCCGCCGCCACACCGGTAACACACACCGACACCAACAAGACATTGGCCTCGATGATTCTTGCCACAATTTGCACATGGAGTTCTCCTTGCTTGCACCGCAATGAACTCTGCATTGTCTCGTGGTCTTCTTTGTGGATCTGGCAGATTGACTAGGTGCTCTTTGACTCGCCTCGATAGGCACCACTAACATTCATCTGCCTCGATATCTGGCCGCCAGCTCGATTCTTAAAGTCCTGACGACTTGAAACATTCACCCCAGGTGTGAATCTTCGCTGTTCGCGACCCCGAAAACTACTCGTCGTTGCAGGCCCACGAGTAGGCTCCACTCATCGATCGCGCCTCTTATACTCGCTCAACACGTAGGGCGCCTCTCTACCAATCGAGAAAAATCACCCACTTAGCAATGGTCAGAATCGGGAGTACGTATCTCAGGTCGTAACCCTCTTTCAAATCTTCGACACCTGTCACTCTCAGATGCCACAATTACTTCAGCATACCGCGATAACTCAAGATACTTCCTCTCGTATTCACCCACGTAAAGTGATCCTTGCTTGATTCTAAAAATTCATCTCTCTTACCATGCAGTATGTGCCAGGTAATATTTATCTTCAAATATGCCTCAAAAGTTTGCCGATCTAAAGTGCGTGCATCACTCACTTTGGCTAAAATTGACTTCCACCATCCTCCGCTTCTTTCTCTAGCAGGAATGTGGCTAGCTTGACTTTACGCTCTTCAGGGCAGCTCATCACATCAAAACATTTCTCAAGTTTATTCAACCACACCTCGGCGTCAACTGGATCTGTGGAACCCTCAAACACTGTGTGGCTCCCAATTTCTTCGAGACGTTTCTATTCCATACGCCTTTTCGGATCACTTGCCCTCGCTTTCTCTCGCTCGCCTACCTCCTCGTGAGGAAATGGCATGCTGCTTTGATCTCTCGGCCTCGCTTTGGACTCCCGGCACTAGATCCCCTCTCAGATTGGCCTTGGGTAGGATCCTCGTGTCCCGCCTCGATCCTCGCTGCGTCGCTGCCTGCTAGTACGTGGTGGCATGACTCCTATAACATATCAAAATATTAGACATGCTATGGATACTTAACTCAAATACACAATACTAAACTTCTATTCATATTATAGCCCTAACTGGACTTGCTCTTATCCTTACTTGAACCATACTCTACTAGTTCGATTTGAACTAACTCAATAACTTACTATGACTTTCACTTAATTCTCGTGAGCTAACTTGCTGCCTGTCTCATTCCCATGGAGCTAACTTCTCCGATACCAAGTTGTCACACCCTCCCGAACTACTCGCTAACTCACATTCGAAGGCGGCGTGAAGCCAACAGACATTGTTTATCTCTTAACAATACTGTGTGACCCCGATAGACTGATAAACATACTATGTTCAAAAATGGAACACTTAAACATGACATAGCGGAAATCTGGACAACTATTAATCATATACAAGGAGAAACTATTCACAAGTCTCTCTAGGAAACTAAAAGTCTAGTGCATCAGAATCAACACAAGACAACCAGTGTTTATACAACCTCTAATGTACAAACAACTATAACACCCAAGTCCTCACAAATAATTACAAACATAGAGACTTGCTAGACAAAACCAAACCACGCACGTACAAAGTATTTAACTTATGAAGCTTCAGCAGAGACTATGGCGAGAACTCAAAAGCCGAGCTCGATCTCTCTACGAAAGGTTTGAAAACATAGAAGGAATGAGCTATGAAGCTCAGAGAGTGACTGTGTTAAAAATCAGAACTTGTAAAACATGTGACCTGAAAACTATTAGCATATGCATTTGTATTCAAGCATTGAAAGTAAATGTGGAATCATAATAGACTTTCGAGAAAACCAACAAGTATATCATCAAATCTCGTAAGGCATGTAAATGAGATAAACTCTTTTAAAAACATTTCACAATCCACGCTGTGTAGGGCACGCCCGATACAACCAACGCTTACTCTCTGATGTAGTGGGGCCCGCCAAAGACTCCCATCGTCTTTGTCGTAGTGGGGCCCGCCAAAGACTCACGACAGTGGCTGTTGTCACGAGTACACTCAACGTCGACAACGTAATAAGACCTGTGTGCACACGGTACCATAAAGCTTCGGCTCAATATCTCGAAATTTCACATGAAAACATTTGAACATGCCCGCTATCTTTTCTTTCATAAACTCAAGCTTACTCAAATTTTGTTCATAAAATTGGAAAACTTTAAAACATACTTGCTAGTACATGCTTGCTTGAAATCATAACATTTTCATAAATTTTGGCAACCATTGAACATATGCTCATGTATAAACTTTATAAAGACTTTTAGGGTCACAATGAACACTTGACACATTTCTAGGAAAACATGAATAGTCATAAACATGTACTCAAAAGAAAGCATAATGCATTGAAAACTTTATTCTAGCAAAACTTGCATTTCTTGAACATAATTCAAACATATATACACTTTTGAAGTTCCTTTTATCACTCACAGTGTTTGAACTAGAATCTTAGCCCGTACACTCGACCTATTTGCTCTTGGCCTGTCAAACAAACCAAATTCATGTATTAGAACCTCGAGCTCATGGTTTTTAACCCCAAAACTACAAGAAAACACACATTCAAAAATTCCAGCATTTTCAGATTTTCTGCCCTGTTTTCAGACAGCCATAACTTCTTCATTACTTATCCAAAAAGAATGTACTTTATACCAAACTCTTCCCTTTTGAACCCTCTAAAACTCTTATGAAGACATGAAAATGAGATTCCTAACGTATTGGTTAGAAATTACCTCAGAAGCTTAACCCCTAAATTGATTCTGCTGCTGTTCCAGATTTCACTTCCTGCTGCAACCCGAAACTTAACCTGAAGCTTACAACATCGTCCAATCATTTTCTTCTCACGATTCCTTCATAAAACTTGTAGGAAATTGAATAAGCTTTCGAACCATACCAATTAGAGCTTCTAACTCCAAGTATAGAGATCACAACAACCAAAACATCAGAGACCTCTCGGATTTGACAGCAAATTTCTGTCTTCTGCCTTCCTCTTAACAAAACAGCAACTTAACATCAGAATTAGCTCGAGCTTCCTTCACGAATTTTGTTCCAATATGAGTTAACTTTCATGAAACAAAAGCTCAACTCTTACCTCTTCTTGTGGAGCTCGAGATGAACAGAAAATCAGAGCTTGTCTGAGTTGATTTTCCTGCTGTAAAAATGAATCTCCTTGAGTTTTCCTCTTTTCTTCTGCAACTCCAGCTCAAAATCAACAAAAATGGCCTCCTTCTTCTTCCTTTCTCCTTCAACCACGAAGCTCAGCCTTAGCTTTTGATGAAAGAGAAGAAAATGGAGAGAAACCCTTTTAATAAAAAGTCAATCGGTGGAAAAGTTTGTCTTTTGCACTTTTGCTTTTCATTTCTTTTTTTCATTTTCTTTTCTTTCCTTTATCTTCTTTCTTTCTTTTCTTTTCTTTACAAAACCAAAATAACTTATTATAAAACATTTGTTTCATTTCCTTTTCTTCTTTTGTGTTTAAAAGCAAACCAAACCAAAATGGTTTAAACTTTTTCTTCCTTGTTTTCCTTTTGTCTTTCACTTCATTACTTTTCTTTTTAAAACATGAGAAACCAAGTTTTAAACATTCATTTCTTCCTTTCTTTTGTTGTTTGATAATAAGGAAGTTCCAAAGAAAGATCTCGGGTTTACACGCGTAGTCAAGTTCCCAACTCCCTACTTGGTTTTGTCCTTGAGAAGATAGGCATATTGGGCAAGTAACTATGACCACCCTCACCCGTACTAGTCAAAGGACAGACCCCCGCACACAGGAGTTCGTAACATGGTCAGGATTTAGGTCGAGTCACTAATGGTCATCTACGAAGTTATTAGTCCATAATGTTAACGGTGTTACATCAGTAGGCCTAATAATTCACGGCCGGGTCTTGTATAATCTCATTGTACAGGATGCCCCTACTCGCATGTCAACCACATGAACGAGTTAGATCACCTCGTTTGTATCTTAATACAAAGCGGGCCGCATCCACAGCGTATCCAAGATTAGGTCTCCAACTCTATCCATATACTGTAGACCATTCGGGTCATTTTAGTCGAACGTGATCCTCCCTGTGTCCATTACACACCGTTCAAGTTCTAGTTCTCTATATATTCAATGATCCTGAAGCTTAGTTTATTGGACAAAGTTTTTAATAAATGTGAGACACAAAATGATTAAATAAATAACCTTTATTAATTTCAAACGTATATTTACAAACAGAACGAGATTAGGACAAACATCCCAACATTCGAGGTCGTTGAGAACGGAGATAGCACGAAGAGTTCGTGAATGAAGGAAAGAATCTTGAAGACGGTCTTCAACAAGTAAGTACTACCTTATACTTGTTGTTTTTCCTTTCTTATAAAGCATGTTTAGCCTTAACTATGTGATAGTTAGTTTTAACGAAATTGATTTGCACAACAATACCACGGTGATTCGATCGTCTTCCGCTGCGCTGGGACTATAATTCCCTTCAATTAGTATAAGAGTCAATCGTTGGCTTCTTGTTGTGCACTTAAATTTGTTAAAATTTGGTGGGTTTAAGCTTTGATTCATGAGATGAATGTTAGTTTGCGAAATGGATGTTTTCGGTTTTGGCATTGTTCTTTAGATTTACATTAAAGTTGATTTGATCAATGTAAGGGCCCGTGTTTTGGGTATTTTTTAATGTAAATCGAGTATGTAAATCCGTGTCGTTCGTGGCATGAGATGCTGTGAAGAAATCGGAGAAGAAAATGACGAGAAACAACGAAAAACAGCAAGAGTAGCTTACTGTTCGGTGTCTCAACGCTGCAATTGCGGGAGCAAGGCGTGCTGCAGGACAGCGTTGCAACGTTGCTGGCGTTGAAAATGCTGGCGTGATGCTAAGCACTGCATCGTTGCAACACTGCCCATGACGTTGCAACGTTGTACGCGTTAGTGGGCAGTTCGCGAGGTTGAAGTGCTGATTGTGGGGCATGAGGAGTTTTCTCATTCGTGGGTGGTTATTTGAACGTTTTTATTTAATTCTTTTAAATGTAAAATGTATTTATTATTTATTTAATTTATTTTATTAAATATTCTTAATATAATTGTTATATTAATGTTATTTAATTAAATAAATGCCCCTAAGTACCAAAACCGGTTTATTTTTCTATTTAATTATTTTTATGCATGAGATGTTTGATTTAATTAAATTCTATGTGCATAGTGTATGTCATATAGATTTAAAATCCCACCTTAGGTTAAACATTTTCATGCATCATTTATGTTATAAGTGTTATAAGTGTTATAATATAATTATAAGTGTTATAAGTGTTATAATATAAGTGTTATAATATAATTAAATGCATGTTTTAATTTAATTAAATATAAGTGTTATATTTTTTTAGATTAAAGTATGCTCGTGCATTTATTTTCATGTGATGAATATTTATGTTATAGTATAGTTATTCATGTGATGAATGATCAAGCACTATAACATAGAAATGCATGTAACCTAAGTTAATTATTAGTTTTAAAGTGTTTAGAACTTGATTAATTAAACTTAGGTTTTCTAGTTCTAATAAGATTAGAATTAGGAAATCAAAATGTAACCTTTTCAATGGTGATTGATAAGTAACTCTGTCTATGGAAGGTTTTGTCTAAGGCTGGGGTATTTAAGTTGACGCTTGCGGAACACCCCTACCTGAAAACCGACCTGGGAGTGAATTCGGTCCGGAGATTCTTAGGTTATATTTTTCGTAAGTGTCGTTAATTAAAAGTTAATTAATTTACTCACATAGACCTAAGTAATAATGTGATTATAAACTTAGGCCTAAATTCAATATAAGAGTTATATTGGTAGACTTAGGCGAATTTTAGCCGATTTATCTAGGTCAATCCCGAAAATTATAAAGTGTTGAGTGGGAGGAAATAAAGTGTATAAGATACATTTAATTTTTGACCACAAATCTCCGTTAAGTCCGCACCGTGAGATCCATACTCGGCCTCGTGGCGCAAATGGGAGCGTCCCCCTTCGGATGGTATTTGTATGGATCAATATCAAAGTGGATGGAAAGAGTATTTATAGTGAGTGGGAGCGGGACCTGTGAAAACGGGACCCACGGTCTCTTCTTTCGATTCACACAGTAAGACCCCTATGATCCGCCTGCTAGTTTGGCCTCGACCAGACAATCCCTTCGGAGGGCTTTGATCATGGGAGTCTAACACCGTGAATTCTGAAAAGGGATACTGCTTTGTTGGTTTTCCTTCGTGGTTCACCCTTCAGTGGCTATTGTTTGGACGGATACTTGGAAACTTAAAGATTGAGGGTGACACTCATGGGATTGGTTAAGTGTTAATGAATTGGACCGAAAAATGGTAACTAGACGCCTAATGGAATAAGAGTTATTCTGGGATTAGGGTTTGGTCGAGAAAGTCTCGTCCTAAAGAAGGAGTGTTTCTGTTCACCCTTCGGTGGCGATCATTCTAAACCTTTAGGGGTTGTTTGGGACTTAGGTTCGGAATCAGAATCCTGGGAATCAGAAGCCTAGAGGGTTTGTCCTGAGGGGTTCTGAAGCCTGGGAATGAGAAAACTGTGTTTGGGGTGCAGTGTTCGGAAGTCTGGGAATCAGAAAACTGTGTTTGGGGTGGAGTGTTCTGAAGCCTGGGAATCAGAGAGCTGTGTCTTGGGTGCAGTTTTCTAAACTCTAGGTTTGGTACAGTTTTGTTTCACCTTTTTTCTTTTAGCTATTTTATTCCTTTCAAATTTTGGTAATTGATCTTTTGTGAATTATAGAAGTTAATGTCTAAAATAGATCAATTTTTTAAGTAACTTTTCCATGAAGCTTTCAATTTAGGTAGTTGTTGAGGAATAAAAAAAGAGTTTTAAACCTTTAGAACAATTTTTAGCATTTAGACCCAACCGAACTATTCGGATTGCAAATATCTTCAACCCAAACAACCCTAATTAAGTGATGAACCCAAAATCTAACCCAACCATGAGACATTTGGGTTGGGTTAGTTTAGGTTGATACGTAATATATATATATATATATATATTGAATTAAGATTAAATTAAGATTAGAAACTTCATTTTAATTTATATTATGAAATTTTATCTTTCAAAAGACTCAAAAACTTATTTTAAAAAGTTATTGAAGAATAAATCATCTAAAAATAATTATAAAATTAAATAAATATATGTACATATAGTTGTAATATAAGTAAAAAGAATATTTTTCTAAAATTAATAGGAAGTTTGGGTTGGTTCGGTTCTAGGTTCAACCCAGCCTAATTTTTCGTGAGCCCCACGAACCAACCCAACTCATAAAGTTTTTTTTAACCCAACGAATTGGGTTGGGTTGATCAGATTTTTCGGGTCATCAGGTTTTTTGAACACCCCTACCACGAGTTTACACATACAGATACATCGTCCAAAAGTGTTGCAACTAACATGAAACAAAAGAACATAAACCCCTTTGTGCGAAAGAAAAAAAATTGGTCGAGTTGATGAGGTGGTGGGATTGTTGAGGTGGTTGTTGGATTTTTGGTTGTCGGTGGTCATCTGGTCGTCGGAGTTGTTGTTGAAAAGGTCGTTGAGGCAACCATCAGTGGTGGATAGTCGCCGATGTGGTCGTCAGAGTTGTCGTTGTCTGTGGTCGCCGGAGTTGTCAATGTAAGTTGTTGTCGAAGTGGTGGCTGAAAAATGGTAACGACAAATGAAAGAGGAAATGGAGAAACCAAGTGGTCGTAAGAGGTAACTGTAAACAGTGGTTGAGTCCCTAGTGTGGTCGTTGTAGTTGTAATTGTCATTGTCGGGTGGTCCCTAGAGTTGTCATCGGAGTTATTGTCGAAGCGGTCACTGATAATGAAAAACGACAAATTGAAGAGGAAATGGAAAATCAAGTATTTTTCGGAGGCATTCGTTAGCGGTAGTCGAGTCGTTGTCGGGTGGTTGCCAGAGTTGTCACCGGAGTTGTTGCCAAAGTTGTCACTAGTACGGTCGTCAGAGTTGTCATTGTCGATAGTGGTTGAGTGGTCGTCGGAGTTGTCACCGGAGTTGTTGCCAAAGTGGTTGCCGGTGCGGTCGTCGGAGAGTTATTATTGTCGATTGTCGTCGGGTGGTCGTCGGAGTTTTTACCGGGGTTGTCGTTGTCGATGGTCGTTGGTGGTTGTCGAAGTAGTCGACAAATGGATGAGAAAAACATGAAACAAATTTCATGAGATTGCATTGTTGTAATCCATGGGGTTGTACTGTTGTAACCCATGGGAATGAGTTTCAAAACCAAGGATTTGGAACACCTTGCTCCAAACATGGGTTTGGATTTAGATTCCAAACCCATCCAAATCCAAACCCATGGGCCAAACACACCCTTAGGATATCATTGCAATTTTTAAATGATTTAGGGATCATAGGATTAAATTTTGCTAAAACTTGTTTGGTTTTCAAAAAGTTTATGCGAGACTGCACAAAATTATATTTGATTTTTTCAGCAAAAATGTCTAGCTCAATTATCTCTTTACTCGCTTCGGATAAGTTAGTGGGAGATAACTTCCAAACGTGGAAGAACAATATTAACACGATTCTTGTAACCGACGATCTGAAGTTCGTGCTTACTGAGTAGTGTCCTTAGTTGCCGACCTCGACTGCATCACAAAGTGTTCGTGATGCATATGATCGATGGATCAGGGTCAATGAAAAGGCCAAGGTCTATATCATTGCCAGCTTATCTGAAGTCTTGGCAAAGAAGCATGAGTTGATGATCACCGCTAAGGAGATCATGGAGTCGTTGCAGGACATGTTTGGACAACAGTCCTTTCAGGTCAGGCACGATTCGATCAAACACGTCTTCAACGCCCGATTGAAAGAAGGGACGTCTGTCCGTGAACATGTTCTGGACATGATGACCCACTTTAATTTGATGGAGATGAATGGGGCTTCGATCGATGAGTCGAGCCAGGTCAGCTTTATTTTGGAGACTCTTCCGAAGAGTTTCCTTCAGTTCCGTAGCAATGCTGTTATGAACAAAATTAGTTACACTCTGACTACCCTCCTCAATGAGCTACAAAACTTCCAGTCCTTGATGAGGATCAGGACACCTGAAGCTGAGGCAAATGTTGCCTACAGATCATATCACAGGGGTTCGACCTCTGGGACCAAATCTGTTGCTCTTTCTCGCCCGAAAGGGAAGAAGAAGATGAAGAAGGGTAAAGCTGACCGAGCTGCCGCCCAAAAGGGTAAAAAGGTCAAGAAAGTTGCAGAGAAAGGAAAGTGTTTCCATTGCAATGGGGGCAGCCACTTGAAGAGAAACTGTCCCAAGTTCCTTGTCGAGAGGAAGAATCAAGGTAAATGTGATTTACTAGTAACTGAAACATGTTTAGAAGAGAGTAGTGACTCTGCCTGGATATTGGATTCAGGCGCCACTAACAACGTTTGTTGTTCTTTTTAGGGAATTGATTCCTGGCAGCAGCTGCGAGGAATCAATTCCCTGAAAAGAGGGTGAGGTGACTCTATGGGTTAAATCTGGGGAGATAGTCTCTGCTGTTGCTATCGGCAAAGTGAAGCTTTTCTTTGGTAGGAATTACATTTTGTTAGACAACAGGTATATAGTTCCAGGGTTTACTAGAAACCTCGTTTCTATTTCCTGTCTTTTAGAACAATGTATTTCCGTTTCATTTCATGGTAATAAATCGTTTATTTCCAGGAATGGTAATTTGATTTGTTTTTCTTCACTTAAGTCAAATTTGTATGTTTTAAAGTCTAATTCGGTCAAAAGCGTTTTGAACACTGAGTTATTTAAAACTGCAGAAACGCGAACTAAAAGAGTTAAAGTTTCTCTAAAAGAAAATGCCCATCTTTGGCATCTAAGGTTAGGTCACATTAATCTCAATAGGATTGAGAGACTAGTGAAGAGTGGACTTCTAAGTCCGTTGGAAGAAAACTCTTTACCGGTGTGTGAGTCATGCCTCGAAGGCAAAATCACCAAACGTCCTTTTAGTGGAAAAGGATATAGAGCCAAAGAGCTCCTTGAGCTTATACATTATGACCTCTGTGGTCCGATGAGTGTTAAAGCACGAGGAGGTTACGAATACTTCGTATCTTTCATAGATGACTATTCGAGGCATGGGTATATTTACCTAATGCATAGGAAGTCTGAAACTCTTGAAAAGTTCAAGGAGTACAAGACTGAGGTTGAGAACCTGCTAGGTAAAACCATAAAAACACTTCGATCGGATCGAGGTGGAGAGTATATGGGCACTGAATTCCACGACTATATGATAGAACACAGAATAATGTCCCAACTCTCAATACCTGGTATGCCACAACAGAATGGTGTATCAGAGAGGAGAAACAGAACCCTTTTGGACATGATTCGGTCGATGATGAGCTATGTTCGTCTCCCTGATTCTTTTTGGGTTACGCAGTGGAGACTGCGATGTATATTTTGATCAATGTTCCATCGAAGAGTGTTTGTGAAATACCTTTCGAACTCTAGAATAGACATAAAGGCAGTTTACACCATTTCAGAATTTGGGGATGCCCGACCCACATGTTGGTGTCAAACTCGAAAAAATTGGAACCCCGTTCAAAATTGTGCCTATTCGTAGGTTACCCAAAAGAGACTAGAGGAAGACCACATCAGGGATCATTTGCCTCAGAGCAAAATCGTGTTGAACGAAATGGACAGTACATCAGCAGAGTTGTTGATAGGGCTAGTACATCAACAAGTGTTGTTGATCCTAGCACGTCAAGTCAAGTCCGTTCCCAAGAGTTGGGAATGCCTCGACGTACTAGGAGAATTGTGAGACAACCTGAACGTTACATGGGTTTAGCTGAAACCCAAGTCGTCAATCTTGATGATGACTTCGAGGATCCATTGACCTATGATCCGACAATGACAGATGTTGACAAGGACGAATGGATTAAAGCTATGGACCAGGAAATGGAGTCGATGTGATTCAATTCTGTCAGGGAGCTTGTGGATCAACCGGATGGGGTAAAACCTATAGGTTGTAAATGGATCTACAAGCGTAAACGTGGCGTAGATGGGAAGGTGCAGACTTTCAAAGCACGACTAGTGGCACAGGGTTTTACCCAGGTCGAATGGGTTGACTATAAGGAAACCTTTTCACCGTTGCCATGGTAAAGTCGATCAAGATCCTTCTAGCCATTGTCGCGTATTATGACTACGAGGTATGGTAGATGGATGTCAAGACCGCCTTTCTGAGTGGCAACCTTGACGAAACCATCTACATGGACCAACCCAAAGGGTTCATAACCCAAGGCCAATAGCAAAAAGTTTGCCAGCTTCATAGGTCTATTTATAGACTGAAACAAGTCTCGAGGTCTTGGAATATAAGGTTTGATGGCAATCAAATTTTATGGCTTTGATCAGAATGTTGATGAGCCTTGTGTCTACAAGAAAATCGTCGATAAAACTGTCGCATTTCTAATATTGTATGTGGATGATATCCTTCTCATTGGGAATGAGGTAGGATTTCTTACTGACGTAAAGAATTGGCTAGCTACGAAATTTCAAATGAAAGATTTGGGAGAAGCTCAGTATGTTCTAGGTATTCAGATTGTCTGGAACCGGAATAATAGAACGTAGGCCATGTCTCAAGCGTCTTATATTGACAAGATGTTGTCTAGATATAAGATGCAGAACTCCAAGAAGGGCTTGCTGCCTTTCAGGCACGGGGTTCACCTGTCTAAGGATCAATGCCCTAAGACTCCTCAAGAGGTTGAGTCCAAATAATCGCCATTTTTTCTCCTAATATTAATTAATCTGAATATCGCCATTCCCCGGCAACGGCGCCAAAAACTTGTTGCGTATATTTATGGATATGCAATACCGCAGTGTACGGGTCAAGTTTTAGTATAGTGATTTATGAGTCCAAGTATCGTCCTCGGGAATGGGTTTCTAGATTAATTAATTACTAAGGTACTAATTCTCAATTTTAGCTAAAGAAACATAACATGGATAGTTGGTTGAAAATAAAGACAAGCAAACAAATAAACATGTGGAGACACGAATTGATAAAATTGAGGGAAGTGATTATACAAGTTAATGATTCAATTAACACATGCAATGAACCAAAGAGATGAAATTATAAACAAGATGTTAAATACTCAAGAAAACCTCTCGATTCTTAGTGAGCTTCACACATGCAATAAACTCCATAGTCTCCATATGAACCTATGACATGCATGGCATTAAGAAACTTCTTTATGTGTTTCCCTATTCTAGGTCATTCTCATGCCGAATTTCTAAGGGTTTTGACAATTTTGCTCTAATTCAAGCTTTATCTCTCGAGTCCACTTAAACCAGGTCGTTCCAACGCTGTACCCTAGGCGCGTATCAAATATGGAATCTGTCGATGGCGTTGCAACGCTGAGGGCAGCGTTGCAACGCCGCTACCCTAACGCGCGCGCCTTCCAATCGATGTGGCGTTGCGACACTGCAAAGCAGCGTTGCAACGCCCTTTGTGCGGTCCTTCATATATGGTTCCTTATCGAGATATCGTTGCGACGCTGCAAGACAGTGTTGCAACACTATCGGCAGTGGTCTTCAACGCCTTTAATCAGCACGCTCGGCCTTGCAACGCTATGGACAGCGTTGCAACGCCATCACTTCGGGTCATCATGCTTGGATTGATCCTTTCTCTTCCAATTGGTATTATTTTTAGCTCCAAATAGCCTTGTTTCGATCCCGAGTGATCCAATTAGTCTCCAATAGTTCTGTTTACGCTCTTATCCTGAAATTGAATGAATTAAACACGTAAAAGCCCTAAAATCATCATAAAACTAACAATAAAGCCTAAGGATAACACATTTTGTGTGCTATCAAACACCCCCAAACTTAAACTTTTGCTAGTCCCGAGCAAAAATAGAGTTAGACATTAGATTGTTCTTAAACATATATTTGATTCAAGCCTAAAAAATTTAAGGGAATGTCTAGTAACCACAGGAAACATTCAACCATAACACTTCAGCAAGACATTTAAAACTTTTCCTAAGTGTTCCTACGTGTGTGTGTGATTAGCCTATGTTCCCTTTATTTTTACTAAGCCTGGATCAACTTTATTAGGCTTTCCATTCAACTTCCCCCTACACTTGTCTTAATTACTAATCTTTGAGCCTCCCTACATTCAAGAATTAAATAACTCTACTCAGTACTTACTCATTTTTTTTAATCAAATTTTCTATTTTCTTCTTTTTTGTGCAAGGACACTAGCTTTCACACATCCACTGCAGGGACCCTTACCCATAGCACTCGCTCAATGAGTGGCCTAACTGATCACAATGAAGGTAGCTCTTTTTGCCCTCATGAATTTTTTTTAGCAAACAAGCAACAAAAACCAACTAATTCACATAATATACAGGTCATGCACTTCATATTGTTATTCACCATATCCTGCAGTTTAACTCTCAAATCAGTTCTTAGACCTATCGAGGTGACATCAAACTTCTGAACCTAATAACTTTTTTCTAAGCATTTCAAAACTACAGGAACACAGACTATGTGCATAATAGTGCAAGAAACTCAAGAAAAATTTTAAATTAACTCGAATTCATGTCAGGCTCTCAAGTTTCAATAGAATCACAAGAATTTCCAATTAAATCTCATCCTAGGCTATCATGATCATACTTATGTAAAAGATCAATCAACAATTCAGCACATACTCAGGACACTCACAACAAATAAACACATCCCACCCTCAAACTTAAACTAAACATTGTCCTCAATGTTTGCAGAATTAAGCACAAATGTGTGTTGGAGTTCCTCAGAACGGGAGCATGGATTTCAACGAAGAAAGGCATCGTCACAACTCCCTCAAGGTGTTTCTTTCCTTGCTCGCAGTGCCTGGAGTGATGTGTTCATTTGGCTAATCTGGGTCTCTATATTCTTTATCGCAACTCCATGACTAGTAACAATACCAGAGAGACTGGTGACTACATTCTCTAGCTGGTTGGACCGACTTCTGGATTCAGCTATGAAGGAGTGCAATGTGTCTTCCAGAGATGGTTTCCTCTCTGAGGTAGAAGCATGCCCTGTAGGAGGATTCAACACATTTTTGTTGTTAGTATAAGAGAAATTCTCATGATACCTCAAACCTGGATGGTAATGAGTTGGTAGGTTATTCTGAGTCTGATTTCCCCCATAGGTGTTGCTTCTGTTGTTCAAGTAGTGCAATTGCTCCATAGTTGATTCTCCATTGGGCTGGGAGCATTGAGAGGACATCCCTTTTTGTGGTGATCCTTCAACATTATTCAGAGCATGAGTGAGAGATGTCATATGAGATCTAAAGGAGGTTACCTCATCCAGTTGATATAGTCCAGCTACTGGCTTAGATCTGTCATTGTCTGTAGGCCATTGGTAGCTGACAGTTGACACTTCCTCGAGGAGTGCACGTGCTTCTGGCACAGTCTTCGCCATGAAAGCCCCTCCAGCAGTGGCGTCCAGAATGGTCCTGGTCTTACCTTCCAGTCCATTATAAAACAGTTGTACCTGAAGCCAATCTTGGTAGCCATGCTGTGGGCACCTCCAGAGCATGTTCTTGTACCTTTCCCATGCCTCGAATAACTGCTCTCCCTCCTGCTGCCTGAATGTTCCAATCTCAGTCCTTAACTTTGCAGCCTTCATAGGTGGAAAGAATTTGGTCATGAAGGCTTGGGCTAACTCCTCCCAAGAAGTGATACTACCTGAGGGAAGAGACCTTAGCCATTCTTTGGCTCTACCGTGCAAAGAGACGTAAGCGAATACTATCAGCAGAGATACCATTCATTTTAAATGTACCACAGATTTCTAAGAAATTTTGAAGATGTGAGTTAGGATCTTCTGTGGCTAAGCCTCTGAAAGCACCTTCCCTAACCATCTGTATCAGTCCTGTCTTAAGTTCAAAATTATTAGCATTTATAGGGGCATGGACTATTCCAGCCTGCTCAGAATTAAACACAGGTTGGAAATACTCCATGATAGGTTTAGGGTTATTGATGAACTACTGATCAACCATAGTATGAGTTTCTACTTTTCCTTCCTTAGAGTCTCCTCAGTCCCTCTCGATCTCGGGATCAAAAGGGTGCAGTCTGTGCAGCTCCCTTGGGCATACACCTGGAGGAACAAAAAGAAAGAAATAAGAAAAAAACACAAACAACTAGAAAATAAAACAAAAAATAAAGACATGAAACATAAAACTTGGGTTGCCTCCCAAGAAGCGCTTTCTTTAACGTCTTTAGCTAGACGGTAACTTATCAGGGCACATAAAATTGCTCATATTTCTTTGGGCCCTTCTTGCTCGAATCAATATAGCCTTCTATGTCTAAAAGGCTATCTTGTTTCTCCTGGGCACCAGACAGATACTTATTTTTGGTATTTTCGTTTAGTAAAATGAAAGAACTGAAATCAAAGCAAGACTCATGAGTATAAGACAAATGGTTATAAAAAATAAAGGAAATTTCTGGGGATAAAAGGAAAGAAGACTTCTTTGCCTCTAACTCTATCACCTGGATCTTCCCTATGGAATTAATTGTATCACCAATGTCTTCCTCACTAACCTGATCATGGTGTGCCTCAGTCTCCCCCAAACTATCTTCATTATCATCTGAACAAATCCTCCTAGGTTGCACCTCCTGAGTGGTAAGGATAAGAAATTGTTCCTGTAAGGCCTTAAGAGAAATTACTAGCTGATTAAGGTACTGAGTTCTATCCTGCACTATTTTCCAAAGTCCTACCACCTCAGTTTCTAACCTATCCAACCTCTCTAATTCACTATGAACCAAATTTTTAAATTTCAATTCTAAGGTATATTCCGCCAATTGGTCCATAAGAGAAGATTTTTTTATGGGTTTGTCAGGGTACAACAAATTATGATCCCAAGTGTCTAAATAACTACCATCATAAGAATTTTTATCAATTTCAGGTATAGAATGGTAAAAGTTAAACATATGGTATTGAGAAAAATCCTGATGCACATACCTAGGGTCCGGGGAGGGACAATAGAATGGTGGAGAATAAAAATCATGCAAAGTCATGCTTGAAAAATTAATAATTCAGATCAAGACTTTTACACAATAGCAACACAACCAAAAACAGGTGACAAAGACTCAAAAACAACACACAAAACTACAAACGACAAAAAAGGAAAAAAAACAAACAATGAAATAAAATACACAAACACACTTTAGTCTAAAATTTCAAATTTTCTCCTAATATCAATTAATTTAAATAATCGCCATTCCCCGACAACGACGCCAAAAACTTGTTGCGTATATTTATGGATATGCAATACCGCAGTGTCACACCCCCTCCCAAACTACCTGCTAACTTAGCCCGGCAGACTGTGTGAAGCCAACAGACATCGTTCACCTCTCTAACGATACCTGTTGATCCTGTTTTACCTAATAAGCATATTATACTTGTAAAAGAAACATTTTAAACATAACACAGCGGAATATTGACAATTACGAAACCTACATAAGGAGTAATCCTACTTAAGACTCTCTTGAAAACAGAAACGGATATGAGCATCACAACCAAAAACATACCCAACCATGGTTTACACAACCACAACCTAGAATGTACACACAAACATAACTTCATAGTCCTCCTACAATACATATAGACTTCCTATACAACTCCAGCCAAGTACAAAATATCAAACTCGTGGAGCTTCCAGCAGACTATGGCAGGTTATCAGGCATTGGGAGCTCGATCTCTACCTGAAAAGTTTGAAAACACTGAAAGAATGAGCTATGAAGCTCAGTGAGTGACTGAGTTTAAGATCTAATAACCCATAAATCATATCACCTGGAAACCTATGAGCATATGCATCTGTAATTAAGCGTTAGAAATACACGTGTAATCATAATACCTTTTCCAAAATCCAGCAAGTACGTCATTAAAATCTCGCAAGGCATATCGATACTACTAACTATTTAAAAACGTATGACAATCTACGTCGTGTAAGACACACTCAATACAACCAACGTTTACTCTATGATGTAGTGGGGCCCATCTAGCACTCCCATCGTCTTTGTCGTAGTGGGGCCCGCCAAGCACTCACGACAGCATTGTTGTCACGGAGTACACTCAACGTCGACAACAGAAAATGACCTGTGTGCACACGGTACTATATAGCCTTGGGCTCAATATCTCAGCCATTTACTCATTCAAGTCTCAGAAAAACACAATAAAAATATTTAAACATGCCTGCTTATCTTTTCTTTCGTAATACTCAAGCTTACTCAGCTTGTTCATAAAAACTGGAAATCTTTAATTCATACTTGCTAGTACATACTTGCTCGAAATCATAACATTTTCACAAATTTCGACAATCAAGAACATATGCTCACGTATTAATTTCAACAAGACATTTAGGCTCACAACGAGCACTTAAATCATTTCTTAGAGAATATGAATACTCATAAGCATGTGATCAAAGGAAAACAATAAGAATTGAAACCCTTTCATTCTAGCAAAACTTGTATTTCTTAAAGCATAATTCAAATATAACGATCGTTTTGAAAGTTCGTTTTGTCACCCACAATGTGTTAGAACAAGAACCTTGGCCTGTATACTCGACCTATTTCCTCTTGTCCTGTCAAACAAACCAAAACCAAGCATTAGAATCTCGAGCTCATGAATTTCAACCTTAACATTACAAAAACCACTCTATCATTTTTCCAGCATTTTACAGTTTTCATGCCCTGTCTTCAAACATTCATAACTTCTTCATTACTCATCCAAAAAGGATGTACTTTATACCAAACTTTTCCTTTTTGAACCCTATAAAAATCATATGAAGAAATGAAATTGAGATTCCTTACGGCTTTGTCCAAAAATACTTCGAAAGCAGCTTTCTTAAAAACAACCTTCTGCTACTTCCAAATTCGATTTTCTGCTCTACCCTGAACTTAACCTGAAATTTAAAGCATCTTTAAATCGTTTTCTACTCACGAGTTTTTCATGAACGTTGTAGGAAATTCAATAAGCTTTCCAACCATACCTATTAAAGCTTCTGATTCAAACTCTACAGATCAACACAATCGAAACATCAGAGGTTTCTCGAATTTGACAACAAATTATGTCCTCTGCCTTCCTCTTCACAAAACAGTAGCTTATGGTCAGAATTTGCTCAAGCTTCCTTCACGAAGTTTGTTCAAATTTGAGTTAACTTTCAAGAAAATCAAACTTTAACTCTTACCTCATCTTGTGGAGCTCGAAATGATCAAAACATCAGAATATAGTTGAATTGATCATAGAATTGCCATGGAAATTGAGTCACCTTTCTCCTTTCTTCTTCAACCTCAAAACAAGAAAATTCTCTTCCTTCTTCTTCCTTCAGTTCTCTCCCACGAAGCCTTTTGCTTTTGGTTTGATAAATGAAGCAAAAAAAGAAAAAAATGGGATAAAAAATGTTGAAAAAGACTAGGCGGTGGACTTTCTCTTTTGTCCTTTTCCCTTTTGCTTTTTCTCTTTTTCTTTTTTTAATTCCTTCATTTATCTCTTTCTTCGTTTATCTCTTTTCCTTTTCTTTTCTTTTTTTTTTCTTTTCTTTTCTTTTTAAAGCAAAACCAAATATTTAAACATTTCCTTTCTTCTTTTCTTTTGTGTTTTTTAGGAAAATTTCAAAGAGCGATCTCGGGTTTACAACTTACCTCCCCCTTAAGAAATTTCGTCCTCGAAATTTAATAGTGCCTAGGTGAAAATCATCGGATACTTCCTCCTCATTTGGTCTTCTAACTCCCAGCTTGCCTCCTCCACTCCGTGATGTCTCCAACGAACCTTCACGAGTGAGATTGTCTTGTTTCTCAAAACTTGTTCTCTCTTGTCGAGGATTTGAACTGCATCCTCTACGTAACTCATGTCTTCTTTCAGCTCATCTTGTTGTGCTTGCAACACATGAGTCGGATCTGGAATATACTTCCTCAACATGGACACATGCTCTCAAGATGTCCTCTAAGGTCTAGATGATCCTCTCTGACTGACTATATGTCTGAGGATGGAACACTGTACTAAAGTTCAGCTTTGTCCCTATAGCTTCCTATGAGCTAGGCCAAAACTTAAAAGTAAATCTTGTGTCCCTATCTGAAACTATGGACACTGGCACTCCGTATTGACTCACAATTCTGTCAACGTATAGCTTAGCTAGCTGATCGAGTGTAGACGTCGCTTAAATTGGTATAAACCGTGTTGTCTTAGTGAGTCTATCCATTATTACCAACATACCATCATGTCCACTAGAAGTACTAGGTAATCCAAATAGGAAATCTATAGTGATAGGCTCCCATTTCCATTCCGACACTGGCAATGGATTAAGGAGTCCTCCTGGCCTCTGTCTCACTTGTTTAACCTGTTGGTATATCAAACATCTTACCAACTCAATCAGTTACCTCCCGCTTCATTACGGGCTATTAATACATTCCCTTCAAACTTTGTACATCTTGGTGCTTTCTAGATGCATAGTGTAAGTTGAACTGTGAGCTTCTTCTAAAATAGCATCTTTAAGCTCACTACTACTCGGAATGCATAGTTTTCCCTGCCTAACTATGATTCCGTCTGAACTCATGTTAAATTCTGCTTTTGGGCCCTGTTTGGACTTTCCAAACATTTTCTGCAAGTTACTATTCTCTGGTTGTCTTCTCACAATCTCTGCTACGAGTGAAGACCTGATCTGGAATTGAGCTAAAAGACCCCCTGAATTCTCTGCAATCACAACTGCCTTAGAACCCCTCAGAGTACTTGAAAAGGTTATTCGAATACAACACAAGGCGTCCCTAGGAAGTCTCAACTTCCTGCTTAATGCATCTGCTATTATGTTCGCCTTACCTGAATAGTATTCTATGGTACAATCATAATCTTTAATCAATTCTAACCATCTTCTCTATCTCATATTCAATTCTTTCTGATCCAAGATATATTTTAGACTCTTATGAACTGTGTAAATGTGACACCTCTCACCGAATAAATAATGTCTCCAGATCTTCAGTGCTAAAACAACTGTTGAGCTTAAGATCGTGGGTTGGGTAATTACACTCGTGCTTTTTTAATCGTCTTGACGCATAAGCTATTACTTTTCCTTCTTGCATGAGCACACACCCTAAACCTTGCCTCGAAGCGTCACAGTAAATCACATACTCTTTTTCCGTTACAGGAAGTGTTAGAATAGGTACTGTCACCAACCTTGTTTTCAGCTCCTGAAAAACTCTGTTCACACTTATCTGACCATTCAAACTTAACATTCTTCCTTGTTAAAGTTGTTAAGGGTAATGCTAATCGTGAGAAATCTTCAACAAATCATCTGTAGTATCCTGCCAAGCCTAGGAAACTACATATCTCTGTCGCATTAGCTGGTCTCTCTAAATTTACCATAGCTTTTACTTTATGCGGATTCAGACTAACTCCATTTGCTGAAACAACATGTCCCAAAAACACTACCTTATTCAACCAAAACTCACATTTGGTGAATTTAGCGTACAATTGTTTATCGCGTAGTGTTTGTAAAATAATCTTCATGTGTTCCTCATGGGTTTTCCTGTCAACCGAATAAACTAGGATGTTATCAATGAATACTATCACAAAATGATCCGAATACTGATGGAAAATCTTGTTCATGAGGTCCATGAAAATTGTTGGTGCATTCGTTAAACCGAATAACATTACTAAAATCTCATAGTGCCCGTACCTCGTTTTGAATGTTGTCTTAAGAATACTTGATTCCCTGACCTTTAACTGATGGTATCCTGATCTTAAATCAATCTTAAAGAACATTGATACTTCTCTTAACTGGTCAAACAAGTTATCTATTTGGGGTAAAGGATACTTGTTACGTATCGTGACCTTGTTTAACTGTCTATAATCAATGCATAATCCTAGGGTACCATCTTGCTTTTTACGAATAACACTGGAGCTCCCTAAGGCGATACACTAGGTCTCATGTATCCTTTGTCAACTAGTTCTTGTAACTGCATCTTCAGTTTCCTGAGCTCACATGAACCCATTCTATATGGCTCTTGCGAAATAGATGTTGTTCCTTGTAGCAATTCCATAGTGAACTCAACTTCCCTATCAGATGGCAACCCGGACAGATCTACTGGGAAAACATCAAGAAATTTGTTCACAACAAGAACATTTTCTGGTTTTAGCTTTTCCTCATGCACCTCTACTACGTGTGCAAGAAACGTCGTACAACCTTTCCTCAATAACTTTTTAGCATTAATGTTGAAATCAAACTCGTAGGGATAATCTTTCTTTCACCCCTGAAAACCACTTCAGTTACTCCTGGTTTCCTGAAAACAACTTCCTTTCTATGGAAATCCATGGAAGCATAATGAATAAATAAGAAATCCATCACTAAGATTGCATCTCACACTTGCAACTCTAGTGGAAGAAGATCCACTAACATATTGAGACCTTCTACTAAGACCTCACAGTCCCGCAACACTGCATTGACTAGTAACACATCACCAACTGGAGTGTATATAACTAACCTTTTAAATAAAGGCTCTAGCTTCCCATTCAACTTAGTTAAGAACATACTAAAAACAAAGGAATGTGTAGCACCTTGATCTATTAAAACAAGTGCAGGTACATTACAAATAGTAATCGTACCAGTAACACATTCGAAACATCATCCATTTCTTGTTGAGTCTTAGGACAGACCTTCCCCTGTTGCTTAAGTCTCCCTACAACTCCCTTGTGTCTAGCTCCGTTGGTGCCCTCTCCTGCAGCTACTGGAACTCTCGGTTGCTCATCAGAGGACTCAACTCCCTGGTCCCTCTGTGCGGCTGTCCTCAGCTGTGGACAATCCCTCTTGAAATGTCCTGGTTGTCTGCACTGGTAGCACGTACCAACACTCATAAGACAATGACCTCGATGATTCTTGCAACAAATCACACATGGAGTTTTCCTTGCTATACTGGCAATAGACTCTTGCCTTCCCTGCAATCTTGTTGTTGATCTAACAGACTAACTAGGTGCTCTCTAACTCTGCCTCTGAACTACCCACATTCATCTGCCTCGATGCCTGGCTACTAGCTCGATTCTTAAAGTTTTATTGACTTGGAAACACTTACTCCAGGTGTGAACCTCCGCTACTCACGACCTTGGAAACTGCTTGTTGTCGAAGCCCCACAACTAGGCTTCACTTCTGACTTCTCCACTACTATAGTCTGCTCAACACGTAGGGTAGTCTCTACTAGCTGAGAAAAGTCAGTCCACTTAGAAATAGTTGTGATTGGGGTACGTATCTCAGGACGTAATCCTCTTTCAAACCTTCGGCACCTGTCCTTCTCAGATGCCACAATCACATCAGCATATCACGATAGCTCGTATCCTTTTCTCTCGTACTCAGCCACTGAAAGTGACCCTTGCTTTAATTTCTAAAAATTCATCCCTCTTTGCCTCGAGGTACGTGCTAAGGTAATACTTGTCCTCGAATATGCTTTTAAAAATTTGCCAGTCTAAGTATGTGCATCACTACACCTGGCTAATATTGATTTCCACCATCCTTCTGCCTCCTTCTGCTGCATGAATGTGGCCAACTTGACTTTCTGCTCCTCATGACAAATCATCACATCAAAACATTTCTCAAGCATATCCAACCAAATATCGGCGTCAGCTGGATCTATGAACCCCTCAAACACTGTGGCTCCTAATTCTTTTAGGCGTTCTGTTCTATATGTCTTGTCTGGAACACTTGACCCTGCTCTCTATGGCTTACCTACCTCCTGTGAGGAACTAGCATGCGATTAACTCTGGCCCCTCTCTGGACTCTCGGGGCACTAGATCCTCTCTTAGATTGGGCTTGGGTAGGATCATGCGTCCCGTCCTGATCCTCCCTGCATCGTCTGCTAATACGTGGTGGCATGACTTCTATAAAATATAAACATACTAGACATGTAATGAATACTTAACTCAAATGCACAAATCTAGACTTGTGTTCACATTCTAGTCCTGACCGGACTTACTCTTATCCTTACTTGGGCCATGCTCTGTTAGTTCTATTGAATTAACTCAATAACTTGCTATTTACTTTTTAGTTTCTTTTCAATCTAACTTGCTCTGTTTCATTCCCCATGGAGCTAACTGCTCTGATACCAAGTTTTCACACCCCCTCCCAAACTACCTGCTAACTTAGCCCGGCAGACTGTGTGAAGCCAACAGACATCGTTCACCTCTCTAACGATACCTGTTGATCCTGTTTTACCTGATAAGCATACTATACTTGTAAAAGAAACATTTTAAACATAACACAACAGAATATTAACAATTACGAAACCTACGTAAGGAGTAATCCTACTTAAGACTCTCTTGAAAACTTAAACGGATATGAGCATCACAACCAAAAACATACACAACCATGGTTTACACAACCACAACCTAGAATGTACACACAAACATAACTTCATAGTCCTCCTACAATACATATAAACTTCCTATACAACTCCAGCCAAGTACAAAATATCAAACTCGTGGAGCTTCCAGTAGACTATGGCAGGTTATCAGGCATTAGGAGCTCGATCTCTACCTGAAAAGTTTGAAAACACTGAAAGAATGAGCTATGAAGCTCAGTGAGTGACTCAGTTTAAGATCTAATAACCCATAAAACATATCACCTGGAAACCTATGAGCATATGCATCTGTAATTAAGCGTTAGAAATACACGTGTAATCATAATAACTTTTCTAAAATCCAGCAAGTACGTCATTAAAATCTCGCAAGGCATATCGATACTACTAACCATTTAAAAACGTATGACAATCTACATCGTGTAAGACACACTCAATACATCCAACGTTTACTCTACGATGTAGTGGGCCCACCCAACACTCCAATCGTCTTTGTCGTAGTGGGGCCCGTCCAACACTCATGACAGCATTGTTGTCACGGAGTACACTCAACGTCAACAATAGAAAATGACCTGTGTGCACACAGTACTATATAGCCTTGGGCTCAATATCTCAACCATTTACTCATTCAAGTCTCAGAAAAACACAATAAAAACATTTGAACATGCCTGCTTATCTTTTCTTTCGTAACACTCAAGCTTACTCAGCTTGTTCATAAAAACTGAAAATCTTTAATTCATACTTGCTAGTACATACTTGCTCGAAATCATAACATTTTCACAAATTTCGACAATCAAGAACATATGCTCACGTATTAATTTCATCAAGACATTTAGGCTCACAACGAGCACTTGAAATCATTTCTTAGAGAATATGAATACTCATAAGCATGTGTTCAAAGGAAAACAATAAGAATTGAAACTCTTTCATTCTAGCAAAACTTGTATTTCTTAAAGCATAATTCAAATATAACGATCGTTTTGAAAGTTCGTTTTGTCACCCACAATGTGTTAGAACAAGAACCTTGGCCCGTATACTCGACCTATTTCCTCTTGGCATGTCAAACAAACCAAAACCAAGCATTAGAATCTCGAGCTCATGAATTTCAACCTTAAAATTACAAAAACCACTCTATCATTTTTCCAGCATTTTACAGATTTCATGCCCTGTCTTCAAACATTCATAACATCTTCATTACTCATCCAAAAAGGATGTACTTTATACCCAACTCTTCCTTTTTGAACCCTGTAAAAATCATTTGAAGAAATTAAATTGAGATTCCTTACGGCTTTGTCCGAAAAAACCTCGAAACATCTTTCTTAAAAACAACCTTCTTCTACTTCCAGATTTGATTTTCTGCTCTACCCTGAATTTAACCTAAAATTTAAAACATCTTCCAATCGTTTTCTACTCACGAGTTCTTCATGAAAGTTGTAGAAAATTAAATAAGCTTTCCAACCATACCTATTAGAGCTTCTGATCAAACTCTACAGATTAGCACAACCGAAACATCAGAGGTTTCTCGAATTTGACTGCAAATTCTGTCCTCTGCCTTCCTCTTCACAAAACAGTAGCTTATGGTAAGAATTTGCTCGAGCTCCCTTCACGATTTTTTTTCAAATTTGAGTTAAATTTCAAGAAAATCAAACTTTAACTCTTACCTCTTCTTGTGGAGCTTGAAATGATCAAAACATCAGAACATAGTTGAATTGATCATAGAATTGCCATGGAAATTTAGTCACCTTTCTTCTTCAACCTCAAAACAAGAAAATTCTCTTCCATCTTCTTCCTTCAGTTCTCTCCCACGAAACCTTCTGCTTTTGGTTTGATAAATGAAGCAACAAAAGGAAAAAATGGAATAAAAAATGTTGAAAAAGACTAGGCGGTGGACTTTCTCTTTTGTCCTTTTCCCTTTTGCTTTTTCTCTTTTTTTTTTAATTCCTTCATTTATCTCTTTCTTCCTTTATCTCTTTTCCTTTTCTTTTCTTTTTTTTCTTTTCTTTTCTTTTTAAAGCAAAACTAAATATTTAAACATTTCCTTTCTTCTTTTCTTTTATTTTTTTTAGGAAAATTTCAAAGAGCGATCTCGGGTTTACACGCAGTGTACGGGTTAAGTTTTAGTATAGTGATTTATGAGTCCAAGTATCGTCCTCGGGAATGGGTTTCTAGATTAATTAATTACTAAGGTACTAATTCTCAATTAAAAGGCCTATTGGCTTCCAAAAGAGCACACAAAGGCTTTGATATCTTGGAAAAATCCTTAATAAACCTCCTATAAAAACCAGCATGTTCTAAAAAACTCCTAATACCCTTAACTGATGCTGGAGGTTCCAGTTTTTCAATAATTTCCACTTTTGCTCTATCCACTTCAATGCCTTTTTCTTGAAATCTTGTGTCCTAAAACAATGCCTTCCTTCACCATAAATTGACACTTCTCCCAATTCAAAACCAAATTAGCCTCTTCGCACCTTGTCAACACCTTCCCTAAATTTTCCAAGCAACCCTCAAATGATTCACCAAATATTGAGAAGTCATCCATGAATACTTCCATGACATTCTCTACTAAATCAGAAAAAAATGACCATCATACACCTCTGAAAGGTTGTAGGGGCATTGCAAAGACCAAAGGGCATTCTCCTAAACGCAAAAGTTCCATAAGGACAGGTGACAGTAGTTTTTTCTTGATCCTGGGGAGCTATTGTGATTTGATTATAACCACTATACCCATCCAAGAAGCAATAGTAAGCTTGGCCAGCTAACCTATCTAGCAATTGGTCAATGAAGAGTACAGGGAAATGATCCTTACGAGTGGCCTTATTAAGTCTCCTATAATCCATGCACACTCTCCATCCAGTCATTGTCCTAGTAGGAATCAATTCATTTACGTCATTTGTCACAACTGTCATCCCACCCTTCTTCGGCACACATTGCACAGGGCTGACCCAACTACTATCAGCTATAGGGTATATAATTCTCGCATCTAACCACTTAATTACCTCCTTCTTGACAACTTCCTTCATGGCTAGATTGAGCCTTCTCTGCTGCTCAATAGATTTGAAGCTTCCTTCCTCCAAATTTATTTTGTGCATGCGAAAGGAAGGACTTATTCCCTTTATATCAGCCAAAGTCCACCCAATAGCCTTTTTATGCTGCCTTAACAATTTAAGCAGCAGTTCCTCATCTTTAGGCATCAAACTTGCTGAGACAATTATAGGGAGAGTTTGGCGTTCTCCTAAAAAGGCGTATTTCAAGTGCATAGGCAGAAGCTTTAAATCCAGAGTGGGGGGTATCTCAATGGACGGTTGCATAGGTGGTGTTCTCCGTTCCCCCAGTTCTAGGAACTCAAAAACCCTTTTAAAACTATTTAAACTCCACAACAGCCTCACGCTCTTCTCCCAGCTCACAAGCATTCAACTCCTCACCTGTAATCTGCCCAAAGCCCTGAACATGATGCTCCAGTAATTCTTGTTCAATTGATTCATCAATTATTTCCTCCAGCTTGTTAAGAACAAAGCAGTTCTCCACATCTGTGGGATGTTTCATTGTATCATAAATGCTGAACTCAATCTTTTGGTCATTCATTTTTATGGCAATTGTTCCCTCATAAACATCAACAACTGTCCTTCCAGTCTTAAGAAAAGGTCTTCCTAGAATTATAGGTACCTCACTATCCGCCTCATAGTCCAAAATAATGAAATCAGCAGGGAATATGAACTTACCCACTTGAACCAAAATATCCTCAATCTTACCTTCAGGGTGAGTAATGGATCTATTCGCAAGCTGCAATGTGACTGTAGTGGGCCTAGCTTCGCCTATGACAAATTTCTTGTAAATAGACAATGGCATGAGGTTTATGCTTGCGCCTAAGTAAAAAAGGGCTCTTCCCAGCTGTTGTCTTCCTATGGACAGTGGTATAGTGAAAGCACCTGGGTCTTTCTCCTTGCTAGGAATCCTTCTTCTTAACATGGCACTACACTCTTCATTTAAAGACACTACCTTGAACTCCTCAAATCTCTCCCTTTCAAATAGAACATCCTTAAGAAACTTCATATAATTGGGCATTTGTCTTAGGGCATCTACCTAGGGGATGTTTATATGAATTTCCTTGAGAATATCCATGAATTTCTCAAAATGGACTTCATTTTTTTTCTTTTTCTTCAACCTCTGAGGGAAAGGTGGAGGAGGTGGTACAAACTCAGGAATAGTAGTAGGAATGGATTCAGATGATTTTGAAGGTTGTGCTTTAGGTATCCCTTCAATCTCCTCATTCTCTACTTCCTTAGGTTCCATCTGCTCTTCCTTTCTCTCTTCCTCGACTTGCACTACAGAGTCCTTCTCCTTGTGTTTCTTCTTACTACTCTCCTCCGGCTTAGCTAAAGGTTTTCCACTCCTTAGCTCTATAGCTTGCACTTGCTTTTTCCCTTCCCTTTTTGGGATTTCAGTATCTGAATGAAGCTTACCTTGAGGCCTAGATCTTATTTCATTAGCAAGTTGGCCCAATTGCACTTCAAAGTTTCTCATTGAAGCTTGCTGACTTTGAATAACAACATCATTCTTAGCCATATATTCCTTCAGCAAACTTTCAAGAGGAGTACCTGGAACATGCTGTCGGGCTGCTACTGTCCTCTGATGCTGGAGCATCGGTTGCTGATTTCCATAAGCCTGCTGATTCTGATGCCCAAAACCTTGTCGGTAATTCACCTTTTGCTGCATTTGAGGGGCTTGAGAATTACTTCCTTGACCTCCCCAAGCAAAGTTAGGGTGATTTCTCCAACCTGGGTTATAGGTATTAGAATAAGGATTGTTCCTTTGATTACTTTGGTTCCCAACATAGCAAACTGAGGTTGGATTACTAGGACAAAATTCAAACGTGTGCCCTTCACCACAATAAACACATGACTCAGTATTACTACTTGGTTCACCATAGCTGCATTTTGAACATTAGGGGAGATTTGAGTTGCATTTTCAACAGTTAGGTTTTTCAGCATATTGGCCATGGATGCCATTTGCGCATTTAGAGCGGTTAAAGCATCTAACTTCAACATTCCCTTATTCTTTTTGCCTTGGGAGCTCCTTGAATCAGCCCATTGACAGTTGTTTGAGGATATTCTTTCTAATATCTCAAATGCTTCATTATAGGTCTTTGATAAAAGAGTCCCATTTGCAGAAGCATCAACAACTTGTTTAGTGGTTGTATTCAACCCATTGTAAAATATCTCCATTTGAATACAATGAGGGAGTCCATGATGAGGGCACATCCTAAGCAAGTCCTTAAATCTCTCTCAGGCCTCACTTAAGGATTCATCATCAAACTGCTGAAAAGCCACAATTTCATTTCTAAACTTAGCATTCCTAGTTTGTGAGAAATACTTAATGAGGAATTTTTCAGTAAGGGTGTTCCAAGAATCAACTGTCCTAGGAGGAAGTGTATTCAACCATGTCTTGGCTGCATCTCTAAGGGAGTAAGGGAACAAACTCAACCTTAGGGCATGCTTAGGCACTCTTGGCAGTATAAAAGAATCACTAACCCCTAGGAAGGATTTCAAATGCAGGTGAGGATCTACAGATGATAGTCCATGAAACTGTCCTATTGTTTGGAGCATTTGGAACATTACATGTTTAAGCTCAAACGTTGGGGCTTGGATTTCTGGCTTAATGATCCCTGGATTTAACTCTTCAACCAAGGGATTGGCATAAGTTCTAATAGCTCTCTCCCTGTCATATGCTAAAACAATAACATTGGCAGGAACCATAGCTTGGGGTTCAACTAAAGGTGGTCTAAAGCCTCCTTGGTCGTGTGGTTGGTTTCCAGGGTTAACTTGAGGATTATTAGAATCTACAGGACCTCCACGAAAATCCGTCATTTTTCCCTTTTGAATCCTCCTTCTATGAAATGCTCTCTCAAGTTCAGGATCTAAGAAAAATTCTAAACTAGGGAAATCATTCATGCACAATTACAGTACCTGAAAAACAAAGAAACACCTTAGTTAAACCTTTCTTTCAGCTCAAAAATCACTAAAAACAACTCAAACAAAGTAAAAATCAAACTAATCCCCGACAACGACGCCAAAAACTTGTTTGCTTAAAAGGGGTGTATGAAATTATCAAGGAAACACTCCTAAACTGGGCAAGTATATACAATCTAAGCAGCAAGTGATAAGTAAATTTAATCGTCTCCTCAGCGATTAGTTGTAGAAATTACACAAGATTGAATTGAATTAAATGAGTAAGTGGTAACCAACATAAACAAATGAGTAATGAATTAGGAATCACAAATAGCAACTAAAATGCTAAAGTAAGGCAGAATAAGATTGAAAAGACTAAAGCAAAGAAAGACAAATGTGACTTAACCAAAGCAAAGAAAAGGAGTGGATCAGGGGTAAATTATGCTTCAGCAAACCTAATGCTAGAGCTCAAAACTGCACCAGAGCTCAAAATAGTTCAATTCACGGAATCTTCCTAGAATTCCTTGCGAGTTAGGCATTCAATTCCCATTAAACACCTTAAATTTAGCTCCTAACTGTTAACACTAGGTGAGTGACTATCTCTAGACTCCTCAATTACCTGAGAGATATGAACCCCTTAATCAGAACTAATGTCATGCCTTGAATTTGGTTTATTCTTCCCTTTCCCAAGTTGGAATAAACAATGCTAAAATGAGATTGCCAACCAAATTATAGCTAAACAGTAAATTCACAAGACATGAGAGTAGGATTGCAATAATTTACTCAATCATTAAGCTTACATTCACATAAAGCCCCTAATCCTCACCCCAAGGGTGATTAGTTCATGATGCTAAGAAAAGATAGCAATAAAACAGTAACCCTAGCATTTAACATACTTAAGATGGTCTTAGTTACAATGTAAAGAGTAAAGAATAAGAAAGATAAAAGAAGAAAGAGATGGATGAAGTTGTAAAGCCTCGTTTAGTCCACTTCCACCCTCTTTTCCCGAAGAGGAATGCTTCCCAAGGTTAGCTTTTCTTCCGATCATTCTTTTCTTCCTTTTCCAATCTTTTTCTCTCCCTTTTCTTCTTACTCCCTCTCTCCCTTTACCAAAAACGGCCAAATAAAGTATTTATACCATATCCACCTCAAATTAAGGGCTGAATAGACAAGCGACAATGATATGAAGGCCTCTCATTGGCTCACAGCAGCTGATAAGGCAATTTCTATCCAACTTAATTAATGAATTTTGTCCACGTGTGCATTCTGCAAACTGATATCAGAATTGTGCTCCAGCAATCTTGATCCTTAAGCAATTGCACAGCTTCAGCAGCTCGAAATAGACCTTCAGCACTTCATAACATTCATCTTCCCAAAAACTCCTGTAAACATGGCCAAAATAACAAAATTCAGCAATGAAAAGTACTTCAATGGCTTTAAGGTACTTCAAAAGTACTTTGTAAACATTAACACACAAAAGTACCTAATCGAGGGGTTAAAATAGTCAAGAAAGCTCAAAATACCAAGGAATAATCACAATAAAAGCTCAATCTTAGCTCTCATTCTAAGAGCTAACACTTCCCCAAAAGCTTCTTGCAAAGCCTTTATATACTATTGTGTGATGCAGTTAAAACCTCCACCAAATCACAATATTACCACAACTATATGATATACAAATCATATTTGCATATCACATAATATAAGGTATCTCATACCTTATTATACAAATCTCATTTGCATCAATGTGGAATTTTAAATTGAATCACATTCAATTTAATTTCGCTCAATTTAATTTCTCCAATTAGCACTAATTAATCTATTAGGCTATACTATAGTTTATTATAAATCTCATTCACATCAAACTATATATTATGTCATCTCTATCTCATATAAACAACATAAATACCCAAATAATGAATTTGAACACTTCTAATTCACACCAAACTGTAAACCCTCAATTTGTCTAATTTGAGCCAACCGAGGGACCTAATGGACCTACACGTGACGAGCTCCAATGATCTGAGACTAACCTATCAAACTCTTTGACCCGATTATTCAACATTCATTAGCTACGGTAACACTCCACTAAAGCTTGTAGCTGCACTCCCATCACTGTAGGACAAGTTGTGTCCATCGATATAACCAATACCCATGAGTCGACCCTTCACAGGTTGTTCGTAGACATTGTTGAGTCAAATTACCGTTTTACCCCTGTGTCTACCTCTTGCTCCTTAAGTCCCACTGCTCCTCTAATGAACAACTACGTTGCATGGTCCAACCATAAACAACAATCCACTCAGCCAATGTGAGAGTGGGGCCCCGTTGTTCAAGCCTTGGAGACTAACACTTAAGGGAACAACCCATCTAGTTTTCCTAAGTCGGGAACAAGTGAATTCCTTCTTGCGTAGTTAAGTTCCCAGCTCCCCACGTGGTCTTGTCCCTGAGAAGATAGGCATATAAGCCGAGCAACAGTGGTCATCCTCACTCGTACTAGTCAAAGGACAGACCCCCGCAGACAGGAGTCCGTAACACGCTCAGTATTAAGGTCGAGTCACTAATGGTCATCTACAATATTATTAGCCCTATACTGTTAACGGTGTTACATCAGTAAGTCTAATAATTCACTGTCCGGTCTTGTACAATCTCATTGCACAGGATGCCCCACTCGCATGTCAATCACATGAACGAGTCAGATCACCTCGTTTGTATCTAATACAAAGTGGGTCGCATCCAAAGTGTATCCAGGATTAGGTCTCCAACCCTATCCGTATACTGTAGACCGTTCGGGTCATTAACTCGAACGTGATCCTCCCTGTGTGTCCACTACACAACATTTAAGTTCTTATTTCTCTCATAATACAATGACCTTGGAGCTTAGTTTATTGGATTAAGTTTATGAAATATGCCAGACACAAAGTTCAAATAAATAACTCTTATTTATAACACAAAGTTAAAATAAATAACTCTTATTTATTAACAACTTGGAATATTATAAACTACACGAGATGAGGACATACATCCCAACAGGTTTTACCCCATCCGGTTGATCCACAAGCTCCCAGAACGAATTGAAGTACATCGACTCCATTTCCTGGTCCATAGCTTTAATCCATTCATCCTTGTCAATATCTGCCATTGCCTGATCATAGGTCAATGAATCCTCTAGTCATCATTAGGATTGACGACTTGGGTTTCAGCTAAACCCATGTAACGTTCAGGTTGTCTAATAACCCTCCCACTACGTCGAGGCATTCCCAACTCTTGGGAACGAACTTGACTTGACGTGCTAGGATCAACAACACTTGTTGACGTACTAGCCCCATCAGCAACTCTTGCTTACGTACTGTCCATTTCGTTCAACACGATTTTGCTCCTAGGCAAATGATCCCTGATGTGGTCTTCCTACAGGAAAGTGGCGTTTGTTGACACAATCACCCTATTTTTCCTAGGATCGAAAAATATACCACCTCTGGTCTCTTTTGGGTAACCTACGAATAGGCACAATTTTGAACGGGGTTCCAACTTCTTCGGATTTGACACCAACACGTAGGTCGGGCATCGGCAAATTCTGAAATGGTGTAAACTACTTTTACGTCCATTCCAGAGTTTGAAAGGTATTTCACAAACACTCTTCGATGGAACGTTGTTCAAAATATACACCACAGTCTCCACTGCGTAACCCCAAAAAGAATCAGGGAGACGAGCATAGCTCATCATCGACTGAACCATGTCCAACAGGGTTCTGTTTCTCCTCTCTGATACACCATTCTGCTGTGGCATACCAGGTGCTGAGAGTAGGGACGTAATTCCATGTTCTATCATATAGTCCTGGAATTTAGTGTCCATATACTCTCTACCTCGATCCGATTGAAGTGTTTTTATTGTTTTACCTAACAGGTTCTCAACCAGAGTTTCAGACTTCAAGAGTAAATATACCCATACCTCGAATAGTCATTTATGAAAGATACGAAGTATTAACCACCTCGTGCTTTAACACTCATCGGACCACAGAGGTCAGAATGTATAAGGTCAAGGGGCTCTTTGGCTCTATATCCTTTTCCACTAAAAGGACGTTTGGTCATTTTGCCTTCGAGGCATGACTCACACACCGATAAAGAGTTTTCTTCCAACTAACTTAGAAGTCCACTCTTCCACTAGTCTCTCAATCCTATTGAGATTAATGTGGCCTAACCTTAGATGCCAAAGATGGGCATTTTCTTTTGGAGAAACTTTAACTCTTTTAGTTCGTGTTTCTGCAATTTTAAATAACTCAATGTTCATAACGCTTTTGACCGAATTAGGCTTTAAAACATACAAATTTGACTTAAGTGAAGCAGAACAAATTAAATTACCATTTCTGGAAATAAACGCTTTATTACCATTAAATGAAACGGAGATACATTGTTCTAAAAGACAGGAAATAGAAACAAGGTTTCTAGTAAACCCTGGAACTATATACATGTTGTCTAAAAAATGTGATTCCTGCCAAAGAAAAGCTTCACTTTGCTGATAGCTGCAACAGAGACTATCTCCCCGGATCCAATTCGTAGAGTCACTTCACCCTCTCGCAGCTACTGCCAGGAATCAATTCCCTGAAAAGAAGAACAAACGTGGTTAGCGGCGCCTAAATCCAATATCCAGGCAGAGTCACTACTCTCCACTAAACATGTTTCAGTTACTAGTAAATCACATTTACCTTGATTCTTCCTCTCGGCAAGGAACTTGGGACAGTTTCTTTTCAAGTGGTCGTCCCCATTGCAATGGAAACACTTTCCTTTCTCTGCAACTTCCTTGACCTTTTTGCCCTTTTGGGCGGCAGCTCGGTCAACTTTACCCTTCTTCATCTTCTTCTTCCCTTTCGGGCGAGAAGGAGCAACAGATTTGGTCCCAGAGGTCGAACTCCTGTGATATGATCTGTAGGCAACATTTGCCTCAGCTTCGGTGTCCTGATCCTCATCAAGGACTGGAAGTTCTGTAGCTCATTAAGGAGGGTAGTCAGAGTGTAGCTAATTTTGTTCATAACAACATTGCTACGAAACTGAAGGAAACTCTTCGAAAGAGTCTCCAGAATAAAGTTGACTTGGCTCGACTCATCGATCAAAACCCCGTTCATCTCCGCCAAATTAAAGTGGGTCATCATGTCTAGAACATGTTCACAGACAGACGCCCCTTCTTTCATTCGGGCATTGAAGACTTGGTTGAGTGAATCGTGCCTGACCTGAAAGGATTGTTGTCCAAACTGTTGGGATTTATGCCCTAAACTTGTGTAATTTTGATCAATTAAATAAAGTGTTATTTGTTTTGATGAGATTACAGTCTTGCTTTTATAAATCCAATAAGCTAAGCTCCAAGATTATAACATTTATCTTGAAATCAGTGTAGTTGACACGATTTGGGTTGAGTTCAAGAATATAACCTAAATGGTCTATGGTATAAGAATAAGGTTGGAAACCTCATTCTGGTAACACCATGGATGCGACCCACTTTGTAATTAGTACAAATGAGGTCATCCAACTCATTCATGTAGTTGACATGCAAGTGGGGGCATCCTGTATGAAGAGTTCATACAAGACTGGATCGCAAATTATTAGTCTAACTAGTGTAACACCATTAACAGGATAAGACTAGTAATTTATAGATGGTCATTAGTGACTCAACCTGAATTCTGAGCAAGTTAAGAACTCCTGCTTATAGGGGTTTGTCCTTAGACTAGTATGGGTGAGAGTGGCCTCTAGCCGACTCAATAAGCCTACCTTCTCAGGGACAGAACCTCGTAGATAGCTGGGAACTTAACTTTGCAAGATAGAATTCACTCATTCCTACACTAAGGAATTAGATAGGTTGTTCCCTTAAGAACTGACTCCAGGTCTTGAACAACGGGGCCCCGCCCTCTATGAGGGTATGAGTCTAAGGTAGGACCTTAGACTTGTTGTTCATTAGAGGATCAGTGGTTCTTAAGGAGCAAAGAGGTTATCACAGGGGTAAAACGATAATTTGACCCAGCTGTGATTACGATCAACCTGTGAAGGGTCAACTCATGGGTAATGACTATATCAGTGGACACAATATTATCTACAGTGAGAAGAGTGCAGCTACAAGTCTAGAGTGGAGTGACTTGTAGTTAATGAATATTGATTAACTGGATCAAAGAGTTTGATCAGTTAATCTCACATCATTGGAGCTCATGATCTATAGGTCCATTAGATCCTCCCGCCGCTCAATATGGTAATATTGAGGGTATAAAGTTAGGAGTGAAATTGAAGTGTTCAATTTCATACATGAGGTGTTATATCTATTATATATGATATAATTGATATAATATATATTTTTAATGTGAATTAGATTTATATATAAACTATATACTAAAGAGAGAATAAAGGAGGGGTAGGATGGTCATTTCCATCCCATTCCCCTATATATATGGTTGCATGAGATGCAACTAGGTTAAGGAATTCTAAGGAATTACAAGCTCTCTCTTGTTGTGTTGTTGGAAGAGTTCCAAAGCACACATCTCTCTCAAAATACCTCACATCTCCTAAAGGGAACCCACCTTCCTCCCTCACCTAGAGAACAACGGAGAAGATCTGGTGGTCGTGTCTTCATACGTTGGAGTTCCTATTGCTGAGATCGTGATCGTGGGAGAGTGGAGCACTCGAAGAAAGGTTCTTCAAAGGTAATTATCTTGTCGTCCATTATATTTTATATGCTTAATCTAGTGTTTTATGTTCTTGAATTAATCGTTGTAACTAAATCAAGAGCGCGCGATTCGCAATCGCTTCCGCTGCGGGACTACGATTCCCTTCACAAACATGTCCTGCAACGACTCCATGATCTCCTTAGCGATGATCATCAACTCGTGCTTGTTTGCCAAGACTTCAGATAAGCTAGCAATGACATAGACCTTGGACTTTTCATGGACCCTGATCCATCGATCACGAACACTTCGTGATGCAGTCGAGGTCGGCAACTGAGGACGCTCCTCAGTAAGCACGAACTTCAGGTCGTCGGTTACAAGAATCGTGTTAATATTATTCTTCTACGTTTAGAAGTTATCTCCCACTAACTTATCGGAAGCGAGTAAAGCGATAATTGAGCTAGACATTTTAGTTGAAAAAATCAAATAATTTTGTGTCAGTCTCGCATAAACTTTTGAAAACCAATCAAGTCTTAGCAAAAATTTAATCCTATGATCTCTAGGTCATTTAAAAATTGCAATGATATCCTAAAGGTTTAGAATGACCGCCACCAAAGGGTGAACAGAAACACTCCTCCTCTAGGACGAGACTTTCTCGACCAGACCCTAATAACTCTTATTCCATTAGGCGTCTAGTTACCATTATTTGATCGAATTCATTAACACTTAACGAATCCCGTGAGTGTCACCCTCAATCTTTAAGTTTTCAAGTATTCGTCCAAACAATAGCCACCAAAGGGTGAACCACGAAGGAAAACCAACAAGGAAACTGTATTCCTTTCGGAAATTCACGGTGTTCCGACTCCCATGATCAAGGCCCTCCAAAGGGATTGTCTGGTCGAAGCATACTAGCAGGCGGATCATAGGGGTCTCACGCTGTGAATCGAAAGAAGAGACCGTGGGTCCCATTTTCACAGGTCCCGCTCCCACTCACTATAAGTACTCTCTCCATCCACTTTGATATTGACTCATACAAATACCATCCGAAGGGGGACGCTCCCATTTGCGCCACGAGGCCGAGTATGGATCTCACGGTGCGGACTTAACGGAGATTTGTGGTTGGAAAATCAAATGTATCTTATACACTTTATTTCCTCCCACTCAGCACTTTATAATTTTCGGGATTGACCTAGATAAACCAGCTAAAATTTACCTGAGTCTACCAATATAACTCTTATATTGAATTTAGGCCTAAGTTTATAATCACATTATCACTTAGGTTTATGTGAGTAAATTAATCAACTTTTAATTAACGACACTCACAAAAAATATAACCTGAGAATCTCCAGACCGAATTCACTCCCAGGTCGGTTACCAGATAGGGGTGTTCCACAAACGTCAACTTAAATACCCCAACCTTAGACAAAACCTTCCTTAGACAGAGTTACTTATTAGTCACCATTCAGAGGTTACATTTTGATTTCCTAATTCTAATCTTATTAGAACTAGAAAACCTCAGTCTAATTATTCAAGTTCTAAAACACTTTAAAACTAATAATTAACTTAGGTTACATGCATTTCTATGTTATAATGCTTGATCATTCATCACATGAATAACTATACTATAACATAAATATTCATCACATGAAATTAAATGCATGAGCATACTTTAATCTAAGAAAAATATAACACTTATATTTAATTAAATTAAAACATGCATTTAATTATATTATAACACTTATAATATAACCTATCATGCAAACTATATATTATAACACTTATAATATAAATGATACATGAAAATGTTTAACCTAAGGTGAGATTTTAAATCTATATGACATACACTATGCACATAGAATTTAATTAAATCATACATCACATGCATAAAATAATTAAATAGCAAAGATGGACCTGTTTTGGCACTTAGGGACATTTATTTAATTGAATAACATTAATATAACATTTATATTAATATTATTTAATAAAATAAAATAAAATAAATAAAATAAAATACATTTTACATTTAAAAATAAAAGAGAAAACCCGAATTTTTATAATGCCGCAGGATTGAAACAGCCCTTCAACTGCCCACTTCACGCGAACTGCTCGCTGCACTCACCCACTACGCGTGCAGCGTTGCAACGCTACAGCGTCCAGCGTCACGCCCCGCGTGCTCCACGCCTCGGCGTTAACGCTGCTCTGCAGCCAAGCCTCTGCCCGCATGTGCAGCGTTGAGACGCCGATGAACAACGTCTCAACGCTGCCGGCGAACAACAAGCTCCTCTTATTGTTTTTCATCGTTTCTCGCTCGTTTTCGCTCCGATTTCTTCACAGCATCTCATGCCACGAACGACACGGACTTACAGACTCAATTTACATTAAAAATTGCCCAACAACACGGGTCGTTGCATTGATCAAATCAACATAAAATGTAAATCTAAAAACAGTGCCAAAACTGAAAACGCCCATTTTGCAAACCAACATTCATCTCATGAATTATAGCAAATACCCACCTAATTTTAAAAAATTAAGTGCAACAACAAGAACCAACGAATTGCTCTGATACCAATTGAAGGGAATGATAATCCCTGCGCAACGGAAGACGATCGAATCATCGTGGTGATGTTGTGCAACTTAATTTCGTTAAACTTAAACTATCTTATAGTTATAGATTAAACATGCAATATTCTAGAAGGAAAACAACAAGTAAAAAGAGGTACTTGTTGAAGACTGTCTTCAAGATTCCTTCAATTCAAGAACTCTTTGTGGTCTCCTCGATCTCAACGACCTCGATCTCTTCACACGAATACCGATCGGACACCTCCACTTGGCTACACGGTTGTTCTACTTTAGGAAGAATGAGGATTGTGGGATCCTTCCTTTTTGGTTTGGGAGGAGAAATTTAGAGAGAAATTGAGAGAGAAGATGTTGCTTCGTTTGGTGAGAATTCCAAAAATGAGCTGTAAGCCCTAAACCCTATTCTCTTTTATCATTGAGCACTCGTTCATGATGTTTTGAAATATGCAAAATCATATAGGTTGCACTAAACGATGTCGTGATCGAATTTGGGAATCTATTGAATTTGGAGCTACAATGTGTCTAAACTTCATTAAGGGATAGGTAAACATTGAAATAAGCATATTAAAAGTTTCATTGAAGTAAGTTCAAATCATTAGCAATTTGGAGAAGTTTTAGGTGCATCATGTATTGAATGGAAGATCATATGTCTCACAGACTTGGGATAAGTTGGCTAAATGCTTAGGGTTTCTTTACACACTTATTTTGGTGTTTAAAAAAAAAAGAAAAGAAATGAAGTGAAGGATAAAAGGAAAACAAGGAAGGAAAAGCTCAAACCATTTTGGTTTGGTTTGCTTTAAAAATAATGAAGAAAATGAAATGAAATGAATGGATATAACATTGTGTTTTGTTTTGTTTAGGAAATAAAAGGAAAGAAAAGAAAAGAAAGAAAGGGATAAAGGAAAGGAAAAGAAAAGGACAAAGAAAAGAAAAAGCAAAAGGGAAAAAGACAAAGATTGCCTCCTTGTTTTAAAATGACTTTATCTTCTCCATTTTCTTCTTCATTTATCAAAACCAAGCTGAAATTTCATGGGAGAAGGAGAAAGGAAGAAGAAGGAAGCCATTTTTCATAAACTTGGAGCTGTAGTTGCAGAAGAAAGGAGAAGAACTCAAGAGGATTCTTTATTGCAGCAAGGAGATCAACTCAGACCAGTTCTGATGTTTTGGTCTTTTCGATCTCAAAAAGAAGAGGTAAGAGTTGAGTTTTTGATACATGAAAGTTAACTCAATTTGGAACAAAGTTTGTGAAGGAAGCTCGAACTAATACTGAAGTTAACTTACTGTTTTGTGAAGAGGAAGACAGAAGACAGAATTTGCTGTCAAATCTGGGAAGTCTCTGATGTTTTGGTTGTTCTGATCTGTATACTTAGAGTTAGAAGCTCTAATTGGTATGGTTAGAGAGCTTATTCAATTTCCTACAAGTTTCGTGAAGGAATCGTGAGAAGAAAATGATTGGAAGATGTTGTAATCTTCAGGTTAAGTTTCGGGTTGCAGCAGGAAGTGAAATCTGGAACAGCAGCAGATTCATTTTAGGGGTTAAGCTACTGAGGTAATTTCTAACCCATACGTTAGGAATCTCATTTTCATGTCTTCATAAGAGTTTTAGAGGATTCGAAAAGGAAGAGTTTGGTATAAAGTACATTCTTTTTGGATAAGTAATGAAGAAGTTATGGCTGTCTGAAAACAGGGCAAAAAATCTGAAAATGCTGGAATTTTGAAAGTGTGTTTTCTTGCAAGTTTTAAGGTAAAAAATCATGAGCTCAAGGTTCTAAGGATTGATTTGGCTTGTTTGACAGGCCAAGAGCAAATAGGTCAAGTTTACAAGCCAAGGTTCCAATTCTAATACTGTGAGTGACTCTATCTTAGAACTATGTTTGACCTATGTTTTTCTTCATGAACATAAGTGTTGATAATTACATCTTGTTTGAACTAGTTGTGAATGTCTTCATGGAGTTTTCTAACATAAGGTTCATGATGGAACCTAAGCATGCTTTGAATTAGTTGTAACTATAAATCAAAGTATGGAAACTAAATTATGAAAGTATGCTTTCCTTTAGAGAATGTTTTGTGTAAATCCACTTGGGAACATATTTAGATGATAATATGAAATTGTCAAGAAATTGTTGTATGTGTTATAAAGACATGTTTTCCATGGTAAACAAGTTATGCCTTGATCTTGATTAACCCCTAATACTGAAGGACATTCGAGAAGGTACTTAGGGGGGGAATGAATCATGATATCCCGACATCAAGGGACAATGAGAAGGTATCCGGGAAGTAAATGGTTTTACCTAAATACTCAAGGACAATGAGAAGGTATTTGGGTAGTAAATGGTTTTACCTTAATATCAAGGACATAGAGAAGGTATTAGGAAAACCAAACGACTAAAGGTATTCCACGTGCACGTGAGAGAGAGAGAGAGGTATGAACCTTATTGGAATAAATGTAACTCTACCACCTCTATGGTTTGATGTGGAGTCATGTCATATGCTTTATTGTTATGAGCCTTTATATTATTGATTTATCTACCCTCGAAAAGTTAGTACATTTCGAGTTGTGTGCTATGCACAAGTGGTGACTTAAAACTCAGAAATTGGAAGCATGGTTTGTTAATGTTTACAAACAAATGTTAAGCTATTTTGTACTTATAATCTGCCATTATTATGATTCACCTGTGAGCTTATAATGTTTTAAAGATAGACACTCACTGAGCTTTTTAGCTCATTCTTTCAATATTTTCAACCATTTTCAGGTAGAGATCGAGCTCCTTGTACCTGACATCCTGCCATAGTCTGCTGGAAGTTCATAAGTTGTTAGTTTGTACGTGGCTGGTGTTGTATAGCAAGTCGTTATGTAGTTATAGAAGTCTTATACATTAGCGGTTGTATATGCAATGAGTTGTCTTGTGTTGTTTTGATGCACTTGACTTTTAGTTTCCAAGAGAGACTTATGAAGGGTTTCTCCTTGTGTATGTTTAATAGTTGTCCAGTTTCTGCTGTGTTATGTTAAAATGTTCCATATGCGAACATAGTATGTTTATCAGGAGTACAGAGTCGCAGTATTGTTAAGAGGTAAACAATGTCTGTTGGTTTCACGCCGCCTTTCGGGCTAAGTAGCAGGTAGTTCGGGAGGGGGTGTGACAATTTGGTATCAGAGCAGTTAGCTCCATGGGAATGAGACAGGGCAAGTTAGCTCTGAGAATAAAGTAAAAGTCATAACAAGTTATTGAGTTAGTTCAGATCGAACTAGTAAGGTATGGTCCAAGTAAGGATAAGAGTAAGTCCAGTTAGGGCTAAATGTGAATAGAAGTTTAGTACTGTGTATGGGAGTTAGATATCCATAGTAAGTCTAGTATATTGATATGTTATTGGAGTCATGCCACCACGTACTAGCAGACGACGCTGGCAGGATCAGGGCGGGATGCAGGATCCTACCCAAGGCCAATCTGAGAGGGGATCTAGTGCCCCGAGAGTCCAAACTGAGGTTACAGATGAGCAACATGTTAGTTTCTCACAGGGGGCAGGTGGGCCAGAGAGAGCAGGGCCAAGTGATCCAAAAAAAAAAAAAAAAAAAAAAAAAAAGGGTGTATAGAATAGAACGTCTAAAGAAATTAGGAGCCACAGTGTTTGATGGTTCCATAGATCCAGCTGATGCCGAAGTTTGGCTGAATATGCTACAAAATGTTTTGATGTAATGAGTTGCTCTGAGGAGCAAAGTCAAGCTAGCCACATTCCTATTAGAGGAAGAAGCAGAGGGATGGTGGAAATCGATTTTAGCCAGATGGAGTGATGCACGTACTCTGGATTGGCAAACATTCAGAGGCATATTCGAAGATAAATATTACCCTAGCACGTATCGTGAGACAAAGAGGGATGAATTTTTAGAACTGAAGGAAGGGCCACTTTCAGTGGCTGAGTATGAGAGAAGATATACCGAGCTGCCACGGTATGTTGATGTGATTATGGCATCTGAGAGTGACAGTGTCGGAGATTTGAAAGTGGGTTACGTCCTGAGATACGAACCCCGTCCACGAGCATTGCAAAGTGGGCTGACTTTTCCTCGCTTGTAGAGTGTGCTCTACGTGTTGAGCAGAGTATAACAGAGGCACAAACAAAGTGGTGGAGCCTACTCAAGGGCCTTCACCGACGAAAGCGCTTTCCATGGTCGTGGAGCAAATGACGATTCACACCGGAGTGAATGTTTTGAGTCGTCAGGACTTTAAAAGTCGAGCTGGCGGCCAGACATCGAGGTAAACGAATGTTAGTGGTGCCTATCAGAGGCAAAGTCAAAGAGCACCTAGTCAATCTGGCCAGATCCACAAGAAGACCACACGACAATACAGAGTTCATTGCAAGTGCAACAAGGAGAACTCCATGTATAAATTGTGGTAGGAATCACCGAGGCCAATGTCCGGTTGATGTCAATGTGTGTTACCAATGTGGGCAACAAGGACATTTCAAGAGGGATTGTCCACGGCTTAGAGTAGCCACACAGAGGGGACCAGGAGTTGGGTCCCAGCATGCTGAGCAAAACCCAAGAGTTCCAAAGAGTCGCAAGAGAGGGCACTAGTGGTGCTAAATAGAAAGGAAGTTGTTTTCAAGAAACCAGATTAGCCGGAATGGTTTTTAGGGGTGAAAGGAAGATTATTCCTACGAGCTTGATTTCAAAGATTAAAAGTCGAAAAGTTGTTGAGGAAAGGTTGCATGGCATTTCTTGCACACGTAGTGGAGGTGCAGAAGAAAAACTAAAACCGTAAGATGTTCTTGTTGTGAACGAATTTCTTGATGTTTTTCCAAAGAGATCCGCTGTGGTTGCCACCGATAGGGAAGTTGAGTTCACTATTAAATTGCTACCGTGAATAGCACCTATTTCTTAAGCGTTGTATATACCGGCTCCAAGTGAGCTCAAGGAGTTGAAGATGCAATTACAAAGAACTAGTTGATAAAGGATACACTGCACCTAGTGTATCACCCCGGGAGCTCAAGTGTTATTTGTAAAGAAAAGAGATGGTACCCTTAGATTATGCATTGATTATAAACAGATTAACTGTCACGATACGTAACAAGTATCCTTTAACCGATATAGATGACTTGTTTGACCAGCTTAAGAGGAACATCGTTGTTTTCAAGATTGATTTGAGATCGTGGATACCATCGCTTAAAGGTAAGGGAAACAGATATTCCTAAGACAATATTCGAACCAAATATGGACATTATGAGCATTTAGTAATGTCATTCGGTTTAACGAATGCACCAACAGCTCTCATGGACCTCATGAATATGATATTCCACTAGTATTTGGATCGATTCGTGATAGTATTTATTGATGATATACCAGCTTACTCAATTGATAGGAAACCTCATGAGGAACATTTGAGGATTATTCTACAAACACTACGAGATAAGCGGTTGTATGCTAAATTCACCAAATGTGAGTTTTGGTTGAATCTGTAGTGTTTCTCTGGGCATGATGTTTCAACAAATGGTGTTAGTATGGATCCAATTAAGTGAAAGTTGTGGACAACTTGGAGAGACTAGTTAGTGCGACAGAGGCACGTAGTTTCCTAGGCGTGGCGGTGATACTACAGAGATTTGGTTTGTTGAGGATTTCTCACGATTAGCATTACCATTAACAATTTTGACAAGGAAGAATGCTAAGTTTGAATGGTTAGATGAGTGTGAACAGGGTTTTAAAGAGTCGAAAAGAGGTTAGTTACAATGACCTATTTTGACACTTCCCGAATCTGAATAGAGTATGTAATTTATTGTGACGCCTCGAGGCAAGGTTTAGGGTTTGTGCTCGTGCAAGAAGGAAAAATAATAGCTTATGCGCCAAGACAATTGAAAAAGCACGAATGTAATTACCCTACCCATGATCTCGAGCTAGTAGCGCTTGTTTTAGCACCAAAATCTGGAGGCATTACTTGTTGGGTGAAAGGTGTCACATTTACACAGCATCATAAGAGTCCAAATATATCTTTGATCGAGGAGTTAAATGTGAGACAAAGAAGATAGTTAGAACTGATTAAAGATTATGATTGTACTATAGAATACCATCCGTAAGGCGAATGTGGTAACAGATGCTTTGAGTAGGAAGTCAAGACTTCCTAAGGACGCCTGTGTGGTATTCGAGCAACATTTTTAAGTACTCCAAGGGGTTCTAAGGCAGTTGTCAATGCAGAGAGTTCAAGGAGTCTTTTAGCTTTGTTCCAGGTCAGGTCTTCACCCATAGCAAAGGTTGTGAGAAGACAACCAGAGGATAGTAACTTGTAGAAAATGTTTGGAAAGTCCAAACAGGGCCCAGGCGCACTTAAGATGAGACCAGATGAGCCATAGAGAGGCAGAGAAGACTGTGTGTTCCATGTTTTAGTGAGCTTAAAGATGCTATTCTAGAGGAAGCTCACAGTTCAGCTTACGCTATGCATCCAGGAAGCACCAAGATGTATAAGACATTGAAAGGGAACGTATTGGTGACATGGGATGAAGCGAGAGGTAGCCGATTATGTTGATAATGTTTGATCCGCCAACCGGTTAACTTGCTTAGACAGAGACCAGAGGACTCCTTAATCCATTGCCGCGCTTAATGGAAATGGGAGCATATCACTATGGATTTTCTGTTTGGATTACCATATATTTCTAGTGAACATGATGGTATTTGGGTAATGGTGAATAGACTCACTAAAACAGCACGGTTTATACCGATTTAAGCGACGTTTACACTTGATCAGCTTATTGAGCTATATGTCGAAAGAATTGTAAGTCAATACGGAGTGCCAGTGTCCATAGTTTCAGATAGGGATCCAAGATTTACTTCTAAGTTTTGGCTTAGTTTACGTAAGGCTATGGGGACAAAGTTGAAATTTAGTACAACGTTCCCATACTCGAGACGGATGGTCGGCTTAAAGAGGACCATCCGCACCCTAGAGGATATGTTGAGAGCATGTGTCCTTCAATTTAAGGGTAGTTATGATACACACTATCACTTATGCAATCCGCTTATAATAACAAATGCTATCACTCAAGTATTGGCATGGAACCATTTGAGGCTCTGTATGGAAGGTCGAGTAGAAACGCCCGTATGTTAGAATGAAGTAGGAGAGCGGAAGCTAATCGGTCCCCGAGTTGGTACAAGTTACGACGGATAATATTAAGGTAATCGAGAGAAAATCAAGGTAGTACAAGATCGTCAATAGAGTTATGCGGATAAGCGACGAAAGGATTTAGAATTCCGTGTCTGAGATCAAGTATTCTTGATGTTATCTCCATGGAGAGGTGTCCTTCGCTTTGGCAAGAAAGGTAAGTTAAGTCCTAGATATATTGGTCCTTATCCAAAGAACGGGCGAATTAAGCCAAAGAAATTTCTGATCGGAGTGACCAGCGAGAACTAGCTTGAGTACATGATGTTTTTCATGTGTTCATGTTCGTGAAGTATTATCCAGATCCGACACATGTGTTGCAAGCACAACCGGTTGAGTTGAAAGAAGACATAAGTTACATAGAGGATGCAGTTCAAATCCTCGACAGAAAGAACAAGTTTTGAAAAAGAAATCGATCTCACTCGTGAAGGTTCGTTGGAGACATCACGACGTCGAGGAAGCAACATGGGAAAGCGAAGACACAATGAAAGGAAAGTACCGAACAACTTTTTCGTCTTTGAATTTCGAGGGCTAAATTCCTCTTAAGGGGGTAGTAAATTGTAAGCCCTAAACCCTATTCTCTTTTATCATTGAGCACTTTCGTTCATGATGTTTTGAAATATGCAAAATCGTATAGGTTGCACTAAACGATGTCGTGATCGAATTTGGGAATCTATTGAATTTGGAGCTACAATGTGTCTAAACTTCATTAAGGGATAGGTAAACATTGAAATAAGCATATTAAAAGTTTCATTGAAGTAAGTTCAAATCATTAGCAATTTAGAGAAGTTTTAGGTGCATCATGTATTGAATGGAAGATCATATGTCTCACAGACTTGGGATAAGTTGGCTAAATGCTTAGGGTTTCTTTACACACTTATTTTGGTGTTTTAAAAAAAAAAAGAAAAGAAATGAAGTGAAGGATAAAAGGAAAACAAGGAAGGAAAAGCTCAAACCATTTTGGTTTGGTTTGCTTTAAAAAATAATGAAGAAAATGAAATGAAATGAATGGATATAACATTGTGTTTTGTTTTGTTTAGGAAATAAAAGGAAAGAAAAGAAAAGAAAGAAAGGGATAAAGGAAAGGAAAAGAAAAGGAAAAAGAAAAGAAAAAGCAAAAGGGAAAAAGACAAAGATTGCCTCCTTGTTTTAAAATGACTTTATCTTCTCCATTTTCTTCTTCATTTATCAAAACCAAGCTGAAATTTCGTGGGAGAAGGAGAAAGGAAGAAGAAGGAAGCCATTTTTCATAAACTTGGAGCTGTAGTTGCAGAAGAAAGGAGAAGAACTCAAGAGGATTCTTTATTGCAAAAGAAGGAGATCAACTCAGACCAGTTCTGATGTTTTGGTCTTTTCGAGCTCAAAAAGAAGAGGTAAGAGTTGCGTTTTTGATACATGAAAGTTAACTCAATTTGGAACAAAGTTTGTGAAGGAAGCTCGAACTAATACTGAAGTTAACTTACTGTTTTGTGAAGAGGAAGACAGAAGACAGAATTTGCTGTCAAATCTGGAAAGTCTCTGATGTTTTGGTTGTTCTGATCTGTATACTTGGAGTTAGAAGCTCTAATTGGTATGGTTAGAGAGCTTATTCAATTTCCTACAAGTTTCGTGAAGGAATCGTGAGAAGAAAATGATTGGAAGATGTTGTAATCTTCAGGTTAAGTTTCGGGTTGCAGCAGGAAGTGAAATCTAGAACAGCAGCAGATTCATTTTAGGGGTTAAGCTACTGAGGTAATTTCTAACCAATACGTTAGGAATCTCATTTTCATGTCTTCATACGCGTTTTAGAGGGTTCGAAAAGGAAGAGTTTGGTATAAAGTACATTCTTTTTGGATAAGTAATGAAGAAGTTATGGCTGTCTGAAAACAGGACAGAAAATCTGAAAATGCTGGAATTTTGAAAGTGTGTTTTCTTGCAAGTTTTAAGGTAAAAAATCATGAGCTCAAGGTTCTAATGATTGATTTGGCTTGTTTGACAGGCCAAGAGCAAATAGGTCAAGTTTACAAGCCAAGGTTCCAATTCTAATACTGTGAGTGACTCTATCTTAGAACTATGTTTGACCTATGTTTTTCTTCATGAACATAAGTGTTGATAATTACATCTTGTTTGAACTAGTTGTGAATGTCTTCATGGAGTTTTCTAACATAAGGTTCATGATGGAACCTAAGCATGCTTTGAATTAGTTGTAACTATAAATCAAAGTATGGAAACTAAATTATGAAAGTATGCTTTCCTTTAGAGAATGTTTTGTGTAAATCCACTTGGGAACATATTTAGATGATAATATGAAATTGTCAAGAAATTGTTGTATGTGTTATAAAGACATGTTTTCCATGGTAAACAAGTTATGCCTTGATCTTGATTAACCCCTAATACTGAAGGACATTCGAGAAGGTACTTAGGGGGGGAATGAATCATGATATCCCGATCATCAAGGACAATGAGAAGGTATCCGGAAGTAAATGGTTTTACCTAAATATCAAGGACAATGAGAAGGTATTTGGGTAGTAAATGGTTTTACCTTAATACTGAAGGACATAGAGAAGGTATTAGGGAAAACCAAACGACCAAAGGTATTCCACGTGCACGTGAGAGAGAGAGAGAGGTATGAACCTTATTGGAATAAATGTAACTCTACCACCTCTATGGTTTGATGTGGAGTCATGTCATATGCTTTATTGTTATGAGCCTTTATATTATTGATTTATCTACCCTCGAAAAGTTAGTACATTTCGAGTTGTGTGCTATGCACAAGTGGTGACTTAAAACACAGAAATTGGAAGCATGGTTTGTTAATGTTTACAAACAAATGTTAAGCTATTTTGTACTTATAATCGCCATTATTATGATTCACCCGTGAGCTTATAATGTTTTAAAGATAGACACTCACCGAGCTTTTTAGCTCATTCTTTCAATGTTTTCAACCATTTTCGTAGAGATCGAGCTCCTTGTACCTGACATCCCGCCATAGTCTGCTGGAAGTTCATAAGTTGTTAGTTTGTACGTGGCTGGTGTTGTATAGCAAGTCGTTATGTAGTTATAGAAGTCTTATACATTAGCGGTTGTATATGCAATGAGTTGTCTTGTGTTGTTTTGATGCACTTGACTTTTAGTTTCCAAGAGAGACTTATGAAGGGTTTCTCCTTGTGTATGTTTAATAGTTGTCCAGTTTAACTGTGTGTTATGTTAAAATGTTCCATATGCGAACATAGTATGTTTATCAGGAGTACAGAGTCAGCAGGTATTGTTAAGAGGTAAACAATGTCTGTTGGTTTCACGCCGCCTTTCGGGCTAAGTAGCAGGTAGTTCGGGAGGGGGGTGTGACATGAGCAATGCACTCATGAACCCTTCTTGCAAAGGGGTTTATATAATGGTGATAGGTGGAGTTGAAATCTCCACCTATTTACCATTTTACCACAACTATAGGTTATGCAAATCATATTTGCATAACCACATATTATAAGATATCTCATATCTCATTATAACAAATCACATTTGCATTATTGTGGATTTTTAAATTGAATCACATCCAATTTAATATCTCTCAATCTAATTTCTCAAAATTAGCCCTAATTCAACAATTAGGCTAACCTATAGTTTATTATGAATCTCATTCAGATTAAACTATATATTTTATCATTCATATCTCATATAAATGACATAAATACCCTTTAGTGAATTTGAACACTTCAATTCACACCAAAAATGTAAACCTTCTTTTAATCAAGTTTGAACCAACTGAGGGACCTTATGGACCTACAGTGACGAGCTCAAATGATCCGAGATTAACCTATCAAACTCTTTGACCCAATTAATCAACATTCATTAGCTACGGTAATACTCCACTAAAGCCCGTAGCGGCACTCCCGTCAGCGTAAGACAAGATGTGTCCACTGATATAACCAATACCCATGAGTCAACCCTTCACAGGTTGTTCGTAGACACTGTTGGGTCAAATTATCGTTTTACCCCTATGTATATTTCTTGCTCCTTAAGGTCCCACTGCTCCTCTAATGAACAACAACGTTGTAATGGTCCAACCATACACCACACCCCTCTCGTGTCAGTAAGAGGGTGGGTGCCCGTTGTCCATGCCCTGAAGAAAGCACTTAAGGGAACAACCTCTCTAGTTTCCCTAAAGGCGGGAACGAGTGAATTCCATCTCGCGTAGTTAAGTTCCCAGCTCCCTACTTGGTCCTGTCCCTGAGAAGATAGGCATATTGGGTGAGTATCTGTGACCACCCTCACCCGTACTAGTCAAAGGACAGACCCCCGCAGATAGGAGTCCGTAACACGCTCAGGATTCAGGTCGAGTCACTAATGGTCATCTACGAAGTTTAGTCCATACTGTTAATGGTGTTACATTAGTAGGTCTAATAATTCATGTTCCGGTCTTGTACAATCTCATTCTACAGGATGCCTTCACTCGCATGTCAACCACATGAACGATTCAGATCACCTCGTTTGTATCTTAATACAAAGCGGGTCGCATCCACAGCGTATCCACGATTAGGTCTCCAACCTCATCCATATATTGTAGACCGTTTGGGTCATTTACTCGAACATGATCCTGCCTGTGTGTCCACTACACACCGTTCAAGTTCTTGTTCTCTCATATATTCAATGACCCTAGAGCTTACTTTATTGGACAAAGTTCAATAAATGCGAGACACAAAATAATGAAATACATAACTTTTATTAATTTCAAATGTTAATTTACAAACAGCACGAGATTAGGACAAACATCCCAATAGGACCTACAGTTCATGAGCTCCAATGATGTGAGATTAATTTATCAAACTCTTTGATCTAATTAATCAATATTCATTAACTACAAGTCACTCCACTATAGACTTGTAGTTGCACTCTTCTCACTGTAGATTATATTGTGTCCATCGGTATAATCATTACCCATGAGTCAACCCTTCACAGGTTGTTCGTAATCACAGTTGGGTCAAATTATCGTTTTACCCCTGTGATTACTTCTTTGTTCCTTAAGCACCATTGATCCTCTAATGAACAACAAGTCTATGGTCCTACCATAAACTTAATCCCTCTTAAGCTAGTTTAGAGGGTGGGGCCCCGTTGTTCAAGACCTGTTCTCAGTTCTTAAGGGAACTGAAGGGATCGAATCCCGCAGCGGAAGCGATTGGTGTAGGTTTAACTTAGTCGGATTCTTGCTAAAAGAATCTATCTAAGTCTATGCCTATTATAACTATTATAACTAGGTCTTTTAACCTTATGTCTAGGTGAATAAACATTTTTATTACCTAGATATAAATAGAAATATGGTTAATTCAACTCAAGCTCTGGGTCAGTTCCCAAGTAGGAGGTGTTCCGTTAACCTTCAGCTTAAGTATCCCCAACCTTAGACAGAACTTCACCAGTAGAGTTCCCTTATAACCAAAGTTGTTCCGTTAACCTTCAGCTTAAGTATCCCCAACCTTAGACAGAACTTCACCAGTAGAGTTCCCTTATAACCAAAGTTCTAATGTCCTACTATATTTTAAACTATTTAAAATACTATGTAAGACAAACTTCTAATCTTATTATAAATTAAAACTTAGGTCTAAATTAATTTTAAACAATTTAAAACTAATTTAATTTTAACCCAAGTTCCTATGTTTGCATGCAATTCTTTGTTATAGGTTATGGTTTCTAAAACCTCTTTAATTTATAACACTTAGAAATTTTAATAATTAACCTATGACAAGGAACTATATTATAAAACCAACAATTAATTTCAAATTGAAATTAAAATTATTCAACTAATTGAATAATTAAATTACTTAAATAAAATAACAATTATTTTAAACTAAGTAATTTCATGCTCCATGCTATTTATTTTCCATATTTATCTAATTATAACAATTATAAATAAATACTTATGAAAAATAAATTAGATCATGCATTTCTACCATATTTATATAACAATTATACAAATAAAATGCATGAACCTACTTATCCTAAGGTGGGAAAAATTCTAAATGACATTCATAAAGAAAAATAGCTGTAAAACTGGAATAATTTGGCCCCTAAAGTGCAAAAATAATAAAATTACTCTAATTTTATTACAAAACTGGTCCAAAACACCTTGAACCGGACTTAAACCACTCGAACCGAACCAAAATCAACCGAACCGCCCAGACCGGTCTGCAGCTTCAGTTTTGGCATCACGACATTGCAACACTGACTTCGTCCACACGAGCGCCTGGCATCGGGGTAGCGTTGCAACGCTGCTGACCCCCTGGGATTCCTTATCGATAGGGAAGTCTGGCGTTGCAACGCTGCTGGTAGCGTTCAACACAGTTGCTTCGACAACAGCAGAAAACTTCGAACACAGCAGCTTCAAACACCGAATTCTCCCTCGATACTCATCTGAATTGCACGAAACTGGTCCCGAACGACGCTTAACTCGATTACAGACTCGATTATGCACATAATTGCCCAAAAACACAAGAGCCTTTACATTTAATTTGATCAAATCAAAAGAAAACTAAGGCAAAAAAATCCTAAACTGTTTTACAGCAAACGAAATGCAATTCTCACCTAATCCAATGCAATTTTGTTTCAACCAAAACAATACAAGCATTGCTCTGATACCAATTGATGGAGAGCAGATCCCCTTGAGTAGCGGAAACGTGTTTTAGGAATCGTAATTGCAAGTTTGTTTTTGGTTGAAAAGCAAAAACCAGTACATAGGGAAAAACATAACAAGCATACATTTTCTAATCTAATTAGGCATGGATATAAATCATGCAAACATACTATTAGAAATTAAACTAAAAGGACAAAGATGGTTACCTTTGTAGTTTCAATTCAACAGCAACTCCTTGCTTCCAAGAGAAACAGCAACACAGGAACTGGAAATCTACTTCTCTGTTTTATCCCACATGACAACACCAATAGTGAGAACCTTCAATGACTCTGAGTTTCTACTTAGATCTTCCTTGGTGGGAAGGATCCAACAATTGGAACGAATAGGTAAAAGAGAGAGAATTCTTGAGAGAGCAATTTCCAGAGAAATCATCGATCAACCCAAAACCTCTCTTCCTTGAGAAGTTATTCAGAGGAATTCTTCCCCCACTCCCTATCGATGGGGAGTTGGTGGGGAAGATGGGAACGTGTCCTCCTGACACGTTGTCATTAATTAATTTAATTAAAATTAATTAAATATCATATATTTAATTAAGATCAAATCACATTTAATCTATTTCTCCTCCAACCTATAGTTTTAATGCACATCTTATGCACATTAAATTTTAATCTATAGTGTTCAAATATGAATCACATTCACATTTGAATTTAATATTTGAACTCTTTCAAATATTTAATTCTCTCATACAATTTAATATGAATCATATTCACATTAAATTTATAATATATAGTTCCAAAACTATATATTATATCGTATCTGTATACATTAAATTTATTCCCTAATGAATTTGAACATTTCAAATTCAAATGATCTAAGAACCCTTTACGAGCTAGAAGGTGGACCTAATGGTCCTACTGATCGAAGCTCTAACGATATTTAGAGATTACTCCTGCTAATCTCATTAACCTCCTAATCAACATTCGTTAATCTGCGGAACACTCCAATAAAGTCCCGCAGTTGCACTCTTCTCACTGCAGATATATTTCTGTGTCCACGGATATTGACCAATAACAGCAAGTCAATCCTTCACGAATGTTCGTAACACCAGTTGGGTCAAATTACCGTTTTATCCCTGGGTTACATCTTCTACCTTAAGTACCAGTGCTCCTCTAATGAACAATTTGTTTGTGGTCCTAGCAACAAACAGAGTCTCTCTCGGGCCAATGAGAGGGTCGGGCCTTTGTTCAAGTCCCGGAGACACCACTTAAGGGAACATTCCTCTACTTATCCTAGTAGGCGGGAAGGAGTGAATTCCATCTTGCTAGGCTAAGTCCCCAGCTGACCACTCGATCTTGTCCCCAAGAAGGTAGGCATATTGAGTCGGCGAATCTGGCCACTCTCACCCGTACTAGTCAAAGGATAATCCCTTGCAAACAGGAGTTTGTAACCTGCTCAGGATTGGAGATCAAGTTGCCTAGGTCATCCTAGTGAAATAGAAACCTAACTAGTCAACGGAGTTACATCTAGAGGTTACTATTTCGTGGTCCGGTCTTATGTAATCTCATTACATAGGATATCCCCATTCACATGTCATCTACACGAACACGTTAGGATCACAATGTTTGTATCATATACAAAGTGGGTCACATCCATAGTTTTACCAGGGTAAGGTACCCAAACCTTATCCCCTTACTATAGACCCTTTAGGTTGTATCTCAAACCGAGATCCTTTATATGTACACTACATTCAGTTAAAGATACATTTTACAGCCTTGGATGTTTAGTTTATTGGATTTGGGGTTAAAACAATGGCAATACTATAAATAACGAACAATAACGCTTTATTGAAGTAATAACAATTTATTACAATAATTAGAACAAAAATTACAAACTACGAGTTTTATGGCACAAACCCCAACAAAGACATTGTTCCTTAGACAAATGAACTCCATATCGAAAAGGCAATAAACCTTTCTTGGAATCTTGCATCTTAAACCTCAACAACACTTTGTCGATGTAAAATGTCTGAGACAATGCTAGAGTTTTATTCTTACGGTTTCGGACAATCTGGATCCCAAGAACAAACTGCGTTTTTCCCAAATCTTTCATTTGGAATTGCGTAGCTAGCCAATTCTTAATGTCAGTAAGATAACCTACATCATTCCCAATGAGTAGGATATCATCCACATATCGAACTAGGAATGCGAGAGAACTATTGATGATCTTCTTGTAGACACAAGGTTCATCATTCTAGTCAAAGCCAAAAGATTTGATTGCCTCCTCAAACCTTATATTCCAGGACCTAGAGGCTTGTTTCAGTCCATAGATTGACCTCTTAAGTCTACAAACCTTTTGCTCTTGTCCTGGTTAAATGAACCCTTTGGGTTGGTCCATGTAGATGTTCTCGTCAAGATTGACATTCAAGAAGGTTATCTTGACATCCATTTGCCATACCTCATAGTCATAATATGCGGTAATGGCAAGTAGAATACGGATAGACTTTACCATAGCAACAGGTGAAAAGGTTTCCTCATAGTCCACCCCTTCTACCTGGGTATAACCATTTGCTACTAGTCTAGCTTTAAAGGTTTGCACCTTTCCATCTACACCACGCTTTCTCTTGTAGATCCACTTACAACCTATAAGTTTTACCCCATCAGGTTTATCTACAAGATCCCAAAAAAAATTGAAGTGCATCGACTCCATTTCTTGGTTCATAGCTTGAAGGGAATAAAACTCCCGCAGCGGAAAAGACGATTGTATCGTCGTGGTTTCGTTATGAAAAATATTTTCTTAAAACCGAATTTATCACATAAATCCTAGTCTAAACATGCTTAAGAAGGAAAAAGCAGTAAGGAATTACTTACTTGTTGAAGAACTGTTCTTCACGAAATCCTTCTCTGGTCACAAACTCTTCATGTTCACGATCTCCTCGAACAAACAAACGATCCAGACACTTCCAAAAAGTCTTCTCGGTTGTTCTCCTTAGGTAGAAAGAGAGTTGTGTGACTCCTTTTGGTGAAAGGGAGGAGAGGATTTGAGAGAGGGTTGAGAGAGAATTAGAGATGTCTTTGGTGAGAAATCCAAAAAATGACACTATTGCTTAAAAAAATCATTCTTGCAAAGGGTTTATATAATGGTGATGGGTGGAGTTGAAATCTCCACCTATTTACCATTTTACCACAACCATAGGTTATGCAAATCATATTTGCATAACTACATATAATAAGATATCTCATATCTCATTATACAAATCACATTTGTATAATTGTGTTGTATAATTGTGGATTTTAAATTGAATCACATTCAATTTAATTTCTCTCAATCCAATTTCTCCAAATTAGCCCTAATTAAACAATTAGGCTAACCTATAGTTTATTATGAATCTCATTCACATTAAACTATATAATATGTCAATTATAATATAAATGACATAATTACCCTTTTAATGAATTTGAATACTTCAAATCCACACCAAACTGTAAACCCTCTATGTGGGTTTGAGCCAACCGATGGACCTAATGGACCTACAAGTGACAAGCTCCAATGATTCGAGACTAACCTGTCAAACTCTTTGACCCGGTTAATCAACATTCATTAGCTACGGTAAAACTCCACTAAAGCCCGTAGTTGCACTCCCGTCACTGTAAGACAAGTTGTGTCCACTTATATAACCAATGCCCGTGAGTCGACCCTTCACAGGTTGTTCGTAGACAATGTTGGGTCAAATTACCGTTTTACCCCTGTGTCTACTTCTTGCTCCTTAAGTCCCCACTGCTCCTCTAATGAACAACAACGTTATATGGTCCAACCATAAACAACACCTCTCTCGAGCTAGTGAGAGGGTGGGCGATTATTGTCCAAGCCCTGGAGACAACACTTAAGGGAACAACCCCTCTAGTTTCCCTAAAGTCAGGAACGAGTGAATTCCATCTTGCGTAGTTAAGTTCCCAACTCCCCACGTGGTTCTGTCCCTGAGAAGATAGGCATATTGGGCGAGTAACTGTGACCACCCTCACTGCATTACTAGTCAAAGGATGGACCCTTCGCAGATGTGAGTCCCGTAACACGCTCGAGATTAAGGTCGAGTCACTAATGGTCATCTCACGGTTATTAGTCCTATATCACAACAGGTATTACATCAATAGGTCTAATAATTCACGGTTCGGTCTTGTACAATCTCATTGCACAGGATGCCCCCACTCGCATGTCAACCACATGAACGAGTCGGATCAACTCGTTTGTATCTAATACAAAGCGGGTCGCATCCACAGCGTATCAAGGATTAGGTCTCCAACCCTATCTATATACTGTAGACCATTCGGGTCATTAACTCAAACGTGATCCTCCCTGTGTGTCCACTACACACCATTCAAGTTCTTGTTTTCTCATAAATTCAATGACCTTGGAGCTTAGTTTATTGGACAAAGTTTGTAAAAATGCGAGACACAAAGTGAAGAAAAAATAACTCTTATTTATTTCAATCATAAGTATTACAAACAAGTACGAGATTAGGACATACATCCCAACATGGCTATGAGCCATTTGTCTTTGTCTTTATCAATCATTGCTTCATTATAAGTCAATGGATCATCACAATCGTCATCTTGTATGACAACTTGGATTTCAGATAAACCCATGTAACGGTCAGGTTGTGTGATAACCCTCCCACTACATTGAGGCACTCTCAAGAGTCTTGAGATGGACACTCTTGACTAGACAATCTAGTATTAACAACTCTTGTTGACGTATTAGCATTATTTGCAACCTTTGAGTTTTTTTTGTCTAACTTACTCAACACAATTTTACTTTTTAGTTTGTGGTCCCTAATGTGATCCTCCTCTAAGAAAGTGGCATTTGTCGACACAAGTACCTTGTCTTCCTTAGGATCATAGAATAATCCACCTCTTGTCTTTTTTGGGTAGCCTACAAATAGGCACAATTTTGAACGTGAATCCAATTTCTTTGGGTTTGTCACAAGCACATGTGCTGGGCATCCCCAAATTCTGAAATGACATAAATTACCTTTACGTCCTTTCCAGAGTTTAAAAGATGTTTCAGAAACACTCTTTGATGACACATTGTTCAAAATGTATATCTCAGTCTCTACTGTATAACCCCAAAAATAATCAGGGAGATGAACATAACTCATCATTGATCGAACCATGTCCAACAAGGTTCTATTTCTCCTTTCCGATACACCATTCTGTTGAGGCATACCGGGTGCTAAGAGTTGGGATGTAATTCCATGTTCTATCATATAGCCCTGGAATTTTAAATTCATATACTCTCCACATCGATCTGATCGAAGTGTTTTAATCGTTTTACCTAATTGATTTTCAACTTCGGTCTTGAATTCCTTGAACTTTTGAAGTGCTTCAGACTTATGATACAGTAGGTAAATATACCCAAATCTTGAATAATCATCCATGAAAGAGATGATAAATATTCATATCCTCCTCTAGCTTTAACATTCATCGGACCACAAAGGTCTGAATGTATAAACTCAAGAGGTTCTTTGGCTCTATAACCTTTTCCACTAAAAGGTCTTTTAGTCATTTTGTCTTCTAGGCAGGATTCACATACAGGTAAAGTATCTTCTTCTAACTCATTTAGAAGTCCATTCTTTACCAATCTCTCAATCCTATTGTGATTAATGTGACCCAATCTGAGATGCGAAAAATGAGCATTTCTTTAGGAGAAATTTTATGTTTCTTAGTCTGTGTGTTTGTTGTTTTAAATAGTTCAGTGTTCAAAACAGTTTTGACTGAATTTGGTCTTAAAACATACAAACAATTTTCTAATGAAGTTGTACATATTTCTACACCTTTCTTTTTGTTGGGGTTTGTGCCCTAAAACTCGTAGTTTGTAATTATGTTCTAATTATTGTAATAAAGTGTTATTGTTTCTATAAAGAGTTATTGTTCGTTATTTACGATATTGCCATTATTTTAACCCTAAATCCAATAAACTAAACATCCAAGGCTGTAAAATGTATCTTTAACTGAATGTAGTGTACATATAAAGGATCTCGGTTCGAGATACAACCTTAAGGGTCTATAGTAAGGGGATAAGGTTTGGGTACCTTACCCTGGTAACACTATGGATGTGGCCCACTTTGTATATGATACAAACACTGTGATCCTAACGTATTTGTGTAGATGACATGTGAATGGGGATATCCTATGTAATGAGATTACATAAGACCGGACCGCGAAATAGTAACCACTAGATGTAACTCCATTGACTAGTTAGGTTTCTATTTCACTAGGATGACCTAGGCAACTTGATCTCAATCTCGAGCGGGTTACGAACTCCTGTTTGCAAGTGATTGTCCTTTGACTAGTATGGGTGAGAGTGGCCAGATTCGCCGACTCAATATGCCTACTTCTTGGGGACATGACCGAGTGGACAGTTGGGGACTTAGCCTAGCAAGATGGAATTCACTCTTTCCCGCCTATTAGGGTAAGTAGATGAATGTTCCCTTAAGTGGTGTCTTCAGGACTTGAACAAAGGACTCGACCCTCTCATTGGCCCGAGAGGGACTTTTGTTTGTTGGTAGGACTACAAACAAATTGTTCATTAAAGGAGCACTGGTACTTAAGGTACAAGAAGTAACCTAGGGGTAAAACGGTAATTTGACCCAACTGGTGTTACGAACATTCGTGAAAGATTGACTTGTTGTTATTGGTCAATATCCGTGGACACAGAAATATTTCTGCAGTGAGAAGAGTGCAGTTGCGGGACTTGAGTAGAGAGTTCCCCCAGTTAACGAATGTTGATTAGGAGGTTAATGAGATTAACCGAATAATCTCGTATCGTTGGAGCTTCTGATTTGTAGGTCCATTAGGTCCACCTTCTAGCTTGTAAAGGGTTTTTAGATCGTTTGAATTTGAAATGTTCAAATTCATTAGGGAATAAATTTAATATATATAGATACGATATAATATATAGTTTTGGAACTATATATTATAAATTTAATGTGAATATGATTCATATTAAATTATATGAGAGAATTAAATATTTGAAAGAGTTCAAATATTAATTTAAATGTGAATGCGATTCATATTTGAAAACTATAGGTTAAAATTTAATGTGCATTAGATGTGCATTAAAACTATAGGTTAGAGGGAAAAATTGATTAAATGTGATTTAATCCAAATTAATATTTAATTTGATTTAATTAAATGTGATTTAAATTAAAAATTATATAATTAAATATGATTTAATTATATTATATTATTATTTTAATTAAACTGAGGGAACGTGTCATCCAGACACGTTCCCACTATCCCTCTCAACCCTATCGATAGATTAACAGGGAGAAGGGTGACAGTGAGTTGATCGATCGATTCATTCGTGAATTTGGTGAATTGCTTTAGGAAATTCTCTCTCTCTAATTTCTCTTACATTCCAACTGTTGGATCCTTCCCACCAAGGAAGATCTAAGTAGAAGCTCAGAGTCATAGGAGGTTTTCACTTTTGGTGTTGTCCTGTAAGAAAATAGAGAAGAAACTCTCCAGTTCCTGTGTTGCTGAGGAAATAGGAAGCAATGAGTTGTTGCTGGTAATTTGTGTCTACAAAGGTAACTAAACTCTTTCTTTTAGGTTAGTTAATTGTATTAGCATGTTTGCATGATTATATCCATGTCTAATTAGATTAGAAATGTATGCTTATTCTCTGTATTTTTCTCAATGTACTGGTTTTTGTTTTCAACCAAAATAAACTTGCAATTACGATTCCAAAACACGTTTCCGCTGCTCAAGGGGATCCGATCTTCATCATTTTGAAATACACACTTTATTGAAAGAAAAGGAAACAGAAATACGTTGTTCAATTAGGCAAGAAATGGAAATAAGGCTTCTAGTAAACCCTGGTATCACTAATACATTGTCTAACAACATATATTTTTTGCCAAACAAAAGCTTCATTGTGTCAATCGCTACAGCTGAGACAATATCTCCAGTTCCAACCCGGAGCATTATTTCTCCTTTCTGTAGTTGTTGTTAGGAATCAACTCCCTGAAAAGAAGAACATACATGATTAGTGGCGTCTGAATCCAGTATCCAAGCAGTTGTATCATTATCCACTAAACATGTTTCTATACAAAGTAAGTCATATTTACCTTCTTTCTTCTTCTCGGTCAGGTACTTTGGACAATTCTGTTTCCAGTGCCCATCCTCGTTGCGGTGAAAATATTTTCCTTTGTCATCAACTTCCTTGACCTTCTTGCCTTTTTGGGGGACAGTTTTGTAAACCTGTTTCCCTTTACCTACCTTCTTCATGTTCTTCTTCTTCTTTCCTTTCAAATTAGAAGAAGATGAAGCCACTGATTTTGTTCCAATGGTCGAACCTCTGTGATAACTCCTACTGACAACATTTGCCTCACCTTTCGGTCCCTGAATTTTCATCAAAGACTGAAAGGTCTGGAGTTCATTCAGAAGGGAGGTAAGATTAAAAGTAAGCTTGTTCATAACAACATTACTTCTAAACTGTAAGAAACTATCTGGAAGAGTTTCCAGAATGAAGCTGACTTGGCTCGATTCATTGATGGAAACATCATTCGACTCCTCGATGTTGAAGTGTACCATCATGTCTAGGATATGATCCCGAACAGATGAACCATCTGACATCCTTGAGTTGATTATACTTGAGGGTATTGTGTCGGGCCTGTGTAGACTATTGTCCAAACATGCCCTGCAACGAATCCATGATTTCCTTAGCGGTCATCATACCCTCGTACTTCTTGGCTAGTATGTCAGACATACTTACCAGCATATAGACCTTGGCCTTATCATTGGCCTTGATCCATCGATCATATGCATCACGAACATTTTGTGTTGCATTCGAGCATGGCATCTGAGGACACTCCTCAGTTAGCACAAACTTAAGATCGTCCACTACCAAGATAGTGTTAAGTTTGTTTTTCCAAGTCATTGTGTTCTCTCCGGTTAATTTTTCCACACCCAGTAAGGAAATAATTGAGCTAGACATTTTACTGAAATTTACAAAAAAAAAAACTTGTATAAATTTCTCGCTAAAAAACTATCTAATCCAATCACGTTTTAGCTAATTATCTAATGATTCCTAGATCATTAATAATTTGCAATGATACTCCAAAGGTTGAGAGTGTATGACGCCGAAGGGTAATAAAAAAAACTCCTCCTCTGGATCAAGACATTCTTGATCAAAACCTAATGTTCTTATTCCTATAGGCTTTAGTTACCATTTTTTGGTCAGGATACATACACTTCTTATGTACCTCGTGAGTGTGACCCTCTGTCTTTAGACCCCACAGTCCCCATCCAACAAAATTCGTCGAAGGGAGAACTAGGTTGAAAAACAAACTAAGGAAATCTTTATCCCTTTCGGGTGTCCACTGTGTTCGATCCCCTATGATCAAGCCCTCCGAAGGGATTGTCTGGTCCAGGCCAAACTAGCAGGCTGACCATAGTGATCTCACGGTGTGAACCGACAAAGAGACCATAGGTTTTTGTTTTAACTAAACCTGCTCACACTCACTATAAATACCCTTTCCATTCACCTTGTTATTGACTCATACATGAAAGAGTCTAGATTAAGAAAACGGAAGCAATTTTGAATCTTGAACACTCTAAGTTGATCAATTTTGTAAAATAAAATACATGCTCAAAGCTGGAGAAACAAAGGGATAGAAAACTCAACTTTGAAGATCAAATTCTTTTCACCCGGTGGATGGTTTTCAACACGAACACTTTGTGGACAACCGTTAGAGTCTTCCCTACTATCCTCAGGCCTTAGAACGGATTGTGGGATCCTTGGTTGAGAGAATTTAGAAGAAAAGACCTCAAAGGTCACTAATTCGGGAATTTATAATTTTTTGTAAAATCCTCTCAACATCCCTCAAATCACCATTATATAAAGCTTCAATAAGCTTCAATAGAGTGACAACTCAAGGGTGATGAGAATGCTTTGAGATGGAGGTGGCCAATTTTGGTGAATTTGAAGATGAGAGGGATTGGGCAAGTTGCAATTTGGATTTTATGAAAATCCATGAAAATCCACTAATTTTACAATTAATTTTAATTCTAAAATCAATATTAAATTGATTTTTAATTATAATTAATATAATTAATTACATAATTCAAAATTAATTTAATTAATTAATTTTTAATTTAATTTAATATTAAATATTAAATTAAATAAATTGCCCGATCCCGATCGATTTTCTGAACATGAATCCTTATTCATGCTATAAATCGATCCAATATTTAAATCATATTTAAATATATCCACCTCCTTTTAATCATAGTTTAATTCATAATTAAGCTATGATTCGTTAAATATATCACATATAATTAACGCTTTCTTCCAAACTTGAATTTGAACAATTCAAATTCTTTTTCCTCAAAATGTTACAAGGCTTAGTCCGAGCTAGTAAGGAGGACCTAATGGACCTACATCTATGAGCTCCAACGATACGAGATTAACTGGCCAAACTCTTTAGCTTAGCTAATCAACATTCGTTAACCACCAAGACACTCCACTAAAGCCAAGTGGTTGCACTCTCCTCACTGTAGATATATTTCTGTCCACTCGATATAATCATTATTAGTAAGTCGATCCTTCACAGGTCGTTAATGATTATAGTTGGGTCAAAATTACCATTTTACCCCTGTAATTACCTCTTGTTCCTTAAGTCCAACTGATCCTCTAATGAATAATTTGTTTGTGGTCCAACCAACAAACCGAATCCCTCTCGGGCCAATGAGAGGGATGGGCCCTTTGTTCAAGACCTGGAGTCAGCACTTAAAGGAACAACCTCTCTACTTATCCCTAAAGCGGGTAGGAGCGAATTCCATCTTGCAGAACTATGTTCCCAGCTATCTACCCAGACTTATCCCTGAAATGGGAGGCTTATTGAGTCGGTAGTCTCGAGCCACTCTCACCCATGCAAATCTAAGGATAATCCGAATAAATAGGACTCTATAGAACGCTCAGGATTGAGATCGAGTTACATTGGTCATCGTATGAATATAGTCAGTTAAGACAGTAAACGGAGTTATAAAGTCTAAGTGATTATTTCGCAGTCCAGTCTTATGCAAACTCATTGCATTGGACGCCCCCACTCACATGTCTCCACATGAACGATTTAGGATCACATCGTTTGTACTCTACAAAGTGGGTCGCGTCCATAGTGTCCCCGTGACAACACTACTCATTTCATCCTTATATCAGAGATTGTTCTGGCTATAACTTGAGCTTGATCTACTTTTATATCACACATAAAGTTCAAGTATTCATCCTATAGCCAAGGGTTCTTTATTCGATTAAGGTTACACAATACACAATTCACTTTATTCAATAATACCTTTACTGAATAAATTTCAATAACAACTTTATTGCAAAATAGAATATAGATTCAGTTTACAAAACCACGAGTTTTAGGACATAAAACCCAACAAACTCCCACTTGGACTAAAACGTCTGTGGGATAAAACATGCTGAGCAAAGAAAAATTTCCCTATTGTACACCCGTAGTCCTAGACTCTCTAGGTGTCCCTCAAACACTTTAGCCGTGAGGGGCTTTGTAAACGGATCAGCAATGTTGTGCTCCGAAGCGATTTGTGTGACGATCACGTCTCCTCGTTGCACAATCTCCCTGATGAGATGATATTTGCGCTATATGTGCTTTCCACGCTTATGGCTTCTAGGTTCTTTAGAATTTGCCACTGCACCACTATTATCACAATAAAGGGTGATAGGCAAATTCATATTTGGAACAATTTCCAAATCAGTCAAGAACTTCCTAAGCCATACAAATTTCCTTCGCCGCTTTCATAAGTCATGACGCACTCAAAATTTCTCCATTGTGGAGTCGCAGAATACAACCTTGCTTTATACTCCTCCAAACTATAGCTCCTCTGTTAAGAGTGAATACTGATCCTGATGTGGATTTCCTCGAATCTACATCAGTTTGAAAATCAGAGTCAGTGTATCCTGCAAGGATCAAATCCTTTGCGCCATACACAACCATATAGTCCCTCGTTCTCCTACGATACTTGAGGATGTTCTTAATGTAATTGTCCAGGTGATCATATCCTAGATTAGACGATACTGCTAACTATTCCCACTGCATAGCATATGTCTGGTCTAGTACATAGCATGGCATACATCAAACTACCGACAGCAGATGCATAGGGAATGCATCTCATATCCTCAACTTCTTGAGGTGTCTTAGGACACTGTTCCTTAGACAAATGAATTCCATGCCTTAAAGGTAATGAACCCTTCCTACAGATCATGAGCTCCAACGATACGAGATTAACCGGCAAAACTCTTTAGCTTAGCTAATCAACATTCGTTAACCACCGACACTCCACTAAAGCCGTGGTTGCACTCTCCTCACCAGTAGATATATTTACTCATCCCACTCGATATAACCATTATTAGTAAGTCGATCTTTCACAAGTCGTTCGTGATTACAGCTGGGTCAAAATTACCATTTTACCCCTGTAATTACCTCTTGTTCCTTAAGTCCCACTGATCCTCTAATGAACAATTGGTTTGTGGTCCAACCAGCAAACCAAATCCCTCTCGGGCCAATGAGAGGGGTGGGCCCTTTGTTCAAGACCTGGAGTCAGCACTTAAGGGAACAACCTCTCTACTTATCCCTAAAGCGCGTAGGAATGAATTCCATCTTGCAGAACTATGTTCCCCAGCTATCTACCCAGACTTATCCTTGAAATGAGAGGCTTACTGAGTCGGCAGTCTCGAGCCACTCTCACCCATGTAAATCTAAGGATAATCCGAATAAATAGAAGTCCATAGAACGCTCAGGATTGAGATCGAGTTACCTTGGTCATCGTATGAATATAGTCAGTTAAGACAATAAACGGAGTTATAAAGTCTAAGTGACTATTTCGCAGTCCAGTCTTATGCAAACTCATTGCATAGGACGCCCCCACTCACATGTCTCCACATGAACGATTTATGATCATATCGTTTATACTCTACAAAGTGGGTCGCGTCCATAGTGTCCCGAGGATAAAGTACCCAACCCTATCCTTATACTGTAGACTGTTCTGACTATAACTTGAACTTGATCCACTTTTATGTCACACATAAAGTTCAAGTATTCATCCTATAGCCAAGGGTTCTTTATTGGATTAAGGTTACACAATACACAATTCACTTTATTCAATAACACCTTTACTGAATAAATTTCAATAACAACTTTATTGCAAAATAGAATATACATTCAGTTTACAAAACCACGAGTTTTTGGACATAAAACCCAACAATACAACCACCATCCGAAAGGGGACGCTCTTGTTTGCGCCACGAGGCCAAGTATAAGTCTCACGGTGTGAACTTCCCCGGAGAGATGTTGGTGGAATGATATGTATCATATACATTTTTCCTCCCACTAGATACTTTAACTCTATAGAAAATTGACCTAAGTTAAACCCAACTAATGGTTTTACCTAAACTTATCAATATAACTCTTATACTGATAATCAATATAACTGATATGAACCAAGGACCACCTATTGTCATGCCTGAAGGTCCAATTACAAGGTCGAGAGCCAAGAAGCTACAACAAGCTTTAATCACTCATATTCAAGCTATGGTGAGCTCAAAAGAGGAGGTTCTAGAAGATGTTGGTCTCTTTCCCACATGTTGTGCAAAGTTGAACTTCAAGATGGAGACGCATTAAATGCATTCTAACTTGCACTTAATGAACTCATAGCTAAATTTATGGAACTTAAGTTTAACTTGGGTTTCACCTAAAAGAACTAAGTTGAACTAAAGTAACATTTAATATGGTGATGTTTGAACCAAGTTGCATTCAATGAGGTGGAGATGGATTCAATGAAGTCAAGTATCATTACAAGCTTCATTCAAGACAAGCTAAGCTTCAATTGTGGAACACAAGTTCAAACCATTTACACTATGGATTAGTATTAAAATAATGGTTACAAGACAACACCTTTATTAGTTTTAAATGTAATTTCAGTTTTGTTTATCATTTAAGTTTGTTTTCAATATGGGAGTTGTGGTTAAATTGTAACTCATATAGGTTACTCTTTTCCCCCACTAACTAGCCCATAAAGTTAGTGTCTATTTGTCAATTAGGTTAAGGGTCTCAAAGGCTATATAAAGCCCTCTCTTCTTCCATTGTAGACAGAATTTTAAAGTGAATGAATTGAGTTTTCTTTTAGCTTTGTTGAGAGCTAAGTTTTCCTTATTGCAATTTCTTGTGTTTAGAATTTGCATGCTAGAGTCATTCAAGTGGTGTTGATCGTACCTCTTGTGGAGTGATTCGAATCACGAGTTTAGAAACGAGTTTTCTTTACTCTTGATCTTGATCATCAAGGTAATCCGTTCCAAACTTTTCCTTGGGTTGATTCCATGTCGTTTTGGGGTTTTTAAGTTTTAGATCTAAAGGTCTTGTTTTCTCAACAAGGTTGTTAGGTCTAATTCTTGGGAGTTACTTAACAATAACTCTTATATTGATCTTATCCTAAGTTTGCTAATATAACTCTTTATATTAAACCTAGGATTTCTAGTTTATTAACCCGTTAATAAACTCGCTGACGCTACTATAATTTATAAACCCTCTGATTAAAATTCACTCCCAGGTCAGTTCCCAGGTTGGGGTATTCCGTTTCCGTCATCTTAAATACCCCAACCTAGACAGAACCTTCCTTAGACAGAATTCCTCTTTTAATCATTGTTTATAAATTACATGGTTCCTAATTCTAATCTAATTAGAACTAGATAACCTAAGGTCTATTAATTTCATGTTCTAAACATTTTAAAACTAATGAATTAACCTTAGGTGACATGCAATTCTATGTTATTGTGCTTGATCATTCATCACATGAATAATTAAAACATACATAACACATTCATCTTATGAATAATATGCATGTCAATGTTGTCCAAAAATTAATATAACACCTTATATTAATTATTCATACAAACTATATAATATAACACTTTATACTATAAATGATGCATGAAAATGCTTTGGATATCTAAAATAAAAGCATACATTATGCATGGCAATAATTATACAACAATTGCATAAATTAAATAGCAAAATTAGACCATTTTTGGCACCCTAAAATTAATTTCAATTAATATAATCTAATTATATTAATTAAAATTAATAAAATTAAATATAAAACGTTTTCATATTTAATATATTAAAAAAAATGTTTCCATATGTTTCTGCCCGTTGTTGCATTACTCCAGCGGCATTGCAACGCTAGTTCGTTCCAGCCGCACGCCTCAACTCCTTCGGCGTTGCGACGCCCGTGCTGGCGTTGCAACGTTGATGCCTCCTCGTCCTAGCGTTGTGATGTTGGTGGGAGCGTTGCAACACTGCGTCTCCTTCCAACCTGGAATTCGCCTCCACGACGTTGCAATGCTGATGAACAGCGTTGCAACGTTGTATGCAGAACAACAAACACCCTTTGCTATTTTTACTCGTTTTTGCTTCGTTCTTCTCAGCAACCACTTTGCCTCAATTGACACGGACGTATAGACTCGATTTACATAATAAAATGCCCAAAACAATAGGCCCTTTACATTGAACAATTCAATGAAAAATTATGCAAATCTATGGTGCCAAAAACGAAAATATCTAATTTGCAAACCGATCATTCATCACATGAAATAAGTAAATTGAGCCTTTGTTCTTATCCAGAACAAAATCAAGAACATAATTGGAGCTCTAATGTATTGAAGGGTTGAATCTCGCAGCGGACGCGATTGTAAATCGCGTGTTCGTGATTTCATTACATGGATTAACATCAAGAACAAATTAACTAAGTTTAAGCATACAATTTAGTTTGGACAACAAGTAAACATACCTTTGGAGAACACTTTCTTCACGTACTCCTTCTCCAACAATCATGATCTCATCAACCCGAATCGGTATGTGTGAAGATCCACCACTAGGTCTTCTCCGTTGTTCTCTAGGTAAGGGAGGAAGGTGGGATCCTTTAGGAATGAGATGTTGATCTTTAGAGAGAAGTCTAACACAAATGAGATCTCAAATCACTTAATCTCAAAGTTGCATCCCATGCAACTATTTATAGGAAAATAGGATGGAAATTACCATCCAATCCCTCCTTCATTATCTCATTAGTATATAGTTAATATGTAAATCTAATTCACATTAAAACTATATATTAAATCAATTATCTCACATATAATTGATATAACACCTCATATATGAAAATTGAACACTTCAATTTCACTCCTAACTTTATACCCTCAATATTACCACGTTGAGCCAACAGAGGGACCTAATGAACCTACAGTTCATGAGCTCCAATGATGTGAGATTAACTGATCAAACTCTTTGATCCAATTAATCAATATTCATTAACTAGAAGTAACTCCACTATAGACTTGTAGCTGCACTCTCCTCACTGTAGATTATATTATGTCCACTAATATAATCATTACGCATGATTCGATCCTTCACAGGTTGTTTGTAATCACAGTTGGGTCAAATATCGTTTTACCCTTGTGATTACTTCTTTGTTCCTTAAGCATCATTGATCCTCTAATGAACAACAAGTCTATGGTCCTACCATAAACTCAATCCCTCTTAAGCTAGTTTAGAGGGTGGGGTCCCGTTGTTCAAGACCTAGACTCAGTTCTTATGGGAACAACCTATCTTATTCCTTAGTCTAGGAATGAGTCAATTCCATCTTGCAGAGTTAAGTCCCCAACTACCTACGAGGTTCTGTCCCTGAGAAGGTAGGCTTATTGAGTTGGCTACAAGCCACTCTCACCCATACTCTAAGGACAAACCCCTATAAGCAGGAGTTCTTAACTTGCTCAGGATTCAGGTCGAGTCACTAATGACCATCTATAAATTATCAGTCTTATCCTGTTAACGACGTTATGTTGGTCAGACTAATAATTTGTAGTCCGGTCTTGTATGAACTCTTCATACATGATGCCCCCACTCGCATGTCATCCACATGAATGAGTTGGATTACCTCATTTGTACTAACTACAAAGTGAGTCGCATCCATGGTGTTACTAGAATAAGGTTTCCAACCTTATTCTTATACCATAGACCATTTAGGTCTCTTGAACATAATCCAAATAGTGTCAACTACACTGATATTCAAGATCTATTATAACCTTGGAGCTTAGTTTATTGGATTTATAAAGCGAGAATAATCAAATCAAATAACTCTGTATTCATTTGACTAAAATTACACAAGTTTAGAGCACATATCCCAACAATATTATGCAAATATGCAAATATGATTTGCATAATGCATAAATTGTGCAATTAGTGGGTAAATGGGTGGAGGTAACTAGAGTGCATTGGGATGCACTTTGCACACTTGATTGCTCATTTTTTTTATTTTTGGTTTTGCAAAAACTAAAACTCTCTCTTAAATTCTCTCACATTCTCAAAAAGAGATCTCACCATCTTTCCTTTCCTTGAGAACAACGGAGAAGCCCTTTTGGAGGTGTTCGAGAATGGGATGAGCTTGGGTTGATCGTTGAGAATGGGATCAAGATCATGGAGACTTGGGAGAAAGGCTTACTAGACGAAGAAAGTTATTCAAAGGTAAACTGATCTTCTCCCTAAATGCTTAACTTTAGTTTCTGTTTTTGTGTAAATTTGCATAACGTAATTGTGGACAAAAGCAATCACATGATCCCGCATCGAGATTTGATCCCTTCAGTATTGAGGCTCTACTAACTGAAGGATAGGGGTTGATGAATCTCCCATAGTAAGTCTCGAGGGAACTTTATGAGGACTAAGTTATGAATGTTGAATGGTTTGGCGGAGCCTAGTATGTTTGTGAAGTTTGAGTATAATCCGAGTGTGCATAGCTTTATGTTTTATTTCATGTATGGCACGTTGTGCTTGTTTATGTATAAAAAGCATGCTTAGTTGAAAGTGAGTAGCATGATATTTGTCTCGTATGTTGTATATGTTGTTTGTTGGTTCCTCAAGTGCGAGCTACTTACCAGTATACGTTATGTACTGACCCACTCCCAGACTTTACTGATGATGATGAGTATCACGATCTCGGTGATGCAGAAGATGAGGCATGAGAAGAGACAAACCACAGTTGGATAGTTATTTACGTATTAGTATTTTTGTTGAGTTTAGTTTTACTTAAACATCTTTGTTGAGAATCATAATTTGAAATCAATATATGAGTTTTTTTTTTACATTTTGAAGGTTGATTACTTTTGAGATTATAGAAAAAGTTTAGTTTTGTCTTGTTTCTGATTTGTTGAGAATCTTCTGACTCCTAAATGATTAGTGCCTTGAAATTTGGATTGGTTATCTGGTTATTGGGTGTTAAATGTGTGTTTTTGCTTAAATAGGCATTTGTAAAAATTTTGGTATTGTTATAGTTACGTTATCATGATGTCGAATTTTTTGGGGCATAATGATCGTAAGTCTAATAGCGTTCCTTACATTAAGCTAAATTTTGGGGTCATTAAAGTATATGTGGGATACCTTCTATAAGTCAAACATTTGACTATGTATAATATTGGAGGAGGTAGATTGCATGTAAGACCACGGTAACATACGAGGAATAGCATTGTCACTTATTTTCTTTGCGACACAATCATTTATGGTTGATATAGACCCATATGCCCAAGCCTATAATACATAACCTAAATAATTATTTATAAAACCTAAACATATTCAGATAAATACAGAACGTACTTGTAATGCATGGAAAAATCCCACTATATTTGTCCATCGTGTCTTTCCTTTTCTCTTTCGCCTTGCTCAAGGCTTTTTTTCAGCACCCATAATGTACGTTAGAAAATGAGAGAGCTCATAATGTCTGTTTTTAGTTTCTTCTCTTTTCCTAACAAACCAAATTCTATGAGGTATATTAAAGTCAATTATACGTCGTCTTCATCATCACCTTTATATTTCAAAAAGACATTCTCTACCTCATAGAATTTGCGTATATAGTGGCCTTATCTTGAAAAAACTTTTTTTTGCAAGTCTATGATTTACTTTATGCTGGACTAAAGAACTTCTATGACTACACCAAAAAATCAATAACTATATGCAACTATCCCGGATAAGTTGCAAATTAAATGTAACACCTACCTCAAGAAAGTGGTCAAAACAAGTACATCTAAACATTTTTTTGTTGAGCAACATTTAGCTTGGAATTTAATTTTCTCAATTGTCTTCCCAATGTAAAATCGACTAATCACTTGAGATTGAAAGTGACCTGATGCTTGGGAGGTTTCTCAACGCCAGTCTCTAAAACGTAAAAATCAACAAGAATTCTACTATCAATAAAGAGAGCAAGACTACAATAAAAGTACCAACAAGTGACTCATTTTGCATTCTGTTTTTTCCCTCACAATTTTTCGCAACGAAGAACAATGCAAAAAAATAGAGAGCATTATAAATCGAAGTACACATGTCCAATCATAGCTATACTATATATCCTAAAAATAATCATAATAATACTATAGATGAAAAAAAAAACTACTTTTTGAATAAATCCGGCTTAAGAAGACACTCAAGAAGGAGAAAGACACTAATCATGTTACCCAACATAAAGACCAGTGTTTTCAAAGCGCAAGGCACACCTTAGGGTGACAAGTTCTTTGATCGCCCGAAGGTGAGAGATGACAAAAAGGCATCGCCCGAGTGAAGCGAGGCGCAATAAATAAATAATATATAGAGTACAAATTAATACTAAATATAGTCACAAAATGTCAAAACCTTAAAAGTTAAATACTAATTGGTAAAAACAACAAAATGTTAAAAACATCCAATAATAATCAAGTTCTACTTCTAGTAGTTTTATAAGACATAATCAAGTCCTTAAGAATGAATCGTCAAAGCGTCGAACTCTGCATGCATGGTTGACCATTTCGTGAGCTTTTTTTGGTGCGTTGACCCTTAGGTTATCGTGGGAAGTAAGTTAGTTTTATTATGTTTAAAAAACTGAAAAAAAGAAAAAAGAAAACCTGCATCATTTAAAGAGGCACTCGCCTGAACAACTGGTGAAGGCACCATCAAGCGCTCATAGGCGCAACAGAGCGAGTGCCCTAGTAAAATCGACCGCCTAAACAAAACTTGACGTGCAAATGTAACAGACGACGTTTATTATTAGAAAATAAAAAAATAAAAATAAAAAAGGTAATTGCAGAAGAGGAAAAGACGGAGGGCGAGACTCTCGTCCCCTCTCCATCGCGCTGCCTTCAAAGCGAAAGCAGTCGGCGGCGCTTTACCGCCACCACGCCTGCTCTCTCTCTCCCTCGCATTTTTCCTCTTTTCTCTTCCCCGGTCTATCTGTCTCTCTTCCTCTCTCTCTTTCTCTCTCTTTCTCTCTCTCGAGTCTCTCTCTCTCTTTCGTCGCTCACCGTTCCTCTCTCCGATCTCTCTCTCTCTCTCGCCGCCACCGCTCTCTCTCTCTCCTCTCTCTTTCACTCGTAACGCCGCCGAACCTCGCAATGAGCCACCGTGCCTAGATCCGTGAAATCCATCATTCGGTTCAGCCGGTTCAAGCTCTTTTCGACTGGTTTTCGACGATCCAAGACCGGTTCTTGATAGATCGGGTCGTGAGGACTCCAGATCTGCCACCCACGCGCCGCCGCCGTCACTTTCACGCGCCGCCGCTGCCGCCCGCCGGTCCACGCGACGCCGCCTGCAGAACCGCCGGTTGTTCCCTTCCGTCCGGTCGCCTCGGTCCGTTCCTTAGTCCGTTTTGGCACTCCGTGGGTGAGTTTTGCTCCTCTTCATTGGATTTGTTGTGTTAGGTTCATTGTGTTTCGGTTTATTAATTTGTGTGTGTTTTCGTTAGGAGCCTAGAAGTTGAAGCACGTTTGGAACGTCGCGTTACTTGAATCGCTCGTTGTCATTGGCTTTCCCTGTAAGTAGTTATTTGGACTACCGCCCCTAAGTGTAAGGCTTAGGGGCGCATTGCATGCAATATTTGTTTGGAAATAGTTATAGCATTCTGGTAGTGGCATGTTAGGTTGTGATGTTCGCAATTGTGCATGAATCTAGTTCATTGTTGATGTCGATGTTTATCTACGCTGAAACTCGAACTCGATAGTTCATTCTGGTTGTTTATAACTAGTAGGGCGATGTAAGCTAGTGTTAAGAACTCTGAACGTGTTAGTATGCTATGATTATCTGTCCCGAGCCTGTTGTTCTTGTGCGTATTTTTTGAAGTAACTCGGGAAGTGTTGTAGAGCCTTAGGATTGTAGTTAGCGCAACTAGCCCTAGTGTAGGCCCTAGTCTCTGTGTAACCCTTAGCAGGCTGAGACTCGAGGTTGGCGAGATGATGATGATGTTATGGGATGTGATGGTCCATCCTCCATCCAATTGTGCGACTCGGGATGATCCCTAGAGTCAGAGGGGTTGGATAGAGTTCTTCGCCCTAGTACAGGCCCGAGAATGAGCCCGTGGTCGATTGTGCGCGGTGGTTCCGCCTTGATGCTTATGGGATGTGGTGGTCCGTCCTCCATCCAGTTGTGCGACTCAGAGTGTGACTCTTAGAGTCAGAGGGGTTGGATAGAGTCTTTCGCCCTAGTGCAGGCCTGAGAATGAATCTCGTGGCCAGATGTTACCAAGCTAGTCCAGAAGCTAAGGGTAGGACAGAACTGAGAAATCTGTGCGAGTAATAGGGCCATGATGCTTGATGAGGTTGTGAGACGGGCTAGGTGTCGTGCTTAGCTAGGTCTAAGGTTGTTCGTTCATATTCTGTATTTCTTAGACGAAGTGGACTGCTTACTAAGTATTTTTATACTCATCCCTTCTTTATTTCTTCTTTCCTTGCAGGTAAGGCAAACCAGTGAGATGACCACCGACGGTGAGACCCCTGTGAGGCTATGGAAGACTTGTAGGACTTAGAAGTTTCGTTAGGAGTTGTTCCTTTCATTTCTTTTCTTCTGTTGTGTTATGTTCTTTAGTTCATGTTTGAAATCTAGTTGTATCGTTCTTTATTCGTTTGAATCAAAGCATGTTCTGATGTGTTTCTTCCTTATTCAAAGCATGCTTCTGCTGTCTTGAGATTTCTGTTAACTCCGAGGGACTGGAGCCCAGCCTTTTGTTTTCTGTGTAGTTTGGTGGAGGTTCGGTACCAAAGTGAGTCTTTTGAAGTGCCTTGTATAGGTTCAGGTTCATTTTAAATTTTCTGGATTGCCAGGTTGCGCCGTTATGCTGTCGGATTTTCGGGCGAACGGTGCAACTTGGAAGTAACGCCTCGAGTGGCAAGTGTTAGAATTTACGGGGCGTTACAGTTGGTATCAGAGAGTAGTTTTAGATCTTGTATACTGCCTACATCGTAGGTGTTTAGTCCTTCATAGCCTCTCGCAAGGAACTCGTCGGGTCATCAACAGGTTTGCTTTTACCTAAAAAGTGGTAGGAGGTTCGTTGTTGAGGTTATTGTGTTTTCCTTTGTGTTGTACTTCTTGGATTCTTGTTGATGTGATGTTTCTTTTGATTTTAGATTATGGCACGTGGCAGAGGTCGTGCAAGAGCAGCTACAGGTGGTCGAGGTCGGGGTGGTCGTAGGGGTCGAGGTCGAAGGGCCCGAGACTAGGAACCGACCGTCGATGCACCAGAGGTTGAGCATTTCGAGCATCGAGAGGAGCTCAACCAGGATGTCCCAGTGGTCGAGGAATCAGCTGGGCAAAATGTAAGAGCCCAGAGAGGGCAAATGTCCAAGTACCGAACGTGCAAGGACCGTCGGCAGTTGCTAAACTCATGGCAGGCATTCAGCAACTGATCCAGGCGAATATAGCAAGTCAAGCTAACCAGACAACTATGTTCACTCAGGCCATGGAGGCCCTAGCAACCCGAAATCAGGAACCAGCACCTGCGCAGAATCCAAGGGATGCATCGACTTTTACGTTTAGGGTAACGACAGAAGAAGCGAGATATCTGAAAGATTTCAAGAAGTATGACTCGCCTTTCTTCGATGGGTCGGTAGACCATGAAGCTGCCGAAGCATGGTTTGCGGCAGTGGACGATATTCTGAGTCGAATGGGTTGCCCCGAGCACCAGAAAGTTCAATGCGCAGTCTATGCGTTAAGGGGAAGTGCTCTCCTATGGTGGCGAGCTGATGTACGGTCCATAGATGTCAGTGCAGGACCGATAACTTGGACGCAGTTCCAAGAGGTGTTCTACGAGAAATACTATCCGGTTGTGCTTAGAATCGACAAGAAAGCTCAGTTCGTACAGCTAAAGCAAGGGTCGAACCAGACGATTGAGTACGAGCATGAGTTTACTGCTCTGTCTCGGTTCGCCCCTGACATGGTGGATACAGAGAAGAAGAAGGTGGAGTGCTTCCTCACAGGTTTATGAGGAGGCGTACGTGGGTCGACAGTTGCTCACGGTCCCAAGACTTATGCCGCAGCAGCCGATTCGTGGTGGCATCCCGATTGATACTGCACTGAGGCCGCATGGGTTCGTTTGACCCAGCTTCAGTGCAAGTCGAGTTCGGAACCAAACCGCCCGAGAAAGTTTGAGCAGGCCTTTGCTAGGCCAAACAGATCTGGATCGAGGGACATCAACCCCCAGCAGCTCCGGCGGGGTCATGTGTTATAGATGTGGAGTTCAAAGACAAGTGGGGCCTGTCATGCAGTTAGCAAGATCTGTAATAATTGTGGAAAGTTGGGACACTTGTCGATCGTGGTGCGTGCAGGAGTCCGAGATCGAGGGTCTCATTATAATCGTGGAAAGCTCGGGCACTGCCAAAGCCTCGCATAACAAAGAAGGATGAGTCTGGAAACCGCCAGAGGGGTGGAGTTTATGCGAGTGCGAACAGGAACGCAGGAGGTTCCGGTGTCGCTGCGATGATGATGACACACTACCCGTTCTTGGCCACTTGGCTCTAGTTCTGTTTGATTATGGTTCCTCGCATTCTTTTATTTTTGTTGTTTTTGTGAGACAAGCCCGGTTAGAGGTAGAGCCTTTAGATGTTGACCTGGCAGTAGCTACCCCGGTGGGTAGAGAGTTAGTGGCTCGGAAAAAAGTTAAGTCTGGTCAGGTAGTGGTAATAGGTCGCGTGCTAGATGTGACGTTGGTTGTGCTAGAAATGAGCGACTTCGATGTAATCCTGGGCATGGATTGGTTGTCTGCGAACCATGCCAACATCGACTGTCATTGCCGAGAGGTGGTGTTTCGACCTCCGGCAGAGTCCAGTTTCAAGTTCAAGGGAATTGAGACTGGAGAATTTCCGAAGATGATTTCAGCTCTCAAGGCAAAGAAGTTGATAAGTGAAGGGGCTTGAGTTCTCTTGGCGAGTGTTGCTGATACAAGGAACAAAGGATTAGAGTTGAGTTCGATTCCTGTTGAACAAAGGACCAGAGTTGAGTTCGGTTCCTGTTGTTCGAGAGTTTGCAGATGTGTTCCCTTAAGAGTTGCCCCGGTCTACACCCCTGTCCGTGAGGTAGACTTCGTGATTGAGCTTGAGCCCGAACGACTCGTTGTCTAAAGCTCCCTACCGAATGGCGCCAGCAGAATGAAGGAGCTTAAGACTCGGGCCAGGAACTTCTAGACAAGGGGTTCATCCGTCCAAGTGTTTCACCTTGGGGTGCGCCCGTGCTGTTTGTAAAGAAGAAAGATGAGTCGATGCGGTTATGCATTGACTACCGAGAGCTGAACAAGGTGACAGTGAAGAACAAATACCCTTTACCTAGGATCGATGACTTGTTTGACCAACTGCAAGGAGCGGCAGTGTTTTCTAAAATCGACCTACGGTCAGGGTACCATCAGTTGAGAATCAAGGATGAGGACATTCCGAAAACTGCTTTTAGATCCAGGTGCGGACACTATGAGTTCACGGTGATGTCCTTTGGTTTGACGAATGCCCCAGCAGCGTTTATGGAGCTAATGAACCGAGTATTCAAGGAGTTCTTAGACACCTTTGTGATCGTCTTCATCGACGATATTTTGGTATACTCCAGGTCAGAGGAGGAGCATGAAGTGCATTTGAGGGAAGTGTTGACAGTTTTGAGGACCAACCAATTGTATGCAAAGTTCTCCAAGTGTGAGTTCTGGTTGCAGCGAGTTGCCTTCCTAGGACACGTGGTGTCTAAAGAAGGTGTGACAGTGGATCCTGCTAAGCTTGAGGCGGTGGCGAGTGGCCCCGCCCTCTAAATCATTTACAAGTGCGAAGCTTCTTGGGTTTGGCCGGTTATTACAGAGGTTTGTTAAGGATTTCTCCAAGATAGCCACACCCTTGACTCGCTTAACTCGGAAGGAAATCTGTCAAGGTGGTGTGAAGCTTGTGAGAGCGAAGTTTTCGGACCTCAAGCATAGGTTAGTCTCTGCACCTGTGCTTGCAGTACCTCATGGCTCAGGAAGTTTTGTGGTCTACAGTGATGCCTCCAAGAAAGGTTTGGGTTGTGTGTTGATGCAGAATGGAAAGATGATAGCCTATGCCTCTCGTCAGTTGAAGGATTATGAGCGAAATTACCCAACCCATGACTTGGAGTTGGTCCGCCGTGGTCTTCGCTCTGAAGATATGGCGTCACTACTTATACGGGGAAAAGATTTAGATGTACACAGACCACAAGAGCCTCAAGTATCTTTTTACTCAGAAGGAGTTGAACATGAGACAGCGCAGATGGCTGGAGCTAGTAAAGGACTATGAGGTTGAGATACTGTACCATCCAGGCAAAGCAAACGTTGTTGCTGATGCCCTTAGCAGGAAGGTGGCTCACACCTCAGCCCTGGTCACGAGACAAGTTCCTTTGCGTTCAGAGATGGAACGTGCAGAGATCGCAGTTGTGTTGAGTCAGGTCACAGCTCAGCTGAACCAGTTGTCGGTACGACCGACCTTGAGGAAGCGAGTCATTGAGGCTCAGCAGGGAGACTCGAGTCTCGAGGATTGTTGGCGTCAGGCAAGAAGTGTTGAGGAAAGCGAGTTCTCGGTGACAGCAGACGGTGGACTACTTTTCAGGGGACGATTGTGTGTTCCTACTGAGAGTGGTCTCAAGGAGGAGATTTTGTCTGATGCTCATAACTCTCCTTTTTCAGTGCATCCAGGAAGCACTAAGATGTATCAGGACTTGAAATCATTCTATTGGTGGCGTGAAATGAAAAGAGATGTGGCAGAGTTTGTCACAGTGTTTGGTGTGCCAAAGAAGTTAAAGCACCGAGACGAAAACCAAAGGGGTTGTTGCAATCATTGGAAGTACCCAGTGGAAGTGGGAAGAGATCTCCATGGACTTTATTTCGGGATTGCCCCAACGTACCAAAGGATTCACAGTGATCTGGGTGATTGTGGATAGACTAACCAAGTCCGCTCACTTTCTGCCTGGTAAGCCTACCTATACTGATTGAGAAGTGGGCACATTTGTTCATGGAAGAGATAGTAAGGTTGCACGAGTCCCAAAGCTGAAGATTGTGTCCAGCGAGAGAGATCCACTGTTCACCTCGAACTTTTGGGTGAGTTTTGAGAGAGCCCTAGGGGCTCGTGTAACTTTAGTCTGTTGCTTTCACCCGCAGCACCGATGGCCGACGGAACGGTGAACCAGATTCTCGAGGATATGCTTCGGGCATGTACGCTAGACTTCACAGGTAGTTGGGACTCACACCTCCACCTAATGGAGTTTGCGTATAACAATAGTTATCAGACGACTATTGGTATGGCCCCTTTCGAAGCTCTTTATGGGAGAAGGTGCAGGACCCCAGTGTGTTGGGGAGAAGTTGGTGAACGGAAGTTGTTGGGACCCGAGTTGGTCCAAGTGACAAACGAGGCCATACAGAAGATCAGGGCAAGGATGTTAACGGCACAGAGTAGGCAGAAGAGTTATGCTGATGTCAGACGTCGAGAGTTGGAGTTTGCCGTTGGGGACCTTGTATTCTTGAAAGTTGCACCTATAAGGGGTGTTCTGAGGTTCGGTAAGAAAGGAAAGCTAAGCCCGAGGTTTGTTGGTCCTTTCGAGATTCTGGAGCGCATTGGACCAGTGGCTTATCGGTTGGCCCTACCGCCGTCCCTTGCGTCGGTGCATGACGTGTTCCATGTGTCGATGTTGCGAGCATATGTGCCAGATGCCTCCCACGTTATCGACTTTGAGCCGTTGAAGTTAGACAGGGACCTGAGTTATGAGGAAAAGCCAGTGCAAATTCTTGCTCGTGATAGCAAAGTCCTGAGGAACAGGGAAATTAGCTTTGTGAAGGTCCTTTGGCAGAACCATCATCTCAAGGAAGCCACCTGGGAACGCGAGGAGGATATGCGAGCAAGTTACCCAGATTTGTTCGAGAGCTAACTACTTTCGACGACGAAAGTTCCTAAGGTGGGTAGACTGTAACAGACGGCGTTTATTATTAGAAAAAAAATAAAAAAAGGTAATTGCAGAAGAGGAAAAGACGGAGGGCGAGACTCTCGTCCCCTCTTCGTCGCGCGTCTTCAGTGAAAGCAGCAGCCGGCCGGCCGTTTCGCCGCCGCCGGCTCGCCACGCCTCCCCTCTCTCTCCCTCTCGTTTTTCCTCTTTTCTCTTCCCCGGTCTCTCTGTCTCTCTTCCTCTCTCTCTTTCTCTCTCTCGAGTCTCTCTCTCTCTTTCGCCGCTCACCGTTCCTCTCTCCGATCTCTCTCTCTCTTTCGTCGCTCACCGTCTCTCTCTCTCCCTCTCTCTTTCAGCTCTCAGAACGCCGTAAGAACCTCGCAGCCGGAGCCGCTGTGCCTAGATCCGTGAAACCCATCATTCGGTTCAGCCAGTTCAAGCTCTTTTCGACCGGTTTTCGACGATCCGAGACCGGTTCTTGATAGATCGGGTCGTGAGGACTCCAGATCTGCCACCCACGCGTCGCCGCCGTCACTTTCACGCGCCGGTCCACACGTCGCCGCCTGCAGAACCGCCAGTTGTTCCCTTCCGTCCGGTCGCCTCGGTCCGTTCCCTAGTCCGTTTTGGCACTCCGTGGGTGAATTTCGCTCCTCTTCATTGGATTTGTTGTGTTAGGTTCATTGTGTTTCGGTTTATTAATTTGTGTGTGTTTTCGTTAGGAGCCTGGAAGTTGAAGCACGCTTTGGGCGTCGCGTTACTTGAATCGCTTGTTGTCGTTGGCTTTCCCTGTAAGTAGTTATTTGGACTACCGCCCCTAAGTGTAGGGCTTAGGGGCGCATTGCATGCAATATTTGTTTGGAAATAGTTATAGCATTCTGGTAGTGGCATGTTAGGTTGTGATGTTCGCAATTGTGCATGAATCTAGTTCATTGTTGATGTCGATGTTTATCTACGCTGAAACTCGAACTCGATAGTTCATTCTGGTTGTTTATAACTAGTAGGGCGATGTAAGCTAGTGTTGAGAACTCGACGTGTTAGTATGCTATGATTATCCATCCCAGCCCATTTGTTTCTTGTGCGTATTTTTGAAGTAACTCGGGAAGTGTTGTAGAGTCTTAGGATTGTAGTTAGCGCAACTAGCCCTAGTGTAGGCCCTAGTCTCTGTGTAACCCTTAGCAGGCTGAGACTCGAGGTTGGCGAGATGATGATGTTATGGGATGTGATGGTCAGTCCTCCATCCAGTTGTGCGACTCAGGATGATCCCTAGAGTCAGAGGGGTTGGATAGAGTCCTTCGCCCTAGTACAGACCCGGGAATGAGCCCGTGGTCGATTGTGCGCGGTGGTACCGCCTTGATGCTTATAGGATGTGGTGGTCTGTCCTCCATCCAGTTGTGCGACTCGAGGTGTGACCCTTAGAGTCAGAGGGGTTGGATAGAGTCCTTTGCCCTAGTGCAGGCCTGAGAATGAATCTCGTGGCCCGATGTTGCCAACCTAGTCCAGAAGCTAAGGGTAGGACAGAACTGAGAAATCTGAGCGAGTAATAAGGCCATGATGCTTGGACAAAGTGGACTGCTTACTGATTATTTTTATACTCATCCCTTCTTTATTTCTTCTTTCGTTGCAGGTGAGGAAAACCAGTGAGATGACCACCGACGGCGAGACCCCTGTGGGCTATAGAAGACTTGTAGGACTTAGAAGTTTCGTTAGGAGTTGTTCCTTTCATTTCTTTTCTTCTGTTGCGTTATGTTCTTTGGTTCATGTTTGCATGTTTTGATGTGTTTCTTCCTTATTCAAAGCATGCTTCTGCTGTCTTGAGATTTCTGTTAACTCCAAGGAACTGGAGCCCCAGCTTTTTGTTTTCTGTATAGTTTGGTGGAGGTTGGGTACCCAAGTCTTTTGAAGTGTCTTGTATAGGTTCAAGTTCATTTTAAATTTTCTGGATTGTCCAGGTTGCGCCGTTATGCTGCCAGATTTTCAGCGCGAACGGTGCAACTTGAAAGTAACGCCTCGAGTGGCAAGTGTTAGAATTTACGGGGCGTTACAACAAAGACCCTGGATCACCTCGCCTTAGGCGCGCACCTGGAGTCGCCTCAACAACACTGGTAAAGACAGTCAGACATTACAAAAATAAACATAGCAAAATTACAATAGTTAGAACAAGTCAATCATTTTGCCTTCTATTTTTTTTCACTCACAGTTTACCGCAATTTCTCGTACCTATGAAAAAAGTTTAATAATGTTTCCTAATTTTGGCTGAAAAAGACAACGTTATGAAACATGCTCCAAAAACCTAGTTCTCTCTTCGTATGAGAAAGGTAGACATCTTTCATATTGGAAAAAAGAACGGATGCTGAACAATTAACGTAAAGTTTGTCCAAGTCCCTTAGAGAACTACAATAACATTATACAGCCATGTGGATTGATGATGCTGAAGCTGGCCACATAATAAAAGCAGGCTAATAAAAATGCTACAGATTTCGATTTCGTCACAGGCCTAAGGAGACCTGTTTTTAATCAACTTTGAAGGGGGGTTTCTGTGTGTTTTTCTCTGCTTCTCATAATCATTTCCTAGGTACATCAGGAGCCCAAATTCTTGCCATTCTTCTAGACCTCGGTACCACAACTCAAGCTACCCTTCCGCTTTGCATATTCATTGGCGATGCTGATTGCATTCTTGCTATGACGCAGAGAGAACTCCGCTAGTAGAATTTGCCTTTCTTCTGATGTGAGATCTCCGTGACAGCCCTGAAAAATCCATCAATTGTATAATAGAAATGGTATATATCCATTATATCAGCCCCTACCCCACAGAAGACTCAGTACACTCACAACAAGGATTTTTCCCTTATTGAGAGCTACCCAGGCAATGGCATAATTCCACACAACGCTCCAACTAACGGAACCACAGCTTACGGCATAAATGAATTGAAATATTAAATATGACACTTTTGAAATATTAAACATGACACTTTTAGTTACCAATCGAGAAGTCCGGTCACAAACAGCATGGTGCATGAGGATGCCTGCAGCAACTGATACGTTGAAGGAATCTACCATGCCATTCATAGGAATACTGCAATGCAAATCTGATAGCTCCAGAGCTTCATTACTTATTCCCCTGAGACGGAAGAAATCTAAACCTCAGATACTAACATAAATCGTTTCTCCTGATTCCAACACCATTCATGAGTCCAAACTTGCTAATCAAAACATCAGAGAATTGAAGATTTCAAAGAATTGCTGGAAACAAAAATATAGGCTAGTTTTTTAAACATGGATTTAGTTTTGATTTCCTAAATTTAATGGATATCTCTCAACTTGAAGTGCATCAAATAATAATGAGAAAACAACGGTTGTAATCATTCCTTAATTTGAAGTACTCTAAATTTAATCGCACTCAACATTATTGTAGCAAGAAGATAATTACCTACTTTCATTCCCAACCACAATTGCAGTTGGACACGACCAATCCATGTCATAGACGGAAACCTACAACCGGAGAATCACAACTTATCTGTCAGGATAAGCCTTAAAAAGTTTGGAACATAATAAAACTGCCATAAGACAATCGATAAGATTGCAGAAACGACTTCGTTCCTAGATGCATAGACAATACCGCATTTGTTCCTAGATGCGGTATTTTTTTTTTCTATAACCATAAAAAAGGGGAAGTGCAAAATTGATCAATACCGCATTTGTTCCTAGATGCGTAGAGACTATTCTATAACCGCGAGATTTCAGAATTTTAAAACATTCTGGTGTGGAGTTCCAAAGTTCAATGTCCAACCATTTCTCTGCTCCCATGCTAACATGACGATTCTCTCTGTACCTGCATTGAAATTGCAATAATGTGGGAAGAAGAAAGACAGAAGAAAATATAATGACTCATGAAAAAGAAAATGTAAGAAAAAGAAATTTCTGTCATTCTTAGCAAGTTGAATGGAACCCATTAAAGAGGAGTATCTCTTTCCTCAGAGACACTAATTATATATCATCACTGTTGCATCCTAACTCATCACGGAATCATATCATTAAGCATAAGCATGAGAATACAAGCACTGGTTAAAGTTTCATGTCCAAGAAAAACGGCACTTATTGTGATTAAATGGCGAGATAAAGAGAGCAACCAAATGAAGGAAGAAAACACATATGAACACATAGATTCACAAGAGAACCAACATGAAAAGGAACCTTAGGCAGTGTTAAAGAATACACTATAATCAATATTTGGTAAATAGTTGTCAATGATAACATAAATAAGGCAATACAAGAGTTTTAAATATGATATATAAACAGATGCATATTTGCCATTGGGACAATCAAAAGGGAAAAAACAAACGTATTCGAAAACAATTTCACCTCCATCCTTGTTGCACCTTTTGGAAGCGTCGCAAGGGACCACATGAACAGACTGAAATCCAAGCGCATCGGCAGATCGAAACGCCGCCGAGACGTTGCCGAAATCACTAAGCCCTTCCACGACCAAACAAATCGAGTAGCTTCTGTTCCCCACCACGTTCTTGAACCGTTCTTTCCTCGCGTCCAATATGAGAGGATCCAAGGCCTCCAAAACCTCACCACTATTCAACCAAGAGCTTCCACAGCTAAACTTGTCCAGGTACGGAAACCACCGCCCTTTACGCGGAGATTCAGCTCCATCTAACTCAATCGTCCTCCGCTCCATCTTCATCAACCTAGCAACGTCATCGGAGTGTGTGAGAAGGTGCTCCACCGTGTCTTGTGTATGAATCTCCGGCGGTTCAAGGTCACCCACAGAATCTGCTACTTCTATTGAAGATGTTGCGGCCGAAATTGAAGCAAAACATCTTGCCAAAACTGCGTTAGGGTTGTTTCTTGAGGCTATATAGCAATCAAAACAGAAAGAAAACAAAGAAAAAATTTATAAAAGAAACGTAAATGCCTGTATAGCCTCCAAGAGAGAGAGAGTGAGGGAGTGAGAGGACAGTACACTGGTTCGTGACGACGGTGAAGAATGGAGGAAAGGAAGGAAGGGGTGGTGAGGGGAGGGAAACAGAAGGGAGGCTTCGTTGAGTTCTTCGGAGACTGCAGCTTTCCAGCAGAATAAGAGAAGAACGGGCTGCGATTCTGCAGGACGCCATGGCTACTCGCTGGCTGAAGAGCTTCAATGGTTCACACCGGAAGAGGAAAGATGGGAAATTGCCAAAAAAAATAGGACAAAAAAATGGAGCATAAAAATTTTTAGAATGCCTTTTCCTTTTGAAGACTTTTATGACTTTTTTAAGTATAAAATTAACATCTTACCCTTTTTAAAAATCTCCAAACTTAATTGACCAAATCTTAACTAAATCTAGAATCCCTAATTTTCTAAACATCCACAACTATTATTTCTCTTCACGCAAACGACGACCAGACGACCAAGCGAACGACCATCCTATTCGAATCGACGACCAGACGACTAAGCGAACGACCATCCTACTCGAACCGGCGACCACAAACCAGAGAGCAGGAACGACGAGATCTTGTAAAGGAACCAATGACCACAACCACGAATGACAAAGAACCAGTGACCACGACAACGAACGGCGGCGAACCAGCGACCACAACCACGAACGGCGGCTAACCAGCAACCACGACCACGAACGGCGGAGAACCAGCGACCACACGATACTTTTCCCTCCATGGTTCTCATTATGAGCTCTTATTGTTTTTGGTTTTCTAAAATAGTTGGATGAAATCATCTTTTAAGTTACTGTGAATAACGCTTTGTAGTTGTCTTGTTGTTAGAGAAGAATGGAAGTAAAGTGAAAACTCTAGGCGAGATAGTTACTAATAAAACTCTTCCAAATGGTTATCTTAAATCAGTATGAGTCCTTTTAGGTTGTGTATTTGTTGTTTTTGGTATATTTGCTTTGCCCCTAGAATTTTTGGTTAGTTTCGTAGGTGCGAGAAGGGTGCGAGAAAAAAAAAACATTATTTGGCCCTTTTTTTTTATTCTTTGCATTTTATAGGTCCATTTAGACATTCCCAACTAGTTCTTGATGTTGTTTATTCATTTCCTACTTTTTGTCCTTGATTTTATTCTAGTCTAGGTACGAGAAAACATTAGAAAGTTTGAAATGTTGTTGAAAATGTGGTTATCTTAAATCTATATGAGTCCTTTTAGGTTGTGTATTTGTTATTTTTAGTATATTTGATTTGCCCCTAGAATTTTTGGTTAGTTTCGTATGTGCGAGAAAAAAAAAATATAATGTTATTTGGCCTTTTTTCTTTGATTTTTTGCATTTCATAGGTCCATTTAGACATTCTCAACTAGTTCTTGATGTTGTTTATTCATTTCCTACCTTTTGTTATTGATTTTATTCTAGTCTAGGTACGAGAAAACACTAGAAAGTTTGAAATCTTGTTGAAATTTGTTATCTTAAATCCGTATGAGTCCTTTTAGGTTGTGTATTTGTTCTTTTTGGTATATTTGCTTCGCCCCTAGAATTTTTTGTTAGTTTCGTAGGTGCGAGAAGGATGTGAGAAAGGTGCGAGAAAAAAACATAATGTTATTTGACCCTTTTTCTTTGATTCATTACATTTCATAAGTCCATTTAGACATTCTCAACTAGTTCTTGATGTTGTTTATTCATTTCCTACCTTTTGTCCTTGATTTTATTCTAGTCTAGGTACGAGAAAGCACTAGAAAGTTTGAAATCTTGTTGAAAATGTGGTTATCTTAAATCTGTATGAGTCCTTTTAAGTTGTGTATTTGTTATTTTTGGTATATTTGCTTTGCCCCTATAATTTATTACATGGAATGCATCGTTATTATCTCATTTAGATTCTCGTAGAGATCAATGTGAACTTGAAGTTCAAAAGATAATTCATTTGTAAAATATAGCAAATCAATTACCTGATGCATTCACAGATGCTAAAAGAGTGACTAAATCGTATATACCAGCTGTAAACGCTCCATCAAAAATTGATATCCCAAAGGAACAAGTTGTCAATAATGAGTCTGGAGCACGCCAGAAGCGTGGTAGACCAATGGGTTCCAAAGATAAAAATCCTCGAAAAAGAAAAGTAGTTGAGAATCAAAATGATTCAATAAAGGGTATTGATGTTCTAGAAGAAATCCATAATACAAATACTCAAAAGAGTATTGATGAAAATCAAACGCTTGAGGATAATAATGAAATTTCTATAAACTATGTTACAACAGGAAAGAGATGGAACTGGAATGATATCATTGTTGACAACATTTTTGCTTATAATATTGCTCACAATATTATTCATGAAAGTGAGATTTTGATCCAAAATTAATCGAAGAATGTCAATATAGAAAGGAATGACCGAAGTGGAAAGAAGCAATCCAAGCAGAGTTGAACTCACTTTCAAAACGTGAGGTTTTGGACCAGTAGTCCCAACACCGGAAAACGTCAAACCTGTGGGATATAAATGGGTATTTGTAAGGAAAATAAATGAAAAGAATGAAGTCACAAGATATAAAGTGAGACTTGTTGCACAAGGATTCTTGCAAAGACCTGGTATTGATTATGAGGAGACATATTCTCTGCTAGTGGATGCAATAACGCTAAGATAGTTGATTGGTCTGACTGTATATGAAAAACTTAATATGCATCTAATGGATGTAGTCACGACGTATTTATATGGATCTCTGGATAATGACATTTATATGAAAATCGCAGAAGGATTTAAAATACCAGAAACATATGAATCAAGTTCTCGAGAATTGTATTCAATAAAATTACAGAGATCATTATATGAATTAAAACAATCAGAACGAACGTGGTATAATTGCCTGAGTGAATATCTATTGAAAGAAGGATATCAAAATAATCCAATATGTTCGTGCGTTTTTATAAAGAAATCTTAGTCAGGATTTGCTATTATAATTGTATATGTTGATGACTTAAATATAATTGGAACTCCTGAAGAGTTATCCAATGCAATAAAATATCTTAAGAAAGAATTTGAGATGAAAGATCTTGGAAATACAAAATTTTGCCTTGGTTTGCAAATTGAACATTTAACAGATGGGATATTTGTTCATCAATCAACTTATACAGAGAAAATCTTAAAAAGATTCTATATGGATAAAACACATCTATTGAACATTCCAATGGAAGTTTGTTCACTGGATGTAAAGAAAGATATATTTTGACCTCAAGATGACAATGAAGAACTACTTGGTCCTGAACTACCATATCTTAGTGCAATTGGTGCACTTATGTATCTGGCTAATAACACAAGACCAAATATTGCATTTTCAGTAAATTTATTAGCTAGATATAGTTCATGTCCTACAAAAAGACATTGGAACGGAGTTAAACATGTACTCCGATATCTTTGAGGGACGATTGATATGAGTTTATTTTATTCTAACAAATCAAATTATGATCTAGTTGGTTATGCAGATTCTGGTTATCTATCTGATCCACACAAAGCTAGATCTCAGACAAGTTATCTATTCATATATGGAGGAACTGTTATATCGTGGTGATCAGTGAAACAGACTATAACAACCACTTTTTCAAATCATGCTGAAATCCTTGCTATTCATGAAGCAAGTCGAGAATGTGTATGGCTAAGATCGATGATACAACACATTCATGAGACGTGTGGTTTGTCTTCGAGTAAACTTCTTCCAACAATATTATACGAAGACAACACAACATGTATAATTCAAATCAAAAGAGGATATATTAAAGGAGATAGAGCAAAACATATCTCTCCAAAACTTTTCTACACTCATGACCTTGAAGAAAATGACGACATCTCAGTACAACAGATTTGTTCGAAGGATAACTTGGCGGACATATTTACAAAGGCATTCAACTACAACATTTGAGAAATTGGTTCACAATATTGGGATGCGACGACTCAGAGATCTCAAGTGATGTTTCCATGAGGGGGAGTAAAGATAATGTATTCTTTATATAAAATATGTACTCTTTTTCCTTCACCAGGATTTTTTTCTCATTATAGTTTTTCTTAGTAAGGTTTTAACGAGGCATATATTATATAAACTGGACATCTAAGGGGGAGTATTATAAATGCATTGAAAAATAGATGTCCATTTCCCATATACCCATGTGTCATGCCCTCCATTGGCCATGTGTTTTCCATGTGTCACAAGATTATTCATGCTTGGTGTCTAAAATAATCTACTTCCTTCATGCCAAATAACCTATAAATAGTAGCTTTTGGTAGATAATGAAAAATACAATTGGTGAAAGAGTTCTCCAATCTTCACCATTCTCTCCCACTTTCTATTTGAATAATCCTCCATATAATTCCACTATATTTTATTTATATTATACATTTCACAACACTTGTATTATTATTATGATTGTTATTATTATATGATTTGGTAAAGTTTTGGTGTCCGGTTTTGCCTCCAATTTTTACAACACCCTTAACTTTGTATTTTCATTCAAAAATACTTCTCCCTTAAAGGTTTATACTCTTAAACTAAAAAAAAAAAAATAAAATAAAAATACTGAGAAACGGTTAGTTTCTTGTTTCAAAAATACCCATAAACTTTCAAAAGTTTCACTAATATCCTTAAACTAAAAAAAAATAAAAAAAATTAAGAATGCTCTTACTATTAGAATATGGACAAAAATTATTAGTACCTTGTGTTTAAAATACCCTTGAACTTTCGAGAGTTGTATTAATACTTTAACCTTAAAAAAAATTAAAATGTCTTTTGTCAACGAAAAAAAAATTTATCTACACATCATTACCTCTTTCACTTCCACATTTCTTCTCTCTTGATTTGCTTCAATCTGTGGTCTAACACTTCTCTATTTTTTTTTCTTTTTTTTCAATACATTCTTTACTTCCTTCTTCCATTATTCAATCTCTAAAACTACATCATTCAATCAAATTATATAGACTATAACAAAAAAAAGGAGCATAATAGATTCACCAAAGGACCTTAGGACTTTAGAATTAACAAAAATTGTACATTAGTATATTGAGTTAGTCATTTGGGTTTAATACAAAAAAAGAGAGACATGTTGAGAATTTGGGTCATAATTTCGAGGACATTAAGGGGAGAGAAAAGAAAGAAAACAAATTTGTAACAGATGATCAAGATTTTATTAATCCTTTTTACATCTCAAATTAGTTTATTTGTTGTGATTAGTTAAGAAGGTTTCTCATGATTGAGAATTAGATAATGTTGGGATGTTTGTCCTAATCTCATTCTGTTTGTAAAAATACGTTTGAAATTAATAAAGGTTATTTATTTCATCATTTTGTGTCTCGCATTTATTACAAACTTTGTCCAATAAACTAAGCTCCAGGGTCATTGAATGTATAAGAGAACTAGAACTTGAACGGTGTGTAGTGGACACACAGGGAGGATCACGTTCGAGTAAATGACCCGAACGGTCTACAGTATATGGATGAGGTTGGAGACCTAATCCTAGATACGCTGTGGATGTGACCCGCTTTTTATTAAGATACAAACGTGGTGATTTGACTCGTTCATGTGGTTGACATGCGAGTGAGGGCATCCTGTACAATGAGATTGTACAAGACCGGGTCGTGAATTATTAGACCTACTGATGTAACACACCGTTAATAGTATGGACTAATAACTTCGTAGATGACCATTAGTGACTCGACCTGAATCCTTAGCGTGTTACGGACTCCTGTCTACAGAGGTCAGTCCTTTGACTAGTACGGGTGAGGGTGGTCACAGTTACTCGCCCAATATGCCTATCTTCTTAGGGACAGGACCAAGTAGGGAGCTGGAAACTTAACTACGCGAGATGGAATTCACTCGTTCTCGCCTTTAGGGAAACTAGAAGGGTTGTTCCCTTAAGTGTTGTCTCCAGGGCTTGAACAACGGGCGCCTACCCTCTCACTGGCACGAGAGGGTTGTTGTGTATGGTTGGACCATTACAACGTTGTTGTTCATTAGAGGAGCAGTGAGGACTTAAGGAGCAAGAAGTAGATACAAGGGTAAAATGGTAATTTGACCCAGCAGTATCTACGCACAACCTGTGAAGGGTCGACTCATGGGCATTGGTTATATCAGTGGACACGTAATATCTTGCACTGACGGGAGTGCAGCTACAGGCTTTAGTGGAGTGTTACCGTAGCTAATGAAGGTTGATTAACCGGGTCAAAGAGTTTGATGGGTTAATCTCGAATCATTGGAGCTCGTCACTGTAAGTCCATAAGGTCACTCGGTTGGCTCAACTGAACAAAAAAAAGGTTTACATTTTTGGTGTGAATTGAAGTGTTCAAATTCACTAAAGGGTATTTATGTCATTTATATGTGATATGAATGATATAATATATAGTTTAATGTGAATGAGATTCATAATAAACTATAAATTAGCCTAATTGTTGAATTAGGGCTAACTTGGAGAAATTAGGCTGAGAGATATTAAATTGGATGTGATTCAATTTAAAAATCCACAATAATACAAATGTGATTTGTAAAATGAGATATGAGATATCTTATAATATATGGTTATGCAAATATGATTTGCATAACCTATGGTTGTGGTAAAATAGTAAATAGGTGGAGATTTCAACTCCACCTATCTCCATTATATAAACCCCTTTGCAAGAAGGGGTGTGGACTCTTGTTGCTCATTTTTTGTTTTCTCACCAAAGCAATTAGAGAATTCTCTCTCAAATCAATCTCTCTCTCAAAATCTCCTCCTTAACAAAAAACAAAGAATCTCACCATTCTCCTTCTTCCAAAAGAAGAACAACCGAGAAATCGAGTGGAGGGTGTCCATTCGTTGGAATTGTTCGAGGAGTTCGAGATCGTTGGGAGAACACGAAGAGTTCGTGATCATCGGAGGAAGGAACTTTGAAGACGGTCTTCAACAAGTAAGTAGACCTAACTTGTTGTTTTTCCTTCCTAATTTGCATGTTTAATCTATAACTATGTGATAGTTAATTTTAACTTAATTAAGTAGCACAACTTCACCACGACGATTCAATCGTCTTCCGCTGCGCTGGGACTATCATTCCTTTCAATTGGTATCAGAGTCATTCGTTGGTTCTTGTTGTGCACTTATTTTGTTAAAATTAGGTGGGTATTGCCTTTAATTCATGAGATGAATGTTGGTTTGCGAAATGGATGTTTTCGGTTTTGGCACTGATTTTAGATTTACATTTTTTTGTTGATTTGATCAATGTAAGGGCCCGTGTTTTGAGCAATTTTTAATGTAAATCGAGTCTGTAAGTCCGAGTCGTTCGTGGCATGGGATGCTGTGAAGAAATCGGAGCGAAACGGGCGAGAAACGACGAAGAACAGCAAGAGGAGCTTGTTGTTCTATCGACAGCGTTGAGACACTATTCATCGACGTCTCAACACTGCGATTGCTGGAGCATGGCGCGCTGCAGGACAGCGTTGCGACGCAAGGTATTGCGTTGCAACACTGCTGGCGTTGGGAACGCTTGTACAACGTTGAACGTTGCAGCGTTGCAACGCTGCCCACGACGTTGCTGATGGAGATCTAACCCCCTTGAGCAGCGGAAACGAGTTTGGAATCGTAATTGCAAGATTGTTTTTGGTTGTAAAACAAAAACCAGTACATTGATGAAAACAGGACAAACATGCATTTCTAATCTAATTAGACATGGAGTAAAACATGCAAACATGCTAAGTTTAACTATTTAACTAAAAGGAAGAAAATGGATTACCTTTGAAGATTTTCCTCAGCAACTCCTTGCTCCAAGCTTTACAGCAACACAGCAGAACATGGACTTCTCTGTTTTCTTCAGCAAGAACACAACCACTTGGAGAACCTTCTATTCTTTGAGTTTCTCCTTAGATCTAGGTTTTGGTGGAAAACCTCCAACAATTTGGTAGATTGGGAATTCAGAGAGAGAGAGAGAATTCTTCTGTGAGCAATTCACAAATTGCCAGAAATTCAATCGGTTAATCAACCAACCCCCTTCTACCTGTTAAGCTATCGATAGGGAGAAGGAGAGTGATAGTGGGAACGTGTCTGGATGACACGTTCCCTCATTTTAATATTAAAATAATTAAATAATAATTAAATCATATTTAATTATTAATTTAAATCATATTTAAATAAAAAAAATTAAATATCATATATTTAATTTGGATTAAATCACATTTAATGAATATGTCCCTCTAACCTATAGTTTTAATGCACATCTAATGCACATTAAATTTTAACCTATAGTTTTCAAATATGAATCACATTCACATTTGAATTTAATATTTGAACTCTTTCAAATATTTAATTCTCTCATATAATTTAATATGAATCATATTCACAATAAATTTATAATATATAGTTCCAAAACTATATATTATATCGTATCAATATACATTAAGTTTATTCCCTTATGAATTTGAACATTTCAAATTCAAATGATCTAAGAACCTTTTACGAGCTAGAAGGTGGACCTAATGGACCTACAGATCAGAAGCTCCAATGATACGAGATTGCTCGGCTAATCTCATTAACCTCCCAATCAACATTCGTTAACTGCGGGAACACTCCACTAAAGTCCCGTACCTGCACTCTTCTCACTGCAGATATATTTCTGTGTCCACGGATATTGACCAATAACAACAAGTCAATCCTTCACGAATTTTCGTAACACCAGCTAGGTCAAATTACCGTTTTACCCCTGGGTTACATCTTGTACCTTAAGTACCAGTGCTCCTCTAATGAACAATTTGTTTGTGGTCCTACCAACAAACAGAGTCCCTCTCGGGCCAATGAGAGGGTCGGGCCCTTTGTTCAAGTCCCAGGGACACCACTTAAGGGAACATTCCTCTACTTACCCTAGTAAGCGGGAAGGAGTGAATTCCATCTTGCTAAGTTAAGTTCCCAGCCGCTCACTCGGTCTTGTCCCCAAGAAGGTAGGCATATTGATTCGGCAAATCTGGCCACTCTTACCCATACTAGTCAAAGGGCAATCCCTCGCAAACAGGAGTTCGTAACCTGCTCAGGATTGAGATCAAGTTGCCTAGGTCATCCTAGTGAAATAGAAACCTAACTAGTCAACGGAGTTACATTTAGAGGTTACTATTTCGTGGTCTGGTCTTATGTAATCTCATTACACAGGATATCCCCACTCACATGTCATCTACACTAACACGTTAGGATCACAGTGTTTGTATCATGTACAAAGTGGGCCACATCCATAGTTTAATAGGGTAAGGTACCCAAACCTTATCCCCTAACTAGAGACCCTTTAGGTTGTATCTCGAACCGAGATCCTTTATATGTACACTACATTCAGTTAAAGATTCATTTTACAGCCTTGGATGTTTAGTTTATTGGATTTAGGGTTTAAACAAAGGAAAATTCGTAGATAATGAACAATAACACTTTATTGAAGTAATAACAATTTATTACAATAATTAGAACATAAATACAAACTACGAGTTTTAGGGCACAAACTCTGCATGCGATAGTGGGAAGTTCGCGAGGAGCATTCGCACAACGTGAGCAGTTTTCTCTTTGAGATCAACGTGGGGCTTAATTTTCATTTAATTTTAATTATTTTTAAAATGTAAAATGTGTTTATTTTTTGTATTTAATTTAATTTATTAAATAATATTAATATAAATATTATATTAATATTATTTAATTAAATAAATGCCCCCTAAGTGCAAAAATCGGTCCATTTTTGCTATTTAATTATTTTTATGCATGAGATGTATGATTTAATTAAATTCTATGTGCATAATGTAGGTCATATAGATTTAAAATCCCACCTTAGGTTAAACATATTCATGCATCATTTATATTATAAGTGTTATAATTTATAGTTTGCATGATAGGTTATATTATAAGTGTTATAATATAATTAAATGCATGTTTTAATTTAATTAAATATAAGTGTTATATTTTTAGATTAAAGTATGTTCATGCATTTAATTTCATGTGATCAATTATTATGTTATGGTATACTTATTCATGTGATGAATGATCAAGCACTATAAAATAGAAATGCATGTAACCTAAGTTAATTATTAGTTTAAAGTGTTTAGAACTTGAATAATTAGACTTATGTTTTCTAGTTCTAGTAAGATTTGAATTAGGAAATCAAAATGTAATCTTTGAATGGTGACTGATTAGTAACTCTGTCTAAGGAAGGTTTTGTCTAAGGCTGGGGTATTTAAGTTGACGCTTGCGGAACACCCCTACCTGGAAACCGACCTGGGAGTGAATTCAGTTTGGAGATTTTTAGATTATATTTTTCGTGAGTGTCGTTAATTAAAAGTTGATTAATTTACTCACATCGACCTAAGTAATAATGTGATTATAAACTTAGGCTAATTACCATATAAGAGTTATATTGGTAGACTTAGGTAAATTTTAGCCGGTTTATCTAGGTCAATCCCGAAAATTATAAAGTGTTGAGTGGGAGGAAATATAGTGTATAAGATACATTTAATTTCCGACCACAAATCTCCGTTAAGTCCGCACCGTGAGATCCATACTCGGCCTCGTGGCGCAAATGGGAGTGTCCCCCTTCGGATGGTTTTTGTATGGATCAATATCAACGTGGATGGAGAGAGTACTTATAGTGAGTGGGAGCGGGACCTGTGAAAATGCGACCCACTGTCGTTCTCTTCTTTCGATTCACAACGTGAGACCCCTATGATCCGCCTGCTAGTTTAGCCTGGACCAGACAATCCATTCGGAGGGCCTTGATCATGGGAGTCGGAACACCGTGAATTCTCGAAAGGGATACAGTTTCCTTGATGGTTTTCCTTCGTGGTTCACCCTTCGGTGGCTATTGTTTGGACGGATACTTGAAAACTTAAAGATTGAGGGTGACACTCACAGAATTCATTAAGTGTTAATGAATTCGACCAAATAATGGTAACTGGATGCCTAATGGAATAAGAGTTATTCTGGGATTAGGGTCTGGTCGAGAAAGTCTCGTTCTAGAGGAGGAGTGTTTCTGTTCACCCTTCGGTGGTGGTCATTCTAAACCTTTAGGATATCATTGTAATTTTTAAATGACGTAGGGATCATAGGATTAAATTTTGCTAAAACTTGATTGGATTTCAAAAGTTTATGCGAGACTGACACCAAATTATTTTTTATTTTTTCAGCTAAAAATGTCTAGCTCAATTATCGCTTTAATCGCTTCCGACAAGTTAGGGGAGATAACTTCCAAACGTGGAAGAATAATATAAACACGATTCTTGTAACCGACGACCTGAAGTTCGTGATTAGGAGTGTCCTTAGTTGCCGACTTCGACTGCATTTACGAAGTGTTCGTGATGCATACGATCGATGGATCAGGACCAATGAAAAGGCCAAGGTCTATATAATTGCCAGCTTATCTGAAGTCTTGGCAAAGAAGCACGAGTTGATGATCACCGCTAAGGAGATCATGGAGTCGTTGCAGGACATGTTTGGACAACAGTCCTTTTAGGTCAGGCACGATTCGCTCAAACACGTCTTCAACGCCCGAATGAAAGAAGGGACGTCTATCCGTGAACATGTTCTGGACATGATGACCCACTTTAATTTGGCGGAGATGAACGGGGCTTCGATCAATGAGTCGAGCCAGGTCAGGTTTATTCTGGAGACTCTTCCGAAGAGTTTCCTTCAGTTTCGTAGCAATGCTGTTATGAACAAAATTAGCTACACTCTAACTACCCTCCCCAATGAGCTACAGAACTTCCAGTCCTTGATGAGGATCAGGACACCGGAAGCTGAGGCAAATGTTGCCTACAGATCATATCACAGGGGTTCGACCTCTGGGACCAAATCTGTCGCTCCTTCTCGCTCGAAAGAGAAGAAGAAAATGAAGAAGGGTAAAGCTGACCGAGTTGCCGCCCAAAAGGGCAAGAAGGTCAAAGAAGTTGCAGAAAAAGGAAAGTGTTTCCACTAAAATGAGGATGGTCACTGGAAGAGAAACTGTCTCGAGTTCCTTACCGAGAGGAAGAATCAAGGTAAATATGATTTACTGGTAACTGAAACTTGTTTAGTGGAGAGTAGTGACTCAGCCTGGATATTGGATTCGGGCGCCACTAACCACGTTTGTTCTTCTTTTCGTGAAATTGATTCTGGCGGCAAACAATTGCGAGAGGGTGAAGCGACTCTACGGGTTGGATCCGAAGAGATAGTCTCTGCTGCAGCTATCGGCAAAGTGAAGCTTTTCTTTGGCAGGAATTACATTTTGTTAGACAATATGTACATAGTTCCAGGGTTTACTAGAAACCTCGTTTCTATTTTTTATCTTTTAGAACAATGTATCTCCGTTTCGTTTAATGGTAATAAAGCATTTATTTCCAGAAATGGTAATCTCATTGTTTCTGCTTCACTTAAGTCAAATTTGTATGTTGTAAAGCCTAATTCAGTCAAAAGCGTTTTGAATACTAAATTATTTAAAACTGCCAAAACACGAACTAAAAGAGTAAAAGTTTCTCCAAAAGAAAATGCCCATCTTTGGCATCTAAGGTTAGGCCACATTAATCTCAATCGAATTGAAAGACTAGTGAAGAGTGGACTTCTAAGTCAGTTGGAAGAAAACTCTTTACCGGTGTGTGAGTCATGCCTCGAAGGCAAAATGACCAAACGTTCTTTTAGTGGAAAAGGATATAGAGCCAAGGAGCCCCTTGAGCTTATACATTCTGACCTCTGTGGTCCGATGAGTATTAAAGCGCGAGAAGGTTACGAATACTTCGTATTTTTCATAGATGTCTATTCGAGGTATGGGTATATTTACCTAATGCATAAGAAGTCTGAAACTCTTGAAAAGTTCAAGTAGTACAAGACTGAGGTTGAGAACCTGTTAGGTAAAACCATAAAGACACTTCGATCAGATCGAGGTGGAGAGTATATGGACACTGAATTCCAGGACTATATGTGAAGGGATTGAAACTCCTACGCAGCGGAAGACGATCAAATCGTCGTAGTGAAGTTGTGCAACTATTATTGGTTAAAACAATCTAACTCTTAGATCTAGGTTAAACATGCATAAAATGGAAAGAAATTACAACAAGTACTTACTTGTTGAAGACGTGCTTCGAATTTTCCTTTTCGTTCACGAACTCTTCATGTTCTCCCAACGATCTCGAACTCCTCGAACTCTTCTCACAAACGAAGATCGAACACAACCCCTTGGCGTCTCGGTTGTTCTTCTTTTGGAAGAAGGTGGTGGGATCTTCTTTATTTTGGTGAAGGGAGGAGAATTCTTGAGAGAGAATTGAGAGAAGAAGTTTGCTTCTTTTGGTGAGAAATCCAAAAATGAGCAAAAAGCTTAATTAACCCTTCTTCCAAACGGGTTTAAATAATGGAGATAGGTGGAGTTGAAATCTCCACCTATTTACCATTTTACCACAACTATAGGTTATGCAAATCATATTTGCATAACCACATATTATAAGATATCTCATATCTCATTTTACAAATCACATTTATATAATTGTGGATTTATTAAATTGAATCACATCTAATTTAATATCATTCAATCTAATTTCTCCTAATTAGCCCTAATTCAACAATTAGGTTAACCTATAGTTTATTATGAATCTCATTCACATTAAACTATATATTATATCATTCATATCTCATATAAATGACATAAATGCAGTTTATTGAAATTGAACACTTCAATTCACACCAAAACAATAAACCCTTCTTTTATTCCAGTTTGAGCCAACCGAGAGACCTAATAGACCTACAGTGACGAACTCCAATGATCCGAGATTAACCTATCAAACTCTTTGACCCGGTTAATCAACATTCATTAGCTACGGTAACACTCCACTAAAGCCCGTAGTTGCACTTCCGTCAGTGTAAGATATTACGTGTCTACTGATATAACCAATGCCCATGAGTCGACCATTCACAGGTTGTTCATAGACACTGTTGAGTCAAATTATCGTTTTACCCCTGTGTCTACTTCTTGCTCCTTAAGTCCCCATTGCTCTTCTAATGAACAACAACGTTGTAATGGTCCGACCATACACAACAACTCTCTCGTGCTAGTGAGAGAGTGGACGCCCGTTGTCCAAGCCCTGGAGACAACATTTAAGGGAACAACCCTTCTAGTTTCCCTAAAGGCAGGAACGGGTGAATTCCATCTCGCGTAGTTAAGTTCTCAGCTCCTTACTTGGTCCTGTCCTTGAGAAGATAGACATATTGGGCGAGTAACTGTGACCACCCTCATCCGTACTAGTCAAAGGATAGACCCCCGCAGACAGGAGTCCGTAACACGCTCAGGATTCAGGTCGAGCCACTAATGGTCATCTACGAAGTTAATTGTCCTTACTGTCAATGGTGTTACATCAGGAGGTCTAATAATAATTCACGGTCCGGTCTTGTACAATCTCATTGTACAGGATACCCCCACTGGCATGTCAACCACATGAACGAGTCAGATCACCTCGTTTGTATCTTAATACAAAGCGGGCCGCATCCACAGTGTATCCAGGATTAGGTCTCCAACCGCATTCATATACTGTAGACCGTTCGGGTCATTTACTCAAACGTGATCCTCCCTGTATGTCCACTACACACCGTTCAAGTTCTAGTTTGTAAATAACTCTTTATTAATTTCAAATGTATATTTACAAACAGAACGAGATTAGGTCAAAACATCCCAACAAACTCCCACTTGGACTAAGCTAGTGGAGTAAATACATTTCTGAAATGTACATAAATTATAATGAAGTAATACAATAAACTAGGGCATTGAATACCCGTTTACATATCTCCCACTTGCCCTAGTCAGGAAGTACTCGAAGACCTAGACTCTCTAGGTGACCCTCAAACACCTCACGACTTTGTAAATGGATCAACTACGTTGTGCTCCGATGCTATCTGCGTGACTGTCACGTCGACGCGGTGCACAATCTCCCGTATCAGGTGATACTTTTGCTCAATGTGTTTGCCTTTCTTATGGCTCCGAGGCTCCCTGGAGTTGGCTACTGCACCACTGTTGTCACAAAACAGTGTGATCGACAAGTTCATATTTGGAACAACTTCCAAATCCATCATGAACTTCCTTAGCCAAACAACTTCCTTTGCAGCTTCACAAGCTGCAACGTACTCCGCTTCCATAGTGGAATCAACGATGCATCCCTTCTTGATGCTTCGCCATACTTCAACTCCTCCATTCAGAATGAAGGCTGACCCCGAAGTGGATTTCCTAGAATCCTTATCGGTCTGAAAGTCAGAATCTGTGTATCCCGTAAGGATCAAATCCCCACTGCCATACACTAAGTTGTAGTTCCTCGTTCTCCTAAGATACTTGAGGATTGCCTTTACGACTGTCCAATGATCTAATCCTGGATTGGATTGATACCTACTGACAATTCCTACTGCATAATAGATGTCGGACCTAGTAAATAGTATGATATACATCAGGCTCCCTACAGCTGAAGCATAGGGGATCCGTCTCATATCCTCAACCTCTTGGGAGTATTAGGCCACTGATCCTTAGACAAGTGAACCCCGTGCCTGAAAGGCAGCAAACCCTTCTTGGAGTTTTGCATCTTATATCTAGACAACATCTTGTCAATATTAGACGCTTGAGACATAGCCAGCGTTCTGTTCTTCCAGTTTTGGACTATCTGGATACCTAGAACATACTGAGCTTCTCCCAAATCTTTCATTTGGAATTGCGAAGCTAGCCATTTCTTTATGTCAGTAAGAAATCCTACCTCATTCCCAATGAGTAGGATATCATCCACGTATAATATCAGAAATGCGACAGTTTTGTCGACAATTTTCTTGTAGACACAAGGCTCGTCAACATTCTGATCAAAGCCATAAGATTTGATTGCCTCATCAAACCTTATATTCCAAGACCTCGAGACTTGTTTCAATCCCATAAATAGACCTATGAAGCCGACAAACCTTTTGCTCTTGGCCTTGGGTTATGAACCCTTTGGGCTGGTCCATGTAGATGGTTTCGTCAAGTTTTCCATTCAGAAAGGCGGTCTTGACATCCATCTGCCATACCTCGTAGTCATAATATGCGACAATGGACAAAAGGATCCTGATCGACTTTACCATGGCAACAGGTGAAAAGGTTTCCTCATAGTCAACCCCTTCGACCTAGGTAAAACCCTTTGCCACTAGCCGTGCTTTGAAGGTCTGCACCTTCCAATCTACGCCACGTTTACGCTTGTAGATCCATTTACAACCTATAGGTTTTACCCCATCCGGTTGATCCACAAACTCCCAGACAGAATTGAAGTACATCGACTCCATTTCCTGGTCCATAGCTTTAATCCATTCGTCCTTGTCAACATCAACCATTGCCTGATCATGTTCAATGGATCCTCACAGTCATCATCAGGATTGACGACTTGGGTTTCAGCTAAACCCATGTAACGTTCAGGCTGTCTCATAACCCTCCCACTACGTCGAGGCATTCCCAACTCTTGGGAACGGATTTGACTTGACGTGCTAGGATCAATAACACTTGTTGACGTACTAGCCCTATCAGCAACTCTTGTTGATGTACTGTCCATTTCATTCAACACGATATTGCTTCTAGGCAAATGATCCCTGATGTGGTCTTCCTCAAGGAAAGTGACGTTTGTCGACACAAGCACCCTATTTTCCTTAGGATCGTAAAATAGACCACCTCTGGTCTCTTTTGGGTAACCTTCGAATATGCATAATTTTGAACGGGGTTCCAATTTCTTCGGGTTTGACACCAACACGTGGGTCGGGCATCCCCAAATTCTGAAATTGTGTAAACTACCTTTACGTCCAGTCCAGAGTTCGAAAGGTTTTTCACAAACACTCTTCGACGGAACGTTGTTCAAAATATATACCATAGTCTCCACTGCGTAACCCCAAAAAGAATCAGGGAGACGAGCATAACTCATCATCGATCGAACCATGTCCAACAGGGTTCTGTTTCTCCTCTCCGATACACCGTTCTGCTGTGGCATACCAGGTGCTGAGAGTTGGGACATAATTCCATGTTTTCATATAGTCCTGGAATTCAGTGTCCATATACTCTTCACCTCGATCCGATCGAAGTGTTTTTATGGTTTTACCTAATAGGTTCTCAACCTCAATCTTGTACTCCTTGAACTTTTCAAGAGTTTCAGACTTCTTATGCATTAGGTAAATATACCCATACCTCGAATAATCATCAAAGAAAGAAACGAAGTATTCGTAACCACCTCGTGCTTTAACACTCATCGGACCACAGAGGTCAGAATGTATAAGCTCAAGGGGCTTCTTGGCTCTATATTCTTTTCCATTAAAAGGACGTTTGGTCATTTTGCCTTCGAGGCATGACTCACAGACCGGTAAAGAGTTTTGTTCCAACTGGCTTAGAAGTCTACTCTCTTCACTAGTCTCTCAATCCGATTGAGATTAATGTGGCCTAACCTTAGATGCCAAAGATGAGCATTTTCTTTTGGAGAAACTTTAACTCTCTTAGTTCGTGTTTTTGCAGTTTTAAATAATTCAGTGTTCAAAACGCTTTTGACTGAATTTGGTTTCAAAACATACAAGTTAGACTCAAGTGAAGTTGAACATATCAAATTGCCTTTGAAAGAAACAAACGCTTTATTATAATCAAAGGAAATTGAAATACACTGTTCAATAAGACAGAAAATAGAAACAAGGTTTCTAGTAAACCCTGGGACTATGCACAAATTGTCCAACAATAAGTAATTCCTGCCAAAATAGAGCTTCACTTTGCCAATTGTTGCAGCAGGGACTATCTCCCCGGATCCAACCCATAGAGTCACCTCACCCTCTCGCAACTACTGTAAGGAATCAATTCCCTGAAAAGAAGAACAAACGTGGTTAGTGGCACCTGAATCCAAAATCCCGGCAGAGTCACTACTCTCAACTAAACATGTTTCAGTTACCAGTAAATCACATTTACCTTGATTCTTCCTCTCGACAAGGAACTTGGGACAGTTTCTCTTCCAGTGGCCGTCCCCATTGCAGTGGAAACACTTTCCTTTCTCTACAACTTCCTTGACCTTCTTACCCTTTTGGGCGGCAGCTGGGTCAGCTTTACCCCTCTTCATCTTTTCCTTCCCTTTCGGGCGAGAAGGAGCAATAGGTTTAGTCCCAGAGGTCAAACCCCTGTGATAAGACCTGTAGACAACATTTACCTCAGCTTCTGGTGCCCTAACCCTCATCAAGGACTGGAAATTCTGTAGCTCATTGAGGAGGGTAGTCAGAGTGTAGCTTATCTTGTTCATAACAAATACATACTCTGAAATCAAGAAAACTCTTCGGAAGAGTCTCCAAAATAAAGCTGACCTGGCTCGACTCGTCGATCGAAGCCCCATTGATCTCCGCTACATTAAAGTGGGTCATCATGTCCAGAACATGTTCACGGATAGACGACCCTTCTTTCATCCGTGCGTTGAAGACGTGTTTGAGCGAATCGTGCCTGACCTGAAAGGACTGTTATCCAAACATGTCTTGCAACGAATCCATTGAAGGGAATAAGAATCCCGAGCAACGGAAGACGATTGAATCGTCGAGGTATCAATATGCAACATAGTTTCATTAAAATTGATCTAACACTAGATCTAGGCTAAACATGCTTGTAAGAAGAAGAAAAATACAGCAAGTAGAATTTACTTACTTGTTGAAGACTTTCTTCAAGAATTCTTCTTCAAATCACGAACTCTTCATGCTCCTCGTACTCAACGAACACCTCCAATGAAAGGTCTTGAACACCACCAAAATGCCTTCTCGGTTGTTCTCTTTTGGAGAAGGGAAGATTGTGGGATCTTGTGAGTTTTGGAGAGGGAGGAGAAATGAGAGAGAATTGAGAGAATTTCTCTTCTCTTCTTTGTGAAAATCTAAAAAATGAGAGAAGTGATCACCATCCTTCTTGCAAGAAGGGTTTATATAGTGGAATTGGTGGAGTTAAAATGTCCACATAATTACCACTTTACCACAACCATAGGTTATGCAAATCTCATTTGCATAACCACATAATATAAGATATCTCATATCTCATATTGCAAATCTCATTTGCATTAATTGTGTATTAATTAAATTGAATCACATCCAATTTAATTTCTCTCAATCAAATTCTCCAATTAGCCCTAATTCAACAATTAGTCTAACCTATAGTTTATTATGAATCTCATTCACATTAAACTATATATTATATCATTCATATCTCATATAAATGACATAAATGCCCTTAAAGTGAAATTGAACACTTCAATTTCATACCAAAACATTAGCCCTTCTTTTAATCCAGGTGGAGCCAACCGAGGGACCTAATGGACCTACAAAGTGCCGACTCCAATGATCCGAGATTAACTCGCCAAACTCTTTGACCCAGCTTAACCAACATTCATTAGCTACGGTAACACTCCACTATAGCCCGTAGCCGCACTCCCGTCGATCACGAGAATATTACGTGTCCACCGATATAACCAATGCCCATGAGTCGGCCGTTCCACGGGTTGTTCGTGAGACATGGTGAGTCAAATTATCGTTTTACCCACGTGTGTCTACCTCTTGTTCCTTAAGTCCCCACTTTGCTCCTCTAATGAACAACATATTGTGATGGTCCAACCATACACAATACCCTTCTCGCCAAGTGAGAAGGTGGGCGCCCGTTGTCCAAGCCACGGAGACAACACTTAAGGAACAACCCCTCTACTTTCCCTAAAGGCGGGAACAGTGAATTCCATCTCGCGTAGTTAAGTTCCCGCTCCTACTTGGTTCTGTCCCTGAGAAGATAAGCATATTGGGCGAGTAATCGCGACCACCCTCACCCGTACTAGTCAAAGGACGGACCCTCATGAGAGAGTCCGTAACACGCTCGAGATTCGTGTCGAGTCACTAATGGTCATTTACGAAGTTATTAGTCTCTTCACAACGGTGTTACATCGTGAGGTCTAATAAATCACGGTCCGGTCTTGTACAATCTCATTGCACAGGATGCCCCCACTCGCATGTCAACCACATGAACGAGTCAGATCACCTCGTTTGTATCTAATACAAAGCGAGACGCATCCAAAGTGTATCCAGGATTAGATCTCCAACCCTATCCATATACTGTAGACCGTTCGGGTCATTAACTCGAACGTGATCCTCCCTGTGTGTCCACTACACACCGTTCTGTTGGGTTTTATGTCCTAAAACTCAAACTCGTGGTTTTGTAAACTGAATGTATATTCTATATCACAATAAAGTTGTTATTGAAATTTATTCAGTAAAGGTGTTATTGACTTTTGTGTATTGTGTAACCTTAATCCAATAAAGAACCCTTGGCTATAGGATGAATACTTGAACTTTATGTGTGACATAAAAGTGGATCAAGTTCAAGTTATAGCCAGAACAGTCTATAGTATAAGGATAAGGTTGGGTGCCTTATCCGGGGGACACTATGGGCGCGCCCACTTTGTAGAGAAACAAACGATGTGATCCTTAATCGTTCATGTGGAGACATGTGAGTGGGGCGCCTATGCAATGAGTTTGCATAAGATCGGATCATGCAATAGTCACTTAGACTTTATAACTCCGTTTCTCGTCTTAATCGACTATATTCATCGATGACCTAGGTAACTCGATTTTAATCCTGAGCGTTCTATGGACCCCTGTTTATTCGGATTATCCTTAGATTTGCATGGGTGAGAGTGGCTCGAGACTGCCGACTCGATAAGCCTGCCATTTCAGGGATAAAACCGGGTAGATAGCTGAGAACATAGTTCGGCAAGATGGAATTCATTCCTACCCGCTTTAGGGATTAGTAGAAAGGTTGTTCCCTTAAGTACTGACACCGGGTCTTGAACAATGGGCCCATCCCTCTCATTGGCCCGAGAGGGATTTGGTTTCTTTGGTTGGACCACAAACCAATTGTTCATTAGAGGATCGATGGAACTTAAGGAACAAGAGGTAATTACAGGGGGTAAAGCGGTAATTTTGACCAACCAGTATTCTGAATGACCGTGAAGGATCGACTTACTAATCATGGTTATATCGAGTGGACATAAATATATCTACAGTGAGGAGAGTGCAGCACCGGGCTTTAGTGGAATGTCCCCGTGGTTAACGAATGTTGATTAGCTAGGCTAAAGAGTTTGGCCCGGTTAATCTCGTATCGTTGAAGCTCATGATCCAGTAGGTCCATTAGGTCCTCCTTACTAGCTCGGACTTAGCCTTATAACTTTTTGAGAGAAAAGAATTTGAATTGTTCAAATTCAAGTTTGGGAGAAAGCATTATTTATATGTGATATATTTAACGAATCATAACTTAATTATGAATTAAACTAGGATTAATAAGAGGTGGATATATTTAAATATGATTTAAATATCGGGATCGGTTTATAGCATGAATAAGGATTCATGTTCGAAAAATCGATCGAGATCGGGCAATTTATTTAATTTAATATTTGATATTAAATTAAATTAAAAAATTAATTAATTAAATTAATTTTGAATTATTTAATTAATTATATATTAATTTTAATTAAAAATCAATTTAATATTGATTTTTGAATTAAAATTAAATGTAAAATGAGGGATTTTCATGATTTTCATGAAAAACAAGTTGCCAACTTGCCCAATCTTACTCATCTTCAAAATTCACCAAAATTGGCCACCTCCATCTCAAAGCATCCTCATCACCCTTGAGTTGTCACTCCATTGAAGCTTTTTGAAGCTTTATATAATGGTGATTTGAGGTGTTTTGTGAGAATTACACAGAAAATTCAATTTTCCCGAATTAGTGACCTTTGAGGTCTTTTCTACCAAATTCTCTCAACCAAGGATCCTACAATCCGTTCTAAGGCCCGAGGGTAGGGAAGACTCTAACGGTTGTCCACGAAGTGTTCGTCTTTGAAAACCATCAACCGGGTGAAGAGAATTTGATCTTCAAAGTTGAGTTTTCTATCCCTCTGTTTTTCCAACTTTGAGCATGTTTTTATTTTACAAAATTGATCAACTTAGAGTGTTCAAGATCCAAAATTGCTTCCGCTTTCTTAATCTAGACTCTTTTAATTGGTATCGAGCAATTTTGAGCACTCAATTTGATCAATTGTGTTATGTGGTGGGTGTTTTATGAAATACAATTTTTACTGGTATCTAAAGTGTTCTTCCGACTTTGGCATTTAAATTGAGCATCTATTTGTGCTTTATTTTCAAATTGCTCAAGTGTGTTTGAGCATTAATGTGTGTAGAATAAGTTTGTAAAAATTTCAAGTTGATTGGAGTTCGGAAGGCCTTCAATTTGAAGAAATAAGCTCGGAAGGTCACAAAAAGCTGGAAAACAGAGGTTGTTCTTTGTAAATTTTTTTTCTCTCAAATCTGCAGCTCCAGCCCGTGTTTTCCAAATTCATGAAGAAGAAGTTGACTTTGATCGGACCGTTGACCATTGACCGGTTCGAGTTGACTTTGATCGGTTCAATGGTTTTGGGACCGTTTGGCTCGATTTTGGTCCTGGTTCGGTTGGTTTTAGACCTGGTTACGACTATTTCGAGGCCGGTTTTTCCATTTTGGAGGTCTGTTTCACCAATTGGAGGCCCGGTTCATCCTTTTACAGCCGGTTTAACCTTATGAAGGTCCGGTTCACACATTTGCAAGTTGGTTCGACCCAAATTTGAAGTGTTCAAGTGGTTCGATATCAATTCTAGATTATTATTGTAATAATTTAGTAGTTTGCTTGCATTAGATGCCAAAACCAGTCCACTTTAGTGTGTTTAATAATTATGCATTGTGAATGTATGTTTTAATTAAATTCTCTAATTATATGTGCATAAAGTATGCTGTATAGATTTTAAAATCCCACCATAGGAAGCATGCTCCATGCATTGAAAGTATGTTATAAGTGTTATAATATATTGTATGCATGTTAATTGGGTTTCATGAGAATTAATATAAGAGTTATATTAATTTATGAAATAAATATTATATGTTTTAATTATAATTAATATAAGGGTTATATTAATTACAAATTAAACATATAATTGCTATGCATTTATTCATGTGATGAATTTGTTATAAATGTATTCATGTGATGAATGATGAAATAATTTATAATATAGAAATGCATGTAACCTAAGGTTAATTAATTAGTTTTAAAATGGTTTTAGAACTGAAATTAATTAGATCTAAGGTTATCTAGTTCTAATAAGATTAGAATTAGGAAACTAATAATTTATAAACTTTGATTAAAGAGGACTCGACTAAGGAAGGTTACTGCTAGGTTGGGGTACTTAAGGTGGATGGAAACGGAACACCCCACAGGAGGCGACACAGGGAGTGAATTTAATCCATAGGTTTATAAATTATCTTTAAATGAGTGGCGTTTATTAAAAGTTAATAAATTAAACTCATAGACCTAGGTTTATTAAAAGGTTAATAGACTTAGGTAATTCCAAAGATAATTGTTATATTGGTAGACTTAGGTGATATTGTTTTAGCTTAATATGCCTAAGTAAAAGTATACCCAAACCGCTTAAAATACTTAGTGGGAGTGAAAAGGTATATATGATATATTAATTTCCTCTTACGCTCTCCACGAAGTTCACACCGTGAGATTTATGCTCGGCCTCGTGATGTCAATAGGGCATCCCCATTCGGATGGTGTTTGCATAAATCAAGAGCAAGGTGAATGGAGAAAGTATTTATAGTAAGTGAGTGAAGAAAGTGTGTCAACACATCCTACGGTCTCCTCCATTAGGTTGGACCGTGAGATTCCCATGTTACGCTGCGAGGTTGCCTCAGTAGCACCATCCATTCGGAGGATGTAACATGGGATTCGGAACAACTCAAACTCCAGAAATGGATAGGGTCTCTTAGGTCCATTCCCAACTTTGTCTCTCCAGTTTGGTAACATTGTTGGGGCCGACCTCCGAGGTCTGAAAATGGCGGGTCACACTTACAAGAATTGCTAAGTGTTAGTAAGTTCTTGACCAAAGTAGCGATAACTAGAATGTTATAGGAATAAGAGTTATCCTAGATTAGCATTTAGTCAAGAATGTCTTGGTTCGATGAAGGAGTGATTGATCGCCTCTAGGTAGTGGTTGCTCGACTCACTTTGAAGTATCGTTGCAAAAACAATAATGAGTTTATGGGTACATTATTACTTTTGCTAAATTCTTAAATTGGATAGGTTACAAACAATTCACTAATAGAATTCATTCTTTTTCAGCATGTCGAACTCTTTTATCCAGTTTACTCGCCTCAATAAAATTAACCGCGATTAATATGGAACCTGGAAGTCAAACTTGAATACAATTCTTGTTCTTGATGATCCGAGGTTCGTCTTAACGGAGGAATGTCCTTCCTCCTCGCTCAACTATGGCCAGATGGTTCGGGATGCTTATGAAAGATGGATTAGGGCTAATGAGAAGGCTCCGAGTCTATATCTTAGCCAAAGATATCTCGATGTGTTGTCTAAGAAACATGAGACCATGGTCACGAAGAAAGGAGATCATGGGATCATTACGAGCGATGTTTGGACAACCGTCCTCATCGGTCCATTATGATCTTTGTCAAATCGTTTACAACTCCCGTATGAAGGAGGGAGCCTCTCATAGGGAACATGTCCTTGACATGATGACCCACTTCAACGTGGTTTGAAGTAAATGGGGCGATCATAGATGAGAGAAGTCGGGTAACTTTTGTTATGGAATCTCTTCCGAAGAGTTTCTCGCCATTCCGCACAAATGCGGTAATGAATAAAATAGAGTATAACTCGACTACTCTCTCCTCAACGAGCTCTGACTTTGAGTCCCTCATGAAATCAAAAGGAAAAGAGAAGGAGGCAAATGTTGTCACTTCGAAGAAGTTCCTTAGAGGATCGTCCTCTGGGACCAAGTCTGGTCCTTCTTTTTCTAAAAATAAGGGTATTCAGAAAAAGAAGAAGAAGGACAAAGGGAAGGGACATGCTCCCACACGCAAGGCCAAAGCCACAGGAAAATGTTTCCACTGTGGTGTAGACGGGCACTGGAAGAGGAACTGCCCGAAATACCTTGCAGAAAAGAAAGCTGACAAAGATGAACAAGGTAAATATGATTTACTCGTTTTTGAAACATGTTTAGTGGAACATGATGATTCCGCCTGGATATTAGATTCGGGAGCACTAACCATGTTTGTTCTTCTTTTCAGGAAACTAGTTCCTGGCAACAGCTTGGTGATGGGGAGATATCTCTCAGGGTTGGAACGGGAGAGGTTGTCTCAGCCAAAGCAGTGGGAGCAGTGAAGCTGTTGTTTAGAGATAGATTTGTTTTATTAGAAAATGTACTTTTGGTTCCTGGAATCAAAAGAAATCTTGTATCTATTTCTTGTTTGCTTGAACATATGTATAAAGTATCTTTTGATCATAATGAAGCGTTCATTTGCAAAAGAGGTGTACGAATATGTTCTGCTAAACTTGAAAATAGCTTATATGTGTTAAGACCAACAGAGTAAAAGTCGCTTTTGAACACCGAGATGTTTAAAACAAATGATACTCAAAATATAAAAGGCGAAACTTTCTCCTAGTACCTATCTTTGGCACTTGAGACTAGGTCACATTAATCTCAATAGGATTGGGAGATTGGTCAAGAGTGGTCTCCTAAGTCAGTTAGAGGACAACTCTTTACCACCATGTGAGTCCTGTCTCGAAGGAAAAATGACTAAAAGACCTTTTTCTGAAAAAGGTTATAGAGCCAAAGAGCCCTTGGAACTCGTGCATTCGGACCTCTGTGGTCCTATGAATGTCAAGGCACGAGGAGGGTATGAATACTTCATCAGTTTTATTTATGATTATTCTAGGTATGGTTATCTTTACCTAATGCATCATAAGTCTCAAACCCTTGAAAAGTTCAAGGAATATAAGGCAGAAGTTAAGAATACATTAGGTAAAACGATTAAAACACTTCGATCAGATCGAGGTGGAGAGTATATGGATTTGAGATTCCAAGACTATATGATAGAACATGGAATCGTATCCCAACTCTCAAGACTGGTACACCTCAAATGAGAATGGTGTATCTCGAGAGAGAAATAGAACCCTATTAGACATGGTTCGATCCATGATGAGCTACGCCACCGCCTAGTTCGTTTTGGGGATATGCAGTAGAAGTTCTTTGTATATATTTTGAACATGGTTCCTCTAAAAGTGTTTGAAACACCCTATGAGTTATGGAAAGGGGCGTAAAGAGAGTTTACGCCACTTCCGGATTTGGGGATGTCCGACACATGTGTTGGTGTCCAATCCAAAGAAACTGGAACATCGTTCAAAATTATGCCTATTCGTAGGATACTCCAAGGAAACGAAAGGTGGTCTGTTTTATGATCCTCAAGAGGACAAGGTGCTTGTGTCGACAAACGCCACGTTCTTAGAGGAAGACCACATGAGAGATCATCGATCTCGTGAGCGAATTGTCTTAAGTGAAATTTCCAGGAAAGCTACGGATAAATCAACAAGAGTTGTTGATGAAGTGAGTCCTTCTCAAGAGTTGAGAATGCCTCGACGTAGTGGGAGAGATGTTAGACAACCCGACTGCTACATGGGTTTGACCAAAACCCAAGTCGTCATACCCGATGATGGCATTGAGGATCCATTGACCTATAAGCAGGCAATGAATGATATAGATAGGGGCGAGTGGATTAAAGCCATGGACCTTGAAATGGAGTCAATGTACTTCAATCTGATGCCGAAACTTGTAGATCAACCAGATGGTGAAAGACCTATCGGTTGCAAGTGGATCTACAAGAGGAAACGAGATCAAGCCGGTAAGGTGCAAACCTTTAAGGCTCGACTTGTGGCAAAGGGTTATACCCAAAGGGAAGGGGTGGACTATGAAGAAACCTTCTCCCCTGCCATGCTTTAAGTCCATTAGAATACTCTTGTCCATTGCCACGTTTTATGACTATGAAATTTGGCAAATGGATGTCAAGACAACCTTTCTAAATGGCAATCTTGAAGAGAGTATCTATATGGATCAACCAGAAGGGTTCATAGTTCAGGGTCAAGAGCAAAAGGTTTGCAAGCTTAAACGATCCATCTATGGATTGAAACAAGCTTCTAGATCCTGGAATATAAGATTTGATACTGCAATCTGTTGGGTTTTATGTCCTAAAACTCGTGGTTTTGTAAACCAATGAATATTCTATATCACAATAAAGTTGTTATTGAAATTTATTCATAGAAAGTGTTATTATTGACTATTGTGTATTGTGTAACCTTAATCCAATAAAGAACCCTTGCTATAGGATGAATACTTGAACTTTATGTGTGACATAAAAGTGGATCAAGTTCAAGTTATAGCCGAGCAGATCTATAGTATAAGGATAGGGTTGGGGACCTTATCACGGGGACACTATGGACGCGGCCCACTTTGTAGAGAACAAAACGATGTGATCCTTAATCGTTCATGTGGAGACATGTGAGTGGGGCGCCTATGCAATGAGTTTGCATAAGATCGGATCAGCGCAATAGTCACTTAGACTTTATAACTCCGTTTCTTCGTCTTAATCGACTATATTCATCCGATGACGTAGGTAACTCGATCTTAATCTCGAGCGTTCTATGAACTCCTGCTTCATTCGAATTATCCTTAGATTTACATGGGTGAGAGTGGCTCAGAGACCGCAGGCTGATAAGCTGCCATTTCAAGGATAAAACCGGGTAGATAGTGGGAAACATAGTTCGGCAAGATGGAATTCATTCCTACCCGCTTTAGGGATTAGTAGAAAGGTTGTTCCCTTAAAATCGACTCGGGTCTTGAACAATGGGCCCATCTCTCTCATTGGCTCGAGAGGGATTTGGTTTCTTTGGTTGGACCACAAACCAATTGTTCATTAGAGGATCGGTGGAACTTAAGAAACAAGAGGTAATTACAGAGGGTAAAACGATAATTTTGACCAAATTGTAATTACGAATGACTGTGAAGGATCGACTTACTAATCATGGTTATATCGGTGGACATAAACATATCTACAAAGTGAGGAGAGTCGCGACCACCGGGCTTTAGTGGAATGTCCTGGTTAACGAATGTTGATTAGCTAGGCTAAAGAGTTTGGCCGGTTAATCTCGTATCGTTGAAGCTCATGATCTGTAGGTCCATTAGGTCCTCCTTACTAGCTCGGACTTAGCCTTATTACTTTTTGAGAGAAAAGAATTTGAATTGTTCAAATTCAAGTTTGGGAGAAAGCGTTATTTATATGTGATATATTTAACGAATCATAGCTTAATTATGAATTAAACTATGATTAATAAGAGGTGGATATATTTAAATATGATTTAAATATTGGGATCGGTTTATAGCATGAATAAGGATTCATGTTCAAAAAAAAAAAAAAAAAAAATCGATCGAGATCGGGCAATTTATTTAATTTAATATTTGATATTAAATTAAATTAAAAAATTAATTAATTAAATTAATTTTGAATTATTTAATTAATTATATTAATTTTTATTAAAAATCAATTTAATATTGATTTTTTGAATTAAAATTAAATGTAAAATGAGGGTTTTTCATGATTTTCATGAAAAACAAGTTTATAACTTGCCCAATCTTACTCATCTTCAAAATTCACCAAAATTGGCCACCTCCATCTCAAAACATCCTCATCACCCTGAGTTGTCACTCCATTGAAGCTTTTTGAATCTTTATATAATGGTGATTTGGGGTGTTTAAAGAGAATTACACAGAAAATTTAATATTCCCGAATTAGTGACCTTTGAGGTCTTTTCTTCCAAATTCTCTCAATCTAGGATCCCACAATCCGTTCTAAGGCCTGAGGGTAGTAGGGAAGACTCTAACGTTTGTCCACGAAGTGTTAAATCTTGAAAACCATCAACCGGGTGAAGAGAATTTGATCTTCAAAGTTGAGCTTTCTATCCCTCTGTTTTTCCAGCTTTGAGCATGTTTTTTATTTTACAAAATTGATCAACTTAGAGTGTTCAAGATCCAAAATTGCTTCCACTTTCTTAATCTAGACTCTTTCAATTGGTATCAGAGCAATTTTGAGCACTCAATTTGATCAATTGTGTTCTGTGGTGGGTGTTTTATTAAATACAATTTTTCTGGGCATCTAAAGTGTTCTTCTGACTTTGGCATTTAAATTGTGCATCTATTTGTGCTTTATTTTCAAATTGCTCAAGTGTGTTTGAGCATTAATGTGTGTAGAATAAGCTGTAAAAATTTCGGGTCGATTGGAGTTCGGGAAGGCCTTCAATTTGATGAAAGAATCCACGTTGGTCCAGAAAATTAAAAAAAGCAGGTCGCTTTTTAAATTCTGCATTTTAGCTACAGTATTTTCAATTCACAGCCCGCGTTTTTTCTCTTTCAAAATGAAGAAGATGATGACGTCAGCGGCTTGGTTTGTTGACCTTGACTTTTTTCAGTTGACTTTGACCGGTTCAATTAATTTTGGACCGGTTCGGCTCGATTTTGGTCCGGTTCAGGTTGTTTTAGACCGTCTTCGACTAATTCGAGTCGGTTTTTCCATTTTGGAGGTCCGTTTCACCAATTGGAGGCCCGTTCATCCTTTTACAGCCCGTTTATCCTTTTGAAGGTTTGGTTCACACATTTGCAAGCGGTTCGACCCAAATTCAAGAGTTCAAGTGGCTCGATGATAATTCTAGATTATTCTTGTAATAATTTAGTAGTTTGCTTGCATTAAATGCCAAAACCAGTCCACTTTAGTGTGTTTAATTAATTATGCATTGTGAATGTATGTTTTAATTAAAATCCCTGATTGTATGTGCCTAAAGTATGCCATATAGATTTTAAAATCCCACCATAGGAAGCATGCTCCATGCATTGAAAGTATGTTATAAGTGTTATAATATATTGTATGCATGTTTATTGGGTTTCATAAGAATTAATATAAGAGTTATATTAATTTATGAAACAAATATTATATGTTTTAATTATAATTAATATAAGGGTTATATTAATTAAAAATTAAACATATAATTGCTATGCATTTTCATGTGATGAATTTGTTATAAATGTATATTTATTAATGTGATGAATGTTTAATCTGCTTTATAACATAGAAATGCATGTAACCTAAGGTTAATTAATTAGTTTTAAAATGGTTTTAGAACTGGAAATTAATTAGACCTTAGGTTATCTAATCCTAATAAGATTAGAATTAGGAAACCAATAATTTATAAACTTTGATTAAAGAGGGACTCTGACTAAGGAAGGTTACGCTAGGTTTGGGGTACTTGTTTGATGGAAAACTTAACACCCCTACCGGAACCGACACAGGAGTGAATTTAATCCATAGGTTTATAAATTATCTTTCGTGAGAGTGACGTTTATTAAAAGTTAATAAATTAAACTCATAGACCTAGGTTTATTAAAAGGTTAATAGACTTAGGTAATTCCAAAGATAATTGTTATAGTGGTAGACTTAGGTGATATTGTGTTTAGCCGGAATATGCCTAAGTAAAAGTTTACCCAAACTGTTTAAAATACTTAGTGAGAGTGAAAAGATATATATGATATATCAATTTCCTCTTACGCTCTCCACGATATTCACACCGTGAGATTTATGCTCGGCCTCGTGATGTCAATAGGGCATCCCCATTCGGATGGTGTTTGCATAAATCAAGAGCAAGGTGAATGGAGAAAGTATTTATAGTAAATGAGCGAAGGAGGTGTGTCAACACATCCTACGGTCTCCTCCATTAGGTTGGACCGTGAGATTCCCATGTTGCGCTGCAGTTGCCCGAGTAGCACCATCCATTCGGAGGGATGTAACATGGGATTCTAACAACTCAAACTCGAGAAATGGATAGGGTCTCTTAGGTCCATTCCCACTTTGTTTCTCCATTCGGTAGCATTGTTGGGGCCGACCTGAGAGGTCCGAAAATGGCGGGTCACACTTACAAGAATTGCTAAGTGTTAGTAAGTTCTTGACCAAAGTAGCGATAACTAGAATGTTATAGGAATAAGAGTTATTCTGTATTAACATTTAGTCAAGAATGTCTTGGTTCGAAGAAGGAGTGATTGATCGCCTCTCAGTAGCGGTTGCTCTCGACTCACTGAAATATCGTTACAAAAAACAATAATGAGTTTATGGGTACATTATTACTTTTGCTAAATTCTTAAATTGGATAGGTTACAAACAATTCACTAATAGAATTCATTCTTTTTCAAATGTGTCGAACTCTTTTATCCAATTACTGCCTTCAATAAACTTAGCGGCGATAATTATGGAACCCGGAAATCAAACTTGAATACGATTCTTGTTCTTGATGATCCGAGGTTCGTCTTAACGGAAGAATGTCCTTCCTCCATTTCATTTGGCAAACCGAATGGTTCGGGATGCTTATGAAAGATGGATTAGGGCTAATGAGAAGGCTCCGAGTCTATATCTTAGCCAAATATCCGATGTGTTGTCTAAGAAACATGAGACCATGGTCACCGCAAAGGAGATCATGGGATCATTACAGACGATGTTTGGACAACCGTCCTCATCGGGTCCATTATGATGTCTTTGTCAAATACGTTTACAACTCCCGTATGAAGGAGGGAGCCTCATTAGGGAACATGTCCTTGACATGATGACCCACTTCAACGTGGCGAATAAATGGGGCGATTATAGATGAGAGAAGTCGGTATATCCTTTATTATGGAATCTCTTCCAAGAGTTTCTGCCATTCCGCACAAATGTCAGTAATGAATAAAATAGAGTATAACCTCGACTACTCTCCTCAACGAGCTTCGACTTTTGAGTCCCTCATGAAATCAAAAGGAAAAGAGAAGGAGGCAAATGTTGTCACTTGAAGAAGTTCCTAAAAGGATCGTCCTCTGGGACCAAATGCAGTCCTTCTTTTCTAAGAATAAGGGTATTCTGAAAAAGAAGAAGAAGGACAAAGGGAAGGGACAGAGCTCCCCACACGCATGAGGCCAAAGCCACGGGAAAATGTTTCCACTGTAGTGCGTGCAGACCACTGGAGGAACGCCCCAAAGTACCTTGCGAGAAAAGAAAGGCGAGAAAGAAAAACAAGGTAAATATGATTTACTCGTTATTGAAACATGTTTAGTGGAACATGATGATTCCGCTGGATATTAGATTCGGGAGCCACTAACCATGTTTGTTCTTCTTTTGAAACTAGTTCTGGCAAAGCAGCCTTTTTGCTTGATGGGAGATATCTCTCGGGTTGGAACGGAGAGGTTGTCTCTGTCACACCCCCTCCCGAACCACTTGCTAACTTAGCCCGGAGATTTGCATGAAGCCAACGAGACATTGTTACCTCTTAACAATACTGCACGACACTACTTTACTCGAAAACAAACTATGTTCGCATATGGAACACTTTAAACTTAACTCAATGAAACTGGACATCTATAAGACGTACATGAGGAGAAACTCTTCTTAAGTCTCTCTTGGAAACTAAGATGAGCAAGAACATCGTAACCACAAACAATCCAAACCACTAATTAAGCAACCACAATCTCTAAAGCACAAACGACTATAACTACATAGTTCTCTTAAAATAATTTACAGACATATGGACTTGCTAAACCACACCACCCACGTACAAAAAATATCAACATGTGAAGCTTGAGCAGACTATGGCGGTTTCTCGAGCACCGGAGCTCGATCTCTACACCAAAAAGTGGGAAAAACACCGAAAAAGAATGAGCTATAAAGCTCGGTGAGTGACTTGAGTTTAAAAGAAAGCTATTAACTCGTAAATCATATCACCGCCCATCTATGAGCATATGCATCCGTAATCAAGCGTTTAAAGTAATCGTGTAATCATTATAGCTTTTCATGAAAACAAGCAAGACACCGTTAAAATCTCGTAAGGCATGTAAATGATATAAACTCTTTTTAAAACATGTCACAATCTACGTTGTGTAGGGCACGCCAAAGACACACCAACGTTTATTCTACGATGTAGTGGGGCCCGCCAAAGACTCCCATCGTCTTTGTCGTAGTGGGGCCCGCCCGGACTCTCGACGGCAATGGCTGTTGTCACGGAGTACACTCAACGTCGACAATGAGAATAAGACTGTGTGCACACACGGTACTACATAGCCTCGGGCTCAATATCTCGAAAGATCACATGAAAACATTTGAACATGCCAACTTATCTTTTTCTTTCATAAAACTCAAGCTTACTTAGCTTGTTCATAAACCGAAATCTTTAAAACATACTTGCTAGTACATGCTTGCTTGAAATCATCACATTTTCATAAGTTTTGGCAACCATTGGACATATGCTCATGTATAAACTTTATAAAGACTTTTAGGCTCATCATGAACACTTTAAAACATTTCTAAGAAATTATGAATGCTCATAAACAAGTGTTCAAGAAAACAATAAACATCTAAACCATTTCGTTTTAGCAAAACCTTGCATTTCATAAGCATAATACAAGCCTATAAACCATTTTCAAGGTTCGTTTTGTCACTCACTGTGTTAGAACTAGAGTCTTGACCCGTACACTCGACTTATTTGCTCTTGGCCTGTCAAACAAACCAAATTCAACCATTAGAACCTCGAGCTCATGCTTTTTAACCTTAAACTTACAAGAAAACACACTTTCAAAAATTCCAGCATTTAATAGATTTTATGCCCTGTATTCAGATACTCATAACTTCTTCATTACTTATCCAAAAATAATGTACTTTATACCAAACTCTTCCTTTTTGAACCCTCTAAAACTCTTATGAAGACATGAAAATGAGATTCCCAATAGATTGGTTCAGAAATACCTCAAAAGCTCCTTCCCCGAACCAACTTCTGCTATTCCATATTCAAATTTCTGCTGCAACCCGAAACTTGACCTGCTATTTACAACATCTTCCAGTTATTTTCTATTCACGATTTCTTCATGAAAGTTGTAGGAAATTCAATAAGCTTTCCAACCATACCTAATAGAGCTTCTGATTCCAATTCTACAGGTCAGTACAACCAAAACATCAGAGACTTCTCGGATTTGACAGTAAATTCTGTGTTCTGACTTCCTCTTCATAAATCAGTGGCTTAGGGTCCGAATTTGCTCGAGCATCCTTCACGAATTTTGTTCCAATATGAGTTACCTTGCACGAAACAAAATTTCAGCTCTTACCTCTTTCTGTGGAGCTCGAGATGAACCAAATAGCAGAACATGGCAGAGTGATTACCTTGCTGTCATACTAATTTGCTTGAGTTCTCTCCCTCTCTTCTTCAATTTCCAGCTGAAACCCTCTTCTTCTTCTTCCTTTAAAGCTTCTCTCATGGAAACCTTTGCTGCTCCTTGTTGAAATGAGAAGGAAATCGATGGAATGGCTTAACTTAAAAAGAAAACCAAGGTGGGATCCACCACCCACTTTCCTTTTCCCTTTTTCTCTTTTTCTTTTTCCTTTTCTTTTTCTTTCCTTTATCCCTTCCTTCCATTTCTTTTCTTTTCTTTTCTTTTCTTAACAAAACAAAGCAAACTTAGTATATTAAACATTGTTTCATTTCCTTTCCTTCTTTTGTCTTAAAAGCAATCCAAACCAAAATGGTTTAAACTTTCCTTCCTTGTTTTCCTTTTGCCTTTCACTTCATTTCTTTCCTTTGTAAAACAAGGAAAAACCAAGTTTTAAGCATTCATTTCTTCCTTTCTTTTGTTGTTTGATAATAAGGAGGTTCCAAAGAAAGATCTCGGGTTTACAACTTACCTCCCCCTTATGAAATTTCGTCCTCGAAATTTAGTAGTTCTTAGGTGAAAATCGTCGGATACTTCCTCCTCATTTAGTCTTCTAACTCTCAGGTTCCCTTCTCCACTCCGTGATGTCTCCAACGAACCTTCACGAGTGGGATCGTCTTGTTTCTTAAAACTTGTTCTTTTCTGTCGAGGATTTGAACTGCATCCTCTGCGTAACTCTCATGTCTTTTTTCACTCAACGGGTTGTGCTTGTAGCACATGTGTCGATCTCAAATATATTTCTCAACATGAACACATGAAAAACATCATGTACTCAAGATAGTTTTGCTTGGCAATTCTAGTCACAGAGGCTGCTTGGCCCAACTTGTCCCGTTACTTGATAAGGACCAATATATCTGGAACTTAGCTTACCTTTCTTTCCAAAACTTGATCTCCAACTTGGAATTCTAAGTCTTTTCGCTGCTTAACTGCATAACTCTTCTGACGGTCTTTTGCTACCTTCAAATTCTCCTTGATTACCTTAATACTATCTGTCGTAACTTGTACCAACTTAGGACCGATTAGCTTCCAGCTCTCCTAGTTCATTCCAATATACGAGCGTTCTACATGCTCTTTTATCCAGAGCCTCAAATGGTGCCATACCAATACTCATCGGTAGTGTTTGTGTAAGCAAGTTCCATAAGCGATAGATGTGTATCCCACTCCCCTTAACTTGAAGAACACATGCTTTCAACATGTCTTTTAGGGTCCTGATGGTCCTCTCTGATGACCATCCTGCATCTGGGAATGGAGCGTTTGTACTAGAACTCAATTTTGTCCCCATAGCCTTCTTTAAACTAGGCCAAAACTTAGAAGTAAATCTCGATCCCTATCTCAAACTATGGACACGAGCACTCCGTATTGTTTCACAATTGCAATCGACGCATAGCTTAGCTAGGTGATTAAGCGTGAATCATCATTTATGTCGGTACAAACCGTGTTGTCTTAGTGAGTCTATCCACCATTACCCAAGTACCATCATGTCCATTTGAAGTACGTGGTAATCTAAACAGAAAACCATAGTAATACGCTCCCATTCCATTCCGACACTAGCAATGGGTTAAGGAGTCCTTTTTGCTTCATCTAACTCGGTTTAACTTGGCGGCAGATTAAACATCTATCACATAATCAACCATCTCCCCGCTTCATCCCGGTCACCAATAAGTCTCATTCAAGGTTTTACACATCTTGGTGCTTCCTGGATGCATAGCGTAGAGCTGAATCTGTGAGCTTCTTCTAGAATAGCATTCTTAAGCTCACTAACACTCTAACGCATATAGTCTTCCTTGTTTCTCTATGGCTCAAATCGATCTCATTTTAAATTTTGCTTCTTGGCTTTATTTGGACTTTCTAAACATCTTTTGCAAGTTACTATTCTCTCGATTGTCTTCTCACAATCTCTATTATGAGTGAAGGCCTGATCTCAAATTTAACTAAAAGATCCTCTCAATTCTCTGCGGCTTCAATCGCCTTAGAATCCATTAGAGTACATAAAAACGTTGCTCAAAAACCACACAAGGTATCCTAGGAAGTCTTCACTTCTGCTCAATGCATCTGCTACCACATTCACCTTACCAGAATGGTATTCTATGGTACAATCATAATCTTTAATCTGTTCTAACTATCTTCTATGCCTCATAATAAACTTTCTTTGATCAAATATATACTTCAGACTCTTATGATCTGTGTAAATGTGACACCTTTCACCAAACAAGTAATGTTTCCAGATCTTGAGTGCTAAAAATAACTGCTGCTAACTCAAGATCATGGGTAGGGTAATTACGTTCGTGCTTTTTCAATTGCCTTAACGCATAAGTCATTACTTTTCCTTCTTGCATCAAGATTACACCCTAAATCTTTCCTCGAGGTATCACAATAAAACCACATACTCTTTTCCGTTATAGAAAGTGTCAAAATAGGTGTCAGAATTAATCTCTTTTAACTTTCAAAACTCTGTTCACACTTATCCACCATTCAATCTTAGCATTCTTTCTTATTAAAATCATTAAGGGTAATACTAATCGTGAGAAGTTCTCAACAAATCATCTGCAGTATTCCGCCAAACCTAGGAAACTACGTACCTCTGTCGTACTAACTGGTCTCTCCCAGTTGACTACTGCTTTCACTTAATTTGGATGCACACAAACTTCTTTTCCTGAGACAACATGTCCCAAAAACACTACCTGATTCAATCAAAACTCACCTTTGGTGAATTTAGCGTACAACTGTTTATCTCATAATGTTTGTAAAATAATACTCATCATGCGTTCCCGTGGGCTTTCTCACATCAATCGAGTAAACTAGTATATCATCAATAATTACTATTACAAAGTTATCCAAATACTGGGGAAAAACCTGCCCATGAGGTCCATGGAAACTACTAGTACCTTGTTAAACCGAATGACATTACTAAACACTCGTAATGCTCGTACCTCATTATGAATAACGTCTTAGGAATGTCTGATTCTCTGACCTTTAACTTATGATATCCTGTTCTTAAATTAATCTTACAAAACATCGATGCACCTTTTAACTGGTCAAACAAGTCATCTATTCAGGGTAAGGGATACTTATTACGTATCGTGACTTTGTTTAACCGCTCTATACTCAATGCATAATCTCACGGGTACCATCTTTCTTTTCACGAGATAACACATGGAGCTCTCCAAGGCGATACACTAGGTCCGATGTATCCCTTATCAACTAGTTCTTGTAATCGCATCTTTAGCTCCCCGATCTCACTTGGAGCCATTCTATACAAAGACTTGCGAAATAGGTGTCATTCATGGTAACAGATTCAATGGTGAACTCAACTTCCTATCGGTGGCAATCCCGATAGATCTCGCTAGAAAACAACAAAAAATTCAATCACAACAAGAGCATTTTCTTGTTTTAGCTTTTCTTCCCGCACCTCAACTACATGTGCAAGAAACGTCGTGCAACCTTTCCTTAATAACTTCGAGCTTTGAATGTCACGAAAACAAACTCGTAGGGATAATCTTTCTTTCATCCCATAAAACCACTTCACTAATCCTGGTTTCTTGAAAACAACTTCCTTTATATGGCAATCTCTAGAAGCATAATGAGTAAATAGTAAATCCATCTTAAAGATTGCATCTCACACTGCAAGTCTAGTGGAAAAGATCCACTAACATATTGAGACCTTCTACTAAGACCTCACACATTCTGCATCACCGAATTGACTAGTAACACATCACCAACTAGAGTGTATATAACTAACTTTTACACATAAAGGTTCTAGCTTCCCATTCAACTTAGTCAAGAACATACTAAAAACAAAGAAATGTGTAGCACCTTGTTCTATCAAGACAAGTGCAGTACATTTCAAATAGTAATTGTACCAATAATCATATCTCGGTGCATCCTTAGCTTCTTCTTTGAGTCATAACCTAGACCTTTCCGTGTTGCCTAGGCCTCCCTACAACTCTCTTTAGTCTAACACCACTGGTGCCCTCTCTTGCGACTCTCATCAAACTCTCATTTTGCTCTCTTGCATGCTGGGACTCAACTCCCTAGTCCTCTGCGTGCACTGTCCATAGTCGTGGACAATCCTCTTGACATGTCCTCGTTGTCAAGACTTTGGTAGCATGTACCAACACTCACAAGACAATGATCTTGATGATTCTTGCAATGAGATCACACATGGAGTTTTCCTTGTTATACTGGCATAGACTCTTGCCCTCTTTGCGGTCTTCTGCGCTAATCAAACAAACTAATTAGGTTCTTTTTAACTCACGCCTCGACGGGCACTACCCACAATCATCCGCCTCGATGCCCGGCTACTTGACTACTAGCTTGCTCCTTAAAGTCATATTGACTTGAAACATTTACTCCAAGTGTGAACCTCCGCCGCTCACGACCTTGAAATCGCTTGTTGTCGAAGTCTTCACAACTAGACTTCACTCATCGACTTCTCCTCTGCTATACTCTGCTCAACACGTGAGCGGTCTCTACCAAATGAGAGAAGTCGGTCCACTTAGCAATGGTCATGGCGGGAGTACGTATCTCGTGTCGTAACCCTCTTTCAATTCGTCGACACACCAGCCGCTCTTGGATGCCACAATCACATCAACATACCGCGACAACTCGGTATATCTTTTCTCATACTCGACCACCGAAAGTGTCTCTTGTTTTAGTTCTAAGAATTCATCCTCTTTGCCTCTCGAGACGCGTGCTAGGGTAATATTTATTTTCAAATATACTTCAAAGTTTGCGATTAAAGAAGTACGTGCATCACTACAATCGGCTAACATCGATTTCCATCATTCTTCTACCTTCTTTAGCAAAGTGCAAGAATGTGGCCAACTTAACATTTCGCTCCTCGGCAACTCATAACATCAAAACATTTATCAAGCTTATTTAGCCAACCTCAGCTTCAACTGGATCTTTGGAACCCTCAAACACTGTGGCTCATAATTCTTTTAGTTGATCTATTTTATATGTCTTATCTGGATTACTTAGCCCTGCTCCCCTTTGGCTTACCTACCTCCTGTGAGGAATTAGCATGCTGCTTAATTCTGGCCCGTATCTGAACTCTCGGGCACTAGATCTCCACTGGGATTGATCTTGGGTAGGATCCTGCGTCCCGTCCTGATCTTGCCTGCATCGTCTGCTAGTACGTGGTGGCATGACTTCTATAACATATTAACATACTAGACATGTAATGAGTACTCAACTCAAACGCACAATTCTAGACTTGTGTTCACATTCTAGTCCTGACTGGACTTACTCTTGTCCTTACTTGGACCATGCTCTGCTAGTTCTATTGAACTAACTCAATAACTTGCTATTTACTTTTAGTTTCTTCTAGAGCTAACTTGCTCTGTCTCATTCCCATGGAGCTAACCGCTCTCGATACCAAGTTGTCACACCCCCTCCCGAACCACTTGCTAACTTAGCCCGGGAGACGGCATGAAGCCAACAGACATTGTTACCTCTTAACAATACCTGCTGACACTACTTTACCTGAAAACAAACTATGTTCGCATATGGAACACTTTAAACTTAACTCAGCGGAAACTGGACATCTATAAGACGTACATGAGGAGAAACTCTTCTTAAGTCTCTCTTGGAAACTAAGATGAGCAAGAACATCGTAACCACAAACAAATTCAAACCACTAATTAAGCAACCACAATCTCTAAAGCACAAACGACTATAACTACATAGTTCTCTTAAAATAATTTACAGACATATGGACTTGCTAAACCACACCAGCCACGTACAAAATATCAACATGTGAAGCTTCAGCAGACTATGGCGAGTTCTCGTGCACCGGAGCTCGATCTCTACGAAAAGTGGGAAAAACATCAAAGAATGAGCTATAAAGCTCAAGTGAGTGACTTGAGTTTAAAAGAAAGCTATTAACTCGTAAATCATATCACCGCCATCTATGAGCATATGCATCCAGTAATCAAGCGCTTAAAGTAATCGTGTAATCATTATAGCTTTTCATGAAAACAAGCAAGACACCGTTAAAATCTCGTAAGGCATGTAAATGATATAAACTCTTTTTAAAACATGTCACAATCTACGTTGTGTAGGCACGCCAAAGATACACAACGCTTATTCTTCTCGATGTAGTGGGGCCCGCCAAAGACTCCCATCGTCTTTGTCGTAGTGGGGCCCGCCAAAGACTCACGACAAAGGCACGTTATCACCACGAGTACACTCAACGTCGACAATGAGAATAAGACCTGTGTGCACACGGTACTACATAGCCTCGGGCTCAATATCTCGTAAGATCACATGAAAACATTTGAACATGCCACTTATCTTTTTTTTTCATCATAAAACTCAAGCTTACTTAGCTTGTTCATAAAACTGGAAATCTTTAAAACATACTTGCTAGTACATGCTTGCTTGAAATCATCACATTTTCATAAGTTTTGGCAACCATTGGACATATGCTCATGTATAAACTTTATAAAGACTTTTAGGCTCATCATGAACACTTTAAAACATTTCTAAGAAATTATGAATGCTCATAAACAAGTGTTCAAGAAAACAATAAACATCTAAACCATTTCGTTTTAGCAAAACCTTGCATTTCATAAGCATAATACAAGCCTATAAACCATTTTCAAGGTTCGTTTTGTCACTCACTGTGTTAGAACTAGAGTCTTGACCCGTACACTCGACTTATTTGCTCTTGGCCTGTCAAACAAACCAAATTCAACCATTAGAACCTCGAGCTCATGCTTTTTAACCTTAAACTTACAAGAAAACACACTTTCAAAAATTCCAGCATTTAATAGATTTTATGCCCTGTATTCAGATACTCATAACTTCTTCATTACTTATCCAAAAATAATGTACTTTATACCAAACTCTTCCTTTTTGAACCCTCTAAAACTCTTATGAAGACATGAAAATGAGATTCCCAATAGATTGGTTCAGAAATACCTCGAAAGCTTCCTTCCCCGGAACCAACTTCTGCTATTCCAGATTCGAATTTCTGCTGCAACCCGAAACTTGACCTGCTATTTACAACATCTTCCAGTTATTTTCTATTCACGATTTCTTCATGAAAGTTGTAGGAAATTCAATAAGCTTTCCAACCATACCTAATAGAGCTTCTGATTCCAATTCTACAGGTCAGTACAACCAAAACATCAGAGACTTCTCGGATTTGACAGTAAATTCTGTGTTCTGACTTCCTCTTCATAAATCAGTGGCTTAGGGTCCGAATTTGCTCGAGCATCCTTCACGAATTTTGTTCCAATATGAGTTACCTTGCACGAAACAAAATTTCAGCTCTTACCTCTTTCTGTGGAGCTCGAGATGAACCAAATAGCAGAACATGGCAGAGTGATTACCTTGCTGTCATACTAATTTGCTTGAGTTCTCTCCCTCTCTTCTTCAATTTCCAGCTGAAACCCTCTTCTTCTTCTTCCTTTAAGCTTCTCTCATGGAAACCCTTGCTGCTCCTTGTTGAAAATGAGAAGGAAATCGATGGAATGGCTTAACTTAAAAAGAAAACCAAGGTGGGATCCACCACCCACTTTCCTTTTCCCTTTTTCTCTTTTTCTTTTTCCTTTTCTTTTTCTTTCCTTTATCCCTTCCTTCCATTTCTTTTCTTTTCTTTTCTTTTCTTAACAAAACAAAGCAAACTTAGTATATTAAACATTGTTTCATTTCCTTTCCTTCTTTTGTCTTAAAAGCAATCCAAACCAAAATGGTTTAAACTTTCCTTCCTTGTTTTCCTTTTGCCTTTCACTTCATTTCTTTCCTTTGTAAAACAAGGAAAAACCAAGTTTTAAGCATTCATTTCTTCCTTTCTTTTGTTGTTTGATAATAAGGAGGTTCCAAAGAAAGATCTCGGGTTTACAGTCTCAGCCAAAGCAGTGGGAGCAGTGAAGTTGTTGTTTAGAGATAGATTTATTTTATTAGAAAATGTACTTTTGGTTCCTGGAATCAAAAGAAATCTTGTATCTATCTCTTGTTTGGTTGAACATATGTATAAAGTATCTTTTGATCATAATGAAGCGTTCATTTGCAAAAGAGGTGTACGAATATGTTCTGCTAAACTGGAAAATAACTTATATGTGTTAAGACCAACAGGAGTAAAAGCTATCTTAAACACCGAGATGTTTAAAACAGCTGATACTCAAAATAAAAGGCAGAAACTTTCTCCTAGTACCTATCTTTGGCACTTGAGACTAGGCCACATTAATCTCAATAGGATTGAGAGATTGGTCAAGAGTGGCCTCCTAAGTCAGTTAGAAGACAACTCTCTACCACCATGTGAGTCCTGTCTTGAGGGAAAAATGACTAAAAGACCTTTTTCTCAAAAAAGGTTATAGAGCCAAAGAACCCTTGGAACTCGTGCATTCTCTGATCTTTGTGGTCCTATGAATGTCAAGGCACGAGGAGGGTATGAATACTTCATCAGTTTTATTGATGATTATTCTAGGTATGGTTATCTTTACCTAATGCACCATAAGTCTGAAACCCTTGAAAAGTTCAAGGAATATAAGGCAGAAGTTGAGAATACATTAGGTAAAACGATTAAAACACTTCGATCAGATCGAGGTGGAGAGTATATGGATTTGAGATTCCAAGACTATATGATAGAACATGGAATCGTATCCCAACTCTCAGCACCCGGTACACCTCAACAGAATGGTGTATCTGAGAGGAGAAATAGAACCCTGTTAGACATGGTTCGATCCATGATGAGCTACGCCACCGCCTAGTTCGTTTTTTGGGATACGCAGTAGAAGCTGCTGTATATATTTTGAACATGGTTCCCTCTAAGAGTGTTTCAGAAACACCCTATGAGTTATGGAAAGGGCGTAAAGGTAGTTTACGCCACTTCAGGATTTGGGGATGTCCGGCACATGTGCTAGTGTCCAATCCAAAGAAATTGGAACATCGTTCAAAATTATGCCTATTCGTAGGATACTCCAAAGAAACGAAAGGTGGTCTGTTTTATGATCCTCAAGAGGACAAGGTGCTTGTGTCGACAAATGCCACGTTCTTAGAGGAAGACCACATGAGAGATCATCAACTTCGTAGTAGGATTGTCTTAAGTGAAATTTCCAGGGAAGCTACAGATAAATCAACAAGAGTTGTTGATAAAGCTGGTCCTTCTCAAGAGTTGAGAATGCCTCGACGTAGTGGGAGGGATGTTAGACAACCTGACCGTTACATGGGTTTGACTGAAACCCAAGTCGTCATACCTGATGATGGCGTTGAGGATCCATTGACCTATAAACAGGCAATGAATGATATAGATAGGGACGAGTGGATTAAAGCCATGGACCTTGAAATGGAGTCAATGTACTTCAATTCAGTCTGGAAACTTGTAGATCAACCAGATGGTGAAAGACCTATCGGTTGCAAGTGGATCTACAAGAGGAAACGAGATCAAGCCGGTAAGGTGCAAACCTTTAAGGCTCGACTTGTGGCAAAGGGTTATACCCAAAGGGAAGGGGTGGACTATGAAGAAACCTTCTCCCCTGTTGCCATGCTTAAGTCCATTAGAATACTCTTGTCCATTGCCACGTTTTATGACTATGAAATTTGGCAAATGGATGTCAAGACAACCTTTCTAAATGGCAATCTTGAAGAGAGTATCTATATGGATCAACCAGAAGGGTTCATAGTTCGGGGTCAAGAGCAAAAGGTTTGCAAGCTTAAACGATCCATCTATGGATTGAAACAAGCTTCTAGATCCTGGAATATAAGATTTGATACTACGATCAAATCTTATGGCTTTGAAATGAGAATATTGACGAGCCTTGTGTTTACAAGAAGATAGTCAATACCACTCGTAGCTTTCTTAGTTCTATATGTAGGCGATATCCCGCTCATTGGGAATAATGCAGATTCTGATTGGCGTTAAGCAATGGCTAGCGACCCAATTCCAAATGAAAGATTTGGGAGAGGCTCGATTTGTTCTTGGAATCCAAATTGTTCTAATCGCAAGAACAAAACGCTAGCATTGTCACGAGCATCTTATATTGACAAGATGTTGGTTAGATATAAGATCACGAGAATTCCAAGAAGGGTTTATTACCTTTCGGGCATGGAATTCATTTGTCTAAGGAACAGTGTCCTAAGACACCTTAAGAAGTTGAGGATATGAGACGCATTCCCTATGCATCTGCGCCGTCGGTAGTCCGATGTATGCCATGTTATGTACTCGACCCGACATATGCTATGCGATGGGGAATAGTCGGCAGATATCGCCTAATCCGAGATATGATCACCGGATCGCCAGTTAAGAACATCCTCAAATATCTTAGGAGAACGAGGGATCGTATGCTTGTGTATGGTACAAAGGATTTGATCCTTGCGAGGATACACCGACTGATTTTGAGATGATGTGGATTCGAGGAAATCCACATCAGGATCAGTGTTCACTCTTAACGGAGGAGCTATAGTATGGAGGAGTATAAAGCAAGGTTGTATTGCGACTCCACCATGGAGGTTTAGTACGCGTCAGCTTGCATGGCAAGCGAAGAAGGAGGCTGTATGGCTTAGAAAATTCTTGACTGATTTGGAAGTTGTTCCAAATATGAATTTGCCTATCACCCTTTATTGTGATAATAGTGGTGCAGTGGCAAATTCTAAAGAACCTAGAAGCCATAAGCGCGGAAAGCACATAGAGCGCAAATACCATCTCATCAGGGAGATTGTGCAACGAGGAGACGTGATCGTCACGCAGATCGCTTTCTGAGCACAACATTGCTTTGATCCGTTTACAAAGCCCCTCACGGCTAAAGTGTTTGAGGGGCACCTAGAGAGTCTAGGACTACGGGTTGTACAAAGAGGCGCTTTTTCTTTGCTCAAAGATGTTTTACCCCACGTTTTAGTTTAGTCCAAGTGGGAGATTGTTGGGTTTTATGTCCTAAACCTCGTGGTTTTGTAAATCGAATGAATATTCTATATCACAATAAAGTTGTTATTGAAATTTATTCAGTAAAAGTGTTATTGACTATTGTGTATTGTGTAACCTTAATCCAATAAAGAACCCTTGGCTATAGGATGAATACTTGAACTTTATGTGTGACATAAAAGTGGATCAAGTTCAAGTTATAGCCGAACAGGTCTATAGTATAAGGATAGGGTTGGGGACCTTATCCTGGGGACACTATGGACGCGACCCACTTTGTAGAGAACAAACGATGTGATCCTTAATCGTTCATGTGGAGACATGTGAGTGGGGGCGCCCTATGCAATGAGTTTGCATAAGATCGATCAGCGCAATAGTCACTTAGACTTTATAACTCCGCCATCGTCTTAATCGACTATATTCATCCGATGACGTAGGTAACTCGATCTTAATCTCGAGCGTTCTATGAACTCCTGTTTATTCGAATTATCCTTAGATTTACATGGGTGAGAGTGGCTCGAGACTGCCACTCGATAAGCTCGCCATTTCAAGGATAAAACCGGGTAGATAGCTGGGAACATAGTTCGGCAAGATGGAATTCATTCCTACCCGCTTTAGGGATTAGTAGAAAGGTTGTTCCCTTAAGTACTGACTCCGGGTCTTGAACAATGGGCCCATCTCTCTCATTGGCTCGAGAGGGATTTGGTTTGCTGGTTGGACCACAAACCAATTGTTCATTAGAGGATCAGTGGAACTTAAGGAACAAGAGGAAATCACAGGTAAAAGCGGTAATTTTGACCCACCAGAATTACGAATGACCTGTGAAGGATCGACTTACTAATCATGGTTATATCGAGTGGACATAAACATATCTACAGTGAGGAGAGTGCAGCCACTGGGCTTTAGTGGAATGTCCCGGTGGTTAACGAATGTTGATTAGCTAGGCTAAAGAGTTTGGTTGGTTAATCTCGTATCGTTGAAGCTCATGATCTGTAGGTCCATTAGGTCCTCCTTACTAGCTCGGACTTAGCCTTATTACTTTTTGAGAGAAAAGAATTTGAATTGTTCAAATTCAAGTTTGGGAGAAAGCGTTATTTATATGTGATATATTTAACGAATCATAGCTTAATTATGAATTAAACTATGATTAATAAGAGGTGGATATATTTAAATATGATTTAAATATTTGGATCGGTTTATAGCATGAATAAGGATTCATGTTCAAAAAAAAAAAAAAAATCGATCGAGATCGGGTAATTTATTTAATTTAATATTTGATATTAAATTAAATTAAAAAATTAATTAATTAAATTAATTTTGAATTATTTAATTAATTATATTAATTTTTATTAAAAATCAATTTAATATTGATTTTTTGAATTAAAATTAAATGTAAAATGAGGGTTTTTCATGATTTTCATGAAAAACAAGTTGCCAACTTGCCCAATCTTACTCATCTTAAAAATTCACCAAAATTGGCCACCTCCATCTCAAAACATCCTCATCACCCTTGAGTTGTCACTTCATTGAAGCTTTTTGAAGCTTTATATAATGGTGATTTGGGGTGTTTAAAGAGAATTACACAGAAAATTTAATATTCCCGAATTAGTGACCTTTGAGGTCTTTTCTTCCAAATTCTCTCAATCTAGGATCCCACAATCCGTTCTAAGGCCTGAGGGTAGTAGGGAAGACTCTAACGGTTGTCCACGAAGTGTTCGTGCTGAAAACCATCAACCGGGTGAAGAGAATTTAATCTTCAAAGTTGAGCTTTCTATCCCTCTGTTTTTCCAGCTTTGAGCATGTTTTTTATTTTACAAAATTGATCAACTTAGAGTGTTCAAGATCCAAAATTGCTTCCGCTTTCTTAATCTAGACTCTTTCACAATCAAATCTTATGGCTTTGAACAGAATATTGACGAGCCTTGTGTTTACAAGAAGATAGTCAATACCACTGTAGCTTTCTTAGTTCTATACGTAGACGATATCTTGCTCATTGGGAATAATGCAGATTCTGACTAGCGTTAAGCAATGGCTAGCGACCCAATTCCAAATGAAAGATTTGGGAGAGGTTCGATTTGTTCTTGGAATCCAAATTGTTCTAATCGCAAGAACAAAACGCTAGCACTCGCCTCGGGCATCTTATATTGACAAGATGTTGGTTAGATATAAGATGCAGAATTCCAAGAAAGGTTCATTACCTTTCAGGCATGGAATTCATTTGTCTAGGGAACAGTGTCCTAAGACACCTCAAGAAGTAGAGGATATGAGACGCATTCCCTATGCATCCGCCGCGTCGGTAGTCCGATGTATGCCATGCTATGTACTCGACCCGACATATGCTATGCAATGGGAATAGTCGCAGATATCGCCTAATCCGGATATGATCACCGGATCGCCAAGTTAAGAACATCCTCAAATATCTCGGAGAACGAGGGACTATATGCTTGTGTATGGTGCAAAGGATTTGATCCTTGCGGGATACACTCGACTCGATTTTGATCGATGTGGATTCGAGGAAATCCACATCGGGATCGATGTTCACTCTTAACGGAGGAGCTATAGTATGGAGGAGTATAAAGCAAGGTTGTATTGCGACTCCACCATGGAGGTTTAGTGCGTCGCACTTGCGAAGCGAAATAAGGAGGTCAGATGGCTTAGAAAGTTCTTGACCGATTTGGAAGTTGTTCCAAATATGAATTTGCCTATCACCCTTTATTGTGATAATAGTGGTGCAAAGGGCAAATTCTAAAGAACCTAAAGCCATAAGCGCGAAAAGCACATAGAGCGCAAATACCATCTCATCGGGAAATTGTGCAACGAGGAGACGTGATCGCCACGCAGATCGCTTGGAGCACAACATTGCCGATCCGTTTACAAAGCCCCTCACGGCTAAAGTGTTTGAGGGACACCTAGAGAGTCTAGGACTACGGGTTGTACAGTAGGGCAGTTTTTCTTTGCTCAGCATGTTTTATCCCACAGACGTTTTAGTCCAAGTGGGAGATTGTTGGGTTTTATGTCCTAAAACTCAAACTCGTGGTTTTGTAAACTGAATGTATATTCTATATCACAATAAAGTTGTTATTGAAATTTATTCAGTAAAGGTGTTATTGACTTTTGTGTATTGTGTAACCTTAATCCAATAAAGAACCCTTGGCTATAGGATGAATACTTGAACTTTATGTGTGACATAAAAGTGGATCAAGTTCAAGTTATAGCGAGCAGCTTCTATAGTATAAGGATAAGGTTGGGTGCCTTATCCTGGGGACACTATGGACGCGGCCTTGTAGAGAACAAACGATGTGATCCTTAATCGTTCATGTGGAGACATGTGAGTGGGGGCGCCCTATGCAATGAGTTTGCATAAGACTGGACCGCGCAATAGTCACTTAGACTTTATAACTCCGCTTTACTCTCTTAATCGACTATATTCATACGATGACCTAGGTAACTCGATCTTAATCCTCGAGCGTTCTATGGACCCTGTTTATCTCGGATTATCCTTAGATTTGCATGGGTGAGAGTGGCTCGAGACTAGGCTCGATAAGCTCCGCCATTTCGTGGATAAAACCGGTAGATAGTGAGAACATAGTTCGGCAAGATGGAATTCTTTCCTACCCGCTTTAGGGATTAGTAGAAAGGTTGTTCCTTAAGCATCGACACCGGTCTTGAACAATGGGCCCATCCTCTCATTGGCCCGAGAGGGATTTGGTTTCTTCGGTTGGACCACAAACCAATTGTTCATTAGAGGATCGGTGGAACTTAAGGAACAAGAGGTAATTACAGGGGGTAAACGGTAATTTTGACCCAAATGTATTCACGAATGACCCGTGAAGGATCGACTTACTAATCATGGTTATATCGAGTGGACATAAATATATCTACAGTGAGGAGAGTGCAGCCACTGGGCTTTAGTGGAGTGTCCCGGTGGTTAACGAATGTTGATTAACTAGGCTAAAGAGTTTGGCCGGTTAATCTCGTATCGTTGAAGCTCATGATCCAGTAGGTCCATTAGGTCCTCCTTACTAGCTCTCTGGACTTAGCCTTATTACTTTTTGAGAGAAAAGAATTTGAATTGTTCAAATTCAAGTTTGGGAGAAAGCGTTATTTATATGTGATATATTTAACGAATCATAGCTTAATTATGAATTAAACTATGATTAATAAGAGGTGGATATATTTAAATATGATTTAAATATTGGGATCGGTTTATAGCATGAATAAGGATTCATGTTCAAAAAAAAAAAAAAAAAAAATCGATCGAGATCGGGCAATTTATTTAATTTATTATTTGATATTAAATTAAATTAAAAATTAATTAATTAAATTAATTTTGAATTATTTAATTAATTATATTAATTTTTATTAAAAATCAATTTAATATTGATTTTTTGAATTAAAATTAAATGTAAAATGAGGTTTTCATGAAAAACAAGTTGCCAACTTGCCCAATCTTACTCATCTTCAAAATTCACCAAAATTGGCCACCTCCATCTCAAAACATCCTCATCACCCTTGAGTTGTCACTCCATTGAAGCTTTTTGAAGCTTTATATAATGGTGATTTGGGGTGTTTAAAGAGAATTACACAGAAAATTTAATATTCCCGAATTAGTGACCTTTGAGGTCTTTTCTTCCAAATTCTCTCAATCTAGGATCCCACAATCCGTTCTAAGGCCCGAGGGTAGTAGGAAGAGACTCTAACGGTTGTCCACGAAGTGTTCGTGCTTGAAAACCATCAACCGGGTGAAGAGAATTTGATCTTCAAAGTTGAGCTTTCTATCCTCTGCTTTTCCAAATTTGAGCATGTTTTTTATTTTACAAAATTGATCAACTTAGAGTGTTCAAGATCCAAAATTGCTTCCGCTTTCTTAATCTAGACTCTTTCACAATCAAATCTTATGGCTTTGAACAGAATATTGACGAGCCTTGTGTTTACAAGAAGATAGTCAATACCATCGTAGCTTTCTTAGTTCTATACGTAGACGATATCTTGCTCATTGGGAATAATGCAGATTCTGACTAAGCGTTAAGCAATGGCTAGCGACCCAATTCCAAATGAAAGATTTGGGAGAGGCTCGGTTTGTTCTTGGAATCCAAATTGTTCGGAATCGCAAGAACAAAACGCTAAGATCATCTCTCGACATCTTATATTGACAAGATGTTGGTTAGATATAAGATGCACGAAATTCAAGAAAGGTTCATTACCTTTCGGGCATGGAATTCATTTGTCTAGGAAACAGTGTCCTAAGACACCTCAAGAAGTAGAGGATATGAGACGCATTCCCTATGCATCCGCCGCTCGGTAGTCCGGTGTATGCCATGCTATGTACTCGACCCGACATATGCTATGCATGGGAATAGTCGTCACAGATATCGATCTAATCCAGTGATATGATCACCGGATCGCCAAGTTAAGAACATCCTCAAATATCTCGGAGAACGAGGACTATATGCTTGTGTATGGTGCAAAGGATTTGATCCTTGCGCAGATACACCGACTCGATGCCAGATGATGTGGATTCGAGGAAATCCACATCGGGATCGATGTTCACTCTTAACGGAGGAGCTATAGTATGGAGGAGTATAAAGCAAGGTTGTATTGCGACTCCACCATGGAGGTTAAATGCGTCGCGACTTGCGAAGCAGCGTGAAGGAGGTCAGTATGGTTTAGAAAGTTCTTGACTGATTTGGAAGTTGTTCCAAATATGAATTTGCCTATCACCCTTTATCGTGATAATAGTGGTGCAGTGGCAAATTCTAAAGAACCTAGAAGCCATAAGCGCGGAAAGCACATAGAGCGCAAATACCATCTCATCAGGGAAATTGTGCAACGAGGAGACGTGATCGTCACGCAGATCGCTTCGGAGCACAACATTGCTGATCCGTTTACAAAGCCCCTCACGGCTAAAGTGTTTGAGGGACACCTAGAGAGTCTAGGACTACGGGTTGTACAAAGAGGGGCGCTTTTTCTTTGCTCAAAGATGTTTTACCCCACGCACGCTTTAGTCCAAGTGGGAGATTGTTGGGTTTTATGTCCTAAAACTCAAACTCGTGGTTTTGTAAACTGAATGTATATTCTATATCACAATAAAGTTGTTATTGAAATTTATTCAGTAAAGGTGTTATTGACTTTTGTGTATTGTGTAACCTTAATCCAATAAAGAACCCTTGGCTATAGGATGAATACTTGAACTTTATGTGTGACATAAAAGTGGATCAAGTTCAAGTTATAGCCAGAACAGTCTATAGTATAAGGATAAGGTTGGGTGCCTTATCCTCGGGGGACACTATGGACGCGCCTTGTAGAGAACAAACGATGTGATCCTTAATCGTTCATGTGGAGACATGAGTGGGGGCCGCCATATGCAATGAGTTTGCATAAGATCGATCAGCGCAATAGTCACTTAGACTTTATAACTCCGTTTCTCGTCTTAATCGACTATATTCATACGATGACCTAGGTAACTCGATCTTAATCTCCGAGCGCGTCTATGGACCCCTGTTTATTCGGATTATCCTTAGATTTGCATGGGTGAGAGTGGCTCGAGACCGCCGACTGATAAGCTCCGCCATTTCGTGGGATAAAACCGGGTAGATAGGCGAGAACATAGTTCGGCAAGATGGAATTCTTTCCTACCCGCTTTAGGGATTAGTAGAAAGGTTGTTCCCTTGGCATCGACACCGGTCTTGAACAATGGGCCCATCCTCTCTCATTGGCCCGAGAGGGATTTGGTTTCTTTGGTTGGACCACAAACCAATTGTTCATTAGAGGATCAAAGGAACTTAAGGAACAAGAGGTAATTACAGGTAAAACGGTAATTTTGACCCAAATTGTAATTACGAATGACCTGTGAAGGATCGACTTACTAATCATGGTTATATCGAGTGGACATAAATATATCTACAAATGAGGAGAGTGCAAACACCGGGCTTTAGTGGAATGTCCCGATGGTTAACGAATGTTGATTAGCTAGGCTAAAGAGTTTGGCCGGTTAATCTCGTATCGTTGAAGCTCATGATCTGTAGGTCCATTAGGTCCTCCTTACTAGCTCGGACTTAGCCTTATAACTTTTTGAGAGAAAAGAATTTGAATTGTTCAAATTCAAGTTTGGGAGAAAGCATTATTTATATGTGATATATTTAACGAATCATAGCTTAATTATGAATTAAACTATGATTAATAAGAGGTGGATATATTTAAATATGATTTAAATATCGGGATCGGTTTATAGCATGAATAAGGATTCATGTTCGAAAAATCGATCGAGATCGGGCAATTTATTTAATTTAATATTTGATATTAAATTAAATTAAAAAATTAATTAATTAAATTAATTTTGAATTATTTAATTAATTATATATTAATTTTAATTAAAAATCAATTTAATATTGATTTTTGAATTAAAATTAAATGTAAAATGAGGGATTTTCATCATTTTCATGAAAAACAAGTTGCCAACTTGCCCAATCTTACTCATCTTCAAAATTCACCAAAATTGGCCACCTCCATCTCAAAGCATCCTCATCACCCTTGAGTTGTCACTCCATTGAAGCTTTTTGAAGCTTTATATAATTGTGATTTGAGGTGTTTTGTGAGAATTACACAGAAAATTCAATTTTCCCGAATTAGTGACCTTTGAGGTCTTTTCTACCAAATTCTCTCAACCAAGGATCCCACAATCCGTTCTAAGGCCTGAGGGTAGTAGGGAAGACTCTAACGGTTGTCCACGAAGTGTTCGTGCTGAAAACCATCAACCGGGTGAAGAGAATTTGATCTTCAAAGTTGAGCTTTCTATCCCTCTGTTTTTCCAGCTTTGAGCATGTTTTTTATTTTACAAAATTGATCAACTTAGAGTGTTCAAGATCCAAAATTGCTTCCGCTTTCTTAATCTAGACTCTTTTACGTTCAAGTTCTAGTTCTCTCATAAAATCAATGACCCTGGTGCTTAGTTTATTGGAAAAGTTTATAAATATTGCGAGACACAAAGTGATGAAATGAATAACTCTTATTAATTTCAAACAATATATTACAAACACGAGATTAGGACAAAAATCCCAACAAACTCCCACTTGGACTAAGCTAGTGGAGAAAATACATTTCAGAAATGTACATAAATTACAACGAAGTAATACAATAAACTAGGGCATTGAATACCCGTTTACACATCTCCCACTTGCCCTAGTCAGGAAGCTCTAGACTCTCTAGGTGACCCTCAAACACCTTAGCCGTGAGGGGCTTTGTAAATGGATCAGCTACATTGTGCTCCGACGCTATTTGCGTGACTGCACGTCTCTGGTGCACAATCTCCCGTGATCGATGATACTTGCGCTCAATGTGTTTGCCTCTCTTATGGCTCCGAGGCTCACGTGAGTTAGCTCTTCGCACCATTGTTATCACGCAGCGGTGTGATCGGCAAGTTCATGTTAGGAACAACTTCCAAATCATCATGAACTTCCTAAGCCAACAAACTTTCCTTTGCGCCTTCACAAGCCGCAACATACTCCGCTTCCATAGTGGAATCAGCGATGATGCATCCTCGCTTGATGTTTCGCCATACTACTCTCCTCCATTCGTGAATGAAGGTGACCCCGAGGTGGATTTCCTAGAATCCTTATCGGTCTGAAAATCAGAATCCGTGTATCCCGTAAGGATCAAATCCCCACTTCCATACACTAAGCTGTAGTTCCTCGTCCTCCTAAGATACTTGAGGATTGCCTTTACCATTGTCCAGTGATCTAATCTCGGATTGGACCGATATCTACCGACAATTCCTTCTCGCATAATGTATGTCGGGCCTAGTACACAAAGATAGCATACATGAGGCTCCCTACACCAAGCATATGGAATCTGGCCTCATATCCTCAACATCTTGAGGAGTCTTAGGACATTGATCCTTACACAAGTGAACCCCATGCCTGAAAGGCAGCAAGCCCTTCTTGGAGTTCTGCATCTTATATCTAGACAACATCTTGTCAATATAAGATGCCTGAGACAAGGCTAGCGTTCTATTCTTCCGGTTCTGGACTATCTGGATACCTAGAACATACTGAGCTTCTCCCAAATCTTTCATTTGGAATTGTGAAGCTAGCCACTTTTTAACGTCAGTAAGGGGTGTTCCGCAAGCGTCAACTTAAATACCCCAACCTTAGACAAAACATTCCTTAGATAGAGTTACTAATCCTTTGTTGGGATGGACCACCATCTCGACCTTCACTTCTAGGTTGGTCTCCTCCCTCTCTCTAGAGAGAGTTAGGTAGATAGTTTCTACTATCCTTATGTGCGGAGGTTCTATTTTGCCTCACACCTTGAGACTACTCATCACTAGGATCATTGCTCAAATCAAACACACATAAGCTTAGCTTGGACTTCACCCGTGGTTTCAACCATTCTAAGAAACAAAAGACCTTGTCTTTGTCTAACATGTTTCAGATATTTAACATCATCCCAACAATCTGTTTGACATATTCTCGAATTGTCCTAGTGTGGGTTTGTTGTGATGTATGTCCTCATCTCGTGTAGTTTGTAATATTCCAAGTTGTAAATGAATAAGAGTTATTTATTTCAACTTTGTGTCTCGTATTTTTCATAAACTTAATCCAATAAACTAAGCTCCAGGGTCATTGTATTAATGAGAGAACTAAGAACTTGAACGGTGTGTAGTGGACACACAGGGGAGGATCACGTTCGAGTTAATGACCAAACGGTCTGATATATGGATAGGGTTGAGACCTAATCCTGGATACACTGTGGATGCGGCCCGCTTTGTATTAGATACAAACGAGGTGATCTGACTCGTTCATGTGGTTGACATGCGAGTGGGGGCATCCTGTGCAATGAGATTGTACAAGACCGGACCGTGAATTATTAGACTTACTGATGTAACACCGTTAACAGTATAGAGCTAATAAATTTGTAGATGACCATTAGTGACTCGACCTTAATCCTGAGCGTGTTACGGACTCCTGTCTGCGGGGGTCTGTCCTTTGACTAGTACGGGTGAGGGTGGCCACTGTTGCTCGCCCAATATGCCTATCTTCTCTCAAGGCGGGACCACGTGGGAGTCGGGAACTTGACTACGCAAGAAGGAATTCACTGCGTTCCTAACTTAGGGAAACTAGAGGGGTTGTTCCCTTAAGTGCTGTCTCTAGGGCTTGAACAACGGGGCCCCATTCTCTCATTGGCCTGAGAGGGTTGTTGTTTATGGTTGGACCATGCAACGTAGTTGTTCATTAGAGGAGCAGTGGGACTTAAGGAGCAAGAGGTAGACACAGGGGTAAAACGGTAATTTGACCCAGCTGTGACTACGAACAACTTGTGAAGGGTCGACTCATGGGTATTGGTTACATCAATGGACACAACTTGTCCTACAGTGATGAGAGTGCAGCTACGGGCTTTAGTGGAGTGTTACCGTAGCTAATGAATGTTGAATAACTGGGTCAAAGGTTTTGACTGGTTAGTCTCGGATCATTGGAGCTCGTCACGTGTAGGTCCATTAGGTCCCTCGGTTGGCTCAAATTGGACAAATTGAGGGTTTACAGTTTGGTGTGAATTTGAAGTGTTCAAATTCATTATTTGGGTATTTATGTCATTTATATGAGAAATAGATGACATAATATATAGTTTGATGTGAATGAGATTCATAATAAACTATAGTATAGCCTAATTGATTAATTACTGCTAATTGGAGAAGTTGAATTGAGAGAAATTAAATTGAATGTGATTCAATTTATAATTCCACATTTATGCAAATCAGATTCGTATAATAAGGTATGAGATACCTTATATTATATAATATACAAATGTGATTTGTATATTATATGGTTGTGGTAAAATTGTGATTTGGTGGAGGTTTTAACTCCATCACACAATAGTATTTAAAGGCTTTGCAAGAAGCCTTTGGTATGCCATTTGCCATTTTTTGGATTTCCATCCAAAGAGAGCAAATGTTTTCTCTCTAGAACTCTCTCAATTCTCTCTAATTCTCTCCTCACCCAAAACCAAAGGGAGTCCCACCTACTCTCCCTCAACCTCCCGAGAACAACCGAGAAGACCCTTTGGAGGTGTCTCCCTGTTCGGATCGAGGTTCGTGTTTGAGGAGAACGTCGGATCGAGAGAGATCGTGACCGGAGAAGGAGAAAATGTTGAAGAAGAGTTCTTCAAGAGGATAGTAACTATTACTTACTGTTTACTTCTTCTTCTTTGCATGTTTAGCCTAGGATCTATGAGATAGATTCAATTTTAAGATAGGAATTACACAACGGATCAACGACATTTCACAACGTCTTCCGCTGCGGGAATTCAAAATCCCTTCAAGGTTAACTCTCTTAGCTTGTGTCTTGCATTGATTTTGACGTTCTCCGAAAGGAATTGGGGGCGTAGTTCTTGTTGGAATTTATGTCCTAAAGCCTCGTAATTAATGTTTGTAAGATATTATTATCCATTAAATGAAAAATTCAAGGTCATTAGTGTAATCTTGAACTATTATGGTTGACATCCAGGAGGATCATGTTCAAGAAATAACCTAAAGGGTCATAGTATATGGATAAAGTTGGGTGTCATGTCTTGGTAACACTATTGATACGACTCACTTTGTAATAGTTACAAATGATTTGATCCAAATTGTTCAGATGAAGACATGTGAGTGGGGGTATATTGTATAATAAGTTTGTATAAGACTAGATCACAAAATATTTAATCTATCTTTATAAATCCATTAATTGTGAGGATTAATATTTCATCAAGTGATCATATGTGACTCAATTTTAATCCTGATTGAGTTATGAACTCTTGTCTTGGGGGGAGGGGGTTGATGTTGGAACCGTCGAGACATGTAAATTCTCAAACCAATTTCAATGGATAGTGGAATGAGTGGGTGATCGATAGAAATACAACAGGGGATTATTCTTGACAATATGCATTGGCCCATATACTATGGTTAAATGCTTATTCAAGCTGGAAATCATGTGTTTGAACTCTAGTAATGTCAATCCTGAAAGAGTTAATATTAAGAAAGCGAAAGCAATGTTGGATCTTAAGCACTCTAATTTGATCAATTTTATTATATAAAAAACATGCTCAAAACTAGAAAAATAGAGAATAAGAACACATACCCTTGTAGCTCAAAATTCTCCTAATCCGAGGTAATTTCTGATTACGAATACTTTGTTGACCACCCTCAAAGTCTTCTCTACTATCTTCTGGCCTTGGAACAGATTGTGGGATCTTTAATTGAGAGAATTTGGAAGAAGAATGGAGAAAAGTAAAAAACAAAGGTGTTCTTGAATTTCTGTAAAATTCTACCAATTTTGTGTTCATCTTTGCCAATTAAAGCAATCGACAAGCTTCACCAAGCTTGCTGAGAGTGACAACACAAAAATAGGAACATTAATCACCAAAATAGATGCCCAATTTTGGTAAATTTTGAGAATGAGTATGGGTCAAGTTGACAAGTTAATTTTAAAGATAAAACTTGAAATTCTCTTTTATTTTAATTCAAATTAAAATTAATTAATTAAATTAATTAAAATTAATTAATTAATTTTAATTTAATATCAAATATTAAATTAAACAATTTGTCCAATCCCGATCTGAAAATCAGTTTTTCGAACATGAATCCCTATTCATGTTTTAAACCGAACCAATATTTAAATCAATTTTAAATATGTCCATCTCTTCTTTATCATAGTTTAATTCATAATTAAGTTACGACACGTTAAATATATCGCATATAATTAATGCTTTCTCCCAAATCCAAATTTGAACCATTCAAATTCTTTTCTCTCAAATTGTTACAAGGCTAAGTTCGAGTTAGTAAGGGGAACCTAATGGACCTACGAATCATGAACTCCAACCATACGAGATTAACAGAAAAACTCTCACTACACGAGTTGAGACGACGTCTCCCGTTTCGACCCTAAGCGTCATCTCACCCTCTTCGAGCTGCATGAAGGAACTAATTCCCTGTGAAGAAGAACAAACATGATTAGTGGCTCATGAATCAAGTATCCAGGTGGAATTATCATCTCCCACTAAATAGGTTTCTAGACAAAGTAAATCTAATTTACCTTTCTTCTTCTTGAGCTCGGTCAGGTACTTCAGGCAGTTGTGTTTCTAGTGCCCATACACGTTTGAAAATATTTTCCTTTGTCTGCAACTTTGGCTTTCCCTTTCCTTTTTCAATAGTGGTTGGAGCCATCCCCTTTCCTCTTTTCTTCTTTTTCTGTATCTTCTTAAGACGAGAAGATGAGTTGCCACATCTAGTTCCAGAGGATGAACCCTTCTGGAACCTTTTGGAATGGGCATACAGATTTGCCTCTCCTTGAGTTAGTCCCTTAATTTTCATAAGAGACTGATAAGTCTGTAACTCATTGAGGAGGGTAGTCAGGTTATACTTAATTTTGTTCATCACTGCATTGTTGCGGAATTGCAGGAAACTCTTCAGAAAAGACTCCAAGATGACCGAAATTGGACTTTGCTCGTCTACGACTGCCCCGTTCATTTTGGCCACGTTGAGTGGACAATCAGATCGAGAACGTGTTCTCTCACTGAACTCCCCTCCTTCATGCGCACATTATAAACGTACTTGAGAGCTTCATGCTGGATTTGTCCAAACGGTTGTCTAAACATCTCCTGCAACGAACTCATGATCTCACGAGCTGAGCCCATGCCCTCGTGTTTCTAAGCTAGCACATCAGACAAACTAGCTAATATATAAACTTTGGCCTTGTCATTGGCCTTGGTCTATCAGTCAGAAGCGTCCTTAACCGATTGGAATGCATTTCGAGCAAGGGTCTGAGGACATTCCTCAGTTAAGACGAATCGAAGGTCGTCCACAACGAGAATTGTATTCAAGTTGGACTTCCACGTAGCGTAGTTATCCCCAGTTAATTTTTCGTTTGCGAGCAAAACAATAATTGAAGACGACATGCTAAAAACTAAAAATTTGTTCAAATTAGTTATCTATGCCTTATCCCATTACAAGCAATCCAATCAATTTTGCAAAAATTAACAAAAAACCCTAATGTTTAATTTTAAACCAATGTATTAAATTTGGAACGATACTTCAGAGGTTTAGAATAAAAGCCACCGTTGGGTGATCAGTCACTCCTTCCCTGAATTGAGACCATCTCAACTAATTGCCACTACCAAAATATCACATATTCAAATGGTTTTTAGCTACCGTTTTTCGGTCAAGAATTTGTTAATTAATTTAACTCATTCCATAAATGTGACCCTACCATTTTCAGATCTAGTAGGTCCGAGCCAATAGGCTACCATTAGGAAAGACAATTGTTGGCAAATTACCTAAGAGGCCCTATCCATTTATGGAGTTCGTGATGTTCTAATCCCTAAGGTCAGACCCTCCATAGGGGTGGTTGCTCCCAAAGCAACACGTTTGCGGACCATAAAAATCTCACGGTGCGACCTAATGAAGAAGACTGTAGGATACGTTGGCACGTGTCCTTCTCCAATTTACTATAGATACTTTCCTCATTCACCTTGGCATTAAACCATGCAAACACCATCCGTAGGGGGACACCCTATTTGTTGCATTTTATGTCCTAAAACTCGTGGTGTTGTAAACTGAATGTATATTCTATTTTGCAATAAAGTTGTTATTGAGATTTATTTAGTAAACGTGTTATTGAATAAAGTGAATGGTATATTTTGAAACCCTAATCCAATAAAGAATCCATGGCTATAAGATGTATACTTGAACTTTATGTGTGACATAAAAGTGGATCGGAGTTCAAGTTATAGCGAGCGATCTATATAGTATAGGATAGGGTTTGGGTACCTTATTCTGGGGACATTATGGATGCGACCCACTTTGTAAAGTACATATGATGTGATCCTAAATCGTTCATGTGGAGACATGCGAGTGGGGGCGTCCTATGCAATGAGTTTGCATTAGACTGGATCAAGAAATAGTCACTTAGACTTTATAACTCCGTTTACTGTCTTAACTGACTATATTCATACGATAACCTAGGTAACTCGATCTTAATCCCGAGCGTTCCCATGAACTCCTGTTTATTCGGATTATCATTAGAATTTCATGGGTAAGAGTGACCTGAGATTGCCGACCCAATAAGCCTCCCATTTCAGGGATAAGATCGGGTAGATAGCTGGGAACATAGTTCTGCAAGATGGAATTCACTCCTACCCACTTTTGGGATTAGTAGAAAGGTTGTTCCCTTAAGTGCTGACTCCGGGTCTTGAACAAAGGACCCACCCTCTCATTGGCCCGAGAGGGATTTAGTTTGTTGGTTGGACCACAAACCAATTGTTCATTAGAGGATCAGTAGGACTTAAGGAACAAGAAGTAATTATAGGGGTAAAACGGTAATTTTGACCCAACCGTAATTACGAACGACCTCTGAAGGATCGACTTACTAATCATGATTATATCGAGTGGATAGAAATATATCTACAGTAAGGGCAGTGCAACCACTGGACTTTAGTGGAGTGTCCCGGTGGTTAACGAATGTTGATTAGCTAGGCTTAAGAGTTTGGTCGGTTAATTTTGTATCGTTGGAGCTCATGATCTGTAGGTCCATTAGGTCTCCTTACTAGCTCAGACTAAGCCTTGTAACATTTTAGAGAAAAGAATTTGAATTGTTTAAATTCGGTTTTGGGAGAAAACGTTAATTATATGTGATATACTTAACGTGTCTAATTATGAATTAAACTATGATAAAGAAGAGGTGAACGTATTTAAATATAAATATTGGTTCGGTTTATAACATGAATAGGGATTCATGTTCGAACGGTCGATTTAAGAAATCGGGATTGGTCCAATTATTTAATTTGATATATGATATTAAATTAAATAAATTAATTAAAATCAATTAATTAAATTAATAAATTTTAATTTAAAATTAATTTGATTTTTATTTTGAATTAAAATTAAAATAAAATTCAAATTGATTTTTGAATTTCAATTGGACCAAAGAACAAATGGTGAACAAGCTTCTTTGAATTTGAAATTCACAATAATTAAGAACCTCCTTCTTGCTAAATCCTCATCATCTTCATGTTGTCATCTTCTCCTTGATTGAAGAACCTTTTGGTTTGCTTTAATTGAAGAAGAAACACATGGATTTTTAAGGATTTATCACGAATTTTCTGATTTACGTTTTTAGACCTTTCTCCCATCTCTCTTCAAATTCTCTCTATCAAAGATCCCAAAATTTGTTCCAAGGCTTGAGGATAGTAGGAAAGACACTAGAGGTGATCCACAACTAGTTTGTGTTCAAAGAAAGCTCACGGATTTGGAGAATTTTGAGTTAGAAAGCTATGTGTTCATACTCTCTGTTTTTTCATATTTGAGCATGCTTTTTATTTTGTAAAATTGATTAATTTAGAGTGTTCAAGATCCCAAATTGCTTCCGCATTCTTAATATAGACACTTTCAATTGGTATCAGAGCAATTTTGAGCAGTCAATTTGATCTATTTTATTTTGTGGTGGGTATTTTTTGAAATACAATTTTTCTGGGCATCTAAAGCGTTCTTCTAGATTTGGCATTTAAATTGAGCATCAATTTCTGCTTTATTTTAAAATTGCTTTAGTGTGTTTGAGCATTAATGTGTGGAGAAGTGTCTGTAAAAGTTTTGAGTCGATCGGAGTTCGGAAAGGTCTTCAATTTGAGGAAAGAAGCTCGGAAGGTACTGAAATTCTAAAATAGAGGGCAACTGCTGTTATTTTTTTTCTTCTTCAGTTTCTTCAGCTCCAGTCACGCGCGAATTGAGTTTTTTAAAAGGAAGAAGGTCATGTTGACTTTGACGGGCGGTTCGTTGACTTTGACCAAACTCAAGTAGTTTTGGACCGGTCTGACTCAATTTTGGTTCGGTTCGGGTGTTTTTAAATCGGTTCTGACAAATTCGAGGCCGATTTTGCTGTTTTGGAGGTCCGTTTCATCATTTGTAGGTCTAGTTCACCCTTTTATAGCTTGGTTCAACCTTTTGAAGGTCCGGTTCACACATATGTAAGCTGGTTCGAAGTAGTTCAATTTTATTTCTAGATTATGATTGTAATAATTTAGTTGTTTGCTTGCATTAGGTTCCAAAACCTTTCCACTTTAGTGTGTTTAATTAATTATGCATTGTGAATGTATGTTTTAATTAAAATCCTTGATTTTAAGTGCATAAAATATGCCATATAGATTTTAAAATCCCACCAGCATGCTCCATGCATTGAAAGTATGTTATAAGTGTTATAATAATATATAGTATGCATGAATTGGGGTTTCATAGGAATTAATATAAGTGTTATATTAATTTATGAAACAAATATTATATGTTTTAATTATAATTAATATAAGAGTTATATTAATTAAAAATTAAACATATAATTTGAAGGGATCGAATCCCACAGCGGAAGCGATTGTGAATCGCGTGTTCTTAATTTTGTTACATGGATCTCATAAACAAGAACTAGATCTAAAATTAAGCATGCTTCTACAAGATGGACAACAAGTCATTACCTTTGAGGAACTCTTTCTTCAAGTGTTCCTTCTTCCACGATCACGATCTCAGCAACTCGAATCCGAACAAATGAAGACACCACCACCGGATCTTCTCCGTTGTTCTCTAGGTGAGGGAGGAATGTGGGTTCTCTTAGGATAAAGTGTGGGGTTGTGAGAGAGATTGTGTTATGGAACTCTTCCAACAACACAACTATATGATCCTCTAGGGTTTCTCAAAGAGCATTGTCTAAAGTTGCATCTCATTCAACTAATAGGGAAATGGGATGGAAATTACCATCCTATCCCTCATTTATTCTCTCATTAGTATATAGTTTATATATGAATCTAATTCACATTAAAACCATATATTATATCAATTATATCACATATAACTGATATAACACCTCATATATGAAATTGAACACTTCAATTTCATTCCTAACTTTATACCCTCAATTTTTACCATGTTGAGCCAACGGAGGGACCTAATGGACCTGGTTTATGAGCTCCAATGATGTGAGATTAACTGATCAAACTCTTTGATCTAGTTAATCAATATTCATTAACTACAAGTCACTCCACTATAGACTTGTAGTTGCACTCTTCTCACTGTAGATTATATTGTGTCCATTGATATAATCATTACCCATGAGTCGAACCTTCACAGGTTGTTCGTAATCACGGCTGGGTCAAATTACCGTTTTACCCCTGTGATTACCTCTTTATTCGTTAAGCACTACTGATCCTGTAATGAACAACAAGTCTAAGGTCCTACCATAGACTCATACCCTCATAGAGGGGCGGGGCCCCGTTGTTCAAGACCTGGAGTCAATAATTAAGGGAACAACTTATCTAATTCCTTAGTGTAGGAATGAGTGAATTCCATCTTGCATAGTTAAGTCCCCAGCTACCTACGAGGTTCTATCTCTGAGAAGGTAGGCTTATTGAGTCGGCTACAAGCCACTTTCACCCATACTAGTCTAAGGACAAACAGTAAATAGGAGTTCTTAACTTGCTCAAGATTCAGGACGAGTCACTAATGACCATCTATAAATTATCAGTCTTATCCGGTTAACGGTGTTATACTGGTTAGACTAATAATTTGCAGTCCGGTCTTGTATGAACTCTTCATACAGGATGCCCCCACTCGCATGTCAACCACATGAATGAGTTGGATTACCTCATTTGTACTAATTACAAAGTGGGCCGCATCCATGGTGTTACCAGAATAAGGTTTAGACCATAGACCATTTAGGTTACACTCTTGAACACAATCCAAAGAGTGTCTAGTACACTGATGTTCAAGATATATTATAACCTTGGAGCTTAGTTTATTGGATTTATAAAGCAAGAACATAATTTCATCAAAACAAATAATAACTCTTTATTTATTTGATCGAAATTACATAAGTTTAGGACACAAATCCCAACATAATTGTTATGCATTTATTCATGTGATGGATTTGTTATAAATGTATGTTTATTCATGTAATGAATGATCAAACACTTTATAACATAGAAATGCATGTAACTTAAGGTTAATTAACTAGTTTTAAAATGGTTTTAGAACTGGAATTAATTACACCTTAGGTAATCTAGTTCTAATAAGATTAGAATTAGGCAACAAATAATTTATAAACTATGATTAAAGAGGGACTCTGTCTAAGGAATGTTCTTGCTAGGTTGGGGTACTTAAACTGACGGAAACGGAACACCCCTACATGGGAACCAACCTGGGAGTAAATTTAATCCAGAGGTTTATAAATTATTTTTCGTGAGTGGCGTTTATTAAAAGTTAATAAATTAAACTCATAGACCTAGGTTTATTAAAAGGTTAATAGACTTAGGTAATTCCAGTATAATTGTTATATTGGTGTCTTAGGTCATATTGTTTTAGCCGAAATATGCCTGAGTAAAAGTATACCCAAACGGTTTAAAATATTTAGTGGGAGCGAAAAGGTATATATGATATATAAATTTTCTCTTACGCTCTTTGCGAAGTTCACACCGTGAGATTTATGCTCGGCCTCGTGATGTCAATAGGGCGTCCCCATTTGGATGGTGTTTGCATAAATCAAGAGCAAGGTGAATGGAGAAGGTTTATAGTAAGTGGGAGAAGGAAGTGTGTCAATATATCCTATGGTCTCCTCCATTAGGTTGGACCGTGAGATTCCCATGTTGCGCCTGCAGGTTGCCCGTAGTAGCACCATCCATTTGGAGGGATGTAACATGAGATTCAGAACAACTCAAACTCCAGAAATAGATAAGATCTCCTAGGTCCATTCCCAATTTTGACTTTCCAATTCGGTAGCATTATTGGGGTCGACCTCTGAGGTCTAAAAATGGCGGGTCACACTTACGAGAATTACTAACTGTTAGTGAATTCTTGACCAAAGTAGCGATGACTAGAATGTCATAGGAATAAGAGTTATTCCAGTATTAGCATTTAGTCAAGAATGTCTTGGTTCAGTGAAGGAGTGATTGACTGCCCCTCGATAGCGGTTGCTCTGACTCACTGAAGTATCATTGCAAAAACAGTAATGAGTTTATGGGTACATTATTACTTTTGCTAAATTTCTTAATTGGATGCATGTTATGTCACACCCCCTCCCGAACTACCTGCTAACTCAGCTCGAAAGGCGGCGTGAAGCCAACAGACATTGTTTACCTCTTAACAATACTTGTTGACCCTGATTCACCTGATAAACATGCTATGTTCGCATATGGAACACTTTAACATAACACAGTGGAAACTGGACAACTATTAAACATACATAAGGAGAAACCCTTCATAAGTCTCTCTTGGAAACTAAAAAGTCAAGTGCATAAAAAACAACACAAGACAACTCATTGTTCATAAAACCTCTAATGTACGCAACTATAACAACATAGTCCTCTCAAAATAAACTATAACACATAGGGACTAGCTATACAACACCAGCCACGTACAAAGTATTACAACTTATGGAGCTTTAGCAGACTATGACAGTAACTCGTGTACTGTGAGCTCGATCTCTACCAGAAAAGTTTGAAAACATTGAAAGAATGAGCTATGAAGCTAAGTGAGTGACTGTGTTTAAAATCTATAACTTGTAAAACATGTCACCTGAAAACTATGAGCATATGCATTTGTATTCAAGCGTTGAAAGTAAACGTAGAATCATAATAGACTTTCAGGAAACCAACAAGTATATCGTTAAAATCTCGTAAGGCATGTAAATGATATAAACTCTTTTTAAAACATGTCACAAACTACGTTTGTTCTACGATGTAGTGGGGCCGCCCAAAGACTCCCATCGTCTTTGTCGTAGTGGGGCCCGCCCAAAGACTCACGATGCTAGCCGTTGTCACGAGTTCACTCAACGTCGACAATGAAAAATGACCTGTGTGCACACACTACCACTATAAAGCCTCGGCTCAATATCTCGTAAGATCACATGAAAACATTTGAACATGCACGCTTATCTTTTCTTTCATAAAACTCAAGCTTATTTAGCTTGTTCATAAAACTGGAAATCTTTAAAAACATACTTGCTAAAACTTACTTGCTTGAAATCATAACATTTCCATAAACTTCGGGAATTCAATAAACATATGCTCGTGTATAAATTTCATCAAGACATTTAGGTTCAACATAAACACTTTAAAACATTTCTAGGAAAGCAAGAATACTCATAGATATGTGTTCAAAATAAAACACAAAGCATTGAAATATTTCATTCTAGCAAAACTTGCATTTCTTAAAGCATATTTCAAGCATTTGGTTCATTTTCAAGTTCGTTTTGTCACTCACGATGTTAGAACTAGAATCTTAGCCCGTACACTCGACCTATCTCCTCTTGGCCTGTCAAACAAACCAAATCAACCATTAGAACCTCGAGCTCATGCTTTTTAACCTTAAAATTACAAGAAAACACACTTTCAAATTTTCCAAAGATTTCCATTTTTCTCGCCTATTTTCTCGATAGCCATAACTTCTTCATTACGTATCCAAAAATAATGTAATTTATACCACACTCTTCCTTTTGAACCCTCTAAAAGTCATATGAAGACATGAAACTTAGATTCCTAACGTATTGGTTCGAAAATACCTCAGTAGCTTAATCCCTAAAATGACCTCTTTCATTGCTCCAGATTTAATTTCCTGCTGCAACTCGAAACTTAACCTGATGATTACAACATCTTCCAATCATTTTCTTCTGACGATTCCTTCACAAAAGTTGTAGGAAATTCAATAAGCTTTCGAACCATACCTTTTAGAGCTTCTAATGCCAACTCTACAAATCAGAACAACCCAAAAACCAGAGACTTCTCGGATTTGACAGCAAACTTCATCTCTTCCGCCTTCCTCTTAACAAAACAAAGAACTTAAAATAAGACTTTGCTCGAGCTTCCTTCATGAAGTTTGTTTAAAAATGAGTTAGCTTTCAGGAAAAACAAACGTCAACACTTACCTCTTCTTGTAGAGCTCGAGAAGATCAAAACATCAGACAATGGCAGAATGATTCACCTTGCTGCTATAATAATTTCCTTGAGTTCTTCTCCTTTCTTCTGCAATTCCACCTCCAAGATCGGAGGTTTTCTCATTCTTCTTCTCCTTGAACTTCAGCTCACGAAGCTTACAGCTTCCTTTTGATAAATGAAGAAGATAATGGAGAGATAAGGCTTTAAAAAAAAAAACAAACGGTGGAAGAGGTATTTTTTGTCTTTTTCCCTTTTCCCTTTTTGCTTTTTCTTTTTCTTTTTTCTTTTCTTTTTTCTTTCCTTTATCTCTTTCTTTTTCTTTTCTTTTCTTTTCTTTTATTTTAAAAAAAAAAAACAAAAACTTAATATATTAAACATTTCTTTTCATTTTCTTTTCTTCTTTTATCTATTAAAGCAAACCAAACCAAAATGGTTTAAACTTTTCTTCCTTGTTTTCCTTTTGTCTTTCACTTCATTTCTTTTCTTTTTAAAACATGGAAAACCAAGTTTTAAACATTCATTTCTTCTTTCCTTTTGTTGTTTTTTTTCTTAATAAGGAAGTTCCAAAGAAAGATCTCGGGTTTACAACTTACCTCCCCTTATGAAATTTCGTCATCGAAATTGAGTAGTCTTTAAGTGAAAATCGTTGGGTACTTCCTCCTCATTAGGTCCTCTAACTCCCAACTGCCTCCTCCACTCCGTGATGTCTACAACAAACCTTCACGAGTGAGATCGTCTTGTTTCTCAAAACTTGTTCTTTCCTGTCGAGGATTTGAACTGCATCCTCTACGTAACTCATGTCTTCTTTCAACTCTACTAGTTGTGCTTGTAGCACATGTGTCGGATCTGGAATATACTTCCTCAACATGGACACATGAAAAACATCATGTACTCTAGATAGTTCTCACTGCAACTCCAGGTCAATCAGAGGTCACGCCCAACTCGTCCCTTACCAATATATCTAGGGGCTTAGTTTACCTTTCTTCCCAAAACGAAGGACACCTCTCCACGGAGATAACTTCAAGAAAACTTGATCTCCGACCTGGAATTCTAAGTCCTTTCGTCGCTTATCTGCATAACTCTTCTTATGGTCTTATGCTACCTTCAGATTCTCTCTGATTACCTTAATATTGTCTGTAGTAACTTGTACCAACTCAGGACCGATTAGCTTCCGCTCTCCTACTTCATTCCAACATACGGGCGTTCTACATGGTCTTCCATACAGAGCCTCAAATGGTGTCATGCCAATACTTGACTGATAGCTGTTATTATAAGCGAGCTCCATAAGTGATAGGTGTGTATCCCAACTTCCCTTAAATTGAAGAGCACATGCTCTCAACATGTCCTCTAAGGTCTGGATGGTCCTCTCTGACTGCCTATCTGTCTGAGGATGGAACGTTGTACTAAAATTCAACTTTGTTCTCATAGCTTTCTGTAAGCTAGGCCAAAACTTAGAAGTAAATCTTGGATCTCTATCTGAAACTATGGACACTGGCACTCCGTATTGACTCACAATTCTGTCGACGTATAGCTTAGCTAGCTGATCAAGCGTAGACGTCGCTTTAATCGGTATAAACCGTGATGTCTTAGTGAGTCTATCCACTATTACCCAAATACCATCATGTCCACTAGAAGTACGTGGTAATCCAAACAGAAAATTCATAGTAATATGCTCCCATTTCCACTCCAAGACCGGGCGAAGGTTGTTAAGGAGTCCTCCCGCCCTCTGTCTAATCGTTTAACTCATTGGCGGATCAAACATCTATCAACATAATCACTATCTCCCGCTTCATCCCAGGCCACCAATACGTTCCCTTCAAAGTTTTGTACATCTTGGTGCTTCCTGGATGCATAGCGTAAGCTGAACTGTGAGCTTCCTCTAGAATAACATTTTTAAGCTCATTAAAACTTGGAACACACAGCTTCCCAACCTTTCTATGGCTCCGCCTCGATGTCATTTTAAATTCACTTCTCGGCCTTGTTTGGACTTCCCAAACATTTTCTCGCAAGTTACTATCCTCTCAGTTTGTCTTCTCACAACCTCACTCATGAGTGAAGACTGACTGAAGGCTGAGCTAAAAGACTCCCTGAACTCTCTACATTCACCACTGCCTTAGAATCCCTTAGAGTACTTAAAAATGTCGCTCGAATACCACACAAGGCGTCCTTAGGAAGTTTTGACTTCCTACTCAATGCATCTGTTACTACATTTGCCTTACCTGGATGGTATTCTATAGTACAATCATAATCTTTAATCAGTTCTAACCATCTTCTCTGTCTCATATTCAACTCCCTCTGATCAAAGATATACTTCAGACTCTTATGATCTGTGTAAATGTGACACCTTTCACCAAACAAGTAATGTCTCCAGATCTTCAGTGCTAAAACAACTGCTGCTAACTCAAGATCATGGGTAGGGTAATTACATTCGTGCTTTTTCAATTGTCTTGATGCATAAGCTATTACTTTTCCTTCTTGCATCAGAACACACCCTAAACCTTGCCTAGAGGCATCACAGTAAACCACATACTCTTTTCCTCACTACAGAAGTGTCGAATAGGTGTTTGAATTCTAATCTCTTTTTCAGCTCCTGAAAACTCTGTTCACACTTATCTGACCATTCAAACTTAGCATTCTTCCTTGTTAAAGTTGTTAAGGGTAATGCTAATCGTGAGAAATCTTCAACAAACCGCCTGTAGTATCTTGCCAAGCCTAGGAAACTACGTATCTCTGTCGCACTAGTTGGTCTTTCCCAGTTGACTACTGCTTTAACTTTATTTGGATCCACACTAACACCATTTGCTGAGACAACATGCCCCAAAAACACTACCTGATTCAACCAAAACTCACATTTGGTGAATTTAGCGTATAAATCGCTTTATCTCGTAGTGTTTGCAAATAATCCTCAAATGTTCCTCATGAGCTTTCTGTCAAACCGAGTAAACTAGTATATCATCAATAAATACTATCATGAACTCGATCCAAATCATCGGTGGAATATCCTGCTCATGAGGTCCATGAAAATCGCTTCTTTGGTGCATTCGTCAAACCGAACGACATTACTAAAAACTCATAATGCCCGCACAGTTCTCAATCTTTGTTTTAGGAATATTTGATTCCTTTACCTTTAATCGTGGTATCCTCGATCTCAAATCAATCTTAGAAAACACTGATGCTCCTCAGAATCGTCAAACAAGCCATCTATACGGGTTAAAGGATACTTGTTACGTATCGTGACCTTGTTTAATCGTCTATAATCAATGCATAATCTAAGGGTACCATCTTTCTTCTTTACAAATAACACCTGGAGCTCCCGGGGTGATACACTAGGTTTGATGTATCCCTTATCAAGTAGTTCTTGTAATCGCATCTTCAACTCCTTGAGCTCACTTGGAGCCATTCTATACTGCGCTTGCATAAATAGGTGCTTGCTTCTGGTAGCAATTCAATAGTGAACTCTACTTCCTTATCGGTGTCAACCCCACAGATCTGCTTGAAAAACATCAAGAAACTCGTTCACCACAAGAACATCTTCTGGTTTTAGCTTTTCCTCCTGCACCTCCACTACACGTGTGCAAGAAACGCCGTGCAACCTTTTCTCAACAACTTCGAGCTTTGAATGTCAAATCAAACTCGTAGGAATAATCTTCTTTTCACACCTCGAAAAACCACTTCACCAACCCGGTTTTCTCAAAAACGACCTCCTTTCTATGGCAATCCATGGAAGCATAATGAGTGAATAAGAAATCCATCCCTAAGATTGCATCTAACACCACATGAACTCTAGTGGAAGAAGATCCACTAACATATTGAGACCTTCTACTAAGACCTCACAATCTCGCAACACTACATCGACTAGTAAGGCATCACCAATCGGTGTGTATATAACTAACCTCTCAAATAAAGGCTCTAGCTTCCTATTCAAATTTAGTTAGGAATATACTAGAAACAAAGGAATGCGTAGCACTGGATCTATCAAAACACGTGCAGGTACATTACAAATAGAAATCGTACCAATAATCACATCCGTGCATCCTCTTCGCTTCTTCTTTGAGTCATAGCGTAGACTTTTCCTCGCTTGCTGTGGTCTCCTACACAACTCCTTTCTCTGCTTTTGCACCACCGTGCCTCTCTCCTCAGCCTCACTGGAACTCTCGACTACTCAACTGTTTGGGATCCAACTCCTCGTCCTCTGTGCGGCAAGCCGCTCTAAGCCGTGGACAATCCCTCTTGAAATGTCCTGTCGTTGGTCCACATCGTAACACACACCGACACCAACAAGACATTGGCCTCGATGATTCTTACCACAATTTGCACATGGGGTTCTCCTTATTGCACTCGCAATGCACTCTGCATTGTCTCGTGGTCTTGCCGTGTGGATCCGCAGATCGACTAGGTGCTCTTTGACTCTGCCTCGATAGGCACCACTAACATTCATCTCGCCTCGATGTCCGCCGCCACTTTCGATTCTTAAAGTCCTCGACGACTTGAAACATTTACTCGGTGTGAATCTTCGTTGTTCACGACCCGAAAATCGCTTGTTGTTGAAGGCCCACGAGTTGGCTCCACTCATCGATCGCGCCATATATATACTCGCTTCAACAAGTAGAGCGGTCTCTACCAATGAGAGAGAGAAGTCCCACTTAGCAATGGTCGTGGATCGTACGATCTCGTGACGTAATCCCTTTCAAATCGTCGACACTGTCACTCTCGGATGCCACAATAACATCAAGATACCGTGATAGCTCGGTATACCTTCTCTCGTGCTCACCAACCGATATAGTGACCCTTGCTTTAATTCTAAAAATCATCTCTCTCGCTTCACCAGATGATGCCGTGGTAATGTTTATCTTCAAATATGCCTCAAAGTTTGCCAATCTAAAGTGCGTGCATCACTCGTCTCAAGCAAAATTGACTTCCACCATTCCTCCGCTTTTTCTCTAGCAGAATGTGGCTAGCTTGACTTTACGCTCCTCGGGGCGGCTCATCACGTCAAAACATTTCTCAAGCTTATTCAACCAAACTCTCGGCGTCCACCGGATATGTGGAACCTCAAACACCGTGGCTCCCAATTTTTCATGGCCGTTCTATTCCATATGCCTTCTCTGATCACTTGGCCTCGCTCTCTCGGCCCCGCCTACCTCCTGTGAGGAAATGGCATGCCGCTTCTTCTCTCGCCTCGCTTTGGACTCTCGGGGCACTAGATCCCTCTCGATTGGCCTTGGGTAGGATCTCGCCCCGCCTCGATCCTGCCTCGTCGCTGCCTGCTAGTACGTGGTGGCATGACTCCTATAACATATCAACATATTAGACATGCTATTGATACATAACTCAAATACACAATACTAAACTTCTATTCACATTTTAGCCCTAATCGACTTGCTCTTATCCTTACTTGAACCATACTTACTAGTTTGATCTCGAATCGACTCAATAACTTGCTATGACTTTTACTTTATTCTCGAGCTAACTTGCCTGCCTCATTCCCATGGAGCTAATCGCTCTCGATACCAAGTTGTCACACCCTCCTCCCGAACTACTCGCTAACTCGGCTTGAAGGCGGCGTGAAGCCAACGCAGACATTGTTTACCTCTTAACAATACCACCAGTGACCACGATTCACTGATAAACATGCTATGTTCGCATATGGAACACTTTAACATAACGCAGCGGAAACTGGACAACTATTAAACATACACAAGGAGAAACCCTTCATAAGTCTCTCTTGGAAACTAAAAAGTCAAGTGCATCAAAAACAATACAAGACAACTCATTGTTCATAAAACCTCTAATGTACAAACAACTATAACAACATAGTCCTCTCAAAATAAACTATAACACATAGGGACTAGCTATACAACACTAAATGACGTACAAGTATTACAACTATGTAATACTTGAACATTGAAACACTCTCGCACTTGAACTAAAACTCTAGTGGGGTACATCATAATCTAAAACAATGGTTACAAGAGATAGAAATACAATAAACTAGGGCATCCATATACCCCATTACATATCTCCCACTTGCCCTAGATTAGCTTATGTACATATCTCGAAGACCCAGACTTTCAGATGACCCTCGAACACTTTAGCCGTGAGAGTCTTTGTAAACGAATCAGCAATATTGTGCTCCGAAGCGATCTTCGTGACTGTCACATCTCCTCGTTGCACTATTTCTCGTATCAGGTGATACTTCCTCTCGATGTGCTTTCCTCGCTTATGGCTGCGAGGTTCCTTCGAATTGGCTACCGCACCACTATTGTCACAATATAAGGTGATGAGAGATTCCATATTTGGAACAACTTCCAAATCAGTAAGGAATTTCCTTAGCCAAACAGCTTCTTTAGCTGCTTCACAAGCAAATACATACTCAACCTCAATTGTGGAGTCGACGATGCATCCTTTCTTGATGCTTCGCCATACTATAGCTCTCCCGTTAAGGGTGAAAACTGATCCCGATGTGGATTTCTTGAGAATCCTTATCGGTCCGATAATCGAGAATCGGTGTATCCAGTGAAGGATCGATCCTTAGACCCATACACAAGCATATAGTCCTCGTTCTCCTTAGATACTTGAGGATATTTTTAATCGTTTGTCCAGCTGGTCTAACCTCGATTGGACTGGTACCTCACCGACTATTCCCATCGCATAACAAATGTCCGACCTGCGTGCATAGCATAACATACATTAAGCTACCTCTCGCAGAGGCATAGGGAACATGTCTCATATCCTCAACTTCTTGAGGTGTCTTGGGACACTGCTCCTGCATGATGAACTCCGTGCCTGAAGGGCAATAAGTCTCTCTTGGAATTTTACATCGAATATCTGGATAACATTTTGTCGATATAAGACGCTTGAGACAGTGCTAGCGTTATGTTTTTGCGATTCTCAAGATCTAAATCCTAAGAACATATTGCGCCTCTCCCAAATCTTTCATTTGGAATTGGGTCACAACCAATTCCTTATGTCAATGGGTATCCTACATCATTCCCAATGAGTAGGATATCATCCACATAAAGTACTAACAAAGCTACTTTGTCGTTGATGATCCTCTTGTAAACAAAAGGCTCATCAACGTTTTGGTCAAAGCCGTAAGACTTGATCGCAGTATCAAATCTTATATTCCAAGATCTTGACGTTTGTTTCAATCCATAAATGGATCGATTAAGCTTGCAAACTTTTTGCTCCTGACCTTGGGCTATGAACCCTTCGGGCTGAGACATGTAGATGCTCTCGTCAAGATTACCATTCAAAAAGGCAATCTTGACGTCCATTTGCCAAATTTCATAATCATAAAACGCGGCTATGGACAAGAGTATCCTTATAGACTTCAGCATAGCAACAGGGGAAAAAGTTTCTTCATAGTCAACTCCTTCCCTTTGGGTAAAACCCTTTGCTACAAGCCTAACTCTTAAAGGTCCAGTACCTTTTCCTACGTGCATCTCTCTTTCTCTTATAGATCCATTTACACCCTATGGGTCTAACCCCTTCAGGTTGGTCTAGAAGTTTCCATATTGAATTGAAGTCCATTGACTCCATTTCAAGGTTCATGGCTTTGATCAATTGGTCCTTGTCTACGTCATTCATTGCCTGTTTATAAGACAATGGATCTTCTACGCCGTCATCAGGTATGATAACTTGAGTTTCAAATAAACCCAAGTAAGCGGTCGTTTGAGAAACAATCCTCCCACTGCGTTGAGGCATTCCCAACGATTGAGAAGGACGAGACTGACTTGAGGTGCTGGCTCTTCCATCAACTCTTGATGAAAGTCCAGCTTGATCAACAACTCTTGTTGGTTCATGTGTAGCTTCATTTAATACTAATTTACTACGCGTTTTGTGGTTCCTCATGTGATCTTCCTCCAAGAACGTGGCGTTTGTCGACACAATCACCTTGTTTTCTTGTGGGTCGTAGAAAAGACCACCTCTCGTTTCTTTGGGATAGCCAACAAATTGGCACAATCTTGAACGATGTTCCAGTTTCTTTGGGTTTGTCACGAGCACGTGTGCCGACAACCCCAAATCTCGGGTGTTGTAAACTAAGTTTACGCTCCTTCCAAAGTTCAAAAGGTGTTTCAAACACTTTTGATGAAACACTCGCTCAAGATTTGAATCATAGCCTCTCATCACGCGTATCCCCAAAATGAGGCAGGCAATTGAGCATAGCTCATCATAGAACGAACCATGTCTAACAAGGTTCTATTTCTCCTTTCTGACACACCATTTTGTTGTGGTGTATTTGGTGCTGAGAGTTGAGATTTGATTCCATGTTCTATCATATAGTCCTCAAATCTCAAATCCATATACTCTCCACCTCGATCGATCGAAGTGTTTTAATGGTCTTTCCTAATGCATTCTCTACTTCGCTTTATACTCTTTGAACTTTTCAAGAGCTTGGACTTGTGATGCATTAGGTATAGATAACTATATACCTCGAATAATCATCTATGAAAGAGATGAAATATTCGTATTCTCCTCGAGCTTTGACATTCACCGGACCACAAAGATCCGAATGCACAAGTTCTAGGGGCTCTACGGCTTTGTAACCTTTTTCAGTAAAAGGTCGCTTGGTTATTTTACCTTCTAAGTAAGATTCGCAAAGCGTAAAGAATCATCTTCTAACTTGTTTAGAAGTCCATTCTTAGAAAGTCTCTCAATCCGGTTGAGATTAATATGACCAAGCCTAAGATGCCATAGATAGGTATTATTATTTGGAGAAATTCTTTGCCTTTTATTTTGAGTGTTAGCATTTTTAAACATCTCATGATTTAAAATTGCTTTCGTGTTGTTCTATTTCTCAGACATACAACCATTTTTCAATTTAGCGAGAACAAATATTGACACCTTCTTTCAAAATGAACGCTTCATTAATTGAAAAAGAAATACAATATCCAAGTTCTATTAAACAAGAGATAGAAATTAAGTTCCTTTTAAGCTTAGGAACTATATACAGATTTTTCAATAAAAGAAATCTATCTTCAAAAAATAACTTGGCATCTCCCACTGCATGAGCTGAGACGACATCTCCCGTTCTGACCCAGAGGTCATCTCACCCTCTTTGAGCTCCTTGAAGGAACTAGTTTCCTGAAGTGAAGAGCAAACGTGATTAGTGGCTCCTGAATCAAGTATCAAGGTTAAATCATCATTTTCCACTAAACATGTTTCAAGAACAAGTAAATCTGATTTACCTTTCTTATCTTTGAGCTCAGCAAGGTATTTTGGGCAGTTTCGCTTCCAGTGCCCATCCATGTTGCAGTGGAACATTTTCCTTTATCTGCAACCTTGGCTTTTTCCTTGCCTTTGTCAGTAGCAGGTGCCTTCCCTTTCCCTCCTATGTTCTTCTTTTGGGTCTTCTTAAGCCCAGAAGATGAGCTACAGGACTTAGTCCCAGAGGATGAACCCTTCTGGAATCTTCTGGAATGGGCAAACGGATTTGCCTCTCCATCAACCTGTCCTTTATTCTTCATAAGAGACTGGAAAGTCTGTAGTTCATTAAGGAGAGTAGTCAGGTTATACTCTATCTTGTTCATCACCGCATTGCTGCGGAATTGCAAGAAACTCTTCGGAAGAGATTCCAGGATGAACGATACCTGATTTTGCTCGTCAATGACCGCTCCGTTAATCTCAGCCACGTTGAAGTGGACCATCAGATCAAGAACGTGTTCTCTCACCGATGACCCCTCCTTCACACGGGAGTTATAAACGTATTTGAGGGATTCGTGCCGAATCTGTCCGCATTTGATTGTCCAAACATTTCTGCAATGAAACTCATGATCTCACGAGTTGAGACCATGCCCTCGTGCTTTTAGGCCAGAACTTCAGAAACACTAGCCAAAATGTAGACCTTGGCCTTATCATTGGCCTTGATCCAGCGGTCGTACGCCTCCTTAACAGATTGAGTTGCGTTACGAGCAGGGATCTGAGGACATTCCTTAGACAGTACAAACCGTAGGTCGTCAACAACGAGAATCTTATTCAAGTTGGACTTCCACGTAGAAAAATTCTCACAAGTTAAACGGTCGCTTTTAAGTAACGCTATTATTGAGGACGACATGCTGAAAATCCAAAATAGTTCTAATTAGTTATGCCTTTTTAACCCATTGTAAAAACCAATCTAATTTAGCAAAATCATTAAAGAACCCTAGTGTTTAAACTAAACCCACTGTTTAAGTTTAACCTTTAATTTTGCAACGATACTTCAAGGGTTTAGAACCAAGCCTCCGTCGGGCGGTCAATCGTTCCTCCCTTGAATTGAGACTTTCTAAGCCAATTCTCACTACTAGAACATCTCATGTCTCAATGGTCCTTAGCTACCGTTTGTTTGGTCAAGGAGTTGTTAACTAACTTAACTCATCTCGTAAATGTGACCCTACCATTTTCATATCCAATAGGCCCGAGCCAACAGGCTACTAATAAGAAAGACAACTGATGGCAAACAACCTAAGAGACCCTATCCATTTCTCGGTTCGCGGTGTTCAGGCCCTATAGTCGAGCCCTCCGTAGGGTTTGGCAAGCCTCTCGTCAGGCGGTCACTCATTCCTCCCTTGAATTGAGACTTTCTCGGTAATTCTCACTACTGTAACATCTCATGTCCCAATGGTTCTTAGCTACCGCTTTGTTTGGTCAAGGAGTTGTTAACTAACTTAACTCATCCCGTAAATGTGACCCTACCATTTTCGGATCCAATAGGCTCCGAGCCAACAGTGCTATATTAAGAAAGACAATTGCTGGCAAACAACCTAAGAGACCCTATCCATTTCTGGAGTTCCCGGTGTTCCGACCCCTATAGTCAGGCCCTCCGTAGGGTTTGGTTGTTCATGGACAACCTAGCAGGCAGACTATAGAAATCTCACGGTGCGACCTAATGAAGGAGACCGTAGGATACGTTGACACGCATCCTACTCCCATTTACTATGGATACTTCCCTCATTCACCTTGGTATTGAACCATGCAAACACATACCGTAGGGGGACACCCTATTGACGCCATGTAGCCGAACATGGAACTCACGGTGTGAACTCTTGAGGACATGAGAGTAAACTCGATGCGAACATCTCGTTTTCTCTCACTGAAGTTCCTAAAATTAGGGTATAGTTTTAACTTAGTCGGATTCTGGCTAAAAGAATCTATCTAAGTCTAGACACCACTTAAGGGAACATTCCTCTACTTACCCTAGTAGGCGGGAAGGAGTGAATTCCATCTTGTTAAGTTAAGTCCCCAGCCGCTTACTCGGTCTTGTCCCCAAGAAGGTAGGCATATTGAGTCGGCGAATCTGGCCACTCTCACCCATACTAGTCAAAGGACAATCCCTCACGAACAGGAGTTCGTAACCTGCTCAGGATTGAGATAAAGTTGCCTAGGTCATCCTAGTGAAATAGAAACCTAACTAGTCAACGGAGTTACAGCTAGAGGTTACTATTTCGTGGTCCGGTCTTATGTAATCTCATTACATAGGATATCTCCACTCACATGTCATCTACACGAACACGTTAGGATCACAGTGTTTGTATCAAATACAAAGTGGGCCATATCCATAGTCTAACCAGGGTAAGGTACCCAAACCTTATCCCCTAACTATAGACCCTTTAGGCTGTATCGGGAACCGAGATCCCTTTTATGTACATTACATTCAGTTAAAGATTCATTTAACAGCCTTAGATGTTTAGTTTATTGGATTTAGGGTCTTAAATAAAGGAAAACTCGTAGATAACGAACAATAACACTTTATTGAAATAATAACACTTTATTACATTAATTAGAACAAAATTACAAACTACGAGTTTTAGGGCACAAATCCCAACATGATGCTATCAAGTACGTTTACATCTCCCGAATGAAGGAGGGAACTTCTGTTAGGGAGCATGTCCTTAATATGATAGTCCACTTCAACGTGGCAGAGGTAAACGGAGTTGTCATAGATGAGAACAATCGGGTCAACTTTAGAAGGGAATCTCCTCCGAAGAGTTTCTTGCAGTTCCGCACCAATTCGGTGATGAACAAGATAGAGTATAACCTGACTACTCTACTTAACGAGCTCCAGACTTTTGAGCCCCTAATGAAATCAAAGGGAAAAGAGAAGAAGGCAAACATTGTCACTTCAAGGAAGTTCCTGAGAGGATCGTCCTCAGGGACTAAGTGATCGGGTTCATCTTTTTCTAAGAATAAGGGTATTCAGAAGAAGAATAAGAATAAAGGGAAAGAAAAAGCTCCCATACGCAAGGCTAAAACCACAGGAAAATGTTTCCATTGTGGTGAAGACGGACACTGGAAAAGGAACTGCCCGAAATACCTTGCAGAAAAGAAAGCTGAGAAACAAGGTAAATATGATTTACTCGTTGTTGAAACATGTTTAGTGGAACATGATGAGTGACTGTGTTTAAAATCTATAACTTGTAAAACATGTCACCTGAAAACTATGAGCATATGCATTTGTATTCAAGCGTTGAAAGTAAACGTAGAATCATAATAGACTTTCAGGAAACCAACAAGTATATCGTTAAAATCTCGTAAGGCATGTAAATGATATAAACTCTTTTTAAAACATGTCACAAACTACGTTTGTTCTACGATGTAGTGGGGCCCGCCCAGCACTCCCATCGTCTTTGTCGTAGTGGGGCCCGCCCAGCACTCACGACAGCGCTGTTGTCACGGAGTTCACTCAACGTCGACAACAGAAATGACCTGTGTGCACACGGTACCATAAAGCCTCAGGCTCAATATCTCAGAAGATCACATGAAAACATTTGAACATGCCTGCTTATCTTTTCTTTCATAAAACTCAAGCTTATTTAGCTTGTTCATAAAACTGGAAATCTTTAAAAACATACTTGCTAAAACTTACTTGCTTGAAATCATAACATTTCCATAAACTTCGGGAATTCAATAAACATATGCTCGTGTATAAATTTCATCAAGACATTTAGGTTCAACATAAACACTTTAAAACATTTCTAGGAAAGCAAGAATACTCATAGATATGTGTTCAAAATAAAACACAAAGCATTGAAATATTTCATTCTAGCAAAACTTGCATTTCTTAAAGCATATTTCAAGCATTTGGTTCATTTTCGAAGTTCGTTTTGTCACTCACAGTGTTAGAACTAGAATCTTAGCCCGTACACTCGACCTATCTCCTCTTGGCCTGTCAAACAAACCAAATCAACCATTAGAACCTCGAGCTCATGCTTTTTAACCTTAAAATTACAAGAAAACACACTTTCAAATTTTCCAGCATTTCCAGATTTTCTGCCCTATTTTCTGATAGCCATAACTTCTTCATTACGTATCCAAAAATAATGTAATTTATACCACACTCTTCCTTTTTGAACCCTCTAAAAGTCATATGAAGACATGAAACTTAGATTCCTAACGTATTGGTTCGAAAATACCTCAGTAGCTTAATCCCTAAAATGACCCTGCTGCTGTTCCAGATTTAATTTCCTGCTGCAACCTGAAACTTAACCTGATGATTACAACATCTTCCAATCATTTTCTTCTGACGATTCCTTCACAAAAGTTGTAGGAAATTCAATAAGCTTTCGAACCATACCTTTTAGAGCTTCTAATGCCAACTCTACAAATCAGAACAACCCAAAAACCAGAGACTTCTCGGATTTGACAGCAAACTTCTGTCTTCTGCCTTCCTCTTAACAAAACAGTAACTTAAAATAAGACTTTGCTCGAGCTTCCTTCATGAAGTTTGTTTAAAAATGAGTTAGCTTTCAGGAAAAACAAACGTCAACACTTACCTCTTCTTGTAGAGCTCGAGAAGATCAAAACATCAGACAATGGCAGAATGATTCACCTTGCTGCTATAATAATTTCCTTGAGTTCTTCTCCTTTCTTCTGCAATTCCAGCTCCAAGATCAGAGGTTTTCTCATTCTTCTTCTCCCTTGAACTTCAGCTCACGAAGCTTACAGCTTCCTTTTGATAAATGAAGAAGATAATGGAGAGATAAGGCTTTAAAAAAAAAAACAAACGGTGGAAGAGGTATTTTTTGTCTTTTTCCCTTTTCCCTTTTTGCTTTTTCTTTTTCTTTTTTCTTTTCTTTTTTCTTTCCTTTATCTCTTTCTTTTCTTTTCTTTTCTTTTCTTTTATTTTAAAAAAAAAAGAACAAAACTTAATATATTAAACATTTCTTTCATTTTCTTTTCTTCTTTTATCTATTAAAGCAAACCAAACCAAAATGGTTTAAACTTTTCTTCCTTGTTTTCCTTTTGTCTTTCACTTCATTTCTTTTCTTTTTAAAACATGGAAAACCAAGTTTTAAACATTCATTTCTTCTTTCCTTTTGTTGTTTTTTTTCTTAATAAGGAAGTTCCAAAGAAAGATCTCGGGTTTACAACTTACCTCCCCTTATGAAATTTCGTCATCGAAATTGAGTAGTCTTTAAGTGAAAATCGTTGGGTACTTCCTCCTCATTAGGTCCTCTAACTCCCAGCCTGCCTCCTCCACTCCGTGATGTCTACAACAAACCTTCACGAGTGAGATCGTCTTGTTTCTCAAAACTTGTTCTTTCCTGTCGAGGATTTGAACTGCATCCTCTACGTAACTCATGTCTTCTTTCAACTCTACTAGTTGTGCTTGTAGCACATGTGTCGGATCTGGAATATACTTCCTCAACATGGACACATGAAAAACATCATGTACTCTAGATAGTTCTGCTGGCAACTCCAGTCTGTAGGCTGCTGGCCCAACTCGTCCCGGACCAATATATCTAGGGCTTAGTTTACCTTTCTTCCCAAAACGAAGGACACCTCTCCACGGAGATAACTTCAAGAAAACTTGATCTCCGACCTGGAATTCTAAGTCCTTTCGTCGCTTATCTGCATAACTCTTCTTATGGTCTTATGCTACCTTCAGATTCTCTCTGATTACCTTAATATTGTCTGTAGTAACTTGTACCAACTCAGGACCGATTAGCTTCCGCTCTCCTACTTCATTCCAACATACGGGCGTTCTACATGGTCTTCCATACAGAGCCTCAAATGGTGTCATGCCAATACTTGACTGATAGCTGTTATTATAAGCGAGCTCCATAAGTGATAGGTGTGTATCCCAACTTCCCTTAAATTGAAGAGCACATGCTCTCAACATGTCCTCTAAGGTCTGGATGGTCCTCTCTGACTGCCTATCTGTCTGAGGATGGAACGTTGTACTAAAATTCAACTTTGTTCTCATAGCTTTCTGTAAGCTAGGCCAAAACTTAGAAGTAAATCTTGGATCTCTATCTGAAACTATGGACACTGGCACTCGTATTGACTCACAATTACATGACGACGTATAAACAGCTAGCCGATCAAGCGTGAGACGTCGCTTTAATCGGTATAAACCGTGATGTCTTAGTGAGTCTATCCACTATTACCCAAATACCATCATGTCCACTAGAAGTACGTGGTAATCCAAACAGAAAATTCATAGTAATATGCTCCCATTTCCACTCCGGCACTGGCAGTGGGTTAAGGAGTCCTCCTGGCCTCTGTCTAACTGGTTTAACCTGTTGGCAGATCAAACATCTATCAACATAATCAGCTATCTCCCGCTTCATCCCAGGCCACCAATACGTTCCCTTCAAAGTTTTGTACATCTTGGTGCTTCCTGGATGCATAGCGTAAGCTGAACTGTGAGCTTCCTCTAGAATAACATTTTTAAGCTCATTAAAACTTGGAACACACAGTCTTCCCAACCTTTCTATGGCTCCGTCTGATGTCATTTTAAATTCAGCTTCTCGGCCTTGTTTGGACTTCCCAAACATTTTCTGCAAGTTACTATCCTCTGGTTGTCTTCTCACAACCTCTGCTACGAGTGAAGACTGACTGAACTCCAGCTAAAGACTCCCTGAACTCTCTACATTCACCACTGCCTTAGAATCCCTTAGAGTACTTAAAAATGTCGCTCGAATACCACACAAGGCGTCCTTAGGAAGTTTTGACTTCCTACTCAATGCATCTGTTACTACATTTGCCTTACCTGGATGGTATTCTATAGTACAATCATAATCTTTAATCGATTCTAACCATCTTCTCTGTCTCATATTCAACTCCTCTCGATCAAAGATATACTTGGACTCTTATGATCTGTGTAAATGTGACACCTTTCACCAAACAAGTAATGTCTCCGTGATCTTCAGTGCTAAAACAACTGCTGCTAACTCAAGATCATGGGTAGGGTAATTACATTCGTGCTTTTTCAATTGTCTTGATGCATAAGCTATTACTTTTCCTTCTTGCATCGAACACACACCTAAACCTTGCCTAGAGGCATCACAAGAAACCACATACTCTTTTCTGTTCACGATGAAGTGTCGAAATAGGTCTTTGAACTAATCTCTTTTTCACTCCACAAAAACTCGTTCACACTTATCTCGACCATTCAAACTTAGCATTCTTCCTTGTTAAAGTTGTTAAGGGTAATGCTAATCGTGAGAAATCTTCAACAAACCAAACCGCTTTGTAGTATCTTGCCAAGCCTAGGAAACTACGTATCTACTGTCGCACTAGTTGGTCTTTCCCGGTTGACTCTGCTTTAACTTTATTTGGATCCACACTAACACCATTTGCTTGAGACAACATGCCCCAAAACACTACTCCGATTCAACCAAAACTCACATTTGGTGAATTTAGCGCATAAATCGTTTATCTCGTAGTGTTTGCAAATAATCCTCAAATGTTCCTCATGAGCTTTCCTGTCAACTGAGTAAACTAGTATATCATCAATAAATACTATCATGAACTGATCCAAATACTGGTGGAATATCCTGTTCATGAGGTCCATGAAAACTGCTGGTGCATTCGTCAAACCGAACGACATTACTAAAAACTCATAATGCCCGTACACAGTTACGAATCTTGTTTTAGGAATATTTGATTCCCTTACCTTTAACTGGTGGTATCCTGATCTCAAATCAATCTTAGAAAACACTGATGCTCCTCGTAACTGGTCAAACAAGCCATCTATACGGGTTAAAGGATACTTGTTACGTATCGTGACCTTGTTTAACTGTCTATAATCAATGCATAATCTAAGGGTACCATCTTTCTTCTTTACAAATAACACTGGAGCTCCCCAGGGTGATACACTAGGTTTGATGTATCCCTTATCAAGTAGTTCTTGTAACTGCATCTTCAACTCCTTGAGCTCACTTGGAGCCATTCTATACGGCGCTTGCGAAATAGGTGCTGTTCCTGGTAGCAATTCAATAGTGAACTCTACTTCCTTATCAGGTGTCAACCCTGACAGATCTGCTGGAAAAACATCAAGAAACTCGTTCACCACAAGAACATCTTCTGGTTTTAGCTTTTCCTCCTGCACCTCCACTACGTGTGCAAGAAACGCCGTGCAACCTTTTCTCAACAACTTCTGAGCTTTGAATGCTGAAATCAAACTCGTAGGAATAATCTTCTTTTCACCCCTGAAAACCACTTCAGCCAACCCGGGTTTTCTCAAAACGACCTCCTTTCTATGGCAATCCATGGAAGCATAATGAGTGAATAAGAAATCCATCCCTAAGATTGCATCTAACACCCGCAACTCTAGTGGAAGAAGATCCACTAACATATTGAGACCTTCTACTAAGACCTCACAATCTCGCAACACTACATCGACTAGTAAGGCATCACCAACTGGTGTGTATATAACTAACCTCTCAAATAAAGGCTCTAGCTTCCTATTCAGCTTAGTTAGGAATATACTAGAAACAAAGGAATGCGTAGCACCTGGATCTATCAAAACACGTGCAGGTACATTACAAATAGAAATCGTACCAATAATCACATCTGGTGCATCCTCTGCTTCTTGCTGAGTCATAGCGTAGACTTTTCCCTGTTGCCTAGGTCTCCCTACAACTCCTTTCTGTTTTGCACCACTGGTGCCCTCTCCTGCAGCTACTGGAACTCTCGACTACTCAACTGTTTGGGATCCAACTCCCTGGTCCCTCTGTGCGGCTGCTCTAAGCTGTGGACAATCCCTCTTGAAATGTCCTGGCTGTCCACACTGGTAACACACACCGACACCAACAAGACATTGGCCTCGATGATTCTTACCACAATTTGCACATGGGGTTCTCCTTATTGCACTCGCAACAGACTCCTGCATTGTCTGTGGTCTTGCTGTGGATCTGGCAGACTGACTAGGTGCTCTTTGACTCTGCCTCTGATAGGCACCACTAACATTCATCTGCCTCGATGTCTGGCCGCCAGCTCGATTCTTAAAGTCCTGACGACTTGAAACATTTACTCCAGGTGTGAATCTTCGTTGTTCACGACCCCGAAAACTGCTTGTTGTTGAAGGCCCACGAGTTGGCTCCACTACTGACTGCGCCTCTGCTATACTCTGCTCAACAAGTAGAGCAGTCTCTACCACCGAGAGAAGTCACCCACTTAGCAATGGTCGTGGATCGGGTACGTATCTCGGACGTAATCCCTTTCAAATCGTCGACACTGTCACTCTCGGATGCCACAATAACATCGACATACCGTGATAGCTCGGTATACCTTCTCTCGTGCTCGACCACCGATAGTGACCCTTGCTTTAATTCTAAAAATCATCTCTCTTAAGCCGCGGTATGTGCCAGGTAATGTTTATCTTCAAATATGCCTCACGAAAGTTTGCCAATCTAAAGTGCGTGCATCACTCGTCTCAGCTAAAATTGACTTCCACCATTCCTCTGCTTTCTTTCTCTAGCAGAATGTGGCTAGCTTGACTTTACGCTCCTCGTGGCGACTCATCACGTCAAAACATTTCTCAAGCTTATTCACCAAACCTCGGCGTCGGTGGATATGTGGAACCCTCAAACACCGTGGGCTCCAATTTTTTTCTGGTCGTTCTATTCCATATGCCTTCTCTGATCACTTGGCCTGCTCTCTCGCCGCTGCCTACCTCCCTCCCGTGAGGAAATGGCATGTCGCTTTGATCTCGGCCTCGGTTTGGACTCTCGGGGCACTAGATCCCTCTCAGGATTGGCCTTGGGTAGGATCCTGCGTCCCCCCGATCCTCGCTGCGTCGTCTGCCTGCTGTACGTGGTGGCATGACTCCTATAACATATCAACATATTAGACATGCTATTGATACATAACTCAAATACACAATACTAAACTTCTATTCACATTTTAGCCCTAACTGGACTTGCTCTTATCCTTACTTGAACCATACTCTACTAGTTTGATCTGAACTGACTCAATAACTTGCTATGACTTTTACTTTATTCTCAGAGCTAACTTGCCCTGTCTCATTCCCATGGAGCTAACTGCTCTGATACCAAGTTGTCACACCCCCTCCCGAACTACCTGCTAACTCAGCTTGAAAGGCGGCGTGAAGCCAACAGACATTGTTTACCTCTTAACAATACCTGTTGACCCTGATTCACCTGATAAACATGCTATGTTCGCATATGGAACACTTTAACATAACGCAGCGGAAACTGGACAACTATTAAACATACACAAGGAGAAACCCTTCATAAGTCTCTCTTGGAAACTAAAAAGTCAAGTGCATCAAAAACAATACAAGACAACTCATTGTTCATAAAACCTCTAATGTACAAACAACTATAACAACATAGTCCTCTCAAAATAAACTATAACACATAGGGACTAGCTATACAACACCAGCCACGTACAAAGTATTACAACTATGTAATACTTGAACATTGAAACACTCGCACTTGAACTAAAACTCTAGTGGGGTACATCATAATCTAAAACAATGGTTACAAGAGATAGAAATACAATAAACTAGGGCATCCATATACCCCATTACATATCTCCCACTTGCCCTAGATTAGCTTATGTACATATCTCGAAGACCCAGACTTTCAGATGACCCTCGAACACTTTAGCCGTGAGAGTCTTTGTAAACGAATCAGCAATATTGTGCTCCGAAGCGATCTTCGTGGATCATCACATCTCCTCGTTGCACTATTTCTCGTGACGTGATACTTCCTCTCGATGTGCTTTCCTCGCTTATGGCTGCGAGGTTCCTTCGAATTGGCTACCGCACCACTATTGTCACAATATAAGGTGATGAGAGATTCCATATTTGGAACAACTTCCAAATCAGTAAGGAATTTCCTTAGCCAAACAGCCTCTTTAGCTGCTTCACAAGCAGCGACATACTCAACCTCAATTGTGGAGTCAGCGATGCATCCTTTCTTGATGCTTCGCCATACTATAGCTCTCCCGTTAAGGGTGAAAACTGATCCCGATGTGGATTTCTGAGGAATCCTTATCGGTCTGATAATCAGAATCAGTGTATCCAGTAAGGATCAGATCCTTAGACCCATACACAAGCATATAGTCCCTCGTTCTCCTTAGATACTTGAGGATATTTTTAACTGTTGTCCAGTGGTCTAACCCTGGATTGGACTGGTACCTACTGACTATTCCCACTGCATAACAAATGTCCGACCTCGTGCATAGCATAACATACATTAAGCTACCTACTGCAGAGGCATAGGGAACATGTCTCATATCCTCAACTTCTTGAGGTGTCTTGGGACACTGTTCCCTAGACAGATGAACTCCGTGCCTGAAGGGCAATAAGTCTCTCTTGGAATTTTACATCGAATATCTGGATAACATTTTGTCGATATAAGACGCTTGAGACAGTGCTAGCGTTATGTTTTTGCGATTCCTGAAGATCTAAATCCTAAGAACATATTGCGCCTCTCCCAAATCTTTCATTTGGAATTGGGTCGCCAACCAATTCCTTATGTCAGTAAGGTATCCTACATCATTCCCAATGAGTAGGATATCATCCACATAAAGTACTAACAAAGCTACTTTGTCGTTGATGATCCTCTTGTAAACAAAAGGCTCATCAACGTTTTGGTCAAAGCCGTAAGACTTGATCGCAGTATCAAATCTTATATTCCAAGATCTTGACGTTTGTTTCAATCCATAAATGGATCGATTAAGCTTGCAAACTTTTTGCTCCTGACCTTGGGCTATGAACCCTTCGGGCTGAGACATGTAGATGCTCTCGTCAAGATTACCATTCAAAAAGGCAATCTTGACGTCCATTTGCCAAATTTCATAATCATAAAACGCGGCTATGGACAAGAGTATCCTTATAGACTTCAAAGATAGCAACAGGGGGGGAAAAGTTTCTTCATAGTCAACTCCTTCCCTTTGGGTAAAACCCTTTGCTACAAGCCTAACCTTAAAGGTCCAGTACTTTCCTACCGCATCTCTCTCTCTCTTATAGATCCATTTACACCCTATGGGTCTAACCCTTCAGTGTTGGTCTAGAAGTTTCCATATTGAATTGAAGTCCATTGACTCCATTTCAAGGTTCATGGCTTTGATCAATTGGTCCTTGTCTACGTCATTCATTGCCTGTTTATAAGACAATGGATCTTCTACGCCGTCATCAGGTATGATAACTTGAGTTTCAGCTAAACCCAAGTAGCGGTCAGGTTGAGAAACAATCCTCCCACTGCGTTGAGGCATTCCCAACGATTGAGAAGGACGAGACTGACTTGAGGTGCTGGCTCTTCCATCAACTCTTGATGAAAGTCCAGCTTGATCAACAACTCTTGTTGGTTCATGTGTAGCTTCATTTAATACTAATTTACTACGCGTTTTGTGGTTCCTCATGTGATCTTCCTCCAAGAACGTGGCGTTTGTCGACACAATCACCTTGTTTTCTTGTGGGTCGTAGAAAAGACCACCTCTCGTTTCTTTGGGATAGCCAACAAATTGGCACAATCTTGAACGATGTTCCAGTTTCTTTGGGTTTGTCACGAGCACGTGTGCCGGACAACCCCAAATCCTGAAGTGTTGTAAACTAAGTTTACGCTCCTTCCAAAGTTCAAAAGGTGTTTCTGAAACACTTTTTGATGAAACACTGTTCAAGATTTGAACTGCAGTCTCTACTGCGTATCCCCAAAATGAGGCAGGCAATTGAGCATAGCTCATCATAGAACGAACCATGTCTAACAAGGTTCTATTTCTCCTTTCTGACACACCATTTTGTTGTGGTGTATTTGGTGCTGAGAGTTGAGATTTGATTCCATGTTCTATCATATAGTCCTGAAATCTCAAATCCATATACTCTCCACCTCGATCAGATCGAAGTGTTTTAATGGTCTTTCCTAATGCATTCTCTACTTCTGCCTTATACTCTTTGAACTTTTCAAGAGCTTCAGACTTGTGATGCATTAGGTATAGATAACCATACCTCGAATAATCATCTATGAAAGAGATGAAATATTCGTACCCTCCTCGAGCTTTGACATTCACTGGACCACAAAGATCCGAATGCACAAGTTCTAGGGGCTCTACGGCTTTGTAACCTTTTTCAGTAAAAGGTCGCTTGGTTATTTTACCTTCTAAGTAAGATTCGCAAAGCGGTAAAGAATCATCTTCTAACTTGTTTAGAAGTCCATTCTTAGAAAGTCTCTCAATCCGGTTGAGATTAATATGACCAAGCCTAAGATGCCATAGATAGGTATTATTATTTGGAGAAATTCTTTGCCTTTTATTTTGAGTGTTAGCATTTTTAAACATCTCATGATTTAAAATTGCTTTCGTGTTGTTCGGTTTCAGTACATACAACCATTTTTCAATTTAGCAGAACAAATATTGACACCTTCTTTCAAAATGAACGCTTCATTAATTGAAAAAGAAATACAATATCCAAGTTCTATTAAACAAGAGATAGAAATTAAGTTCCTTTTAAGCTTAGGAACTATATACAGATTTTTCAATAAAAGAAATCTATCTTCAAAAAATAACTTGGCATCTCCCACTGCATGAGCTGAGACGACATCTCCCGTTCTGACCCAGAGGTCATCTCACCCTCTTTGAGCTCCTTGAAGGAACTAGTTTCCTGAAGTGAAGAGCAAACGTGATTAGTGGCTCCTGAATCAAGTATCAAGGTTAAATCATCATTTTCCACTAAACATGTTTCAAGAACAAGTAAATCTGATTTACCTTTCTTATCTTTGAGCTCAGCAAGGTATTTTGGGCAGTTTCGCTTCCAGTGCCCATCCATGTTGCAGTGGAACATTTTCCTTTATCTGCAACCTTGGCTTTTTCCTTGCCTTTGTCGATGGCAGTGCCTTCCCTTTTTCTCTCCTATGTTCTTCTTTTGGGTCTTCTTAAGCCCGTAAGATGAGCTACAGACTTAGTCCCGCAGGATGAACCCTACGGAATCTTTCTCGAATGGGCAAACGGATTTGCCTCTCCATCAACCTGTCCTTTATTCTTCATAAGAGACTGGAAAGTCTGTAGTTCATTAAGGAGAGTAGTCAGGTTATACTCTATCTTGTTCATCACCGCATTGCTGCGGAATTGCAAGAAACTCTTCTAAGAGATTCCGGGATGAACGATACACGATTTTGCTCGTCAATGACCGCTCAGTTAATCTCAAATGTACGTTGAAGTGGACCATCGGATCAAGAACGTGTTCTCTCACCGATGACCCTCCTTCACACGGGGAGTTATAAACGTATTTGAGGATTCGTGCGAAATCTGCCCCGCACGGTTGTCCAAACATTTCTGCGCAGCGAACTCATGATCTCACGAGCCGAGACCATGCCTCTCGTGCTTTTAGGCGAAACTTGAAACACTAGCCAAAATGTAGACCTTGGCCTTATCATTGGCCTTGATCCGGTGATGTGTGCGCCTCCTTATGTGATTGAGTTGCGTTACGAGCAGGGATCTGAGGACATTCCTTAGACAGTACAAACCGTAGGTCGTCAACAACGAGAATCTTATTCAAGTTGGACTTCCACGTAGAAAAATTCTCACAAGTTAAACGGTCGCTTTTAAACGTAACGCTATTATTGAGGGCGACATCTTTGAAAATCCAAAATAGTTCTAATTAGTTATGCCTTTTTAACCCATTGTAAAAACCAATCTAATTTAGCAAAATCATTAAAGAACCCTAGTGTTTAAACTAAACCCACTGTTTAAGTTTAACCTTTAATTTTGCAACGATACTTCAAGGGTTTAGAACCAAGCCTCCGTCGGGCGGTCAATCGTTCCTCCCTTGAATTGAGACTTTCTAAGCCAATTCTCACTACTAGAACATCTCATGTCTCAATGGTCCTTAGCTACCGTTTGTTTGGTCAAGGAGTTGTTAACTAACTTAACTCATCTCGTAAATGTGACCCTACCATTTTCATATCCAATAGGCCCGAGCCAACAGGCTACTAATAAGAAAGACAACTGATGGCAAACAACCTAAGAGACCCTATCCATTTCTGGAGTTCGCGGTGTTCCGACCCCTATAGTCAGGCCCTCCGTAGGGTTTGGCAAGCCTCTGTCGGGCGGTCAGTCATTCCTCCCTTGAATTGAGACTTTCTCAGCCAATTCTCACTACCAGAACATCTCATGTCCCAATGGTTCTTAGCTACCGTTTGTTTGGTCAAGGAGTTGTTAACTAACTTAACTCATCCCGTAAATGTGACCCTACCATTTTCAGATCCAATAGGCCCGAGCCAACAGGCTACTATTAAGAAAGACAACTGCTGGCAAACAACCTAAGAGACCCTATCCATTTCTGGAGTTCCCGGTGTTCCGACCCCTATAGTCAGGCCCTCCGTAGGGTTTGGTTGTTCATGGACAACCTAGCGAGTGAACTATAGAAATCTCACTGGTGCGACCTAATGAAGGAGACCGTAGGATACGTTGACACGCATCCTACTCCCATTTACTATGGATACTTCCCTCATTCACCTTGGTATTGAACCATGCAAACACATACCGTAGGGGGACACCCTATTGACGCCATGTAGCCGAACATGGAACTCACGGTGTGAACTCTTGAGGACATGAGAGTAAACTCGATGCGAACATCTCGCTTTCTCTCACCAAGTTCCTAAAATTAGGGTATAGTTTTAACTTAGTCGGATTCTGCTAAAAGAATCTATCTAAGTCTAGACACCACTTAAGGGAACATTCCTCTACTTACCCTAGTAGGCGGGAAGGAGTGAATTCCATCTTGTTAAGTTAAGTCCCACCGCTTACTACTCGGTCTTGTCCCCAAGAAGGTAGGCATATTGAGTCGGCGAATCCGCCACTCTCTCCCATACTAGTCAAAGGACAATCCCTCACGAATGTGGAGTTCGTAACTCGCTCAGATTGAGATAAAGTTGCCTAGGTCATCCTAGTGAAATAGAAACCTAACTAGTCAACCTGAGTTACAAATTTAGAGTTTACTATTTCGTGGTCCTGTCTTATGTAATCTCATTACATAGGATATCTCCACTCACATGTCATCTACACGAACACGTTAGGATCACGGTGTTTGTATCAAATACAAAGTGGGCCATATCCATAGTCTAACCGGGGGTAAGGTACCCAAACCTTATCCCCAACTATAGACCCTTTAGGTCAGATCGGAACCGAGATCCCTTTTATGTACATTACATTGATTAAAGATTCATTTAATGACCTTAGATGTTTAGTTTATTGGATTTAGGGTCTTAAATAAAGGAAAACTCGTAGATAACGAACAATAACACTTTATTGAAATAATAACACTTTATTACATTAATTAGAACAAAATTACAAACTACGAGTTTTAGGGCACAAATCCCAACATGATGCTATCAAATGCGTTTACATCTCCCAGAATGAAGGAGGGAACTTCACATTAGGGAGCATGTCCTTAATATGATAGTCCACTTCAACGTGGCGAGGTAAACGGAGTTGTCATAGATGAGAACAATCGGGTCAACTTTAGAAGGGAATCTCCTCCAGAAGAGTTTCTTGCGCCCGCACCAATTCGGTGATGAACAAGATAGAGTATAACCTGACTACTCTACTTAACGAGCTCCAGACTTTTGAGCCCCTAATGAAATCAAAGGGAAAAGAGAAGAAGGCAAACATTGTCACTTCAAGGAAGTTCCTGAGAGGATCGTCCTCGGGGACTAAGTGATCGAGTTCATCTTTTTCTAAGAATAAGGGTATTCGAGAAGAAGAATAAGAATAAAGGGAAAAAAAAGCTCCCATACATGCAAGGCTAAAACCACAGGAAAATGTTTCCATTGTGGTGAAGACGGACACTGGAAAAGGAACTCGCTCAAATACCTTGCAGAAAAGAAAGCTGAGAAACAAGGTAAATATGATTTACTCGTTGTTGAAACATGTTTAGTGGAACATGATGATTCCACTTGGATACTAGATTCAGGAGCCACTAACCATGTGTGTTCTTCTTTTCAGGAAATTAGTTCCTAGAGGCAGCTTGCTGATAGTGAGATAACTCTCAAGGTTGGAACAAGAGAGGTTGTCTCAGCTAGAGTAGTGGGAGCAGTGAAGTTGTTATTTAGAGATAGATTCATTTTGTTAGAAAATGTACTTTTGGTTCCTGGAATCAAAAGAAATCTTGTATCTATCTCTTGTTTACTTGAACATATGTATAAAGTATCTTTTGATTATAATAAAGCGTTCATTTGCAAAAGAGGTGTACGGATATGTTCTGCTAAACTTGAAAACAACTTATATGTGTTAAGACCAACAGAGATAAAAGCTATTTTGAACACCGAGATGTTTAAAACAACTGATACTCAAAATAAAAGGCAAAAGTTTTCTCCAAGTACCTATCTTTGGCACTTGAGACTAGGTCACATTAATCTCAACAGGATTGAGAGATTGGTTAAGAATCGTCTCTTAAGTAAGTTAGAGGACAACTTCTAACTACCATGTGAGTCCTGTCTTGAGGGAAAAATGACTAAACGACCTTTTTCTGAAAAAGGTTATAGGGCCGAAGAACCCTTGGAACTCGTGCATTCAGATCTCTATGGTCCAATGAATGTCAAGGCACGAGGAGGGTATGAATATTTAATCAGTTTCATTGATGATTATTCTAGGTATGGGTATCTTTACCTAATGCATCATAAGTCCGAAACCCTTGAAAAGTTCAAGGAGTATAAGGCAGAGGTTGAGAACTCGTTAGGTAAAACGATTAAAACACTTCGATCAGATCGAGGTGTAGAGTATATGGATTTGAGATTCTAAGACTATATGATAGAACATGGAATCGTATCCCAACTCTCAACGCCCGGTACACCTCAGCAGAATGGTGTATCTGAAAGGAAAAATAGAACCCTGTTAAACATGGTTCGATTTATGATGAGCTATGCTCAACTGCCTAGTTTATTTTGGGGATATGCAGTAGAAGCTGCTGCATATATTTTTAACATGGTTCCCTCTAAGAGTGTTTCAGAAACACCCTATGAGTCATGGAAAGGGCGTAAAGGTAGTTTACGCCACTTCAGGATTTGGGGATGTCCGACACATGTGCTGGTGTCCAGTCCAAAGAAACTGAAACATCGTTCAAAATTATGCCTATTCGTAGGATATTCCAAGGAAACGAAAGGTGGTATGTTTTATGATTATCAGGAGGACAAGGTGCTTGTGTCGACAAACGCCACGTTCTTAGAGGAAGACCACATGAGAGATTATCAACCTCGTAGCAGAATTGTCTTGAGCAAAATTTCCAAGGAAGCTACAGATAAATCAACAAAAGTTGTTGATCAAGCTTGTCATTCTTAAGAGTTCAGAATGCCTCGATGTAGTGGGAGGGATATTAGACAACCCGACCGTTACATGGGTTTGACTGAAACCCATGTCGTCATACCTGATGATGGCGTTGAGGATCCATTGACCTATAAACAGACAATGAATGATATAGATAGGGATCAGTGGATTAAAACCATGGACCTCAAAATGGAGTCAATGTACTGAAATTCAGTATGGGAACTTGTAGATCAACCAGATTGTGAAACACCTATCAGTTGCAAGTGGATCTATAAAAAAAATCGAGATCAAGCCGGTAAGGTGCAAACCTTTAAGGCTCGACTTGTGGCAAAGGGTTATACCCAGCGGGAAGGGGTGGACTATGAAGAAACCTTCTCCCCTGTTGCCATGCGTAAGTCGATTAGAATACTCTTGTCCATTTGGAAAATGGATGTCAAGACAACCTTTCTGAATGGTAATCTTGAAGAGAGTATCTAAACTAGAGAGGTTCATAATTCAGGGCAAGAGCAAAAGGTTTGCAAGCTTAAACGATCCATCTATGGATTGAAACAAGCATCTAGATCCTGGAATGTAAGATTTGATACTGCGATCAAATCTTATGGCTTTGAACAGAATATTGACGAGCCTTGTGTCTACAGGAAGATAGTCAATACTACTGTAGCTTTCTTAGTTCTATACGTAGACGATATCTTGCTCATTGGGAATGATGCAAGATTCTTGACTGGCGTTAAGCAATGGCTAGCGACCCAATTCCAAATAAAAGATTTGGGAGAGGCTCAGTTTGTCCTTGGAATCCAAATTGTTCGAAATCGCAAGAACAAAACGCTAGCACTGTCTCAGGCATCTTATATTGAACAGATGTTGGTAAGATATAAGATACAGAATTCCAAGAAGGGATTATTACCTTTCACGCATGAAATTCATCTGTTTAAGGAACAATGTCCTAAGACACCTCAAGAAGTTGAGGATATGAGACGCATTCCCTATGCATCAACTGTTGGTAGTCTAATGTATGTCATGTTATGTACTCGACCCGACATATGCTATGCAGTGGGAATTGTCAGCAGATATCAGTCCAATCTAGGATATGATCATTGGACTGCCGTTAAGAACATCCTTAAGTATCTTAGGAGAATGAGGGACTATATGCTTGTGTATGGCGCAAAGGATTTGATCCTTACAGGATACACTGGCTCTAATTTTCAGACTGATGTAGATTAGAGGAAATCCATATCGGGATCGGTGTTCACTCTTAACGGAGGAGCTATAGTATGAAGGAGTATAAAGCAAGGTTGTATTACTGACTCCACCATGGAGGTAGAGTACGTCGCAGCTTGCGAAGTAGCGAAGGAGGCTGTATGGCTTAGAAAATTCTTTACTGATTTGGAAGTTGTTCCAAATATGAATTTGTCTATCACCCTTTATTGTGATAATAGTGGTGTAGTGGAAAATTCTAAAGAACCTAGAAGCCATAAGCGCGGAAAGCACATAGAGCGCAAATATCATCTTATTAGGGAGATTGTGCAACGAGGAGACGTTATTGTCACGCAGATCGCTTCAGAGCACAACATTGCTTATTCGTTTACAAAACCCCTCACGGCTAAAGTGTTTGAGGGACACCTAGAGAGTCTAGGACTATGGGTTGTACAATACGACCGTTTTCTTGCTCAACATGTTTGACTCCACCGATATTTTAGTCCAAGTGAGAGTTTGTTGAGTTTTATGTCCTAAAACTCGTGGTTTTGTAAACTGAATGTATATTCTATTTTGCAATAAAGTTGTTATTGAGATTTATTCAGTAAAGGTGTTATTGAATAACGTGAATTGTATATTTTGAAACCCTAATCTAATAAAGAACCCATGGCTATAAGATGTATACTTGAACTTTATGTGTGACATAAAAGTGGATCAGGTTCAAGTTATAGCCAGAACGATCTATAGTATAGGGATAGGGTTGGGTACCTTATCTTGGGGACACTATGGACGCGACCCAATTTGTAAAGTACAAACGATGTGATCCTGAGCCGTTCATGTGGAGACATGTGAGTGGGAGCGTCCTATGCAATGAGTTTGCATAAGACTGGACCGAGAAATAGTCACTTAGATTTTATAACTTCGTTTACTGTCTTAACTGACTATATTCATATGATGACCTAGGTAACTTGATCTTAATCCTAAGCGTGCCATGAACTCTTGTTTATTCAGATTATCCTTAGATTTTCATGGGTAAGAGTGGCATGAGATTGCCGACTCAATAAGCCTCCCATTTAAGGGATAAGACCGGGTAGATAGCTGGGAACATAGTTCTGCAAGATGGAATTCACTCCAACCCGCTTTAGGGATTAGTAGAAAGGTTGTTCCCTTAAGTGCTGACTCGATGTCTTGAACAAAGGGCCCACCCCTCTCATTGGCCCGAGAGGGATTCGGTTTGTTGGTTGGACCACAAACCAATTGTTCATTAGAGGATCAGTAGGACTTAAGGAACAAGACGTAATTATAGGGGTAAAATGGTAATTTTGACTAATAAGCGCCGAATTTGTTAGTTTAACAAAACTAGAGGTCCTTCTAGGATCTTTGCAAACTCACGAACAAGGCTAACTTAACGAATTGATTCCAACCAAGAGTTTAGTTAGAAGATGAATCACTCTTAGATCAAACTTAGAATAAGGATGGTCACTCCTAGATCCTAAGAGACTCACTCACCTCAATTAGCTTGATCGGGCTAATCCAATGAATCGGTTAAACATCAAACCTAAAGCAAGATTTGAAAGAAGTTAACACCAAATGGGGCTAAACAAAACACAAATTTTTTTCATGAAGGTTCCGCCTTTAACATGCCAGTACAAGCCTTTAAATAGGCCAAAATGGTCGTGCAAAGCACCAAAAGACCAAAAGCATTAAATGTGAAATGAAGAAAATTTGACCTAGGAAATTAAAACTTGATTGCACAATGTTTTAGATAAATATGAAACAAAAAACATAGAAATGCTTTAAATTGTCTTAAATATCTACTGTAGGATCCGCCATGCATGAAGATATCATTAGACGTGGTTTGACATCACGAAATCCCAAGAGGTGCAATCCAGACAACCACCTATTCACATTTTATGCACACTTTTTTTGTCCTCCGTGCCATCTTTCCAACTAAGCAACTTTTCCCGTGCCATCTTCACTTCATTTTCATCTTGACTCGTTGAACTAGCATTATAAAGAATTTTGAGCTAAAAAATCATTGTCTCTTCTTGTGCATCAACGAGCTTTTGGAGATGCAATGTGAAAGCCTTTTGAATCTTCTTGGCCTTGCTTCTTGTTATGGCTCCTTTAGGTACATGCAATGGATCAATGACTTGATTCACATCATCCCCCCTTTCTTTAAAAGGATTTGTCCTCAAATCAAAGTCTTCATTTCCTACATCAAAAGGAGTCAAATCAGCCACATTAAAAGTAGAACTTACATTGTACTCACCTAGGAGATCTAGTTTGTATGCATTGTCATTGACCCGCTCTAATACTTAAAATGAACCATCTCCCCTTGATTGAAGTTTAGACTTCCTTTGATCTGGGAACCTTTCCTTTCGTAGATGAACCCAAACCCATTCACCCGGCTTAAAAATCAATTTCTTTCTCCCTTGGTTCTTTTGAGTGACTAGCTTTTGATTCTTCTTTTCAATCATTTCCTTCACTTCTTTGTGCAAATTTTTTATGTATTCGGCTTTAGAAATAGTTGCATTACTAAAAAACATATTAGGTGGTAAAGGTGATAAATCTAGAGGAGTTAAAGGATTAAATCCATATACAACCTCAAAAGGTGAACAATGAGTGGTGCTATGTATCGCTCTATTGTATGCAAACTCCACAAAAGGTAAAGTCTCTTTCCAAGACTTAAGATTCATAGAAATTAGAGATCTAAGCAATGCCCCTAATGTTCTATTAACCACCTCAGTTTGCCCATCAGTTTGGGGGTGACAAGTTGTAGAAAACAAAAGCTTAGTTCTCCATTTTCCCCACAAAACTTTCCAAAAATGACTTAAAAATTTGGCATCTCTATCACTTACAATGGTTTTTGGAATCCCATGAAATCTAACCACTTCCCTAAAAAATAGATTAGCTATGTTAGTTGCATCATCTGTTCTGTTACATGGAATGAAATGTGCCTTTTACTAAACCTATCAACGACAACAAAAATGCTATCTTGATGTCTCCTAGTTTTTGGCAATCCTAGAACAAAATCCATGCTAATGTCAACCCATGGTTCACTAGGAACATCTAAAGGTGTGTAAAGGCCATGTGGTTGTGTCTTAGACTTAGCTTCCTTACATTTGAAACATTGCCTGCAAACTTTATTCACATCCTTCCTCATTTTCAACCAATAAAAGTGTTTACACAACCTGCTGTATGTTTTAAATTCCCCAAAATGTCCCATAAGACCTCCCCCATGAGCCTCCTTCACAAGTAACTCTCGAATGGAACACTTAGGAATGCAAAGTTTACCCTTTCTAAAAAGCATAACATCAAATACAACATGATCATGTACGTTGTTCCCTCCTAAACATTGCATATACACATCATGAAATTAAGATTTCTCAACTTTGTAAAGCTCAATCATGTGTTTAAAACCAAGAATTTTTACACTAAGGGCAGAAAATAATGCATACCTTCTTGATAATGCATCGACCACCACATTATCCTTACCTTTCTTGTAATGAATGGCATAAGGAAATGTCTCAATGAATTCTACCCATTTCGCATGCCTCCTATTTAGCTTTGTTTGGCTTTTGAGGTGCTTCAAACTTTCATGATCAGTGTGGATGACAAACTCTTTTGAACACAAGTAATGTTGCCAAACTTGCAAAGTCCTCACAAGTGCATGTAGTTCTTTGTCATATGTCGAGTAGTTGAGTTGTGCTCCATTTAGCTTCTCACTAAAGAACATGATTGACCTCTTTTCTTGCATCAAAATAACTCCTATACCTATCCCACTTGCATCACATTCAATCTCAAAAGATTTGTCAAAGTTAGGTAAAGCAAGACAAGGTACATTGGTCAATTTATCTTTTAATTCATTCAATGCATTCTCTTGCTTTTCTGTCCATTCAAACTTCACATGCTTTTTGACAAGTTCATTTAATGGTAAGGTTATACTACTAAAATTCTTAATAAACCTCCTATAAAAACTAGCCAAACCATGAAAAGATAGCCTCATTTGCATTGGTAGGTGTTGGTCACTCTCGGATAGCCTTTACCTTTTCTTCATCAACTTGCACTCCATCCCTTCCAACAATGAAACCTAGGAAATTGACTTGGTCTAGACAAAAAATGCAATTTTTGAAGTTGACATATAGCTTCTCTTCTCTAAGTTTAAGTAAAATCGTCTTAACATGCAAAATATGATCATTCAAGCTTTTTGAGTAAACAAGAATATCATCAAAGTACACAACAACAAATTTTCCAATGTACACTCTCAACACATGATTCATTAGCCTCATAAAAGTACTTGGTGCATTAGTAAGGCCAAACGGCATAATAAGCCACTCATAAAGTCCAAATTTAGTTTTGAAAGTCGTTTTCCACTCATCTCCCACATGCATTCGAATTTGATGATAACCACTTTTAAGATCTATTTTTGAAAACAGATTAGCATCAATATGAATTCGAATTTGATGATAACCACTTTTAAGGTCTCTGAATTCTTTCGATCAATCCTTGGTGGGAAGGATTCCAACAATATGACAAAGGAAGGAAATTTTGAGTTTTGAGAGAGAATTATTGTCAGCAATTTCTCAAAAATGCCAAATTCCTCGTACTCTTTCCTTCTCCCAGAGGAAGAAGAAAATAGACTACAGAGGGATCACTTCCCCGGGAGTTGGAGGGAAGTGGGGAACGTGTCCTCCTGACACGTTCTCATTTATTTAATAATAAATAAATAAATATTAATTAATCAAATTAATTAATATATTAATTAAATATCATATATTTAACTTTTGATAAATCACATTTAATCATATTTCCCTCTAACCTATAGTTTTAATGCACATCATATGAACATTAAATTTTAACCTGTAGTTTTTAAATATGAATTACATTCACATTTAAATTAATATTTGAACTCTTTCAAATATTTAATTCTCTCATTTAATTTAATATGAATCATATTCACATTAAATTTATAATATAAAGTTCCAAAACTTTATATTATAATGTATCAATATACATTAATGTTTATTCCCTAATTGAATTTGAACATTTCAAATTCAAACGATCTAAGAACCCTTTACGAGCTAGAAGGTGGACCTAATGGACCTACAGATCAGATGCTCCAACGATACGAGATTATTTGATTAATCTCATTAACCCCCTAATCAACATTCGTTAACTGCGGGAACACTCCATTAAAGTTCCGCAAATGCACTCTTCTCACTGCAGATATATTTTTGTGTCCACGGATATTGACAAAAAATAGCAAGTCAATCCTTCACGAATTTTCGTAAAACCAACTGGGTCAAATTAACGTTTTAGCCCTGGGTTACATATTTTTCCTTAAGTACCAGTGCTCCTCTAATGAACAACCTGTTTGTGGTCCTACCAACAAACAGAAGCCCCTCTTGGGCTAATGAGAGGGTCGGACCCTTTGTTCAAGTCCCGGAGACACCACTTAAGGGAACATTCCTCTACTTACCCTAATAGGCGGGAATGAGTGAATTCCATCTTGCTCTAAGCTAAGTCCCCAGCTGCTCACTCGGTCTTGTCCCCAAGAAGGTAGACTTATTGAGTCGACGAATCTGGCCACACTCACCCATACTAGTCAAAGGACAATCCCTCGCAAATAGGAGTTTGTAACCTGCTCAGGATTGAGATCAAGTTGCCTAGGTCATCCTAATGAAATAGAAACCTAACTAGTCAACGAAGTTATATCTAGTGGTTAGTATTTCGCGGTTCGGTCTTATGCAATCTCATCACATAAGATATCCCCACTCGCATGTCGTCTACACGAACACGTTAGGATAACTATGTTTGTATCATATACAAAGTGGGACATATCCATAGTATTACCAGGGTAAGGTACCCAATCCTTGTTCTCTTACTATAGACCCTTTAGGCTGTATCTTGAACTGAGATCCTTATAACACTACATTCAGTTCAAGAGACAAGTTACAACCTTGGATGTTAGTTTATTGGATTTAGGGTTAATAAAAATGGCAAATTTGTAAATAATACGCAATAACTCTTTATTGAAAAAATTAACTCTTTATTACATTAATTAGAACAATATTTACAAACTACGAGTTTTAGGGCACAAACCCCAACATCTTTCTCCTGCCCTACCCTTAGCCCCTGAACTTAGGTTGACGTCAATAGCGGTGTTGCAACCCACAAGCTCGTAGCCACGAGACTCATTCCCTTGGCCTCAACCAGGGCAAAGGAACAGATCCAAAAACCTCTACACTTCAGAAATCATTCCCTGAGCCTCGATCTAGGACGAAGGAGCGTGCCCAACATCTTGTACACTTAGAAAATCACTCCCTGATCCTCTCCGCTAGATGAAGGACGAACCTCTCATCCCAAGTCTAAACTCGCCAACCTGGAGTCTCGAGCCTGCTAAGGGAACTACCGGGACAATTAGGGCATTCGTAAGAAACTCGTCGTGTGTTAGCCATTTCCCTACGGCTACACGTCTTATCTCCAAGTTGTTCGCCAAGGTTCTGTTCTCAACCACTCTGCTACTCTCGCTTCACACCCATGGCCCATGGCCCATGACCTGGTATCCTAAGGCATCGAGACACCTCTACTCAAGGTTCAAGGACCCCACTCACAACGGTTGAGTATCACCCAAAACGCTCATCACATGCCATATCAACAAGCACCCCACAACAACATAAAGTAACTAGTTTTCAGATTTATGAGCATACAAAACATTCTTAGGTTTACTTTGCCTTACCACATGCCCCTCCAACATACATTATCTAAACAAGTTAAGGTAACCAAGCATCCAATCATAAAACAAGTTATCTTGAACTTCAAAGGCATACAACAAATGTCATTGCTACTGAACAACCCGATTTCACATGCTTCATTGCCCTTAACCTTATTACTTATGAGTAAGGGAAAATCCAAACGACTACTTACTTTTTTCACAGGGTTCAACACAGACCAAGGAGTGAGGGCGTGCTCCAGCGATATCTCTGCTCTCATCGGTTCCCTAACAACAAGTCAACATCTCAAATAAGTGACCCGAACATGAAAATACTTAAAAAGGCTTGCAAGGAAATTAAGTTTATCGGAACGGAGGTTTGCACTGAGCTGAGGATCGAAACTAAGGGGTCCACGGGTTGCGGCGAGTGGCGATAGCAGCGACGGAGATGGGTGGCGGCACATGAAGGTTGTTTTCGATTTGCCCACTGGCCAATCTATCCAAAATCGGTCTCCAAGAGGCAAGAACCGATCGGGAAGGAAGTGAACCAATTGAACCAAGGGACAACGATTGCGGATCTGGCAAGCATGGCCTTCGGCGAGCGGTGACTGCAGTGGGTCGCGCGACATGCTTGGCTCGGCGTGAGGGTGGGTGACGCGGACTCGATTTTGGAAGGCGTTTGTGGCGTGACTGGAGACTGTCAGCGATATAGACAGTGGGGGTCCGACGACGCGACTTCGACTAGGCGAAGGAGAAAAGGAAATCGACGGTGCGTAGGGACGGTGAAGGAGGAGAGAGAGAGCGAGCTATTGCGAGAGAGAGAGCGAGAGAATGGTTCGAGAGAGCTGAAAAAAGCGAACAAAGAAGAGAAAAGGGCATGGTCGGCGACCGATTTATGAGGTGCAACGACGCGAGCGCTTCGTTCCTTGATACTCATTTTTCTAACATTTTTTTAACTAAAACAAATAAAACAAAGAAATAATAAGGGTTTGAACAAAAACACTGGGCATCACATGTTATTTGTCGTTTGGTTGCTCATAAGGTGTGAGTTACTTACTGAATATGTGTTATGTATTGACTCACCACCAGGTTTTGCAGGTGATGAGGAATAATATAAGTTTGTGTGTTGGGATAAACACTATATTTTAAAGATCAATTATCTCCTATTGTGTGTAGGAAATTAATCAAGTTGAAAAATAATAATAAAATCAAGCACAAGACACCAACAATTTTAATGTGGAATCACCCCGCCACCCAAGTCGAGGAGTAAAAAACTACAAATCAAAGTCAAAATCTGCACTATAATCAATAAGGGGTTACGACGAGTTCTCCTTAGTACCAACTAGAGGCAAAAAATGATAGATAACTCAAGATAATAAATCTTGACAACAAACGACAGTATTCCAAGAGAATAAATAAGAAAGATCCCACCAAAAGTGGAACTCAACTACCCACTGAAACTGACTGTAAGCAACTCCAGAAGAAATTCCCACTGTTCAGATTGAAGATCCTCGTGTCAGGAACGCGCTGTTAAAATTTCAGCTAGATCGGACTATAAATCGATCTCTAAAAAGGCTAAAATATGATTTTGTTTGGAAGAATTTTCTGTTCTGATTGCACCGTGAAAAATACCTAACGTGGTGATGCATAGAGGCTGGAGTAGAGAGATCATGAGGTTTATTTGTTATTTATTATCGTTTAAGTTTAGATTATTTGATTGAGAATTTAGTTATTCTTTTAAGAGCAAGTTTTGACAACAGTTCAAAGATTTTTGTTAATGTTATCTTTGGGTTGGTTGATCTATAATAGATTTTTAATTGCTTTACTATTATGGACCGAGTTGTTTTTAATTTATTGATGTTAGTTCTGTTTATGGGTGAGTAGATTTTTTTTAATTATTATTATTATTTTTTATATAAAGTTCTTGAGTTAAACTTAGAACTTGTGTTGGTTGATTTGATGGTAGAAGGGGGTAATGTATCAAAGAAGTGGTTAATCTTGTTGTAAAAGACCTTTAATTGCTTTACTATTATGGATCGAGTTGTTTGGAATTTATTGACGTTAGTTTTGTTTATGGGTGAGTAGTTTTTTTTTTTAATTATTACTTTTTCTATAAAGTTCTTGAGTTAAACTTAGAACTTGTGCTGGTTGATTTGTTGGTAGAAGGGGCTAATGTGTCAAAGAAGTGGTAAATCTTGTTGTAAAACTGTTTCTTTTGTCTAATAGGCGTTAGGAAAATTTTGGTTCGTTTGTAGTTATGTCATCATGTTGTCGAAATTTTTGGACATATTGGTTGTGAGTTCAATGACACTTTCTTTGTTAGGTTAAAATATGAGAGCATTACAAATAAACATATAAATTATTATCGTTATGATTATTCAATGTCCTTAAAAACATTTGTGATGATAAAAAAATCATCATACACGCTTTGAATGATTGTTTACAATCCTTAATCCAAATTCTTTCTATTATGACTATTGATCCTGTGACGCCTGGAAAAAAAAGAAAAAAAAAGAAAAAAAAAAGATTTTCAGTACTTTTTTTTAAAAAAAAAAAGGAAAAGGAGGAGGAGGCTTGCGTTTTCACGCGTGCAACCCTTCATCTTCTTCTTCTCCTTCTTCTTCTTCTTCGGCAGCAACACACCCGCCGACCCCCCCCCCCCACTTTCTTCTTCGTCTTCTTCTTCGTGAAATCAAGGGTGTCGCCGCCGCCTCCTACGTTCCTCCCTTCGCAGATCCGACACCTCTCCTCGCCGTGCGCACTCACCGAAGCTGCAAGGGAGTCGACGCACGCCGGATCAGCAAGTTTTCGCCGGATTATCGCAAAGATAGTAAGTCCCTTTCAAATCGGTTCGAGTTTTGGTTCAATCGGTTCACCTCCTTTTTGTTCGGTTCTCATGTTTTGGTCTTTGGTTTTGGATAGATCGGGTCGTGGGCATCTTGGATTTCTGCTCGACTTGTCGTTGTCTTCACCGCCGCCGCCGCCGGGTTGCCGTCGGGTCGCCGTTGTTGGATAGGTACAGTTGTGCGCCTTCGTTTTCTCGATCACGTTTTGAACCTCCATGTGTCTGTTTGGTTATTTAAGTCGAGTAAGCCAATTACAGTTGTTTGGAATGTGATTTAAGTTCTATGTTTTCCAATTAGGGTCTCGATCGGGTTTAAGGCTTTGTGTGGTGCACGTGATCGAGCTCTTGGATCTCCAGATATCTATAAGTAGTCATTTGGATCTAAGCCCGTTAAGTTATGGTTTGCTTTGATTATGTGAGGACCTTTGCGAATTGTGATAGTATGCTCGGATTTGTGTCGTATGATACGTTGGTTGGTTGGAGGGATTGTATGGGGGTCGTATGAGCTAAAAGGCCTAAAGATACGAGGCTAATGTGGAATTACGGGCTTAATGTTTTGCAGTAGCATGGTATCTTAAAAGATTGTCTATGTTAGAGGTTGGTTAAGGTTGGGTTATGTCGGCGGTGGTTTGGACTTGCGCATACCTACTTAGTATGGGTGTGTGGGGCACAATGTAGTTGACCAAACCGAGCGGAGGATTACTGTGTTGGGCTTGAGGTCGCCTAAGAATGAGACTATTCTTGTTAAATGGTTCGTAGTACAAGCTAATATTTTGAATACTGAGGTTTTGGCCAAATGTGACCCTTGGGTGCAACGCCTTAAGTTCTGATCCGTATCTAAGTTGTTTAGATCGATATGACGATTGGTGTGCGTTAAAGGTGAGCCCTAGGTCACGCTAGTGACCAGTCGTTTCCTTGGGATTGTTTTAGGCGAGCTGGTGATTGATTTATCAAGGAAGTGGTTGTTTCACGGATCCTCGAATCAATGTATGTTGCCAACTTGATCCAGTAAGCAAGCTCATAAGTGAAAGAGCTGGCTTGCATAGCTTGTGGTCTAAAACCTTGTGTTGTGGTGTATGTTAAAAGGGTTGGTTTTGACCGTGCTTGAGTTCGCGCTCGTGCGGTTGAGGATCTTAACCGATATGAAGCTTGTATTGCTCGCATGATTGTTAGTATGTACCTTCGATTATGGTTTTAGTACCAAGCCAAGAGTTTTGTGTCATGGAACCCCCGGGCTAGTAGTCCTTACCTTACTCCTTATTAGGTGACGTTATCCTATGACTTTGCGTGGGGAGAAACTAGCATGGAGTTTGTGCGTTGAGAATGCCTCATGGTGAGTCACAGTGCGTGTGGCAATAGACTAGGGGCGGTTATGTCTTGTGGTGAGCCATGGTAGTCATGGCAACAGACCAAAGACGAAAATGCTTCGAGGTGAGTCATTATGAGTGTGGCAACAGACTCGGAGTGAGACATAGCTTACGAGCGTCCTGCGGGACGAGTCTGGGCTATGACAGAATGCTAGTTAGGGAGGTGTTTACCGACGCGAAGCTAGAAGCTGAGCAATTCTGTGTGGGCTTTGGGTAAGGCTAAGTCAGACATCTAGCGGAGTGTTGTTTGAAAGTGGAATTTGAGTACTCTGAGGGGTTGGCTAAAAGTGAAAACCTAGTTGAATTTGGGACCCTTGAGAATGGGTCGGGGATTTTAGGAACGTCTTGTTAGAATCCTAAATAACCTTATGAAGCGCAAAATCCAGCACTTACTAAACCCTGAGTTACGCCTGAGCGAGTCGGAACCTCTAGGTTGACGATATATGATAGGCTCGTGAGACTGGGGTGCGTCCCCGATGAGATCCGAGAGTGGTTGCTTTCCATTATCCCATGCTAGCTTAGGGGCGATTCCCCATAGGCCGTGTTGGTTATGTACCTCACTGCACTATGCTAGCGTGTTGCGTTGTGAGAACCTGGGGTATGTCCCCGTAGGGAGTGGTTGCTTTCCATTATTGCTTTCCATTATCCTGTGTTGGCTTAGGGGTGATTCCCCGTAGGGCGTGTAGGATATGTACCTGCTCTGCTCTATGCCACTGTGTAGTGGCGTGAGAGTTGCTTTCTCTTATTGCATCGTCAATCAAAGTTCCATGACCGAAGGTAGAGCTCGAGTTATTACCGTAGGAGGGCTCAGGATGAAGTGTTCTAAGTGTGAGACCTGTGTTGGGGTTGAGGGAGTTTAGAAGACGAGTCTGGTTGGTTGCATGTTGGTTTGTTTGGACGTGAGTGGGCTGCTTACTGAGTATTTTTATACTCACCCATCTACTTTGTTGTTTTTGGTTGCAGGTAAGAAACCATGAGGCGGTCGACGATGATGACGACCCGACGAGGCTGTGGGACCCTGTTCCTTCTCGTTTTCCTTTAGCTTAGAGTTTCGTTTGAAATGGTCATGTTTTAGTTTCTGTTTTTGTTTGGTCGCACAACACTATGTTGTCTCCTGTACTTCTTAGTTAGTAATTTTCATTCTGGTTGAGTTGTCTCTCTGTTGCATGTTCTCGTTTGTCCAAGATATTGTGTTTGGAACTCTGGTTGTAGCCCAACCCATTCTCTGATTGTAGTTTGGTGGGGGTTGGGCATTATTTGAAACTCTTGAAGTGTTTTCTGCTTGTTAGGTTCTAGGAAAAATTTCGGTTTCTCCTTGTTATGCCGTTATGCTGCCAAAATTTCGGCGCGAACGGTGCGACAGAGTAACTTCCCTAACGTAGGTTCGTCTGAAATTTTAGGGTCGTTACAGTTGGTATCAGAGCTTAGGTTCTAGATTTTGTAGACTCGCTCACATCGTGAACTTCCTGTTCTTCACAGCCTCTCGCAGGGAAGTCATCTCGTCGCTGCCAGGTTTGGTATTTGTTAACTAATTAGTAAAGTAGATAGGGGTTACTATGTTTGCTCATTTTACTTTTCTTACATTGTTATGCGTAGAAGTTTTTTTTTGACCCTGTTCTTAAGGTGGGTAGTTGTGAGATGTTTGCTTGTTAGTTGGAAATTCAGGCGAATGGCCTTTGGTAGGGGTCGTGGAAGGCCAACCACCGACAGGCGTGGTCGGGGTGGTCAGAGAAATCACGGTCGTAAAGGTCATGGACCTAACCTATTATTGTTTGGCTTGTTGCAATTCGTGCCCCTGTCAACAATCACCGTAGGGAAGTTGTGTTTAAACCTCCATCAGAACGGAGCCTCAAGATCAAGGGGACCAAGTCAGGGACGGTTCCAAGGGTTATTGTAGCCCTAAAGGCAAGCATGTTGGTTGGCTAAGGAGCTCGAGCCTTCTTGGCAAGTGTGACAGACTTGAGGAACGAGGAAGGAGACGTGTCGACAATCCCTGTAGTCAGAGAGTGCACGGTTGCGTTTTCGAGGATTTACCTGGTTCATTCCAGACAAGGGAATGAATTTTAGTCTCGAGCTGGAGCCAAACACCACACCTCTATCAAAAGCCCTATTTCAAATGACCCAGTTGAGTTAAATGAACTCAAGACCAAGTTGCAGGAGTTTCTAGACAAGGACTGCATCCACCAGTGCGGTGTGTCGTACTCTTTGTGAAAAAGAAAGAAGATTAATGCGTTTGTTCATTGATTACCAAGAGTTGATCAAGATAACGGGAAAGAACAAGTACCTGTCGAGTTAGAAGAACTCAAGACCCAGTTAAAGGGAGCAACCGCGTTCTCCAAAATCGTTTTTGCACTCGAGCTATCACAAGCTGAGATTAAGAGAGTAGGTCATCCCGAAGACAACATTCAGATCCAGGTTAGGACATCACGAGTTTATCGTGACGTCGTTTGGTTTGACGGACGCTCCGACGGTGTTAATGGACCTGATGAAGAGGGTGTTCAAGGAGATGTTGGATACCTTCGTTATCGTGTTTATTGACGACGTCTCGATCTACTCAAAGTTGAGTGAAGATCGCGAGGGCCACTTATCTAAGCAAGGAGTTTCAGTAGACTCGGCAACAATGGAAGTAGTCTCGAAATAGCCTTGACTCAAGATTGTTGCCGAGGTTTGCAATTTTTTTTTTTGGACTTAGTCGGCTATTACCGTCAGTTCGTGAAAGACTTCTCCACGAATGTTACACCTCTCACCCAGTTGGCATGGAGAGGGGATGCTCTCGTGTGAAGTGACGCGTGTGAGACGAGTTTCCAGATTTTGAATTAGGGGTTAATCTCAATGACCGGTACTCACAAATGGCTGGAGCTAGTGGAAGATTACTAGATTGAGAGTTGTAACCCTTAAGGGTACTGTAGTGGAAATGGAAAGAGTTTTCGATGGGTTTAATTTTTGGCCTTCTCCAGACAGTTAAAGGATTCACAGTGGTCTGGATGATCGCGGACAAGTTGACTAGTCAGTGGTTTTCCTTTTCAGAAAATCGACTTATGCAGTGGAGAAGGGGGTGAAGATGTTTATGGAAGAGATTGTCAGGTTGCACGGAGTCCCAGTTCAGGTAGTCTCCGACAGGGAGTCCTGAATCGCAGCTAGCTTCTAGGTGAGCTTTCAGGAAGCTTTAAGTGTTGAGTGTAGGTTCAGCGTGGTGTTCCATCCACAGATAGACGAGCAGACTGAGAGATTGAATCAGATCTTAGAGGGCATGCCTCGGGTTTGTGCCTTGGAGTTTGCAGTTGGGGGATTACGCTTTTTCTGAAGGTTGCACCTAGAAAAGGCATGAAAGGGTAGTTGAATCCTAGGTTCATCGAGCCATTCGAGGTCTTGGAGCAAATTAGCTCGGTGGCGTACCCTCTAGCCTTACCACCATCTCTAGCAATTGTGCACGACGTGGTCCACGTGTCGATGTTGCGGGGGTATGTGTTAGATGCATCTCTTGTCATAGGTTTTGATCCACTGCAAGTCGATCAGGACTTAGCTATGAGGGTAGGTCGATGGAGATCTTAGCTCGTGAGTAGGGAGTGTTGAGGAACCGAGGAATCGACCGTGTCAAGGTCTTGTGGCAAAACCATCAACTTAAGGAAGCTACTTAGGAGCGTGAGGACGAGTTAAGGGTGAACTACCCTGAGTTTTTTGAGAACTAGCCACTTTCGAGGAAGAAAGTTCTTAAGGTGGGAAGGATGCGACGCCTGGAAAAAAAAAGAAAAAAAAGATTTTCAGTACTTTTTGTTTAAAAAAAAAAGGAAAAGGAGGAGGAGGTTTGCGTTTTCACGCGTGCAGCCCCCCATCTTCTTCTTCTTCTCCTTCTTCTTCTCCTTCTTCTTCTTCTCCTTCTTCTTCTTCTTCTTCTTCTTCTTCTTCTTCTTCGACAGCAACACACCCGCCGACCCCCCCACTTTCTTCTTCGTCTTCTTCTTCGTGAAATCAAGGGTGTCGCCGCCGCCTCCTACGTTCCTCCCTTTGCAGATCCGACACCTCTCCTCGCCGTTGCGCACTCACCGAAGCTGCAAGAGAGTCAACGCACGCCGGATCTGCAAGCTTTCGTCGGATTATCGCAAAGATAGTAAGTCCCTTTCAAACCGGTTCGAGTTTTGGTTCGATCGGTTCACCTCCTTTTTGTTCAGTTCTCATGTTTTGGTCTTTGGTTTTGGATAGATCGGGTCGTGGGCATCTTGGATTTCTGCTCGACTTGCCGTTGTCTTCATCGCCGCCGCCGCCGGGTTGCCGCCGTGTAGCTGCCGTCGCTGCCACCGGGTCGCCGTTGTTGGATAGGTACAGTTGTGCGCCTTCATTTTCTCGATCACGTTTTGAACCTCCATGTGTCTGTTTGGTTATTTAAGTCGAGTAAGTCAATTACAGTTGTTTGGAACGTGATTTAAGTTCGATGTTTGCCAGTTAGGGTCTCGATCGGGTTTAAGGCTTTGCGTGGTGCACGTGATCGAGCTCTTGGATCTCCAGATAACTGTAAGTAGTCATTTGGATCTAAGCCCGTTAAGTTATGGTTTGCTTTGATTATGTGAGAACCTTTGCGAATTGTGATAGTATGCTCGGATTTGTGTCGTATGATACGTTGGTTGGTTGGAGGGATTGTATGGGGGTCGTATGAGCTAAAAGGCCTAAAGATATGAGGCTAATGTGGAATTATGGGCTTAATGTTTTGCGGTAGCATGGTACCTTAAAAGATTGTCTATGTTAGAGGTTGGTTAAGGTTGGGTTATGTCGGCGGTGGTTTAGACTTGCGCATACCTACTTAGTATGGGTGTGTGGGGCACAGTGTAGTTGACCAAACCGAGCGGAGGATTACTGTGTTGGGCTTCAGGTCGCCTAAGCATGAGACTATTCTTGTTAAATGGTTCGTAGTACAAGCTAATATTTTGGATACTGAGGTTTTGGCCAAATGTGACGCTTGGGTGCAACGCCTTAAGTTCCGATCCGTATCTAGGTTTTTTAGATCGCTATGACGATTGGTGTGCGTTAAAGGTGAGCCCTAGGCCACGCTAGTGACCAGTCGTTTCCTTGGGATTGTTTTAGGCGAGCTGGTGATTGATTTATCAAGGAAGTGGTTGTTTCACGGATCCTCGAATCGATGTATGTTGCCAACTTGATCCAGTAAGCAAGCTCCTAAGTGAAAAGCTGGCTTGCATAGCTTGTGGTCTAAAACCTTGTGTTGTGGTGTATGTTAAAAGGGTTGGTTTTGACCGTGCTTGAGTTCGCGCACGTGCAGTTGAGGATCTTAACCGATATGCAGCTTGTCTTGCTCGCATGATTGTTAGTATGTACCTTCGATTATGGTTTTAGTACCAAGCCAAGAGTTTTGTGTCATGGAACCCCCGGGATAGTAGTCCTTACCTTACTCTTTATGAGGTGACGTTATCCTATGACTTTGCGTGGCGAGAAACTAGTATGGAGTTTGTGCGTTAAGAATGCCTGATGGTGAGTCACAGTGCGTGTGGCAATAGACTAGGGGCGGTTATGTCCTGTGGTGAGCCATGGTAGTCATGGCAACAGACCAAAGACGAAAATGCTTCGAGGTGAGTCATTATGATTGTGGCAACAGACTCGGAGTGAGACATAGCTTACGAGCGCCCTGTGGGACGGGTCTGGGCTATGACAGAATGCTAGTTAGGGAGACGTTTACCGACGTGAAGCTAGGAGCTGAGCAATTCTGTGTGGGCTTGGGGTAAGGCTAAGTCAGACATCTAGTGGAGTGTTGTTTGAAAGTGGAATTTGAGTACTCTGAGGGGTTGCCTAAAAGTGAAAACCTGGTTGAATTTGGGACCCTTGAGAATGGGTCGGGGATTTTAGGAACGTCTTGTTAGAATCCTAAATAACCTTATGAAGCGCAAAATCCAGCACTTACTAAACCCTGAGTTACGCCTGAGCAAGTCGAAACCTCTAGGTTGACGATATATGATAGGCTCGTGAGACTGGGGTGCGTCCCCGATGAGATCCGAGAGTGGTTGCTTTCCATTATCCCGTGCTAGCTTAGGGGCGATTCCCCATAGGGCGTGTTGGTTACGTACCTCACTGCACTATGCTAGCGTGTTGCGTTGTGAGAGCCTGGGGTACGTCCCCGTCAGGGAGTGGTTGCTTTCCATTATCCTGTGTTGGCTTAGGGGCGATTCCCCGTAGGGCATGTAGGATATGTACCTGCTCTGCTCTATGCCAGTGTGTAGTGGCGTGAGAGTTGCTTTCTCTCATTGCATCGTCAATCAAAGTTCCAGGATCGAAGGTAGAGCTCGAGTTATTACCGTAGGAGGGCTCAGGGTGAAGTGTGCTAAGTGTGAGACTTGTGTTGGGGTTGAGGGAGTGTAGAAGACGAGTCTGGTTGGTTGCATGTTAGTTTGTTTGGATGTGAGTGGGCTGCTTACTGAGTATTTTTATACTCACCCATCTACTTTGTTGTTTTTGATTGCAGGTAAGAAACCATGAGGCGGTCGATGATGATGACGACCCGACGAGGTTGTTCTGTCGACGTTGTTGAGACGCTGTTCTTCAGCGTCTCAACTCTGACCGTGCGGATCCAGGCGGTGCTGCAGGTTAGCGTTGCAACGCCGAGGCGTTGGGCGTGTGAGGTGCAACGTTGAACGTTGCAGCGTTGCAACGCTGCCGCGTAGTGGGAAATTCCAGTGATTTGATCGTGCGGTTAGTGGCAAAGGGGACGTGACGTGCAACGGTTCGAGCCTGGCTTGACGCAACTGCCGGTTTTTTATTTTATTTTAATTCTATTTCTTTGTAAAATGATTTTTTTAATTAATTTATTTTTAATTAATATTAATATATTTTTATATTAATGTTAATTAATTAAATTAATGTCCCTTGGGTGCCAAAAATCGGTCCAGTTATGCTATTTATTAAATTATGCAATTGTTGTATGATTTCTTTTTTCTATGTGCATAATGTATGTCATATAGATTAAAATCCCACCTTAGGTTAAAAATTTCAGGCATCATTTATATTATAAGAGTTATAATATATAATATACATGATAGGATTATATTATAAGTGTTATAATATAATGTATGTTTTTTAATTTAATTAATATAAGAGTTATATTTCTTAGATTAAAAGCATTGACATGCATTTATACATGAGATGTATGTATGTTATATAGTTTAATTATTCATGTGATGAATAATCAAGCACAATAACATAGAAATGCATGTAACATAAGTTAATTATTAGTTTTAAATTGTTTTGAACTTGAATAATTAGACTTAGGTTTTCTAGTTTTAATAAGATTAGAATTAGGAAATCAATATGACTTATGAATGATGACTAATTAGTAACTCTGTCTAAGGAAGGTTACGTCTAAGGTCAGTATTTATTTAGTCGACGTTTTGCGAACACCCTACCGGGAATCGACACGAGAGTGAATTTGGTCCTAGATTCATAGGTTATATTATCGTGAGTGCCGTTAATTAAGAGTTAATTAATTTACTCACATAGACCTAAGTTAATAATATGATTATAGACTTAGGTTAATCCAATATAAGAGTTATATTGGGCTTAGGTAAATTTTAGTCGGTTTATCTAGGTCAATCTCGATTATTTTAAAGTGCTGAGTGAGAGGAAATAAAGTGTATCAGATACATTTAATTTTCCATCCACAAATCTCCGTTCAGTTCACACCGTGAGATCCATACTCGACCTCGTGGCGCAAATGGGAGCGTCCCCCTACGGGTGGTATTTGTATGGGTCAAAATTCAATGTGAATGGAGAGAGTACTTATAGTGAGTGGACCTGTGAAAACGGGACCCACGGTCTCTTCTTTCGATTCACACCGTGAGATGCCTATGATCCGCCTGCTAGTTTGGCCTAGACCAGACAATCCCTACGGAGGGCCTTGATCATGGGAGTCGGAACACCGTAAATTCCCAAAAGGGATACGATTTCCTTGTTGGTTTTCCTTCGTAGTCCTCCCTACGGCGACTATTGTTTGGACGAATACTTGGAAATTTAAAGATTGAGGGTGACACTCACAGAATTCATTAAGAGTTAATGGATTCAGACCAAAAAATGGTAACTAGATGCCTAATAGAATAAGAGTTATTCTGGTATTAGGGTCTGGTCGAGAAAGTCTCGTCCTAGAGGAGGAGTGACTTTGTCTACCCTACGTGGCGGTCATTCTAAACTTTTGGGGTATCATTGCATTTTTTAATGACCTAGGGATCATAGGTTAAAAAATTTGCTAAAACCTGATTGGATTTTTCAAAGTTTTTGCGAGACTAATACAAAGTTTTTCATTTTTCAGCAACAAAATGCCAAATGCTTTTAATGCTCCTTTAGCTTCCGATAAGTTAGTCGGCGATATTTTTTTCGTGGAAAAACAATATTGACATGATTTTGGTAAATGACGACCTAGAGTTTGCGCTCACTGAGGAGGGTCCTCAGGTGCCTGGTCCAAGAGTCCTATTCAACGATCTACAAACCTTCCAGTTCTTGGTGCAAATCAACGGACAAGAAGTTGGGTAAGTGTTTCCTTTAGATCTTTTCACAGGGGTTCGACCTCTGGGACAAAGTTTATAGATTCTTCAGGCCCGAAAGGAAAGAAGGAAAAGTTGAAGGAGGTTAAGGTTGACCGCGCTGCCGCCCAAAAGGGTAAGGAGATCAAGGAAGTTGCAAGAAAGTGTTTCTACTACAACGGGGACAATCACCTGAAAAGGAGTTGTCCCAAGTTCCTTGACGTAAAGAAGAAGGCAGGTAAATGTGATTTACTTGTTACAGAAACTTGTTTACTGGAGAGTAATGACTCTCTTTGGATACTAAATTCAGGCGCCACTAACCATGTTTGCTCTTCTTTTTTCAGGGAATAAGTTCCTGGTAGCGGCTGCAAGAGGGTGAGATAACACTCAGGGTTGGATATGGAGAAGTTGTCTCAGCTGCAACAATCGACACGGTGAAGCTGTTGTGTGGTGGGAAGTACTTATTATTGGATAATATGTACATAGTTCTAGGGTTTACTAGAAACCTAGTTTCTATTTCCTGCCTATTAGAACAAAATATTTTCGTTTCTTTTAAGAGTAATAAAGCATTTATTTCTCGAAATGGAAATTTGTTATGTTCCGCTTCACTTGAGAGTAATTTGTATGTTTTAAAGCCTAATTCGGTCAAAAGTGTTTTGAATACTGAATTGTTTAAAACAGCAGAAACACGAATTAAGAGATTAAAAGTTTCTCCAAAAGAAAGTGCCCATCTTTGGCATCTAAGGTTAGGCCACATAAATCTCAATAGGATTGAGAGACTAGTGAAGAGCGGACTTCTAAGCGAGTTGGAAGAAAACTCTTTACCGGTTTGTGAGTCATGCCTTGAAGGCAAAATGACCAAACGTCCTTTTAGTGGAAAAGGATATAGAGCCAAAGAGCCTCTTGAGCTTATACATTCTGACCTTTGTGGTCCGATGAATGTTAAAGCACGAGGAGGTTATGAATACTTGTATCTTTTATAGATGTTCGAGGTATGGGTACATTTACCTAATGCATAGGAAGTCTGAAACTCTTGAAAAGTTCAAGGAGTTCAAGACTGAGGTTCAGAACCTGTTAGGTAAAACGATTAAAACACTTCGATCGGATCGAGGTGGAGAGTATATGGACACTGAATTCCAGGACTATATGATAGAACATGGAATTACGTCTAAACTCTCAGCACCCAGTATGCCACAATAGAATGGTGTATCAGAGAGGAGAAACAGAACGCTGTTGGACATGGTTCGGTCGATGATGAGCTATGCTCGTCTCCCTGATTCTTTTTGGGGTTAAGCAGTGGAGACTGCGGTATACATTTTGAACACAGTCGAAGAGTGTTGTGAAAAACCTTTCGAACTCTGGCATGGTTGTAAAACAAGTTTACGACATTTCAGAATTTGGGGATGCCCGACCTATGTGTTGGTGTCAAACCCGAAGAAGTTGGAATCCCGTTCAAAGTTGTGCCTCTTTGTAGGTTACCCAAAAGAGACTAGGGGTGGTCTGTTTTACGATCCTAAGGATAATAGGGTGCTTGTGTCGACAAACGTCACTTTCCTTGAGGAAGACCACGTCAGGGATCACTTACCAAAGAGTAAGATTGTGTTAAACGAAATGGACAGTTCATCAGCAAGAGTTGCTGACTAGCTAGTACATCAACAAGTGTTGTTGATCCTAGCTCGTCTAGTCAAGTCCGTTCTCAAGAGTTGAGAATGCCTCAACGTAGTGGGAGGGTTGTGAGACAGCCTGAACGTTACATGGGTTTGGTGGAAACCCAAGTTGTCACCCCTGATGATGACTGTGAGGATCCATTGACCTATGATCAGGCAATTGCAGACGTTGACAAAGACGAAAGGATTAAAGCTATGGACCAAGAAATGAAGTCGATGTATTTCAATTCCGTTTAGGAGCTTGTGGATCAACCAGATGGGATAAAACCTATAGGTTGCAAATGGATCTACAAGCGTAAACGTGGCGTAGATGGTAAGGTGCATACCTTCAAAGCTAGACTAGTGGCAAAGGGTTTTACCCAGGTTGAAGGGGTTGACTATGAGGAAACATTTTCTCCTGGTTCCATGGTAAAGTCTATTAGAATCCTTCTGGCCATTGCCGCATATTATGACTATGAGGTATGGCAGATGTATGTCAAGACCGCCTTTCTGAATGACAACCTTGACGAGACCATCTACATGGACTAGCTCAAGGAGTTCATTACCCAAGGCAAAGAGCAAAAGGTTTGCCGGCTTAAAAGGTCTATTTATGGACTGAAACAAGCCTCGAGGTCTTGGAATATAAGGTTTGATGAGGCGATCAAATCTTATGGCTTTGATTAAAATGTTGACGAGCCTTGTGTCTACAAGAAAATCGTCAATAGTACTGTCACATTTCTGATATTGTATGTGGATGATATCCTGCTCATTGGGAATGAGGTAGGATTTCTTACTGACATTAAAGAATGGTTGGCTTCGCAATTCCAAATGAAAGATTTGGGTGAGACTAAGTATGTTCTTGTTGGGTTTTGTGCCCTAAACTTATCTAATTTTGATCAAATAAATAAAGAGTTATTTGTTTTGGTAAAATTATATTCTTGCTTTATAAATCCAATAAACTAAGTTCCAAGGTTATAATGTTTCTTGAACATCAGTGTAGTAGACACTATTTGGATTGTGTTCAAGAGTATAACCTAAATGGTCTATGGAAACCTTATTCTGGTAACATCATGGATGCGACCCACTTTGTAATTAGTACAAATGAGGTAATCTAACTTATTCATGTGGTTGACATGCGAGTTGGGGCATCCTGTATGAAGAGTTCATACAAGATCGGGATCAGAAATTATTAGTCTAACCAAGATAACGCCAAGTAATTAATGGATAAGACTGATAATTTATAAATGGTCATTAGTGACTCGACCTGAATCCTGAGCAAGTTAAGAACTCCTGCTTATAGGGGTTTGTCCGTAGACTAGTATGAGTGAGAGTAGCCTGTAGCCGACTCAATAAGCCTACCTTTTCAGGGATAGAACCTCGTAGGTAGCTGGGGACTTAACTATGCAAGAAAGAATTCACTCATTCCTACACTAAGGAATTAGATAGGTTGTTCCCTTAAGAACCGAGTCCAGGTCTTGAACAACGGGGCCCCGCCCTCTAAACTGACTTAAGAGGGTATGAGTCTATGGTAGGACCATAGACTTGTTGTTCATTAGAGGATCAGTGGTGCTTAAGGATCAAAGAGGTAATCACAGGGGTAAAATGGTAATTTGACCAAGCTGTGATTACGAACAACCTGTGAAGGGTCGACTCATGGGTAATGATTATATCAATAAACACAATATAATCTACAGTGAGGAGAGTGCAACTACAAGTCTATAGTGAAGTGACTTGTAGTTAATGAATTGATTAACTGGATCAAAGAGTTTGATCAGTTAATCTCACATCATTGGAGCTCATGAACTCTAGGTCCATTAGGTCCCTCCGTTGGCTCAACATGGTAATATTGAGGGGTATAAAGATAGGAATGAAATTGAAGTGTTCAATTTCATATATGAGGTGTTATATCAATTATATGTGATATAATTGATATAATATATGGTTTTAATTTGAATTCGATTCACATATTAACTATATAGTATTGAGAGAATGAAGGAGGGATAGGATGATAATTTCTATCCTATTTTCCTATAAATAGTTGCATGAGATGAAACTTTGAGAAAAACCTTTTGGTAACCCTAGAATACCATATTATTGTGTTGTTGGAAAAGTTCCAAACACATCTTCTCTCATATCCTCCACATCTCACCCTAAATCTACTCACTTTCCTACCTCACCTAGAGAACAACAGAGAAGATCTAGTGGTGGTATCTTCATATGTTCGGGTTCGAGTTGCTAAAATCGTGACCGTGGGAGAAGGAGCTCAAGAAGAAAGCGTTCTTCAAAGGTAATTTTCTTGTTGTCCTTGTTATATAGCATGCTTAATCTTGGATATATCGTTCTTGATTGAAATCTGAGTAACAAAATAAAGAACACACGATTCACAATCGCTTCCACTGCTGGATTCGATCCCTTCAATTGGTATCAAAGCCCAATTTTGTTCTTGATTTTGTTCTGGATTTATCAAGAACGAAGGTGAGATTTTTCATGTGATGAATGAACAGTTTGCAAAATTAGATGTTTTCATTTTTGACACATAGATTTACATAATTTCGTTGAATTGTTCAATGTAAGGGCCTATTGTGTTTAGGCATTTTATTATGTAAATCGAGTCTGTAAGTCTGTGTCGATTGAGGCAAAGTGGTTGCTGAGAAGAACAGAGTAAAAACGAGCAAAAATACAAAAGGGAGCTTACTGTTCTGTGTGCAGCGTTGCAACACCGTTGAGGTAGAATTCAGGCTGCAAGGAGACGCAGCGTTGCAACGCTCCTCCCAGCATCACAACACTTGGACGATGAGGCAATGACGTTGCAATTCCAGCACGAGCGTCTCAACACTGAAGGCATAAGCGTTTTGCCAAGCGGTCCAACGGGCAGAAACGGGCGAATATCAGCATTGAATTGCCATAGGCGTTTCAAGAGGGATCCAACGGACGAAAAACGTATTTTTTATTATATATTAAATATAAAAAATACTTTATATTTAATTTTATTTATTTTATTTAATTTTAATTAATATAATTAGATTATATTAATTAAAATTATTTTTAGGGTGCCAATGGTCTAATTTTGTTATTTAAATTATACAATTGTTGTATAATTATTTCCATGCATAATGTATGCTTTTATTTTAGATATCCCACCTTAGGTTCAGAATTATCATGCATCATTTATAATATAAAGTGTTATATTATATAGTTTGTATGTATAATTATTATAAAGTGTTATATTAATTTATGGACAACATTGACATGCATTATAATTCATGAGATGAATATGCTATGTATGTTTTATTATTAATGAGATGATAAGAAATTTAAGAGAAATTTGGAAAATCTAATCTACCTTGTTAACAACAAACAAGACTATTAGATCACAAACCCATAAATTCCAAACTAAAATGAAATCAAAGAAGCCAAAGATTCTAATGTCAAAAATGTTAAGTAACCATTGACAATTGGATCTAACAATCGTGCTTAAAGAAACAAGACCTTTAGAACTCAATTTCAAAGACTCCAAAACAAATTTTGAAAATCAACTCAAGGAAAAGTAAAATCGAATTACCTTGTCGATCAAACATCTCAAGGCAAGAGAACTTGTATGAAATCCGAATCACTCCACAAGCAAGATTGATCAAGTCAAGCTTGAATGATTCTAAGCATGCAACCTAATCTATATAGAATTGCAAAGACATAGCTCAAGGCTATAAAAAAGCTCAAGGCCTCTTTTGATTACATTTTTCAATATTTCCTGTTTTTTTTTTTTTGCAAGGTACATGGCTTATATAGCCTCAAAATCAACCCTAGAGTAACCTATGGTCAATTGAAAGATTGTAACTTACATCTCCATCAATACCATGATCTCCACTAACCAAATTGTAACTTAAAACATTGAAAAGATAACTTTAAAACTGAAAATTACATTAAAATTACCATAAATTCGAGAATTAAACTTCTATTAATTGTTAAGTAACTCCCAAGAATTAGACCTAACAACCTTGTTGAGAAACAAGACCTTTAGATCTAAAACTCAAAAACCCCAAAACAACATGGAATCAACCCAAGGAAAAGTTTGGAATGGATTACCTTGATGATCAAGATCAAGAGTAAAGAAAACTCGTTTCTAAACTCGTGATTTGAATCACTCCACAAGAGGTATGATCAACGACTCTAGCATGCAAATTCTAAACACAAGAAATTGCAATAAGGAAAACTTAGCTCTCAACAAATCTAAAAGAAAAACTCAATTCATTCACTTCAAAAATCTGTCTACAATGGAAGAAGAGAGAGCTTTATAAGCCTTTGAGACCCTTAACCTAATTGAAAAAGGAGACAAATAGACACTAACTTTATGGGCTAGTTAGTGGCGAAAAGACTAACCTATATGAGTTACAATCCAGCCACAACTCCCATATTGAAAACAAACTTAAATGATAAACAAAACTGAAATTACATTTAAAACTAATAAAGGTGTTGTCTTGTAACCATTATTGTAATAATAATCCATAGCTTCAAGTGGCTTGAACTTGTGTTCCATAATTGAAGCTTAGCTTGTCTTGAATGAAGCTTATAATGATACTTGACTTCATTGAATCCATCTCCTCATTGAATGCAACTTGAGTTCAAACATCACCATATTGAATGTAACTTTAGTTCAACTTAGTTCTTTCAAGTGAAACCCAAGTTAAGTTCCATAAATTCAGCTATGAGTTCATTAAATGCAAGTTAGAATGCATTTAATGTGTCTCCATCTTGAAGTTCAACTTTGCACAACATGTAGGGAAAGGCTCCAACATATTCTAGAACCTCCTCTTTTGAGCTCACCATAGCTTGAATATAAGTGATTAAAGCTCGTTGTAGCTTTTTGGCTTTCGACCTTGTAATTGGACCTTCAGGCAGGACAATAGGGGGTCCTTGGTTCATATCATCCTTCCCCTCTTGAGAAGGATTCGCGCTCGAATCATAGCCATCACTTACATCAAAAGGACTCAAGTCAGCAACATTAAAGGTTGCACTAACACCATACTTACCTGGTACATCAATTTTATAAGCATTGTCATTTATTCTCTCAAGAACTTGGAAAGGTCCATCTCCTCGTGGCAAAAGCTTTGATTTTCTTTGATTAGGAAACCTTTCCTTTCGAAAATGTACCCAAACCCAATCTCCCAGTTTGAAGACTAAGAGCTCACGTCCCTTATTGATTTTTGAAACAACCTTGAAATTTTGCTTCTCAATGTGCTCTTTAACTTTCTTGTGCAACTTATGAACAAACTCAACCTTTGCATTTGCATCAAGACTCACAAACTCATTAGGTGGTATAGGCAATAAATCAATAGAAGTTAAAGGATTAAAGCCATAAACGATTTCAAAAGGAGTGCATTTAGTAGTGCTATGAACAACCCTATTATATGCAAATTCTATGAATGGCAAACAATCCTCCCAAGTCTTAAGATTCTTATCAATAATAGCCCTAAGCATAATAGTCATGGTTCTATTAACAACCTCGGTTTGACCATCCGTTTGCGGATGACATGTAGTTGAATACAATAGCTTAGTTCCCAACTTACCCCACAAAACACGTCAAAAGTGGCTTAAAAATTTAACATCACGATCACTAACTATGCTTTTAGGATTTCCATGCAATCTCACAACCTCCCTAAAGAATAAGTCAGCAATAAGTTTTGCATCATCTGTTTTGTGACAAGGAATAAAATGAGCCATTTTACTAAACCTATCGACCACAACAAATATGCTATCTCTACCTTTCCTAGTTCTAGGTAAGCCTAAAACAAAATCCATTGATATATCAATCCAAGGACCATTAGGAACCGGTAAAGGAGAATATAAACCATGTGGTTGAAGCCTAGACTTAGCTTGTTTACATGTTATGCATCGAGCACAAATTTTATTAACATCATGCCTCATTTTCGGCCAATAAAAATGTTCAGCAAGCATATCATAAGTTTTAGAAATTCCAAAATGCGCCATTAAACCACCTCCATGAGCTTCCTTTACTATTAACTCACGAATAGAACAAGATGGGATGCAAAGTTTTCCTTTCCTAAACAAAAATCCATCAAACAACATGTAATCATCCACAGCAAGTCCTTTTCATAAGATTCAACAAAAGGAGCAAAGAATGCATCATGAGGATACAATGTCTTTAGATGTTCAAACCCTAACAACTTAACATTCAAAGCATTGAGTAAAGCATACCTTCGTGATAAAGCATCCGCAACAATGTTCTCCTTACCTTGTTTATACTTAATCACATAAGGGAATGTTTCAATAAACTCCAGCCATTTGGCATGTCGTCGATTGAGTTTATTTTGTCCTCTTAAATGCTTTAAACTCACATGATCCGTATGAATAACGAACTCCTTAGGCCAAAGATAATGTTGCCATGTTTGTAATGCACGAATCAAAGCATAAAGTTCTTTGTCATATGTTGGATACTTCAAAGAAGCATCATTCAATTTTTCACTAAAGAACATTAAAGGTCTTTGATTTTGCATTAAAACAACACCTATTCCTACACCACTAGCATCACATTCAATTTCAAAGGTTAACTCAAAATTAGGTAATGCAAGCAATGGAGCGGAATACAATTTTTCTTTCAAAGTGTTAAAGAAAGTTCTTGGTCTTTTCCCCATATGAAAGAAACATTTTTCTTAACAAGTTCATTCAAGGGTGAAGAAATGGTACTAAAATCCTTAATGAACCTACGATAGAAACCCACAAGACCATGAAAACTTCTTACCTCACTCACAGTTTTAGGTGTAGGCCAATCTTTTATTGCCTTTACCTTCTCCTCATCAACTTCAACACCGTTAGATGAAACTACAAATCCAAGAAAATTAACTTTTTCCATGCAAAAGCTACACTTCTTTAAATTTGCATACAAGCATTCTTTTCTCAAAGTAGACAAAACAGATCGTACATGCTCAACATGCTCATCTAAGGATTTAGAATAAACAAGAATATCATCAAAGTAGACAACCACAAACTTCCCTAAGTATTCTCGCAAGACATGATTCATTAACCTCATGAATGTACTAGGTGCATTAGTCAATCCAAAAGGCATAACTAACCATTCATAAAGACCATACTTAGTTTTGAAAGTAGTTTTCCATTCATCACCAATATGCATACGAATTTGGTGATAACCTGATTTCAAATCAATCTTAGTAAAGAGACTACATCCATGCAACTCATCAAGCATATCATCTAATCTAGGAATTGGATGTCTATACTTAATAGTTATCTTGTTTATAGAGCTACAATCAATACACATACGCCATGAACCATCTTTCTTAGGCACAAGAATAACTGGAATAGAACATGGACTCAAACTCTCACGTACATACCCTTTAGCAAGGAGTTCACTCACTTGCCTTTGTATCTCTTCGACCTCCTTTGGATTAGTCCTATATGCTGGACGGTTTGGAATGGTTGCTCTCGGAATGAAGTCAATCTTATGCTCAATTCCTCTAAGTGGTGGCAAACCACTAGGCATCTCCTCTGGAAATAAATCTTCAAACTCCTTCAAAAGTAAAACAAAAACACTAGGCAAAGAAGGGTTAAGGTCGTTAGTAAAGAAAAAAGACCCTTTGCACGTAAGTACAAGAATGGTCTGATTAGAAAGCAAAACATTCCTAGCCTCACTTGACCTAGCATACAAACTCACTAGCTTTTCTCTCATTTTTTTCTCTCATTCTTTTTCTATTATTTCTTTTTCACTTTTTGTTTTTGAGGCTCCTCTTGCCTTTTCTTTTCAAGTTTGCATTGATCAATAAATACATCTTTTGGAGACAATGAAACAAGAGTAGTTTTTCTACCATTATAAGTAAAAGAGTAACGATTTGCAAACCCATCATATACTATCCGACGATCAAATTGCCAAGGCCTCCCCAACAATAAATCTCCAGCATGCATAAATACAACATCACACAAAACATCATCAACATACTTTCCAATGGTAAAAGAAACAAGAGCTTGCTTACTCACCCTTACTTGCGCACAATCATTCAACCATTGAAGTTTATATGGTCTAGGATATGGTTTGGTCTCTAAGTTAAGCCTCTTGACCAGAATTGTACTCACAACATTGGTGCAACTACCGATATCAATGACCACATGATGCGAAAATATCGAGTGCCCTAAACTAATGTAAATTAGAATAAGACTCCGACACTTCTACGACGTGCAAGTATACACGGTCGAGAGCAGCAAGTGATAAGTTAAAGTATCGATCCCACGAGGACTAGCTAAACCTAAATAAATTAGTGTCCTAGCAAATTTTCCTTATTTTAGTGCAATGCATGAGTGTGCAAATTACTATTGTAAATAAATAAATTGATGTGATAAGTGTGCAAATACAAGACTAGACTCAAGAAAATAACTAAATTTAAATGAGGGGAGAGGAGAATGCAAACAAGAGGGGAGATGCAAGAGATGAGATTTTTAATGAAAAATAGGCTCGGGTTAGGTTGGAGTTTTCATGTTCAATTGGAATGAAAATTTGAGTGATACCTTGAATTTACCTACACATGTATTCAAATGAATTTCTTTCGAAATCACTAAGTTTTAAAACCTACAACTTCTCAGTTGAGATCTAAATTATGCTCATGATTTTAGATTCTAGGTGGGTTAATTATCTCTAATCAACTCAATAATCCTAGAATAAAATTTTAGTTTTCTAATTCAATAGCTCTCTCAAGTTCATGAATTCTAGAGAAATCAAAGTGGCCAATTCTAATTCTCATGCAATGTTAAATTCAATAAAATTTCATAAATCCAACAATGGCATCGACCATAAATTTATTCCAAATTTACATTTGAACACAACCTAACCCTTGCCTAAGACAATTTAATTCATGCTGGAATTCGATTCACACATCTCTAAATTAAGCAAGTTTTTATTGATTAGAGAGTTCATAAAAATAGCCCAATGATGTTCACAAATTTATCATAAATCAGTCACAATTCTAGCCTAAAAATAGTCACGAATTCGGTCTAAAATAGTGAATAAAAACAGTCTTAAATATGTGTTCAATAGTAGAAAAACAACATTAACAATTAGAGATTAGGAGAGGTAATGACATGAACCAGAACACCAAGAGATACCACCGAAGACAACAGACCATAGTAGCAGATTTTAATTTTGCAGGTTCTGTGCGACAGCGATATCTGATCAACCAAACCTCCGAACAACGATCCAACCATTCAAAACGAAGCCCTGTGAGTCGCGAATACGCTGTCAAAAGTTCAGCAAAATCCAACGGTTGAAACTCCAGCAAACAACACTTTCGTGAGCGCCGCCAGTGAAAACCGAACTGCACTGATCTCCCAACGCGACAGAAATATCTGGCACACCAAAGCTCAGAACGACGATCCAACCGTTCAAAGTAAAACCCTATGAGTCTCGAACAAGATGTCAAAATGTCAGCACAATCCAACGGTTGAAACTCCAGAAAAAGACAATTTTGTGAGCGTCGTCTGTGAAAAATTAAACTGTACGATTTTTTGCTACATTAATGGCACCTTGAATCTTTGGTTTTTTCTTCACTCGCACGATTGCTACAACAATGTCACCTTCATGATTCTTCTCTTCAATGCACACCTTTGTTGTAGCAATCGCCCTTCTCTCTCTTGCTCTCTTCACTTTTTGTGGCAACTCCTTCTCCCCTTTTTCACTTGTGAACCCTAGCATATAAAATGGTGTTGCCCTAACTCCACAAATTACAAAAATACCTTAAGGGTAAAAAGACCATATTACCCTCCGGGGTAAAATGTCTAAAATGCCCTTAGGGACTCTTGTAATTTTTAAACATCTCCTACACACAGAAAAATTCCAAATAAATTTATGAAGTCAATTATAAATCAAACTAGATACGCAAGGATTTTTGGAGTTAAGAAAAATCTCAAATTTCGATCTTTAATTAACCGTTAGCTTATTTTCCTAAATTTCTTAAATTAAAGCACAAAAACATCAAAATTAATTCTTTTTGAACCTAATGCTTAAATTCAAGATTTAAAGCTAACATACATAATTTAGGGATAAAATAACATGAGGCTCAACAAATTTTTTGCAATTCAATTAGATTAAGCACTAAAATTCTATTAAAATAACTCTCCTATGGCGAGTTATCACCACACTACAAGGTACAGAGTGAATAAGGCACCTAGTGTGAAACAAGTTCTCTCTTTGGTCCAGACTATCCTCCTTAATTTGGGTGCTTAAAGCTCTCCTAGTTACTAAGGACAAGTTTGCAGGATCCTCTTCGCTTAACTCCTCATTCTCACTCTCATCATTTTCTTCCTTAACCTCATCTTCCTCTTCATCATCAGTCACAATCTCTCCCTCTCTAATGGTCATAATTCTCCTATTAGGGCAGTTTGACATTTCCAGCATTTCAAATCCCTATTTCGCACATTAGATTCATCTATTTTCTCTTTCCCCTTTTTTTAACTCTCCCCTTTCTCTACATTCGCTTTAGGTTTCTCATACATCTCTTGGTTTCTAAGCTTAGATTCAATATTCTTACTATCCTTTTTCCATGTAGAACTAGAGTTGGAAAAATGTTGAGAAGAATATCGTCGAGACGTTCGTTGGATTTGCCTCTCGATCTTGATTGCAATATGCAACAACCCCTCAATGTCTGAATAAGGTTGTAGGTCAACCTTGTCTGCAATCTCCGTGTTTAGCTCATTAAGAAACCGTGCCATGAGACTCTCCATATCCTCATCTAGATCGAGTCTATCCATCAATGTATCCATCTCCTTGTAATAATCCTCCACAGACTTGTTGCCTTGTTTCAATGCTTGAAACGTTTGCGCCATGTCTCGTTGGTAATGTTTTGGAACAAAACGCATCTTCATGGACTCCTTGAACTCGTACCATGGATCGATTGGTGCTTCAAGATTCCTTCTCCTACTTGAAATCAATTTATCCCACCACGTTTGAGCATATTGTTTAAATTGAGCAACACAAAGCATTACCTTCTTTTCTTCACTGAAATTATGACAATTGAACACCGACTCCACTATTTTCTCCCATTGAAGGAACTCCTCTGGATCAGTTTTGCCATAGAACTTCGGAAGTTTCAATTTGATGCTTCCCACGTTTTGATCAATTCCTTCTTCATAGGGAACTCGCCTTTGTAAATTTTGATGTCTTCGTCCATGACCTCTTCTCCTATTCAAGCCACGACCAACACGTCTTTCTCCCCTTCGTGGTGCTGCTATCAACGTAACTTGATCATCTTCTAGTTGATCAGAACTTCCTCCCTCATATTCGTTGTCATGGTCATCCCCACGTTGTTGTGGAGGGGGTGGAATTCTCCCCCTAGTGTGGTTTTGAACCTCCAACCTCCGTATAGGCTCTGATAACTCTTCTATTCCACGAATCATTCTCTCCATGGTTCCTTGTTGTGCCTCCTCATTCGTTAGCCGTTAATGTTAAGATCACCTTCTTGTGCCATCTTTGCAAAAATACGGTAAAGTAACAAAAGGAAGAAAAAAAAAGGACCTCACAAGCACTCCCTCACGTATTTCACTCGTTAATGAAGTTCACTCGTGTTTAACACTCAACACTCTAATTAATGTATCACTCCCTTACCTCACAACCTCACAAAGCACTCGAAAAGCAGTTGGTGTATGAGTATAGCAAAGTCAAAGAGCTAAGTGCAATTCAAAGTGATTAGACAAAGACACCGAGAATACAAACAAGTATATTGAAGGAGCAATCCGAATAACAACAAAGAAACAAGTTTATGAAAAAACAATGACAAAATGAAAGGAATTCAAGAGGGGAAACAAAAAGACTTAGAACAAATGGAAAAGAACAAAATTGGAACAAAATGAAATTGTGTGTCTAGCAATAGATAATGTTGAATTTAATGGTCAAAATAAGATGTAATTCTCAGCAAATGATGAATATATCAGTTGAATCCAACCTTAATAACAGAGGGGAGTTACACATAACAGCCACAAAAAAGTTCAATGAATTAATCAATTGTAACTGCCATATTTAATGCCCAATTGTTTTCTTTTGTATGAATTCTAGATGTAACTGATATGGATGAATTCCAAATGATCAAATATCAATTCAACAAGAGACTACTATCAAAGGAAAAATTGAATTCAACTTACTTTGAAACAATGAACAAGAAAAAAAAATAGCAGAAAAATTTGCTCTCGGATATCTTTGTCTTCTTTTGTGATTTGCAAAATATGAATATTTCACCCTGAAGAAATCCAATTTTGAAGACGTCAAAGAAGAGAAAATTGTAGTTCAGATCTAGATCTAAAAACTTGAAGAAGATTATATAATGAAATACTCAACGGAAAGGATATTTTTTTGTATTGTTTATTCAGAATAAGAAGATGTTCGGATCTGCAAAAACTGAAGCTAAAGAGAAAAGAATTCAAAGAGATAAACGCAAGGAAACATATGTCCGATCAAAGAGCCTAATGCTCTGATACCAAATGTTAAGTAACTCCCAAGAATTAGACCTAACAACCTTGTTGAGAAACAAGACCTTTAGATCTAAAACTCAAAACTCCAAAACAACATGGAATCAACCCAAGGAAAAGTTGGGAACGGATTACCTTGTTGATCAAGATCAAGAGTAAAGAAAACTCGTTTCTAAACTCGTGATTCGAATCACTCCACAAGAGGTATGATCAACACCACTTGAATGACTCTAGCATGCAAATTTTAAATACAAGAAATTGCAATAAGGAAAACTTAGCTCTCAACAAAGCTAAAAGAAAAACTCAATTCGTTCACTTCAAAAATTTGTCTACAATGGAAGAAGAGAGGGCTTTATATAGCCTTTGAGAACCTTAACCTAATTGAAAAATGAGACAAATAGACACTAACTCTATGGGCTAGTTAGTGGGGAAAAGAGTAACCTATATAAGTTACAATCCAGCCACAACTCCCATATTGAAAACAAACTTAAATGATAAACAAAACTGTTACATTTAAAAACTAATAAAGGTGTTGTCTTGTAACCATTATTGTAATAATAATCCATAGCTTCAAGTGGCTTGAACTTGTGTTCCATAATTGAAGCTTAGCTTGTCTTGAATGAAACTTATAATGATACTTGACTTCATTGAATCCATCTCCACCTCATTGAATGCAACTTGAGTTCAAACATCACCATATTAAATGTAACTTTAGTTCAACTTAGTTCTTTTAAGTGAAACCCAAGTTAAACTTAAGTTCCATAAATTCAGCTATGAGTTCATTAAATGCAAGTTAGAATACATTTAATGCGTCTCCATCTTGAAGTTCAACTTTGCACAACATGTAGGGAAAGACTCCAACATCTTCTAGAACCTCCTCTTTTGAGCTCACCATAGCTTGAATATAAGTGATTAAAGCTTGTTGTAGCTTTTTGACTTTCGACCTTTTAATTGGACCTTCAGACATGACAATAGGTGGTCCTTGGTTCATATCATTAAGGTTCTGATACCAAATGATGAGAAATTTTAGGAGGAATTTGAAAATCTAACAACCTTGTTATGGAACAAACAAGACCTTTAGATCTAAAACCCCAAAACCCCAAATCAAAATGAAATCAAAGAAGCCAAAGATTCTAATGTCAAAATGTTAAGTAACCCACCCTTGACAATTGGATCTAACAACCTTGTTTAAAGAAACAAGACCTTTAGATAACTCAATCTCAAAGACCCCAAAACGAATTTTGAAAATAAACTCAAGGAAAGTAAAATCGGATTACCCTGTGATCAAGCATCTCAAGGCAAGAGAACTTGTATGAGATTCGAATCACTCCACAAGCAAGATTGATCAAGTCTAGCTTGAATGATTCTAAGCATGCAACCTAATCTACATAGAATTGCAAATAATTAGCTCAAAGGCTATAAAAAAGCTCAAGGTCTCTTTTGATTACATTTTTAATCTTTCTTTTTTTTTTCCATGGATTACATGTGTGGCTATTTATAGCCTTCAAAATTAAACCCTAAGGATAACCTATGGCAAATTAAGGGTTGTAACTTACATCCTCATCAATACCATAATGTCCACTAACTATTTTGTAACCTAAAACATTGAAAACAAGACTTTAAAACTGAAAATTACATCAAATTAGCCATAAATCCGAGAATGATGTCTCTTTGTTAGCTTTGTAACTCTTTGTAACCATCCAAGAGTAAATGAAGCACATCTTGAAGTATCTTTAAGCCCTTGTTCCATAAATGAAGCTTGTTGTTCTTTACTAAATGATGAGTTGCACTTGAGTTCATTAAATACAACTTATGTTAAACTTCCATGAATTTGACTTCATTTAATGTGACTTCATGAGATGCCTTGCTTCATATCAGATCTCTTCTGTCGGTTCACACCGTAAGATCACTATGGTCAGCCTGCTAGTTTGGCCTGGACCAAACAATCCCTTCGGAGGGCTTGATCATAGGGGATCGAACACAGTGGACACCCGAAAGGGATAAAAATTTCCTTAGTCTATTTTTCAACCTAGTCCTCCCTTCAGCAGCTTTTGTTGGATGGGGACTCTGCAGTTTAAAGACAGAGGGTTACACTCACAAAGTACATAAGAAGTGTATGTATTCTGACCGAATAATGGTAACTAAAGCCTATAGGAATAAGAGTTATTCTGGCATTAGGTTTTGGTCAAGAATGTCTTGATCCAGAGGAGGAGTGTTTTTTATTACCTTTCGGTGTCATACATTCTAAACCTTTGGAGTATCATTGCAAATTATAAATGACCTAGGAATCATTTAATAATTAGCTAAAACATGATTGGATTAGACAATTATAGCAAGAAACTTATTGATATGAATCCTATCGTGCAATCAAGACCAAAGAAAAGCTTCAAAATTGAGTTGAAATAAATGTTGTTAAACTTCATTTATGCTGAACTAATGATGCATTTAATGAACTAAAGTGCAATTTATGCTTCATTAAAGACAAGTGAAGCTTCATTTATGCAACAAGAGTTTCAAGCTACTTCAAGTGGGCTCCATTTAAGTATGAGAAGTTACAAACTTTATGTAGGGTGATTAAAAATATCAATTCTCGAATTTATGGAATTTTGATGTAATTTTAGGTTTTAAAGTCTTGTTTTCAATGATTTAGGTTATAAAATAGTTAGTAGAGATCATGGTATTGATGGGGATGTAAGTTAAAACCTTTCAATAGACCATAGATTACTTTAGGGTTAATTTTGAGGCTATATAAAGCCATGTAACTTGTAAAGAAGAAAAAAAAAAGAGATTAAAAATGTAATCAAAATGAGCCAGCCTTGAGCTATGTCTTTGCAATTCTACGCAGATTAGGTTGCATGCTTAGAATCATTCAAGCTTGACTTGATCAATCTTGCTTGTGGAGTGGTTCGGATCTCATACAAGTACTCTTGCCTTGAGATGGTTGATCGACAAGGTAATCCGATTTTACTTTTCTTGAGTTGATTATCAAAATTTGTTTTGGGGTCTTTGAGATTGAGTTATCTAAAGGTCTTGTTTCTTTAAGCAAGGTTGTAGATCCGATTGTCAAGGGTTACTTAACATTTTGATATTAGAATCTTTGGCTTCTTTGATTTCATTTCGACTTGGGGTTTTGGGGATTTAGATCTAAAGGTCTTGTTTGTTCCATAACAAGGTTGTTAGATTTTGAAATTTCTCCTTAAATTTCTCATCACTTATACAAGTTTTATTGTAAATTTCAACATTATGTTTAGCTCAATTATTTCCTTACTTGGTGCGAAAAAATTAACCAGAGAGAACTGATAGCACACAAAATGTGTTATCCTTAGGCTTAATTATTGCTATTTTTATGATAATTTCAGGGATTTGATGTGTTTAAATCATTGAATTTCAGGTAAAGAGCTCAAATAAGACAATTGGAGACATTTCGGATCACTCGGGATCGAAACGAGGCTATTTGGAGCTAAAACTAACATCAATTGGAAGTGAAAAGATCAATCCAAACATGAAGACCTGAAGTGATGGCGTTGCAACGCTACGCCGAGCGTGCTATTGAGAGGCGTTGAAGACCCTTGTCGATAGCGTTGAACGCTGCCTTGCAGCGTTGCAACGCTATCTCGATAAGAAGGCGCATACGAAGATCCGTGCAGGTAGCATTGCAACGCTGCCTTGCAGCGTCGCAGCGCTACTTCAATAAGAAGGCGCGTAGGTTAGGGTAGCGGCGTTGCAACGCGGCCCTCAGCATTGCAACGCCATTGATATTTTCCTTATATACCACGCGGTTAGGGTACAATGTTGCAACATTGTCCCAAGTGTTACAACGTTGTACCGAAGAACATTATAAATAGAACCTTATGTTTTCATGGAAGGAGAGCCGAATTTGATAGACAATCCACCCTATTTTCGAAATACACTTTGTAAGAAGAGAGAAAAGAGTGTTCTTGGGAGCTAAAGCATCCGTGGAGGTTCGAGATCGAAGACGGGAGCTCGGAGACGAAGGACCAGCATCGACACATAAGTTTAATTTTCTTCTCTTTCAGATTGTAATACCGTTTTAAGACGTTTCCTACATGTTTAGCTTGGTTTTCATGTGATTTAGAGTAGCTAAATGTTGTAGTTAGGATTTGTTTTGCTTGTTAAGACTCAATTGCTATGTATTGAAGCATGTTTTGTTCTTATTTTTGGCAATTCGTTCTTTAACTCTTAAATTTGTTGATTTAAGTTGACTCGAGAGATAAAACTTGAATTTGAGCAAAGTTGTCAAAACCCTTAGGAATTTGGCATGAGAATGACTAAGAAACTTAAGGGAAACACATAAAGAAGTTGGTTAATGTCATGCATGTCGTTGGTTCATATGCAGACTATGGAGTTTATTGCATGTGTGAGGCTCACTAAGAATCGAGAGGTTTTCTTGAGTATTGTACTTCTTTTTTATAAATTCATCTCGTTGGTTCATTGCATGTGTTAGTTCAGCCATTAACTTGTAAAATCACTTTCCTCAAATCTATCAATTCGTGTCTCCACATGTTAGTCTGTTGTTAGTTTTTACTTTTACTCACCTATCCATGTTATGTTTCTTTAGCTAAAATTGAGAATTAGTATCTTGATAATTAATTAATCTAGAAACCCATTCCCGAGGACGATACTTGGACTCTTAAATCACTATACTACAACTTGACCCGTACACTTGCGGTATTGCATTATCAAAACTATACGCAACAAGTTTTTGGCGCCATTGCTGGGGAATGGCGATTATTTAGATTAATTAATATTAGGAGAAAATTTGAAATTTTAGATTAAAGTGTGTTTGTGTGTCTTTCCTTATTTATTTATTTTTTGTGTTGTTTGTTTCATTATTTTGTGTTATTTTAGTTTTGTGTGTTTTTGAGTCTTTGTCCCCTGTTTTTGGTTGTGTTTCTATTGTGTAGAAGTCTTGATTTGAATTACTGATTTTTCAAGTATGACTTTGCATAATTTTTATTCTCCATCATTCTATTGTCCCTCTCAGGACTCTAGGTATGTGCATCATGATTTCTCTGATTACCATACGTCTAATTTTTACCATTCTGTACCTGAAATTAATAAAAATTCTTGTGATGGTAGTTATTTAGGCAATTGGAACCATAATTTTTCATACCTTGACCAACCTAATAAAAATCTTCTCTTGTGGACCAATTAATGGAATATACCTTAGAATTGAAAATTAAAAATTTTGTTCATAATGAATTAGAAAGGTTGAATAGGTTAGAAGCTGAGGTGATAGGACTTTGGGAAATAGTACAGGATAGAGCTCAGTATCTCAATCAACTAGTAATTTCCCTCAAGGCCTTACAGTAACAATTTCTTATCCTTACCACTCAGGAGGTGCCGCCTAGGAGGACTTGTTCATACGATAGTAAGGATAGTTTGGGGGAGACTGAAACACACCAGAGACAGGTTAGTGGGACAGACGATGGTGAGATAATCACTTCCACAGAGAAAATCCGGATGATAGAGTTCGAGGCTGAGAAGTACTCTTCCCTTTTATCCCCAGAAATTTTCTTTACTCTTGATAACCATTTGTCCTATACGAGTCTTGCTTTGATTTTTTTTTCTTTCATTTCATTAAACAAAAATACAAAAAATAGTTATCTTTCTTGTGCCCATGAAAAACAGGATAGCCTTTTAGACTTAGAAGGTTATATCAATGCAAGCAAGAAGGGCCCAAAGAAATATGAGCAGTTTTATGTGCCTTGATAAGTCACCGTCTAGCTAAAGATGTTAAACAAAGTGCTTCTTGGGAGGCAACCAAAGTTTTATGTTCTATGTTCTATGTTTTTGTGTTTTCTTTCTTTTTATGTTTTATTTCATTTTCTAGTTTTATTGTTTTTATCTAATTTCTTATCTTTTTGTACCTCCTGGTATGTCCAAGGGGAAAGCTGCAAACTTGCACCCTTTTGATCCTGAGATCGAGAGGACCTGTAGGAGACTCCTAAGGGAAGGAAAAGCAGAACCTCAGACTATGGTTGACCAGGAGTTAATCAATAACCCTAAACCTATCCGGGAGTATTTCCAACCTGTGTTTGATTCTGAGCAGGCTGGAATAGTCTATGCCCCTATAAATGCTAACAATTTTGAACTTAAGACAGAGCTTATACAAATGGTTAGGGAAGGTGTTTTTCGAGGATTAGCCACAGAAGATCCTAACTCACACTTGCAGAATTTCTTAGAAATCTGTGGTACATTTAAGATGAATGGTATCTCTGCTGATAATATTCGTTTACGTCTCTTTCTTTTCTCGTTGCAGGGTAGAGCTAAAGAATGACTAGGGTCCATTTCCTCATGCAGTATCACTTCTTGGGAGGAGTTGGCCCAAGCCTTCATGACCAAATTCTTTCCACCTGTGAAGGCTGCAAAGTTAAGGACGGAGATAGGAACATTCAGGCAGCAGGAGGGAGAGCAGCTATTTGAGGCTTGGGAAAGGTATAAAGACATGCTCAGGAGGTGCCCACAACATGGCTACCCAGATTGGCTCCAGGTACAACTGTTTTATAATGGACTGGATGGTAAGAACAGGACCATTCTGGATGCCACTGCTGGAGGGGCTTTCATGGTGAAGACTGTGCCAGAAGCACGTGCCCTCCTCGAGGAAGTGCAACTGCCAACTACCCAGCCTACAGACAATGACAGATCTAAGCCAGTAGCTGGATTGTATCGACTGGATGAGGTAACCTCTCTTAGATCTCATATGACATCTCTCACTCATGCTCTGAATAATTTTGCAGGATCACCACAAACACGGATGCCTTCTCAATGCTCCCAACCCAATGGAGAATCCACTTTGGAGCAGACACTACCTGAACAACAGAAGCAACAACTATGGAGGAAGCCAGACTCAAAATAATCTCCCAACACATTACAATCCAGGTTTGAGGTATCATGAGAATTTCTCTTATGCTAACACCAAAAATGTGTTGAATCCTTCTACAGGGTATGCTTCTACATTAGAGAGGAAACCATCTCTGGAAGAGACATTGCACTCCTTCATAGCTGAATCCAGAAGTCGGTCCAACCAGTTGGAAAATGCAGTCACCAGTTTATCTGGTATAGTGACTAGTCATGAAGCTGCAATAAAGAATATTGAGACCCAGATTGGCTAGCTGAACACATCACTCCGAGCACTGCAAGAAAGAAAAGAAACACCTTGAGGGAGTATAGTCTAGCTAAAGACGTTAAACAAAGCGCTTCTTGGGAGACAACCCAAGCTTTACATTTTTGTAGTTTTCTGTCTTTAGTTTGTTTTAGTTGTTTTTCAGTTCTTAGTTTATTTACTAGTTTGTTTGTTTTGGTTTGTAGGATGTGATGATGTCACCCTTCATTGAAATCCATGTTCCCGTTCTGAGGAACTCCAACACACATGCTTTGGCTATCCAAGGAACTCAGAAAGATCTCTATAACTCAGGACAATATTGTTCACTCTTACCCTTATACTTAATTTGTGCTTATTTATGCAAACATTGGGGGCAATGTTTAGTTTAAGTTTGGGGGCGTTGAACCATGGGATGTTGTTTATTTGTTGTGACTGTCCTGAGTATATGTTGAATAGATGATTGATCTTTTGCATAAGTATGATCATGATAGCCTAGGATGAGACATAATTGGAAATCTTTGTGATTCTGCTGAAACCTGAAAGCATGACATGAATTTGAGTTAATTTAAAAATTTTCCTGAGTCTTTCATGCACTATTATGCACATAGCCTGTGTTCCTGTAGTTTTGAAATGCTTAGAACAAAGTTATTAGACTTAGAAGTTTGATGTCAACTCGATAGGTCTAAGAATTGATTTGAGAGTTAAACTGCAGGATAAGGTGAATGACAATATGAAGTGCATGACCTGTTTAGTATGTGAAATAGTTGGTTTTTGTTGTTTGTTGGCTAAAGAAAAATTCGTGAGGGAAAAAGAGCAACCTTCACTCTGTGATCAGTTAGGCCACTCATTGAGCGAGTGCTCTGGGTAAGGGTCCCTGCAGTGGATGTGTGAAAGCTAGTGTCCTCGCACAAAAAAAAAAGAAAATAGAAAAAGTGATAAAAAGTGAGTAAGTGCAGAGTAGAGTTATTTAATTCTTGAATGTGGGGAGGCTCAAAGATTAGTAATTATGACCAGTGTAGAGGGAAGTTGAATGGAGAACCTAATAAAGTTCATCCGGGCTTAGTAAAAATGAAGGGAACATAGGTTAATCACATACACACGTAGGAACACTTATGAAAAGTTTTAAACTGCTTGCTGAAGTGTTTGTGTTTGAATGTTTCATGTGATTACTAGATTTTCTCTTAGATCTTTGAGGCTTGAATCAAATGTATGTATAAAACAATCGGATGTTTAATTCTGTTTTTGCTCGGGACTAGCAAAAGTTTAAGTTTGGGGGTGTTTGATAACACACAAAATGTGTTATCCTTAGGCTTAATTATTGCTAGTTTTATGATAATTTTGAAAGAGTCTAGATTAAGAAAGCGGAAGCAATTTTGGATCTTGAACACTCTAAGTTGATCAATTTTGTAAAATAAAAAACATGCTCAAAGTTGAAAAAGCAGAGGATAGAAAACTCAACTTTGAAGATAAAATTCTCTTCACCCGGTTGATGGTTTTCAAAGACGAACACTTTGTGGACAACCGTTAGAGTCTTCCCTACTACCCTCGGGCCTTAGAACGGATTGTGGGATCCTAGATTGAGAGAATTTGGAAGAAAAGACCTCAAAGGTCACTAATTCGGGAATATTGAATTTTCTCATGTAATTCTCTCTAAACACCCCAAATCACCATTATATAAAGCTTCAAAAACTTCAATGGAGTGACAACTCAAGGGTGATGAGGATGTTTTGAGATGGAGGTGGCCAATTTTGGTGAATTTTGAAGATGAGTAAGATTGGGCAAGTTGGCAACTTCTTTTCATGAAAATCATGAAAATCCCTCATTTACATTTAATTTTAATTCAAAAATCAATATTAAATTGATTTTTAATTAAAATTAATATAATTAATTAAATAATTCAAAATTAATTTAATTAATTAATTTTTTAATTTAATTTAATATCAAATATTAAATTAAATAAATTGCCCGATCTCGATCGATTTTTTGAACATGAATCCTTATTCATGCTATAAACCGATCCCAATATTTAAATCATTTTAAATATATCCACCTCTTATTAATCATAGTTTAATTCATAATTAAGCTATGATTCGTTAAATATATCACATATAAATAACGCTTTCTCCCAAACTTGAATTTGAACAATTCAAATTCTTTTCTCTCAAAAAGTAATAAGGCTAAGTCCGAGCTAGTAAGGAGGACCTAATGGACCTACAGGATCATGAGCTTCAACGATACGAGATTAACCAAACCAAACTCTTTAGCCTAGCTAATCAACATTCGTTAACCACCGGACATTCCACTAAAGCCCGGTGGGTTTGCACTCTCCTCACTCAGAGATATATTTATGTCCACTCGATATAACCATGATTAGTAAGTCGATCCTTCACGGTCATTCGTAATTACAGGTTGGGTCAAAATTACCGTTTTACCCACATAATTACCTCTTGTTCCTTAAGTTCCATCGATCCTCTAATGAACAATTGGTTTGTGGTCCAACCAAAGAAACCAAATCCCTCTCGAGCCAATGAGAGGGATGGGCCCATTGTTCAAGATCCGAGTCGATGCCAAGGGAACAACCTTTCTACTAATCCCTAAAGCGGTAGGAATGAATTCCATCTTGCCGAACTATGTTCCCACCTATCTACCCGGTTTTATCCTTGAAATGGCGGACTTATTGAGTGGCGGCGGTCTCGAGCCACTCTCACCCATGTAAATCTAAGGATAATTCGAATAAACAGAGTCCATAGAACGCTCGGGATTAAGATCGAGTTACCTAGGTCATCGGATGAATATAGTCGATTAAGACGATGCGAGTTATAAAGTCTAAGTGACTATTGCGCGATCGATCTTATGCAAACTCATTGCATAGGGCGCCCCACTCACATGTCTCCACATGAACGATTAAGGATCACATCGTTTGTTCTCTACAAAGTGGGCGCGTCCATAGTGTCCCGAGGATAAGGTCCCCAACCCTATCCTTATACTATATAGATCGCTTTTGCTATAACTTGAACTTGATCCACTTTTATGTCACACATAAAGTTCAAGTATTCATCCTATAGCCAAGGGTTCTTTATTGGATTAAGGTTACACAATACACAATAGTCAATAACACTTTTACTGAATAAATTTCAATAACAACTTTATTGTGATATAGAATATTCATTCAGTTTACAAAACTCCACGAGTTTTAGGACATAAAACCCAACAATCTCCCACTTGGACTAAAACGTCATGTGGTGTAAAACATGCTTGAGCAAAGAAAAAGCGCCTCTTTGTACAACCCGTAGTCCTAGACTCTCTAGGTGTCCCTCAAACACTTTAGCCGTGAGGGGCTTTGTAAACGGATCAGCAATGTTGTGCTCCGAAGCGATCTGCGTGACGATCACGTCTCCTCGTTGCACAATCTCCCTGATGAGATGGTATTTGCGCTCTATGTGCTTTCGCGCTTATGGCTTCTAGGTTCTTTAGAATTTGCCATCGCACCACTATTATCACAATAAAGGGTGATAGGCAAATTCATATTTGGAACAACTTCCAAATCGGTCAAGAATTTTCTAAGCCATACTGACCTCCTTCGCTTTACGCAAGTCTGCGACGTACTCGACCTCCATGGTGGAGTCGGCAATACAACCTTACTTTATACTCCGACATACTATAGCTCCTCCGTTAAGAGTGAACACTGATCCTGATGTGGATTTCCTCGAATCCACATCAGTCTGAAAATCAGAGTCAGTGTATCCCGCAAGGATCAAATCCTTTGCACCATACACAAGCAATACAGTCCCTCGTTCTCCTAAGATATTTGAGGATGTTCTTAACGGCGATCAGGTGATCATATCCTGGATTAGACTAATATCTGCTGACTATTCCCACTGCATAGCATATGTCGGGTCGAGTACATAACATGGCATACATCAGACTACCGACCGCAGATGCATAGGGAATGCGTCTCATATCCTCAACTTCTTGAGGTGTTTTAGGACACTGTTCCTTAGACAAATGAATTCCATGCCTGAAAGGTAATAAACCCTTCTTGGAATTCTGCATCTTATATCTAACCAACATCTTGTCAATATAAGATGCCTGTGACAATGCTAGCGTTTTGTTCTTGCGATTCCGAACAATTTGGATTCCAAGAACAAACTGAGCCTCTCCCAAATCTTTCATTTGGAATTGGGTCGCTAGCCATTGCTTAACGCCAATCGAGAATCTGCATTATTCCCAATGAGCAAGATATCGTCTACATATAGAACTAAGAAAGCTACGATGGTATTGACTATCTTCTTGTAAACACAAGGCTCGTCAATATTCTCGTTTCAAAGCCATAAGATTTGATCGCGATGTCAAATCTTATATTCGAGATCTAGAAGCTTGTTTCAATCCATAGATGGATCGTTTAAGCTTGCAAACCTTTTGCTCTTGACCCCGAACTATGAACCCTTCTGGTTGATCCATATAGATACTCTCTTCAAGATTGCCATTTAGAAAGGCTGTCTTGACATCCATTTGCCAAATTTCATAGTCATAAAACGTGGCAATGGACAAGAGTATTCTAATGGACTTAAGCATGGCAACAGGGAGAAGGTTTCTTCATAGTCCACCCTTCCCTTTGGGTATAACCCTTTGCCACAAGTCGAGCCTTAAAGGTTTGCACCTTACCAGGCTTGATCTCGTTTCCTCTTGTAGATCCACTTGCAACCGATGGGTCTTTCACCATCCGGTTGATCTACAAGTTTCGATCGAATTGAAGTACATTGACTCCATTTCAAGGTCCATGGCTTTAATCCACTCGTTCTATCTATATCATTCATTGCTGTTTATAGGTCAATGGATCCTCAACGCCATCATCGGTATGACGACTTGGGTTTCAGTCAAACCCATGTAACAGTCGGGTTGTCTAACATCCTCCCACTACGTCGAGGCATTCTCAACTCTTGAGAAGGACCACGACTTTATCAACAACTCTTGTTGATTTATCTGTAACTTCCTGGAAATTTCACTTAAGACAATCCTACTACGAGGTTGATGATCTCTCATGTGGTCTTCCTCTAAGAACGTGGCATTTGTCGACACAAGCACCTTGTCCTCTTGAGGATCATAAAACAGACCACCTTTCGTTCCTTTGGAGTATCCTACGAATAGGCATAATTTTGAACGATGTTCCAATTTCTTTGGATTGGACACTAGCACATGTGCCGGACATCCCCAAATCCTGAAGTGGCGTAAACTACCTTTACGCCCTTTCCATAACTCATAGGGTGTTTCTGAAACACTCTTAGAGGGAACCATGTTCAAAATATATACAGAGCTTCTTCTCATGCATATCCCCAAAACGAACTAGGCGGTGGCGTAGCTCATCATGGATCGAACCATGTCTAGCGAGGTTCTATTTCTCCTCTCGAGATACACCATTCATTTGAGGTGTGCCGGTCTTGAGAGTTGGGATACGATTCCATGTTCTATCATATAGTCTTGGAATCTCAAATCCATATACTCTCCACCTCGATCCGATCGAAGTGTTTTAATCGTTTTACCTAATGTATTCTCAACTTCGCGCTTATATTCCTCGAACTTTTCAAGGGTTTTGGACTTATGGTGCATTAGGTAAAGATAACCATACCTAGAATAATCATCAATAAAACGATGAAGTATTCATACCCTCCTCGTGCCTTGACATTCATAGGACCACAAAGGTCCGAATGCACGAGTTCCAAGGGCTCTTTGGCTCTATAACCTTTTTCGAAAAAGGTCTTTTAGTCATTTTCCTTCGAGACGGGACTCACATGGTGGTAAAGAGTTGTCCTCTAATCGACTTAGGAGACCACTCTGGACCGGTCTCCCAATCCTATTGAGATTAATGTGGCCTAGTCTCAAGTGCCAAAGATAGGTACTAGGAGAAAGTTTACGCCTTTTATTTTGAGTATCAATTTGTTTTAAACATTTCAATTGTTCAAAATAGCTTTTACATCGATTGGTCTTAACACGTATAAGTTGTTTTCAAGTTTAGCAGAAACATATTCGTACACCTCTTTTTGCAAATGAACGCTTCATTATGATCAAAAGACACTTTATACATATGTTCAAGTAAACAAGAGATAGATACAAGATTTCTTTTGATTCCGGGAACCAAAAATATATTTTCTAATAAAATAAATCTATCTCTAAACAACAACTTCACAGCAGCTCCCATCGCTTTGGTGAGACAACCTCTCCGTTCCAACCCCGAGAGATATCTCCCCATCCGCAAGTGTCGCCCAGAACTAGTTTCTGAAAGAAGAACAAACATGGTTAGTGGCTCCTAAATCTAATATCCAGCGGAATCATCATGTTCCACTAAACATGTTTCAATAACGAGTAAATCATATTTACCTTGTTTTTCTTTCTCGACTTTCTTTTCTCGCAAGGTATTTTGGGCGCCTCCTCTTCCAAAGCCTGTCTGCACCACAATGGAAACATTTTCCTGTGGCCTTGGCCTTGCATGCATGGAGCCTCTGTCCCTTCCTTTGTCCTTCTTCTTCTTTTTTTCTCAATACCCTTATTCTTAGAAAAGGAAGGACTGCATTTAGTCCCGGAGGACGATCCTCTTAGGAACTTCTTGAAGTGACAACATTTGTCTCCTTCTCTTTTCCTTTTGATTTCATGGGGACTCAAAAGTCGTAGCTCGTTGAGGAGAGTAGTTAGGTTATACTCTATTTTATTCATCACCGCATTTGTGCGGAATGGCGAAAACTCTCCTAAGAGATTCCATAATAAAGGTTACCCGACTTCTCTCATCAATGACCGCCCCATTTACTTCACCACGTTGAAGTGGGTCATCATGTCAAGGACATGTTCCCTACAGAGGCCCCCTTCATACGGGAGTTGTAAACGTGTTTGTGACATCATAATGGACCGATGGGGCGGTTGTCCAAACATCGCTTTGAATGATCCCATGATCTCCTTTGCGGTGACCATGGTCTCATGTTTCTTAGACAACACATCGGATATCTTTGGTTAAGATATAGACTCGAGCCTTCTCATTAGCCCTAATCCATCTTTCATAAGCATCCCGAACCATTCGGTTTGCGATGAGTGGGAGGAAGGACATTCTTCCGTTAAGACGAACCTCGGATCATCAAGAACAAGAATCGTATTCAAGTTTGATTTCCGTGTTCCATAATTATCGCCGCTAAGTTTATTGAAGGCGAGTAATTGGATAAAAGAGTTCGACATCTTTGAAAAGAATGAATTCTATTAGTGAATTGTTTGTAACCTATCTAATTTAAGAATTTAGCAAAAGTAATAATGTACCCATAAACTCATTATTGTTTTTGCAACGATACTTCAGTGAGTCAGAGCAACCGCTACCGAGGGGCAGTCAATCACTCCTTCATCAACCCAAGACATTCTTGACTAAATGTTAATACCTAATAACTCTTATTCCTATAACATTCTAGTTATCGCAACTTTGGTCAAGAACTTACTAACACTTAGCAATTCTTGTAAGTGTGACCCACCATTTTCGACCTCGCAGGTCGGCCCCAACAATGCTACCGAACTGGAGAAACAAAGCTGGGAATGGACCTAAGAGACCCTATCCATTTCTGGAGTTTGAGTTGTTCCGAATCCCATGTTACATCCCTCCGAATGGATGGTGCTACTTCGGGCAACCTGCAGGCGCAACATGGGAATCTCACGGTCCAACCTAATGGAGGAGACCGTAGGATGTGTTGACACACTTCCTTTACTCACTTACTATAAATACTTTCTCCATTCACCTTGCTCTTGATTTATGCAAACACCATCCGAATGGGGATGCCCTATTGACATCACGAGGCCGAGCATAAATCTCACGGTGTGAAGTTCGTGGAGAGCATAAGAGGAAATTGATATATTATATATACCGTTTCACTCCCACTAAGTATTTTAAACAGGTTTGGGTATACTTTTACTTAGGCATATTAAGAAGCTAAAACAATATAACCTAAGTCTACCAATATAACAATTATATTGGAATTACCTAAGTCTATTAACCTTTTAATAAACCTAGGTCTATGAGTTTGATTTATTAACTTTTAATAAACGCCACTCACGAAAGATAATTTATAAACCTATGGATTAAATTCACTCCCGTGTCGGTTCAGTAGGGGTGTTCCGCTTCCATCGACTAAGTACCCCAACCTAGCTGAACCTTCCTTAGTCGAGTCCTCTTTAATCAAAGTTTATAAATTATTGGTTTCCTAATTCTAATCTTATTAGAACTAGATAACCTAAGGTCTAATTAATTTCAGGTTCTAAAACCATTTTAAAACTAATTAATTAACCTTAGGTTACATGCATTTCTATGTTATAAATGCAGTTAAACATTCATCACATGAATAAACATACATTTATAACAAATCCATCATATGAAAAATGCATAGCAATTATATGTTTAATTTTTAATTAATATAACCCTTATATTAATTATAATTAAAACATATAATTTTTGTTTCATAAATTAATATAACACTTACATTAATTCTTATGAAAACCAATAAACATGCATATAATATATTATAACACTTATAACATACTTTCAATGCATGGAGCATGCTTCCTATGGTGGGATTTTAAAATCTATATGGCATACTTTATGCACATATAATCAGGGATTTTAATTAAAACATACATTCACAATGCATAATTAATTAAACACACTAAAGTGGACTGGTTTTGGCATCTAATGCAAGCAAACTACTAAATTATTACAATAATAATCTAGAATTAACATCGAGCCACTTGAACTCTTGAATTTAGGTCGAACAAACTTGCAAATGTGTGAACCGGACCTTCAAAAGGTTAAATCGGGTGTAAAGGATGAACCGAGCCTCCAATTGGTGAAACGGACCTCCAAAATGGAAACACCGGCCTCGAAATAGTAAAAACCGGTCTAAAACCAACCGAACCGGACCAAAATCGAGCCGAACCGGTCCAAAAACCATTGAACCAGGTCAAAGTCAACAAAACCATGATCAAAGTCAACGGTCCACATTTGGTCAACTCTTTCTTCTTAAAAGCACGGCGGGAGGAAATTTTCACCAGTAGCAAAATTTGAAAAAAATTCCAGCCCGACTACTCTGCTCCCAACCCAATGGAGAATCCACTTTGGAGCAGACACTTACTGAACAATGAAGCAACAACTATGGAGGAAGCGGACTCAAAATAATCTCCCAACACATTACAATCCGAGTTTGAGGTATCATGAGAATTTCTCTTATGCTAACACCAAAAATGTGTTGAATCCTTCTACAGGGTATGCTTCTACATTAGAGAGGAAACCATCTCTGGAAGAGACATTGCACTCCTTCATAGTTTGAATCAAGTCGGTCCAACCGGTTGGAAAATGCGATCACCGGTTTATCTCGGTATAGTGACTAGTCATGAAGGCTGCAATAAAGAATATTGAGACCAGATTGGCTAGCTTTGAACACATCACTCCGAGCACCTTTGCAAGAAAGAAAAAAGAAACACCTTGAGGGGAGTATAGTCTAGCTAAAGACGTTAAACAAAGCGCTTCTTGGGAGGCAACCCAAGCTTTACATTTTGTAGTTTTACATCTTTAGTTTGTTTTAGTTGTTTTTCAGTTCTTAGTTTATTTACTAGTTTGTTTGTTTTGGTTTGTAGGATGTGATGATGTCACCCTTCATTGAAATCCATGTTCCCGTTCTGAGGAACTCGTACACATGCTTTGGCTATCCAAGGAACTCAGAAAGATCTCTATAACTCAGGACAATATTGTTCACTCTTACCCTTATACTTAATTTGTGCTTATTTATGCAAACATTGGGGGCAATGTTTAGTTTAAGTTTGGGGGCGTTGAACCATGGGATGTTGTTTATTTGTTGTGACTGTCCTGAGTATATGTTGAATAGATGATTGATCTTTTGCATAAGTATGATCATGATAGCCTAGGATGAGACATAATTGGAAATCTTTGTGATTCTGCTGAAACCTGAAAGCATGACATGAATTTGAGTTAATTTAAAAATTTTCCTGAGTCTTTCATGTACTATTATGCACATAGCCTGTGTTCCTGTAGTTTTGAAATGCTTAGAACAAAGTTATTAGACTTAGAAGTTTGATGTCAACTCGATAGGTCTAAGAATTGATTTGAGAGTTAAACTGCAGGATAAGGTGTGACAATATGAAGTGCATGACCTGTTTAGTATGTGAAATAGTTGGTTTTTGTTGTTTGTTGGCTAAAGAAAAAATTCGTGAGGGAAAAAAGAGCAACCTTCACTGTGATCAGTTAGGCCACTCATTGAGCGAGTGCTCTGGGTAAGGGTCCCTGCAGTGGATGTGTGAAAGCTAGTGTCCTCGCACAAAAAAAAAGAAAATAGAAAAAGTGATAAAAAGTGAGTAAGTGCAGAGTAGAGTTATTTAATTCTTGAATGTGGGGAGGCTCAAAGATTAGTAATTATGACCAGTGTAGAGGGAAGTTGAATGGAGAACCTAATAAAGTTCATCCGGGCTTAGTAAAAATGAAGGGAACATAGGTTAATCACATACACACGTAGGAACACATATGAAAAGTTTTAAACTGCTTGTTGAAGTGTTTGTGTTTGAATGTTTCATGTGATTACTAGATTTTCTCTTAGATCTTTGAGGCTTGAATCAAATGTATGTATAAAACAATCGGATGTTTAATTCTGTTTTTGCTCGGGACTAGCAAAAGTTTAAGTTTGGGGGTGTTTGATAACACACAAAATGTGTTATATCCTTAGGCTTAATTATTGCTAGTTTTATGATAATTTTGAAAGAGTCTAGATTAAGAAAGCGGAAGCAATTTTGGATCTTGAACACTCTAAGTTGATCAATTTTGTAAAATAAAAACATGCTCAAAGTTTGGAAAAAGCAGAGGATAGAAAACTCAACTTTGAAGATAAAATTCTCTTCACCCGGTTGATGGTTTTCAAAGACGAACACTTTGCGGACAACCGTTAGAGTCTTCCCTACTACCCTCGGGCCTTAGAGCGGATTGTGGGATCCTAGATTGAGAGAATTTGGAAGAAAAGACCTCAAAGGTCACTAATTCGGGAATATTGAATTTTCATGTAATTCTCTCTAAACACCCCAAATCACCATTATATAAAGCTTCAAAAAACTTCAATGGAGTGACAACTCAAGGGATGATGAGGATGTTTTGAGATGGAGGTGGCCAATTTTGGTGAATTTTGAAGATGAGTAAGATTGGGCAAGTTGGCAACTTCTTTTCATGAAAATCATGAAAATCCCTCATTTTACATTTAATTTTAATTCAAAAATCAATATTAAATTGATTTTTAATTAAAATTAATATAATTAATTAAATAATTCAAAATTAATTTAATTAATTAATTTTTAATTTAATTTAATATCAAATATTAAATTAAATAAATTGCCCGATCTCGATCGATTTTTTGAACATGAATCCTTATTCATGCTATAAACCGATCCCGATATTTAAATCATATTTAAATATATCCACCTCTTATTAATCATAGTTTAATTCATAATTAAGCTATGATTCGTTAAATATATCACATATAAATAACGCTTTCTCCCAAACTTGAATTTGAACAATTCAAATTCTTTTCTCTCAAAAAGTAATAAGGCTAAGTCCGAGGAGCTAGTAAGGAGGACCTAATGGACCTCTCTGAGATCATGAGCTTCAACGATCTGAGATTAACCACCCAAACTCTTTAGTCTAGCTAATCAACATTCGTTAACCACCGGACATTCCACTAAAGCCCAGTGGCTGCACTCTCCTCACTGTAGATATATTTATGTCCACTCGATATAACCATGATTAGTAAGTCGATCCTTCACAGGTCATTCGTGATTACAGCTGGGTCAACATTACCGTTTTACCCCTGTAATTACCTCTTGTTCCTTAAGTTCCACTGATCCTCTAATGAACAATTGGTTTGTGGTCCAACCAGCAAACCAAATCCCTCTCGAGCCAATGAGAGGGATGGGCCCATTGTTCAAGACCGAGTCGATGCCAAGGGAACAACCTTTCTACTAATCCCTAAAGCGGGTAGGAATGAATTCCATCTTGTCGAACTATGTTCCCGACTATCTACCCGGTTTTATCCTTGAAATGGCGGCTTATTGAGTGGCGGTCTCGAAAGCCACTCTCACCCATGTAAATCTAAGGATAATTCGAATAAACAGGAGTCCATAGAACGCTCGTGATTAAGATCGAGTTACCTAGGTCATCGGATGAATATAGTCGATTAAGGCGATGAACGGAGTTATAAAGTCTAAGTGACTATTACGCGTCCGATCTTATGCAAACTCATTGCATAGGCGCGCCACTCACATGTCTCCACATGAGCGATTAAGGATCACATCGTTTGTTCTCTACAAAGTGGGCGCGTCCATAGTGTCCCCGGATAAGGTCCCCAACCCTATCCTTATACTATAGATCGCTACAGCTATAACTTGAACTTGATCCACTTTTATGTCACACATAAAGTTCAAGTATTCATCCTATAGCCAAGGGTTCTTTATTGGATTAAGGTTACACAATACACAATAGTCAATAACACTTTTACTGAATAAATTTCAATAACAACTTTATTTTAAGGATTTGATGTGTTTAAATCATTGAATTTCAGGTAAAGAGCTCAAACAAGACAATTGGAGACATTTTGGATCACTTGGGATCAAAACGAGGCTATTTGGAGCTGAAAATAACATCAATTGGAAGTGAAAAGATCAATCCAAGCATGAAGACCCGAAGTGATGGCGTTGCAACGCTATACAAAGCGTTGCAACGTGAGCGTGCTGTTGAGAGGAGTTGAAGATCCCTGTCAATAACGTTGCAACACTGCCTTGCAGCGTCGCAACGCTATCTCGATAAGAAGGCGCATATGAAGAGCCGTGCAGGTAGGGTTGCAACGCTACTTCGATAAGAAGCTGCACACGTTAGTGTAGCGGCGGTGCAACGCTGAACGCTGCCCTCAGCGTTGCAACGTCATCGATATTTTCCTTATATACCACGCGGTAAGGGTACAACGTTGCAATGATGTCCCTAGCGTTGCAACGCTGTACCGAAGAACATTATAAATAGAACCTTATGTTTTCATGGAAGGAGAACCGAATTTGATAGACAATCCACCCTATTTTAGAAATACACTTTGTAAGACGAGAGAAAAGAGTGTTCTTGGGAGCTAAAGCATCCGTGGAGGTTCGAGATCGAAGACGGGAGCTCGGAGACGAAGGACCGACATCGACACATAAGTTTAATTTCCTTTTCTTTCAGATTGTAATACCGTTTTAATACGTTTTCTACATGTTTAGCTTGGTTTTCATGTTATTTAGAGTAACTAAATGTTGTAGTTAGGATTTGTTTTGCTTGTTAAGACTCAATTGCTATGTATTGAAGCATGTTTTGTTCTTATTTTTGTCAATTCGTTCTTTAACTCTTAAATTTGTTGATTTATGTGAACTCGAGAGATAAAACTTGAATTAGAGCAAAGTTGTCAAAACCCTCAGGAATCTGGCATGAAAATGACTAAGAAACTTAAGGGAAACACATAAATAAGTTGCTTAATATCGTGCATGTCGTAGGTTCATATGGAGACTATGATGTTTCTTGCATGTGTGAGGCTCATTAAGAATCGAGAGGTTTTCTTGAGTATTTTACTTCTTCTTTATAAATTCATCTCATTGGTTCATTGCATGTGTTAGTTCAGTCATTAACTTGTAAAATCACTTTCCTCAAATCTATCAATTCGTGTCTTCACATGTTAGTCTGTTGTTAGTTTTTACTTTTAATCACCTATCGATGCTATGTTTCTTTAGCTAAAATTGAGAATTAGTATCTTGGTAATTAATTAATCTAGAAACCCATTCCCGAGGATGATACTTGGACTCTTAAATCACTATACTAAAACTTGACCCGTACACTTGCGGCATTGCATTATCAAAATTATATGCAACAAGTTTTTGGCGCCATTGCCGGGGAAGACCCCTGTCGATAGCGTTGAATACACTCAATGTAATCTTGGTTTCACATTTGAAGGGAATCGAGTCCCGCAACGGAAGCGATTGTGAATCGCGCGTTCTCAATTTAGTTACAACGATTTCATTCAAGAACGAAAACAACTAGATTAAGCATATAAAACTAGATTATGGACAACAAGAAATATTACCTTTGAAGAACCTTTCTTCGAGTGCTCCTTCTCCCACGACCACGATCTCAGCAACACGAACCCAAGAACGGATGAACACTACCACCGGATCTTCTCCGTTGTTCTCTAGGTGAGGGAGGAAGGTGGGTTCCCTTTAGGTGAGATGAGATGTTGTGAGAGAGAGGTTTGTGTTTTGGTACTCTTCCAACAACACAACAAAGGCTTAAAATTCCTTAACCTAGTTGCATCTCATGCAACCATATATATAGGGAAATAGGATAGAAATTACCATCCTACCCTTCCTTTATTCTCTCATTAGTATATGGTTTATATATGAATTTAATTCACATTAAAACTATATATTATATCAATTATATCATATATAATTGATATAACACCTCATGTATGAAATTGAACACTTCAATTTCATTCCTAACTTTATACCCTCAATATAACCATGTTGAGCCAACGGAGGGACCTAATGGACCTACAGTTCATGAGCTCCAATGATATGAGATTAACTGATCAAACTCTTTGATCAAGTTAATCAATATTCATTAACTACAAGTCACTCCACTATAGACTTGTAGTTGCACTCTCCTCACTGTAGATTATATTGTGTCCATTGATATAATCATTACTCATGAGTCGACCCTTCACAGGTTGTTCGTAATCACGGTTGGGTCAAATTATCGTTTTACCCCTGTGATTACCTTTTTGCTTCTTAAGCACCACTGATCCTCTAATGAACAACAAGTCTACAGTCCTACCATAGACTCATACCCTCATAGAGGGCGGGGCCCCATTGTTCAAGACTTTGAGTCAGTTCTTAAGGGAACAACCTATCTAATTCCTTAGTGTAGGAAGGAGTGAATTCCATCTTGCACAATTAAGTCCCCAGCTACCTACGAGATTCTGTCCTTGAGAAGGTAGGCTTATTGAGTCGGCTACAGGCCACTCTCACTCATACTAGTCTATGGACAAACCCCTATAAGCAGGAGTTCTTAACTTGCTCAGGATTTAGGTCGAGTCACTAATGATCATCTATAAATTACTAGTCTTATCCTGTTAACGGTGTTACACTGGTTAGACTAATAATTTGCGGTCCGGTCTTGTATGAACTCTTCATACAGGATGCCCCCACTCGCATGACAACTACATGAATGAGTTGGATTACCTCGTTTGTACTAATTACAAAGTGGGTCGCATCCATGGTGTTACCAGAATGAGGTTTCCAACCTTATTCTTATACCATATACCATTTAGGTTACATTCTTGAACACAATCCAAATAGTGTTTACTACACTAATGTTCAAGATATATATATTATCGATATATGTTATAACCTTGGAGCTTAGTTTATTGGATTTATAAAGCAAGACTGTAATTTTATCAAAACAAATAACTCTTTATTTCTTTGATCAAAACTACACAAGTTTTAGGGCATACATCCCAACAATCTCCCACTTGACCTAAAGCTTGTGGAGTACTATAACATTACAGTAATGTAAATACAATGAACTAGGGCATTTAAACCTTTTGTACAAAATACTCCTTCTTGCCCTAGTTGGGGAAGACTTGTAGACCTAAACCTTTTAGGTGACTCTCAAATACTGTAGTCGTGAGAGCGTTTGTAAAAAGATCAATAACGTTGTGCTCTGAGGTATCTTCGTGACAATCACGTCTCCTTTATGCACGATCTCCCGGATGAGATGATACTTCTGCTCTATGTGCTTTCCCCTCTTGTGACTTCGGGGTTCCCCCGAATTTGCCACTGCACCACTATTATCGCAATACAGCGTGATGGGCAAAGTCATATTTGGAACAACTTCCAAATTTAGCATGAATTTCCTTAACCAAACGACCTCTTTAACTGCTTCACAAGCTGCTACATATTCGGCCTCCATGGTGGAATCAGCGATGCATCCTTGCTTGATGCTTCGCCATACTATAGCTCCTTCATTAAGAATAAATACTGACCCTGATGTAGATTTCCTAGAATCTTTATCAGTCTGAAAGTCAGAATCCGTGTATCCTGTAAGGATCAAATCCTTAGCCCCATACACAAGCATGTAGTTCCTTGTTCTCCAAAGATACTTTAGGATTGTTTTAACCGTTGTCCAGTGTTCAAGTCCTAGATTGGATTGATACCTACTGGTCATTCCAACTGCAAAACAGATGTCAGGCCTAGTACACAACATGACGTACATCAGGCTCCCAACAACTGGTGCATAAGGAATTCGTCTCATGTCCTCAACTCCTTGAGGTGTCTTAGGACACTGTTCCTTAGACAAATGGACTCCATGGCTAAAAGGCAACAAGCCCTTTTTGGAGTCTTGCATCTTAAACCTTGACAACACTTTGTCTATGTAAGATGCTTGAGACAAGGCTAGTGTTTTATTCTTGCGGTTCCGGACAATCTGGATCCCAAGAACAAACTGTGCATCGCCCAATCTTTCTTTTGGAATTGCGTAGCTAGCCAATCCTTAATGTCAGTAAGATAACCTACATCATTCCCAATGAGTAGGATATCATCCACATAGAGAATTAGGAATGTGACAGAACTATTGATGATTTTCTTGTAGACGCAAGGTTCATCATCATTCTGGTCAAAACCATAAGATTTGATCGCCTCATCAAATCTTATATTCCAGGACCTAGAGGCTCGTTTCAGTCCATAAATTGACCTTTTAAGCCTGCAAACCTTTTGCTCTTGTCCTAGTTCAATGAACCCTTTGGGTTGGTCCATGTAGATGTTTTCTTCAAGATTGCCATTCAAAAAGGTTGTCTTGACATCCATTTGCCATACCTTATAGTCATAATATGTGGCAATCACAAGTAGGATACGTGTAGACTTTACCATAGCAACAGGTGAAAATGTTTCCTCATAGTCAACCCCTTCAACCTGGTTATAACTCTTAGCCACTAGTCTAGCTTTAAAGGTTTGCACCTTTCCATCTACACCACGCTTTCTCTTGTAGATCCACTTACAACCTATAGGTTTTACCCCATCAAGTTTATCTACAAGATCCCAAACAGAATTGAAGTACATAGACTCCATTTCTTGGTCCATGGCTATGACTCATTTGTCTTTGTTGTCAACCATTGCTTGATTATAAGTCAATGGATCCTCGCAGTTGTCATCTGGTATAACAACTTGGGTTTCAGATAAACCCATGTAATGGTCAGGTTGTGTTATAACCCTCCCACTACGTCGTGGCATACTCAACTCTTGAGATGGACTCTCTTGACTAGACAAGCTAGTATCAACAACTCTTGTTGACGTACTAGTTTTACTAACAACCTTTGCTATTGTTCCGTCTAACTCACTCAACACAATTCTACTTCTTGGCTTGTGGTCCCTTATGTGGTCCTCCTCTAAGAAAATAGCATTCGTCGACACAAAAACCTTATCTTCCTTAGGATCATAGAATAAACCACCGCTTGTTTCTTTTGGATAGCCTACAAATAGGCACAATTTTGAACGTGAATCCAACTTCTTTGGATTTGTCACAAGCACATGTGCTGGACAACCCCAGATTCTGAAATGACATAAACTACCTTTACGTCCTTTTCAGAGTTCAAAAGGTGTTTCAGAAACACTTTTTGAGGGCACATTGTTCAAAATGTATACCGCAGTCTCTACTGCGTAACCCCAAAAGGAACTAGGGAGATGAGCATAACTCATCATTGATCGAACCATGTCCAACAAGGTTCTATTTCTCCTTTCCAATACACCGTTTTGTTGTGGTACACCGGGAGCTGAGAGTTGGGATGTAATTCCATGTTCTATCATATAGTTCTGGAATTTTAAATCCATGTACTCTCCACCTCGATCCGATCGAAGTGTTTTAATACTTTTACCTAATTGATTTTCAACCTCAGTCTTGAATTCCTTGAACTTTTCAAGTGCTTCAGACTTATGTTGTATTAGGTAAATATGCCCATATCTTGAATAATCATCTATAAAAGAGATGAAATATTCATATCCTCCCCTGGCTTTAACATTCATCGGACCACAAAGGTCTGAATGTATAAGCTCAAGAGGTTCTTTGGCTCTATAACCTTTTCCACTAAAAGGTCTTTTAGTCATTTTGCCTTCTAGGCAGGATTCACATACAGGCAAAGAGTTTTCTTCTAACTCGTTTAGAAGCCCGTTCTTTACCAATCTCTCAATCCTATTGAGATTAATGTGACTCAATCTTAGATGCCAAAGATGAGCATTTTCTTTAGGAGAAATTTTACGTTTCTTAGTTTGTGCGTTTGCAGTTTTAAATAATTCAGTGTTCAAAACCATTTTGACTGAATTATGCCTTAAAACATACAACCCATTTTCTAATGAAGCTGAACATATTTCTATACCTTTCTTCAAAATAAACACTTTATTTACAGAGAAGGAAACAGAAATACATTGTTCTATAAGGCAAGAAATTGAAATAAGGTTTCTAGTAAACTCTGGTATCACTAATATATTGTCCAACAACATATATTTCTTGCCAAAATAAAGCTTCATCGTGCCTACTGCTACAGCTGAGACGACTTCTCCATTTCCAACTCGGAGTGTTATCTCTCCTTTCTGTAAGTCTTTGCGAGAATCAATTCCCTAAAAGAAGAGCAAACATGATTAGTGGCGCCTGAATCAAGTATCCAAGCAGTTTTATCATTATCCACTAAACAAGCTTCTAGGCAAAGTAAATCATATTTAACTTTCCTCTTCTTTTCTGCAATGTACTTTGGACAGTTCCGTTTCCAATGCCCGTCTTTGTTGCAGTGGAAACACTTTCCTTTGTCAGCAACTTCTTTGACTTTCTTGCCCTTACGGGCGCGGCTTTTGTCGACTTGTTTCCTTTACAAACCTTCTTCATGTTCTTCTTCTTCCCTTTCAGGTTAGAAGAAGATGAAGCCACTGTTTTTGTCCCATAGGTCGAACCTCTGTGATAACTCCTACTGGCAACATTTGCCTCACCTTTCGATCCCTGAATTTTCATCAAAGATTGAAAGGTCTGGAGTTCATTCAGAAGGGAGGTAAGATTAAAAGTAAGCTTGTTCATAACAACATTACTTCTAAACTGTAGGAAACTATCTGGAAGGATTTCCAGAATGAAGCTGACCTGGCTCGACTCATCGATGGAAGCACCATTCGACTCCGCGTGCACCATCATATCCAGGACATGATCCCGAACAGATGTACCCTCTGGCATGCTTGTGTTAAATATGTACTTTAGGGCATTGTGTCGGGCCTGTGTAGACTGTTGTCCAAACATACCCTGCACAGAATCCATGATTTCCTTAGCGGTTATCATGCCCTCATGCTTCTTGGCTAATATGTCAGACATACTTTCCGCACCCAATAAGAAAATTATAGAGCTAGACATTTTTGCTGAAAATTTACAAACAAACTTGTATGAGTTTCTTGCTATAATTATCTAACCCAATCATGTTTTAGCTAATTATCAAATGATTCCTAGGTCATTTATAATTTGCAATGATACTCCAAAGGTTTAGAGTGTATGACACCGAAGGGTAATAAAAAACACTCTGTTGGAATAGAAATTTTGACAAATCCGAACTTGTCACGTCATCATCCAACATTGAGGACGTTGTTATGTTTAATTAGGGATTAATTAAATTTTGTAAGAATCCCTAAATTAAATTATGACGAATTCAGGTACATATTTGGGCTCATTAAGATTTGGAAGGATAAAACTCAAATTGAAGGCCCAAATTAGCCAAGCCTAGCCCAAGAAAGTTGGCCCAAAGTCCAAGCCTAGTTTAGAGACGAGGCCCAAGAAATCAACCAGGCCAAGTCCAGAAGGGAAGGCCCAAATCATCCAAGCCTGGCTCAAGGTCCAACATCAATAAGGTTTGGTCCAAAGGCGAAGGCCCAAACCAGCCAAGCCCAGTCCTAAATGACAGGCCCAAGCCAAATGGTTGGCCCAACTTCAATCGGGCCCAGTCCAACAAGTCCAAGCCCATATGGAGGCCCAGAGGAACTCTATAAATAGAGACCTCCCTCCTTCATTTTCAAGGTTCAGAAACTTGAGACTCCAGAGAGAATTCACAAAACCAGAAGACTCTTTGCATTCTTAAAGATCAAAGACTTTCTGAACAAAGAACACGACGTCAAAGATCAAGAACGTTGCTTCGAATCTGAAGAACCCGTTGCAGCTTCAATCTCGAGAACAAGCTTTTGTAGCCCTCGAGTGAAACATACAAACAGGAGAGAGAATCAGAGGATCAAGTATTAGAGATTGTACTCACAAAATACTAAAATCAATACAATACGAATTCATTTACACGTGTCTCATTTCCATTCGCTGGTTCAAATCTTGTGTGAACAAATTGGCACGCCCAGTGGGACCTCTCTACCTCTCATCTCTTTCTCCTTCAAATCAAATCAAATCAAGTCATGGCATCAAAGAAAGTTGCATCAAACACTGCTGTTGCAAGCAACACCTACACGGGTCCGACAACTCGCAGTCGTTCCAAAGGGGTTGAAACAAGTAATGATCGGACTCCTGATGCAATGGCAAGCAACATCATCAAACGGCTAGATGAGGCTTCAAAAGGCAAGGTTATCGTCAAAGATAACCCGTTGTTTGATCAATCAACTCTTGCTCTTAATCAACAAAGGGAAACATCAACTCCTGATGTAATGTCAGTCATGATGGCTGATGTAGACCCTGATGAAAGAATGGCAGAGATGGAAAGAAAGATCAATCTCCTAATGAAGACGGTAGAAGAGAGGGATCTTGAAATTGCCTATCTCAAGAATCAGGTTCAAAACAAGGAAACGGCTGAATCTAGCCAGACCCCTGCAATAAGGAATAATGATAAGGGGAAAACCATCATCCATGAGGAACATCCGCCGCAACCGGCTTCAGTTGCTTCTCTGTCTGTCCAGCAACTACAGGACATGATCATGAACTCCATTAGAGCCCAATATGGCGGGCCAACTCAAAATCCTCTATTGTACTCCAAACCGTAGACTAAGAGGATTGACAATTTGAGGATGCCTACAGGGTACCAACCTCCAAAATTTCAGCAGTTTGACGGGAAGGGCAATCCAAAACAACACGTTGCACATTTCGTTGAAACCTGCGAAAATGCAGGGACGCGCGGTGACCTCCTGGTGAAGCAATTCGTGCGTACCTTGAAAGGAAATGCTTTTGACTGGTACATCGACTTAGAGCCGAAGCGATTGATACCGGAACAATTCGAGAGAGAATTCTGAATTGCTTCTACAAACACCGCACAAGGCGAACCGTGAGTATGATAGAACTTACCAGTGCCAGACAACGCAAAGGCGAACCTGTCATCGATTACATCAACCGCTGGAGAGCTCTAAGCCTCGACTGCAAAGACCGTCTCACTGAGCTATCTTCCGTGGAGATGTGCATCCAAGGCATGAATTGGGGGCTTCTTTACATCTTGCAGGGCATAAAGCCTCGTTCTTTCGAGGAGCTAGCGACCCGCGCTCATGACATGGAGCTAAGCATCGCTAATAGAGGGAATAAAGATCTTTTAGTCCCATACGTGAAGAGAGAGGATAAAGAATTCAAAGGCGCGGGGAAGGATATGAAAAGCGCCACCGAGGAGTCAATGGTCGTCAACACGATCCCTCTAAAAGTTTTCTCAAAATTGAAGGAAGTTAAGTCAAGAAAACAACAAGAAGTGGGTGAACGACGTCGTCCAACTTTGAAAGAAAGACAAGAGAAAGTATATCCATTTCCAGACTCCGACGTCCCAGATATGTTGGAGCAACTACTGAACACACAACTGATTGAACTTCCAGAATGTAAGTGGCCTAAGAGATGGAAAAGATCGATGATCCCAAGTATTGCAAGTATCATCGAGTTATCAGCCATCCAGTGGAAAAGTGTTTCGTCTTGAAAGAGCTAATTCTAAAATTAGCTAAAGAAGGAAAAATTGAGCTAGATCTCAATGAAATAGCTCAAACGAATCATACTTATAGATAATGATAAATGCATGCGATCAAATGTGCTCTAAACCGCTTCATGGCAAAGAAGTGAGCCTAGTCCAATTTGGAACCATGGAACTTTGTAGTTGTTTGGTTTCAACATGAGATACCAAGAAACAAACTCCAAGATAGGGACAAACTTACCAATGATAAAGACAAAGGTCGAGTCCTTGTGATTCATTTGGAGAAGCAAAAAGCAGAAATTTAGCTTGAGATTTATCTTGTCGGTTTAGAAGCTATAAATGCAAAGACAAACATCAAAAGAAGAATGATTCAAGGAAACCTAAGTCTGAAAGGAGAAGAAGCAAAAGATATTCTCACCCTGGAAAATCGATGACCTTAAATGAATTCTTCTATAGAAATGTCCTTCACATGAAAGAAAAGGAAGAAAACTTTGTTGGTGTTTATTACATTGAAGCAGAAGAAGCTGATGACGTTATAGAAGTCAAACAAAGGACTTCTGTCTTCGATCGCATTAAGCCTTCAACTACTCGACCTTCAATCTTCCAAAGGATGAGCATGGCATAGCGGAAGAAGAAAACCTAGATCTAACTTCTAGCTCCATTCGAACTTCAGTCTTTCAAAGGCTAAATGTCTCTACTTCAAAGAAACGCCGACCTTCAACCTCTGTTTTTTACCGCCTCAAAGTAACAAGTGGTCAAGATGAAAGCATGATGAAAACCTCGAAAGCAGAACTGTTCGATGAGGTGAGCCACAACAAGGTCAAAAGTACCATCCCTTCACGTATGAAAAGAAAGTTCTCCGTTCTCATAAATACAGAGGGCTCCTTGAAGGTAAAGAAAAATGTTGTCATTGTAACAAATCCTACAAATGAAGGATTTAGTCAAGACCATGATGAGAACAAAATCATCTAAAATCTGAAGAGCTCCTTGTCGGAAGAGCCTAAACTGCATGATGCTCCTGGCCCGCACGAGCTTAAAAGGTGAATGGCTAAAAAAAAAAAAAAAAAAAAAAAATTTCCGAACTACGTTCGACTTGATCCCTTTTCTTATGGGTACGTGGGCGACAAAAGAAAACTTTAAGTTCATCACAAAAAATAGATAAAAAAAAAGTGTGTCGCAACTACTAAGATATGACATACTGGGGGCAATACAAAAAGATTGAAGTTGTTCAATCTTATTGTCAATAGCGACGCTGCAAATTGAAGGTGTTGCATCATTATGAGGACGACATTGCAAGTTAAGTTCATACGAGGTCGCATCCTCTCCAAATTCGAGGGGCTTCGCTGCTTCCTCTCAAAGTTTGAGGGCTTCGCCATCGGTTCTTCTCAAAGTTCGAGGACTTCGTCGTCGTTTCTTCTCAAAGCTTGAAGGCTCCGTCGTCGCTTCTTCTCAAAGCGAGAAGACTCCGTCGTCGCTTCTTCTCAAAGCTCGAGGACTCCAACGTCTTCAAAGACTCTGACGGTGCTTCGTCTTCAAAGACTCTGGTGGTACTTCGTCTTCAAAGTCTACGGTGGTGCAGTCGCTTCGTCTTCAAAGTCTTCGGCGGTGCGGTCGCTTAGTCTCCGGCGGTGCGGTCACTTCGTCTTAAAAGTCTCCGGCGTCGCGGTGTCGCCGTCTTCAAAGTCTCGAGCGGTCACGGTCGCCGTCTTCAAAGTCCGGTCTCGGCAGATCACGATTGTTTCGTCTTAAAAGTCTCTGGTGGTGCGATCGTTTCGTCTTCAAGGTCTCCAGCGGCGGCGATTACATCTCCAAGGTCCGATCTCCGGCAGCGGTGACTACATCTCCAAGGTCCGGTCTCCGCGGCAACGACTACATCTCCAAGGTCCGGTCTCAGCGGCGGCGACTACATCTCCAAGGTCCGGTCTCCGACGGCGGCGGCTACATCTCCAAAGTCAAGTCCGGTCTCCGGCGGCGGCGGCTACGTCTCCAAGGTCCGGTCTTCGGTGGCGACTACATCTCCAAGGTTCGGTCTTCGATGGCGGCTACATCTCCAAGATCTGACTTCGGCGGCTTCGTCTTCAAGATCCGACTCCGGCGACTTCATCTTCAAGGTCTGACTCCGGTGACTTCATCTGCAAGATCTGACTCCAGCGGCTTCATCTTCAAGATCCGACTCCAGCGGCTTCATCTTCAAAGTCTGACTCCGGCGGCTTCATCTTCAAGGTCCGACTCCGGTAGACGCGTGAGAAAGGAAAATTGAGAGAGAGTTTGATAGATGATTGGCTTCAGAATGGAATGATGAGTTCATTCCTCTTCCTACTATTTATAGGGAAGGTTGGGGGAGATTTGTGGCTAATTTTAGAAAGTTGGTTAACAAAATCTAAATTGAAATTGGTTAAAAATAAAAAAATAATTAAAAAAAAATCTAAACAAAGGTTTGTTAAAAAAATCTCCAACTAAATTGGAATTTTTTTTTACCTCAAAATAGATTTTTCGTTTTTTTTGTTTTTTTTTTTTTAATGGTCAAAATTTGTTAGTTCTTCAACTTAGATCTAACCCATTTGTTGCTTTTGAGAGTTGGAGTTTGAAGTTCTACATTTATGCCCAAAATTAAATGAATTTTAAAATTTGTATCAACGGTCAAATTTGAGAATAAACTCCAATTTATTATGAAAACTCTTTAAAATTTGGGCTCCTCCAAAAAAATTTCAAAAAAAAAAAAATCAAATTGAGATAAATCAAAATTTCATGAAAAGAAAAAAAAAATTATTACTTTTCAAACTTTGGTTAAATTTTAAATTGAATTTCTCAAGCTTATTTCAAATCAAGTTTTCAAGGAAGTCTAGTTCAATTTTTCAAAATCAATTCAAATATGGGTCAAAATTTTGTCGAATCTTAAAATTGTGTCCAAATTTTAAATCAAATCTCTTAAATTTTGGGGTTCACTTAAATTTTTGGCCACATTCCAAATTTAGCTTGCCTAAGCAAAAGTTTTGGTTTGAATCAAATTTATCTCAAACTAAATTTTGACTAAATTTTCACTTAAGCTTCTCAAACAAAAATGTTTTGAGTACGATTAAGTTTGTCGCAAACCAAAGTTGGATTAAGTTCTACCAAATTTAAACAAAAAAAATATTTTTGTAAGATTTCAAAGTCTAATCCAATTTCAAAATTTTTGGATAGAATTTTAGTCTTATCCAATTTGGTTTTGAATTAAAGTAGAAGATAAAATCTACTAAATTCAAATCCAAATTCTATGCCAAAAAAAAAAAAATCAAAATATTGACTCAAATTCATATTTTGATAAATTGGCATAAAAAATATATATATGTGTCAAAAAAATCAAATTATGAACCAAATTTCATATTTGATTAAATTGTCACATTAAGCGGGATTCAAACTAGGAGCAAACCTCATCCAAATTAGAGCAAATCTCTTATATTTGATTCCAAAATAACTTTTTCGAAATTCACACACATAATTGTGCATAAATTTCGAAAGGGGGCATTTGTTGGAATAGAAATTTTGACAAATCCGAACTTGTCACGTCATCACCCAACATTGATGACGTTGTTATGTTTAATTAGGGATTAATTAAATTTTGTAAGAATCCCTAAATTAAATTATGACGAATTCAGGTACATATTTGGGCTCATTAAGATTTGGAAGGATAAAACTCAAATTGAAGGCCCGAATTAGCCAAGCCTAGCCCAAGAAAGTTGCCCCAAAGTCCAAGCCCAGTTTAGAGACGAGGCCCAAGAAATCAACCAGGCCAAGTCCAGAAGGGAAGGCCCAAATTATCCAAGCCTGGCTCAAGGTCCAACATCAATAAGGTTTGGTCCAAAGGCGAAGGCCCAAACCAGCCAAGCCCAGTCCTAAATGACAGGCCCAAGCCAAATGGTTGGCCCAACTTCAATCGGGCCCAGTCCAACAAGTCCAAGCCCATATGGAGGCCCAGAGGAACTCTATAAATAGAGACCTCCCTCCTTCATTTTCAAGGTTCAGAAACTTGAGACTCCAGAGAGAATTCACAAAACCAGAAGACTCTTTGCATTCTTAAAGATCAAAGACTTTCTGAACAAAGAACACGACGTCAAAGATCAAGAACGTTGCTTGAATCAATCAAGAACCCGTTGCGCTTTCAATCTCGAGAACAAGCTTTTGTAGCCCTCGAGTGAAACATACAAACAGGAGAGAGAATCAGAGGATCAAGTATTAGAGATTGTACTCACAAAATACTAAAATCAATACAATACGAATTCATTTACACGTGTCTCATTTCAATTCGCTGGTTGAAATCTCATGTGAACACACTCCTCCTCTGGATCAAGACAATCTTGACCAAAACCTAATTCCATAATTGTTGGGTTTTATGTCCTAAAACTCGTGGTTTTGTAAACTAAATATATGTTCTATTTTGCAATAAAGTTGTTATTGAGATTTATTCAGTAAAGGTGTTATTGAATAAAGTGAATTGTGTATTGTGTAACCTTAATCCAATAAAGAACCCTTGGCTATAGGATGAATACTTGAGCTTTATGTGTGACATAAAAGTGGATCAAGTTCAAGTTATAGCCATAACGGTCTATAGTATAAGTATAGGGCTGGGTACCTTATCTTGGGGACACTATGGACGCGACCCACTTTGTAGAGTACAAACGATGTGATCTTAAATCGTTCATGTAGACATGTGAGTGGGGGCGTCCTATGCAATGAGTTTGCATAAGACTGGACTGCGAAATAGCCACTTAGACTTTATAACTCCGTTTACTGTCTTAACTGACTATATTCATACGATGACATAGGTAACTCGATCTTAATCCTGAGCGTTCTATGAACTCCTGTTTATTCAGAGTATCCTTAGATTTGCATAGGTGAGAGTGGCCGGAGACTGTCGACTCAATAAGCCTCCCATTTCAGGGATAAGTCTGGGTAGATAGCAGAGAACATAGTTCTGCAAGATGGAATTCCCTCCTACCCGCTTTAGGGAGAAGTAGAGAGGTTGTTCCCTTAAGTGCTGACTCCGGGTCTTGAACAAAGGGCCCACCCCTCTCATTGGCCCGAGAGGGATTCGGTTTGCTGGTTGGACCACAAACCAATTGTTCATTAGAGGATCAGTGGGACTTAAGGAGCAAGAGGTAAATACAGAGGTAAAACGGAAATTTTGACCCAGCTGTAATTACGAACGACCTGTGAAGGATCGACTTACTAATAATGGTTATATCGAGTGGACAAAAATATATCTACAGTGAGGAGAGTGCGACCACTGGGCTTTAGTGGAGTGTCCCGATTGTTAACTAATGTTGATTAGCTAGGCTAAAGAGTTTGGCCGGTTAATCTCGTATCGTTGGAGTTCATGATCTGTAGGTCCATTAGGTCCTCCTTACTAGCTCGGACTAAGCCTTGTAATTTTTTGAGAGAAAAGAATTTGAATTGTTCAAATTCGAGTTTGAGAGAAAACGTTAATTATATGTGATATTTTTAACGAATTATAGCTTAATTATGAATTAAACTATATTAAAAGGAGGTGTATATTTAAATATGATTTAAATATTAGATCGGTTTATAGCATGAATAAAGATTCATGGTCGGAAAATCGATCGGGATCGGACAGTTTTTTTTAATTTAATATTTGATATTAAATTAAATTAAAAATTAATTAATTAAATTAATTTTTTGAATTATTTAATTAATTATATCAATTTTAATTAAAAATCAATTTAATATTGATTTTTGAATTAAAATTAAATGAAAAATAATGGATTTTCATGGATTTTCCATGAAATCCAACTTGCCCCCTTGCCCAATCCCTCTCATCTTCAAATTAGCCAAAATTGACCACCTCCATCTCAAACCATCCTCATCACCCTTGAGTTGTCACTCTAAAGAAGCTTGTTGAGGCTTTATATAATGGTGATTTGAGGTAATTTGAGATAATTTTGCAGAAAATTCTAAATTCTCGAATTTGTGACCTTTGAGGTTTTTTCTTTCAAATTCTCTCAACCTAGGATCCCACAATCCGTTCCAAGTCCTGAGGATAGTAGGGAAGACTCTAACAGTTGTCCACGAAGTGTTCGTGTTGAAAACCATCCACCGGGTGAAGAGAATTTGTTTTTCAAAGTTGAATTTTCTATCCCTATGTTTTTCCAGCTTTGGGCATGCATTTTATTTTACAAAATTGATCAACTTAGAGTGTTCAAGATCCAAAAATTTTTCCGCTTTCTTAATCATGACTCTTTCAATTGGTATCAGAGCAATTTTGAGCACTCAATTTAATCTATTTTGTTCTGTGGTGGGTGTTTTTTGAAATACAATTTTTCTGGGCGTCTAAAGTGTTAATCTGGCTTTGGCATTTAAATTGAGCATCAATTTGTGCTTTATTTTCAAATTCCTCAAGTGTGTTAGAGCATTAATGTGTGTAGAATAAGCTGTAAAAATTTCGGGTCGATTGGAGTTCGGGAAGACCTTCAATTTGAAGAAAGAAGCCACAGAGGTCCTAAAAACTGGAAACAGAGTAGCTGCTGGAAATTTTTTTTTCAAATTCTGCTACAGTATTTTTAACCTTCAGGCCCGTGAATTTCAATTTTGAGAAGAAACAGTTGACTTTGACTCCGGTTCGGTTGACTTTGATCGGTTCAATATTTTTTGGATCGGTTCGGCTCGTTTTCAGTCCGGTTCGGGTGATTTTAGACCGGTTCTGACTATTTCGAGGCAGGTTTTTCCATTTCGGAGGTCTATTTCACCAATTGGAGGCCCGATTCACTCTTTTACAGCTCGGTTCAACCTTCTGAAAGTTCGGTTCACACATTTGCAAGCCGGTTCGACCCAAATTCGAAGTGTTTGAAGTGGTTCGATGTTAATTCTAGATTATTATTGTAATTATTTAGTAGTTTGCTTCCATTAGATGCCAAAACCAGTCCACTTTAGTGTGTTTAATTAATTATGCATTGTGAATGTATGTTTTAATTAAAATCCCTGATTATATGTGCATAAAGTATGCCATATAGATTTTAAAATCCCACGATAGGAAGCATGCTCCATGCATTGAAAGTATGTTATAAGTGTTATAATATATTGTATGCATGTTTATTGGGTTTCATAAGAATTAATATAAGTGTTATATTAATTTATGAAACAAATATTATATGTTTTAATTATAATTACTATAAGGGTTATATTAATTAAAAATTAAACATATAATTGCTATGCATTTATTCATGTGATGAATTTGTTATAAATGTATGTTTATTCATGTGATGAATGATGAAACAATTTATAACATAGAAATGCATTTACCCTAAGGTTAATTAATTAGTTTTAAAATGGTTTTAAAACTGGAATTAATTAGACCTAAAGTTATCTAGTTCTAATAAGATTAGAATTAGGAAACTAATAATTTATAAACTTTGATTAAAGAGGGACTCTGACTAAGGAAGGTTCTGGATAGGTTGGGGTACTTAAGCTGACGAAAACGAAACACCCCTACCTGGGAACTGAGGTGGGAGTGAATTTAATCTAGAGATTATAAATTATCTTTCGTGAGTGTCGTTTATTAAAAGTTAATAAATTTAACTCATAGACCTAGGTTTATTAAATGGTTAATAGACTTAGGTAATTCCAGTATAATTGTTATATTGGTAGACTTAGGTCATATTGTTTTAGCCGGAATATGCCTAAGTAAAAGTATACCCAAACTGTTTAAAATACTTAGTGGGAGTGAAAAGGTATATATGATATATCAATTTCCTCTTACGCTCTCCACGAAGTTCACACTGTGAGATTTATGCTCGGCCTCGTGATGTCAATAGGGCATCCCCATTTGGATGGTATTTGCATAAATCAAGAGAAAGGTGAATGGAGAAAGTATTTATAGTAAGTGAGAGAAGGAAGTGTGTCAACACATCCTACGGTCTCCTCCATTAGGTTGGACCGTGAGATTCCCATGTTGCGCTGCGCAGTTGTTGCCAAGTAGCACCATCCATTCGGAGGGATGTAACATGGGATTCGGAACAACTCAAATTCCAGAAATGGATAGGGTCTCTTAGGTCCATTTCCAGGTTTGTCTCTCCAGTTCGGTAGCATTGTTGGGGCCGACCTCTGAGGTCTGAAAAATGGCGGGTCACACTTACAAGAATTGCTAAGTGTTAGTAAATTCTTGACCAAAGTAACGATAACTAGAATGTTATAGGAATAAGAGTTATTCCGGTATTAACATTTAGTCTAGAATGTTTTGGTTCGATGAAGGAGTGATTGATCGCCTCTCGAGAGCGATTGCTCGACTCACTGAAGTATCGTTGCAAAAAAAATAATGAGTTTATGGGTACATTATTACTTTTGCTAAATTCTTAAATTAGATAGGTTACAAACAATTTACTAATAGAATTCATTCTTTTTCAGCATATCGAACTCTTTTATCCAGTTACTCGCCTTCAATAAACTTAGCGGCGATAATTATGGAACCCGGAAATCAAACTTGAATACGATTCTTGTTCTTGATGATCCAAGTTCGTCTTAACGGAGGAATGTCCTCCCCCACCACTCGGCACAAAGTTTCGAATTGTTCGGGATGCTTATGACAAATGGATTAGGGCTAATGAGAAGGCCCGAGTCTATATCTTAGCCAGCATATCTGATGTGTTGTCTAAGAAACATGAGAGCATGGTCACCGCAAAGGAGATCATGGGATCATTACAAGCGATGTTCGGACAACCGTCCTCATCGGTCCATTATGATGCTCTCAAATACGTTTACAACTCCCGTATGAAGGAGAGAGCCTCTGTTAGGGAACATGTCCTTGACATGATGGTCCACTTCAACGTGGCTGAAGTAAATGGGGTTGTCATAGATGAGAAAAGTCAGGTAATCTTTATTATGGAATCTCTTTCGAAGAGTTTCCTCCCATTCCGCACCAATGCGGTGATGAATAAGATAGAGTATAACCTGACTACTCTCCTCAATGAGCTTCAGACTTTTGAATCCCTGATGAAATCAAAAGGAAAAGAGAAGGAGGCAAATGTTGTCACTTCGAAGAAGTTCCTAAAAGGATCATCCTCAGGGACCAAGTCTGGTCCTTCTGTTACCAAGAATAAGGGTATTCAGGAGAAGAAGAAGGACAAAGGGAAGGGACCAACTCCCACACGCAAGCCTAAGGCCACAGGAAAATGTTTCCATTGTGGTGGTGACGGGCACTAGAAGAGGAATTGCCCAAAGTACCTTGCAGAAAAGAAAGCTGAGAAGGAAAAACAAGGTAAATATGATTTACTTGTTGTTGAAACATGTTTAGTGGAACATGATGATTCCGCCTATATATTAGATTCAGGAGCCACTAACCATGTTTGTTTTTCTTTTCAGGAAACTAGTTCCTAGCAGCAGCTTGCAGATGGGGAGATAACTCACAGGGTTGGAATGGGAAAGGTTGTCTCAGCCAAAGCAGTGGGAGTAGTGAAGCTGTTGTTTAGAGATAGATTCGTATAATTAGAAAATGTACTTTTGGTTCCTAGAATCAAAAGAAATCTTGTATCTATCTCTTGTTTGCTTGAACATATGTATATATCTTTTGATCATAATGAAGCATTCATTTGCAAAAGAGGTATACGAATATGTTCTGCTAAACTTGAAAATAACTTATACGTGTTAAGACCAACTGAAGTAAAACCTATTTTGAAAACCGAGATGTTTAAAACAACTGATACTCAAAATAAAAGGCAGAAACTTTCTCCTAGTACCTATCTTTGGCACTTAAGACTAGGCCACATTAATCTCAATAGGATTGGGAGATTGGTCAAGAGTGGTCTCCTAAGTCAGTTAGAGGACAACTCTTTACCACCATGTGAGTCCTGTCTCTGTGGTCCTATGAATGTCAAGGCATGAGGAGGGTATGAATATTTCATCAGTTTTATTGATGATTATTCTAGGTATGGTTATCTATACCTAATGCATCATAAGTCGTAAACCCTTAAAATGTTCAAGGAGTATAAGGCAAAGGTTGAGAACACATTAGGTAAAATGAATAAAACACTTCGATCAGATCGAGGTGGAGAGTATATGGATTTAAGATTCCAAGACTATATGATAGAACATGGAATTGTATCCCAACTCTCAGCGCCCGGTACACCTCAGCAGAATGGTGTATCTGAGAGGAGAAATAGAACCTTGTTAGACATGGTTCGATCCATGATGAGCTACGCTCAGCTGCCGAGTTCGTTTTGGGGATATGCAGTAGAAGCTGCTGTATATATTTTGAACATGGTTCCCTCTAAGAGTGTTTCAGAAACACCCTATGAGTTATGGAAATGGCGTAAAGAGAGTTTACGTCACTTCAAGATTTGGGGATGTCCGACACATGTGTTGGTGTCTAATCCAAAGAAATTGGAACATCGTTCAAAATTCTGCCTATTCATAGGATACTCCAAAGAAACGAAAGGTGGTATGTTTTATGATCCTCAAGAGGACAAGGTGCTTGTGTCGACAAACGCCACATTCTTAGAGGAAGACCACATGAGAGATCATCAGCCTCGTAGCAGGATTGTCTTAAGTGAAATTTTCAGGGAAGCTACAGATAAATCAACAAAAGTTGTTGATCAAGCTGGTTCTTCCCAAGTGTTGAGAATGCCTCGACGTAGTGGGAGGAATGTTAGACAACCTGACCGTTACATGGGTTTGACTGAAACCTAAGTCGTCATACCAGATGATGACGTCGATGATCCATTGATCTATAAACAAGCAATGAATGATATAGATAGAGACCAGTGGATTAAAGCCATGGACCTTGAAATGTAGTCAATGTACTTCAATTCAGTCTGAAAACTTGTAGATCAACCAGATGGTGAAAGATTTATCGGTTGCAAGTGGATCTACAAAAGGAAACGAGATCAAGCCGGTAAGGTGCAAACCTTTAAGGCTCGACTTGTGGCAAAGGGTTATACTCAAAGGGAAGGGGTGGACTATGAAGAAACCATCTCCCCTGTTGCCATGCTCAAGTCCATTAGAATACTCTTGTCCATTTCCACGTTTTATGACTATGAAATTTGGCAAATGGATGTAAGACAGCCTTTCTGAATGGAAATCTTGAAGAGAGAATGAATATAGATCAACCAGAGGGGTTCATAGTTCAGGGTCAAGAGCAAAGGGTTTGCAAGCTTAAACGATCCATCTATGGATTGAAACAAGCTTCTAGATCCTGGAATATAAGATTTGATACTACGATCAAATCTAATGGCTTTGAATAGAATATTGACGAGCCTTGTGTTTACAAGAAGATAGTCAATACCACTGTAGCTTTCTTAGTTCTATACGTAGACGATATCTTGCTCATTGGGAATGATGCAGAATTCCTGACTGGCGTTAAGCAATGGCTAGCGACCCAATTCCAAATTAAAGATTTGGGAGAGGCTCAATTTGTTCTTGGAATCCAAATTGTTCTAATCGCAAGAACAAAACGCTAAAGATCGCCTCTCGGCATCTTATATTGACAAATGTTGGTTAGATATAAGATGCAGAATTCCAAGAAGGGTTCATTACCTTTCAGGCATGGAATTCATTTGTCTAAGGAACAGTGTCCTAAGACACCTCAAGAAGTTGAGGATATGAGACGCATTCCCTATGCATCTGCTATCGGTAGTCTGATGTATGCCATGCTATGTACTCGACCCGACATATGTTATGCAGTGGGGGAATAGTCGGCAAATATCGCCTCTAATCCGTGATATGATCACCGGATCGCCGTTAAGAACATCCTCAAGTATCTTAGGAGAACGAGGACTATATGCTTGTGTATGGCTCAAAGGATTTGATCCTTGCGAGGATACACCGACTCATTTTTTGGTGATGTAGATTCGAGGAAATCCACATCAGGATCAGTGTTCACTCTTAACGGAGGAGTTATAGTATGGAGGAGTATAAAGCAAGGTTGTATTGCTGACTCCACCATGGAGGCTGAGTACGTCGCGCTTGCTGCATGGCAAAATGAAGGAGGTTGTATGGCTTAGGAAGTTTTTGACTAATTTGGAAGTTGTTCCAAAATATGAATTTGCCTATCACCCTTTATTGTGATAATAGAGGTGCAGTGGCAAATTCTAAAGAACCTAGAAGCCATAAGCGCGGAAAGCACATAGAGTGAAAATACCATCTCATCAGGGAGATTGTGCAACGAGGAGACGTGATCGTCACGCAGATCGCTTCAGAGCATAACATTGTTGATCCGTTTACAAAGCCCCTCACAGCTAAAGTGTTTGAGGGACACCTAGAGAGTCTAGGACTATGGGTTGTACAATAGGGCAGTTTTTCTTTGCTCAGCATGTTTTACCCCACTGACATTGTCCAAGTGGGAGTTTGTTGGGTTTTATGTCCTAAAACTCGTGGTTTTGTAAACTGAATATATGTTCTATTTTGCAATAAAGTTGTTATTGAGATTTATTCAGTAAAGGTGTTATTGAATAAAGTGAATTGTGTATTGTGTAACCTTAAGCTTTATGTGTGACAGAAAAGTGGATCAAGTTCAAGTTATAGCCAGAACGGTCTATAGTATAAGGATAGGGCTGGGTACCTTATCTTGGGGACACTATGAACGCGACCCACTTTGTAGAGTACAAACGATGTGATCCTAAATCGTTCATGTGGACATGTGAGTGGGGGCGTCCTATACAATGAGTTTGCATAAGACTGGACTGTAAAATAGTCACTTAGACTTTATAACTCCGTTTACTGTCTTAACTGACTATATTCATACGATGACCTAGGTAACTCGATCTTAATCCTGAGCGTTCTATGGACTCCTGTTTATTCAGAGTATCCTTAGGTTTGCATAGGTGAGAGTGGCCCGAGACTGCCGAGTCAATAAGCCTCCCATTTCAGGGATAAGTCTGGGTAGATAGCTGGGAACATAGTTATGCAAGATGGAATTCACTCCTACCCGCTTTAGGGATAAGTAGAGAGGTTGTTCCTTAAGTGCTGACTCCGGGTCTTGAACAAAGGGCCCACCCCTCTCATTGGCCCGAGAGGGATTCAGTTTGCTGATTGGACTACAAACCAATTGTTCATGAGAGGATCAGTGGGACTTAAGGAGCAAGAGGTAATTACAGGGGTAAAATGGTAATTTTGACATAGCTGTAATTACGAACGACCAGTGAAGGATCGACTTACTAATAATGGTTATATCGAGTGGACAGAAATATATCTACAGTGAGGAGAGTGCAACCACTGGGCTTTAGTGGAGTGTCCCGGTGGTTAACGAATGTTGATTAGCTAGGCTAAAGAGTTTGGTCGGTTAATCTCGTATCGTTGGAGCTCATGATCTGTTGGTCCATTAGGTCCTCCTTACTAACTCGGACTAAGCCTTGTAATTTTTTTAGAGAAAAGAATTTGAATTGTTCAAATTCGAGTTTGGGAGTAAACGTTAATTATATGTGATATTTTTAATGAATCATAGCTTAATTATGAATTAAACTATGATTAAAAGGAGGTGTATATTTAAATATGCTTTAAATATTAGATCGGTTTATAGCATGAATAAAGATTCATGTTCGAAAAATCGATCGGGATCGGGTAATTTTTTTTTAATTTAATATTTGATATTAAATTAAATTAAGAATTAATTAATTAAATTAATTTTTTGAATTATGTAATTAATTATATCATTTTTAATTAAAAATCAATTTAATATTGATTTTTGAATTAAAATTAAATGAAAAATAATGGATTTTCATGGATTTTCCATGAAATCCAACTTGCTTACTTGCCCAATCCCTCTCATCTTCAAATTAGCCAAAATTGGCCACCTCCATCTCAAACCATCCTCATCACCCTTGAGTTGTCACTCTAAAGAAGCTTGTTGAAGCTTTATATAATGGTGATTTGAGGTAATTTGAGATAATTTTGCAGAAAATTCTAAATTCCCGAATTTGTGACCTTTGAGGTCTTTTCTTCCAAATTCTCTCAACCTAGGATCCCACAATCCATTCCAAGGCCTGAGGATAGTAGGGAAGACTCTAACGGTTGTCCACTAAGTATTCGTGTTGAAAACCATCCACCGGGTGAAGAGAATTTATTTTTCAAAGTTGAGTTTTCTATCCCTCTGTTTTTTCAGCTTTGAGCATGCATTTTATTTTACAAAATTGATCAACTTAGAGTGTTCAAGATCCAAAATCGCTTACGCTTTCTTAATCTAGACTCTTTCAATAATAACTCTTATTCCTATAGGCTTTAGTTACCATTGTTCGGTCAGGATACATACACTTCTTATGTACCTTGTGAGTGTAACCCTCTGTCTTTAGATCCTAGAGTCCCCATCCAATAAAATCCGCCTAGAGGATTATATTGAAAAACAGACTAAGGAAATCTTTATCCCTTTTGGGTGTCTACTGTGTTCGATCCCCTCTTATCAAGCCCTCCGAAGAGATTGTCTGATCCAGGCCAAACTAGCAGACTGACCATAGTGATCTTATGGTGTAAACCGATTGAAGAGACCATAGGTTTTGTTTTCACTAAACCTGCTCCTACTCACTATAAGTACCCTCTCCATTCACCTTGATATTGACTCATACAAACACCATCCGAAGGGGGACGCTCCCGTTTGCGCCACGAGGCCAAGTATGAGTCTCACGGTGTGAACTTCCCGGAGATACGTAGGTGCAAAAATATGTATCATATACACTTTTCCTCCCACTAGATACTTTAAATCTATAGGAATCTTACTTAGGCTAAACCCGGCTAATGGTTTTTACCTAAAGTTATCAATATAACTCTTATATCGATAATCAATATAACTCTTATATTGATTTTATCATAAGTTTGCTAATATAACTTTTATATTAAGCCTAGGATTTCTAGTTTATTAACCCCTTAATAAACCAGCTAACGCTACTATAATTTATAAACTCTCTGATTAAATTTCTCCACCCTGTGCCGCCTCTGTGGGGTGTTCCGTTTAAAATCGACTTAAATACCCCAACCTAGACAGAACTTTCTTTAGACAGAGTTCCTCTTTTAATCATTGTTTATAAATTACTTGGTTCCTAATTCTAATCTAATTAGTACTAGATAACCTAAGGTATATTATTTCCAAGTTCTAAACATTTTAAAACTAATAATTAACCTTAGGTGACATGCATACTATATTATAGTGCTTGATCATTCATCTCATGAACAATAAGACATACATAGCATAATCATCTCATGAAATATAATGCATGTTAATGTTGTCCATAAATTAATATAACACCTTATATTAATTAATCATGCAAACTATATAATATAACTCTTTATATTATAAATGATGCATGGAAATGCTTAACCTAAGGTGGGATATCTAAAATAAAAGCATACAGCATGGCAATCATTACACAACAATTGCATAATTAAAATAGCAAAATTAGACCAATTTTGGCACCCTAAAATAAATTTTAATTAATATAATCTAATTATATTAATTAAAATAAAATAAATAAATATAATTAAATATAAAACATTTTTATATTTAATATATAATTAAAAATACGTTTCTGCCGTTGCTCCTTCGCGTGAAACGTATCTGGCGTTGCAACGCTGATACCAGCGTTACAACGCTGCAATTTGTCCTCTTCTGCCCGTTGAAGCGTGCCTCAGCAGAAGCGTTGCACAACGCCATTCACAGAACAAGAACACCATTTTCATTTGTTGCTCGTTTTTGCTCCGATCTTCTCAGCAACCACCTTGCCTCGATCGACACGGACTTACAGACTCGATTTACAATTAAAATTGCCCAAAACATCGGGCTCTTACATTGAACGTTTCAATGAAAAATTGTAAATCTAAGTGTCAAAATTGAAAACGTCTAAATTGCAAACCGTTCATACATCACATGCAAAACAGTAAATCCCACCTCGTTCTTGAAAAATCCAAAATGTAAATTTAGAACGCAATTGGGCTTTGATACCAATTGAAGGGAATCGAATCCCGCAGCGGAAGCGATTGTGAATCACGCGTTCTTAATTTAAATGCATGAATTACATTCAAGAACAATTCTATCTAGATTAAGCATATAATATAAGATGGACAGCGAAAATAATACCTTTGATGAACTTTTCTTCGAGTGATCCTTCTCCGACGATCACGACTCATCAACACGAACCCGAACGATCACCGACACTACCACCGGATCTTCTCTGTTGTTCTCTAGGTGAGGGAGGAAGGTGGGTTCCCTTTAGGTGAAGTGAGATGTTTGTGAGATTCTAGTTGGAACTCTTTCCAACACAATGTGGGAGAATTCTCTAGGGTTTCCCAAAGAGATTGAATTCCTTAACCTAGTTGCATCTCATGCAACTATATATATAGGGAAATAGGATGGGAATTACCATCCTATCCCTCTTATATTCTCCCACTATTATATGGTTTATATGTGAATATAATTCACATTAAAACCATATATCATATCAATTATATCATATATAATTGATATAACACCTCAGGTATGAAATTGAACACTTCAATTCCATTTCTAACTTTATACCCTCAATATTACCATGTTGAGCCAACGGAGGGACCTGATGGACCTACAGTTCATGAGCTCCAATGATGTGAGATTAACTGATCAAACTCTTTAACCCAATTAATCAATATTCATTAACTGCAAGTCACTCCACTATAGACTTGTAGTTGCACTCTCCTCACTGTAGATTATATTGTGTCCACTGATGTAATCATTACCCATGAGTCGACCCTTCACAGGTTGTTCGTAATCACGACTGGGTCAAAATACCATTTTACCCCTGTGATTACCTCTTTGTTCCTTAAGCACCACTGATCCTCTAATGAACAACAAGTCTAAGGTCCTATCATAGACTCATACCCTCATAAAGGGCGGGGTCCCGTTGTTCAAGACCTGGAGTCAGTTCTTAAGGGAACAATCTATCTAATTCCTTAGTGTAGGAATGAGTGAATTTCATCTTGCACGCTTAAGTCCCCACCTACCACGAGATTCTCACACGAAAAGGTAGGCTTATTGAGAGTCTGGCTCATGTGCCACTCTCACCTAGGGGTGAGCATCATCGGTCGATCGAAATTCTGGTTTTCGACCCCAACCCACCCCCGAACCGACTAAGAGCGGTTGCCTGATCGATTTTTTTTTTAAATCCTTACCAAAATTGACCAGACCGAATGGGTCGATTCGCTTGGCCATTCGGTTTGGTCGGTTTATATATATATATATAAATATTTATTTAATTAAATATTAAATATTTATAATTATTATTTTATTATTATTTAATAATTTATAATTATTTTTAATTATTTTGAGAAAATTTTTTAGTTTTTTATTTTTAATTATTATTATTATTATTATTATTAATTTATTATCATTATTATATATATATATATAATTTTTTTTTATTTTCTATTCGGTTTGTGTGAAGGGTAAAAGCGAATTTCATCGACTCTTTCTTTAAAAACCGACCGACCGCCCTCCTGTTGGTCTGGTTCGATCGGTTGTCGCTTTTCGGTCTTTTTGCTCACCCCTACTCTCACCCATACTAGTCTAAAGACAAACCCCTAAAAGCAGGAGTTCTTAACTTGCTTAGGATTCAGGTCGATTAATTAATGACCATCTATAAATTATCAGTCTTATCCTGTTAACGATGTTATACTGATTAGACTTAATAATTTGCAGTCCGGTCTTGTATGAACTCTTCATACAAGATGCCCCCACTTGCATGTCAACCACATAAATGAGTTGGATTAGCTCATTTGTACTAGTTACAAAGTGGGCCGCATCCATGGGGTTACAAGAATAAGGCTTCAACCTTATTCTTATACCATAGACCATTTAGGTTATACTCTTTAACATAATCCAAATAGTATCTACTACACTAATGTTCAAGATACATTATAACCTTGGAGCTTAGTTTATTGAATTTATAAAGCAAGAATATAATTTTATCAAAACAAATAACTCTTTATTTATTTGATCAAAATTACACAAGTTTAGGGCATAAATCCCAACAACTGCTAGGTCAAATTACCGTTTTACCCCTGTGTCTACTTCTTGCTCCTTAAGTCCCCACTGCTCCTCTAATGTACAACAACGTTGTAATGGTCCAACCATACACAACAACCCTCTCGGGCCAGTGAGAGGGTGGGCGCCCGTTGTCCAAGTCCTGGAGACAACACTTAAGGGAACAACCCCCAAGTTTCTCTAAAGGCAGGAACGGTGAATTCCATCTCGCGTAGTTAAGTTTCCAGCTCCTTACTTGGTCCTGTCCCTGAGAAGATATGCATATTGGGTGAGTAACTGTGACCACCCTCACCTGTACTTGTCAAAAGGGCGGACCCGCATGATGAGATCCGTAACACCCTCAAGATTCAGGTCGAGTCACTAATGGTCATCTACGAAGTTATTAGTCCATACTGTTAACGGTGTTACATCAGTAGGTCTAATAATTCACAATCCGATCTTTTACAATCTCATTGTACATGATGCCCCCACTCGCATGTCAACCATATGAACGAGTTAGATCACCTCGTTTGTATCTTAATACAAAGCGGGTCACATCCATAGTATATCCAGGATTAGGTCTCCAACTCCATCCATATTTTGTAGACCGTTCGGGCCATTTACGCGAACGTGATCCTCCCAGTGTGTCCACTACACACCGTTCAAGTTCTTGTTCTCTCATATATTCAATGACCCTGGAGCTTAGTTTATTGGACAAAGTTTGTAATAAATGCGAGACACAAAATGATGAAATAAATAACCTTTATTGATTTCAAATGTATATTTACAAACTAAACGAGATTAGGACAAACATCCCAACAAACTCCCACTTTGACTAAGCTAGTGGAGCAAATACATTTTTGAAATGTACATAAATTACAATGAAGTAATACAATAAACTAGGGCATTGAATATCCGTTTACATATCTCCCACTTGTCCTAGTCAGGAAGCACTCGAAGACCTAGACTCTCTAGGTGACCCTCAAACACCTTAGTCGTGAGGGGCTTTGTAAATGGATCAGCTACGTTTTGCTCCGACGCTATCTGCGTGACTGTCACGTCGCCGCGGTGCACAATCTCCCGTATCAGGTGATACTTTCGCTCAATGTATTTGCCTCTCTTATGGCTCCAAGGCTCTCTGGAGTTGGCTACTGCACCACTGTTGTCACAAAATAGTGTGATCTACACGTTCAAATTTGGAATAACTTCCAAATCCGTCATGAACTTTCTATGACAAACAGCTTCCTTTGCAGTTTCACAAGCCACAACGTACTCCGCTTCCATAGTGGAATCAGCGATGCATCCCTGCTTGATGTTTCGCCATACTACAGCTCCTCCATTCAAAATGAAGGCTGACCCTGAGGTGGATTTCCTAGAATCCTTATCGGTCTGAAAGCCAAAATCTGTGTATCCTGTAAGGATCAAATGCCCACTGTCATACACTAAGTTGTAGTTCCTCGTTCTCCTAAGATACTTGAGGATTGCCTTTACGGCTATCCAGTGATCTAATCCTGGATTGGATTGATACCTACTGACAACCCTTACTGCATAACAGATGTCGGGTTTAGTACACAACATGGCATACATGAGGCTCCCTACAACTGAAGCATAGGGGATCCGTCTCATATCCTCAACCTCTTGAGGAGTCTTAGGATAATGATCCTTAGACAGGTGAACCCCAAGCCTGAAAGGCAGCAAGCGCTTCTTAGAGTTCTGCATCTTATATCTAGACAACATCTTGTTAATATAAGACGCTTGAGACATGGCTAGCATTTTGTTCTTCCGGTTCCTGACAATCTGGATACCTAGAACATACTTAGCTTCTCCCAAATCTTTCATTTGGAATTGCAAAGCTAGCCAATTTTTCACGTCAGTAAGAAATCCTACCTCATTCCCAATGAGAAGGATATCATCCACGTATAATATCATAAATGCAACAGTTTTATCGACGATTTTCTTGTAGACACAAGGCTCGTCAACATTATGATCAAAGCCATAAGATTTGATTGCCTGATCAAATCTTATATTCCAAGACCTCGAGGCTTGTTTCAGTCCATAAATAGACCTATGAAGCCGGCAAACCTTTTGCTCTTGGCCTTGGGTTATGAACCCTTTGGGTTGGTCCATGCAGATGGTTTCGTCAAGGTTGCCATTCAGAAAGGGGTCTTGACATCCATCTGCCATACCTCGTAGTCATAATACGCGACAATGGCCAGAAGGATCCTGATCGACTTAATCATGGCAATAGGTGAAAAAGTTTCCTCATAGTCAACCCCTTCGACCTGGGTAAAACTCTTTGCCAGTAGTCGTGCTTTGAAGGTCTGCTCCTTCCCATCTACGTCACGTTTACGCTTGTAGATCTATTTACAACCTATAGGTTTTACCCCATCCGGTTGATCCACAAGCTCCCAGACAGAATTGAAGTACATCGACTCCATTTCTTGGTCCATAGCTTTAATCCATTCGTCCTTGTCAACATCTGCCATTACCTGATCATAGGTCAATGGATCCTCATAGTCATCATCAGGATTGACGACTTGGGTTTCAGCTAAACTCATGTAACGTTCTGGCTGTCTAACAGCCCTCCCACTACGTCGACACATTCCCAACTCTTGGGAACGGACTTAACTTGACGTGCTAGGATCAACAACACTTGTTGACGTACTAGCCCTATAAGCAACTCTTGCTAACGTACTGTCCATTTCGTTCAACACGATTTTGCTCCTAGGCAAATGATCCCTGATGTGGTCTTCCTCAAGGAAAGTGGCGTTTGTCGACACAATCACCCTATTTTCCTTAGGATCGTAAAACAGACCACCTCTGGTATCCTTTGGGTAACCTACGAATAGGCATAATTTTGAACGGGGTTCCAACTTTTTCGGGTTTGACACCAACACGTGGGTCGGAGATCTCCAAATTCTGAAATGGTGTAAACTACCTTTACAACCATTCTAGAGTTTGAAAGGTGTTTCAAAAACACTCTTCGACGGAACGTTGTTCAAAATATAAACTGCAGTCTCCACTGCGTAACCCAAAAAGAATCAGGGAGACAAGTATAGCTCATCATCGACCGAACCATGTCCAACAGGGTTCTATTTCTCCTCTCCGATACACCATTCTGTTGTGGCATACCAGGTGCTGAGAGTTGAGACATAATTCCATGTTCTATATAGCCCTGGAATTCAGTGCTATATACTCTCCACCTCGATCCGATCGAAGTGTCTTTATGGTTTTACCTAACAAGTTCTCAACCTCAGTCTTATACTCATTGAACTTTTCAAGAGTTTCAGACTTCCTATGCATTAGGTAAATATACCCATACCTCGAATAATCATCTATGAAAGATACGAAGTATTCATAATCTCCTCGTGCTTTAACTCTCATCGGACCACAGAGGTCTGAATGTATAAGCTCAAGGGGCTCCTTGGCTCTATATCCTTTTCCACTAAAAGGATGTTTGATCATTTTGCCTTCGAGACATGACTCACATACCGGTAAAGAGTTTTCTTCCAACTGACTTAGAAGTCCACTCTTCACTAGTCTCTCAATCCTATTGAGATTAATGTGGCCTAACCTTAGATACCAAAGATGGGCATTTTCTTTTGGAGAAACCTTAACTCTTTTAGTTCGTGTTTCTGCAATTTTAAATAACTCAGTGTTCAAAACGATTTTGACCGAATTAGGCTTTAAACATACAAATTTGACTTAAGTGAAGCAGAACAAATAAGATTACCATTTCTGGAAATAAAAGAAACGGAAATACATTATTCTAATAGACAGGAAATAGAAACGAGGTTTCTAGTAAACCCTAGAACTATGTACATATTGTCTAACAAAATGTAATTCCTGCCAAAGTAGAGCTTCACTTTGTCGATCGCTGCAGCAGAGACTATCTCCCCGGATCCAACCAGTAGAGTCACCGCACCCTCTCGCAGTTGCTGCCAAGAATCAATTCCCTGAAAAGAAGAACAAACGTGGTTAGTGGCGCCTAAATCCAACATCCAGGCAGAGTCACTACTCTCCACTAAACAAGTTTCAGTTACTAGTAAATCACATTTACCTTGATTCTTCCTCTCGGCAAGGAACTTTGGCAGTATCTCTTCCAGTGTCCGTCCCCATTGCAGTGGAAACACTTTTCTTTTTCTACAACTTCCTTAACCTTCTTGCCTTTTTGGGCGGCAGCTCAGTCAGCTTTACCCCTCTTCATTTTCTTCTTCCCTTTCGGGAGAGAATGAGCGATAGATTTAGTCCTAGAGGTTAAACCCCTGTGATATGATCAGTAGACAACATTTGCCTCAGCTTCCGGTGTCCTGACCCTCATCAAGGACTGGAAGTTATGTAGCTCATTGAGGAGGGTAGTTAGAGTGTAGCTAATTTTGTTCATAACAGCATTGCTACGAAACTGAAGGAAACTCTTCGAAAGAGTCTCCAAAATAAAGATGACCTGGCTCGACTCATTGATCGAAGCCCCGTTCATCTCTGCCAAATTAGAGTGGGTCATCATGTCCAGAACATGTTCACAATCAGACGTTCCTTCTTTCATTCGAACGTTGAAGACGTGTTTGAGTGAATCATGCCTGACCTGAAAGGACCATTGTCCAAACATGTCCTGCAACGACTCCATGATCTCCTTAGCGGTGATCATCAACTCATGCTTCTTTGCCAAGACTTCAGATAAGCTAGCAATTATATAGACCTTGATCTTTTCATTGGCCTTGATCCATCGATCGTACGCATCACGAACACTTCGTGATGCAGTCGAGGTCGGCAACTGAGGACACTCCTCAGTAAGCACGAACTTCAGGTCGTCGGTTACAAGAATCGTGTTTATATTATTCTTCCACGTTTGGAAGTTATCTCTCACTAACTTGTCGGATGCGAGTAAAGCGATAATTGAGCTAGACATTTTAGCTGAAAAAATCAAATAATTTTGTGTCAAAATCGCATAAACTTTTGAAAAACCAATCAAGTTTTTGCAAAATTTAATCCTATGATCCCTAGAACATTTAAAAATTACAATGATATTCTAAGGGGTTGTTTGGGGCGCAGGTTCCGAATCGAAATCTCGGGAATCGAAGCTTCGGAGGGTTTGTTCGAGGTTTCAAGCACGGGAATCGTAAACCGTGTTTGGGGTGCAGTGTTATGAAGTCTGGGAATTAGAAAACTGTGTTTGGGGTGCAAGTCAAGCCCGGAAATCGATATAGTGTGTCTTGGGTGCGATTTTACAACTCTAGGTTTGGTACAGTTTTGTTTCACCTTTTTTCTTTTAGCTATTTTGTTCCTTTTAAATTTTTGTAATTGATCTTATGTGAATTGTAGAAGTTAATGTCTAACAAGGATCAATTTTTTGAGTAACTTTTCCATGAAGCTTTCAATTTAGGTAGTTGTTGAGGAATAAAAAAAAGAGTTTTAAACCTTTAGAATAATTTTTAGCATTTAGACCCAACTCAACTATTCGGGTTGCAAATATCTTCAACCCAACGAATTGGATTTTTTAACCCAACGAATTGGGTTGGGTTGATTGGATTTTTCGGTCATCGTGTTTTTTGAACACCCCTACGACGAGTTTACACACATACGGATACATCGCCTGAAGTGTTGCAACTAACATGAAACAAAAGAACATAAAACGTCTTTGTGCGAAATAAAAAAAATTATTTCATTATTTCTAACTTTTAAAAAATAAATTACAAAATTGAGCCATTTGAGTGTACATTAAAAAAAAAAATACCAAGTTTTTTTTTAAATAAAAAATTCACAAACTTCAAATGTGATGAAAGTAGCATAAAAAATTGTTTATTAGCCATTTTTTAGTTTTATTTTAACCTTTTAAAAAATTGACTAGATTGTCGAATTGTTGGAGTGGTCAAGTTGATGAGGTGGTGTGATTGTCGAGGTGGTCGTTGGATTTTTGGTTGTCGGTGGTCATCGGGTCATCGGAGTTGTTGTTGAAAAGGTCGTTGAGGCAGCCATCAGTGGTTGCTAGTCGTCGATGTGGTCATCAGAGTTGTCGTTGTCTATGGTCGCCGGAGTTGTCATTGAAGTTGTGTTGTCGAAGTGGTGGCTGAAAAATGGTAACGACAAATGAAAAAGCAAATGAGAAACCAAGTGGTCGCAAGAGGTAACAAATCAGCGGTGGTTGAGTCCCTGGTGTGGTCGTTGTAGTTGTAGTTGTCGTTGTCGGGTGGTCGCTGGAGTTGTTATCGGAGTTATTGTCGAAGCGGTCACCGATAATGAAAAACGAAAAAAAATTGAAGAGCAAATGGAAAATCAAGTGTTTTTGGAGGCGATCGTCATTGCCGGCGGATGAGTCGTGTGTGGTCGTCAGAGTTGTCGTTGTCGATGGTGTCGGGTGGTCGCCGGAGTTGTCACCGGAGTTGTTGCCAAAGTGGTCGTCGGTACGGTCGTCGGAGTTGTCATTGTCGGTGGTTGTTGAGTGGTCGTCGGAGTTGTCACCGGAGTTGTTGCCAAAGTGGTCGCCAGTGCGGTCGTCGGAGTTATCGTTGTCGATGGTCGTCGGAGTTTTTTCTGGAGTTGTCGAAGTAGTCGACAAATGGATGAGAAAAATATTGAACAAATTTCATGAGATTACACTATTGTAACCCATGGGGTTGTATTGTTGTAACCCATGGGAATGGATTTCAAAACCAAGGATTTGGAACACCTTGTTCCAAACATGGGTTTGGATTTGGATGCCAAACCCATCCAAATCCAAACCCATGGGCCAAACACACCCTAAAAGTTTAGAATGATCGCCACCGAAGGGTGAACAGAAACACTCCTCCAGAACGAGAGTTTCTCGACCAGACACTTATCCCAGAATAACTCTTATTCCATTAGGCGTCCAGTTACCATTATTTGGTCGAATTCATTAACACTTAACGAATCCCGTGAGTGTCACCCACAATCTTTAAGTTTCCAAGTATCCGTCCAAACAATAGCCACCAAAGGGTGAACCACGAAGGAAAACCAACAACGAAACTGTATCCCTTTCAGGAATTCACGGTGTTCCGACTCCCATGATCAAGCCCTCCGAAGGGATTGTCTGGTCCCGGCCAAACTAGCAGGCGGATCATAGGGGTCTCACGGTGTGAATCAAAACAAGAGACCGTGGGTCCCATTTTCACAGGTCCCACTCCCACTCACTATAAGTACTCTCTCCATCCACTTTGATATTGACCCAGACAAATACAATCCGAAGGGGGACGCTCTCATTTGCGCCACGAGGCCGAGTATGGATCTCACGGTGCAGACTTAATGGAGATTTGTGGTCAGAAAATTAAATGTATCTTATACACTTTATTTCCTCCCACTTAGCACTTTATTATTTTTGGGATTGACCTAGATAAACCGGCTAAAATTTACCTAAGTCTACCAATATAACTCTTATATTGAATTAGGCCTAAGTTTATAATCACATTATTACTTAGGTCTATGTGAGTATATTAATCAACTTTTAATTAACGAGACTCACGAAAAATATAATCTAAGAATCTTCGGACCGAATTCACTCCCAGGTCGGTTTTTGTGTAGGGTATTATTCATAGCGTCAACTTAAATACCCTGACCTTTAGACAAAACCTTCCTTAGACAGAGTTACTAATCACCACCATTCAAAGATTACATTTTGACTTCCTAATTCTAATCTTATTAGAACTAGAAAACCTAAGTCTAATTATTCAAGTTCTGAACACTTTAAAACTAATAATTAACTTAGGTTACATGCATTTCTATGTTATAGTGTTTGATCATTCATCACATGAATAACTATACTATAACATAATAATTCATCACATGAAATTAAAATGCATGAGCATACTTTAATCTAATAAATATAACACTTATATTAATTAAATTAAAACATGCATTTAATTATATTATAACACTTATAATATAACCTATAATGCAAACTATATATTATAACACTTATCATATAAATGATGCATGAAAATGTTTAACCTAAGGTGGGATTTTAAATCTATATGGCATACATTATGCACATAGAAATTAATTAAATCATACATCTCATGCATAAAAATAATTAAATAGCAAAAATAGATCGGTTTTGGCACTTAGGGGCAATTATTTAATTAAATAACATTAATATAACATTTATATTAATATTATTTAATAAATTAGTAAAAATACATTTTACATTTTAAAAAGAAATAAAATGAAAAATAAAAGAGCCCCACGATTGAAACTTCTTTCAACCGACTGCCCACGTTCAACGCATTGGCCTCGCGAACTGCCCACTTCGCGTGCAGCGTTGCAACTCTGTAGCGTCCAGCCCCGCGTGCTCCACGCCTCGGCGTTGCAACGCTGCTCTGCAGCCAGGCCTCCGTCTGCAAAGACGCCGATGAACAGCGTCTTAACGTTGTCGACAGAACAGCAAGCTCCTATTGCTGTTCTTCGTCGTTTCTCGCCCGTTTTCGCTCTGATTTCTTCACAGCATCCCATGTCACGAACGACTCGGACTTACAGACTCGATTTACATTAAAAATTGCCCAAAACACGGGCCCTTACATTGATCTAATCAACATAAAATGTAAATCTAAAAAAAGTGCCAAAACCGAAAACATCCATTTCGCAAACTAACATACATCTCATGAATTAAAGGCATAAATCCACCTAATTTTAACGAAAATAAGTGCACAACAAGAACCAACGATTGCCTCTGATACCAATTGAAGGGAATGAGAATCCCCGCGCAGTGGAAGACGATCGAATCATCGTGGTGATGTTGTGCTACTTAATTAAGTTAAAACTAATTATCATATAATTTATATTAAACATGCATTCTAAGGAAGAAATACAGTAAGTTAAAGATGATACTTACTTGTTGAAGACTTTCTTCAAGAATCCTTCCGTTCACGAACTCTTCGTGCTTTCCTCGATCTCTACGATCTCGATCTCCTCACACGAACAACGATCAGACAACTCCACTTGGTTACAAGGTTGTCCTACCTTAGGAAGAAGGAGGATGGTGCGATCCTTCTTTTGGTTAGGGAGGAGAAGCTTTTAGAGAGAATTGAGAGAGGAGAGAACTCTTCTTTTGGTGAGATTTCCAAAAATGAGAGTAAGAGTATGCAACTCTTCTTGCAAAAGGGGTTTATATAATGGTGATAGGTGGAGTTGAAATCTCCACCTATTTACCATTTTACTACAACTATAGGTTATGCAAATCATATTTGCATAACCACATATTATAAGATATCTCATATCTTATTTTACAAATCACATTTGCAATATTGTGGATTTTTAAATTGAATCACATTCAATTTAATATCTCTCAACCTAATTTCTCCAAATTAGCCCTAATTCAACAATTAGGCTAACCTATAGTTTACTATGAATCTCATTCACATTAAACTATATATTATATCATTCATATCTCATATAAATGACATAAATACCCTTTAGTGAATTTGAACACTTCAGTTCACACCAAAATAGTAAACATTCTTTGAATCCAGTTTGAGCCAACCGAGGGACCTTATGGACCTACAGTGACGAACTTCAATTTCGTTAAAACAATCTAAAACTTAGATTAAGGCTAAACATGCATAATTAGGAAAGAAAACAACAAGTACTTACTTGTTGAAGACGTTCTTCGAAATTTCCTTTCCGTTCACGATCACGAACTTTTCGTGTTCTCCTCAATCTCTACGATCTCGAATTCTTCTCACGAACAAGAACGAACACAACCACTTGGCTTCTCGATTGTTCTTCTTTTGGAAGAAGGAAGATGGTGGGATCTTTTGTTTTGGTATTTGGGAGGAGAAAACTTGAGAGAGAATTGAGAGAAGAAGTTTTCTTCTTTTGGAGAGAAAATCCAAAAATGAGCAATTGTGTTACAATCCTTCTTGCAAAAGGGGTTTAAATAATGGAGATAGGTGGAGTTGATATCTCTACCTATTTACCATTTTACCACAACTATAGGTTATACAAATCATATTTGCATAACCATATATTATAAGATATCTCATATCTCATTTTATAAATCACATTTGCAATATTGTGGATTTTTAAATTGAATCACATCCAATTTAATATCTCCCAATCTAATTTCTCCTAATTAGCCCTAATTCAACAATTAGTCTAACCTATAGTTTATTATGAATCTCATTCACATTAAACTATATATTATATCATTCATATCTCATATAAATAACATAAATGCCCTTTAGTGAACTTGAACACTTCAATTCACACCAAAACAGTAAACCTTCTTTTAACCAAGTTTGAGCCAACCGAGGGACCTTATGGACCTACAGTGACGAGCTCCAATGATCCGAGATTAACCTATCAAACTCTTTGACCCGGTTAATCAACATTCATTAGCTACGATAACACTCCACTAAAGCTCGTAGCTGCACTTCCGTTAGTGCAAGACATTACGTGTCCACTGATATAACCAATGCCCATGAGTCGACCCTTCACGGGTTGTTCATAGACACTGATGGGTCAAATTACCGTTTTACCCCTGTGTCTATTGCTTGCTCCTTAAGTCCCCACTGCTCCTCTAATGAACAACAACATTGTAATGGTCCAACCATACACAACAACCCTCTCGTGCCAATGAGAGGGTGGGCCCCTGTTGTCCAATCCCTGGAGACAACACTTAAGGGAACAACCCCTCTAGTTTCCCTAAAGACGAGAACGAGTGAATTTCATCTCGCGTAGTTAAGTTTCCAGCTCCCTACTTGGTCCTATCCTTGGGAAGATAAGCATATTGGGCGAGTAACTGTGACCACCCTCACCCGTACTAGTTAAAGGACGCACCCCACGCGCATGTGAGTCCGTAACACGCTCGGATTCGTGTCGAGTCACTAATGGTAATCTCACGGTTATTAGTCCATACTGCAATCGGTGTTACATCGATAGGTCTAATAATTCACGGTCCGATCTTGTACAATCTCATTGTACAGGATGCCCCAACTCGCATGTCAACCACATGAACGAGTCAGATCACCTCGTTTGTATCTTAATACAAAGTGGGTCGCATCCACAGTGTATCCAGGATTAGGTCTCAAACTCCATCCATATACTGTAGACTATTCGGGTCATTTACTCGAACGTGATCCTCCCTGTGTGTCCACTACACACCGTTCAAGTTCTAGTTCTCTCATATATTCAATGACCCTAGAGCTTAGTTTATTAGACAAAGTTTGTAATAAATGCGAGACACAAAATGAAGAAATAAATAACTCTTTATTAATTTCAAATAGTAATTTACAAACTGAACAAGATTAGGACAAACATCCCAACAATGTGTCCACTGATATAAACAATGCCCATGAGTCGACCCTTCACAGGTTGTTCGTAGACACTACTGGGTCAAATTACCGTTTTACCCCTATGTATACTTCTTGCTCCTTAAGTCTCCATTGCTCCTCTAATGAACAACAACGTTGTATTGATCCAACCATACACAACAACCCTCTCGGACCAGTGAGAGGGTGGGCGCCCGTTGTTCAAGTCCTGGAGACAACACTTAAGGGAACAACTCCTCTAGTTTCCCTAAAGGCGGGAACGAGTGAATTCCATCTCGCGTAGTTAAGTTCCTAGCTCCCTACTTGGTCTTGCCCCGGAGAAGATATGCATATTGGGTAAGTAACTGTGACCACCCTCACCTGTACTAGTCAAAGGACAGACCCCCGAAAACAGGAGTTCGTAACACGCTCAGGATTCAGGTCGAGTCACTAATGGTTATCTACGAAGTTATTAGTCCATACTGTTAACGGTGTTACATTAGTAGGTCTAATAATTCACGGTCCGGTCTTGTACAATCTCATTGTACAAGATGCCCCCACTCGCATGTCAACCACATGAACGAGTTAGATCACCTTGTTTGTATCTTAATACAAAGTGGGTCGCATCCACAGTGTATCTAGGATTAGATCTCCAACCCCATCCATATACTGTAGACCGTTCGGGTCATTTACTCGAACGTGATGCTCCCTGTGTGTCCACTACACACCGTTCAAGTTCTTGTTCTCTCATATATTCAATGACCTTGGAGCTTAGTTTATTGGACAAAGTTTGTAATAAATGCGAAACACAAAATGATGAAATAAATAACCTTTATTGATTTCAAATGTATATTTACAAACTAAACGAGATTAGGACAAACATCGCAACATGTTGTTCATTAGAGGATTAGTGGTGCTTAAGGACAAAGAGGTAATCACAGGGGTAAAACGGTAATTTGACCCAACTGTAATTACGAACAACCAGTGAAGGGTCGACTCATGGGTAATGATTATATCATTGGACACAATATAATCTACAGTGAGGAGAGTGCAGCTACAAGTCTATAGTGGAGGACTTGTAGTTAATGAATATTGATTAACTGGATCAAAGAGTTTGATCAGTGAATCTCACATCATTGGAGCTCATGAACTGTAGGTCAATTAGGTCCCTCCGTTGGCTTAACATGGTAATATTGAGGGTAGAAAGTTAGGAATGAAATTGAAGTGTTCAATTTCATATTCGAGGTGTTATATCAATTATATGTGATATAATTGTTATAATATATGGTTTTAATGTGAATTAGATTCACATATTAACTATATACTAATGAGAGAATGAAGGAGGGATAGGATGGTAATTTTCATCCTATTTTCCTATAAATAGTTGCATGAGATGCAATTTTTGGTAAAAGGCTTTTTGACAAAACCCTAGAATTCTCTCAAATTGTGTTGAAAAGAGTTCCAAACACAATTCCAATAAAATCACCTCACCTCATCCTAAAAGAACCCACCTTCCTCCCTCACCTAGAGAACAACGGAGAAGATCTAGTGGTGGAACTTCACAAGGTTCGAGTTGTTGCTGAGATCGTGATTATTGGAGGAGGAATTCGCGAAGAAAGTAATCTTCGAAGGTAATATCTTGTTGTCTTACTTTGTAGTACATGCTTAATCTTATATATATTGTTCTTGAATGAAATCTATACAACAAAATAAAGAACACGCGATTCACAATCGCTTCCGCTGTGGGATTCGATCCCTTCAGTACTAGCACCATCAACAACTCTAGCTGATGAACTGTCCATTTCGTTTAACACAATTTTTCCCCTTGGTAAGTGATCCCTGATGTGGTATTCCTCAAGGAATGTGGCGTTTGTCGACATAAGCACCCTATTATCCTTAGGATTGTAAAATAGACCACCTCTTATCTCTTTTAGGTAACCTACAAAGAGGCACAACTTTGAACGGGGTACCAACTTCTTCCGGTTTGACACCAACACATTGGTCGGACATCCCCAAATTCTGAAATGTCGTAAACTGCTTTACGACCATACCAGAGTTCGAAAGGTGTTTCATAAACACTCTTCGACGGAACTGTGTTCAAAATGTATACTGCAGTCTCCACTGCATAACCCCAAAAAGGATCACGGAGAAGAGTATAGCTCATCATCGACCGAACCATGTCCAACAGGGTTCTGTTTCTCCTCTCTGATACACCATTCTGTTGTGGCATACCAGGTACTGAGAGTTGGGACGTAATTTCATGTTCTATCATATAGTCCTGGAATTCAGTATCCATGTACTTTCCACCTCGATCCGATCGAAGCGTTTTAATTGTTTTACCTAACAGGTTCTCAACCTCAGTCTTGTACTCCTTGAACTTTTCAAGATTTTCAGACTTTCGATGCATTAGGTAAACATACCCATATCTCGAATAATCATCTATAAAAGATACAAAGTATTCGTAACTTCCTCGTGCTTTAACATTCATCGGACCACAGAGGTCAGAATGTATAAGCTCAAGAGGCTCTTTGGCTCTATATCCTTTTCCACTAAAAGGACGTTTGGTCATTTTGCCTTCAAGGCATGACTCACAAATCGGTAAAGAGTTTTCTTCCAACTCGCTTAGAAGTCCGCTTTTCACTAGTCTCTAAATCCTATTGAGATTTATGTGGCCTAACCTTAGATGTCAAAGATGGGCATTTTCTTTTGGAGAAACTTTTAATCTCTTTGTTCGTGTTTCTGCTATTTTAAACAATTCAGTATTCGAAACACTTTTGATTGAATTAGGCTTTATAACATACAAATTACTCTCAAGTGAAACAGAACATAACAAATTTCCATTTCGAGAAATAAACGCTTTATTACTCATGAAAGAAACGAAAATATTTTGTTCTAATAGGTAGGAAATAGAAACTAGGTTTCTAGTAAACCCTGGAACTATGTACATATTATCTAATAATAAGTACTTCCCGCAAAAAAATAGCTTCACCGTGTCGATCGCTGCAGCTGAGACAACTTCTCCAGATCTAACCCTGAGCGTTATCTCACCCTCTTGCAGCCGTTGCCAGGAACTTAATCCCTGAAAAGAAGAGCAAACATGGTTAGTGACGCCTGAATCCAGTCATTACTCTCCACTAAACAAGTTTTTGTAACAAGTAAATCACATTTACCTTCGTTCTTCTTTTCGACAAGGAACTTGGGACAACTCCTTTTCAGGTGACCGCCCCCATTGCAGTAGAAATACTTTCTTGCAACTTCTTTGATCTCTTTACCCTTTTGGGCGGCAACGCGGTCAGCCTTAACCATCTTCAACTTCTTATTCTTCCCTTTCGGGCCTGAAGAACCTACAAACTTTGTTGCATAGGTCGAACCCCTGTGAAAAGATCTGAAGGCAACACTTGCCTCAACTTCCTGTCCCTTGACTTGCATCAAGGACTGGAAGGTCTGTAGTTCGTTGAGTAGGATTGTTGGACCGGGCACTTAAGGACACTCCTCAGTGAGCGTGAACAAGGTCACCAGTTACCAAAATCGTGTCAATATTGTTTTTCCACCTTCGAAAGTTATCGCCGACTAGTTTATCTGAAGCTAAAAGAGCAATTATAGCGTTCGACATTTTGTTGATGAAAAAGAAAACTTTGTATTAGTCTCGCAAAATCTTTGAAAATCCAATCAGGTTTTGGCAAATTTTTATTCTATGATCCCTAGGTCAATAAAAATTGGAATGATATCCCAAAGGTTTAGAATGACTGCCACTGTAGGGTAGACAAAGCCACTCCTCCTCTGGGACGAGACTTTCTCGACCAGACCCTAATACTACAATAACTCTTATTCCATTAGGCCATCCAGTTACCATTATTCTGTCTGAATCCATTAACTCTTAATGAACCCTGTGAGTGTCACCCCTATCTTTAAATTTCCAAGTATTCGTCCAAACAATAGTCGCCGTAGGGAGGACTATGAAGGAAAACCAACAAGGAAATTGTATCCCTTTCGAAAATTCACGGTGTTCCGACTCTCATGATCAAGACCCTCCGTAGGGATTGTCTGGTACATGCAAAACTAGCAGGCGGATCATAGGCGTCTCACGGTGTGAATCGAAAGAAGAGACCGTAGGTCTCGTTTTCACAGGTCCCGCTCCCACTCACTATAAGTACTCTCTCCATTCACGTTGAATTTTGACTCATACAAATACCATCCGTAGGGGACGCTTCCATTTGTTGGGTTTTATGTCCTAAACCTCGTGGTTTTGTAAACTGAATGAATATTCTATATCACAATAAAGTTGTTATTGAAATTTATTCAGTAAAAGTGTTATTGACTATTGTGTATTGTGTAACCTTAATCCAATAAAGAACCCTTGGCTATAGGATGAATACTTGAACTTTATGTGTGACATAAAAGTGGATCAAGTTCAAGTTATAGCCGAATAGATCTATAGTATAAGGATAGGGTTGGGGACCTTATCCTGGGACACTATGGACGCGCCCACTTGTAGAGAACAAGCGATGTGATCCTTAATCGTTCATGTGGAGACATGTGAGTGGGGGCGCCCTATGCAATGAGTTTGCATAAGATCGATCACGCAATAGTCACTTAGACTTTATAACTCCGCATCTTGTCTTAACCGACTATATTCATCCGATGACCTAGGTAACTTGATCTTAATCTCCGAGCGTTCTATGGACTCCTGCTTATTCGAATTATCCTTAGATTTACATGGGTGAGAGTGGCTCGAGACCGCCGACTCAATAAGCTCCGCCATTTCAAGGATAAAATCGGGTAGATAGTTTAGGGAACATAGTTCGGCAAGATGGAATTCATTCCTACCCGCTTTAGGGATTAGTAGAAAGGTTGTTCCCTTGGCATCGACTCGGGTCTTGAACAATGGGCCCATCCTCTCATTGGCTCGAGAGGATTTGGTTTGTTTGGTTGGACCACAAACCAATTGTTCATTAGAGGATCAGTGGAACTTAAGGAACAAGAGGTAATTACAGGGGTAAAACGGTAATTTTGACCCAGCTGTAATTACGAATGACTTGTGAAGGATCGACTTACTAATCATGGTTATATCGAGTGGACATAAATATATCTACGATGAGGAGAGTGCAAACACCGGGCTTTAGTGGAATGTCCTGGTGGTTAACGAATGTTGATTAGCTAGGCTAAAGAGTTTGGCTAGTTAATCTCGTATCGTTGAAGCTCATGATCTGTAGGTCCATTAGGTCCTCCTTACTAGCTCGGACTTAGCCTTATTACTTTTTGAGAGAAAAGAATTTGAATTGTTCAAATTCAAGTTTGGGAGAAAGCGTTATTTATATGTGATATATTTAACGAATCATAGCTTAATTATGAATTAAACTATGATTAATAAGAGGTGGATATATTTAAATATGATTTAAATATCGAGATCGGTTTATAGCATGAATAAGAATTCATGTTCGAAAAATCGATCGAGATCGGGCAATTTATTTAATTTAATATTTGATATTAAATTAAATTAAAAATTAATTAATTAAATTAATTTTGAATTATTTAATTAATTATATTAATTTTAATTAAAAATCAATTTAATATTGATTTTTGAATTAAAATTAAATGTAAAATGAGAGATTTTCATGATTTTCATGAAAAACAAGTTGCCAACTTGCCAAATCTTACTCATCTTCAAAATTCACCAAAATTGGCCACCTCCATCTCAAAACATCCTCATCACCCTTGAGTTGTCACTCCATTGAAGCTTTTTGAAGCTTTATATAATGGTGATTTGGGGTGTTTAGAGAGAATTACACGTAAAATTCAATATTCCCGAATTAGTGACCTTTGAGGTCTTTTCTTTCAAATTCTCTCAATCTAGGATCCCACAATCCGTTCTAAGGCCCGAGGGTAGTAGGGAAGACTCTAACGGTTTGTCCACGAAGTGTTCGTCTGAAAACATCAACCTGGGTGAAGAGAATTTTATCTTCAAAGTTGAGTTTTCTATCCCTCTGCTTTTTCCAGACTTTGAGCATGTTTTTATTTTACAAAATTGATCAACTTAGAGTATTCAAGATCCAAAATTGCTTCCGCTTTCTTAATCTAGACTCTTTCAATTGGTATCGAGCAATTTTGAGCACTCAATTTGATCAATTGTGTTATGTGGTGGGTGTTTTATGAAATACAATTTTTCCGGGTATCTAAAGTGTTCTTCCGACTTTGTCATTTAAATTGAGCATCTATTTGTGCTTTATTTTCAAATTGCTCAAGTGTGTTTGAGCATTAATGTGTGTAGAATAAGTTGTAAAATTTCAAGTTGATTGAAGTTCGGGAAGGCCTTCAATTTGAAGAAATAAGCTCGGAAGGTCACAAAACCGGAAACAGAGAGTTGTTTGTAAATTTTTTTTTCTCTCAAATCTGCAGCTCCAGCCCGTGTTTTCCAAATTCATGAAGAAGAAGTTGACTTTGATGGACCGTTGACCATTGACCGATTCGATTGACTTTGACCGATTCAATGGTTTTTGGACCGGTTTGGCTCGATTTTGGTCCTGGTTCGGTTGGTTTTAGACCGCTCGACTATTTCGAGGCCGGTTTTTCCATTTTTGGAGGTCCGTTTCATCAATTGGAGGCCCGGTTCATCCTTTTTGGCAGACCGGTTTAACCTTATGAAGGTCCGTTCACACATTTGCAAGTCGTTCGACCCAAATTTGAAGTGTTCAAGTGGTTTGATATCAATTCTAGATTATTATTGTAATAATTTAGTAGTTTGCTTGCATTAGATGCCAAAACCAGTCCACTTTAGTGTGTTTAATTAATTATGCATTGTGAATGTATGTTTTAATTAAATTCTCTAATTATATGTGCATAAAGTATGCCATATAGATTTTAAAATCCCACCATAGGAAGCATGCTCCATGCATTGAAAGTATGTTATAAGTGTTATAATATATTGTATGCATGTTAATTGAGTTTCATGAGAATTAATATAAGAGTTATATTAATTTATGAAATAAATATTATATGTTTTAATTATAATTAATATAAGGGTTATATTAATTAAAAATTAAACATATAATTGCTATGCATTTATTCATGTGATGAATTTGTTATAAATGTATGTTTATTCATGTGATGAATGATGAAATAATTTATAACATAGAAATGCATGTAACCTAAGGTTAATTAATTAGTTTTAAAATGGTTTTAGAACTGGAAATTAATTAGATCTAAGGTTATCTAGTTCTAATAAGATTAGAATTAGGAAACTAATAATTTATAAACTTTGATTAAAGAGGACTCGACTAAGGAAGGTTCTGGCTAGGTTGGGGTACTTAAGCTGACGGAAACGGAACACCCCTACCTGGGAACTGACCTGGGAGTGAATTTAATCCATAGGTTTATAAATTATCTTTCGTGAGTGGCGTTTATTAAAAGTTAATAAATTAAACTCATAGACCTAGGTTTATTAAAAGGTTAATAGACTTAGGTAATTCCAAAGATAATTATTATATTGGTAGACTTAGGTGATATTGTTTTAGCCTTTAATAGCCTAAGTAAAAGTATACCCAAACTGCTTAAAATACTTAGTGGGAGTGAAAAGGTATATATATGATATATCAATTTCCTCTTACGTTCTCCACGAAGTTCACACCGTGAGATTTATGCTCGGCCTCGTGATGTCAATAGGGCATCCCCATTCGGATGGTGTTTGCATAAATCAAGAGCAAGGTGAATGGAGAAAGTATTTATAGTAAGTGAGTGAAGAAAGTGAGTCAACACATCCTACGGTCTCCTCCATTAGGTTGGACCGTGAGATTCCCATGTTACGCTGCGCAGTTGCCCGAAGTAGCACCATCCATTCGGAGGGATGTAACATGGGATTGAGAACAACTCAAACTCCGAAATGGATAGGGTCTCTTAGGTCCATTCCCACTTTGTCTCTCGGTTTGGTAACATTGTTGGGGCCGACCTCCGAGGTCCGAAAATGGCGGGTCACACTTACAAGAATTGCTAAGTGTTAGTAAGTTCTTGACCAAAGTAGCGATAACTAGAATGTTATAGGAATAAGAGTTATTCCTGGTATTAGCATTTAGTCAAGAATGTCTTGGTTCGGTGAAGGAGTGATTGACGCCCCTCGGTAGTGGTTGCTCGACTCACTGAAATATCGTTGCAAAAACAATAATGAGTTTATGGGTACATTATTACTTTTGCTAAATTCTTAAATTGGATAGGTTACAAACAATTCACTAATAGAATTCATTCTTTTTCAAAGATGTCGAACTCTTTTATCCAATTACTCGCCTTCAATAAACTTAGCGGCGATAACTATGGAACACCGGAAGTCAAACTTGAATACAATTCTTGTTCTTGATGATCCGAGGTTCGCCTTAACGAGGAATGTCCTCCCCTCCCGGCTCAACCGCAAATCGAATGGTTCGGGATGCTCATGAAAGATGGATTAGGGCTAATGAGAAGGCCCAGTCTATATCTTAGCCAAAGATATCCGATGTGTTGTCTAAGAAACATGCGACCATGGTCACAAAGAAAGGAGATCATGGGATCATTACAGCGATGTTTGGACAACCGTCCTCATCGGTCCATTATGATCTTTGTCAAATACGCTTACAACTCCCGTATGAAGGAGGGAGCCTCATTAGGGAACATGTCCTTGACATGATGACCCACTTCAACGTGGTCAAGAAAATGGGCGATCATAGATGAGAGAAGTCGGTAACTTTTATTATGGAATCTCTTCCAAGAGTTTCTGCCATTCCGCACAAATGCGGTAATGAATAAAATAGAGTATAACTCGACTACTCTCCTCAACGAGCTACTGACTTTTGAGTCCCTCATGAAATCAAAAGGAAAAGAGAAAGAGGCAAATGTTGTCACTTGAAGAAGTTCTTTAGAGGATCGTCCTCTGGGACTAAGTCTCGTCCTTCTTTTTCTAAAAATAAGGGTATTGAAAAAAAAGAAGAAGGACAAAGGGAAGGGACAGGCTCCCACACACGCAAGGCCATAGCCACGGAAAAATGTTTCCACTGTGGTGCATTTGGCACTAGAAGAGGAGGAACCCCTCAAATACCTTGCGAAAAGAAAGTGAGAAAAGAAAAACAAGGTAAATATGATTTACTCGTTTTTGAAACATGTTTAGTGGAACATGATGATTCCGCTGGATATTAGATTCAGGAGCCACTAACCATGTTTGTTCTTCTTTCGAAACTAGTTCTGGCAAAGCACTTGGTGATGGGGAGATATTTCTCGTGGTTGGAACGCAGGAGAGGTTGTCTCAAACAAGCGAAGGGGGAGCAAAGAAAGTCATTTGTTTAGAGATAGATTTGTTTTATTAGAAAATGTACTTTTGGTTCCTGGAATCAAAAGAAATCTTGTATCTATCTCTTGTTTGCTTGAACATATGTATAAAGTATCTTTTGATCATAATGAAGCGCTCATTTGCAAAAGAGGTGTACAAATATGTTCTGCTAAACTTGAAAATAGCTTATATGTGTTAAGACCAACAGATAAAAGTCGCTTTGAACACCGAGATGTTTAAAACAAATGATACTCAAAATAAAAGGCGTAAACTTTCTCCTAGTACCTATCTTTGGCACTTGAGACTAGGTCACATTAATCTCAATAGGATTGGGAGATTGGTCAAGAGTGGTCTCCTAAGTCGATTAGAGGACAACTCTTTACCACCATGTGAGTCCTGTCTCTCAAGGAAAAATGACTAAAAGACTTTTTTTCTCAAAAGGTTATAGAGCCAAAGAGCCTTTGAACTCGTGCATTCGGACCTTTGTGGTCCTATGAATGTCAAGGCACGAGGAGGATATGAATACTTCATCGCTTTATTGATGATTATTCTAGGTATGGTTATCTTTACCTAATGCATCATAAGTCCAAAACCCTTGAAAAGTTCAAGGAATATAAGGCGAAGTTGAGAATACATTAGGTAAAACGATTAAAACACTTCGATCGGATCGAGGTGGAGAGTATATGGATTTGAGATTCCAAGACTATATGATAGAATATGGAATCGTATCCCAACTCTCAAAGACCCTGCACACCCTCAAAGAGAATGGTGTATCTCGAGAGGAGAAATAGAACCCTGTTAGACATGGTTCGATCCATGATGAGCTACGCTCAGCTGCCTAGTTCGTTTTGGGGATATGGAGTAGAAGCTGCTGCATATATTTTGAACATGGTTCCCTCTAAGAGTGTTTCAAAACACCCCTATGAGTTATGGAAAGGGCGTAAAGGTAGTTTACGCCACTTCAGATTTGGGGGATGTCCTAGCACATGTGCTAGTGTCCAATCCAAAGAAACTGGAACATCGTTCAAAATTATGCCTATTCGTAGGGTACTCCAAAGAAACGAAAGGTGGTCTGTTTTATGATCCTCAAGAGGACAAGGTGCTTGTGTCGACAAACACCACGTTCTTAGAGGAAGACCACATGAGTAATCATCAGCCTCGTAGCAGGATTGTCTTAAGTGAAATTTCCAGGGAAGCTACGGATAAATCAACAAGAGTTGTTGATAAAGCTGGTCCTTCTCAAGAGTTGAGAATGCCTCGACGTAGCGGGAGGGATGTTAGACAACCCGACCGCTACATGGGTTTGACAGAAACCCAAGTCGTCATACCGATGATGGCATTGAGGATCCATTGACCTATAAACAGCAATGAATGATATAGATAGGGGACGAGTGGATTAAAGCCATGGACCTTGAAATGGAGTCAATGTACTTCAATTCAATGCGAAACTTGTAGATCAACCAGATGGTGAAAGACCCATCGGTTGCAAGTGGATCTACAAGAGGAAACGAGATCAAGCTTCTGTAAGGTGCAAACCTTTAAGGCTCGACTTGTGGCAAAGGGTTATACCCAAAGGGAAGGGGTGGACTATGAAGAAACCTTCTCCCTCATGCCATGCTTAAGTCCATTAGAATACTCTTGTCCATTGCCACGTTTTATGACTATGAAATTTGGCAAATGGATGTCAAGACAACCTTTCTAAATGGCAATCTTGAAGAGAGTATCTATATGGATCAACCGTATGGGGTTCATAGTTCGGGTCAAGAGCAAAAGGTTTGCAAGCTTAAACGATCCATCTATGGATTGAAACAAGCTTCTAGATCTCGGAATATAAGATTTGATATCGCGATCAAATCTTATGGCTTTGAAATGAATATTGACGAGCCTTGTGTTTACAAGAAGATAGTCAATACCATCGTAGCTTTCTTAGTTCTATATGTAGACGATATCTCTGCTCATTGGGAATAATGCAGATTCTGATTGGCGTTAAGCAATGGCTAGCGACCCAATTCCAAATGAAAGATTTGGGAGAGGTTCGATTTGTTCTTGGAATCCAAATTGTTGAATCGCAAGAACAAAACGCTAGCATTATCACAGCATCTTATATTGACAAGATGTTGGTTAGATATAAGATGCGAATTTCAAGAAGGGTTTATTACCTTTCGGGCATGGAATTCATTTGTCTAAGGAACAGTGTCCTAAGACACCTCAAGAAGTTGAGGATATGAGACGCATTCCCTATGCATCCGCTCGCTCGGTAGTCCGATGTATGCCATGTTATGTACTCGACCCGACATATGCTATGCAAATGGGAATAGTCGGCAGATATCGCCTAATCCGTGATATGATCACTAGATCGCCGTTAAGAACATCCTCAAATATCTTAGGAGAACGAGGGACCGTATATGCTTGTGTATGGTGCAAAGGATTTGATCCTTGCGGGATACACCGACTCGATTTTTGATCGATGTGGATTCGAGGAAATCCACATCGGATCGATGTTCACTCTTAACGGAGGAGCTATAGTATGGAGGAGTATAAAGCAAGGTTGTATTGCGACTCCACCATGGAGGTTTGAGTGCGTCGCGACTTGCAAAGCGGAAGAAGGAGGTCAGTATGGCTTAGAAAGTTCTTGACCGATTTGGAAGTTGTTCCAAATATGAATTTGCCTATCACCCTTTATTGTGATAATAGTGGTGCAATGGCAAATTCTAAAGAACCTAGAAGCCATAAGCGCGAAAGCACATAGAGCGCAAATACCATCTCATCGTGGAGATTGTGCAACGAGGAGACGTGATCGCCACGCAGATCGCTTCGAGCACAACATTGCCGATCCGTTTACAAAGCCCTCACGGCTAAAGTGTTTAAGGGACACCTAGAGAGTCTAGGACTACGGGTTGTACAATGAGGCGCTTTTCTCTTTGCTCAAGATGTTTTACCCCACGCACGCTTTAGTCCAAGTGGGAGATTGTTGGGTTTTATGTCCTAAACCTCGTGGTTTTGTAAACCGAATGAATATTCTATATCACAATAAAGTTGTTATTGAAATTTATTCAAGAAAAGTGTTATTGACTATTGTATTGTATTGTGTAACCTTAATCCAATAAAGAACCCTTGGCTATAGGATGAATACTTGAACTTTATGTGTGACATAAAAGTGGATCAAGTTCAAGTTATAGCCGAGCAGTCTATAGTATAAGGATAGGGTTGGGGACCTTATCCTCGGGGACACTATGGACGCGCCCACTTTTGTAGAGAACAAACGATGTGATCCTTAATCGTTCATGTGGAGACATGTGAGTGGGGGCGCCTCATGCAATGAGTTTGCATAAGATCGATCGCACAATAGTCACTTAGACTTTATAACTCCGTTCTTGTCTTAATCGACTATATTCATCCGATGACCTAGGTAACTCGATCTTAATCCCGAGCGTTCTATGGACTCTGCTTATTCGAATTATCCTTAGATTTACATGGGTGAGAGTGGCTCGAGACTGCCACTCAATAAGCTCCGCCATTTCAAGGATAAAACCGGGTAGATAGTGGGAACATAGTTCGCAAGATGGAATTCATTCCTACCCGCTTTAGGGATTAGTAGAAAGGTTGTTCCCTTAAGTCGACTCGGGTCTTGAACAATGGGCCCATCCTCTCATTGGCTCGAGAGGGATTTGGTTTGTCTTTGGTTGGACCACAAACCAATTGTTCATTAGAGGATCGAGTGGAACTTAAGGAACAAGAGGTAATTACAGGGGGTAAAACGGTAATTTTGACCCAATTGTAATTACGAATGACTGTGTGAAGGATCGACTTACTAATCATGGTTATATCGAGTGGACATAAATATATCTACAAGTGAGGAGAGAGTGCGACCACCGGGCTTTAGTGGAATGTCCTGATGGTTAACGAATGTTTATTAGCTAGGCTAAAGAGTTTGGCTAGTTAATCTCGTATCGTTGAAGCTCATGATCTGTAGGTCTATTAGGTCCTCCTTACTAGCTCGGACTTAGCCTTATTACTTTTTGAGAGAAAAGAATTTGAATTGTTCAAATTCAAGTTTGGGAGAAAGCGTTATTTATATGTGATATATTTAACTAATCATAGCTTAATTATGAATTAAACTATGATTAATAAGAGGTGGATATATTTAAATATGATTTAAATATCGGGATCGGTTTATAGCATGAATAAGAATTCATGTTCGAAAAATCGATCGAGATCGGACAATTTATTTAATTTAATATTTGATATTAAATTAAATTAAAAAATTAATTAATTAAATTAATTTTGAATTATTTAATTAATTATATTAATTTTAATTAAAAATCAATTTAATATTGATTTTTGAATTAAAATTAAATGTAAAATGAGGGATTTTCATGATTTTCATGAAAAACAAGTTGCCAACTTGCCCAATCTTACTCATCTTCAAAATTCACCAAAATTGGCCACCTCCATCTCAAAACATCCTCATCGCCCTTGAGTTGTCACTCCATTGAAGCTTTTTGAAGCTTTATATAATGGTGATTTGGGGTGTTTAGAGAGAATTACACAGAAAATTCAATATTCCCGAATTAGTGACCTTTGAGGTCTTTTCTTCCAAATTCTCTCAATCTAGGATCCCACAATGCTCTAAAGGCCCGAGGGTAGTAGGGAAGACTCTAACGGTTTGTCCACGAAGTGTTCGTGCTGAAAACCATCAACCGGGTGAAGAGAATTTTATCTTCAAAGTTGAGTTTTCTATCCCTCTGTTTTTCCAGCTTTGAGCATGTTTTTTATTTTACAAAATTGATCAACTTAGAGTGTTCAAGATCCAAAATTGCTTCCGCTTTCTTAATCTAGACTCTTTCACCATTTACATCACGAGGCCGAGTATGGATCTCACGGTGTGAACTTAAAGGAGATTTGTGGATGGAAAATTAAATGTATCTCATACACTTTATTTCCTCCCACTTAGCACTTTAAAATAATCAGGATTGACCTAGATAACCCGACTATAATTTACCTAAGTCTACCAATATAACACTTATATTGGATTAGCCTAAGTTTATCATCACATTATTAACTTAGGTCTATGTGAGTAAATTAATTAACTTTTAATTAACGACACTCACGAGAATATAACCTATGAATCTCCGGACTAAACTCACTCCCACGTCGGTTCCCAGGTAGGGATGTTCTGCGTCAGCTTAAATACCCCAGTCTTAGACAAAACCTTCCTTAGACATAGTTACTAATTAGTCACCATTCATAAGTCATATTGATTTCCTAATTCTAATCTTATTAGAACTAGAAAACCTAAGTCTAATTATTCAAGTTCTAAACCATTAAAAACTAATAATTAACTTAGGTTACATGCATTTGTATATTATAATGTTTGATCATTCATCACATGAATAATTAAAATATATAATATACATACATCACATGTATAAATGCATGCAAATGCTTTTAATCTAAGTAATATAACTCTTATATTAGTTAAATTAAAACACATACATTATATTATAACTCTTATAATATAATCCTATCATGCATACTATATATTATAACTCTTATAATATAAAATGATGCATGAAATATTTAACCTAAGGTGTGATTTTAATCTATATGACATACATTATGCACATAGAATTTTTTTATACAACACTTGTATAAAAAAATAGCAATATTGGACCGATTTTTGGCACCCTAGGGACATTAATTTAATGAATTAATATTAATATAACAATTATATTAATATTAATATTAATTAAATTAATTAACTTAATTTACATAAATGTAAAGAAAATTAAAAACAGTTGCACGAAACCCAACTCGAACCGCTGCCCTGCTGCCCCCACGTTGCCACTCCCGCGCGGATTCCTCACGTGAACTGCCTACTACGCTGCAGCGTTGCAACGCTGTAGCGTAAATCGTCAAGCTAGCGTTCCCAACGCCAACGGCGTTGCAACGTTGTACTGCAACAAGGCCTCCTTCCGTGTGGATGGCGTTGCGATGCCGAAGAACAACGTCACAACACCAGTGAATCTTCCAGCAACACAACTTGCCATTTTTCACCGTTTTTGCCCGTTTTCGCTCTGTTTTCTTCACAACATCTCATGCCACGAATGACACTGACTTACAGACTCGATTTACATTAAAAATGTCCAAAACAACGGGCCCTTACATTGATCTCATCAACTTTAATGCAAATCTATCTAAGTGCCTAAAACTCAAATTATCCAATATGCAAACCGTTAACATTCATCTCATGAAATTAATGCTACCCAGCTTAATTTTAAGAAATTACAAAACACACAGCGAAGAGCAACGATTGGCTCTGATACTAATTGAAGGGAATTGATTTCTCGCAACGAAAGACGTCGTGAAACGTCATTGTTTCGTTGTGAAACGTTTTTTTTTTAAAATCGAATTTATCACATAAATTCTAGGCTAAACATGCGTAATATTTAGAAGAAAATAGTAGGTAATAATACTAACCTCTTGAAGAACTCTTCTTCAGCGTTTTCTCCTCTAGTCTCGAACTCTCTCGAACCAACGACCTCAACGATCTCGTTCCTCGATCCGAACAACAGGGACACCTCCGAAAGATCTTCTTGGTTGTTCTCCGTAGGTTGAGGGAGAGTTGTGGGACTCCCTTTAGTTTTGGGTTTGGAGAGAATTCTAAGGGAATTGAGAGAGAGCTTTTTGGGAGAGAATTTCACTTGCTCTTGGATGAAAATCCAAAAAAATGGCAAAGTGTCTTGCCAAGGGCTTCTTGCAAGCCCTTTATATAATTGGTGTGTGGTCGAGTTAAAACCTCCACTAATTTACCATTTTACCACAACCATATGATATGCAAATCATATTTGCATATCACATAATATAAGGTATCTCATACCTTATTATACAAATCTCATTTGCATAATTGTGAAATTTTGAATTGAATCACATTCAATTTAATTTATCTCAATTCAATTTCTCCAATTAGTTCTAATTAATCAATTAGCCTATACTATAGTTTATTATGAATCTCATTCACATCAAACTATATATTATGTCAACTATATCACATATAAATGACACAAATACCCAAATAATTAATTTGAACACTTCAAATTCATACCAAACTATAAACCCTCAATTTGTCCAATTTGAGCCAACCGAGTGACCTAATGGACCTACAGATGACGAGCTCCAATGATCCGAGATTAACCTGTCAAACTCTTTGATCCGGTTATTCAACATTCATTAGCTACGGTAACACTCCACTAAAATCCGTAGCTACACTCCCATCACTGTAGGACAAGTTGTGTCCATCGATATAACCAATGCCCGTGAGTCGACCCTTCATAAGTTGTTCGTAGCCACAGCTGGGTCAAATTACCATTTTACCCCTGTGTCTACCTCTTGCACCTTAAGTCCCAACAACTATGTTGCATGGTTCGACCATAAACAACAACCCTTTTGTACCAATGAAAAAGTGGGGCCCCGTTGTTCAAGCCCTGGAGACAACACTTAATGGAACAACCCCTCTAGTTTCCCTAATTCGGGAACGAGTGAATTTCGTCTTGCGTAGTTAAGTTTCCAGCTCCTCACGTGGTCCTTTCCCTGAGAAGATAGGCATATTGGGTGAGTAACTATGACTACCCTCACTCGTACTAGTCAAAGGATAGACTCCCGCAGACAGGAGTTCGTAACACGCTCAGGATTAATGATAAGTATTAATGGTCATCTACGAAATTATTAGTCCTATATTGTTAACGATGTTACATCAATACATCTAATAATTCACGGTCCGGTCTTGTACAATCTCATTGCATAGGATGCCCCCACTCACATGTCAACCACATGAACGAGCTGGATCACCTTGTTTGTATCTAATACAAAGCAGGTCGCATCCATAGTGTCACCAGGATTAGGTCTCCAACCCTAACCGTATGTTGTACACCATTCAGATCATTAACTCGAACGTGACCCCCCGTGTGTCCACTACATACTGTTCATGCTCTAGTTCTCTCATAATTCAATGACTCTGGAGTTTAGTTTATTGGATTATGTTTATAAAATATGCGAGCCACAAAGTATTGAAAAAATAACTCTTATTTATTTCAACATAGAATATTACAAACTACACGAGATTAGGGCATACACCCCAACATAAACAAGTCATGCCAATTTTCAACACTTAGCCTAGTGTCGATGAGTTAAAAATTTGGAGTATTATCTTCTCTGGAAGTTTGTTGTCACTCCAATAGGCTTAAGGTTTGGTTTGTAAGTGAGCTGCATTGAGTGTTCAAGCTAGTGTAGGGGGAAGATGAATGGAGGAGAGCATAATATTACTCCAGATTAGTAAACAAGTCATGCCAATTTTAGCACCTAGCCTAGTGTCGATAAGTTAAAAATTTGGATGAGTATTATGTTCTCTTGAAGTTTGTTGTCACTCCGATAGGCTTAAAGCATTGTTTGTAAGTGAGTTTCATTGAGTCTTCAAGCCAGTGTATGGGAAATATGAATGGAGGAGGGCATAATATTACTCCAAATTAGTAAACGAGTCATGCCAATTTTCAGCACTTAGCCTAGTGTCGATGAGTTGAAAATTTGAGGACAGGGGGATGCTCAACAGTGATGGTCTCTTCAATTAAGGGAAATACCATTACCATTTTGCATTTTAATTGCTTATTTAAATATTGAGGACAAGGGGATGGACTTAGTTGTTAAGCTTATTTATTATATTTTTAATAAATTTGTTTGGAATTGGGCCTTAATTGAAAATTTATATATTAATTGAGGTTGTGTGTTGTAAGTTTTTTCATGTGGAATGGTGATGAAATTCTATGGTATGTATTTTTCAGTGGATTGTTTTTGCATTTAGGTATGGAATTTGAGGATGCCAAAATGATGTGAATCAAACCATTGATCCATTGCATGTACCTGAAGGAGTTACAAGGAGCAAGGCCAAGAAGATTCAAGAGGCTTTCACATTGCATCTCCAAAAGCTCGTGAATGCACAAGGAGAGACCAAGATTTTTTAGCCCAAAATTCTTTATAATGTTAGTACAACAAGTCAAGATGAAAATGGAGTGAAGATGGCACGGGAAAAGTTGTCTAGTTTGAAAGATGTCACGGAGGACAAAAAAGTGTGCGAGAAAATGTGAACAGTGGTCTGTCTAGATTGCACCTCTTGGGATTTCGTGATGTCAAACCTCGTCAAACGAAATAGTCATGCATGGCGGATCCTACAGTAGATAATTAAGACCATTTAAAGCATTTCTATGTTTTTTGCTCCATATTTATAGCTCTCAAACGTTGTGCAATCAAGTTTTAAATTCCTAGGTCAATTTTTTCTTCATTTCACATTTAATGCTTTTTGAAGACTTTTGGTCTTTGGTGCTTTGCACGACCATTTTGGCCTATTTAAAGGCTTGTATTGGCATGGAAAAGGCAGAACCTTTATGAAAAAAAAACTTGTGTTTTGTTTAGCCCCATTTGGTGTTAACTTTCTTTCAAATCTTGCTTTAGGTTTGATGTTTAACCGATTCATTGGATTAGCCCCGATCAAGCTAATTCTAGAGTGAGTCGTCTTAGGATCTAGGAGTGACCATCCTTATTCTAAGTTTGATCTAAGAGTGATTCATCTTCTAACTAAACTCTTGGTTGGAATCAATTCGTTAAGTTAGCCTTGTTCGTGACGTTTGCAAAGATCCTAGAAGGACCTCTAGCTTTGTTAAACCAACAAGTTCGGTGCTTATCATTTGGTATCAGAGCACTCGTTGGTCGACATCCTTTGGCCGGCTCTCTAGAGGTGAAATATCTACAATTTGTGTTACTTTTTTCTGTCATTTTTTTTCGTAAGCATTTACAAAGTGTAACACAAGGCATTCCACAACTTGTCTTTAATTTCTTTGTATTTTGGTCTTGGATCATAAAAGAAAAAAAATAAAAAATCAGTAGCAAAAAGTTAAAAAAAATAGTAGCAAAAAAAAACAAAAAAAACAGTAGCAAAAAAAAAAAAAGAGGTAATCAAGGATCCAAGGCACACAAAAGTTCTTGTTTTTGAATTGTATTTACTCAAACTTTGAGTTGTAGATCCTTAGGTGGTTTCTCTAGTCTTAGCTTGTGAAAGGTTATCATTGATTTAGTTTTCTATCAAGTTGAAAAGCAAGGTTGCACCAAATTTTTTTAAAACCAACCCTTACATCTTTGACCTTATACCAAAAGCCTACCCTTGAGTGATAAACACGAGTGTCCTTGAGTGATATCTTGGTGAGAAGTGTGGAGAGGTCTTTATAAAAAAAATGTCACAAGATAATAAGGAAAAAGTTCCGCAAGTGGTAGATCTAAATATGGCTATTCTTCAAGCAATTCAAGGTATGATGTAGATGATGAGGGAAGAAAGGGAAGAAAGGAGAGCACAACAACAAAGAGAAGAACGAATCTTGCAAGAAGATGAAGGCATGTTTGATTTACAGGTACAAGAAAGAAACTTAGGAGGAAGAGGAAATGTGAGGGGAAGAGGAAGAAATAACGTTGCAAACATTGTGCAACCTAGAAGAGTGGAAAGGGTGAATGAAGAAAGGGATAGCGGAGTGAAACTCAGAATTCCACCCTTTAGTGGTACGGCGGACTCTGAGGCATACTTGCAAAGGAAAAGAAAAATAGAACATGTATTTGATTGTAATACATATAGTGAGAATAAGAAGATGAAACTTGCCATTGCCGAATTTACCAATCATGCGGGAGAATGGTATCAACATCTCAAATCCGAGAGAAGAAGGAAAGAGGAGGATCCAATAGAAACTTGGGAAGAACTTAAAGAAGTCATGAGAAAGAGGTATGTTCCAAAACATTATGAAAGAGATTTGAAAACTAAATTGCAATCTTTGAGACAGGGGAACAAAAGTTTTGCTTTGAATATTATCAAGAGATGGAGTCCTTGATGGAAAGAGCAAAAATTCGAGAAGAAGAGGAAGACACCATGTCTCGATTCCTTGGAGGTTTGAATCGAGAAATTGCTCATCCGATTGATAGAAATCCACCACCTTACCTTGAAGATATGTATCATTATGCTATCAAAATTGAAGCTCAATTGAAGGAAGAAAAGGAGCATTCAAAAAGGTATACATCTAAAGCTAGTATCTTTTCAAACTCTAATGCATGGAACAAGGATAGTTTTGTGAATAGGAATGAACCGACACAACAAAGAAGCAAGTTTGTTGCTGCCAAAAGAGTGGAGGTCGAAAGCTCCAATGCTAAAAAGAATGAAGCTTCAAAGGAGGTAAGCGAAAAGTCTAGTTTTATTCAATGTTGGAAGTGCAAAGGGTTTGGACACATGAGCAAAGAATGTGTCAATAAAAGAGTTATGGTGATAAGAAATGGTGTAGTTGATTCGGAGGATGAATGTGAGAAGCATGATGCACCATTTGAGGAAGAATCTGAAATATGTGATGATGAGTATGTTGAAGAAGGTAACTACATATCATTGATCACAAGAAGGGTCCTTAGTATGCAAATCAAGGAAGACAAAGTTGAAGACCAAAGGGAAAACTTGTTTCACACAAAATGCCTAATTAAAGGAAGCCCATGCAGTTTGGTGATTGATAGTGGGAGTTGCACAAATGTGGTAAGTAGTTTTCTTGTAAAGAGACTTCAACTTACTACCCGTCCACATCCAAAACCATACAAACTTCAATGGTTGACAAACAAAGGAGAACTTAAGGTAAATTCTCAAGTTCTTATTCCTTTTACGTTGGGAAGATATAAGGATGAAGTAGTTTGTGATGTTTTACCTATGCATGCGGGGGATATATTGTTAGGCCGACCTTGGCAATATGATAGAGAGGTCACATTTGATGGAGTGAAAAATAAGTATTCGTTTACTTTCAACGGGAAGAAATTTACTTTACTTCCATTGTCTCCATATGAAATACGTTGCGATCATTTGAAATTAGAGAAGAAAAGAAAAGAGTTTGAAGAACAAGAGAGGAGAGAAGAAAGTAAGCTAAAAGAAAATGAGAAGAGTGAAAAGAAAGAGAGAAGTGAGGGGCAAAAGGTGAGTGAAAACCAAGAGAGAAAAAAGAGTGATTTTGAGGAAAAAAGAAAGAATATGAGTTTGGTTATAAGAAAGGGGGAAGTGAGGAATGTGTTGTTGCACAACAACCAAAATTTGTACTTATGTGCAAAGAAATGTGTTTAACAACTAACTCAAAATCTAATGATGTTTTGCCAAGTTCTTTTAAGTCTGTTTTGCAGGAATTTAATGATATGTTTCCACATGAAGATGCACCTACGGGATTACCTCCTTTAAGAGGGATTGAACATCAAATTGACTTCATACCGGGGCAACTCTTCCAAATATGGCAAACATAGGACCAATCCAACCAAACTAAGGAGATTCAAAGGCAAGTAGAAGAACTCATGGATAAAGGTTATGTTAGAGAAAACATGAGTCCTTGCTCGATTCAGGTGATTTTGGTACCCAAGAAGGATGGCACATGGAGAATGTGTGTTGATTGTCGAGCCATCAACAAGATAACAGTAAAAATATCGACATCCCATTCCTAGATTGGATGACATGCTAGATGAATTACATGGTGCTAATCTGTTTTCAAAAATAGATCTTAAAAGTGGTTATCATCAAATTCGAATGCATGTGGGAGATGAGTGGAAAACGACTTTCAAAACAAAATTTGGACTTTATGAGTGGCTTGTTATGCCATTTGGCCTTACTAATGCACCAAGTACTTTTATGAGGCTAATGAATCATGTGTTGTAAGAGTACATTGGAAAATTTTTGTTGTTGTGTACTTTGATGATATTCTTGTTTACTCAAAAAGCTTGGATGATCATATTTTGCATGTTAAGACAATTTTACTTAAACTTAGAGAAGAGAAGCTATATGCCAACTTCAAAAAGTGTAGTTTTTGTCTAGACCAAGTCAATTTCTTAGGTTTCATTGTTGGAAGGAATGGTGTGCAAGTTGATGAAGAAAAGGTAAAGGCTATTCGAGAGTGGGCAACACCTACCAATGCAAATGAGGTGAGATCTTTTCATGGTTTGGCTAGTTTTTATAGGAGGTTTATTAAGAATTTCAGTAGTATAACCTCACCATTAAATGAACTTTTCAAAAAGCATGTGAAATTTGAATGGACAGAAAAACAAGAAGATGCATTCAATGAATTAAAAGATAAATTGACCAATGCACCTTGTCTTGCTTTACCTAACTTTGACAAATCTTTTGAGATTGAATGTGATGCAAGTGGGATAGGTATAGGAGCTGTTTTGATGCAAGAAAAGAGGTCAATCATGTTCTTTAGTGAGAAGCTAAATGGAGCACAACTCAACTACTCGACATATGACAAAGAACTGCATGCACTTGTGAGGACTTTGCAAGTTTGACAACATTACTTGTGGCCAAAAGAGTTTGTCATCCATACTGATCATGAAAGTTTGAAGCACCTCAAAAGCCAAACAAAGCTAAATAAGAGGCATGCGAAATGGGTAGAATTCATTGAGACATTTCCTTATGTCATTCATTATAAAAAAAGGTAAGGATAATGTGGTGGCCGATGCATTATCAAGAAGGTATGCATTATTTTCTGCCCTTAGTGCAAAGATTCTTGGTTTTAAACATATGATTGAGTTATACAAAGTTGAGAAATCTGAATTTCATGATGTGTATATGAAATGTTTAGGAGGAAACAACGTACATGATCATGTTGTATTTGATGGTATGCTTTTTAGGAAGGGTAAACTTTGCAGTCCTAAGTGTTCTATTCGAGAGTTACTTGTGAAGGAAGCTCATGGGGGAGGTTTTATGGGACATTTTGGGGAATGTAAAACATACAACATGTTGTGTGAACACTTTTATTGGTTGAAAATGAGGAAGGATGTGAATATAGTGTGCAAGCAATGTTTCAAATGTAAGGAAGCTAAGTCTAAGACCACATGGACTTTACACACCTTTAGATGTTCCTAGTGAACCATGGGTTGACATTAGCATGGATTTTGTTCTAGGATTGCCAAAGACTAGGAGACATCATGATAGCATTTTTGTGGTGGTTGATAGGTTTAGTAAAATGGCACATTTCATTCCATGTAACAAAACAGATGATGCAACTAATGTAGCTAATCTATTCTTTAGTGAAGTGGTTAGATTGCATGGCATTCAAAACCATTGTAAGTGATAGAGATGCCAAATTTTTAAGTCATTTTTGGAACGTTTTGTGGGGTAAATTGGGAACTAAGCTTTTGTTTTCTACAACTTGTCACCCCCAAACCGATGGGCAAACCGAGGTGCTTAATAAAACTTTAGGGGCATTACTTAGATCGCTAATTTCTAAGAATCTTAAGTCTTGGGAAGAGACTCTACCTTTTGTGGAGTTTGCATACAATAGAGCGATACATAGCACCACTCATTGTTCACCTTTTGAGGTTGTGTATGGATTTAATCCCTTAACTCCTCTAGATTTATCACCTTTACCACCTAATATGTTTTCTAGTGATGCAGTTGTTTCTAAAGCCGAATACATCAAAAATCTGCACAAAGAAGTCAAGGAAAGGATTGAAAAGAAGAATCAAAAGCTAGTCACTCAAAAGAACCAAGGGAGAAAGAAATTGATTTTTAAGCCGGGTGAATGAGTTTGGGTTCATCTAAGAAAGGAAAGGTTTTCGGATCAAAGGAAGTCTAAACTTCAACCAATTGGAGATGGTCCATTTCAAGTATTAGAGTGGATCAATGACAATGCATACAAACTAGATCTCCGAGGTGAGTACAATGTAAATTCTACTTTTAATGTGGCTTATTTGACTCCTTTTGATGTAGGAAATGAAGACGTTGATTTGAGGACAAATCCTTTTAAAGAAAGGGGATGATGTGAATCAAACCATTGATCCATTGCATGTACCGAAGGAGCAATAAACAAGGAGCAAGGCCAAGAAGATTCAAGAGGCTTTCACATTGCATCTCCAAAAGCTCGTGAATGCACAAGGAGAGACCAAGATTTTTGAGCCAAAAATTCTTTATAATGTTAGTACAACAAGTCAAGATGAAAATGGAGTGAAGATGGCACGGGAAAAGTTGTCTAGTTTGAAAGATGGCACGGAGGACAAAAAAAGTGTGCAGAAAATGTGAACAGGTGGCTGTCTAGATTGCACCTCTTGGGATTTCGTGATGTCAAACCTCGTCAAACGAAATAGTCATGCATGGCGGATCCTACAGTAGATAATTAAGACCATTTAAAGCATTTCTATGTTTTTTGTTCCATATTTAGAGCTCTCAAACGTTGTGCAATCAAGTTTTAAATTCCTAAGTCAATTTTTTCTTCATTTAACATTTAATGCTTTTTGAAGACTTTTGGTCTTTGGTGCTTTGCACGACCATTTTGGCCTATTTAAAGGCTTGTACTGGCATGGAAAAGACAGAACCTTTATGAAAAAAAAAAAACTTGTGTTTTGTTTAGCCCCATTTGGTGTTAACTTTCTTTCAAATCTTATTTTAGGTTTGATGTTTAACCGATTCATTGGATTAGCCCCCGATCAATCTAATTCTGGAGTGAGTCGTCTTAGGATCTAGGAGTGACCATCCTTATTCTAAGTTTGATCTAAGAGTGATTCATCTTCTAACTAAACTCTTGGTTGGAATCAATTCGTTAAGTTAGCCTTGTTCGTGACGTTTGCAAAGATCCTAGAAGGACCTCTAGCTTTGTTAAACCAACAAGTTCGGCGCTTATCACAAAATCTAGGTGAAATTAAAATTGTTTTGAGATTTTTGCAAATCTTGAGCCCTTCGCCTAGTGTTGATGAGTTAAAAATTTGGAGGAAAATTATGTTCTCTAGGCGTTTGTTGTCACTCCGATAGACTTAAGACTAGGTTTGTAAACGAGTTGCATTGAGTCTTCAAGGTAGTGTAGGGGGAAGATGAATGTAGGAGAGCATAATATTACTCAAAATTAGTAAACGAGTCATGTCAATTTTCAACATTTAGCCTAGTGTCGATGAGTTGAAAATTTAGAGGAGTATTATGTTCTCTAGAAGTTTGTTGTCACTCTGATAGGCTTAAGGCTTCGTTTGTAAGTCAGTTGCATTAAGTCTTCGAGCCAGTGTAGGGGGAAGATGAATGGTAGATGGTATAATATTACTCCAAATTAGTAAACGAGTCATGCCAATTTTCAACACTTAGCCTAGTGTTGATGAGTTGAAAATTTGGATGAGTATTATATTCTTAGGAAATTTGTTGTCACTCCGATAGGCTTAAGGCTTGGTTTGTAAGTGAGCTGCATTGAGTCTTCAAGCCAATGTAGGGGGAAGATGAATGAAGGAGGGCATAATATTACTACAAATTAGTAAACGAGTCATGCCAATTTTCAACACTTAGCCTAGTATCGATGAGTTGAAAATTTAGAGGAGTATTATATTATCTAGAAGTTTGTTGTCACTTTGATAGGAGTAAGACTTGGTTCTTAAGTGAGCTATTGATAACTCTCTAGTGGAGAGTTATTTAGCTTCATTCTTGCTATTAAACTTTGCATTATTGTAATTGAATTGTGCTTTTTAGCTTCTTCTCTTCCTTAATTATGCATGATTGTTTGTGTTTTGATTATATATTGATCTTAGCATTAGCGATGAGTGAAATTATGATATTTGTGTCTAAATGAAGACATTTTGCTTGTTTAGGAAGGAAAAAGCTGAAAAAGAGAAGCTTTGGAGAAGTTGATCTTACGATTACTGAAAAAACTCGCTCAAAGATCCCGAAGTGCTTGGCTTCAGCAATGTGGCAATGTTGTGTACGATAGTTGAAAAAGTACTGTAGATTCTGCACGGGATTTTCCTAAGAGAGCACGTGATTTGTAAACTCATTTCAATTAACTCAAGTTAAAAACCATTGGGCTTTGGTTAGGGTTGACTCAGGTTAAGTTAGAGTTTGATTGGGGCTATATAAGCATTATATTCTCATTGTTAGACTTAGGTTTTGTTTGTGGGTCTTATTCACGATTAGGGCATTATACAAAGGAGAAGTGCACAAGGAGATCTTCAAGAAAGGAGTGATTGGACTTCAAAAGGCTTCATCAAAGAGAGAGTTTTTACTTAGATCTATCTTCGTATTACTTCCATTAGCTTAGATTTCACTCTCTCTCTTGAACATACTTTCTCGTGTATGCTTTCCTTGTGGTCGAGAGCCTCTAAATGTTATGTACCTCAATTTTATCATCTAATGTATGAAGATTATGCACTCTAATATTGAATGACTTTGATTAATGACCTTTTTGAGTACTTGACTTATTTTGGGGCGTATGTTCGACTCTTGATGTTGGAAAACGGTTGTGTTGAATGATTTATGTTGGGATTGAAATTGGCCATTTTGATTTCCATCGTGTTTCTTGCTTTTGAGAAAAAAGGGAAGTCGATTTACCATTTCCATTCTAGGATAAAGCACTAAGAGCAATCTTGTGTCGAAGAAGGGAAGATTAGGAATGATCTCTCACCTAGAATATGAGCAAGAGCATACCAGGCTTGTTAAATGGAAATTTACTTGCTGGAAAATTAGGTAAGTTTTGGGGAAAACTACCATGAACACTTGCTATGATGTCAAGAGGGTCACATAGACTTAATCAGAAGCATTTGGCTTAAGGTGCTCTCTTTAATTGGAACCTACTTGTTTTAATGAACCCAAACAACCTCACCTTGTGAATATTACTTGCTTTCATTTACTTTTCTTGTCATTTACATGCTTTTCCTTACTTACTTTCATTTATCGCTTTCATCTACTTGTGTTCTTTTACTTGTTTTCATTTATTACTTTCTTTACTCACTTTCTTTACTTTTTGTCATTTATTTTTCCTGCAAAAACCCTCATTCATCATTTGTTTTTACTTTCTTGTTGGGCAAAAGATTTGAACCTGATTAAGAATCTCATTTAGTCCCTATGGAGACGATACTCGATACTCAATACCGTTTATTTTATTACTTGTTGCAATTGGCTATGTATACTTGCATATCATGCGTTGTGTTGTAATTAATTTATATCCATTTTTGCACCCACACACACCACATCATGTTTTTGGCGTTGTTGTCGGGGACTAGATTTGTTTGATTTTCTTTTCTTGTTTGAGTTTCTTGTAGTGAATTTTTCTTTTAAGCTTTATGCAGACTCGTTAGAGTTGTGTCTTCTGTTTTTCAGGCACTTGAGTTGTATATGCATGAGCATCAATCTTTAGAGTTCATCTTGGATTCTGAAATAGAGAGAACCTATAGGAGGAGATTAAGAGCGCAAAGAACCATTATGGCGGATCAACAACCCCCTAAGGAACCTCTAGGTCCATTAGGACCAAATCAGGCGAATAGACAACCACCAATACCTGAAAATAGATCACCTCTAGGAGCCCATCAGGTTGTAACACCTGTTAATGTCATTAAGTTAGCAGATGACAGAGATAGAACCATTAGAACTTATGTTAATACTCTAGTCGATGAGCTAAACCCAGGGATTATCAGATCGATTATTCATGCACCAACTTTTGAGTAGAAGCCAGTTATGTTTTCGATTCTTCAAACCATAGGGCAATTTCATGGTTTACCTACCGAAGATCCTCATTTGCTTCTGGCACTATTACAAATTATAGATTTCTTGACACTTGTAAGTTGTAAATACTTGATGTTTTTATGAAAAATGTCAAGTAGGATGAAGTTTTTAATGAAAAACATCAAGAAAAATTAAAAAAACACGGAGGTTGACGAAGATTTCAGAATTTTTCTCGCTTACACTTTACTTTATATTTAAAAACCATCAAGTGTAATTCTAATTTTCTTATCCTATTTTAAACGTCAAGTAAAACAAAATGGAAAAGGCGCTCAATTTTAGCGCCTTTTCTTTTCGTACTAAAATTTCCCTCATAGAACCAATGACAGACATACTAAAAATGCATTGGTGAAACCGTCATCAAAGTAAATAAAATAAAAAACTCTTAATTCTCTTTTCTCTCAAACGTTCACGGAAGACAACATGCTTAGGCTCCCTCTCCCTCAAACCCTAATTGAATGTCTGATTCACTCTCTCAAACCCTCATGAAGAGCCGTCAACCTCCATCTCCCTTGTCATTTTGTCACCACTTGTAGACAATAAATGTCACACCCCCTCCCGTACTACCTGCTAACTTAGCCTGGAAGACGGCATGAAGCCAACAGACATTGTTTACCTCTTAACAATACCTGTTGACCTTGTTTTACCTGATAAACATATTATGCTCTCATATGGAACACTTTGACACAACACAGCGGAACCTTGACAACTAGTAAACATACATAAGGAGAAACTCTTCTTAAATCTCTCTTGAAAACTAAAACGACAAGAGCATCATAAACCAAACAAGAGAAACCATTGTTTATACAACCTCTAATGTACAAACAACTATATCTACATAGTTCTCTCAAGATAATCTACAACTCATATGAACTTGCTATACAACACCAGTCATGTACAAAATATTAACTCGTGGAGCTTTCAGCAGACTATGGCAGAATGTCAGGTACCAGGAGCTCGATCTCTACCTAAAAAGTTTAGAAAACACTGAAATAATGAGCTATGAAGCTCAGTGAGTGACTGAGTTAAAAATCTATAACTCATAAATCATATCACCTGGCAACCTATGAGCATAAGCATATGTAACAAAGCATTAAAAGTAAACGTGTAATCATAGTAGCTTTTCAGAAATTCAGCAAGCATGACATTAAAATCTCGTAAGGCATATCGATATTAATAATCCTTATAAAAACATATAACAATCCACACTGTGTAGGGCACGCCCAGAACAACCACGTTTACTCTACGATATAGTGGGGCCCGCCCAACACTCCCATCGTCTTTGTCGTAGTGGGGCTCGCCCAGCACTCACGACATCATTGTTGTCATGGAGTACACTCAACGTCGACAACAGAATATGACCTGTGTGCACACGGTACTATACAACCTCGGGCTCAATGTCTTAGTCATTTACTTATTCGAGACTCATAAAATAACATAAAAATAATTGAACAAGCCTGCTTATCTTTTCTTTCGTAAAACTCAAGCTTACTCAACTTCTTCATAAAAACTGGAAATTTTTTAATCATACTTGTTAGTACATACTTGCTCGAAATCATAACATTTCCATAAATTTCGGCAATCAATAAACATATGCTCATGTATAAATTTCATCAGGACGTCTAGGCTCACAACGAGCACTTGAAAACATTTTTAGGAAAACATGAATACTCATAAATATGTGTTCCAAACGAAAACATAAAGAATTTACAACTTTACATTCTAGAGAAATCATGTGTTTCCTTAAGCATAATTCAAGCATATAAATCGTTTTAGAAGTTCGCTTCGTCACTCACAATGTTAGAACTAGAACCTTGGCCCGTATACTCGACCTATTTTTTCTTGGCCTGTCAAACAATCCAAATCCAAGCGTTAGAACCTCGAGCTCATGATTTTCAACCTTAAAATTACAAAAACCACACCATCCAATTTTCCAGCATTTACAGATTTCATACCCTATCTACAAACAATCATAACTTCTTCGTTACTTAGCCAAAAAGAATGTACTTTATACCAAACTCTTCCTTTTTGAATCCTCTAAAAATCATATGAAGAAATGAAATTGAGATTCCCAACGGATTTGTTCGAAAATACCTCGAAAACTTCTTCCCTAAAAACAACCTTCTGCTGTTTCCAGATTCGATTTCTTGTTGCACCACAAATGTGACCTGATATTTAAAATATCTTCCAGTCATTTTTATACTCACGATTTCTTCATGAAAGTTGTAGGAAATTCAATAAGCTTTCCAACCATACCTATTAGAGCATCTGATTCTAACTCTACAGATCAGCACGACCCAAAAACCAGAGGCTTCTCAGATTTGACAGCAAAATTTGTCCTCTGCCTTCCCCTTAACAAAACAGTAACTTACCTTCAGAATTTGCTCGAGCTTCCTTCACGAATTTTGCTTAAATATGAATTAAATTTCAAGAACATCAAACCTCAACTCTTACCTCTTCTTGTAGAGCTCGAAATGATCAGAAAATCAGAATAAGGCTGAGTTGATCACCTTGCTGCCGTGGAAACTTTTTTGTAATCCTTCTCATTTCTTCCTCAATCTCAAAACCAATACCTTCCTTCTTTCTTCTTCCTTCTATTCTCCTCCTCGAAGCCCTTCCTCTCTTTGATGAAAATGAAAACAAAACGGAAGGAAAAAGGTTAAATAAACCTTTAAAAATGTCCTTGGCAGTGGAAGAGAAAAAACAAAACAAAAGTTTTGTCTTTTACCCATTTTTCTTTTTCTTTTTAACTTTTTCTTTTCTTTTCTTTTCTTTTCTTTTCTTTAAAAAAAAAAAACCAAATATTTAAACTTTTCCTTTCTTCTTTTCTTTTGTTTTTTTTTTGTAAGTAAAATTCCAAAGAGAGATCTCGGGTTTACAACTTACCTCCCCTTAAGAAATTTCGTTCTCGAAATTTTGTAATCTTTAAGTGAAAATTGTCAGATACTTTTTCCTCATTTGGTCCTCTAACTCCCACGTTGCCTCCTCCACTCTGTGATGTCTCCAACGAACCTTCACGAGTGGGATCGTCTTGTTTCTCAAAACTTGTTCTTTCCGGTAGAGGATTTGAACTGCATCCTCTATATAACTCATGTCTTCTTTCAGCTCAACTGGTTGTGCTTGCAACACATGAGTCGGATCTGGAATATACTTCCTCAACATGGACACGTGAAAAACATTATGTACTCGAGATAGTTCTACTGGCAACTCCAGTTTGTAGGCTGCTGGCCCAACTCGTCCCGTTACTTGGTAAGGACCAATATATCTAGGACTTTGCTTACCTTTCTTGCCCAAGCGAAGAACACCTGTCCACGGAGATAACTTCAAGAAAACTTGATCTCCGACCTGGAATTCTAAGTCCTTCCGTCGCTTCTCTGCATAGTTCTTCTGACGATCTTGAGCTACCTTCAAAGTCTTCCTAATTACCTTAATATTGTCTGTCGTAACCTGCACCAACTCAGGACCGATAAGCTTTCGCTCTCCTACTTCGTTCCAACATATGGGCGTTCTACATGGTCTTCCATACAGAGCCTCAAATGGTGCCATGCCAATACTCGATTGATAACTGTTATTGTAAGAGAATTCCATAAGTGATAGGTGTGTATCCCAACTTCCCTTAAATTGAAGGACACATGCTCTCAACATGTCCTCTAAGGTCTGGATGGTCCTCTCTGACCGACCATCTGTCTGAGGATGGAATGTTGTACTAAAATTCAGCTTTGTCCCCATAGCTTTCTGTAAGCTAGGCCAAAACTTAGAAGTAAATCTCGGATCTCTATCTGAAACAATGGACACTGGCACTCCGTATTGACTCACAATTTTATCGACGTATAGCTTAGCAAGCTGATCAAGCGTAGAAGTCGCTTTAATGGGTATAAACCATGTTGTCTTAGTGAGTCTATCCACTATTACCCAAATACCATCATGTCCACTTGAAGTACGTGGTAATCCAAACAGAAAATCCATAGTGATATGCTCCCATTTCCATTTTGGCACTGGGAATGGATTAAGGAGTCCTCCTGGCCTCTATCTAACTGGTTTAACCTGCTGGCAGATCAAACATCTATCAACATAATCAACTATCTCCCGCTTCATCTCAGGCCACCAATAAGTTCCCTTCAAAGTTTTGTACATCTTGGTGCTTCCTGGATGCATAGCGTAAGCTGAACTGTGAGCTTCCTCTAAAATAGCATCTTTAAGCTCATTAACATTCGGAACGCATAGTCTTCCCTGCCTTTCTATGGCTCCGTCTGATCTCATTTTAAATTCTGCTTCTGAGCCCTGTTTGGACTTTCCAAACATTTTCTGCAAGTTACTATCATCTGGCTGTCTTCTCACAATCTCCGCTACGAGCGAAGACTTGACTTGGAATTGAGCTAAAAGACTCCCTGAACTCTCTGCAGTCACAACTGCCTTGGAATCCCTTAGAGTACTTAAAAATGTTGCTCGAATACCACACAAGGCATCCCTAGGAAGTCTTGACTTCCTGCTCAATGCATCTACTACCACAATCGCCTTACCAGGATGGTATTCTATGGTACAATCATAATCTTTAATTAGTTCTAACCATCTTCTCTTTCTCATATTCAACTCCCTCTGATCAAAGATATACTTCAAACTCTTATGATCTGTAAAAATGTGACACCTCTCACCAAACAAATAATGCCTTCAGATCTTCAATGCTAAAACAACTGCTGTTAACTCAAGATCATGGGCAGGGTAATTACATTCGTGCTTTTTTAATTGCCTTGACGCATAAGCTATTACTTTTCCCTCATGCATGAGCACACACCCTAAACCTTGCCTCGAAGCGTCACAGTAAATCACATACTCTTTTCCCGTTACAGGAAGTGTTAGAATAGGTGTTGTAACTAATCTCTTTTTCAGCTCCTGAAAACTCTGTTCACACTTATCTGACCATTCAAACTTAGCATTCTTCCTTGTTAAAGTTGTTAAGGGTAATGCTAATCGTGAGAAATCCTCAACAAACCGTCTGTAGTATCCTGCCAAGCCTAGGAAACTACATACCTCTGTCGCACTAGTTGGTCTCTCCCGCTTGACTCATCGCTTTCACTTTATTCGGATCCACACTAACTCCATTTGCTGAGACAACATGCCCCAGAAACACTACCTGATTCAACCAAAACTCACATTTGGTGAATTTAGCGTACAACTGTTTATCTCGTAGTGTTTGCAGAATAATCCTTAAATGTTCCTCATGGGCTTCCCTATCAACCGAATAAACTAGTATATCATCAATAAATACTATCACAAACTGATCCAAATACTGATGGAAAATCATGTTCATGAGGTCCATGAAAACTGCTGGTGCATTAGTCAAACCGAATGGCATTACTAAAAACTCATAATGCCCGTACATCGTTCTGAATGTCGTCTTAGGAATATCTAATTCCCTTACCTTTTACTGATGGTATCCTGATCTTAAATCAATCTTAGAGAACACTGATGCTCCTCGTAACTGGTCAAACAAGTCATCTATACGAGGTAAAGGATACTTATTACGTATCGTGACCTTGTTTAACTGTCTATAATCAATGCATAATCTAAGGGTACCATCTTTCTTCTTTACAAATAACACTGGAGCTCCCCAAGGCGATACACTAGCGCTGATGTCTCCCTTATCAACTATTTCTTGTAACTGCATCTTCAGCTCCCTGAGCTCACTTGGAGTCATTCTATACGGCGCTTGCGAAATAGATGTTGTTCCTGATAGCAATTCAATAGTGAACTCAACTTCCCTATCACGTGGCAACCCTGACAGATCTGCTGGAAAAACATCAAGAAATTCATTCACAACAAGAACATTATTTGGTTTTAGCTTTTCCTCCTGCACCTCTACTACATGTACAAGAAACGTCGTGCAACCTTTCCTCAACAACTTTTCAGCTTTTAATGCTGAAATCAAACTCGTAGGAATAATCTTCCTTTCACCTCTGAAAACCACTTCAGCCAACCCTGGTTTCCTAAAAACGACCTCCTTTCTATGGGAATCCATGGAAGCATAATGAGTAAATAAGAAATTCATCCCTAAGATTGCATCTAACACCTGCAACTCTAGTGGAAGAAGATCCACTAAATATTGAGACCTTCTACTAAGACCTCACAATCCCGCAACACTGCATCGACTAGTAAAGCATCACCAACTGGAGTATATATAACTAACCTCTCAAATAAAGACTCTAGCTTTCTATTCAGCTTAGTCTGGAATATACTAGAAACAAAGGAATGTGTAGCACCTGGATCTATCAAAACACGTGCAGGTACATTACAAATAGAAATCGTACCAATAATCACATCTGGTGTATCCTCTGCTTCTTGTTGAGTCATAGCATAGACCTTTCCCTGTTGCCTAGGTCTCCCTACAACTCCCTTCTGTCTGGAACCGTTGGTGCCCTCTCCTGCAACTACTGGAACTCTCAGCTACTCAACTGTCTGGGACCCAACTCCCTGATCCCTTTGTGCGGCTGCTCTAAGCTGTGGACAATCCCTTTTGAAATGCCTTGGTTGTCCACACTGGTAACACATACCGACACCAACAAGACAGTGACCTCGATGATTCTTGCCACAATTTGCACAAGGTGTTCTCCTTGCTACACTGGCAACAGACTCTTGCACTGCCTGTGGTCTTGCTGCGGATCTAGCAGACTCACTAGGTGGTGTTCTTTGACTCTGCCTTTGATAGACACCGCCCACGTTCATCTGCCTCGATGGCCGCTAGCTCGATTCTTAAAGTCTTGACGACTTGAAACATTCACTCCAAGTTCATCTTCGCTGCTCAAAACCCCGAAAATTGCTCGTTATTGAAGGCCCACGAGTAGTCTACACTACTGATTGCGCCTCTACTATACTCTACTCAACACGTAGAGCAATCTCTACCAGCTGGGAAAAATTAGTCTACTTAGCAATGGTCGTGGATCGTGCGATATCGAGGACGTAATCCCCTTTCAAATCTTCGACACCTGTCACTCTCAGATGCCACAATCACATCAGCATACCGTGACAGCTCGGTATACCTTCTCTTGTACTCAACCACTAAAAGTGACCCTTGCTTTAATTAAAAAATTCATCCCTTTCTGCTGAGGTGTACCAGGCGCTGAGAGTTGAGATACAATTCCATGTTCTATCATATAGTCTTGGAATCTCAAATCCATATACTCTCCACCTCGATCTGATCGAAGTGTTTTAATTGTTTTACCTAATGTGTTCTCAACCTCTGCCTTATACTCCTTGAACTTTTCAAGAGTTTCGGACTTATGATGCATTAGGTATAGATAGTCATACCTAGAATAATCATCAATAAAACTGATGAAGTATTCATACCCTCCTCGTGCCTTGACATTCATAGGACCACATAGATCAGAATGCACGAGTTCCAAGGGCTCTTTGGCTCTATAACCTTTTTCAGAAAAAGGTCTTTTAGTCATTTTTCCTTCGAGACAGGACTCACATGGTGGTAAAGAGTTTTCCTCTAACTGACTTAGGAGACCACTCTTGACCAATCTCTCAATCCTATTGAGATTAATGTGGCCTAGTCTCAAGTGCCAAAGATAGGTACTAGGAGAAATTTTCTGCCTTTTATTTTGAGTATCAGCTGTTATAAACATTTCAGGTGTTCAAAATAGCTTTTACTTGATTGGTCTTAACACGTATAAGTTGTTTTCAAGTTTAGCAGAACATATTCGTACACCTCTTTTGCAAATGAACGCTTCATTATGATTAAAAGAAACTTTATACATATGTTCAAGCAAACAAGAGATAGATACAAGATTTCTTTTGATTCCAGGAACCAAAAGTACATTTTCTAATAAAACGAATCTATCTCTAAACAATGACTCATCACTCCCCATCGCTTTGTTGAGACAACCTCTCCTGCTCAACCACCGAGAGTTATCTCCCCATATATGCAAGTCGCTTTGCCAGAACTAGTTTCCTGAAAAGAAGAACAAACATGGTTAGTGGCTCCTGAATCTAATATCCAGGCGGAATCATCATGTTCCACTAAACATGTTTCAACAACAAGTAAATCATATTTACCTTGGTTTTCCTTCTCAGCTTTCTTTTCTGCAAGGTATTTCGGGCAGTTCCTCTTCCAGTGCCCGTCTGCACCACAGTGGAAACATTTTCCTGTGGCTTTGGCCTTGCGTGTGGGAGTCTGTCCCTTCCCTTTGTCCTTCTTCTTCTTCTTCTGAATACTCTTATTCTTAGAAAAAGAAGGACCAGACTTGGTCCCAGAGGATGATCCTCTTAGGAACTTCTTTGAAGTGACAACATTTGCCTCCTTCTCTTTTCCTTTTGATTTCATGAGGGACTCAAAAGTCTGTAGCTCGTTGAGGAGAGTAGTCAGGTTATACTCTATTTTATTCATTACCGCATTTGTGCGGAATGGCAGGAAACTCTTCGGAAGAGATTCCATAATAAAGGTTACCTGACTTCTCTCATCTATGACTGCCCCATTTACTTCAAATACGTTGAAGTGGGTCATCATGTCAAGGACATGTTCCCTAACAGAGGCTCCCTCCTTCATACGGGAGTTGTAAACGTATTTGACAGCATCATAATGGACCGATGAGGACGGTTGTCCAAACATCGCCTGTAATGATCCCATGATCTCCTTTGCAGTGACCATGGTCTCATGTTTCTTAGACAACACATCAGATATGTTGGCTAAGATATAGACTCGGGCCTTCTCATTAGCCCTAATCCATCTGTCATAAGCATCCCGAACAATTCGGTTTGCAGTCGAGCTGGGAGGGGAAGGACATTCCTCCGTTAAGACGAACCTCAGATCATCAAGAACAAGAATCGTATTCAAGTTTGATTTCCAGGTTCCATAATTATCGCCGCTAAGTTTATTGAAGGCGAGTAACTGGATAAAAGAGTTCGACATGCTGAAAAAGAATGAATTCTATTAGTGAATTGTTTGTAACCTATCCAATTTAAGAATTTAGCAAAAGTAATAATGTACCCATAAACTCATTATTGTTTTTGCAACGATACTTCAGTGAGTCAGAGCAATCGCTACCGAGGCGCCAATCACTCCTTCACCGAACCAAGACATTCTTGACTAAATGCTAATACCTAATAACTCTTATTCCTATAACATTCTAGTTATCGCTATTTCGGTCAAGAACTTACTAACACTTAGCAATTCTTGTAAGTGTGACCCGCCATTTTCAGACCTCAGAGGTCGGTCCCAACAATGCTACCGAACTGGAGAGACAAAGCTGGGAATGGACTTAAGAGACCCTATCCATTTCTGGAGTTTGAGTTGTTCTGAATCCCATGTTACATCCCTTCGAATGGATGGTGCTACTTCGGCAACTGCGCAGCGCGTAACATGGGAATCTCACGGTCCAACCTAATGGAGGAGACCGTAGGATGTGTTGACACACCTCCTTCGCTCACTTACTATAAATACTTTCTCCATTCACCTTGCTCTTGATTTATGCAAACACCTTCCGAATGGAGATGCCCTATTGACATCACGAGGCCGAGCATAAATCTCACGGTGTGAACATCGTGGAGAGCGTAAGAGGAAATTGATATATCATATATACCTTTTCACTCCCACTAAGTATTTTAAACTGTTTGGGTATACTTTTAGGCATATTCCGGCTAAAACAATATGACCTAAGTCTACCAATATAACAATTATACTGGAATTACCTAAGTCTACCAATATAACAATTATACTGGAATTACCTAAGTCTATTAACCTTTTAATAAACCTAGGTCTATGAGTTTAATTTATTAACTTTTAATAAACGCCACTCACGAAAGATAATTTATAAACCTATGGATTAAATTCACTCCCAGGTCAGTTCCTAGGTAGGGGTGTTCCGCTTCCGTCACACTTAAGTACTGACCTAGCTGAACCTTCCTTAGTCGAGTCCTCTTTAATCAAAGTTTATAAATTATTGGTTTCTAATTCTAATCTTATTAGAACTAGATAACCTAAGGTCTAATTAATTCCAGCTTCTAAAACCATTTTAAAATTAATTAATTAACCTTAGGTTACATGCATTTCTATGTTATAAATGCAGATTGAACATTCATCACATGAATAAACATACATTTATAACAAATCCATCACATGAAAATGCATAGCAATTATATGTTTAATTTTTAATTAATATAACCCTTATATTAATTATAATTAAAACATATAATATTTGTTTCATAAATTAATATAACACTTATATTAATTTTTATGAAACCCAATAAACATGCATACAATATATTATAACACTTATAACATACTTTCAATGCATGGAGCATGCTTCCTGTGGTGGGATTTTAAAATCTATATGGCATACTTTATGCACATATAATCGTGGATTTTAATTAAAACATACATTCACAATGCATAATTAATTAAACACACTAAAGTGGACTGGTTTTGGCATCTAATGCAAGCAAACTACTAAATTATTACAATAATAATCTAGAATTAACATCGAGCCACTTCGAACTCTTTGAATTTGGGTCGAACCAACTTTTGTAAATGTGTGAACCAGACCTTCAAAAGGTTAAACCGGTCTGTAAAAAGGCTGAACTCGGCCTCCAATTGGTGAAACGGACCTCCAAAATGGAAAACCTACCTCGAATTAGTCGTAACTACTTCTAAAACCACCCGAACCGGACAAAAAACGAGCCGCCAGTCCAAAAACCATTGAACCGGTCAAAGGTCAATGAACCGGTCAACAGTCAAACTTCAAAGTCAACACCTTCTTCTTCAATTGGGAAAACACGTGCGGGAGGAAAAATTTACTGTAGCAAAAAAAATTTCAAAAATTTTCAAAGTAATACTCTGCTTCTCTGTTTTCCAGACCTTCATGGCTTCAAACGTCAAATTGAAGGCCTTCTCGAACTCCAATCGACTCAAAATTTTTACAACTTATTCTACACACATTAATGCTCAAACACACTTGAGCAATTTGAAAATAAAGTATAAATTGATGCTCAATTTAAATGCCAAAGTCAGAAGAACACTTTAGACGCCAAGAAAAATTGTATTTCAAAAAACACCCACCACAGAACACAATTGATCAAATTGAGTGCTCAAAATTGCTCTGATACCAATTGAAAGAGTGTAGATTAAGAAAGCGGAAGCAATTTTGGATCTTGAACACTCTAAGTTGATCAATTTTGTAAAATAAAAAACATGCTCAAAGTCGGAAAAAGCAGAGGGATAGAAAACTCAACTTTGAAGATCAAATTCTCTTCCCCCGGTGGATGATTTTCAACACGAACACTTCGTGGACAACCGTTAGAGTCTTCCTACTATATCCTCAGGGCCTTAGAACGGATTGTGGGATCCTAGGTTGAGAGAATTTGGAAGAAAAGACCTCAAAGGTCACTAATTCGGGAATATTGAATTTTCTGTAATTCTCTCAAAACACCTCAAATCACCATTATATAAAGCTTCAAAAAGCTTCAATGGAGTGACAACTCAAGGGTGATGGGGATGCTTTGAGATGGAGGTGGCCAATTTTGGTGAATTTTGAAGATGAGTAAGATTGGGCAAGTTGTCAACTTGAAAATCATGAAAATCCTCATTTTACAATTAATTTTAATTCAAAAATCAATATTAAATTGATTTTTAATTAAAATTAATATAATTAATTAAATAATTCAAAATTATTTTAATTAATTAATTTTTTAATTTAATTTAATATCAAATATTAAATTAAATAAATTGCCCGATCTCGATCGATTTTTCAAACATGAATCCTTATTCATGCTATAAACCGATCCGATATTTAAATCATATTTAAATATATCCACCTCTTATTAATCATAGTTTAATTAAGCTATGATTCGTTAAATATATCACATATAATTAACGCTTTCTTCCAAACTCGAATTTGAACAATTCAAATTCTTTTCTCTCAAAATGTTATAAGGCTAAGTCCGAGCTAGTAAGGAGGACCAAATGGACCTACAGATCATGAGCTCCAACGATACGAGATTAACTCTACCAAACTCTTTAGCCTAGCTAATCAACATTCGTTAACCACCGGGACACTCCACTAAAGCCCATTGGGTTCATTCTCCTCACTGTAGATATATTTCGTCCACTCGATATAACCATGATTAGTAAGTCGATCCTTCACGTGTCGTTCAGTAATTACAATTTGGTCAAAATTACCGCTTTTACCCTTATAATTACCTCTTGTTCCTTAAGTCCCACTTGATCCTCTAATGAACAATTGGTTTGTGGTCCAACCAAAGAAACCGAATCCCTCTCGGGCCAATGAGAGGGGTGGACCCATTGTTCAAGACCCGAGTCGATGATTAAAAGGAACAACCTCTCTACTAATCCCTAAAGCGGGTAGGAATGAATTTCATCTTGCGAACTATGTTCCCACTATCTACCCGGTTTTATCCCCTCGAAATGGTAGGCTTATTGAGTCGCAGCCTCGAGCCACTCTCACCCATGCAAATCTAAGGATAATCCGAATAAACAGGAGTCCATAGAACACTCAGGATTAAGATCGAGTTACCTAGGTCTCGTATGAATATAGTCAGTTAAGACAGTAAACGGAGTTAAAAAGTCTAAGTGACTATTTCGCGGTCCAGTCTTATGCAAACTCATTGCATAGGACGCCCCCGCTCACATGTCTCCACATGAACGATTTAGGATCACATCGTTTGTACTCTACAAAGTGGGCCGCGTCCATAGTGTCCCCAGGATAAGGTCCCCAACCCTATCCTTATACTATAGACTGTTCTGGCTATAACTTGAACTTGATCCACTTTTATGTCACACATGAAGTTCAAGTATTCATCCCATAGCCAAAGGTTCTTTATTGGATTAAGGTTACATAATACACAACATTCAATAACACTTTTAGTGAATAAATATCAATAACAACTTTATTGCAAAATAGAATATACATTCAGTTTACAAAACCACGAGTTTTAGGATATTAAACGCAACAGACATGAAGCCAACAGACATTGTTTACCTCTTAACAATACCTGTTGACCCTGTTTTACCTAATAAACATATTATGGTCGCATATGGAACACTTTGACATAACACAGCGGAAACTTGACAACTAGTAAACATACATAAGGAGAAACTCTTCTTAAATCTCTCTTGAAAACTAAAACGGCAAGAGCATCAGAAACCAAACAAGACAAACCATTGTTTATACAACCTCTAATGTACAAACAACTATATCTACATAGTTCTCTCAAGATAATCTACAACTCATATGAACTTGCTATACTACACCAGCCACGTACAAAATATTAACTCGTGGAGCTTTCAGCAGACTATGGCAGGATGTCAGGTACCAGGAGCTCGATCTCTACCATAAATCATATCACCTGGCAACCTATGAGCATACGCATCTGTAATAAAGCGTTAAAAGTAAACGTGTAATCATAGTAGCTTTTCAGAAATCCAGCAAGCATGACATTAAAATCTCGTAAGGCATATCGATATTAATAATCCTTATAAAAACATATAACAATCCACACTGTGTAGGGCACGCCCAGAACAACCACGTCTACTCTACGATGTAGGGGGGCCCGCCCAACACTCCCATCGTCTTTGTCGTAGTGGGGCTCGCCCAGCACTCACGATAGCATTGTTGTCACGGAGTACACTCAACGTCGACAACAGAATATGACCTTTGTGCACACGGTACTATACAGCCTCGGGCTCAATGTCTCAGTCACTTACTTATTCGAGTCTCAGAAAATAACATAAAAATAATTGAACAAGCCTGCTTATCTTTTCTTTCGTAAAACTCAAGCTTACTCAGCTTGTTCATAAAAACTGGAAATCTTTTAATCATACTTGTTAATACATACTTGCTCGAAATCATAACATTTTCTAAATTTCGGCAATCAATAAACATATGCTCATGTATAAACTTCATCAGGACGTTTAGGCTCACAACGAGCACTTGAAATCATTTTTAGGAAAACATGAATACTCATAAATATGTGTTCCAAAAGAAAACATAAAGCATTTACAACTTTACATTCTAGAGAAATCATGTGTTTCCTTAAGCATAATTCAAGCATATAAATCGTTTTAGAAGTTCGCTTTGTCACTCACAGTGTTAGAACTAGAACCTTGGCCCGTATACTCGACCTATTTTCTCTTGGCATGTCAAACAAACCAAATCCAAGCATTAGAACCTCGAGCTCATGATTTTCAACCTTAAAATTATAAAAATCACACCATCCAATTTTTCAGCATTTACAGATTTCATACCCTGTCTACAAACAATCATAACTTCTTTGTTACTTAGCCAAAAATGATGTACTTTATACCAAACTCTTCCTTTTTGAACCCTCTAAAAGAATATGAAGAAATGAAATTGAGATTCCCAACGGATTGGTTCGAAAAGACTTCGAAAACTTCTTCCTTAAAAACAACCTTGTGTTGTTTCCAGATTCGATTTCCTGCTGCACCATAAATTTGATCTGATATTTAAAACATCTTCCAGTCATTTTCTACTCATGATTTCTTCATGAAAGTTGTAGGAAATGCAATAAGCTTTCCAACCATACCTATTAGAGCTTCTGATTCTAACTCTATAGATCAGCACGACCCAAAAACCAGAGGCTTCTCAGATTTGACAGCAAAATCTGTCCTCTGCCTTCCCCTTAACAAAACAGTAACTTAGCTTCAGAATTTGCTCGAGCTTCCTTCACGAATTTTGTTCAATATGAATTAAATTTCAAGAAAATCAAACCTCAACTCTTACCTCCTCTTTTAGAGCTCGAAATGATCAGAAAATCAGAACAAGGCTGAGTTGATCACCTTGCTGCCATGGAAACTTTTTTGTTATCCTTCTCCTTTCTTCCTCAATCTCAAAACCAATACCTTCCTTCCTTCTTCTTCCTTCTGTTCTCCCCCTCGAAGCCCTTCCTCTCTTTGATGAAAATGAAAATAAAATGGAAGGAAAAAGGTTAAATAAACCTTTAAAAATATCCTTGGCGGTGGTGGAAGAGAAAAAACAAAACAAAAGTTTTGTCTTTTACCCCTTTTTCGTTTTCTTTTTAACTTTTTCTTTTCTTTTCTTTTCTTTTCTTTTCTTTTCAAAACAAAACCAAATATTTAAACTTTTCCTTTCTTCTTTTCTTCTTTTTGTTTTGTAAGAAAAATTCCAAAAAGAGATCTCGGGTTTACAATAAAGTTGGAGTTCCATTGAGAATCTGGTAGCTTCAAGAGGATCATGACAAGAGGCTTATAGGAAAGCAACAACATAAGATCGATTTTGCATAAATTAGCAACTAGGGGTAGGAATATGAGAGTCTTTAGCCAAGGATTGAAGATGCATAGCAACTTGGTGTTTTTTAGTCACACATCAGACCAACGTAGTGTTCTCTTCTTCACCGGTGAGCTAGGGGTTCGTTTGAAGGTTTGGAACACAGGAAATGGAACTTTGCCTTTCGGCATTAAACAACACTGATTAAGTTCGTTGATGTGTATAATCCATGGCGGTACAACGCTTCTCCAATCACCACCGCATCTCAGCTTTCCGAATTTTCTTCTCTGAGTCTATCTCACGATTGCGATCCAACTTCAAAAGGGCAAGATTCAGATATATCTCACGACGGTGACCTACGTCTTAGCTTTCGACTCCATCCAGCTGCCTCTGGCCATTAGAAGACTGTAAGTAAGTCATCTCTGTTATGTGTAAATTTTGACAATGTGTTGAATGAAAGCAAATAGCTTGCCACTACATTTGAACTATATGAATAGTGTGTATTTTGGTTTTTTCTCATTTTTTCTTGTTTGATCTGGTAATCTCATGCACTGATATAAAAGAATTGAACAAAGTTGTTTTTGTATTATCTTATACATTTTGCAAGATAATCGTGATGTGGAGTTTATGGCACCTTAAAGTTTGACATTGATATTAATGCGAAAAAGAAGTCTCTATGAACCCTGGGGTGGGCGAACCAAGGAGCACGACACCTTTTTCCCAATCTAGGCACAACCTAAGGTGGAGGCAAACAACGGAGTACCTAATGGTCGACAACCACGAGATAAGATAACCCAGTCTAGTCTCTGGCTGAAACACTCCACAAGTTTGATGACCAACCAAACTTGAATGCTTCAAACATGCAAACTTAAGAACAAGGCAGGCAAAGAACATAATTCAAAAAGGAAATTCTAAAAGAGAAAATTGTCTTAATTTTATTATCACTCTTATTCAATGTTGTTCGTCCCTCCAATGAGGGGGTTCCCTGGGGTTTAAATAGCCTCAGGGAGAATACAATCTTTCCTAATCCTACCTAGATTTGGGAATAATTTAAAATACTTTAAATTAAGATCTTCTAACAATTCTCCTAATTTGAAAAGGAAACTAACAATTCTTCTAATTTAAAAAAGAAACTAACAATCTCCTAACTTGAAAATGAAACTCAAATTTAAATTAACAAAAACTTGGTCAAAGCTGAATTCAAATAATCAAGTGGGCCCCTTAAGCTTGGTGTTGGGATCACACGCATGAGGGTGTAAGGTAGTTAGGGTGGATACACGGGGGTGCATGGTAGGGCGAGTGGTCGTGCATGTTGGAAACTATCTAACACACAGAGAAAACTCTTAAGAAATTTTGGCTTATAGTTTACCATGGGTATTAGTGCTATTCTTTTCTGTTAGCTTTTCTATCAAAAAAATGTTTTTCCTCCTTCAGTGCAACAGTTGGAAGATTTAAGAAGGCAAACAGAGAAGGAGAGAGATGTGAAATGTGTGGAAGCTGCAAAAATTTGAATACCGTGAGGTTGGAGGTTGAATCTATGAGGGTTGATTTAGAACAAAGACAAAGAAATGTTGAAGCATTGCTCAAGGAGGTTTTTTCTTCAATCTACTTGCTCATGACAATTGAGAATTCTCTTTTACTCTTAATTTTTTTGGCATGTTGATTCTGTGACTTAAAAAACGAATTCCATTAGAGAATCTAACGCCCATAAACAACAAGAACTACTGCATAAATGTGATAATATTATAAAAGAGGTGAAGGTCACAACTTCACTTGTTTGTTTAATCATTCTTTCTGCTTTTATTTATTTATGCTTTCTTAGAAATGCCAGATCTTTTTCTTTTTTTTCTTTTTTTTAAAGCTATATATAGTTCAGAAAATATTTCTTCAAAAATAAGAAATAAGTAGTTTGTTAATATTTTGATTGCAGTTTCACCAATATACAAACTCAGTTGGGGCTTTGATGGAAGTAGAGCTATAAGAGAAAGAGGAAGAGAAAAAGCAGACACCTTCCAGTGGATAATTGTTCATTCATTGTCCATTGTTAAGGTGAATTTCTAGCAATGTGTAGTCTCTTACCCTTTTGATTAAGAATTTGAGCTCAATTAATCCAATATATATATGTAATCCCTTTTTGGAGTTTCTGTCTTTTCAATATGTATCATTAATGATAATCAATCAGCTCATGTAAATATTGTGCCACTATATTTAACATCATAACTTGTTGGTTTGAAAGATTGGTTTGGAGTTTGATTTAGAATGGATGATTAATGAGTCTGAACTATAGTCAAATGATGCCCTATCACACTGTTTAAAAGGTGAAGATGGTAAACCTTAGTTTGTGTTTGGTATGCTAAGGTGAACATTCTTTTATGACAAAGAAAGATATGAGACTAATGCAGTTGTGTATTCCTTGTTGAAATTTCTGCACTTCAAGAACTAATGGAACAAGTGATGTTGAGCTACAATTAAGATGTTGTTAAACTATTTGAGTGGTTGATATTTTATATGTATTCTTCAAAAGTCTCTACCTATACATGTTTATTGCTAAAGAGCTAGTTTCTTTCTTTTTTTGTGCCTTGATGATATAGGTTCTTCGTTAAGGATGATTTCTACCTTGTTTAATCAAAGTACTGGGGGCTTAAACTCATCTGAACCATTTCATCTTCTACTCTTCCTCTGCTCTTTTTTGTTTCTGTTTCATCTTCTACTCTTCCTCTGCTCGGTCCTTACATCGCGAATTTCATTCTGCTCGGTCCTTACATCGCGAATTTCATTGTGAACTATCTTAAGTTGGTCTTCACCTTTTATACTCATTGTAGACAGTTTAACATGTCTGTGGATGACTGGATGTGCTTGCTTTCATATTAACTGGCTAATATACTTGTGTTATGTGGTTGTAATTTCAGCATGGGCCTAATGAATGCCTATAGAACACTGTGAAAGTCTGTGCCATTAACGCATGGCCTGAGCTGGTAAGACTTCTTATGGGAGAATTAGACATTAGTCAATTCTTAAAAATATTTTCTCTGTGTGTTAGATAGTTTCCAGCATGTAACTCCTCTTTCTTCATTTCATTTTAATTGCATCATGTCAAAATTCTGAAATCATGTCAAAATTTTTAGCTACTTTAAGACATCTAAGTTTGCATTCATCTTAAACCACTTTAAATCATGTCAATATCATCTTAAACCAGTTTGCATGTATGAGGCGTGAGTTGTTCATTTTTTGGGAACTCTTTTGACAATTAAAACAAGATTGTGTCGTATTAAGCAATTGAACTAAGTTCTTTTGTCCTGCATCAACAACTTAATCAACTTGCTCTAAAGGTACTTGTAAATCTCTCATCTCTATTGCTAACAATTTTTTCTAAGATGCCTTAAAGCATCACAAAATTTTTGAAGAATAGTAGGTCTATCATCTTAGGGAAGCACGACTTCATTGTTGGAATAAAGGTGTCATACTTTAAAATTTGGTCTAGAAATCTTGGATGTCATTCTTGTTTGAAAATTATAGGGATGTTACCGTTATGTTCATGGATTTTTGATAAGTTAGTTTAGTTTTGTATTTATGTCCAATAAAGTTTGATAACTTTAGTTGTTTGTGTTAATTTGATGAGTTTAGTTGTTTTTGTTCTTTTGAGTATATATATGTTATTCAAACCCCAAATTTTAATTCTTTTGCTTACATTATTTGCATTTCTTCTTATGTATCAGATATGATCTTATGCATCAATGGTTTCAAGTACAAATTACAACATGCTCGATCAAAGAGTTATTTGAGGTTTTTTAATTTTTTTTTTTTTTTTTTTTTTTTTTTTTGCAATTGGCAATATTGTACTTAACAAAGACCATAATGTTACTGATATTATATTTGGTCATGTTATACTTATTTTATGGGGATAATAGTTATTGAACTTTTTTATTTGTTCATATGTATTCCTGTAATTTTGAAATTATTCATAAAGTTTATACTTCAGTAATGTTGAAGATATGAACTTTGTTAAAGTTTAATTGATGGATCTTGAATGTGTATTGTTTATTTGGTTGATGATGCTATGAGCCCTTCAATATATCGAATTATTGGAATACAATGCAAGAGATTCAAGATGACAGAGAACAACATTTATTAGAATTGAAAAAATAAAATAAAATAAACATGGCATGCCAAATCCGTTAAGAACAAATTAAATTGACACTTCCACAACGTCAAGATAAGATTATATTTGATGTATAAAAAACGTCAAGTGTTAACAAGAATTTGACATTTTTTTTAAAGTCAGGATAAAACTACATTTGACTAAAAAAATGTCAAGGTTTCATGTTACAAATGGCACAGTATGAGCGTCAAGAAGTAATATACATAACACTTTATAAGTGTCAAGTATTGTATACTATTATTGACAGTGGATTCCTTGACGGTTTGAAAAACGTCAAGTAAATCAAACTTCAACATTTTATAAACGACAAGAAATATAGTTTTTGTAGTAGTGTGAAATCATTTCTAGGAGTTAGTGATTCGTTTATCATGCCAGGAGTACCTAAGGATTCCCTCAGGTTGAGTTTGTTCCCTTACTCCCTAAGAGATGCTGCTAAGACTTGGTTGAATTTGCTTCCACCAGGAGCAGTAGATTCTTGGAACTCTCTAGTAGAAAGATTTTTTATCAAATATTTTCCACCTACTAGGAATTCCAGATTTAGGAACGAGATTGTAGTGTTCCAGTAGTTTGATGATGAGACTTTGAGTGAGGCATGGGAAAGATTTAAAGAATCACTTAGGAAATTCCCTCACCATGGTCTACCTCACTGTATTCAGATGGAAACTTTCTATCATGGGTTGAACACAACGACCAAGCAAGTTGTGGATGCATCTGCTAATGGTGCCTTGTTGTCAAAAACCTATAATGAGGCCCATGAGATACTCGAAAGAATATCGTCCAATAAATGTCAATGGGTTGATGCTAGGAGCAACGGTAAGAAGAACAAAGGAGTTTTGGAATTAGATGTTCTCAATGCTATCAATGCACAAATTGCAATATGTCCACCATGTTGAAAGGTTTATCAGTAGGAAATGTGAATCAGTTATCTTCTAGTGTGCCTAATGTGTCAATGGTGAACCAAGTAAGCACAAACTCATGTGTGTTACTATGGTGAAGGACATACTTTCGAGTTCTGTCCTAGTAATCCAGCTTTGGTATGCTACATAGGTAATCACAACTACTCCAGAAATAATCCTTACTCAAATACCTATAACCAAGGATGGAGAAATCACCCAAATTTCTCTTTAGGAGGTCAAGAAAGTAGTTCTCAAGCCCCCCAGGTGCAACAAAAGGTGAGTCAATCATCAAGTTTTGATACTCAAGGTTATCAAACCTTTAACAACCAGAATTCCATGGCATCACAAAATCAAAGGATTACACCTCCTCAGTCGAGTTCATCTCTTGAGAGTTTGATGAAAGAATATATGGCTCGAAATGATGTCGTTATTCAGAGTCAACAAGCTTCTTTGAGAAACTTGGAGTTGCAAGTAGCACAGTTAGCTTCTGAGCTTAGGGCTAGACCTCTAGGTAAGCTTCCCACAGATACTGAAAATCCAAAGAGAGAGGGGAAAAAGCAAGTACAAGCCATTGAGCTAAGAAGTGGTAAATCCTTAGTATCTAGAAAAGTGGAAAGTGAGACGAAACAAAAAGAAAAAGACACAGAAGAAGAGAGGAGTGAGAGGTTGTCAAAACCGACAACTGGGAAAACTGAAGGAGTTTCTGAGAAACCCCAAAGTTCAAACCTTAAGGTTTCACAAGGAGACCCAGCTGTTCCTGAGTTTAAACCACCTCCATCACCTTATCCTCAGAAACTGCAAAGAAAGAAGGCCAATGAAGCTCATTTTGAGAAATTCCTAGATATGTTGAAGGAAATTAACATTAATATTCCGCTTATAGATGCCTTGAGGCAGATGCCCAATTATTTGAAATTTCTCAAGGTCGTATGTTCGGAAAGAGAAAGATTTCAAGAGTTCAAGGTTGTCTCATTAAGTGAGAAATGTAGTGTTGTTTTTCGAAATCGGATCCCTCACAAGGAGAAGGATCCAAGATCTTTCACTATACCATATCCATTGGAGGAAAACAATTAGGGAGAGCATTATGTTATTTAGGAGCTAATATCAACCTTATGCCCCTATCCATTTACAAGGAACTAGGCATAGGAAAAACTAGACCTACCACGGTGACCTTGCAGTTGGTTGATAGGTCAATCACACACCCTGAAGGAAAGATAGAAGATATCCTAGTTCAGGTTGGTAAATTCATTTTTCCTGCTGATTTTATCGTCTTGGATTATGAGTCTGACAAGGATGCCCCTATTATCCTAGGTAGACCCTTCCTCAAGACAAGTAGAACAGTTGTGGATGTGTATGAAGGGACGATCAAGTTGAAAATGAATGATCAAGAGGTCTAGTTCAACATACATGACGCAATGAAATATCCTGATGAAGTCGAGGAGTGTTCCGCAATCCATGTGTTAGTAGATGCCATTCCTGAAACTTTTAGTGAGGAGTTTGAAGAGAAACATATCCAAAAATTTGGAGGAGTTAAAGAAGAAGATTTAGATCTAGAAGACTCTATCCAAGAGTTGGAAGAACTAGCTAAAATAACTCAGTTCAGATAGATCTTTGAATCTTTGGAGTCTATAGAAGGAAGTAATTCCCCGATGTTACCATCGATACTAGAACCTCATGACCTTGAGTTGAAAACATTACCTCAACATTTGAAATATGCTTTTTTGGGAGACGAAGAGACTTTTCCCATCATTATAGCAGCAAACTTGCCACCTAAGGAAGAAGAGTTGTTGCTTGACATGCTTAAGCAACACAAGAAAGCCATAGGTTGGATGTTGGTGATATAAGAGGAATTAGTCCCTCCTATTGCATGCATAAGATCATTTTGGAGGAAGGTAACTTCAAGTCAGTTAAGCAACAAAGAAGACTGAATCCTACTGATAGCACATGTGTGCTATCCTTAGGCTTATACTTTGCTAGTTTTCATGTTAATTTTAGGGCGCTTACGAGTTTAAATCATTGAATTTCAGGTTAAGAGCTTTAACAGGTCATTTGGAGATACTTTGGAGTGCTCGGGTTAAATTTAAGGCTTTTGGAGCTAAAAATGACACCAAGTAGAAGGAGAAGAACCAAATCAAGCATATTAACACCGAGGTGATGGCGTTGCAACGTCGATGTTGTGGAAATTTGGCATAGTGAAGTTGTGGTGACGACGTTGCAACGCTGCTTTGCAGCGTCGTACCGCCAAATCGATAAGAAGGTGCGCGTTAGGGTAGCGACATTGCAACAATGTCCTCAGCGTTGCAACGCCGCAGGAATTTTCCATATTTGTTTTACTTCCTAAGGTGTGGCGTTGCAACTCCGCCCATGGGGTTGCAATGCCATGCCGATTGGTAGTATAAATAGAATATGATGTACCCATTGTAAAGGGAGCCGAATTTGATAGATTTTTTGACCTAATTTCGAAATACACACTCTAGGAGAAGAGAGCATTCCTTGGGGGCTAAGATGTGAGTGGAGGCCCGAGATCATCACGAGAGCTCGAGAATGAGGGATCGACATTGACACCTGCGAGTTTTATTTCTCTTTCTTTTAGTTTGTACCTTAATTTATAGACTCTTCTATGGGATTAGCATGTTTTTATGGTGATTATGAGTAGCTAATTGTCATAGTTAGGGGGTTGATTAGCATGTTATGAACTTAATTTAGTCATGTATTGAACTTTGATTGTGTTGCTTTATTTTTTGTGATTCTTTCTTAATGCTTGCTTTTCTTTGGTCAAGTCTAGCATGTTTTGTTGATTTAAGTTGATTCGAAAGAAAAGACTTAGATTAGAGCAAAGTTATCAAAACCCTTAGTAAATCTGGGCACAATAGTGACTCAGGTTCTTTGGAAAACTTTTTAAGAAGTTGCTTAAGGCCATGCATGCTTTTAAAATTCATAAGGTAACTTTAGGACTTATTGTTATGCATGAGAATCATTAGCTCTCAAGAGAGTCTTTTGAATATCTTTACTTCTTGTTTATTATCTCACAACCATAGTCAATTACATGTGCTAATTAAGGAATTAACTTGTGAAGTCAATCTCCCTAACAATTCTATCTTATTTGTATCTCCACTTGTATATTTACTTTTCTATCTTTATTTTCACCTTATTTCCAATTTATGTTGCTTTAGATAAAATTTAGAATTAGTATCTTGGTAGTTAATCAATCTAGAAAACCATTCATGAGGACGATACTCTGAACTCAAAATCACTATATTAAAACTTGACTCGTACACTTGCGGTATTGCAATAATATTTTGCACAACACCTACCATGAAAGAAGTGAAGAAAGAGATCATTAAGTGGTTAGATGCAGGAATTGTTTATCCTATTTCTGATAGTCGTTGAGTTAGTCCAGTTCAGTGCGTCCCTAAAAAGGGAGAAATGACAGTGATAACCAACGAAGCTAATGAAATAGTCCCCACCAGAATAATCAGTGGATAGAGGGTATGTAAGGACTATAGGAGGCTGAACAAAGCCACCAGAAAAGATCATTTCCCTCTGCCATTCATTGATCAAATGTTGGACAAATTAGACGGTCAAGTTTTTTATTGCTTTTTAGATGGTTACAGTGGTTATAATCAAATAACCATTGCCCCTCAAGACCAAGAGAAGACCACCTTTACTTTTTCGTATGGTACTTTCGATTTTCGAAGGATTCCATTTGGTCTATGTCCTCTACTATTTTTCAGAGATGCATGATGGTTATTTTCTCTGATCTTGTAGAGGACATCATGAAAGTTTTCATGGATGATTTCTCAATTTTTGGGAATTCATTTGAAGCTTGTCTAGTGAATTTGGGTAAAGTGCTCCAAAACTGTGAAGATACTAACCTAGTTCTGAACTAAAAGAAATGTCACTTCATGATTAAGGAAGAAATTGTGTTAGGACAAAAGTCTCAAAAGAAGGAATTGAAGTTGATAAGGCAGAGATAGAGATAGTGGAGAGGTTAGAACCTCGAAGAAATGTTAAGGGAGTACTAAGCTTCCTAGGACATGCATGGTTCTACCGTCGTTTCATTAAGGACTTCTCTAAAATCTCGAAATTTCTTTGTTCCTTATTGGAGATCAGTAGACAGTTTGAATTCACAGAGGAGTGTCTCAATGCTTTTAATGTGTTCAAGACCGTCCTGGTGAGTGCCCTTATCATGTCTTCACCAGATTGGCAGTTGTCATTTGAGTTAATGTGTGATGCCAGCGATTATGTTGTGGGAGCAATGTTAGGCCAGAGGCATGGAAAAGTAATTCATCCTATTTAATACGCAAGTAAAACCTTAAATAAAGCACAAAAGAACTACACCACAATAGAAACACAGTTGTTGGCAGTAGTCTTTCCTTTTGAAAAGTTTAAACCTTACTTGGTTGGTACCAAAGTAGTTGTCTATACAGACCATGCTGCTATGAAGTACCTTCTAGCCAAGAAAGTTGCTAAACCTGAAGGGAATCAAATCCCCATGAGCAGCGGAAACGTGATCTAAAGATCGATTACTCGTTTGTTTTGGTTTAGTTCAAATACCAGTACATTGGATAAATAATACAGAGATAAGCAATCTATTAACTAAAGCATGGATTATGCATACAAACATGTTGTACGAAACTAAACTAAGGGGAATAGAAATTGATTACCTTTGTAGTTTCGTTTTTCCTCAACAACTCCTTCCAAATGTACAACAACACCAAAAGCAGCAAAATTTTCTTTGTTCTTCCTTTCAGGACAACACCACTTGGAAAACCTCCTATGGCTCTGAGTTCCACTTAGATCTTTCCTTGGTGGGAAGGAACCAACATATTGGAAGAATGAAAGAAAATTGAGAGAGAGAGAGAATTCTTAATCCAAATCAATTGAATGATCGATCAAATCATCCTCCTCCTAATTGGAGAAGAAAATCAACTTCCAGAGGGCAACTCCTCACTCCTTATCGATGGGGAGTTGGGAGACATGGGGAACGTGTCCTCCTGACACGTTCCCTTTTCATTATTTTTTTATTTTATTATATTTTGAATTAAAAAATTAAATTATTAATTAAATCATATTTAATTAATCATAAATTAAATATATGATATTTAATTTGGATTAAATCACATTTAATCAATTTTTCCTCTAACCTATAGTTTTAATGCACATCTTATGCACATTAAATTTTAACCTATAGTTTTTAAATATAAATCTCATTGACATTTAAATTAATATTTGAACTCTTTCAAATATTTAATTCTCTCAAATAATTTAATATGAATCATATCCACATTAAATTTATAATATAAAGTTCCAAAACTTTATATTATAATGTATCTATATATATTAATGTTTATTCCCTAATTGAATTTGAACATTTCAAATTCAAACGATCTAAGAACCCTTTACGAGCTAGAAGGTGGACCTAATGGACCTACAGATCAGAAGCTCCAACGATACGAGATTATTCGGTTAATCTCATTAACCTCCTAATCAACATTCGTTAACTGCGGGAACACTCCACTAAAGTCCCACAACTGCACTCTTCTCACTGCAGATATATTTCTATGTCCACCGATATTGACCAATTACAACAAGTCAATCCTTTACGAATGTTCGTAACACCAGCTGAGTCAAATTATCGTTTTACCCATGAGTTACATCTCTTACCTTAAGTACCAGTGCTCCTCTAATGAACAATTTGTTTGTGGTCCTACCAAAAAACAAAAGTCCCTCTCGGGCCAATGAGAGGGTCGGACTCTTTGTTCAAGTCCCGGAGACACCACTTAAGGGAACATTCATCTACTTACCCTAATAGGCGGGAAAGAGTGACTTCCATCTTACTAAGTTAAGTCCCCAACTGCTCACTTGGTCTTGTCCCCAAGAAGGTAGGCATATTGAGTCGGCGAATCTAGCCACTCTCACCCATACTAGTCAAAGGATAATTCCTCAAAATGTGAGTTCGTAACTTTGCTCGTCAGATTGAGATCAAGTTGCGTAGGTCATCCTAGTGAAATAGAAACCTAACTAGTCAACGGAGTTACACCTAATGGTTACTATTTCGTGGTCTGGTCTTATGCAATCTCATTACATAGGATATCCCCACTCACATGTCGTCTACACGAACACGCTGGATCATTGTGTTTGTATCATATACAAAGTGGGCCATATCCATAGTATTACCAGGGTAAGGTGCCTAAGTCTTATCCTCTTACTATAGACCATTTAGGTTGTATCTCGAACTGAGATCCTTTATATGACACTACATTCAGTTCAAGAGTCATTTTACAACCTTGGATGTTAGTTTATTGGATTTAGGGTTAATAAAACGGCAATATTGTAAATAATGAACAGTAACTCTTTATTACAATAATTAGAACAATATTTACAAACTACGAGTTTTAGGGCACAAACCCCAACAAACCCGAGGTTAATAAGATGGGTGTTACTTTTACAAGAATTCGAAGTGGAGATCAGGGATAAGAAAGGTTTTGAGAATGTGGTTGTTGATCACCTCTCTAGGATTGAGAACTCTCAACCCTTAACCTCTCAACCTGATATCAAAGATTGTTTTCCAGATGAACAACTTCTTTTAATTTCTAGTATTCAGGAAATCAATTCACCTTGGTTTGCTAACTACACTAATTACTTAGCTAGCAATATTCTTCCTCAAGACTTGTCACAACAATAGTTGAAAAGGTTCTTGCATGATGCTAAGTCCTATTTATGGGATGATCCTTATCTATACAAGCATTGTGTGGATGGAATCATAAGGATATGTGTGGAAGAGAGTGAGATACCCTCTATCCTAAAACATTGTCATTCACCCCCCTTATGGAGGCCAAAGAACGGTGCAAAAGTGTTTTAGTCAGGGTATTTCTGGCCATCAATCTTCAAAGATGCCCACATTTTCAGTAAGACTTGTGATGCATGCCAAGGGAAAGGAAACATTGGACGAAGGGATGAAATTCCCTTGACATATATCTTAGAAGTTGAACTCTTTGATGTATGGGGTATTGACTTCATGGGACCGTTTCCACCTTCCAAAGGAAATTTACACATATAGGTTACAGTTGATTATGTTTCTAAATGGGTTGAAGCCATGGCTTGTCAATCCAATGATGCCAAAACAGTAATGAGATTTCTGCATAGACATATATTCACTAGATTTGGGACTCGTAGAGTCTTGATCAGTGATGGAAGGTCTCACTTTGTTAACAAAGCTATGGGTGCTCTTCTCGTCAAATATAATGTCAGGCACATAATCTCCACACCGTATCATCCTCAAGTTAATGGGCAGGCTGAAATTTCAAATAGGAAAATAAAAGGTATCCTAGAGAAAGTAGTTAAGCCTCACAAAAGGGATTGGCTTATAGGACCGCCTTTAAAACACCTATTGGAATGCCCCCTATATGCTTGTTTTTGGCAAAGCTTGTCATCTTCCCCTAGAATTGGAACATAAAGCGTTTTGGGCTTTAAAGGAGCTTAATTTAGATTTAAAAACTTCAGGAAACTTGAGAATGATTCAACTTAATGATTTAGATGAGTTTAGGAGATTCTCCTATGAGAATGGTAAACTTTATAAGGAAAAGACTAAAGCTTGACATGACAAGAAACTCATTCCAAAGAAGTTTGAAGTGGGCCAAAAAGTTATTTAATTCAAGACACAAGCTTTTTCCTGGAAAGCTTAGATCTAGATGGGTCGGACCCTTTGTCATTGTTGAAATTTTTCCTCATGGATCGGTTAAAGTGTGTTGTGAGAAAGATGGTAGAGAATTCCTTGTGAATGGGCAAAGACTAAAGCATTATTGGGGAGAAGATTTCCAAAGGAGCATTGCTTCTTGGAAATTAAATCAGTAATAGAGAATTTGTTGGAGGAGTCCAAGTTTGATGTTGTAAATTTTGTAAGAGACTCCTAGGCATTCATAATTTTTTTGCATCTTTTGTTTTTAAGGGTGTAGATATCGTATTTGGTCCGTTATTTTTATTATTTACTTTATTTTAGTTATGTTTGTTAAAAAAAAATGTTTTTTATTTTGTTTTATTTTTCAATCGTTTTCTTTTTCTTTTTCTCTTTATTTTTATTTATTTATTTTACTTTTTATTTTAATTTGTATTTTTATTTTTTATTTTTTTTATTCTTTTTTTAAAAAGAAGGGTTTGCTTTTAGGTCACGTATCTTTTTCCTCCTCTTTTTTCTCACCTTCCCCAATCTCACTCTCCCACTCCCTCATTCTTCTTGTTCTTTTTTCCACATTCTTCCTCCATCTCCTCAATCAATCGATGGATGGTGGTGAGTTTTCCTTTATAAATAAGTGAGGAGAGAAGGATAAAAAAAGAGAAAGGGAAGGAGGGGAAGAGAAGAGATCGATAGACAGATTGCCAAATTCCTCCACTGGGTTTGTAATCTTTTTATATGACCTAGGTTTTAATTTAGTTTTAATTTCTATCTTCTGTTTGAAATAGGTTTAGGGTTTAACTTTTCCAAATTTGTTTTAAATTCTCCTGTATATTTTACTTTAGATTATATATATATATATATATATATTCATTCTCATTCATTTAGTTATTGTAGTATGTTTTGAATTTGATTTAATAATCTGTATATATTTGTTTAGGTTATTTAAATTTTGATTTTCATTCATTTGCCTACTGTATCTTTTAATTTATATTTTATTTTGTTTTAAATTTGATTTAGTTTGGCATACCTATTTGTTATATTGTTATCTGTACATGATCTGAGATTTGTATTTATTCAATTTGTATATCATTTAATTTGTATATTTTATTGGGTTGTACCTATTTTATTTGTTTAGTTGGTACCTATTTGTATTATCTGTAAATTTTATTTGGTTAATCTGTATATTTATGTTTATGTTAAATGTTCATTATTTTTCTGCTTATTTGATCATTCTGTATAATATTTGTTTATGTTGCTTATTATTATTTGTTATTTGGCCAATTTGTATGTTTGTTTAGCTTGAATGTTTACCTGCGATATTTATTTGTTTATTTGGTCATTATGTATATGTTTAGGTTGTTTAATTTTATTTATTTGTTTATTTGACCGTTCTGTATATTTGTTTAGGTGATTTATTATTTATTTGTTTATTTGATCATTCTGTATATTTGTTATTTGGTCAATCTGTATGTTTGTTTAGGTTGAATGTTTACCTGCAATATTTAGACCATTCTGTATATTTGTTATTTGGCCAATCTGTATGTTTGTTTAGGTTGAATGTTTACCTGCGATATTTATTTGTTTATTTGGTCATTATGTATATTATGTATATGTTTAGGTTGTTTAATTTTATTTATTTGTTTATTTGACTATTCTGTATATTTGTTTAGGTTGCTTATTATTATTTTTTTTGTTTATTTGGTCAATCAGATATTCAAATCATTTGTATGTTTATCTGTGATATTTATATTTATTTGGTGATGCATACTTTTTGGACACTATGCACTTTATACTTTAATTTGGCTAGATTTAGCCATTGTATTTAATGTTTGCATATTTCAATTCAACCTATTGCATGCTTTGATTGGTCAGATTTGGCCATTGTATCTATATGCCAGTTTAACAAATTTTTCTATCTTTTTTATTTCATTTAAATAAAATTAAAATTACTTAATTTGTTGGAATACATTTGACCTAAAAGTTAGGAGTTCTGAAATAAGAACCCTTTATTTTCTCAACTTTAAATTTTTGACAAAAATTTGAAATAAAACAAATTGCCCTTTCGAAAATGAGATTCCTGAAGTATGGACCGTTCATTTTTAAAATACATCGTGGCAATGAAGTTTGAAATAAAACAAATTTGCCCACTTTTAAAATTGAATTTATGAAATAAGAACCCTCCAATATTTTAAAATTGCACTTTGGCATCAAAGTTTGAAATAAAACAAATTTGCCCTTTTAAAATTGAATTTATGAAATAAGAATCCTTCAATTTTTCAAAATTACATTTTGGCAATGATATTTGAAATAAAATAAATTGCCTCCTTTAAAAATGGATTTCTGAAATAAGAATGTTCCATTTTTAAAATTAATAACTTGGTTTTCTAAAAAATAGGAGTTTATTTTGAAATGTCAAAATAAGTTCCAAGTTTTTTTAATGGTACTAAGCCACTCATAGTTATTAATTCATATTTTATTTTTAAAATGTGGATTAATAAATTTTGGGACAATCAAATAAAATGCAAAAAAAATATTTTTCTTTGAACCAATAAATAAAAGGATCATTTTAAAATAAAATGTGGTAACCGTTTTTCTAAAACGGGTGTTGTAGGGGTGCTAACACCTTCCTTACACTCAATCGACTGCCGAACCTAATTTCTAGTTTCACAGACCAACATTTTCCTTTAAATTGGGTGACCAATCACACCCTATGATGATTGGTGGCGACTCCAAACCTTTACCTCGAAAGAGACCCTTGGGAGAGGACGTCAGCCGCTCCGCGTCGCGATGACGTTGCGACAAAGGGCATGATGTGTTGTTTTTTTAATTTGCTTGTATTTAAGTGTTTGTTTAGTTGCTTTATTTATTTTTAGCTTTTCATTTTGTGATGCATGTGAACTCTCCATGCTTAACACCTAAAGCTACACATATGAGACTTTCAATGAGATGCTTATGGCCCCAACCGAAGCACATCTCAATACGGCCTTGAGTGTAGTAGGAGTGGAAGGTGTGGAGTGGAGAGTAACTCGTAGAGGAGTTAGGACTATGTTAGCATCTTACCTTACCCCCGAGACTCACATTTGGCTTTCCTTCATTAAGCTTCGCATTATGCCGACTACCCATGACTCTACTGTTTCTAGAGATAGAGTTCTCCTCATCTACGTCATTCTTTTCGAATTGAAGATTGATGTAGGAAGTCTCATCTCTTGGAAAATTATGGAATGTTGGCGCAAGAATGTTGGTAAGATCTACTTCCCTAGTTTGATCACTTCCTTATGCATTCATTATGGAGTACCTTACTACTCTTGGGAGAAAAAGCTTCATCCGAAAGACACCCTTAGCGTATCTATGGAGCCACAAATCCATAGTGGTTCCAAGAGAGGAATGGGACTTGTCGTGGGCAATTATCAACTTATTGCACAAAGCACCACCATGTTTGTTGGGATGTTTGTCCTAATCTCGTTCTGTTTGTAAATATACATTTAAAATTAATAAAGGTTATTTATTTCATCATTTTGTGTCTCACATTTATTACAAATTTTGTCCAATAAACTAAGCTCCAGGGTCATTGAATATATGAGAGAACTAGAACTTGAACGGTGTGTAGTGGACACACAGGGAGGATCACGTTCGAGTAAATGACCTGAACGGTCTATAGTATATGGATAGGGTTGGAGAGTTAATCTTGGATACGCTTTGGATGCGGCGGGCTTTGTATTAAGATACAAACGAGGTGATCTGACTCGTTCATGAGGTTGACATGCGAGTGGGGGTATCCTGTACAATGAAATTGTACAAGACCAGACCGTGAATTATTAGACCTACTGATGTAACATCGTTAACAGTATGGACTAATAACTTCGTAGATGACCATTAGTGACTCGACCTGAATCCTGAGCGTGTTACGGACTCCTGTCTGCGGGGGTCTGTCCTTTGACTAGTACGGGTGAGGTGGTAACAGTTACTCACCCAATATGCCTTTCTTCTCAGGGACAGGACCAAGTAGGGAGTTGGGAACTTAACTACACGAGATGGAATTAAATCGTTCCTGCCTTTAGGGAAACTAGAGGGGTTGTTCTCTTAAGTGTTGTCTTCAGGGCTTGGACAATGGGCACCCACCCTCTCACTGGCACGAGAGGGTTGTTGTGTATGGTTGGACCATTACAACGTTGTTGTTCATTAGAGGAGCAGTGGGGACTTAAGGAGCAAGAAGTAGACACAGGGGTAAAACGGTCATTTGACCTAACAATGTCTACGAATAAACTGTTAAGGGTCGACTCATGGGCATTGGTTATATCAGTGGACACATAATGGAGTGTTACCGTAGCTAATGAATGGTGATTAACTGGGTCAAAGAGTTTGATAGGTTAATCTCGGATCATTGGAGATCGTCACTATAGGTCCATAAGGTCCCTCGGTTGGCTCAAACTGGATTAAAAGAAGGTTTACTGTTTTGGTGTGAATTGAAGTGTTCAAGTTCACTAAAGGGCATTTATGTCATTTATATGAGATATGAATGATATAATATATAGTTTAATGTAAATGAGATTCATAATAAACTATAGGTTAGCCTAATTGTTGAATTAGGGCTAATTAGGAGAAATTAGATTGAAAGATATTAAATTGGATGTGATTCAATTTAAAAATCTACAATATTGCAAATGTGATTTGTAAAATGAGATATGAGATATCTTATAATATGTGGTTATGCAAATATGATTTGCAAATATGATTTGCATAACCTATGGTTGTGGTAAAATGGTAAATATGTGGAGATTTCAACTCCACCTATCTCCATTATGTAAATCTCGTTTGCAAGAAGGGTTGTAGGGCTTTACTCTCATTTTTGGAAATCTCACCAAAAGAAGAGCTATCTCTCTCTCAATTCTCTCTCAAAATTTTCTCCTCCCAAACCAAAGAAGGATCCCACAACCCTCCTTCTTCCAAAAGAAGAACAACCGAGAAACCAAGTGGTGGTGTTCGGTCGGTGTTCGTGAGAAGAGTTCGAGATCGTTGAGATCGAGGAAACACGAAGAGTTCGTGAACGAAAAGGAAGCCTTGAAGAACGTCTTCAACAAGTAAGTAACAAAGAACTTGTTGTTTTTCCTTTCATTGTAAGCATGTTTAGCCTAATTATGTGATAATTGATTTTAACGAAATTAAGTAGCACAACTTCACCGCGACGATTCGATCGTCTTCCTCTGCGCGGGGAGTTTCATTCCCTTCAATTGGTATCAGAGCCAGGCGTTGGTTCTTGTTGTGCACTGATTTTCGTTAAAATTAGGTGGGTATTACCTTTAATTCATGAGATGATTAATGGTTTGCAAAATGGTCGTTTTCGGTTTTGGCACTGTTTTAGATTTGCATTTTATGTTGATTAGATCAATGTAAGGGCCCGTGTTTTGGGCATTTTTTAATGTAAATCGAGTATGTAAGTCCGAGTCCTTCGTAGCAAGAGTTGTTGTGAAGAAATTGGAGCGGAAACGGGCGAGAAACGACGAAAAATAGCAAAGGAGTTTGTTGTTCTGTCGACGACGTTGAGACGTTGTTCATCGGCGTCTCAACGTTGTCCTTGCGGTAGAAGGCCTGGCTGCAGAGCAGCGTTGCAACGTTAGGCGTAGCGTTGCAACGTCGTGGCGTGGAGCGCGTGGGGCGTGACGCTGGACGCTGCAGCGTTGCAACGCTGCGTGCATAGTGGGTGGTTCCAGAGGCCATTTCGCAAGACGTGGGCAGATTTTGATCATGGGGGCAGTTATTTTCGTTTTTTTAATTATTATTTAATTTATAAAATGTAATATTTATTTGATTTTATTAAATAATAATAATATTAATGTTATTTAATTAAATAAATGCCCCTAAGTGCCAAAACCGGTCCATTTTTGCTATTTAATTATTTTATGCATGTGATGTATGATTTAATTAATCTCTATGTGCATAATGTATGTCATATAGATTTAAAATCCCACCTTAGGTTAAACATTTTCATGCATCATTTATATTATAAGTGTTATAATATATAGTTTGCATGATAGGTTATATTATAAGTGTTATAATATAATTAAATGCATGTTTTAATTTAATTAAATATAAGTGTTATATTTTTAGATTAAAGTATGCTCATGCATTTTAATTTCATGTGATGTATTATTATGTTATAGTATATAGTTATTCATGTGATGAATGATCAAACACTATAACATAGAAATGCATGTAACCTAAGTTAATTATTAGTTTTAAAGTGTTTAGAACTTGAATAATTAGACTTAGGTTTTCTAGTTCTAATAAGATTAGAATTAGGAAATCAAGATATAATCTTTGAATGGTGATTGATAAGTAGCTCTGTCTAAGGAAGATTTTGTCTAAGGCTGACGTATTTAAGTTGACGCTTGTGGAACACCCATACCTGGAAACCGACCTGGGAGTGAATTCGGTCCGGAGATTCTTAGATTATATTTTTCGTGAGTGTCGTTAATTAAAAGTTGATTAATTTACTCACATAGACCTAAGTAATAATGTGATTATAAACTTAGGCCTAATTCAATATAAGAGTTATATTGGTAGATTTAGGTAAATTTTAGCCGGTTTATCTAGGTCAATCCCAAAAATTATAAAGTGTTGAGAGGGAGGAAATAAAGTGTATAAGATACATTTAATTTTCTGACCACAAATCTTCGTTAAGTCCGCACGTGAGATCCATACTCGGCCTCGTGGCGCAAATGAGAGTGTCTCCCTTCGGATGGTATTTGTATGGGTCAATATCAAAGTGGATGGAGAGAGTACTTATAGTGAGTGGGAGCGGGACTTGCGAAAACGGGACCCACGGTCTCTTCTTTCGATTCACACCGTGAGACCCCTATGATTCGCCTGCTAGTTTGGCCTGGACCAGACAATCCCTTCAGAGGGCCTTGATCATAAGAGTTGGAACACCATGAATTCCCAAAAGGAATACGGTTTCCTTGTTGGTTTTCCTTCGTGGTTCACCCTTCGGTGGCTATTGTTTGGACGGATACTTGGAAACTTAAAGATTGAGGGTGACACTCACGGGATTCGTTAAGTGTTAATGAATTCAACCAAATAATGGTAACTGGACGCCTAATGGAATAAGAGTTATTCTGGGATTAGGGTCTGGTCGAGAAAGTCTCGTCCTAGAGGAGGAGTGTTTCTGTTCACCCTTCGGTGGCGGTCGTTCTAAACCTTTAGGATATCATTGCAATTTTTAAATGACCTAGGGATCATAGGATTAAATTTTGCTAAAATTTGATTGGTTTTCAAAAGTTTGTGCGAGACTGACACAAAATTATTTTTGAATTTTCAGCAAAAATGTCTAGCTCAATTATCGCTTTACTCGCTTCCGACAAGTTAGTGGGAGATAACTTTCAAACGTGGAAGAATAATATAAACACGATTCTTGTAACCGACGACCTAAAGTTCGTGCTTACTGAGGAGTGTCCTCAGTTGCCGACCTCAACTGCATCACGAAGTTTTCGTGATGCATACGATTGATGGATCAAGGCCAATGAAAAGGCCAAGGTCTATATAATTTCCAGCTTATCTGAAGTCTTAGCAAAGAAGCATGAGTTGATGATCACCGCTAAGGAGATCATGGAGTCGTTGTAGGACATGTTTGTCCTTTCAGGTCAGGCACGATTCGCTCAAACACGTCTTCAACGCCCAAATGAAAGAAGGGACGTCTGTCCGTGAACATGTTCTGGACATGATGACCCACTTTAATTTGGCGGTTATTAACGGGGCTTTGTTCGATGAGTCGAGTCAGGTCAACTTTATTTTGGAGACTCTTCCGAAGAGTTTCCTTCAGTTTCGTAGCAATGTTGTTATGAACAAAATTAGCTACACTCTGACTACCCTCCTCAATGAGCTACAGAACTTCTAGTCCTTGATGAGGATCAGGACACCGGAATCTAAGGCAAATGTTGCCTACAGATCATATCACAGGGGTTCGACCTCTAGGACCAAATCTGTCGCTCCTTCTCGCCCGAAAGGGAAGAAGAAAATGAAGAGTGGTAAAGCTGACCGAGCTACCGCCCAAAAGGGCAAGAAGGTCAAGGAAGTTGAAGAAAAAGGAAAGTGTTTCCACTGCAATGGGAATGGTCACTGGAAAAGAAACTGTCCCAAGTTACTTGCCGAAAGGAAGAATCAAGGTAAATGCGATTTACTGGTAACTGAAAACTTGTTTAGTGGAGAGTAGTGACTCTACCTGGATATTGCATTCGGACGCCACTAACCACGTTTGTTCTTCTTTTCAGGGAATTGATTCCTGGCAGCAGCTGCGAGAGGGTGAGGTGACTCTACGGGTTGGATCTGGGGAGATAGTCTTTGCTGCAGCTATCGGCAAAGTGAAGCTTTTCTTTGGCAGGAATTACATTTTGTTAGACAATATGTACATAGTTCCAGGGTTTACTAGAAACCTCGTTTCTATTTTCTGTCTTTTAGAACAATGTATCTCCGTTTCATTTAATGGTAATAAAGCGTTTATTTCCAGAAATGGTAATCTTATTTGTTCTGCTTCACTTAAGTCAAATTTGTATGTTTTAAAGCCTAATTCGGTCAAAAGCGTTTTGAACATTGAGTTATTTAAAACTGCAGAAACACGAACTAAAAGAGTTAAAGTTTCTCCAAAAGAAAATGCCCATCTTTGGCATCTAAGGTTAGGCCACATTAATCTCAATAGGATTGAGAGACTAGTGAAGAGTGGACTTCTAAGTCAGTTGGAAGAAAACTCTTTACCGGTGTGTGAGTCATGTCTCGAAGGCAAAATGACCAAACGTCCTTTTAGTGGAAAAGGATATAGAGTCAAGGAGCCCCTTGAGCTTATACATTCTGACCTCTGTGGTCCGATGAGTGTTAGAGCACGAGGTGGTTACGAATACTTCGTATCTTTCATAGATAACTATTCGAGGTAGGTATATTTACCTAATGCATAAGAAGTCTGAAACTCTTGAAAAGTTCAAAGAGTACAAGACTAGGTTGAGAACCTGTTAGGTAAAACCATAAAAATACTTTGATCGGATCGAGGTGGAGAGTATATGGACACTGAATTCCAAGACTATATGATAGAACATGGAATTACGTCCCAACTCTCAGCACCTGGTATGCCACAGCAGAATGGTGTATCAGAGAGGAGAAACAGAACTCTGTTGGACATGGTTCGGTCGATGATGAGCTATGCTCGTCTCCCTGATTCTTTTTGGGGTTATGCAGTGGATACTGCGGTGTATATTTTGAACAACGTTCCGTCGAAGAGTGTTTGTGAAACACCTTTCGAACTTTGAAATGGGCGTAAAGGTAGTTTACACCATTTCAGAATTTGGGGATGTCCAGCCCACGTGTTGGTGTCAAACCCGAAGAAATTGGAACCCCGTTCAAAATTATGCCTATTCGTAGGTTACCCAAAAGAGACTAGGGGTGGTCTATTTTTCGATCCTAAGGAAAATAGGGTGATTGTGTCGACAAACACCACTTTCCTTGAGGAAGACCACATCAGGGATCACTTGCCTATGAGCAAAATCGTGTTGAACGAAATGGACAGTACATCAGCAAGAGTTGTTGATGGGGCTAGTACGTCAACAAGTGTTGTTAATCCTAGCACGTCAAGTCAAGTTCGTTCCCAGGAGTTGGGAATGCCTCGACGTAGTGGGAGGGTTGTTAGACAACCTGAACATTACATGGGTTTAGCTGAAACCCAAGTCGTCAATCCTGATGATGACTACGAGGATCCATTGACCTATGATCAGGCTATGGCTGATGTTGACAAGGACGAATGGATTAAAGGTATAGACCAGGAAATGGAGTCGATGTACTTTAATTCTGTCTGGGAGCTTGTGGATCAACCTGATGGGGTAAAACCTATAGGTTGTAAATGGATCTACAAGCGTAAACGTGGCGTAGATGAGAAGGTGCAGACCTTCAAAGCACGACTTGTGGCAAAGGATTTTACCCAAGTCGAAAGGGTTGACTAAGAGGAAACCTTTTCACCTGTTGCCATGGTAAAGTCGATCAGGATCCTTCTGGCTATTGTCGCGTATTATGACTACGAGGTATGGTAGATGGATGTCAAGACCGCCTTTCTGAATGGCAACCTTTACGAAACCATCTACATGGACCAGCCCAAAGGGTTCATAATCCAAGGCCAAGAGCAAAAGATTTGTCAGCTTCATAGGTGTATTTATGGACTGAAACAAGCCTCGAAGTCTTGGAATATAAGGTTTGATGAGGCAATCAAATTTTATGGCTTTGATCAGAATGTTGACGAGCCTTGTGTCTATAAGAAAATCGTCGACAAAACTGTCGCATTTCTGATATTATATGTGGATGATATCTTTCTCATTGGGAATGAGGTAGGATTTCTTACTGGCGTAAAAAATTGACTAGCTTCGCAATTCCAAATGAAAGATTTGGGAGAAGCTCAATATGTTCTAGGTATCCCGATTGTCGAAACTGGAAGAACAGAACGCTAGCCATGTCTCAAACGTCTTATATTGACAAGATGTTGTCTAGATATAAGATGCAGAACTCCAAGAAGGGCTTGTTGCCTTTCAGGCACGGGGTTCACTTGTCTAAGGATCAGTGTCCTAAGACTCCTCAAGAGGTTGAGGATATGAGACGGATCCCCTATGCTTTAGCTATAGGGAGCCTCATGTATGTCATGTTGTGTACTAGGCCCAACATCTGCTATGAAGTAGGGATAGTCAGTAGATATCAATCCAATCCAGGATTAGATCACTGGACAGCCGTAAAGGCAATCCTCAAGCATCTTAGGAGAACGAGGAACTACAGCTTAGTGTATGGCAGTGGGGATTTGATCCTTACAGGATACACAGATTCTGACTTTCAGACCGATAAGAATTCTAGGAAATCCACTTCGAGGTCAGCCTTCATTCTGAATGGAGGAGTTGTAGCATGGTGAAGTATCAAACAGGGATGCATCGCTGATTCCACTATGGAAGCGGAGTACGTTGCGCCTTGTGAAGCTGCAAAAGAAGTTGTTTGGCTTAGGAAGTTCATGACAGATTTGGAAGTTGTTCCAAATATGAACTTGCCGATCACACTGTTTTGTGACAACAGTGGTGCAGTAGCCAACTCTAGAGAGCCTCGGAGACATAAGAGAGGCAAACACATTGAGCGAAAGTATCACCTGATACAGAAGATTGTGCACCGCGGCGACGTGACAGTCACGCAGATAGCGTCGAAGCACAACGTAGCTGGTCCATTTACAAAGCCTCTCACGACTAAGGTGTTTGAGGGTCACCTAGAGAGTCTAGGTTTTCGAGTACTTCCTGACTAGGGCAAGTGGGAGATATGTAAACGGGTATTCAATGCCCTAGTTTATTGTATTACTTCGTAGTAATTTATGTACATTTCAGAAATGTATTTGCTCCACTAGCTTAGTCCAAGTGGGAGTTTGTTGGGATGTTTGTCCTAATCTCGTTCTGTTTGTAAATATACATTTGAAATTAATAAAGGTTATTTATTTCATCATTTTGTGTCTCGCATTTATTACAAACTTTGTCCAATAAACTAAGCTCCAGGGTCATTGAATATATGAGAGAACTAGAACTTGAACGGTGTGTAGTGGACACACAGGGAGGATCACGTTCGAGTAAATGACCCGAACGGTCTACAGTATATGGATAGGGTTGGAGACCTAATCCTGGATACGCTGTGGATGCTACCCGCTTTGTATTAAGATACAAACGAGGTGATCTGACTCGTTCATGTGGTTGACATGCGAGTGGGGGCATCCTGTACAATGAGATTGTACAAGATCGGACCATGAATTATTAGACCTACTGATGTAACACCGTTAACAGTATGGACTAATAACTTCGTAGATGACCATTAGTCACTCGACCTGAATCCTGAGCGTGTTATGGACTCCTGTCTGCGGGGGTCTGTCCTTTGACTAGTACGGGTGAGGGTGGTCACAGTTACTCACTCAATATGCCTATCTTCTCAGGGACAGGACCAAATAGGGAGCTGGGAACTTAACTACGCGAGATGGAATTCACTCGTTCCTGCCTTTACGAAAACTATAGGGGTTGTTCCCTCAAGTGTTGTCTCTAGGGCTTGGACAACGGGCGCCCACCCTCTCACTGGCACGAGAGGGTTGTTGTGTATGGTTGGACAATTACAACGTTGTTGTTCATTAGAGGAGCAGTGGGGACTTAAGGAGCAAGAAGTAGACACAGGGGTAAAACGGTAATTTGACCCAGCGGTGTCTACGAACAACCTGTGAAGGGTCGACTCATGGGCATTGGTTATATCAGTGGAACATAATGTCTTACACTGACGAGAGTGCAGTTATGGACTTTTAGTGGAGTGTTACCGTAGCTAATGAATGGTGATTAACTGTGTCAAAGAGTTTGATAGGTTAATCTCGGATCATTGGAGCTCGTCACTGTAGGTTCATAAGGTCCCTCGGTTGGCTCAAACTGGATTAAAAGAAGGTTTATTGTTTTGGTGTGCATTGAAGTGTTCAAGTTCACTAAAGGGCATTTATGTCATTTATATGAGATATGAATGATATAATATATAGTTTAATGTGAATGAGATTCATAATAAACTATAGGTTAGCCTAATTATTGAATTAGGGCTAATTAGGAGAAATTAGATTGAGAGATATTAATTGGATGTGATTCAATTTAAAAATCCATAATATTGCAAATGTGCTTTGTAAAATGAGATATGAGATATCTTATAATATGTGGTTATGAAAATATGATTTGCATAACCTATGGTTGTGGTAAAATGGTAAATAGGTAGAGATTTCAACTTCACCTATCTCCATTATATAAACCCCTTTTGCAAGAAGGGTTGTAAGGCTTTACTCTCATTTTTGGAAATCTCACCAAAAGAAGAGTTCTTTTTCTCTCAATTCTCTCTCAAAATTTTCTCCTCCCAAACCAAAGAAGGATCCCACAATCCTCCTTCTTCCAAAAGAAGAACAATCGAGAAATCAAGTGGTGGTGTTCGGTCGGTGTTCGTGAGAAGAGTTCGAGATCGTTGAGATCGAGGAAACACGAAGAGTTCGTGAACAGAAAGGAAGCCTTGAAGAACGTCTTCAACAAGTAAGTAACAAAGAACTTGTTGTTTTTCCTTTCATTGTAAGCACTAGCCTAATTATGTGATAATTGATTTTAACGAAATTAAGTAGCACAACTTCACCGCGACGATTCGATCGTCTTCCGCTACGCGGGGAGTTTCATTCCCTTCAATGTTATCCATGATGAATCATTCACAATCTCAATCTTATAGCTATTGGGACTATGCCAACCAAAGAGACTTTTCTTTGAAGAAGGTTATGCACGCAAATTTCAAGCATCCTTATCCGAATTTCCCAGAATTTTCTTGCATCATCTTGCAGCCTTGGATACCTTTGTATGCCGAAGAGCATGTGGATGAGGAGGATGACCTGCTGGGAGGTTGGAGGGGATTAGCAAAGCCAAAACTCAAGGGGAGATCGTTTCTTTGTGGTTTCCTTTTTCTGTTTTCTGTGTGCTTGTTGTCTTCTGTGTTTGCATTCTGTTTGTTGTTGTTTTTTCAAGTTTAGTGTGTTGTTTTTACATTTCTCTTGTTGTTGTGATGGAGTGGAGTGTTATTTGTTGGAGTGTGATAAGTTAGAGTGATGTGTGACCTATGTATGCTTGTTGTTTTCAAGGAATGAGAAAAAAATTCTACTGCTTTTTTTTTCCTGCTAAGCCGAGACTGCATTGTTCCTGTTTTTCTTTGTTTTGAGCTTTCTTTTAAAGAGTCCAAGTTAGATGTTATATGCATAATATGTTGAGTAAGCCTATTAAGACTTAATACCTCATTTAGCAAAGTTTAAAAGCAAGTATCATGACATTCTAAGTAACCTCAAAAGTTCATAATATTCTAAATTTTGTTTCTTTGTCATTAATGATCATTTTAGATTTTGGGCTCTGTCTTCTTTTTAAGCCGACCAGCTACCTCAATGAGGACATTGAGATTTTAAGTTGGGGGATGAGGAAGCAAACTTTCAAGAGAAAAAATTGTTGAGGAAAAAGAAAGAAAAGTTATGAAAAAAAAAGTTAAAAGAATAAAAAATCCACAATTCCATAAAGTTCTACTAGGCTAGCAAGTTAAGTGTGAGTTAAACCTTGTGCTCGTTGTTAGGTGAACTTCACTAACCGTGTCGTCACTTAAATTGAAGGCACTTGGTCAAAAACTCTATTCCCCCTTTGCTTAGGTGAGTTGCATCACAAATGTGACCATTCTAAGAACTATGGGAAATCAAATAAAAACGAATGAAAAAGCCTTAGGGAATTGAACTTCTCCTTTGCTTAGTTGCGTTGCATCACCAATGTTACCATGCGAAGAACAATGGAAGAGATTTTCTCTTTTAAGAACTTTAAGGAATTGAGGAGAGCAATATCTCATAACTTCAAAGTTAAAAAGAATTGATTAAAATGATCAACAATTTGGAAGCAAAGCAAGCTTTGGAATAATGGTTGCTAAGAATAGAGGATTGAAACTCTATTCCCCCTTTGCTTGATTGGGTTTACACTTATAGTTTTTGGGAAGTGCATCTATCTTGTTGAATCTCTTGAAAGCTACTCAAAGAAAGCATGAAGAACAATGTTATGCATTTTTCAATCTAGATTTGTGAAACTTAGAGTTGAGCAAAGTTTATCATTTTACTTAGGGAGTTAACACTCATTGAGGACAATGAGTATTTCAAGTCTGGGGGTTTGTGTCACACCCCCTCCCGAACTACTCACTAACTTAGCCCAGAAGATGGCGTGAAGCCAACAGACATCGTTTACCCTTTAACGATACTTGTTGACCTTGTTTTACCAGATAAGCATACTATACTTATATATGAAACACTTTAAACATACTATAGCGGAACATTGACAATTGCTATACATACGAAAGGAGCAACTCTACTTGAGTCTCTCTTGAAAACTAAACGGGTAAGAGCATCACAACCGAAAACATACCCAACTATGGTTTACACAACCACAACCCCTAATGCACACACAAACATAACTACATAGTCCCCTCAAAATAAACTACAATACATATGGACTTGCTATACAGCCACACCAACGTACAAAATATCAAACTTGTAAGGCTTCCGACAGACTATGACAGGATATCAGGCACCGGGAGCTCGATCTCTACCTGAAAAGTTGGAAACACTGAAAGAATTAGCTATGAAGCTCAGTGAGTGTCTGATTTTAAAACTAATAACTCGTAAATCATATCATCTGACAATCTATGAGCATATGCATCTGTAATCAAGCGTTAAAAATAAACGTATAATCATAATAGCTTTTTCAGTAATCCAGCAAGTATGTCATTAAAATCTCGCAAGGCATATCGATAATATTAACCATTTAAAAACATATGAAAATCTACATTGTGTAGGGCACACCTAGTCCAACCAACGTTTACTCTACGATGTAGTGGGGTCCGTACAACACTCCCATCGTCTTTGTCGTAGTGGGGCCCGCCCAACACTCACGACAACATTGTTGTCATGGAGTACACTCAACGTCGACAACAGAAAATGACATGTGTGCACATGGTACTATACAGCCTCGGACTCAATATCTCAGTCATTTACTCATTCGAGTCTCAGAAAAATAAATGAAAATACTTGAACATGCTTGTTTATCTCTTTTCTTTCGTAAAACTCAAGCTTACTCAGCTTGCTTGTGAAAACTAGAAATCTTTAAATAATACTTGCTAGTACATGCTTGCTTGAAATCATAACATTTCCACTAAATTTCAGTAAATCAATAAACATATGCTCACTTATAAATTTCATTGGGAAAATCTAGGCTCACAACGAGCACTTGAAATCATTTCTAGGAAACCATGTATGCTCATAAGTATGTGTTCAAAAGAAAACATAAAGCATTTAAACTAGTTCATTCTTAGGAAAATCTTGTATTTCCTTAAACATAATTCAAGCATAAAAATCGTTTTCGAAGTTCGTTTTCTCACTCACAGTGTTAAACTAGATCCTTGGCCCGTATACTCAACCTATTTCCTCTTGACCTGTCAAACAAACCAAAACCAAGCATTAAAACTTCGAATTCATGAATTTCAAGCTTAGGATTGTAAAAACCATTCTATCTATTTTCCAGCATTCTACAGATTTCATACCCTGACTTCACACACTCATAACTTCTTCATTACTTAACCAAAAAGGATGTACTTTATACCACACTCTTCCTTTTTAAACCCTCTAAAACTAATCTGAAGAAATGAAATTGAAATTCCCAAAGGATTTTTCCGTAAGTACCTCGAAATCTCCTTCCTTAAAAATAAGCTTTTGCTATTTCCATAATCATTTTCCTGCTGCAGCCTGAAATTGACCTGAATTTTAAACCAACTTCCAATCATTTTCTACTCACACTCCTTCATGAAAGTTATAGGAAATTAAATACATTTTCCAACCCTACCTAATAAATCTTCTGATTCAAATTCTACAGATCTGCACGATTAAAAAATCAGAGGTTTCTCAAATTTGACAGCAAATTCTCTCCCCTGCCTTCCTCTTCACAAAACAGTAACTCAAAGTTAGAACTTGCTCGAGATTCCTTAACGAAATTTGTTTAAAAATGGATTAACTTTCAAAAAAATTAAACCTCACCTCTTAACTCTTCCTGTAGAGCTCAAAACAATTTAAATATCAGAAGTGAGCAGGGTTGATCATAAAGCTTGCCATGCAACCTTGAATTGAGTTGAGTTCTCACCCTCTTTTCTGCAACTTCAAACCAGAAACCTCTTTCTTCTTCTTCCTTCAACCCTCTCCCACGAAGCCCTCTACTTTTCTTTGATAAAATGAGAACAAATAGTGGAGAAATTGGATTAAAAGGGTGAACTTAGGCGGTGGAGTGCTCCATTACATCCCATTTTTCTTTTTTTTTCTTTTTTCCTTTCTTCCTTCGTTTTCTTTTTTTTTTCTTTTTCAAACAAAACAAATCCAAAAATTCCCATATTTATTTTTCTTTTTCTTTTTCTTTTTTATATATATATTTTAAAGAATTTCCAAAGAGAAATCTCGAGTTTACAGTTTGATAACTCTCTAATAGAGAGGAATTTAGCTTCATTCTTGCTACTAAACTTCGCATTATTGTGATTGAATTATGCTTTTTAGCTTCTTATCTTCCTAAATTATGCATGATTTCTTGTGTTTTGATTATATATTGATCTTAGCATTAGCAATGAGTGGAATTATGATATTTGTGTCTAAATGAAGACATTTTGCTTGTTTAGGAAGGAAAAAGATGAAAAGAGAAGCTTTGGAGAAGTTGATCTTCTAATTCTAGAAAACTCTGCTTCAGCATCCTGGAAGTGCTTGGCTTCAGCAATGTGGCAATGTTGTGTATGATAGTTGAAAAAGTACTGTAGATTCTGCACGGGATTTTCCTAAAAGAGCACGTGATTTGTAAACTCATTTCAATTAACTCAAGTTAGAAACCATTGGGCTTTGGTTAGGGTTGACTAAGGTTAAGTTAGAGTTTGATTGGGGCTATATAAGCATTATATTCTCATTGTTAGACTTAGATTTTGTTTGTGGGTCTTATTCACGATTAGGGCATTGTCCAAAGGAGAAGTGCACAAGGAGATCTTCAAGAAGGGAGTGATTGGGCTTCAAAAAGCTTCATCAAAGAGGGAGGTTTTACTTAGACCTATCTTTGTATTACTTCCATTAGTTTAGATTTCACTTTCCCTCTTGAACATACTCTCTCGTGTATGCTTTCCTTGTGGTCGAGAGCCTCTAATTGTTATGTACCTCAATTTTATCATCTAATGTATGAAGATTATGCACTCTAATATTGAATGACTATGATTAATGACCTTTTTGAGTTACTTGACTTATTTTTGGGCGTATGTTCAACTCTTGATGTTGGAAAATGGTTGTGTTGAATGATTTATGTTGGGATTGAAATTGGCCATTTTGATTTCCACCGTGTTTCATGCTTTTGGGAAAAAGGAGAAGTCGATTTACAATTTCCATTCTAGTATAAAGCACTAAGAGCAATCTTGTGTCGAAGAAGGGAAGATTAGGAATGATCTCTCACCTAGAATATGAGCAAGAGCATACCAGAATTGTTAAATGGGAATTTACTTGCTGAAAAATTAGGTATGCTTTGGGAAAAACTACCATGAACACTTGCTATGATGTCAAGAGGATCACATAGACTTAATAGGAAGCATTTGGCTTAAGGAGCTCTTTTTAATTGAAACCTACTTGCTTTAATGAACCCAAACAACCTCACCTTGTTAATATTACTTGCTTTCATTTACTTTTCTTGTAATTTACTTGTTTTTCTTTACTTGCTTTCATTTATCGCTTTCATCTACTTGCTTTCCTTTACTTGCCTTCATTTATTGTCTTCTTTACTCACTTTCTTTACTTTTCTCTCATTTACTTTTACTGTAAAACCTCCCCCTTTCATCATTTATTTTTACTTTCTTGTTGGTTACCCTAAAATTCACTGCAAAAGATTTGAACTTGATTGAGAATCTCATTTAGTCCCTGTGGAGACGATACTCGGTACTCAATACCGTTTATTTTATTACTTGCTGCAATTGACTATGTGTACTTGCATATCATGTTGTTGCGTAAATTTTGCAATACCGCAAGTGTACGAGTCAAGTTTTAATATAGTGAGATTGAGTACGAGTATCGTCCACAGGATTGAGTTACTTAATTCAATTAATTTCCATAAATATCACCACTCAATTTTATCTAGAAAAATCAAAGTTTAGGTGAAGAAAAACAAAATAGCAAAGAGTGAAAATTGAAAATAATCAGAAGAGAAAAGTATCTTAGGGACTAGATTTCACCAATCAATCAACTATTTCATTGAGGTCATGCTAATGGATAATTGCACTGCTTTTATAAACCATGAAATCTAACCTAACAAATGACTCTCTCTAGGCAACTAAATCTCATGCATGAAAATAAAACCAACATCGAGCTTTTAAAAATCAAGCATAGCATTAGGTTCAATTCTTTTATGATTTCTAATAACACTCTAATCATTCTCATGTCAAAGTAACTATCAGTCATGCAATTGATCAAATCTAAACTACCTTTCACAAGCATAAATTTAGATCTAAGAACAAATAAACCGTGATCAAGGGTCTAGAAGCATTAAGGATGCAATTGCAAGAATAAAAGTAATACAAAAATCCAAAGCAGTCAATTCAATAAAATAACATGATCGAAAGGCTACATCTATCCCTAAGATAACATGTTTAGTTACTCATGTCCACTATAAAAAAAACTAAACTTAGGTACAAAACCATGGTTCACCAAAACAAAGTAGAAAGGATAAAGAAAGAACTATCGTGGCGTGAACGGCTTCGATCCCAACACCAATCACGAACCCCGAGCTTCAGAATCTCTTCCTCCCAAGCTACCTCCTTAGAGTCCCTCACACTAAATTTTTGGCAATGGTAATGGCTTTCTCCAAAAAGTCCTTTAATTTGAGCCAAAACCATCAATTTATAGCAATCGGCACGACGTTGCAACCCTGGGCACATCATTGTAACGTCGTGTCCTAGACGCATAATTTATAAAACGAAAGCAGACGGTGTTGCAACGTTGGTGTGTGATGCGAAAATATCGAGTGCCTCAAACTAATGCAAACAAGAATGAGACTCTGACACCTCTACGACGTGCAAGTATACACGGTCATGTGTAGTAAGTGATAAGCTAAGTATCGATCCCACGAGGACTAGTTGGATCTAAGTGAATGTGTGTCCTAGCAAATTTCGGTTCTTTTTGTGCAATGCATGGGCATGCAATTTTGTTGAAAATAAATAAACGCACAAATATGAATTGGAATTTTGTTGTTTTTATGAGATAAAGATAATTATGACTAATGCAATAAGTTAAAGAATGAAAGAAAATAATGGAAACTAAATGAGATGATAGGATAATGCAAACAAGATGCAAGTTGCAAAAGATGAGATTTTTAATTGATGAAAAATAGGCTCGGGTTAGATTGGAGTTTTCATGCTCAATTAGAATGAAAATTTGAGTGACACCTTGACCTACACAAGTATTCAAATGAATTTTCTAAAGTTATTAAGTTTTAAAACCTATAATTTCCCAATTGTGATCTAAATTATGCTCACTATTTAAGGTTTTAGGTAGGTTAATTATTCCTAATCAACTCAAGAATCCTAGAATGAAATTTTAGTTTCCTAATTCCTTAACTTTCCCAAGTTCATGAATTCTAGAGAAATTAAAGTGGCCAAATTCTATTTCTCATGCACCATAGAGATCAATAAAATTTCTTAAATTCAACAATGACATCAACCATAAATTTGTTTCAAAATTCACATTGAAAATAACCTAATCCTTGCCTAAGACAATTTAGTTCACGATGGAAATCGAATCACAAATCTTTAATTTAAGCATGGTTTCACCGTTCAATAAATCCAAATTACGTGTTGCAATAGTATCACAAAACAACCCCAAACAGTCACAATTTAGTCTAAAAACAATGGTCAATCAGTCTAAATAGTGAACAATTCAACCTAAAAACAGTGTGCAAAACAACCCATAAATAAATGTTAAATTGGCAGTAATAACAAGCAAATACAAGTAGAGATTGAGAGTGGTTTACGCAAGGAGAGTTCTTCGTTTTTCCTCAGAAAACGCCAAGAAACTCCACGATTTGCTTCAGCAATTGGAGCAGCCGATTGTAGATGACAACCGCTATCCACGATTTTGATTCAGCAAATGCCAGTCGATTCAAGTAGGTTTTATCCAATAGAAATATCTAATAAAACGAAGCTTAGAACAACGATCTAACCATTCAAAACGAGGCCCTTTGAGTCCCCAACAAGCTGACAAAATTTCAGCAAAATCCAACGGTTGAAACTCTGACAAACGACAACTTTGTGCACGTCGTCTGTGAAAAAATGAACTACACTGATCTCCCCTTGTAGCTCTCGGTTTCCAACCCCTTCTTTTCGTTTTTTCTTGTGTTTTTCGACAACTAGGGCTCCCTCGATTGCTTCAGCAAAGGCAGACCCTTCCTCCCGAAAGCGGCAGCCTTGCTTCAGCAAAACGAGCCTTCTCGATTGCTCTCTCCAATGCACGCCTCTTTCTCCACACGTTTTTCTGCCTCTTTTCTTTTAACTTGTAAACCCTAGCCTCCTTATAAGATGATGTAGCCCTAACTCTGCAAAATTACAAAAATGCCCTTTGGGGTAGAAAGACCATCTTACCCTTCAGTTAAAATGTCTAAAATGCCTTTAGGGACTCCTGTAATTTTTATACATCTCCTGCACTCAGAAACCCCCAAATAAATTCATGAAGTCAATTATAAATCAAACTAAATATGCTAGAATTTTTGGAGTTAAGAAAAATCTCAAATTTCGGTTTTTAATTAACTGTTAGCTTATTTTCCTAAATTTCTTAAATTAAAGCACAAAAACATCAAAATTAATTCTTTTCGAACCTAATGCTTAAATTCAAGATTTTTTTAGCTAACATACACAATTTAGGGATAAAATAACATGAGGCTCCATAAATTCTATGCAATTCAAGTAGATTAAGCACTAAAATTCAAGTAAAATAACTCCCCTATGACGAGTTATCAAATCCCCAAACTTGAACTACTCATTGTCCTCAATGAGTTCTATTCCCTAAAGACTCTAAAGACTTTCCAAGACTCAACTCATTCGGGTTAATTAAACAAGGATTGAATACTTATGCTCTAAGCTACAAGTCACCATTCATTTAATGCTCTCTAAGTGGCTCACCTGGGGTTAGCTACGCTCATGCATCAATAACCAAGAGCAACCCAATTAGGATTCGACACCTACCTCAAGCTCAACCACTAGAATCTTAATCATTCAAATCAAGCAACTCATAGTTAAAGATAAGTCACACTCCTAAACTCGCATGACTACAGTTCATGATCATTCCTTTTTATTTTATTCTTTCTAACAACATATATGTATATCATTCCCCTCCATTTCCATAAGACTCAGTACTTGGGGCTAGTTTTTTTTTTCTTTTTCTTCCTTTTGTTTGTTTTTTTTTATTTTTTTACTCTCCCGTAGTTCTTAGAATGGCACACGTGGTTAGCGCAACGCACCTAAGCAATGGGTACAGGCTTCTCGCTTGATACCTTCGCTCCAAGAGGCCAACATGGTTAGTGCCCAGACCTCCTGAAATCGAGCACCAAGTTGCCTGAAATGACTCTAAATAACAAAATAAGTAGCACATTTTTTCTAGCCCAATGGAGTTTTAGGAAAATGAAATGTTTGCACACTCTTTTTTTCTTTCTCTTTCTTTTTTCTAAAAAAATGGAGAATTTACCTTCCCTCCCCCCCCCCTCTCCCCCAAACTTAGAGTACTCAATGTCCTTATTCAGTTCAGGAGCTCGAGTAACTCCCTCAAACTCAAAATGATCACAAATTTGGAGTTTACTAATTTTGGAGCGCTCTAAAAGATGTATGGGTTACCTAACTTGTCATGGCTTCTAGTATTCGAACTTTTTGGACTAGGAGTTGAATCCTAACTAGTTTGATTAACACACTAACCATAAGCGAACTAAAGAACCCTAATGACAAGCTTGACCTCGAGAAACACCAAACAAGATAGCATACTCTTGCCTCAAACACAAGCAACAACTCTTATTTTCATTAACCCTAAGATTTTGCCTTAACTTTTCATTTTCAAGGAGATGTATGCCAAGTTTCTATAAAAGACAACACACTTTTTACCATTAAGAACATGTAGAAACTTAGTTTTTATGCACGGGACAACAACCAACTTTCCTACTTTTTTACTTGCTTAAACATAATGAGTTAACTACCTACATCATACATATCTAAGATCATGGAAACCAGCAACTAAACATGGAATCCGATAGTCAAAATAGATTATTTTGAAGTCCTAAAGCAAGTAAATAACTTCATAATCACAAGGGCATGCAACACCCTATAAACGCTAACAACACACAATCTCATCAATAAAAAAAATTTCAATTAAGCCCAAAATTAGATTCAGAATAACACATCTCCCCCTCGTGCTTAAAGCATACATTGCCCTCAATGTATAAACTACTCACTTAAGCATGCTTAAGGACAACTAATAAAAATGGAAGGGAGAAAAATACTGCCCTTAATTGAGGAGACCTCCACTAAAGCGCATATCAATCACCAAACCCCAAGGGAGCTACAAAAAAGGCAAGGGTTATTTATTCAACTAAAAAAAGCAAAAATAACTAAAAACTAAACAAAAGAAATAATCCTTGGGTTGCCTCCCAAGAAGCGCTTGTTTAGCGTCATTAGCTTGACGTAGTACACTTTGTTTATCAAGCTACATAAAAATTCTCCCATTTCTTCGGACCTCTCTTCCTAGAATCTACAAAACAATTCAAAGCTAGCAAGAATACTAGCTTCTCATGAGAGCCCGAAATAGATATATTTTTCAGTTTTTTATTTGATAAAAGAGAAGTAGGAAAATAGGAAAATAAACAGACTCACACAAAGACACTGACTCGAGAGGCTCAGGATTAAGGTCGAGTCACTAATGGTCATCTACGAATTAATTAGTCCTATACTGTCAACGGTGTTAAATTAGTAAGTCTAATAATTCACGGTTCGGTCATGTACAATCTCATTGCATAGGACGCCCCCATTCGCATGTCAACCCCATGAACGAGTTGGATTACCTCGTTTATATCTAGTATAAAGCGGGTCGTATCCACAGTGTATCCAAGATTAGGTCTCCAACCCTATCCGTATACTATAAACCGTTCGGGTCATTAACTCGAACGTGATCCTCCCTGTGTGTCCACTACACACCATTCAAGTTCTAATTCTCTCATAATACAATGACTCTGGAGCTTAGTTTATTGGATTAAGTTTATGAAATATGTGAGACACAAAGCATTGAAAAAATAACTCTTATTTATTTCAACTTGGAATATTACAAACTTTCACGAGTTTAGGGCATACATCCCAACATACATGGGTTTGGTTGAAACCCAAGTCGTCACCCCTGATGATGACTGCGAGGATCCATTAACCTATGATCGGGCAATGGCAGACATTGACAAAGACAAATGGATTAAAGTTATGGACCAGGAAATGGAGTCGATGTACTTCAATTTCGTCTAGGAGCTTGTGACCAACCGGATGGGGTTAAACCTATTGGTTGCAAGTGGATCTACATGCGTAAACACGTAGAGGGGAAGGTGCAGACCTTCAAAACCAGACTAGTGGCAAAGGGTTTTACCTAGGTTGAAGGGGTTGACTATGAGGAAACCTTTTCTCCTGTTGCAATGGTAAAGTCTATCTGGATCCTTCTGGCCATTGTCCCATATTATGACTATGAGGTTGGCAGATGGATGTCAAGACGGTCTTTCTAAATGGCAATCTTGACGAGACCATCTACATGGACCAGCCCAAGGGGTTCATTACTCAAGGCCAAGAGCAAAAGTTTTGTCGGCTTCAAAGGTCTATTTACGGACTGAAACAAGCCTCGAGGTCTTGGAATATAAGGTTTGATGAGGCAATCAAATCTTATGGCTTTAATCAAAATGTTGATGAGCCTTGTGTTTACAAGAAAATCATCAACAACACTATCGCATTTCTGATATTGTATGTTGATGATATCCTACTCATTGGGAATGATGTAGGATTTCTTACTGACATTAAGAAATGGTTGGCTTCGCAATTCTAAATGAAAGATTTTGGAGAAGCTCGGTATATTCTAGGTATCTAGATAGTCTTGAACCAGAAGAACAGAACGCTAGCCATGTCTCAAGCTTCTTACATTGACGAGATGTTATCTCGATATAAGATGCTGAACTCCAAGAAGGTCTTGTTGCCTTTCAGGCATGGGGTTCACATGTCTAAGGATCAATGTCCTAAGATGCCTCAAGAGGTTGAGGATATGAGACGGATCCCTTATGCTTCAGCTGTAGGGAGCCTGATGTACGCCATGTTGTGTACTAGGCCCGACATATGTTATGCAGTTGGGATTATCAGTAGGTATCGATCCAATCAAGGATTAGATCACTGGACATTCGTTAAGGCAACCCTCAAATATCTAAGGAGAACGAGGAACTACAGTCTTGTGTATGGAAGTGGAGATTTGATCCTTACGAGATACACAGACTCTGACTTTTAGACTGATAAGGATTCTAGGAAATCCACTTCGGAGTCAACGTTCATTCTGAACGGAGGAGCTGTAGTGTGGTGAAGCATCAAGCAGGGATGCATCACTGATTCCACGATGGAAGTCGAATATGTTCCGGCTTGTGAAGCTGCTTGGCTTAGGAAGTTCATGCTAGATTTGGAAGTTGTTCCAAATATGAACTTGCCAGTGACCCTGTTTTGTTACAACAGTGGTGCAGTAGCCAACTCGAGAGAACCTCGGAGTCATAAGAGGGGCCAGCATATTAGCATAAGTATCACCTGCTACGGGAGATTGTGCACCGCGGAGACGTGACGGTCACACAGATAGCGTCGAAACACAACGTTGTTGATCCATTTACAAAGACCCTCACGGCTAAGGTGTTTGATGGTCACCTAGGGAGTAAAGGTCTTCGAGTGCTTCCTGACTAGGGCAAGTGGGAGTATTGTAGAGGGGTATTCAATGCCCTAGTTTATTGTATTACTTTATTGTAACACTGTACATTTGAGAAATGTATTATGTACTCCACTAGCTTAATTCAAGTGGGAGTTTATTGGGGTGTATGCCCTAATCTCGTGTAGTTTGTAATATTCTATGTTGAAATAAATAAGAGTTATTTTTTCAATACTTTGTGTCTCGCATATTTTATAAACTTAATCCAATAAACTAAGTTTCAGGTTCATTGAATTATGAGAGAACTAGAACTTGAACGATGTGTAGTGGACACACGGGGAGGATCACGTTTGAGTTAATGACACGAACGGTCTACAATATACGGATAGGGTTGGAGACCTAATCCTGGTTACACTGTGGATATGACTCATTTTGTATTAGATACAAACGAGGTGATCAAGCTCGTTCATGTGGTTGACATGCGAGTGGGGGCATCCAGATTGTACAAGACCAGACCGTCAATTATTAGACTTACTGATGTAACACCGTTAACAATATAGGACTAATAACTTCGTAGATGACCACTAGTGACTCGTCCTTAATCCTGAGCGTGTTACAAACTCCTGTCTGCGGGGGCCTGTCCTTTGACTAGTACAAGTGAGGGTGGTCATAGTTACTCTCCCAATATGCCTATCTTCTCAGGGATAGGACCACGTGGGGAGCTGGGAACTTAACTAAGCAAGACGGAATTCACTCGTTCCCAAATTAGGGAAACTAAAGGGGTTGTTCCCTTAAGTGTTGTCTTCATGGCTTGAACAACGGGGCCCCACTCTCTCATTGGCACGAGAGGGTTGTGTTTATGGTCGAACCATGCAACATAGTTGTTCATTAGAGGAGCAGTGGGACTTAAGGTGCAAAAGGTAGACACAGGGGTAAAATGATAATTTGACCCAGCTGTGGCTACGAACAACCTGTGAAGGGTCGACTCACGGGCATTGGTTATATCGATGGACACAACTTGTCCTATAGTGATGGGAGTGTAGCTACGGGTTTTAGTGGAGTGTTACCGTAGCTAATGAAAGTTGAATAACTGGGTCAAAGAGTTTGAAAGGTTAATCTCGGATCATTGGAGCGTGTCATCTGTAGGTCCATTAGGTCCCTCGGTTGGCTCAAAATGGACAAATTGACGGTTTAAAGTTTGGTATGAATTTGAAGTTTTCAAATTCATTATTTGGGTATTTATGTCATTTATATGTGATATAGTTGACATAATATATAGTTTGATGTGAATGAGATTCATAATAAACTATAATATAGCCCAATTGATTAATTAGTGTTAATTGGAGAAATTAAATTGAGAGAAATTAAATTGAATGTGATTCAATTTAAAATTCCACAATTATGCAAATGAGATTTGTATAATAAGGTATGAGATACCTTATATTATGTGATCTGCAAATATGATTTGCATATCATATGGTTGTGGTAAAATGGTGAATTGGTGGAGGTTTTAACTCTACCACACACCAATATATAAAGGGCTTGCAAGAAGCCTTTCGTAAGACACTTTGCCAATTTTTGGATTTTCATCCAAGAGCAAGTGAAATTCTCTCTCAAAAAGCTCTCTCTCAATTCCTCTAGAATTCTCTCCAAATCCAAAACCAAAGAGAGTCCCACAACTCTCCCTCAATCTACTGAGAAGATCTTTCGAAGGTGTCCCTGTTGTTCAGTTCGAGGAATGAGATCGTTGAGGTCGTTGGTTTGAGAGAGTTCGAGACCAGAGGAGAAAACGTTGAAGAAGAGTTCTTCAAGAGGTTAGTATTATTACCTACTATTTTCTTCTAAATATTACGCATATTTAGCCTAGAATTTATGTGATAAGTTTGATTTTAAGAAAAACGTTTCACAACGAAACAACGACGTTGTGAATGTTGAATAATCGGATCATTGGAGCTCATCATCTGTAAACGTTTCACAATGTTGTGAATTAATGAATGCTTTTCTACTCTTTTTTTGTTCTAATCTTCATCTCCAACCTTCCTAATCAAGCAAAAACAACCAACTAAGTCTCAAATATCAACATTTTACTCATGAACTACTTTATCTTCAAGACTTGGTTAAGTTATAAATAAAATGCATAATTAGGAAGTGAATAAGTTGAAAACTAGGATATTAAGCAAACAACTAGCAAGGTTAAGAGCATAAATTAGAGGAAAATAACTCTTTAATAAAGAGTTATCAAACCCCCACACTTAAATCTTTGCTAGTCCCAGCAAAGCAAAACTAAACTCTATTAAAGGATAAATGTTCTAGGAAGATACAGGCACAAAATGACTCAATTTTCAAAGCATTCAAAGAGTGGATGAGAGAACATAGACTATGGAATAAGAGCATGCTTAATAACGAGTAATTTAAAAGCAACTCGAAATTCCTTACGTGTGTGTGTGCAAAGCCTAAAATTGACTCGTTTACTAATCCAAAGTAACTTTATGCTCTCCTCGATTCATCTTCCTCCTACACTAGCTCGAAACACTCAATTCTACTCCCTCACCCTCAAGCAGACATTAAAAAGCTAGGTGCCTTTAACTTTTGGGGTACCCCCACACTTGTTTTTTTTACCATAATTAGGGGCACTAGCTTTCACACATCTACCATAGGGACCCTTATCCAGAGCACTCGCTCAATGGATGGCCTAACTGATCACGGTAGAGGTAGCTCTTTTTACCCCCGAACTTTTAAACACGAACAAGGTGCATGCATATTTTTTTCTTATCTTTCTACTAAAAATATTTAATGATTTTTTTTTCAAAGGCATATTTTTTTTTCAATTCTTTTCTCCTAAGCTTAACAATGCATACTCTCAAGCAAGATCACTTACAACTAAGCCTTAAGCCTATCAGAGTGACAACAAACTTCTAGAAAACATAAAGATCCTCTAAGAGTTCAACTAATCAAAATTAGGCTTAGTGCTCAATCATTTGCAAAGAATTTAAAGCAAAAAATTTAAATTAACTCAAAATTTCAGCATGCTTCAAATTTCATGAGAGTATGCAAAAACAATCCACATCATGGACACTGATCATTAAACTTCATAATCACAAGGACATGCAACATCCTAAAACAACACTACAACACACATTCTCAATAACAAAAGAATTTTTCAATTCAACCCAAAATTAGATTCAGAACAACACATCTCCCCCTCATGCTTAAAGCATACATTGCCCTCAATGTATAAACTACCCACTTAAGCATGCTTAAGGACAACTAATAAAGATGGAGGGAGAACAATATTGCCTTGAATCAAGGAGACCTCCATTAAAGCGCATATCAATCATCAAACCCCAAGGGAGCTACAAAACAAGCAAGGGTTATTTATTCAACTAAAAAAAAGCAAACACAACTAAAAACGAAACAAAAGAAATAACCCTTGGGTTGCCTCCCAAGAAGCGCTTGTTTAGCGTCATTAGCTTGACGTAGTACACATGGGCTCGTCAAGGTACGTAAAAATTCTTCCATTTCTTTGGGTCTCTCTTCCTCGAATCTACAAAACAAATCAATGCTAGCAAGAATACTAGCTTCTCATGAGAGCCCGAAACAAATATATTTTTTAATTTTTTATATAATAAAAGAAAAGAAGGAAAAACAACAAAGTAAACATTTTTTAGTTTTTTATTTGATAAAAGAAAAGAAGGAAAAACAGAAAAATAAACAGACTCACACAAAGACACTGACTCGAGAGAATAGAAAGAAAAACACTCACCAATAAGAGAAAAATCAGAAGATAGAACTGATATAGACTCAAAAACCTCACACTCTACCTCCTGGCTTAACTCAACAGGCTTGACTTCTTCCACACTCTCACTAACTTCATCCTGGTGTGTGCTAAAAGGTTCTAGTTCTTTTACATCTAAAGCACAATCCTCTAAATGCCCATACTCTGAAAAATGTGAAAGACTAGGATCCTGAAGATCTATCAGTGGGTCAGTGATCAAGTGACTCACTGAACTATCTAAGGGCGTGGGTCCTCCATCACTATCTTTCCTAGGGTGCTCAACCTCAGATGAGTCTAAATACATTTGTTCTCTAAGGGAGACAAGTGTATCCGTTAGGCGTTGAATTGACTCCCCTATTTGCGTATTTCTCTCATTTGTGGTTCTCATATATTCTAATAACAACGTTTTAAGGGAAGTCTTCTACCTGGATTTCTTGAATATAGGAAGGATATGGCTCAAACCCCCTAGGATATGGTTCATAGGCCCAATTGCTCTGATTATTATCATACATAGGATGTCCATAACTCATAGGTTCAGTATGATAATAATTAGGCAATTGATAGTCATAAGATCCATACCCTCACTAAAAGACTCTAAATTGGCAGAGAGATAACTAAAAGGAAAAGAACTAGAAGGTGTCTGCTCATTGGGCACAGAAGACCACCCAAATTCATTATAAGCCATAATAAAGTAATAAAACAATAATCAGCAGGCTCAACAAACACAATATATCAACACACAACCAGAAACAATAAACAAGACTCAACAAAAATAAAAACACACAACGAAGACAACAAGACACAACCAATAAGAAAAAAGGATCAAATTCACTAAAATCAACTTAAACAAGATAAAAATCAACTTAGTCCCCGGCAACGGCGCCAAAAACTTGTCACGACGCGCAAGTGCACGCGATCGAAGTAATATAAAACGGTATTTTGAGTATCGAGTATCGAATCCTCAGGGACTAAACTGTGAATTTTATCTAGCTCAAAATTAATTATAGTGAATTGGAGTTGTAACTAACAAAAGAACAAATTACGGATGACAAGAATAAAGGAAAACGGAACTTCACTAGCAGAATGTTGAAACAAAGATTAAAAGCATTGAAAATGCTACAGCAACCGCGAAGGGCTCAGATTAGAGGTTCTTTATGCAATCTAGGATATATTGCAGAAGCAATTACAGTCTCAAAATTATGCTACAATAATTTAACACGGGATTCTTCCCAAAATTCCCAGAATTTTCCAGCAATTAAATTCTCATTCAATTACCTTGTTAAGCTCATTGCTCTTGTACTTTAGTTGGATGGTTATCCCTAACCTACCCATTTTCACTGCAAGTATTTACTTGTAATCAAACCTAAAGTGGATTAAAGCAATCGGTTTTCTCCCTTTTTCCCAAAAGTAAAGAAAACGGTATGGAATGAAGATGGCCAACCTTAGTTCCACATTAATAATAAATTCAACTAAAATCCAGCCACAATTTAAGCATACAAAAGCTTAAGCTCAATCCCAAATTACAAAAGTTCCTCTAATCCTTGCCTTAGAAAGAATTAGCTCATTGATAAAGGAAAGATGCAAAAAATATAAACTAAAATATATTACAGCAATGAGGTACTTAGAATAAAGAAAAGAAGATGCAAACTCAAGAGATGAGAAGAAAAGCTTATGGTAGGAAGCTAGAACAACGATCCCTCCTTGCTTTTGCTCCACTTTTGTGCTAGATTGGCTCAATTCTTCAGCTTCTCCTTCTTCTTCTTGAAGAAGACAAAACTACTTGTCATGTCCAAGCCCTAATTTTCTCCTTCTCTAAGTCCCTACCTTGACAAACAACCCTAATGAAGCTTAAATACCTCCCCCAAGTGATGAAAATAGGGTTTAGTGAAGACCCATTCGTGCCCATACTCTTCATAGTCCGAATGGGCCCAATTATAAAAAGCCCAAATGATTTAAATCTAATTGCCCCGTAAAACTGCTACAATGTCGAAAATATTGCTTGAGCAAAACTCATGCTCGAGCAGGGTAACACAGAATGCTTTTCTGCTATTCTTTTGTTTTAATCTTCATCTCCAACCTTCCTAATCAAGCAAAAACAACCAACTAAGTCTCAAATATCAACATTTTACTCATGAACTACTTTATCTTTAAGACTTGGTTAAGTTACAAATAAAATGCATAATTAGGAAGTGAATAAGTTGAAAAACTAGGATATTAAGCAAACAACTAGCAAGGTTAAGAGCATAAATTAGAGGAAAATAACTCTTTAATAAAGAGTTATCAGCTAGCTACAAGGTTCTGTCCCTGAGAAGATAGGCATATTGAGTCGGCTACAGGCCACTCTCACCCATACTAATCTAAGGACAACCCCCCTAAGCAGGAGTTTGTAACTTGCTCAGGATTCAGGTCAAGTCACTAATGATCATCTATAAATTATTAGACCTATCCTGTTTAACGGTGTTACACTAATAGGCTAACAATTTGCAGTCCGGTCTTGTATGATCTCATCATACAGGATGCCCCCACTCGCATGTCACCATCTGAACAAATTGGATTGCCTTGTTTGTACTTAATACAAAGCGGGTCGCATCCATGGTGTTACCAGCATAAGGTTCCCAACCTCATGCGTATACCATAGACCATTTAGGTTATATATACTTGAACAACTTTATCCAACTTGTGTCCACTACACATTTGTTCAAGATCTATCATTATAACCTTGGAACTTAGTTTATTGTATTTAGGTTTATGTGCGAGAATATAATTGTTGGGATTTATGCCCTAAACTTGTGTAATTTTGATCAATTAAATAAAGTGTTATTTGTTTTGATAAGATTACAGATCTTGCTTTATAAATCCAATAAACTAAGCTCCAAGGTTATAACATTTATCTTGAAATCGAGTGTAGTGGACACTATTTGGGTTGAGTTCAAGAATATAACCTAAATGATCTATGGTATAAGAATAAGGTTGGAAACCTCATTCTGGTAACACCATGGATGCGACCCACTTTGTAATTAGTATAAATGAGGTAATCCAACTCATTCATGTAGTTGACATGCGGTGGGGGGGGCATCCTGTATGAAGAGTTCATACAAGATCGAATCGCAAATTATTAGTCTAACCATGTAACACCATTAATGAGATAAGACTAATAATTTATAGATGGTCATTAGTGACTCGACTCAATCTGAGCAAGTTAAGAACTCCGCTTATAAGGTTTGTCCTTAGACTAGTATGGGTGAGAGTGGCTGTAGCTGACTCAATAAGCCTACCTTCTCGGTGACGAACCTCTCGTAGGTAGTGGGAACTTAACTGTGCAAGATAGAATTCACTCATTCCTACACTAAGGAATTAGATAGGTTGTTCCCTTAGAACCGACTCTGGGTCTTGAACAACGGGGCCCGCCTCTATGAGGGGTATGAGTCTAAGGTAGGACCTTAGACTTGTTGTTCATTAGAGGATCGGTGGTGCTTAAGGAACAAAGAGGTAATCACGGGGGTAAAGCGGTAATTTGATCCACCTAGTGATTACGAACAACCCGTGAAGGGTCGACTCATGGGTAATGACTATATCGATGGACACAATAATATCTACAATGAGGAGAGTGCACTACAAGTCTATAGTGGAGTGACTTGTAGTTAATGAATATTTATTAAGCTGGATCAAAGAGTTTGATCGATTAATCGCACATCATTGGAGCTCATGATCCAGTAGGTCCATTAGATCCCTTCGTTGGCTCAATATGGTAATATTGAGGGTATAAAGTTAGGAGTGAAATTGAAGTGTTCAATTTCATACATGAGGTATTATATCTATTACATATGATATATAGTTTTAATGTGAATTAGATTCATATATAAACTATATACTAAAGAGAGAATAAAGGAGGGGTAGGATGGTCATTTTCGTCCCATTCCCCTATATATATGGTTGCATGAGATGCAACTAGGAAAAGTGATTCAAGGTGATTGAAAAGAATTACAAACTCTCTCTTGTTGTGTTGTTGGAAGAGTTCCAAAGCACACATCTCTCACAAAATACCTCACCTCTCCTAAAGGGAACCCACCTTCCTCCCTCACCTAGAGAACAACGGAGAAGATCCGGTGGCCGTGTCTTCGTACGTTGGAGTTCTTGTTGCTGAGATCGTGATCATGGGAGAGTGGAGCACTTGAAGAAAGGTTCTTCAAAGGTAATTCTCTTGTTGTCCATTATATTTGTATGCTTAATCTAGTTTTATTTGTTCTTGAATTTATCGTTGTAACTAAATCAAGAGCGCGCGATTCGCAATCGCTTCCGCTGCGGGACTACGATTCCCTTCAATAATAAATAACTCTTTATTTATTTGAATAATATTATTACAAAACTACACTTGTTTAGGGCATAAACTCGAATAATGAAAAGCGCCACCGAGGAGTCCATGGTCGTCAACACGACCCCTCTAAAATTTTCTCAAAGTTAAGGAAGTTAAGCCAAGAAAGCAACAAGAAGTGGGTGAACGACATCGTCCAACTTTGAAAGAAATACAAGAGAAAGTATATCCATTTCCAGACTTCGACGTCCTAGATATGTTGGAGCAACTATTGGACACACAACTGGTTGAACTTCCAGAATGTAAACGAACGAAGGAGATGGACAAAGTCGATGATCCTAAGTATTGCAAGTATCATCGAGTTATCAGTCATCCAGTTGAGAAATGCTTTATCCTAAAAGAGCTAATTCTAAGATTAGCTAAAGAAGGAAAGATTGAGCTAGACCTCGATGAAATAGCTCAAACAAATCATACTGCAGTAACAATAAATGCATGCAGTCAAATGCGCTCTAAACCGCTTCAAGGTAAAGAAGTGAGCCTAGTCCAATTTGGAACCATGGAACCTGTAGTTGTTTAGTTTCAACATGAGATACCAAGAAACAAACTCCAAGATATGGTCAGACCTACCGATGATAAAGACAAGGGTCAGGTCCTTGTGACTCATTTGAAGAAGCAAATCAGAAATTTGGCTTCAGATGGTTTTTATCAATTTAGAAGCCACAAACGCAAAGACAAGCATCAAAAGAAAAAGGATCAAAGGAGATCTAAACCAATGAGAAAATGGAATAAAAAATCTTCTCAACCTCACCAACTGGTTATCTTAACAAAGTTTTCCTTAGGTTCGTATTACATCAACACAGAAGAAGTTGATAATTCAGAAGAAGTTAAGCAAAAAACTTTCGTCTTCGATCGCATCAAGCCTTCAACTACTCGACCTTCAGTCTTCCAAAGGATGAGTATGGTCGCAACAGAAGAAGAAGACCAAGGCTCAACTCCTATCTTAACTCGACCTTCAGCCTTCCAAAGGTTAAATGGCTCCACATCAAAGAAAGATCAACCTTCAACATCTATTTTTTATCGTCTCAAAGTAATAAGTGATCAACAAGAAAAAAGATGAAATTCTTGAAGGAAGAATTGTTCGATGAAGTGAACCACAACAAGAATTATAGTACCGTTCCTTCATGTATGAAAAAGAAGTTCTCAGTTCTCATAAATACAGAGGGCTCCTTGAAGGTAAAGAAAATCTCATCATTATAACAAATCCTATAAATGAAGGATCTAGCCAAGACCATGATGAGAATAAAATCATCTAAAATCTAAAAAGCTCTTCGTCGCAAGAGCCTAAACTGAATGATGCTCCTGGCATGCATGAGCTTAAAAGGTGAATGGCCCCAAAAAACTTTGAACTACATTATGACTTGATTCCTTCCATTCAAAGGGTACGTATGTGTTAGGATTTATGCCCTAAACTCGTGTATTTGTAATTATTTGAGGAAATGAATAAAGTTGTTATTTTTTCCTTCAAACTTGTATTCTCGCAATTACAAACTTAAATCCAATAAACTAAGCTCCAGGGTCACATTTAGAATGTCACCCAAATGGTCTATAGTAGATGGATTAGGTCGGGAACCTTATCCTGTTAACACTATGGATGCGACCCACTTTGTCTTTGATACAAACGAGGCAATCCAGCTCGTTCATGTAGTTGGCATGCGAGTGGGAGCATCCTGTGTAAGATTGGACCAAGAATTGTTAGACTAATCCAGTAACACCGTTAATAAGTTAGGGTTAATAATGCAAACGATGACCAATAGTGATTCAACTTGAATCCTGAGCGAGTTGCGAACTCCTGTCTGCTGGGGATTATCCCTTAACTGGTACGGGTGAGAGTGGTCAGAGCTGCCAACTCAATATGCCACCTTCTCAGGGATGAAACCTTGTAAGGAGCTGGGGACTCAACTTCGCAAGAAGGAATTCACTCGTTCCCCGTTCTAGGGTAACTAGATAGGTTGTTCCCTTACGAGTTGTATCCAGGTTTTGAACAACTGGGCCCCTCCCTCTTGCTAACCCGAGAGGGATAACGTTTATGGTCATACCATAAACTTGTTGTTCATTAGAGGATCAGTGGTTTTTAAGGTGCAAGAAGTAGTCACAGGGGTAAAATGGTAATTCGACCCAGCTGTGACTACGAACGACCTGTGAAGGGTTGATTCACGGGCATTGGTTAAATCAATGGACACAACTTGTCCTACAGTGAGGAGAGTGCAACTACGAGTCTTTAATGGAGTGACTCGTAGTTAATGAATGTTGATTGACGGGATCAATGAGTTTGATTAGTCACTCTCGTGTCGTTGGAGCTCATGATTTGTAGATTCATTAGGTCTTTCGATTGGCTCAACATGGAATTAATAGAGGGTATAAAGTTTTAGAATGAATTTGAAATGTTCAAGTTCAAATTTAGGGATTATATCAATTATATGTGATATGATTGATATAATATATAGTTCAATGTGAATATGATTCATATTGAACTTAATTATGTCTAATTATGGAATTAGGACACAACTAATGGTAGAATTTTGGAGAGATAAAATTGGATTTACTTAAATCCAATTTCTCCATATTATGTGAATATGATTCATATAATAAGGTGTTTGACACCTTATATTATGCATTTATGCATAATATGTGGAGTTAGTGGCAAAATTGGTGGAGAATTTGTCTCCACCCACATTGCCTATAAAAAAATCCTTTTGGATGCATTTTGCAACACTTGTAGCATTTGCTAAGTTTTGGAACTCTAGAAAAACAACATCTCTCTCTCAAAATCTCTTCACTTTCCCTAATTCCAAAAGGAGATCCCACTTCTCTCCCTCTCCTAGAGAACAACCAAGAAGTCCTTTTGGTGGTGTTCGTGAATTCGATCGTAGTGAAGAAGAGATCGTTGACGACGAGGAACTACTTGAAGAATTGGTCTTCAAGGTAATCTTCTAAGACATTTATGCTTTCAAATTAGTATGCTTAGCATTAGATTTTCTGTTTTTGAGCAATTCTATGTCACACAATTAAGTGCAAATGTGATCATTCGCTTCCGCACGGGATTCAATCCCCTTCAAATGGTATCAGAGCCTAATCGTGCTCTTAATTGTGTTAGAAATGGCTCAAAATTAGGTGGGTATAGCATTCAATTTAGAGAAATTGCATGTGGTTTTGCAAAAATGGATGTTTACATGATTTGGCATTTAGATTTACAATTCAATTGAAAAGTTCAATGTAAGAGCCCGGTGTTTTGGGCAAAATGTATTGTAAATTGAGTCTGTAAGTTCGTGTCGTTCGTGGCAAAGTATTGCTGTGAAGAAATGGAGCGAAATTGGGTGAAAAGCAGAGATTTCTGGTAATAAGGTCAGTTTTTGCTCCGTTCTTCTTAGCAACCACTTTGCCTCGATCGACACGGAGTTACAGACTCGATTTACAATTAAAATTGCTCAAAACACCGGGCCCTTACATTGAACATTTCAATGAAAAATTGTAAATCTAAGTGCCAAAAATGAAAACATCTAATTTGCAAACCGAACATTCATCTCATGAATTTCATGCAATCTCACGTGTTTGACAGATCTAGAACAAAAACAATACCACAATTGGCTCTGATACCAATTGATGGGATCGAATCTCGGAGCGGAAGCAATTTGAATCGCGTGTTCTTGTAATATGTTACATATGATCAAATCAAAAACAAAAATAAATCGATTAAGCATATAAATTAGAGAATAGGACAACAAGTATTACCTTTGTAGACCTCCTAGTGCTCCTCCTCCTTGGTGATATCAACGAACTCACGTTCTCTAAGAATCTCGAACAGATCTGACACACTTGATCACCACGTTAGATCTTCTCCGTTGTATCTCTAGGAGAGGGAGGATGGTGGGAATCCTCTTTTTGGAGTTTTGGAGAAAAATGAGAAGGGAAGTGAAAACCCCTTTTTCACAAGAGAGCACTAGGGTTTCTTATCTTAGATTGCATTCCAAATGTGCATCTTATGCACATATTTATAGGGAAATACGGTGGAAGTGACCATCCTGAAGGGAATCGAATCCCCTTGAGCAGCGGAAACGTGGTGAATTAAATCGTATTAACTTGATTTATTTTGGTTTACTTCAAAAACCCATACATTGGCAAATAAACAGAAATAGGCAATTCTAAACTAAGCATGGTAAGCGCAATTAACATGTTGTAAGTTTCTAAACTAAAAGGAAAAGAATAGTTACCTTTGTAGTTTTAATCAACTGCAACTCCTTGCAACACCAACAAACTGTACAACAACTTCAACCTTTCTTCCAACAAGACACTACCAAAAGTGAGAACCTTCTATCCTCTGAATTCTTAAACCTCTCCTTGGTGGGAAGGAGCCAACGATTGGAAGAGGAAGAGAATTTTAGGTTGAGAGAAAATTTCTACAACAATTCACAATTGCTTGAGCGATTGATCAATCTTCTTCTCTTCACCATCGAGAAGATAAGGCTAGAGGGACACTTCCCCCACTCCCTATCGATAGGGAGTTAGAAGGGAAGTGGGGAACATGTCCTCCTGACACGTTCCAATTTTATTTTATTTTTTTATTTTTTAAATAGTAATTAATCATATTAATTACTAAATATATTAATTAAAACATATTTAATTCAATTAAATTAAATATCATATATTTAATTTAGATTAAATCACATTTAACCAATTTTCTCTCTAACCTATAGTTTTAATGCACATTTTATGTACATTAAATTTTAACCTATAGTTTTTAATTATGAATCTCATTCACATTTTTAAAATAATATTTGAACTCTTTCAAATATTTAATTCTCTCATATAATTTAATATGAATCATATTCAAATTAAATTTATAATATAAAGTTCTAAGACTTTATATTATAATGTATCTGTATACATTAATGTTTATTCCCTAATTGAATTTGAATACTTCAAATTCAAATGATCTAAGAACCCTTTACGAGCTAGAAGGTGGACCTAATGGACCTACAGATCAGAAGCTCCAACGATACGAGATTATTCGGTTAATCTCATTAACCTCGTAATCAATATTCGTTAATTGTGGAAACACTCCACTAAAGTTCCGCAGTTGCACTCTTCTCACTGCATATATATTTCTGTGTCCACGGATATTGACCAATAACAACAAGTCAATCCTTCACGAATGTTCGTAACACCAGCTTGCACTCTTCTCACTGTATATATATTTCTGTCCACGGATATTGACCAATAACAACAAGTCAATCCTTCACGAATGTTCGTAACACCAGGGTCAAATTACCTTAAGTTCCAGTGCTCCTCTAATGAACTGAACAACCTGTTTGTGGTGCTGGGTCAGGCCCTTTGTTCAAGTCTTAGAAACACTAGGGAACATTCATCTACTTATCCTAATAGGCGAGAAAGTGAATTGGAGTTATATTTAGTGGTTACTAATTCGCGGTTCGGTCTTATGCAAACTCATTAGAACACATTAGGACATTAGGATCACTCACTCTGTTTGTATCAGATACAAAGTGGGTCATATTACCTACCCAAATAATTCTTCTTCCCAACACATCCTACCCTACAGTGCTCTTAGGGTGTATTTCTCTTTTTGTATATAGATTAAACTATATATTATATCACATATAATTGATATATCTCCTTATATATGAAATTGAACACTTCAAACTCCAAATAGCTCTAATAATACGAAATTAACCGATCAAACTTTTTTATCTAATTAACCAACATTGATCAAACTTTTTTATCTAATTAACAACATTCATTAACTACGAGATTAACTGATCAAACTTTTTGATCTAATTAACCAACATTCATTAACTACGAGATTAACCAATCAAACTCTTTGATCTAATTAACCAACATTCATTAACTACAAGATTAACCGATCAAACTTTTTTGATCTAATTAAAGAACACTCATTAACTACGAGATTAACCGATCAAACTTTTTGATCTAATTAAAGAACATTAATTTGTATAATCTCATCAATGGTTGGGCATAGACCCCTTATGCATATAACATAGACCCCTTATGCATATACCAATAAATAACTCGCGCTTCGTCTTCAAGGTCCGCGCTTCGTCTTCAAAGTCTCTGACGGCAACAAAAGATGGTTTCTGAAGCGATTGGACTGAAGGCAAACTCGATGGTCCGACTGAAGATGATTCGGCTTAAAGTTCGGGCAACTTCCACCTCAAGTTTGTTGTTCGACGGCTTTGTGGTAATTCGTTGGTTTGAGTTCTGCTACGTCGACTTTTTGAGGGCTTGCAGCTATGAAAGACCAACAATATTTTAGCTCGTCAAGCAACCTATTTCGACACCCTGTGTTTTTAGACTGAATGGAGATGGAGTTATTTGACATGGTATTTATAGAAATCCTTGGGTGAAGATTTGGTAATTTGTCGTTGAGATCTCATATCAAATCTACAACAAATAACACTGAAGCTTGTAGTTGGGTTTCGTTATGGGTATCGAATCTGTTGCTCGATTTGGTTCTCAATTTGATTGGGATTGAGTCGTAATTCATGATGCAACCTCATGGATGGGCTTTTCCTCTAAATTAAAATTCAAAGGGTGTTCAGAAATTGAATTTCCAAAAAATCTGTCCACATTCAAATTGGTCAAACAAATCTTTATTTAAGAAAAGAAAAAAAAAACTTAATTGAAAATTTGGCTTGGTTCCAGCACTTGACCACTTGCAGAAACAATTACTTCTCCCATCGATATTCGGAAAAAATAAGTTGGAGAGATTTAGTGGTTCTCTTTGTTGGACTTTCTATAAATCTAAACTGAAGTTGATAAAAAAAAATCTCCAACTCAAATGGAAGATTTTGATTATAAAAAAAAACATATTTGTAAAAATCTACAATATATGTTCTACAATATATGTTCTTGAAGACCAAGGTTGGTTGGAAGTAGAAATTCTACTTTGACAAAAACACCAAAAAAAAATTGGATGACATTTAATTGATTTGAGAATGTCTAGGGCCTGTTTGGTAGGCAATCTGAAAACAGAAATTTGAAAACAATGGATTTAATGAAAACAGAGTTGTATTTGATGTTTTCAGATATGTGTTTGGTAGCAGATTTAGAAAATTGATTCCATTTTAAACAGTAGTTTAAAATGTGTTCTATAATATATTTATAGATCTGATTGCAAAACTAAATATTAGGTTGGATATAAGACATTATTAATTAATTTATGAACATGTTTTTTTCATATATAAATTTTATATAATTATTATTTTATAATATAATATTTTATATTCTCTAATATATTATATTATACATATTTTAATTTAACAAAGGAAATTAGGTTTATAAATATGAAATGCTATATTTATTAAGATTTTTATCTTTGTTTAAAATAATTCTGCATTTTAAAATTTCAAATTCAGAATTTGGATACAATGAAAACATAAAAATTTTGTTTTCAAAATTTCTACTATTTGGATCACAAACTACGAAAACAGTTTTCGAAAACATGTCTGCCAAACATATATTCACTGAATTTAGTGAATCCGAAAACATAAAACAGAATCTGGATTACCTACCAAACAAGCCCCTAATTTCACTTGTAAAAGTATTTTGAGAACTCCTTGCTAGATTCAAATTTAGGCACATTCAAAATTTTTCAAATTCAAGTCAAGGCAAGGGAAGATCAAAATTCCCTCAAAATTTGGGCACATTCAAAAATTTTAAAGTTCCAATCAAGGCAAGAGAAGATAAAAATTCCCACAAAATTTGGATACATTCAAAATTTTCCCAAATTCAAGTAAAAAGCAGAGAGGAATAAATAATTCTCTCAAATTTAGGCATGAATCAAATTTTTTTTGTCCCAAATTAATTTTTTACAAAAAATATAAAGTTTGGACATAACTCAAATTTTATCTCCTGCTATTAAATTAAATTAAAGTTCATCAAACTAAAATTTGGGGATAATCCAAATAAAAAATTGGATCGAAATTCAAATTCTATTCAAATTCCAAATTCTAATTGGGTAGAAATTTCTCTTAAATCAAAATTTATCCAAATTTTATCTCAAATTAAAATTGGATATTTGGTAGAAATTTTCTTCAAACCAAAATTTGGAAATTTTATCTCAAATCAAAATTGGATTGAAATTCTGTTGGGTTTTATGTCCTAAAACTCGTGGTTTTGTAAACTGAATGTATATTCTATTTTGCAATAAAGTTGTTATTGAAATTTATTCAGTAAAAGTGTTATTGAATAAAGTGAATTGTGTATTGTGTAACCTTAATCCAATAAAGAACCCTTGGCTATAGGATGAATACTTGAACTTTATGTGTGACATAAAAGTGGATCAAGTTTAAGTTATAGCCAGAATAGTCTATAGTATAAGGATAGGGTTGGGTACCTTATCCTAGGGACACTATGAACGCGGCCCACTTTGTAGAGTACAAACGATATGATCCTAAATCGTTCATGTGCAGACATGTGAGTGGGGGGCGTCCTATGCATGAGTTTGCATAAGACTGGACCGCAAAATAGTCACTTAGACTTTATAACTCCGTTTACTGTCTTAACTGACTATATTCATAGGATGACCTAGGTAACTCGATCTTAATCCTGAGCGTTCTATGAACTTCTGTTTATTCGGATTATCCTTAGATTTGCATGGGTGAGAGTGGCCCGAGATTTCCGACTCAATAAGCCTCCCATTTCAGGGATAAGTTTGGGTAGATAGCTGGGAACATAGTTCTGCAAGATGGAATTCACTCCTACCCGCTTTAGGGATTAGTAGAGAGGTTGTTCCCTAAGTCGACTCACGGGTCTTGAACAAAGGCCCGCCCCTCTCATTGGCCCGAGAGGGATTCGGTTTCTTTGGTTGGACCACAAACCAATTGTTCATTAGAGGAGCAAATGGGACTTAAGGAACAAGAGGTTCTGAGGGTAAAAACGGTAATTTTGACCCGTTGTAATTCTGAGCGACTCACCATGAAGGATCGACTTACTAATCATGGTTATATCGAGTGGGCGAGAAATATATCTCTGATGAGAAAGTGCAACCACTTTGGACTTTAGTGGAGTGTCCCGATGGTTAACGAATGTTGATTAGCTAGGCTAAAGAGTTTGGTCGGTTAATCTCGTATCATTGGAGCTCAAGATATGTAGGTCCATTAGGTCCCCCCTTACTAGCTCGGACTAAGCCTTGTAACATTTTGAGAGAAAAGAATTTGAATTGTTCAAATTCGAGTTTGGAGAAAAGCGTTAATTATATGTGATATATTTAACGAACATAGCTTAATTATGAATTAAACTATGATTAAAATGAGGTGTATATATTTAAATATGATTTAAATATTGGATCGATTTATAGCATGAATAAAGATTCATGTTCAAAAAATCGATCGGGATCAGGCAATTTATTTAATTTAATATTTGATATTAAATTAAATTAAAAATAAATTATTTAATAATTTAATTAATTTAATTAATTTTAATTAAAAATCAATTTAATATTAATTTTTTAATTAAAATTAAATGAAAATTAGTGGATTTTCATGGATTTTCCATAAAATCCAAATTGCAACTTGCCAAATCCCTCTCATCTTCAAATTCACCAAAATTGGTCACCTCCATCTCAAATCATCCTCATCACACTTGAGTTGTCACTCAAATGAAGCTTGATGAAACTTTATTTAATGGTGCTTTGAGGTGTTTTGAGAGAATTTTGCAGAAAATTCTAAATTCCCGAATTAGTGACCTTTGAGGACTTTTCTTCCAAATTCTCTTAACCTAGGATCCCACAATCCGTTCTAAGGCCTGAGGATAGTAGGGAAGACTCTAACGGTTGTCCACGAAGTGTTCGTGTTGAAAACCATCCACCAGTTGAAGAGAATTTGATCTTCAAAGTTGAGTTTTCTATCCTTCTGTTTTTCCAGCTTTGAGCATGCATTTTATTTTACAAAATTGATCAACTTAGAGTGTTCAAGATCCAAAATTGCTTCTGCTTTCTTAATCTAGACTCTTTCAAGTTCAAATTCAAATTCAAATTCAATTTTTATTCCAATTCCAAATTATAATTGGGGAGAAATTTTCCTCAAACAATAAAAATTGGATTGAAATTCAAATTCAAATTCAAATTCAATTTCTATTCCAATTCCAATTCCAAATTACAATTGGGTAGAAATTTTCCTCAAAATAAAATTTGGGCATTATCCAAATTTTATCCCAAGTCAAGGTTGGTATCCAAATTTTACCCCAAGTCAAAGTTAGAGAAAATTTTGAATTTTATCCCAAGTTTAAATAAAAATGGGTTAGATTTTTAAATTCGGATCCAATTTCATAATTTTTCGGATATTGTAACCTTGTCCCAAATCTGAATTTGAATTAAAGTATAACATAAATTCTACTAAATTCAAACTATCCAAAAAGGAAATCAAAATATTCACTCAAATTCATATTTTGATAAATTGACATTAAAAAAAAAAATCAAAGTTATGAATCAAATTTCATATTTTGATTAAATTGACACATAAAATTGGAGGTTCAAATTAAGAGAAAAACTTCATCCCTTTTAAAGTTTTGACTCCAAAATAACTTTTTCGAAATTCACACGCACATATTTGTGTATAAATCTCGAAAATTGGCATTTATTTGAATAGAAATTTCGACAAATTAAAGATTGTTACGTTATCACCCAACATTAATGGCAACATTATATTTAATTGGGGATTGATTAAAATTGCAACGCCCTAAATTAAATTATGGCAAGTCTAGCTACATGATGGGATTCCTTAAAATTTGGAAGCCCAAATTAAAGGCCCAATCACCAAAGTCCAATCCCGGTCAAGGTTAGAAGGCCCAAATCAACCAAGCCCAAAATGGTTGGCCTAGAAAATAATTGGCCCAAAGTCAAACTGGCTCAGTCCAAAGGGGTTGGCCTAACAAGCAGCAGACTCAGCCCAATGGGCCCAAGCCCACCTAGAGGCCTAGAAGAGTTTTATAAATAGGGACCTTCCTCCTTCAATTTGAAAGTTCAAAAGTTGAAGAATCCAGAGAGAAAATCCAGAAAGAATTCTAAATCAAAGATTAAAAGACTCTTTACACTCAGTGATGTTTCAGCCTCGAGAACAAGCTCTTCAACACTCAAGAAAAGCTACAAGCTGGAGACATTCAACAAGCTTACAAGTCGAAAACCTTCAACAAGCTACAAGCCAAAGATCTTCAACAAGCTACAAGTTGAAGAGTTTGTTCAAAGATCTTCAAGAAGCTACAAGTTGAAGAGTTTCAACAAGCTACAAGCCGAAGATCTTTAATAAGCTACGAGTCGAAGACCTTCATTTTGAGAGGTGTTATAAAATATATATTCATTTTGAACTTGATTATTTTAAAATAACATAAATATTTGATTTTTTTTTACTTATTTATTTTAAAACTTCAAATAATATGTTTTTCTCAAATTAATCAAACTATAGATAATCTATTAGATTGATTAGTTAGAAAAATAAAATATTAAATTATACAAAGAGAAAATTATTTTATTAAGCTCGAAAAATAAATTTTAAATTAAAATTTTAAAATGAGTGAAAAACAAGTGTTTAACAAAATTGTAAAATATTCATAAAATAATATAATTTAAAATCTCAATTTTAGAATTGACGGAAACAAATCTATATTATTTTTAGAATTGAGAAAATAAAGACATAAAAAGCTTCAAGCTTATTTGAATTCTTTTAAATTAATGGATTAAAATTATTTGAATAGTAATTTGGAAAATCCAAAAGTGTCATGTCATCACCAAACATTGACAAACTTATATTTAATTAGGGATTAATTAATTTGTAATGGTCTCTAAATTAAATTATGGCAAATCCAAGTATACAATTGGGTTCGGGAGTCGAAAGCTTAAATTGAAGGCTCAATTAGTAAAGTCCAAGTCCAGAGGTAAGATTCAAAATTAATCAGGCCCAATCCAGAGGCAAGACCCAAAATCAGCGAAGCTCAGTCTAAAAAGGTTGATTCAAAGTCAATTAACCTCAGTCCAAAATCACAGGTCGAAAGCCAATTAGACCCAGATTAAAATGGCAGGCCTAAAGCCAACCAGGGCGAGTCCAAAGGGCCAAAACCCACCTAGAGGCCCTGAGGAACTCTATAAATAGATAGTTTCCTCCTTAAAGGGTTCAGAACTAAAAAAGTTCTGAGAGAATTCAGAAACGAATGTGTGAAGTCTCTAAAAGCTCCTGAAGATCAAACACGTCTGAACGAAGAACACTTCACGAAGATCAAGAACATTCCAAGAATTCATTGAAGTTTCAACCTATACTAGAAAATAGAGATTGTACTCACCATAGTGAAATTAATACAAATACAAGTTATTTACACGTATTAAATATCTTTGTTGAAATTTCGTGTAAACAGAAACCTTTCTAAATCAAATGTAAAATTTAAAAAAATATGATAATATTTTTTTTATTTAAAAACTATTAAAGGGAAATGTGTAATTAATGTGAGAGATATTGAAAAAAAATGTATGAGTAATTTTTTTTTCAAAATTCCTTTTTTTTATTTAAGTAAATTTATAAAATATATATATATTAATAAAAACAAAAAATAAATCTTAGAATTCATAGGAAGAAATTCTTACTAATGAAAATTTGAGAAATTGTAAAAAGAAATTGTACAAAAAAAAAAAAAACTAAAACCAATTAATTTAGAATTCTAGATTTAATAATTTGCACTTCTAACTCCTTATCCCAAACACGAACTCCAAACTAAGCACTCAAAATACAAACTTTCATACTATCAAGACTTTTTAACTCTTACTCCCGCAATTCCAGCTCCTTATATTATTTCATTTGAACTAACGAGTAGAGTAGAAGCCCATTGCATGGAGAAATTATTTGGTGAGGGCGCCACAATGTGGTCGACAGTTTTTCACCTTTGGATGAACAGAGAGAAATATTTCAACTTTATATCCAATGATTATTAAGGAGCATGGAAATTATTGGATCCACATCCAACGATCATTATGAGACAGCCACATTTGATGGAGATCTAATCCCTTTGAGCAGCGAAAACGAGTTTGGAATCGTAATTGCAAGCTTATTTTGGTTGAAAGTAAAAACCAATGCATTGAAAATAAACAGAGATAAACATGCCTTCTAATCTAATTAGACATGAAAATTTACATGCAAACATGTTTTGTTTAACAATTAAACTAAAAAAAAAAATTACCTTTGTAGTCTTAGTCTCCCAGCAACTCCTTGCTTCCAAGATGTACAACAGCACAGCAGAACCAAAAGGACTTCTCTGTTTTTCTTCAAGCAAGACACTACCACCCAGTAAACCTCTTATTCTCTGAGTTTCTACTTAGATATGTTCCTTTGTGGGAAGGAATCCAACTTTTGGAGTGTTTGGAAATTCAGAGGTTGAGAGAGTTCTACAGGAAATTCAATTAATGAATTATCGATCGATCAGCTTCTCTCCTTCTCACCAAGAGAAGAGGAACCTGTAGAGGGCATCTCCCACTCCCTATCGATTAGGGAGTTGGGAGAGATGGGGAACGTGTCCTCCTGACACGTTCCCTGTTTTTTTTTAATTAATAATTAATCATATTAATTATTAATAAATCAATTAAATCTTATTAAATTAAATTAAATATCATATATTTAATTTAGATTAAATCACATTTAATCAAATTTTCCTCTAACCTATAGTTTTAATGCACATCTTATGCACATTAAATTATAACCTATAGTTTTCAAATATGAACCACATTCACATTTAAATTTAACATTTGAACTCTTTCAAATATTTAATTCTCTCATACAATTTAATATGAATCATATTCACATTAAATTTATAATATATAGTTTCAAAACTATATATTATATCGTATCTATATACATTAAATTTATTCCCTAATGAATTTGAACATTTCAAACTCAAATGATCTAAGAACCCTTTACGAGCTAGAAGGTGAACCTAATGGACCTACATATCAGAAGCTCCAACGATGCGAGATTGCTCGGTTAATCTCATTAACCTCCCAATCAACATTCGTTAACTGCGGGAACACTCCACTAAAGTCCCGCAGCTGCACTCTTATCACTACAGATATATTTTTGTGTCCATGGATATTGACCAATAACAGCAAGTCAATCCTTCACGAATGTTCGTAACAACAATTGGGACAAATAACCGTTTTACCCCTGGGTTACATCTTGTACCTTAAGTACCAGTGCTCCTCTAATGAACAATTTGTTTGTGGTCCTACCAACAAACAGTGTCCCTCTCGGGCGAATGAGAGGGTCGGGCTCTTTGTTCAAATCCCGGAGACACCACTTAAGGGAACATTCCTCTACTTACCCTAGTAGGCGGGAAGAAGTGAATTTCATCTTGCTACGCTAAGTCCCCAGCTGCTCATTCGGTCTTGTCCCCAAGAAGGTACTCTCATAAACAGAATTCGTAACTTTGCTTTCGGGATATTATTTCGTGTCAGCCACTCTCACCCATACTAGTCAAAGGACAATCCCTCATGAAGCAGGAGTTAAGTAACACGCTCGAGATTGAGATCAAGTTACCTAGGTCATCCTAGTGAAATAGAAACCTAACTAGTCAACGGAGTTACATCTAGAGGTTATTATTTCGTGGTTCGGTCTTATGTAATCTCATTACATAGGATATCCCCACTCCCATGTCATCTACACGAACACGTAAGGATCACAGTGTTTGTATCATATACAAAGTGGGCCACATCCATAGTTTTACAAGGGTAAGGTACCCAAACCTTATCCCCTTACTATAGACCCTTTAGGTTGTATCTCGAACCGAGATCCTTTATATGTACACTACATTCAGTTAAAGATACATTTAAGAGCCTTGGATGTTTAGTTTATTGGATTTAGGGTTAAAACAAAGGCAATATCGTAAATAACGAATAATAACACTTTATTGAAGTAATAACAATTTATTACAATAATTAGAACATAAATACAAACTACGAGTTTTATGGCACAAACCCCAACAACATTGTGGCGGTTTCATTGAATAATTTCTCCATTGGCATGAGAGCCCCACTGCAATCCGAAGTTGATGCCCAAAGGCAATCCATATTTATAGCAAAAGTTTTTTCCTTCTCTTTCGAGGTGAAAATTTGTTGGCTTTGAATTCCCACACTACAAGTAACCTCTTTTGCATCTTCTCCTTTTCTTTTTTGTTGACATCTTTTTCTTTTTTATGATTTAAGAAGCCTTCTCTCGTCTCATCTCTCTCTCTTAAACATTTTCTTTATTTATTTCTCTATCTTATTTATGAAATTTAATTAAATGGAACGCTCTTGATTATAAAAATCATGATAAGCACAAAAGCTAAAAAATTATTTAAGTTAGTTAAAAAAAAGTTTTAAAATAATGTTAAATTTCTTATGGCTAGCGTGTTGGGTTTGTGCCCTAAAACCCGTAGTATTTTTTGTTCTAATTATTGTAATAAAGTGTTATTACTTCAATAAAGTATTATTTACGATATTGCCATTGTTTTAACCCTAAATCCAATAAACTAAACATCCAAGGTCAGTAAATGTATCTTGAATCAATGTAGCGTACATATAAAGGATCTCGATTCGAGATACGACCTAAAGGTCTATAGTAAGGGGATAAGGTTTGGGTACCTTACCCTGGTAAAAGTATGGATGTGACCCACTTTGTATATGATACAAACACTGTGATCCTAACGTGTTCGTGTAGATGACATGTGAGTGGGGATATCCTATGTAATGAGATTACATAAGACTGGACCACGAAATAGTAACCACTAGATGTAACTCCGTTGACTAGTTAGATTTCTATTTCACTAGGATGACCTAGGAAACTTGATCTCAATCCTGAGCAGGTTACGAACTCCTGTTAACGATGGATTGTCCTTTGGCTAGTATGGGTGAGAGTGGCCAGATTCGCCGACTCAATATGCCTACCTTCTTGGGGACAAGACCGAGTGAGCAGCTGGGGACTTAGCCTAGCAAGATGGAATCCACTCCTTCTCGCCTACTAGGGTAAGTAGAGGAATGTTCCCTTAAGTGGTGTCTCCAGGACTTGAACAAAGGGCCCGACCCTCTCATTGGCCCGAGAGGGACTCTGTTTGTTGGTAGGACCACAAACAAATTGTTCATTAAAGGAGCACTGATACTTAAGGTACAAGATGTAACCCAGGGGTAAAACAATAATTTGACCCAGCTGGTGTTAGGAACATTCGTGAAGGATTGACTTGTTGTTATTAGTCAATATCTGTGGACACAGAAATATATATGCAGTGAGAAGAGTGCAGCTGCGGGACTTTAGTGGAGTGTTCCCACAGTTAACGAATGTTGATTAGGAGGTTAATGAGATTAACCGAGTAATCCCGTATCGCTGGAGCTTCTCTCTGTAGGTCCATTAGGTCCACCTTCTAGCTCGTAAAGGGTTCTTAGATCGTTTGAATTTGAAATGTTCAAATTCATAAGAGAATAAATTTAATGTATATAGATACGATATAATATATAGTTTTGGAACTATATATTATAAATTTAATGTGAATATGATTCATATTAAATTGTATGAAGAATTAAATATTTGAAAGAGTTCAAATATTATTTTAAATGTGAATGTGATTCATATTTGAAAATTATAGGTTATAATTTAATGTGCATAAGATGTGCATTAAAACTATAGGTTAGAAGAGAATTAGATTAAATGTGATTTGATCCTAATTAAATATATGATATTTTAAGATTAATTAAATATATGATATTTAATTAAATGATTAATTTAATTTAATTTAATTAATTTAATAATTAATTCATAATTAATTAATTAATTAATGGGAACGTGTCAGGAGGGCACATTCCTCTCTTCTCCACTTACTCCCTATCGATAGGGAGTGGGAGAAGAGTTTCTCTTCGTTAAAACTTCTCAGACGAGAATTTGTATGGTTGATCGATGATTCTCTGGTGAATTGTTCTCTCAAGAATTCTCTCTCAAATTCCCTACATTCTCCAATTGTTGGATCCTTCCCACCTAAGGAAGATCTAAGTGGAACTTAGAGCCTTAGTAGGTTTTCTTACTGGTTGTGTCATGTTGGAGAAAACAGAGAAACTTGGTGTTCTTGCTTGCTGTGTTGCTGCAATAGGAGCAAGGAGTTGTTGGGAGACTAAAACTACAAAGGTATTATGAATTCTCTTTTAGTTTATTTTAATTACACAGCATGTTTGCATGATAATTCCATGTCTAATTAGATTAGAATGCATGTTTATCTCTGTTAATTTTCAATGCACTGGTTTTTGCTTTTCAACCAAAATGAACTTGCAATTACGATTCCAAACTTATTTCTGCTGCTCAAGGGGATTAGATCTCCATCATAGTGTTAGGGGTTAAATTGGACCTACAAGAATGGATTGGAGAAACAACTACATTGAAGGGTCAAACGAGGTAAAAAACCAATATGAAGTCATCACGGGCCGAAATCATACTGGGACAGAACCGAGAAGAGACGGGACGAGAAGACGCGCTTGGGCCTTGGCCCAAGCACGTGGTCAGCCTCGGCATGGGCCGAGGCCGACCAGGGTAGAGCTCCTCCATTTGAGCTCTACCCAAGCCCTATGACACAAAGCATGGACTTGGGCTTGGGTTTTGGCCCAAACTAGTGGTCAGCCTCGGCCAAGGCCGAGCCGACCAACCATAAGATTGATCTCCGGGCCTCGCAACGACTCCAGAAGGCCCGAAAGCCCATATTCAACTACTCAATCTCTCTTTTACCCAAGAGGTCACGGAAGAACGTCATGGGAAACTATTTAAGCTCTCATAGGAGGGGAGAGCAAGGTAAGTTGATTATAGTCACCAAAATACAAAACTTCTCCATAATTCCCTGAGAGACCCTCACTGACTTATGATGGAGATCGGATCTCCTTTAGTAACGGAAACGTGATTTGAAATCGATTTTGGTAGTTTGTTTTTGGTTGAAAACAAATACCAGTACATTGGAAAAAAAATAGAGAATAAGCATACATTTCCTAATCTAATTAGGCATGAAACTTAAACATGCAAACATGTTGTAAATTAAATAAACAATGAAGAAATTCTAAATTTACCTTTGTAGTTTTTCCAACAGCAACTCCTTGCTCCAATTTGACAGCAACATAGGAACTGGAAAATTTCTTCTCTGTTTTCTCCAACAGGACAACACCACTATGTTAACCTCCTATCCTCTGAGTATCTACTTAGATCCCTCCTTTGTGGGAAGGAGCCAACAATTTGGAAGGTGAGGAAAATTAGAGAGAGAAGAGAGTTTTACAGCAATTCGTTAATTGCTAGAAAATCATCGATCAATCATACTCTTCTCACCAGGAGAAGAAGAGCTCTCTTGGTAACTTCCCACTCGAGAGGGAATTGGGGAATGGTGGGAACGTGTCATCTTGACACGTTCCCAATTAATTAATAAAAAGAAAATTAATTAATTAACTATTAATTAATTAAATTAAATTAAATCATATTTAATTTAAAAATCACATTAATTAATTAAATGATTAAATCACATTTAATCATTTTACCCTTTATCCTATAGTTTAATGTACATCTTATGCACATTAAATTTTAACCTATAGTTTTCAAATATGAATCACATTCACATTTAAATTAATATTTGAACTCTTTCAAATATTTAATTCTCTCATACAATTTAATATGAATCATATTCACATTAAATTTATAATATATAGTTCCAGAACTTTATATTATATCGTATCTATATACATTAAATTTATTCCCTAATGAATTTGAACATTTCAATTTCAAACGATCTAAGAACCCTTTACGAGCTAGAAGGTGGACCTAATGGACCTACAGATCAGAAGCTCCAACGATACGAGATTACTCGGTTAATCTCATTAACCTCCTAATCACCATTCGTTAACTGCAGGAACACTCCACTAAAGTCCTGCAGTTGCACTCTTCTCACTGCAGATATACTTTTGTGTCCACGGATATTGACCAATAATAGCAAGTCAATCCTTCACGAATATTCGTAACACCATCTGGATCAAATTACCGTTTTACCCCTGGGTTACATCTTGTACCTTAAGTACCAGTGCTCCTCTAATGAACAATTTATTTGTTGTCCTACTAACAAACAGAAGTCCCTCTCGGGCCAATGAGAGGGTCGGACCCTTTGTTCAAGTCCCGGAGACACCACTTAAGGGAACATTTATCTACTTACCATAATAGGTGGGAAGGAGTGAATTCCATCTTGTTAGCCTAAGTCCCAGATGCTCACTAGGTCTTGTCCCCAAGAAAGTAGGCATATTGAGTCGGCGAATCTCGCCACTTTCACCCATACTAGTCAAAGGACAATCCCTCGCGAATAGGAGTTCATAACCTGCTCAAGATTGAGTTCAAGTTGCCTAGGTCATCCTAGTGAAATAGAAACCTAGCTAGTCAATGGAGTTACATCTAGTGGTTACTATTTCGCGGTTCGGTCTTATGTAATCTCATTACATAAGATATCCCCACTCACATGTCATCTACACGAACACGTTAGGATCATAGTGTTTGTATCATATACAAAGTGGACCACATCCATAGAAACCTGTTGGGTTTTATGTCCTAAAACTCGTGGTTTTATAAACTGAATGTATATTCTATTTTGCAATAAAGTTGTTATTGAGATTTATTCAGTAAAGGTGTTATTGAATAAAGTGAATTGTGTATTGTGTAACCTTAATCCAATAAAGAACCCTTGGCTATAGGATGAATACTTGAACTTTATGTGTGACATACAAGTGGATCAAGTTCAAGTTATAGCCAGAACAGTCTATAGTATAAGGATAGGGTTGAGTACCTTATCCTGGGGATACTATGGACGTGACCCACTTTATAAAGTACAAACGATGTGATCCTAAACCGTTCATGTGGAGACATGCGAGTGGGGGCGTCCTATGCAATGAGTTTGCATAAGACTGGACCGCGAAATAGTCACTTAGACTTTATAACTCCATTTACTGTCTTAACTGACTATATTCATAGGATGACCTAGGTAACTCGATCTTAATCATGAGTGTTCTATGAACTCCTGTTTATTCGGATTATCCTTAGATTTGCATGTGTGAGAGTGGCCTGAGACTGTCGACTCAATAAACCTTCCATTTCAGGGATAAGTCTGGGTAGATAGCTGGAAACATAGTTCTGTAAGATGGAATTCACTCCTACCCGCTTTAGGGATTAGTAGAGAGGTTGTTCCCTTAAGTGTTGACTCGGGTCTTGAACAAACGCGACCCACCCTCTCATTGGCCCGAGAGGATTCGGTTTGTTGGTTGAACCACAAACCAATTGTTCATTAGAGGATCAATGAACTTAAGGAACGAGAGGTAATTACAGAGGGTAAAACAAAGATTCTTGACCCAATCAGTAATTCTGAGCGACGACTGTGAAGGATCGACTTACTAATCATGGTTATATCGAGTGGATGTAAATATATCTACGATGAGAGAGTGCAACCACCGGGCTTTAGTGGAATGCCCCAGTGGTTAACGAATGTTGATTAGCTAGACTAAAGAGTTTGGTCGGTTAATCTCGTATCGTTGAAGCTCATGATCTGTAGGTCCATTAGGTCCTCCTTACTAGCTCGGATTAAGCCTTGTAACATTTTGAGAGAAAAGAATTTGAATTGTTCAAATTCGGTTTTGGGAGAAATCGTTAATTATATGTGATATATTTAACGAGTCATAGCTTAATTATGAATTAAACTATGATTAAAAGGAGGTTGATATATTTAAATATGATTTAAATATTGGATCGGTTTATAGCATGATTAAGGATTCATATTCGAAAAATCGATCGGGATCGGGCAATTTATTTAATTTAATATTTGATATTAAATTAAATTAAAAATTAATTAATTAACTTATTTTTGAATTATTTAATTAATTAAATTAAATTTTAATTAAAAATTAATTTAATATTAATTTTTGAATTAAAATTAAATGAAAATTAGTGGATTTTCATGGATTTTCCATAAAATCCAAATTGCAACTTGCCCAATCTCTCTCATCTTCAAATTCACCAAAATTGGCCACCTCCATCTCAAACCATGCTCCACACTTGAGTTATCACTCAAATGAAGCTTGATGAAGCTTTATTTAATGGTGTTTTGAGATGTTTGGATAGAATTTTGCAGAAATTAAAAGAATTCACGTTTTGTGACCTTTAAGGCTTTTTCTTCCAAATTCTCTCAACCTAGGATCCCACAATCTGTTCCAAGGCCTGAGGATAGTAGGGAAGACACTAACGGTGGTCCACGAAGTGTTCGTGTTGAAAATCATCCATCGGGTGAAGAGAATTTGATCTTCAAAAATGAGTTTCTTAACTCCCAAATTTTCCAGTTTTTAGCATGCATTTTATTTTTCAAAATTGATCAACTTAGAGTGTTCAAATCCAAAATTGCTTCCGCTTTCTTAATCTAGACTCTTTCATTACCAGGGTAAGGTACCCAAACCTTATCCCCTTACTATAGACCCTTTAAGTTGTATCTCGAACCGAGATCCTTTACATGTACACTACATGCAGTTCAAGATACATTTTACAGCCTTGGATGTTTAGTTTATTGGATTTAGTGTTAAAACAGGGGCAATATCGTAAATAACGAACAATAACTCTTTATTGAAATAATAACACTTTATTACAATAATTAGAACATAATTACAAACTACGAGTTTTAGGGCACAAACGCCAACAACTTAAGCATCGGAGCTTGTGTGGTCTACACCACATCGGTGTCCAGGTTTTCCTTGTCTTGCAGCCTGCGTTCTTCCCCTAAGAATTACAAATTTACCGCCGTTGTCACGTGGAGGTCAGGTGTATTCTCCTATCCAAAATTTGGCAACAACAACTAGTATTTACCTTCACAATAATATTTTTTTTGTATGTTATCAAATCTTTTTGAAATAATAAAGTTTTTAATTAACTCATTATATGAATGCCACTCAACCACTCTATTTTTAATTCTTCTGGTATATATTTCTAAATTTTCTTTACACCAATCTTATCTCATACTAATAATTCATGATAGTTAAAAAATAGTCTATTGTAACTTCTAACATTTTTTTTAAGATGATAAAAACTCTTATTTACTCATTCATGAGTTATTTGGGGTGGTGTGTGGACTATAATAATATGGTTATAATAATATGTGAAATTATATAATATTATTTAAAGTAGAGAGTTATTTAGTCTGAAGTTATAATAGTGTATATTTAAAGTTCAAAGTATTTCGTAGGTTATTATCAAGGATACATCTAGAAAGGACCACAACGGTGCGTGCCCCTCCTCGAGTAAATAATAGGTTATTATATATATGGCAGTTTAACGAACCAAACTAATGAAATAGTACCTTGGTTAACAGGTTAAGTGGTTGGGGGCCACTCTGCACATTTCTGTTGGGATTCGATTTTGCCCGACGGTGTTTAATTACATTTTTTTTATTTTGCGATTAAAAAAAACAGAGAACACTGGGAGTGGCAGGTGACTTGGAAGTTTGAATGTGTTTCTTTATTGACTTCTTTAATTTATATTTATATATATATATATATATATAAAACTCTTTGGAAGCGATTAATATTTCATTATTTTTTATGACCAAGAGGCAATTGACATCAAATATGACTCATGACAAAGAAGTCATGCTTCAAATCCCCACTCCTGCAAAATATCTATATCTATACTATATAAATGGTAATGGTGCTTAAGGGAGAACTTTTAATTTCTTTTTTCGTCCATTTTTAATTTTAAGACTTTTATTATACCTTTCTTAATTGAAAGGTCATTCATTTTACCCTTAATTTGAATAAATGTTTTAAAATCTCTATGCATGTAAAATCTAATTTGAAAGAAAAACTCTACGATCTTAATCTTCCAACTAATTAATTCATATTTGAATAATTTAAATAATAAAATGATAAAATAAACATATTTAAATTTTGCATAATAACAAATAAATCAAACATATTTGAATAATAAAATAATAAAAATATAACATTAAACAAATATTAAAAAAATGTTTAAATCATAAAATCATAAAATAATACTTATATCTAATCTTCCAACCAATGAATGCAGATTTAAATAATAAAATGATAGATTAAACACATTTGAATAATAAAATGATAAACTACTAAACATGTTTGAATAATAAAATAATAAAATAGTACTTATTTATTTATTATATATTAAACTATATTTATTGCATATTTAAAAATATTTTTTTAAAAAAATAAACTAATATTTAAAGATTTATTAATGAGTATTTAAAAAGTTAATAACAAAAACTAAAATAATATTTTTGAACCTATATTGTTCGACAATATAGAAAGATTTTTTTTATAAAAAAAATCAATTAATATCTAAGGATTTTTTTAATGCATATTAAAAAAGTTAAAACAAAAAACTTAAAAAAAACTCAAAAATTATTTTTCGCTAATACGAAATTAAAATAATATTGAAATATACCTTTTAAAAAAAATAAAAAATAAGATTTTTTTTAATAAGTATATTAATGAAATATTAAATTATGATATATTGTGATTAATATACATAAATTAAATGACATACATTTCAATTTATGTAGAGTAGTTTTCATTACTGAATTTTCTCATGTCTTTTAAAGTGATTTAAAAAATGATGTGGAGGAGAAATTTTGATTTCCTCCCTTCTCATGGCAATGGCTAGATCATTCACATCTAATTTTTCAATTTTTTCAGGTACATGCAATTTATTATGAAAAGACTTTGTTATGATAATGTTAGAGGTGAATTGAATTCCCACCAATTGTTTTTAAATTTAGTCCAATTGTTTTTGCAAGTGGTAGATGAAGAGAGAGAATGATGTAATGTAAGCTTTTTATGCATTTTGTTTTCTTTCTTTTTAATGCAAATAGTAGAGGATGATTTAATGTAATTTACAGCTGGCGTGTTTTATAGTTTTTTCTTTTTTTTTTCTTGATAAATGACAAGTAGAGTGATTTAATGTAATTTACTGTTTTAGTATTTTTCTTTTTCTCTTATCAAATTTGTAAATACACATCCGTTCATCTACTAATCGTCTAATCTTTGATACACATTGAAGAATGTGGAGAAGAAAATAATGACAACTTAAGGATAAGAAGAAAATAATGGTAATTTTGATTCTTTAAGGCAAAAGGAGAAGTAGAAAAAATAACTGTATTATTTCCTTCTTTATTTTTATTTATTTTTGTTTCATTTTTTGAATAAATTGAACTTTACTAAGTTAGGATTTAGGAATGAGTGAAAATATAATGTCATTATAATTTCTAATATTATGGTAACAATTAATATTCATATTCTAAACATTCTTTCATTTGATGTGAGGTTTTTTTTGAGTTCTATTTGATGGAAAATTGAATTATCAATTTTATGATAAAAAAAAATAAACTCAATATTTCTTAATTTATTTTTATTAAAGTTTGAAAAATATATAATGAAAAATATATATATATTTTTTAAATTAATTTATTAATAGATCTTCTCTATCTAATTAATGATTCCGACTTTGAATTCGAAAAGATCATTGCAATTTTTTTTTCAATTACTAGATAATTAATACGAGTTTCTTTAAAAAAATATATAAAACACAATAGTTTAAATAAAAGTTTAAAATTAAGTGATAATCAAATGATGCATATTTTCGTTTCAATTAAGGTAATCAAATGATGCTAATCAAAAATAAAAAAACAATGTTAAAGTGTAATTCGTCATTTTTTATACGTATTAGATCTTATATATGTTCCACTTGCATTTTTAAACATTATAAAACACGTGTAGTGCATGCAGTATCAATTAGTATATACATAAATGTAGAAATATTTTTAAATGATTAGTAAATTATTTTAGACAAATTAATTGCAACGAAAGCTTAATTATTTTTAAAAATCTTTGGTAATATTTCAAGTTTCATTCTTTTACTTATAATGTAGAAAAATTTATAATAAATATTATTTAATCTAAATGTTATATATCAGTACATCTAAAATTATTTTTTTATGAAGTTTAAATTACAAGTTTCATTTTAAAATTTTTTGTGTTTAATAGGTTTGCGAATTTTGTGTCCTAATAGATTTCTAACTCGTTTAATAATAATTTAGTTTTTAAAAATTAAGCTTATAAATTCTACTTCCATCATGAATTTTTTTTTCTCTCGTTATCTACTCGATCTCTAAATCTGTTCTAAAAAACTAAGATAACTTTTTGAGAAAAATAATAGATATAATTTTCTGTATATTAGTTTGAGAAGAGAAAGGGTTCTTAAGAAACCACCTAAGGAAATAAAATTTTAGTAATATACAATTAATATATTATTTAGCTAAAAAAGGAAATAACTAAACCAATACTCCTCTCAAGCTTGTTTGAAGATATCTTCCATTGTCAGCTTGTTGATCATCGTGTCAAACTGTAATTTCGGGAGTCTTTTTGTTAATACATCAGCAATTTGCTTGGTCGTAGGCAGATAAGGAATGCATATTACACCCGCATCAATTTTCTCCTTTTATAAAGTGTTTATCAACCTCAATGTGTTTTGTTCTATCATGAAGGACCGGATTGTGGGCAATTGAAATTGTTGTTTTATTATCACACTAAATACTTATGGGTACCTTTGGCAAAAATTTAATTCTTCCAATAGTCTTTTTATCCATATGCTCTCACAAATACCATGTGCTAAGGCTCTAAACTCAGGTTCAACACTACTTCTGCCCACCACATTTTATTTTTTACTTTGCCAGGTAACTAGATTCCCTCCAACAAAGGTACAGTAACCAGAAGTAGATCTTCTATCTATGGTACTACCAACCCAGTCTACATCAGTGTAAACTTCAACATTTAAGTGGTCATGCTTCTTAAAAAGTATACCTTTTCCTGGTGTACTTTTCAAGTACCTTAGAATTCTATAAACGGCTTCAAAATGAGTAGGTCCTGGAGCATGCATAAACTGACTTACCATACTAACCGCAAAAGAGATGTCAGGGCGTGTGTGAGACAAGTAAATTAGTCTTCCCACTAGTCTCTAATATTTTTCTTTGTCTTTTCCCTCTTTCTCTGTTGCAATTTGTAATTTTAACTTTGGTTCAATAGGCGTCTCAATAGTTCTACAACCAAGTAATCCTGTTTCTTCAAGTAAGTCAATGATATACTTCCTTTGATTAACGAGGATGCCCTGTTTTGACCTAGCAAATTTCATTCCTAGGAAATACTTTAGGGTTCCCAGGTCTTTGATTTGGAATTCATTAGCTAGTCTTTTCTTCAGATCAGTCAATTATGTCTCATCATTCTCTGTCCATAATATCATCAACATATACTATTAGAATAGCAACTTTGTCATTCCCAGTATGTTTGTAAAAAATAGTATGATCATCTTGACTTTGAAGAAATCCATAACTTGTGACAGTTTTTCCAAATCAATCAAACCACGCTCTAGGAGACTGTTTAAGGTCGTATAGAGCCTTTTTTAACCTGCATACTTTGTTAATCCCCAGATTTTCCTCAAAGTCAGGTATAAATACTTCTTCTTCAAGTTCCCCGTTAAGAAAAGCATTCTTGACATCAAGTTGATAAAGTGGCCAATCTGCATTTACAACAATGGATAACATAACTCTAATGGAGTTAATTTTAGCAACTGGAGCAAATGTTTCTTGATAATCAATTCCATAGGTCCGAGTGAAGCCTTTAGCAACAAGTCTAGTTTTATACCTTTCAACACTTCCATCGACTTTGCACTTTATAGTAAACACCCATTTGCACCCTACTATTTTCTTATTCTTTGGTAATTCTACAACGTCCCATGTGCAATTATGTTTAAGAGCATTCATCTCCTCAATAACTGCTAATTTCCACTTCGAGTTATCTAGGGCCTCCTGTATATTCCTTGGAACAAACAGATTTTTATCCTAGAGGTAAAGGCTCTATGGCTATTTGACAGTCTATGGTAAGAGAGATAGTTTGCAATAGGATATTTAGGGTAATTTCGAGTACCTTTCCTATAGGCTATTGGAATGTCAAGATCAGATATTTCAGGTGAACGATTATTGATCGATGAAGAAATGGGATTAGAGGGTATATTACCTGAATCTTTGGAATCATTCATTAGAGTATTATATTGGTTTTGTGATAAATCCACTGTCTGGTCCCGATTCTTTTGACTTGTTGCCCTTCTAGTATAAACCTGAAGTTTAGTATTTTCATCAGTTTGTAGTGTTTCTCCCCCCTGAACACAAATTTTCCATACTTGGATTGGAGAACTAGAACTGGAAATCTCAGAGCTAGTAATGCTAGGAAGAGGAGAAGTATCCCAAAAATTATCTTCTAAGTTAGGTATTATCTCCCCCTGAAGAGAAGTTTTGTTAAAAAAATGTTGATTTTCCCAAAAAGACACATCCATACGTTCGAAATACTTTTGGTTCAAGGGACCAAAACATTTGTAGGCCTTTTTGTGGGAGACATACCCTAAAAAAGATGCATTTCACCGCTTGAGGATCTAATTTAGACCGGGAGAAACTAGGTACATGAACATAGACAGTACATCCAAACAACTTAATGGGTAGATCAGAAAATAAGCGGACACTGGAAAAAAAGGTTTTGAAGTGATCCAGAGGTGTTTTAAAATCCAGAATTTTTGTAGGCATTCGATTTATAAGATAGGCAACAGTGAGTATAGATTCACCTCACAAATAAGAAGGAACATGCATAGTAAACATAAGGGCACAAACACAGCAAGTAAATGCCGATTTTTCCGTTCAATAATACCATTTTGTTGGGGTGTATCTCTACACGTAGATTGATGAAAAATTCCTTTAACTTACAAAAAATCATTTAATTGTTCATTGAAATATTCAGTACCATTATCCGAGAGCAAAATACTAATTTTAGTATGAAATTGAGTTTCAATCATGTTATAAAACCGAATAAAAGTATTTTTCACCTCTGATTTTTTTGTTAACAAATAAATCCAAGTTAAACAAGTGTGATCATCAATGAAAGTAACAAACCATCGTTTTCCACTATGTGTTAAAACTTTAGAGGGACCCCACACATCAGTATGAATTAAGTAAAAAGGTGCGGAAGTCTTGTAAGGTTTGAGCAAGTAAGAAGATCGATGATGTTTTGCAAAGATGCAACTTTTACAATGAAAACACAGAGCAGTCAATTCCTTTAAACAAGTTTGGAAACAAATACTTTAAGTAGAAAAAACTGGGATGTCCTAGTCTATGATGCCAAAACATGATAGTTTCTTGAACAGAAGGAGAACTAACACCACATAAGCTCTGAACTTTTTTATGACTAGTTGGAGACTCATCAAAATAGTAGAGGTCATCGAGCATCTTAGCACGTCCAATCATCTCCCCCAAATACTGATCCTGAAAGGTGTAATAAGAGTAAAAAAAGGTAACACGACAATTAGCATCCTTCGAGATTTTACTAACAGATAACAAATTACAAGCTAATTTTGAGACATGAAGGACATAATGTCTAATATTATTTAAGGTCAAACGAATAATTCCTTTTCCTACAATAGAATTGAAATTACCATCTACAATTCAAATTTTTTCATTGCAATACATGAGAGAGTATGAGTCAAATAGTTTTGAGGAACCAGTTATGTGATCAGAGGCTCCATAATCTATAATCCACAAAGAGGAGTTAAAACAAGAGAGGGCTTGAGGAGAATTACCTGTTTGTGCCAAAGAAACACTAGGATTACCAAAAAATGAAGTAACCTTTAGCAGCTTCAGAAGTTGATCAACTCGCTCTTTGTTAAATGAGTTGGAGTCAACAACATTAGCACTGGAAGATTGTTGGTTGCTACTTTTCTCACTTTGCTTAGAACTCTTCCAATTTGCAAGTTTTCCGTGAAGTTTCCAACAAGTATATCGGGGTTTGTTACAGTAGTCACACCAGACACGAGGTTTTTCATGGTTCTTGTTTGATTGATCAAAAGCCTTGTGGGTTGTAGCTTCAACCACCAAAGGTGAACTTTCAATTGAATCGTAGGCTTCTTTCCAATCATAACATTCCGACGACTTTCTTCCCTACGCACTTCATAAAACTTCGCTGATAGTTGGCAAGGTGGTCTTACCAAGTATTCTGCCTCTAACCTCATCGAATTCAACATTGAGGCCTGCCAGAAATTTATAAATACGACCATCTTCCACTAGTTTCCTATAGTGTTTTTGATCATCTGTAGACTTCCATTCATATGAATCAAAAAATCGAGATCTTGCAAAATCCTCTTTAGGGAATGAAAATATTGCGTAATTGAGTTGCTTCCTTGGCGTATGTCACCTAATTTGAGATTCAACTCAAATACTTGTGACTGATTACATAGATCTGAATACATCTCCGTCACACTATCCCATAGTTCCTTTGCAGTAGCATAACACATATAGTTAGAACTAATATCTTCTATCATTGAATTGACTAGCCACGACATCACCATGGAGTTTTCAGCATCCCACACAACAAACAAAGGATCATCTTTGGCGGATGCAATTTTATCTCCAGTAAGATATCTAATATTCCCTTATCCGCAAATATACATTCTAGCACTTTGAGACCAACGAAGATAGTTATCTCCATTAAGCCGAATGGTTTTAATTTGGACAGTAGGGTTGTTGGAATGAGTGCGATTATCTGCAGTTTTAACAATTGAAGACTTATTTTCTGACATTTTTCTCAAAAAAAAAAACTTAATGACCAGCAAAATATTGGAAAGAAAACGAAGTTTTCGAATCAGCAACCCACAAATACGAAAATAGATAACAAAAAAAAAAGTCAGAAACAAGAGATGTGGTTGAAACACAACACAAATACTTGAGACTATCAAGTAACCCTATCGAAGTAAGAGATGAGGGAAGTCGAATGGTTCTGTCTGCGCACGGAAGCAAGAGTGAAAGAAGCAAATCGTTTCTGGCTGGAGGTTCTATCTGTGTGTGGAAGAAGGAAATCATTTTTGTCTGCATGCGGAAGAAGGAAATCGATGGCGACAAGGGCGGCAACGGCGGCTGCTGCCGGTTAGGATTAGGGTTTTGAAAAAAAAATTATGATTGCTCTGATACCATGAACAAAATAATAGATATAGTTTTATGTATATTATTTTGAGAAGAGAAAGGGTTTCTTAAGAAACCACCCATTTACAGATATGGAATTTACAACTAAGGAAATAAAATTTCAGCAATATACAATAAAGATATTATTTAGCTAAAAAAGGAAATAACTAAACCAACACTTTTAAAAGCTAAAAAATCTGTTATCAAAAACTTGTTTTTCTTCTAGAAATCTGGCTAAAAATTCAATTATTTGCGTAGGAGAGGTAAAACCCATAGCCATAGTAAAGAAATGGTAAAGAACTAAGAACACATTTTAAAAATAGAAAACTAAAAACGAAATTGTTTTAAGCATGATCTAAACTTTTAATTTTCTATCTAATAAGTCATTGAATTTTCAAAATGCCGAATAAGTTTAGAAACTTCCAATTTTGTATCATTAAATCTCTCACATATTTGAAATGTTTAAAAATGAACTATTTTATTAGACATAAATTTTAATTTTGTGTTTAATTGAACTCTAAACTTTTAGTTATATGTATCTGTTCACACGAGACTTCAACCAACGAATGGAAATGAGACACGTGTAAATGAATTTCGTATTTGTATTGATTTCAGGTAATTGTGAGTACAATCTCTAGTGTTTGATCCTCTGATTCTTTCTTCTACTTGTGTGTTGTGATCGAGGGCTGAAACAGCTTGTTCTCAATGTTGGAAACTTCAATGGATTCGTGGCGTGTTCTTGACGATCTCTCTGAAGTGTTCTTCGTTCAGCGATGTTTGATCTTCAAGAGCTTCTGGAGACTTCACGACTTTGTTTCTGAATTCTCTCTAAGCTTCTTCAGTTCTGAACCTTGAAAATGAAGGAGAAAGGTCTCTATTTATAGAGTTTCTCTGGGCCTCCTGATGGGCTTGGGCTCTTTGGATCGGCCCACCGATGTTGGGTCAATCTTTTGGGTTGAGCCTATTTGACTTTGGGCCGATCATCCAATTGAGCTGTTTTGACTCTGGGCGCCTTTTGAATCTAGGCGAGTTGATTTGGTCCTTCGCCTCTAGACTGGGCTTGGACTTTGGGCTAGACTTTAATTTGGGTCTTCAATTTGGGTAGAGCCCAAATGTGTACCTGAATTTTGCCATAATTTAATTTAGGGATCCTTGAAATTTAAATAATCCCTTATTAAATATGATTTCGCCATCAATCTTGGGGGATGGCGTGGCAATTTCGGATTTGTCGAAATTTCTATTCCAATAAATGCCCATTTTCGACATTTATACACAAGTATATGTGTGTGAATTTCGAAAAAGTTACTTTGGAATCAATACTTAAGAGGCTTGCTCTAAATTTGAACGAGTTTTGCTCATAGTTTGAATTCCATTTATGTGTCAATTTAATCAAATATAAAATTTGGTTCATAACTTGATTTTTTTTTTTACACTTTTTTTTGCCAATTTATCAAAATATGAATTTGTGTAAATATTTTGATTTTTTTTTTTTTTGGCATGAAATTTTGATTTGAATTTGGTAGAGTTAATGTTCTACTTTAATTCAAAACAATTTTTGGTAAGATTTAAAATTTTATCCCAAAAATTTTTTAAATTGGATTAAGCTTTGAAATTTTGCACAAACATTTTTTGTTCCAACTTTGGTTTGAGACAAAATTAATCATGACAAAATTGAGAATTCCATCAAAGTTTAGTTTGTGATTTTAATTTAAACCCAAAGTTTTAATTGGGAAGAACTAAATTTGGAATATAGCCAAAATTTAGCTTGAGCAAAATTAAGTTAAACCCAAAATTTAAGGGGCTTAATTTAAAATTTGAACAGAACTTTGATTTATGTCCAAACTTTGATATATGAGAAACTTAATTTGGGATTATAATTTGATGAAATTTTGATTTTGGACAAAATTTAGAATTATGCCCCCCATTTTTTTATTTGACAAATTTGGATTTGGAATGAAGTTGTATCAAAATTTAGCCTAGAAATGGAATTTTAATGTAGTATACAACCCCACTTTGAGATAGAATTTGATGTAAATTCCAAATATAGCAATTTTGAATTTTACTCAAATCCTAGCTTGGAGTAAAATTTTAAGCAAACATTGTAAATCCACTACCAAAATTTAGAATGAAATAATTCTGCATGGATTTTGATGCAACTTGACTAACTCAAAATGAATTTTGCATGGATTTTGATGCAACTTGACCTTTATTTAGATTTTGAGCAAAATTTGGAGGTTTATTTATTTATTTATTTTTTTTAAAATTAGCATTCTAACGTAAACACCTGAATGGATTCAAACAGTTGAGATAACTAAGGAGATTTTTTTTTACATTTGAATGCAATTTGTTAGGATTTCATATTTCACCTATATAAATAGGGATGAATAGCTCAAGAAATGCATAACCTTCTCTACTCTCTTCTAGTAAAGGAAAACAATACTGCTCTCTTTTTTTTTGGCTCGGGTTACTCTGATTGTTGAACGAATTCATGTTGAAGAAGACAAACCCAACCTTGTGAGTTCGTCGAAACCCCAATTTCATTGAAGGGGTCACGAAACTCTTCGATCGCCACCGGCAAATCTCATCACAATTCAAGTTTGTGTGAGAGGAATCGCTGCAGATCTTTATCGGAGTGTGGGTCTTTACTGAATCGTCTCAAGTTGTCACGGGTCAGATTGAAGTTCGTCTCGAGCTGATCTAAACTGTTGAGGCACCACTCCTCATCACTGTGTGTTGTTGGAGTGGAAGACTTGAGGTGAGGAAGAAGAAGGAAAAAAAAAGTGAAAAGGGAGAAGAAACAGAGAGTGAGAAGGGAGAGAGGAAGGAAGAAGAAAGAGGGAAAATGAGAGGAAGTGAAAGAGAATGGAGGGAGAAAGAGTGAAATAATGATGGAGAGAGAAAGTGTGATTGGAGAGAAGTGATGGGGAGAGAGAATGATGGAGAGAAGTGATGGGGAGAGAGAAGAAAAGAAAGAAAAAATAAAAAATAAAAAAATAAAAAAATAAAAAAATCATGGGATGTCGTGAAGCATCATTTTTTTTTTCTTTTTTTTTAATACCTATATATATTATTTTCATTATATCCAATACTTTTTTTTTACAACTCCTTTTCAAGTTTACTTTAAAAGATTTTCATATATTATTTTCATTTTTTTAATGTATTTTTTTTTAACTCTTTATTTTAAATATATATTTTTTTAATTTTTAACTATCTAAACCCTCTCTTTTTTTTTTTGAATTAGTTCACACTTTCTGCAACTTTGTCATTCGTATCTTGAAGATGAATGGATTGCTTACGTTCGTTCCTTGCAACCCTGTTCGTGCTTTAGAGTTGAGTGGATCGCTCACGTTTCCCGCTCAGTGCGTGCTTTGGAGGTGAGCCACAACTCCGTTCGTGCCTTGGAGGTGAGTAGATTGCTCACGCTCCCCGCAGCTCCGTTCGTGCCTTGGAGGTGAGTGAATTGCTCACGCTCCCCGCAGCTCCGTTTGTGCCTTGGAGGTGAGTGGATTGTTCACGCTCCTTGCAACTCAGTTCGTGCCTCGGAGGTGAGTGGATTGCTCACGCTCCCCGCAGCTTCGCTTCTTTTTAACCTCCCCTTTTTTTTGTAGGGGTCATGGTGTTCTTCACGGAAGTTTTGGATGAAGGAACGAGACGACTCGTTATTTTAGATGACGAGAGTCGACCTACAAATAGTGGAACCATCCTCCCAGTAGGAGAATCGGTCGAGGAGTCGATACTTGAGTCAGATGATGCATGTTTTTTGTCAACCTTATCATCGACAAAAACTTGGGCGAGAACTCTACCGACCGAGTATGGATTTTACGATCTTCTCTTCACAAGAAGAAGTCAAATGACGATCCAAAGGTCGACTTTGGCGTCGCATTATTGAAACTCAGGCTCGTTGTTGGAGCTACTACTTGAAATTAAACGGAGAGTTTGGCTATATTCCCCTTTATTGGGAATGGCTTGAACTTGTTGCGGCTCGGAACCAGAAAGTCCTGCGAGGTTCCAATATGTTAGGGGTTGTGATGGCCTCTTTATACACTTACGATCGTAACCAAGACGTCATCCGAGCTTTTTGCGAAGCTTGGTGTCCTGCCACCAACACTCTCCATACTGCGGCCGGGGAGATATCCCTATCTTTGTGGGATATGTGGAAGTTTGGAGGCTTGCCCATCAAGGGAAGATTTTATGATGAGGTTATCCCCTCTCGTGGAGAACTGGTGGGGATGCGCAACCAGACCGATTCTCTACCGGAGAGTTGTAGTTACCTCTTCCATGCCTATCACCATCTTGCGTCTCAACAAATGGAAAGGCAACAAATTTCTGTGCATCAGTGGATTTCCTTTTGGTTTAAAGGTAAATCAAAGTATTCCAAGCCACCACCACGCAGACCAAGGAAGGGTCGCCCTCGCTCCACTTATAATCCCGATGGCTCTAACACTCATATGCGTGAGTGGGTTGCCGAAGAACAGAGGTGTTTCACTCCTTGGCGTGGACAAAGAATGGGAGGACCAAACTTTCCCGGCCGCTTTTTCTCTTGTTGGCTATGTGTGTTTGTCTTTCCTTTACAAAAGCATAGGTTTGCTTCATACAGTGTTTTTAAGGCTGCATCACTTATGGCGGATGGAAGATTGTTCAACCTTGTTGTTCCAGTATTGTCCAATATTTACCATGGCCTTGGTCAAATTTATAACACTCCTCACTGAACGGGGCGTTCAGAGATTTGTTTTCTCATTCATTACGTGTATGGATGGCTTGCTCATTACTTTGGCACGCATTATAAGCACACCGCGTTGTTGAAGGGGCCCTGGATGGTGGACTACTCGAGAGAGGGTGGTGCAAAATGCTTTGACCCACATGAAGCTCGTAGACTGATCCATGAGGGTGCATCCATAATGTGGGATGTAAATGTTGTCTCTAGGAAGAAGCCCGAAACCTTGCGAGATGTCAAAGGTTTGTCATTTGGTTCCTCCTCTTTTTTCATAAGTCTTCGGTCATGTTATTTATCTTCTCGCCATAGCCAATTGATGACCATCGAAGCTTATAGCCCGTACCGCTTTGGCCGTCAGTTTGGCTTTTACCAAGACGTGCCAAACGACTTACATGGAGACCTTCCGCATGTGAGCTTAGAAAATGTTATTCATCACTGGTGTCTCTGCACTAAGACATTGACTTCATCTTACGTGCATCTACCCCCATTTGAGTTGAACCCTCGCTCTCAAGTAACTCAAGCCTACAAGAGTTGGTGGTCGCGTAAGCATGGCAACTATCTCGTAGAAGGCCGACAACTTTTGGTGAATAGCATGCCCTCTCCTCCGAGTAAACAAATCTCTCGGGGATCCGAGAGATAATGGCGTGCTGTGAGATCGGCTCGCGACGTTACAATTGAAGAACTGGGTGCTAGTAATAAAGGTAAAAGCGTTCACGAGGCTCCAACAGAGACACCAACCGACCAAGAGGGCGCCTCTGGTGGTGATGATGTTAGCCAAAGTAGCAATGATGATCGCCATTGGAAGAGGCCAAAAAAAATGGGGAGGCTATCGACTCTCAATAATAACTTACTTGAAGGTGCTTCAAACGTTCTTCCTCTGCTTGAGCCTCCCAGTCTTCGGGTGAGCACCTCTTTCTTTTGACATTTTTCTTTAAGTTGTTTAAGGATTCATCTTCATATATATACTAACACTCTTTCCACCTTGTATAGGAATCTTTGGGAGATCAGTCACCAATAAGTCGCCATATTCTCGATGTTCTTCCCACAAGCAGATTGGGTCATTCAAGCAAATCAACCAACCAAGTGACGACTTTGATCACCTCTACTATTGTAAGTGCACAACCTCAGCAAGAGGTGCAAATTGTCGGTCCGGAGGCTTCCATCTTCAATGCAGACGAGATGATTTTGCATTTTTCTAGCATACAACGCCAGTCGCATGCACCATGTGGGAGGTCGCAAGGAATAAACTTGCTCGCGCATCTTTTGAGAAAGTTTCTTCTCTTGAACCAGAAATGGTTAAAATATTTCAAACCATCGCGGGCGTTGATGCGACCAACTTGCGACTCTTTTAGCAATTTATAGCGATTACTTTCGCCATGTGGGAAAGTACAACGAGTTGAATCACCGTTGCATTCTTCAAAATTAACTTCGACTCAAAAAGATCACAGCTTAGCTGAGCTTCGGAGTAGGGTTGATGACATCATAACTAGGGATAATCTTTCTCTTAAAAAGAAAATTATGTACCAACAAGAGTCTGAGCAGACACTTCTTGAGCTTGAAAGACTCAAAGCCCAACTTAAGTCTTTAGAAGCTCATCATGAAAAGACCATGCTCCAAATTTCGGAAGAAGAAAATTTATCGGCTCAACGACAATTAGAGATCTCCAAGATACAGGAGAGAGATGAGCGCGGTTGAGAACACTCTGTTGCGAGTGAACAAGACGCTGAGAGTCTCAAAGTGCTTCGCGAATATTTAGAGGGTACTCGTCAAGAATTGCAAGATTACAAGTGGATGATTTAGCTATGCTTAAGATTTTTTTTTTTTTTTGTAGATTTGAACCCCCATTTGCTTATGCATAATATATCGTTGAATTCAACTTATGACTTAAATTCTCTATTTTTTTTTATTCAACTCATGATATTCAACTCGTGAATAATATATGTATATTCATTACAATTGGACCGTTCACCTTTTAAGCTCGTGCGGGCCAGGAGCATCATGTAGTTTATACTCTTACGATTAGGAGTGTTTACAATATTTTAAGCATAAAATTTCTTAAGAAACTTTCCGTTGATGGGGCCAATCCTCAAGTCATTTTTGTCGACAATCTTGTATGCCCCATTGGTGTAGACTTCTTTAACAACATAGGGTCCATCCCATTTGGATGTGAATTTGTTTCCCGTATGTCGCGTTGTGATGATGGGTCTTCGAACAGCAAGCACAAGGTCGCCGATTTGGAATGATCGATGTTTGATATTCTTGTTGAAGGCTTTAGTCATTCGAGCTTGGTAACATTCCAATGCTTGTTGAGCATCAAGTCTTCTTTCATCAAGTGCTTCCAACTCTTGAAGGCGCAACCTCACATTATCTTTTGTTGTCAACCCCTCTTGTATGGCCATTCTTAACGACGGAATTTCTCTTTCCAAGGGGAGCACGACTTCCACCCCATAAACAAGCGAATACGGCGTGACTCCTGTGGGAGTGCGATGCGTAGTTCTATAAGCCAAGAGTGCTTCACCAACCCTTTCTTGCCAATCTCGTTTTGTCTTGGAAACCACCTTCTTCAGTAGGTTGCATAAAGTCTTGTTGAAAGCCTCTGCTAAACCATTTGCCGCAGCGTTATATATGGACGACTTGTATTGCTTGAATTTGAATTTCTCGCATAGTTTGTCCATTAGGCTATTGGCAAATTGTTTTCCGTTATCTGTCACAATGCGATGTGGGATGCCGTAACGATAAATTATGTGTGTTCGAATAAAGTCTACCACATTTTCTTTCTTGGCTTCCCTTAACGCAACTGCTTCTGCCCACCTTGAAAAGTAATCTGTCGCTGCCAGAATATAAGAGCGGCCTGTCGAAGATTTGGGTGTTATTGGACCGACGAGGTCGAGCCCCCAAGCTTCAAAGGGCCAAGAAGCGACAGTTGGATGTAAAGGCTCTGGCGGTTGATGGATGAAGTTGGCATGGAACTGGCAAGCCTCACATTTCTTTGCATACTCCATAGAGTGATAGATCATCGTAGGCGGTAGTAACCTATTTTTTCAATCAAAATCAAGCTTTGTCTGCGGATGATGGGCGCCGCAGATGCCTGAATGCGCCTCCTCTAGTGCCTTTAAAGATTCTTCTCTTCCTAAGCATCGCAGGAGAAGACCTTCATAAGAACGTCGATAGAGAATACCTTTATAGTAGATGAATCGTGCAGCTTTCCTTCGTATTTCAGCCTTATGTCGAAGGTCAGTGGGGAGTTTTCCATACTGTAAGTAATTTATAATGGGTTGCCGTCAATCTTCTTCCTCAATTACGTAGACGGATATGAGGTCGACTTCTTCACATTGATCTTCCGTTGATGGAACAATCCATTTTTGGCTAAGATTAATGTTCATGGTGACATTGTCCGTCATCACAAAGCAAAGGATGGCTAAGTTTGCCAGAGCATCCGCCTTCATGTTTTCCATTCTAGGGACATGCTCCAATACTATGTTGTCAAATTTCTCCAACAGTTGCTTGGCGTAGATGAAATAGGGCTTTAAATCTTCATGTTTCACCTCGTATTGGAGTAAGAGTTGATTTATTATCAACTTTGAATCACCAAAGACTTCCATGTGCACAATCCCAAACTCCAAAGCCATTTGAAGGCCGATGATAAGAGCTTGATATTCTGCTACATTGTTTGAACACAATTTACTCAAGGTGAAACTAAACGGCAACATGTATTTTTCAAAGTGAGATGAAGATTATGCCGACACCGCCCCACTTCTTCGTGATGCACCATCAAAGTACATAATCCAAGGCTCTGCGATTTCAACGTAGAATACTTCTTCGCCCTCAGGAGATCCTCGCATAAGTTCCAATCGGAGGGGTTGGATGATCGACTAAGAAATCACCACTTTGCTTGTCCTTTTACCGCCTTTTGAGGTATGTACACGATATCGCATCAGTAGTATAATTGCCCACTTAGCCAAACGCCCGAAATGATAGTCCGGACAAAATATATTTTATGGGATCGACTTTTGCCACCAAATATACGGTGAAGGCTTGCATGTAATGCCTCAACTTATCAATGGAGAAAAATAAAGCGAGACACATTTTCTCGAATTGGGAGTAATTGATTCGGCTCCGTCGAGTTCTACTTAGGTAGTAGAGGGCTTGTTCTTTGTACTTTTCTCTCTCTTGTGCTAATAACGCTCCAACAGATCTCTCTTGTGCAACGATATAAAGTATTATCGGCTTCCCAAGTACTGGAGCACCTAAAACCGGGGATTGAGCGAATACTGCTTGATGTTATCAAAAGCATTCGACATGCTTCATCCCACTCGAACTCTGCATTTTTCTTCATAAGTTTTTGAAATGGTTGACATCTGCCAGCTAAATTCGCAATAAACCTCCTGATATAGGCCAAACGACCTTGAAGACTTCTCAACTCATGCAAGTTTCTGGGGTTTGGCATTTTCTGAATGGCATCAATCTTGGATTGATCTATCTCAATTCCTCGATACCTCACAATGAAGCCGAGGAACTTCCCCGAAGTCACGCCGAATGCACATTTGTGAGGGTTCATTTTCAACTGGTATTTCCTGAGGCGATTAAAGACAACCTTGAGGTCTCTGAGGTGATCTTGGCGTTCTCTCGACTTGACCACGAGGTCATCTACATAGCACTCAACATGCTTATGCAACATGTCGTCAAATATTTTCTGCATTGCGCGTTGATAAGTGGCACCTGCATTCTTTAATCCGAATGGCATCACCTTGTAGCAATATATCCCCTTTGGAGTTCTAAAGGTCGTCTTCTCTTCATCTTCAAGAGTCATTCGGATTTGATTGTATCCTGATGATCCATCCATGAAGGATAGAGCTTCATGACCCATGGTGGCATCCACCATGATCTCCGTAATAGGAAGTGGGAAATCATCCTTCGCACGCGCGCGCGTCGTTCAAATCACGAAAAGTCGACACAAATACGAAGTTGTCCATTCTTCTTTCTAACAGGGACAATGTTTGCTATCCATGTTGGATACTTTACCTCGCGAATGAAGCCTGCCTCAATCAGTTTATTAACTTCTACTTCGATCTGGGGAATGAGTTCAGGCCGAAATCGTCTTTGAGCTTGTTTGATTGGCCTATGCCCTGCTTGGTTGCAAGGCGATGTACCGCTACTTTCGGATCTAATCCTCGCATCTCCTTGTATGACCAGGCAAAAATATCTTTATACTCGGTGAGAGATTCATATAATCACCTTCCTCTTCATGAGTAAGTGACGAACTTATAAAGGTGGGGTGTGGTTCTTCCTTCGTCCCAAGATTTACCTCTTTGAGCTCATCTCATCGTTGATCGCTACCGTCTTGAGTGATGGCGGGGCTTAAATCCACATTTACTTGAGATTTTCGGCCTCGCTTCCTCTTCAAACGTGATGTGGTGGCAAGACGCCTCACTTTCATCTTGCTCTAAGTCTTCTTTAGTGGGGTTAGTAATGACCACATCACGTCGCTTTACCCTCGAGGAACCTTCTGCGTTGATCGTGACAAAAGTCTTCCTTTTCATTCGAGAAGGAACAACGCCGCGGATGTCTTCATCAATTTCCTCCTTGCTATATATGACACATCTTTTGCAATCTTCACCGATTTTTCAGGTTTAATTCGATCAAAAACTGATGCGGCGGACCCTTCATTTCTTGACGTGGTCACACTCAACCTTTGAAAAGTCGATGGTCGTATCACAAACGGTTTGAAAGTAATTTCTTCGGTTCATTCTTGGGCTCGCTTAACCTTTGAAAGGCTGATGACCTTACCAAGGTTGGGCCTGATTCGATACCATTCTCTTTGCTTGCAGGCATATTTAGCCTCTGGAATATTGAAGGTCGAATAACATCAGGAGTTTGATTCGCTAAGATGTTTCCTTCTCCTGTAATAGACTTATTCAACCTCTGAAAAGCTAAACGTCGGGTGGGGTTAGCATTAGACAGTGGCCCTTCCTCACTTGTTGTAGTTTCACCTAATCTATGTGAGACCAAAACACGTGCAGTTGATGATTCAAGGCGTCTGAGAGCTGAAATCCTTTGACTTGTGTATTTCTCATTTTTTGTATCATCAATTTCATTCACTGTTATGTGATTCACATTAACCACCTTTGCTTTTCCCTTTCTGGTTATGCGAACTGGCTCAGGCGACTTATATCCGAGTCCCTTTCTTGATGTAGGTAGGGCGTAACCATCCTGTAACAGCTTCTTTTGCGTCGACGATAATTCGGGCCTTTCGTCGACAATCTTCAACTTTTCGAACTTGGTGTGCCTTGAAAAGTCATACCCTGCTTTTTCTAGAAGCTTGTATGCCTTTGGGTCAAATCCGTCTTCCGTTCGTCTCTCAGGTAACACTGTTTTTGCCTGTTCATCATCAGGTTTCCTAGCTTCTTGTTTTGTTATCTTTGTAAGAGGCATAACGAAGTTTTGTTTCAGGATCTCTACATCGCCAACTTTTAGATTTTTTGAACATTCCGCGAAAGGTGACTCATCCTTTTTGCGTTGAGATAAGGGAATGTAACGCAAAATAGGAAGACTTGTGGCACCCCTATCTTTTGAAACTTTTCCCCCTGCTAGATTTGTTGAAGTCTGATTTTTCCCAGGGCTAGTCACATTTGCCTCTTTGGCTACTTTCTTATTCTCCAAATAGCAAGGTTCTGATTCGCTCCTTGTGTTGGCTTCAATCATGGGGACTCCCACCCAGTACAACTTCCCTATGTTGTCACCCTTCAAATAGAACTTCGCATCGAAGAAATGGGATTCACCTCAAAAATGGATTTGTATCAGCCTCCACTTTCTTGACGCCATCTTGGTAGAATTTAAAGCATTGATGCAACGTGGAAGTTATCACCCCGTTTCCATGGATCCAGGGGCGACCTAGCAATAACTTGTAGGTGGTTTTGGAGTCGATGACATGAAATAATGTTTCGGCTTTTAGGTCACCAATGATGAGCTCTAAACGAACCATGCCAATTGCTCGTTGGCCTCCTTGGTTGAAGCCCTGGATTACCAATTTGCTATTCATCAACTCCTCCATCGAGATGCCTAACTGTTTCATAGTTGACTTGGGCATTATGTTGATGGCTGATCCATCATCGATGAGAATGCGACCAATCTTCTGTTCTCGGATATATCCTGAGACGAACAATGGCCTATTATGAGGTTTTGACCCTAGCAATAAATCTTAAATCGGTAAAACCTATTGACAAGCAACACGTAACACATGAGCGTGTTACGTAGGTTGAGGCGCTTGCGTCATTAGAGTTGATCAAGGCTTCGATGAGAACGCCTTTGGCGCTGGGGAAGTGACAACAAGTCTTCTACATCGAAGGTAGATGAGGTTTCAGCTTCACCGCTCCTCTTGTGAATCGCTCGGATCTTCATTAATGTTGACGACATGGCATGCAACAAACTCGACCGCTTCTCGTTGGATGATTTCTTGGAAGTTTCTTGGGAAGAATTCTGCCAAAGTGACGGTCCGCCGAGGTCGGATGAACTCTTCATTCTCTTGCACAATCATCTTCGCCTTTCTAGTAATCTTCCTGCTTTTTCTTTTCGGGAGTTTACTTCTTCTCTTTCGCTCCTGAAAAATGTGTGCTTCCTTCTGAGCATAGTTTTGTCGTCGCTTCTTGCGTCGAGTTACGATAGTCCATTCGCCATCGTCATTTTCAATTTGTTCATTCTTCTCTTGAATGCTTTGTTTTTGGCAGCTTATCTCCTGAACGTCCTTCCTTGATACAGTCCTCTGGAACTGAATCACAATTGGTTCGAGAGACCCGAACTGGATCAAACATTCTGCATTCTCGTAGAAAGGAACTGCGGGCGAGTGGACGCTTGGGTTCGTCACTATTGCTGCATGGTTTGTTTGAGCTACCTCATCGAGGTCTAACTCAATTTTCTTCTCGCGAGCCAATCTTAAAATTAGCTCCTTCGTGACAAAGCATTTCTCCACCGGATGGCTAATAACTCGGTGGTACTTACAATAATTAGGATTATTTACCTTTCCGAGCTCTCCTGGTCGTTTACATTCTGGAAGCTCAATAAGACGTTTTTCCAGTAGCTACTCCAACATATCTGGGACATCGGAGTCTGGAAATGGATATGTTTTCTCTTGCCTTTCTTTCAAAGTTGGGCGACGTTTTTCGCCCGCTTCTTGTTGCCCTACTGGCTTAACTTCCTTTCCTTTTGAGGAAAACTTGGAGGATTGTGTTGGTGACCATTGATTCTTTGGTGGCGCTTTTCGTAGTCTTCTCTGCGCTTTTAAATTCTTTCTTCTCCTTTTTGCTTCCGGGAGTAAGAGGTCTTTATTCCCTCTAGCAGCGATGCTCAACTCCATGTCATGAGCGCGAGTCGTCAACTCCTCAAAAGAGCGAGGTTTGATTCCCTGCAAAATGTAAAGTAGCCCCCAATACATACCTTGGGTGCACATCTCAACGGCTGATATTTCTGTGAGTCGGTCCTTGCGATCGAGGCTCGAGCCCTCCAAATGGTTGATGTAATCAACGACGAGCTCCCTTTGCGTTGTTTGGTATTGGTGAGTTCCATCATACCGATTGCTTACGCCTCGTCGTTTTGTAGAAGCGATTCAAGAATTCTTTTTCAAACTGCTCCCAACTATCGATTGTTTCGCGGCTCTAAGTCGGTGTACCATCAAAGCATTTCCTTTCAAGGTACGCACGAATTGCTTCACTAGAAGGTCACCACGCGTCCCTGCATTTTCGCAGGTTTCAACGAAATGTGCAATGTGTTGCTTTGAGTTGCCCTTTCCGTCGAACTGTTGAAATTTTGGAGGTTGGTATCCTGTGGGCATCCTCAGGTTATCAATCCTCTTGGTGTATGGTTTGGAATACATGAGAGGATTTTGGCTGGGTCCACCATACTGAGTTCTGATAGAGTTCATAATCATGTCTTGCAATACCGTGTTGGATTGATAAAGAAGCAGCAACCGGCGAGTTGTGATGGTTGTTCCTCATGGAGAACGATTTTCCCTTTGTCACTATTTCTTCTACTGAGGGTGTGTGGTGGATTCAGCTGTATCCCTACTTTGAATTTGACTTTTGAGGTAGGCGATTTCAAGATCTTTGTCTTCCATCGCCTTCATCAGGAGATTGATTTTTTTCTCTACTTCCGCCATACTTTCATCAGGGTCTACATCAGCCATCATGACTGACATTATATCTTGATTTAGCGTCTCCTTCAGTGGATTTGGAGCAGGAGCTGATTGGTCAAACAAGGGGTTGTCTTTGATGACAATCTTAGCTTTGGAAGCTTCATTCAGTAATTTGGTGAGGTGGCTTGCCACTGCATCAGGAGTTCGATCATCGCTTGTCTCGACCCCTTTGGAACGACTACGAGTTACCGGGCCCATGTAGATGTTGCTTGCAGCAGCAACAGTTGATGTAACTTCCTTTGATTGCATTAGTTTGCTTTGATTGGGAGGAAAAAGAGATGAGAGGTAGAGTGGTCCCACTGGGCGTGCCAATCTGTTCACACGAGACTTCAACCAACGAATGGAAATGAGACACGTGTAAATGAATTTCGTATTTGTATTGATTTCAGGTAATTGTGAGTACAATCTCTAGTGTTTGATCCTCTGATTCTTTCTCCTACTTGTGTGTTGTGATCGAGGGCTGAAACAACTTGTTCTCAATGTTAGAAACTTCAATGGATTCGTGGCGTGTTCTTGACGATCTCCGTGAAGTGTTCTTCGTTCAGGCAGTGTTTGATCTTCAAGAGCTTCTGGAGACTTCACAGCTTTGTTTCTGAATTCTCTCTAAGCTTCTTCAGTTCTGAACCTTGAAAATGAAGGAGAAAGGTCTCTATTTATAGAGTTTCTCTGGGCCTCCTGATGGGCTTGGGCTCTTTGGATCAGGCCCGGTGATGTTGGGTCAATCTTTTTGGGTTGAGCCTATTTGACTTTGGGCGATCATCCAGGTTGAGCTGTTTGACTTTGGGCGCTCTTTTGGATCTGGCCAGTTGATTTGTCCCTTCGCCTCTAGCACCGGGCTTGGACTTTGGGCTAGACTTTAATTTGGGTCTTCAATTTGGGTAGAGCCCAAATGTGTACCTGAATTTTGCCATAATTTAATTTAGGGATCCTTGAAATTTAAATAATCCCTTATTAAATATGATTTCGCCATCAATCTGGGGGATGGCGTGGCAATTTCAGATTTGTCGAAATTTCTATTCCAACAGTATCTAATACATATGTAAATTTTAAAAAAATATTAAATAGATAAAGGACTTATTAGACACAAAATTATGAGCTCCACAAAATTGAAAGTAAGACTTTTAGTCGTTTCTAAAGTTCATGAACTATATAAAGATAAACTTAAGGGGTTGTTTGGCCCACTGATATGGGTTGAGTTGAGTTGGTTTAAAAAACCAACTCAGTGTTTGGGGCATTGAGTTGGGTTGAGTTCTTAACTCCCTACTTCCCCAAATATCTCCCTCATTTTTCTCTCCTTACATCTCCCCGCAAAATCAATTCACACACCTCTCCACCAATTTTCCTAAACCTTGATTCCCTTCCAGCGGTAGTTCAACGTTGGTCCGACAACTTCCGGTGGTGGTCTGACGGTGGTCCGACGACTTCCGACGGTGTCCCGATGACTTTTCGACGAAACTCCGCGCGGTTGTCAGGCGAGATGAAGAGTGAGATGAAAAGAAAAGAAGGAGAAGAAGAGGAGAATTTTGAAGTGCACCCTTTAAGTTGTAATTACTCTAGTTTAAATAGGTAGTAAAAAGTCCTAATCCTTTTTAGAACAAGAAATCCTATTTTTTTAAAAAAGAAATCCTAATCCTTTTTTTTAAAAAAAAAGAAATCTTAATCCCTTTTTTTAAAAACATAAATCATAATCCTTTTTAGACTTTGAAACACCATTTCCTAAAAAATCTCTATATTCATAATCCTTATCCGATTATCCAAAAATTCAAATTTAAATCAAATACAATTAATTCATTTGATTTTATGGGGGTTACAAAAAAAGAGGGGGTTTAAGTTGAATTATGCATAAGTTCCATTGCTGAAACGAAAAGAAAAGTTACAGGGGAATGATTAAGAAAAGAAAAATATGAAATGGAATCCGCTAGACGTAAAGATGTTGTAGACCAATTGTATGCAATGGAAGGGTTGACTAAGGATGATCCCCTTAGTCGCAGACATCCAGAAGACGGTTGCTTCTTCCAAGTCCCACCACAATCCAAGAAGAGATACTGCTTACATCTTCTTGGTAGGACTGGTTGAACACCTACTCCACCCATCTTTTACTAAACCAAGATGACTCAGACACTTCATATTTATTCCGTTAGATATATTTTGCGAACGATAATATTTTTTGTATACTCACTAAAAGAAAAAAGGGTTTTAATGACGGGCAATGTCCGTCATTAAAGGGTTTTGATGACGGGCGCGTGCCCGTCATCTATGTGAGTGTCATTGTATGTTATAATGACGGGCATTGCCCGTCATTAAAAATTGCCCGACATTGTAACATATAATGACGGACGATTTTTAATGACGGGCAATGTCCGTCATTAAAGGCCTTTGCCCGTCATGAAATGACATTTTTAATGACGGGCAATGCCCGTCATTGTTTTGTTCGTAATTTAAGAAAAAAAAATTGTTGGTTGCCTCAATAGCTCTAACAAAAAAAATTAATATTTCTCAAAATTTTGTACAAAAAATCTCAATACTAATACATTTTTAGAAAAGTAATCCTACAAACTTAACTTTAATTTAATAAAATATAAAGTACGTATTAAAAGAAGTGTATTACATATCACAAAAATATAAATACAAACTACATTTTACTTTACAAGGATAAAAACAAATTGCTAAACAAAAAATTACAAGAGTTGGAGGAATGTAGAATATTTGAGTTGCCTCCTCATTTGCTAAAACCATCAATTTCGCTCTTCTGGATGCAGAATGCTTAGGAACAAATCCAAGAAAAATTGCAGTGAGCCTAAAGGTAGGGTCAAACTAATAGTAGGAAGAAAAGTAATATGAGACCAAAAAGGAATTCAATACAAAGCAAATGAAAATCAACTGCAAAGGTGATAATCAAACATATTGACCATGACTTTGTGTTGGAAGTAAATCATTCTCAATAAAGCTGGAAGTAATTCATAATCGATGAATATAACTTTTCGAACACTCTTGTGCTAATTGAGAAAATCTTAATTGAATTAAAGAATAGAAACAAGCACTTTAAGTTTTAAGAATAAAACTTTCTCAATGAAATGAAACTAACAGATATAAGATCCCTAAAATTGTTCAATTTTAAACAGAAACAAAATTTTAGACCAACATGTAAGCATGTTGTACCACATCTACCAAATCGAAGCACTTCTTGCATGAAGCTCAACACCAAAATCCGAAATCCTAAGACACTAGTTAGACCAACATATAAGCATGCATTGCAATCAAGAAACATTATCATCATCAACTAATTTTCTTAACTATGCATCCCAAATTTTTAACAAACAAAAATAAAAAAAATGGGCTTCAAATCTCAGCAAGAACTTCAAATTCAAGGGAACGGATGACATGACCACCAGAAAAGTGCTGAAAACTAATAAATCAATCAAGGAAACAAGTTAACTTAAATCTTAAATTTTGAAATTGAAAGGATGATAAATTTGTATAAACCAATAGTGGCAAGCAATAAATTGAAAGACAATAATAAAGTAAAAACTATTTAGAATAAGCTAAGTAAATGAAAACTTACATAAACCAACAGAGACAGTGTGAAGCTTCCGAGTAGGAAAATGTTCAGAAAGCAAACCAAGAGACGCTTGATTGAGAGAACAAAAATCATCCAAATGAACTTCATCGGTTACAACATTATAAATCCAAACGAAGGTTTTGAGATTAGGAGCGACAATTTTAATCCAATTGGGACTGTAGGCATCAAAACAGCTAGAAATCTGCAATGGATATCCCAGCAAAAATAAACAGATTCTGCACATTTAGATATCCCAGCAAGAACTTAAATTCAAGAAATGGTACACAATATTACATTATAACGTATGAGAGACAGAGAACTTCTCTTCTTCACCTTTCTCAACCGCTCCTTGAACAACTTCTTGGCAAACAATACATCAAGATCTAGCACCAAAAAACAACAAAGATTGATTGACCCTGTTAAACCCATAGTCAAATCATGTACTGAAAAGAACTTCAATAGATTTCCAAGAGCGATATTCAAAAGCCATAAATTTGAACAGTACTGAACAATTACAAACATACTTCGAAAACAAGAAGCAACATAAGAATCTGTTTACAAACATACTTCGAAAACAAGAAGCAACATAAGAATCAAGAAATCAGAGTCAAGTTAGAAAGAACGAGAAAATATTTAATGTTGGAGTTCAAATTACACATTAAGAATTCATGTCTTAACATGTCTTAACACAAATTGGGACTTGAGGTAGGATAATCAGTTGTAAAGAGTGATTAACTTGTGTTTTTTCCTAATATACCTTCCTAACAATACTTTACCATGATAGTTGGCTGGCTTATTAATTTTTATTTATTCTCAATCTTTAACCTTTCTATATTCATTAATGTCTTCTTGTTGTTCCTTCCCCGGTTTCACAACAAATGCACAATACATACATATTAAGTTCACACTAGTTGATCTTTTCAAGAATAAGTTTCTATTGGTAAAGGTACATCCTTCCTTGGTTGCAATTGAAAATCTAGGGCAACAATAGAACAATAAAAACATTTAAATGGGCAATATTCATATCATGGCCGATTATATGCGATAAAAGAGAAAGCTACATACACAATATTATGATACTAAGCAATGTATATATTAAGCAAAATCTAATAACTTAAAAAATATCCATGCCTCGAGAGCTCCAACTGCAAGCAAAGATGCATAAATTGCTTTCGCCTTAGGAATTTTCTTCCTCCTCTCTACAATAACATTTCAAAAAACATAAAACTCTTGAAAACAACACATAATGCCCCTTTCTCAACATGGTTCAAAATAAAGCAGGCTTAAAAAATGTCAATTTTTAAATAATTTACGGTTGAAATGCCTAAATTCTTAGAGTAACAAAATAATAACAATTATAATAATAATACTCCAAATTCAACCCATAACACCACAACACCTACGGATAAAGCCAAAAGAATACTTACAGAGAAAACAAAAATGATCAATTACCAAAAGAATAATAATCCATATTCACAAAAGAATCTTTGTTCTATGAACAACTACCAAAGTGGCTATTGATGATTCAACTCATGCCTGCAACCCTCGACTTCAGATCTGCTATCAGTAGAGCCAGATTTGCCACCTACGACCTTGGCGACTTTAGATCTGTTATCAGCAGTGTCGTATCTGCTATCCACGATCTCAACCTCTTTAGATCTGCTATGAAAATGCCGAATTTGCTACCCACGACCCCACGTCTTTAAATTTGCTACCCATGAGCAACCCATGATGTATAGTGACTCAAACGAAGAATGATAACAACAAAAAATCTACGGTAACCCAACCACTTCGAACGACAGGGGTAGAATTTAAAACCCTAATTGAAAACGAAAATGAAAAGGGATAAAAAAAACAACAATTACCCTCGAGGATTCAGTGGATCGCAGTAAACCCAAGAATCGGATGAAAAGCACCACCACCACCGTTAGGGTTAGCAAAGGCGTAGTTGATATTCGAGTCCACAACTCTAGAGGTTCAACAACCAAGGCGTTGAAGTTCTATTATTGGGCTGGTGATGCTTTGACCGATTTAGATTCGAGAGAGGAAGAGTTCAAAGAAGCGAGAGGATACTGGCGATAAGGACGGTGAAACCCTAAAGGAGAGACGGTGTTTAAGAGAATATAAAAGATTTTAGGTATATGTGAGAGAAGAAGATAAAAAATGAGAATTAAAAGTGGAAAAATGCTTTTAAGCGTGAGAAAAAATGACCGACATTGTAACTTATTATTTTTTTTTTAAAAAAAAAGTCACGCATTTTTTTCCTCGTCCGTCATAGTTTCCTTCTGCTTTTTTTCTTGGACTGTCATTATAGGTCAAATCTGTTGTAGTGACTTTAATTTTTTTGGGGCATGTGAGATAAGATTTGATAGCATGTCATTAATTCTTTTGTCATGAATGAATGTATCGTCAATGATGGGAAGATAAAAACTGATTATTTGATCTTAAAACCATCAGTAAGATAAAAACTGATTATTTGATCTTAAAAAAAAATTCACCAGATACCTCTGCACAACTCAACTCAACTCTGTATCCCAAACACAAACTTCCTGCAACAACTCAACTCAACTCTGCACCCCAAACAAAGATTTCCTGTACTCAACTCAACTCTGCACAACTCAACTCAACCCAACTCTGCGAGCCAAATGAACCCTAAAAGTTTAAAGAGGAAACTAGAAATTTAACCTCATACGAATTTGTGGTCTTACTTAAATTCTAGATCTGCCACTCGTTATTATAACACATGATATTATAATCTATACTCCAATAGACCCTCGAATAATTTTAATTTTTTAAAAAGGTCCCGTGGATATGGAAATTTAGATATAAATAATACTTATACTTTAACATTTGTCATGTTATCTTCCAATATGGTAAAAGTAAAAGGTATATATATATATATATATTTTGAGACTAGTAAAAAGTATATAGATGGTGGTGGATTTAAAATGGTAATTGTGAAATTTATGTTTGTTTTTTTGTGTGTGTTTTTGAATTCTGGCATATCCATGTTATTGAGTTGAAAAGAAGATAGTTTTTTTTTTTTTTTTTTTTTAATAGATTAATAATAAGTGTTTTTCTGAGTTTTTGAAAGAGGATCTTCATCGTTTCGGCAAAGTATATAGCATACCGTCTGAGCAATTAGCATTGACAAAAAGTGCAGTCCTTTGTTCTCTTCTTCTTCTTCCAAATTCTAATGGCGACCTCAAAACCCCAAAGGTCACCTGAGGAGGTCGAAGACATTATCCTTCGTAAAGTCTTCCTTGTTTCTCTCACCGATTCTTCCGATTCCGACCCTCGAATCGTCTATCTCGAGCAAACCGCCGCCGAACTCCTTAGCGAAGGCAAGCAATTGAGGATTTCAAGAGATGTAATGGAGCGCATCATAATCGATCGTCTATCGGGTCATTTCCCCTCTGCCGACCCCCCTTTTCAGTACCTAATCGCCTGCTACCGTCGAGCACACGACGAGAGTAAGAAAATTGCTTCCATGAAGGATAGGAATTTGCGCTCTGAGATTGAAATAGCGCTCAAGCAAGCCAAGAAGTTGACGGTTTCGTATTGTAGGATTGATTTGGGGAATCCTGAATTGTTTTCGACTGGGGATTTGGGTACTAACTCCAGCACTTCGCCTTTGCTTCCATTGATTTTCTCCGAGCTTGGTAGCTCGATGGATGGATTTGGGACTAGTACCAGTGCTGGCGGAGGCTTTCAGTGCCCTCCGGGCTTCTTGGAGGAGTTTCTTCGGGATTCGGATTTTGATACATTAGACCCCATATTGAAGGGGTTGTATGAGGATTTAAGGGGCAATGTCCTTAAAGTTTCGGCTCTTGGGAACTTCCAGCAGCCCTTAAGAGCACTTAGGTTTCTGGTTAGTTTTCCTGTTGGGGCTAAATCTTTGGTGAATCATCCATGGTGGATTCCCACTGGTAAATATTCCAATGGGCGTGTCATTGAGATGACAAGCATTTTGGGGCCTTTCTTCCATGTCAGTGCTCTGCCTGACCATGCCATTTTTAAGAGCCAGCCTGATGTTGGGTGAGTGTTAATTTAATGTATTTTGAGGTCTTGTTTTTTCCTATGTACATTGGTTCTGTTCTGACCAGTGAATGTGTTGTTGGCAACTTCAGGCAGCAGTGCTTTTCAGAAGCATCTACTCGTAGACCATCTGATTTACTGTCTTCATTCACTACAATTAAAACAGTCATGAATAACTTATACGATGGCCTTGCGGAAGTTCTTCTCTCTCTTCTTAAGAACACAGAGATCCGTGAAAATGTTCTTGAGTATCTTGCAGAGGTGATGAATAGAAACTCATCAAGGGCTCATATACAGGTACTTTCAACCATTTTCAATATTTTGTTTTCAAAATAATGATTCAATTTCAATTTCAAGTTCAAATGTTCACTTCTGATTTTTCTTTGTTTATTTTGGTAGCTGTAGAGAAATGTTGATGAAAGGTGCAACCTTTTTTCCACATTAACAATCTGTGTAACCTATTTTCTTATTGTAGGTCGATCCTCTCTCCTGTGCAAGTTCAGGCATGTTTGTTAATCTAAGTGCCATCATGCTACGACTCTGTGAGCCATTTCTAGATGCAAACTTGACCAAAAGGGATAAAATTGATCCAAAATATGTATGTTATGGAAACCGCTTGGAGTTAAGGTGAGAGGCTTTTGTTTCTTGCTGATCTTGTTGTTGATAATTTTTATTTTTGAGTAATTGTTGATAATTGACCTAGTACAACTATTTCTAAATGTGGTTATGTAACTGTCAGAGGTTTAACTGCTCTACATGCATCGTCGGAAGAAGTTACTGAGTGGATTAATAATGGTACTCAGTTGAAAACTGATGACCCTGGGCAGTTTAGCGACAGTGAAAGTCGCTTGCTGCAATCCCAAGAAGCTTCCAGTTCTGGTAGTAATGCTACTACTGGATCTTCTGGACCTTCTACTGTGAAGGCAAGATCGACTGGTGATAAAACTAGGTACCCTTTCATATGTGAGTGCTTCTTTATGACTGCAAGGGTGCTAAATTTGGGCTTGTTAAAAGCATTTTCAGACTTCAAGCATTTAGTACAGGTAATTATAAATCATGTTGGTGGATAAAAGAAACGCCGTATACAGTTTTCTGAATTTTTTGGTTAAGAATTTATACACTCTATATTTTGCTGTCGTTAATCCTGTTTACTGGACCTTTTCAAATCAAGTAAAATTTTTTTCAGGATATATCTAGGTGTGAAGATACATTGTCCACGCTCAAAGCCATGCAGGGACAGGGACCTGCTCCACAGCTTGAAATGGATATAGCTCGCCTCGAGAAGGAAATAGAGTTGTACTCACAGGAAAAGCTTTGTTATGAAGCTCAAATACTGAGGGTATATTTCTGCCTCACCCTTTGAATTGTGCTTTTGTTTGTTGCATTTTCAAACTTTGGGAAAAAAGTTTCATATTTACCTAACTTTAATTTTTTTTATTCTATCATACTGAATTTTAAGCTTGAATTAGTGGTAAATCAGTATTGAAAACTAAGTTATAAAATTGTTCGGGAACCCAACCAATTGCCCATGCTTATTCAACTAACAATTGAAATCAAGTAGGTAAAAACCTACCAAATTTAGCAATAAAATGACAAAGCTGGCTAAAAAGCTTTCAATCCGATTACAGAAACCATTAGCCACCCAAAATAGTCTCATCCAACTACAAGGACTCTCATAGTTAGTCATAAATTATCTGAAAAACAAAAACTTTGGCTAGCCAATGTATACCATTTTTTATAATTTATGATTTTTTTTTTAGTTTGTGAGATCTTCGTCCATAATTGTTTTTTATTTAACGAGTTTGATTGCAATGAGTGAATTGAACTGATAACGTAACTTGTAAGAACTAACTATTTACAACAAGGGGCATCCCCATTGGTAAGGACTCGGGGTCTCTTGGTCATACCGACTTAGAAGTCTCAGGTTCGAGCCCTTGGGTGAGGTTAATAAATAAAAACCTTTAGGAGGCGTTTGGAGCACCGTCTTGGATTTAGATGGTTTTGGAATCCAAACCCAAACGTTGTTTGGGTGGTGTTCAAAACCCAATGGGTTTGAAACACAACCCCATGATTTTGTTTCGCTAATTCCAACGCAGTTTCGCTAATTTCAACATTGTTTTGCTAATTCCTAGACATCAAACACTGTTTTCTGATTCCCAAGGTTTCAAACGTTAGAACAAACCCCTCAGGGTTTCCATTCCAAGGGTTTTGATTCCGAAACGGTGCTCCAAACGCCCCCTTAATGTCTCTCGGGTCCAAGCCTTGGGGCGGGCATGCCCCCTAGGTATTGAGAAGCAAAGCTTCGACACTCGGTTATCAGGAAAAAAAAAGAACTAACTATTTACAACACATTATTTTCCACTCCCCTTCCAGGCTCCAATATACATGTTTAATAGGTGGCTTTATCACATCTTTCATCTATTCGATCCATATCTTAAGGGCCTGTTTGGGGCACAAGTTATAATAACATGTGTTATTATAACCTGTGGAATACTCTGCACCCCAAACACCGACTATTATAACCCCAGACTATACTTGCATTTTAAATAATATTATATGATTCCACAGATTATAATAACCCACAGACTATTATAACCTCCTGTTATTATAACCTACTCAGCGCCCCAAACAACCCCTAACTTTCCTCATCTACTGGAGGCTCCCATTGAATGTACACATCTGCAATTTCCTTCACCGGTCTTTTTTTGTAATTTTGAAGATAGTATTAACACCAAAAAGATGTGATCTTTGTTCATGCTGTAAAACATTTGATGCCAGTTGAGATCATTCCTGACCTTGAATAGAATTAGAAACTCAAGAGCTATGATTTTGTCCTTCATTTTTCTTTTTTAAAAATTTTTTATCCTTGATGAACTTCACTGTGGTTGATTTTTGGCTACATCAATTGAACCTTATGTTTGCAGCTAACTGTTACCTATACTGGTGGTTATTTTCGTCATCTTTGTAGGACGGGACTCTAATCCAGCAAGCTCTTACTTTCTATCGATTAATGGTCGTCTGGTTAGTTGGTTTGGTTGGTGGATTTAAAATGCCTCTTCCATCAAGTTGCCCAATGGAATTTGCATCCATGCCAGAGCATTTTGTAGAAGATGCAATGGAATTGCTTATATTTGCCTCCCGAATTCCTAAAGCTTTGGATGGTATCAATTTGGTAATTCTAACTGGCCCTAACCAATTCTTTCATATATTTAAACGACGAGCATCTATGCTGCTCTGCAAACAATTTTGATATTTTGTTTTGACAGGATGATTTTATGAACTTCATTATTATGTTTATGGCAAGTCCGGAATATATCAGAAATCCTTACTTAAGAGCAAAGATGGTTGAAGTTTTGAACTGCTGGATTCCTCGTAGGAGGTGATTTTACATGTTTGATATGTACAGATTTTGATCATTTGATATTCTTTCCGTTACTCATTCTGAAGTTAAGTCTTTGGTCGTTGTGTGTGCAGCGGTTCATCTGTAACAGCAACATTATTTGAAGGGCACCAACTATCACTCGAGTATCTTGTTAGGAATCTATTAAAGCTCTATGTGGACATTGAGTTCACTGGTTCACATACACAGGTACATCATCGTCGAACTGCTAACTTAAATGTAGGAATCAGGCAAATGTTTGATTTACGGAGGGAGTTCTGCTCCTCTTTCATACGTAGTATACCCTATTAACTTTGCGAGATTTATGCTTTTATTAAGTTCAAAGCTGATCCTGCGGGATATTAGAATGGAGATGATGCAAAAACAAAAACGAGAGACATTAAAAAAGAACAGAAATAAACTGTCCCCCTCTTGTTCAAGATCTCAAAATTAGTCTAGGAAATGTGTTATAGTTCTTATATTAGTATAATTTTATTTTGTTAATATCAATTAGGTTGTCCTTTATTGTTTTTTTACGCTCTCCTATTTAGGTTAACCCTGTATACTTATATATATGTCTTTTAAGTGAATGGAATAAGATGGACTGATTCTCTCAAACCTTTAGTATTAACATTGTATAAGAGATCTAGGGTTGTCCTTAGGGATTTGGGACTAATTAGGGTTTGAGATTTGGAACATCTATTGGACTTGTCCTTTGCTGTGAGGTCTATTCGCTGACACTACAATCCGAACTTTCATCGCCGCCAAAATCTGCCACTTCTGTCACCGGAATCCACCGTCGCCGCCGCTGTCAGGGACTGTCGCTGGTGTGTTTTTCCGTCACCGCCCAGTGTGCGCTACATGCGCCGCTTCAAGAAGCAACGACAATCTTACGCGCGAGTCATCGAAAATTGGTCTTTTCGTGGCTTTTGCTCGGTTTTGCTTGCTCTCTCTAGTGGTGTGCTTGTTTTGGTCATATATTTCTTGGTTTAGGGTCGGTTGGAAAAACACCTCTTTGGCAATCTAGGGTTTCTGTGGTACAGTTTTGTTTTGGGTTTTAAATCTGATTTTTTGTGGTTTGTTTTTTATATTTATGATTGAAAAGAAAGGTATAGTGATGTTGGAGATGATTCCTATGGTGTCAAAGATTATCGAACATAAGCTTAATGGGTCTAGTTTTTATGAATGACGGACAAACAATCGTCACTATCTTCGAAGTCTTGATATGGATTATCATGTCACTGACAAATTACCATTGACTGATGATACTAGGAAGAATTGGTTACAAGATGATTCTAGGCTTATCCTCCAAATAAAGAACTCTATTGAGAGCGACATAGTAGGGTTGGTTAATTATTGTGAATCTGTTCACGAGCTCTTAGAATATTTGGAATTCCTTTACTCTGGGAAAGAGAATATTAGTATAGTGTTTGATGTGTGCAAAACTCTCTGTCAACTTGATCAAGGCGAGAAATCTCTGACTAGTTACTTTATGGAGTGCAAAACATCATATGCAGAGTTTAATGCTTTGTTGCCTGTTAGTACTGATGTGAAAGTTCAGACTGCCCAACGTGAACAATTGTTTATTATGAGTTTTTTGGTTGGTCTCTCACCTCAAAATATAATATAGAAAAAGATCAAGTTCTGTCTAGCTAAGAAATCTCTTCGTTGGAAGATGCTTATACTCGAATACTTCGTACTGAGAGCAAACAATCTTGCTACCTGACAATAGTGCCTTGGTTGCACAGATGAGTAAGTACAAAGGGAACAGAGGGGTTGGACCCAACACGTATAAAGGTAATTCGAACACTCAGAGAGAAAACTTGGGCGATATTGTTTGCCACTACTGCCACAAGTCTGGACATATGAAGCATGATTGTAGAAAATTGTTGAATAGAGGCTAGAGGTTTCCATCTGCGCATGTTGCCTCTACACCTGCCTGACAAGTCTATTTCGATTTCAGCAGAGGAGTTTGCTAAATTTTGCCAGTATCGAGAGTCAACGAAGGCGTCATCTTCCATTACTGCTATTGCTGACACATGTAATACATCTACGTGTCTTCTTTCCTCCTCTTCAAAATGAGTCATAGACTCAAGCGCTTCTGATTATATGACAAGTAATCCCAATTTCTTTTCTCATATTATTCCGTCTAAATCTTCACCTTATGTTACTATAGCTGATGAGACCACCTCTCTTGTTTTAGGATCGGACACTGGCAATCTTACAAACTCAATTTCCTTGTCTTCTGTTTTAAGTTTACCACAGTTCTCCTTAAACTTGATTTTAGTTAGTAAGCTCACTCGAGATCAAATTGTTGTGTCTTATTCTTTCCTGGTTATTGTTTATTTCAGGATCTTTTGACGAAAAAGACTATTGGTAAAGGGCACGAATATGAAGGTCTCTATATTTTTAAACCAAACATATCCACAACCGTTCCATGCTTTAAAGTGACCTCTCCCTTTGAAGAATATTGTCGTTTGGGTCATCCATCTTTTTCCGTCTTGAAGAGTCTTCGTCCTCAATTTAATCACTTATTTTCTTTAGATTTAGATTGCGAGTCATGTCAGTTTGCTAAGTTTTATCGTTTGAGTATGTATCCCAGAGTCAATAAACGAGCTAGTGCTCCATTTGAGTTAGTTTATTATGATGTTTGGGGTCCATGCCCTGTTGAGTCTAAGAGAGGGTTTCGGTATTTTGTTACATTTGTCGATGATTTTTCTCGTGTAATGTGGTTATATTTAATGAAAAATCGTTATGAGTTGCTTTCTCGTTTTTGCAACTTTCATGCGGAAATTTGAACTCAATTTAATGGTTCTCTCAAAGTTCTACAAAGTGATAATGCTAAAGAATACTTCTCTCATGCTCTTAGTTCTTATTTGAGTGTATATGGCATTCTCCATCAATCCGAGTGTTGATACTCCATCTCAAAATGGAGTTGCAGAATGAAAGAATCACCATCTCCTTGAAACTAGGGGTGTACAAATAAACCGACAACCCGACCAACGCGGACTACTCAACCCAAACTATAAGGGTTGGGTTGGGTTGAGTTGGGTTTAGATGTAGCAGAATCGAAATTTTTGGTTCTGGGTTGGCCGATTTTTGGCTCGGTTCAACCCGACCCGACCTGAATATACATTTTTTTTTTTAAAATATATATATATATATATAGGAAAAAATACACTTTTGGTCCCTCAGTTTCTATTAAGTCTCTCAGTTTCAAAATCGAACAATCAAAACCCTTAATTTGATAAAATGGTTCAATTGGGTCCCTGTAGGTCAAACACCGTTAATTATTTAACGGATTGCTGATGTGGTAATTTTTAATATTAAAATAATAATTATATTATAATAAAATAATAAATAACATTAATAATTAATAATAAATAATTATAAATAAACTTTTCTCTCTCCTTCCACTTCCTCTTCCCCCCCATCGTCGGACTCCCCTTCCCCTTCCCTTCCTCATCCTCTCTTCCTCCCTCATCTCTCTTTGCAGATATGGCAGGACCTCAACCTCTCGGACGTAGTACGCCGGACCAAGGAGCTTAATCGCCACGAACGGCTTCTCGAAAGATCGGCGAATGGACTGAAAATGATTTTCCTAGTGATTCTGTGAAAGATTCACCATCTGTTGGTAAGAAGGAAAAAACAGAAAATGCCCAACCTGGAAGCTCAAAACGTCTTTCTTCTGGAAAAAAAGCTTAATCAATTCCCAGGGGAAAGGGTGATAAACCCCCTATTACCAGAAGGAATGAAAAGAATTCGAAAAAAAATAGTCCAGTTGCTTCTCACTCAAAGAAGCAGAAAGATTCACCTCTGAAGGGCTACAGAATGGAACTGAGGATTTTAATGAATCAATGATGGATAATCCTGATCTCGGACCCTTTCTACTTAAGCAAGCAAGGAATTTAGTTTCTTTAGGGGAGATTCTGCAGAAAGCTCTTTTATTAGCTCTTCGTGCTGCAAAATCTTTTGAACTATCTGCAAATGGGAAACCCAGCTTGGAACTTGTCATGTGTTTGCATGTCACAACAACTATATACTGCAGTCTAGGCCATACCTCTATTGGAGCATTCCATTGAGAATCCTGCCTTTGCCGATCTTTGTCGATCTGCAAAGAGAGATGAGGGAGGAAGAGAGGATGAGGAAGGGAAGGGGAAGGGGAGTCCGACGATGGAGGGGGAAAGGGAAGTAGAAGGAGAGAGAAAAGTTTATTTATAATTATTTATTATTAATTATTAATGATTTTTATTATTTTATTATAATATAATTATTATTTTAATATTAAAAATTGCCACATCAACAATCCGTTAAATAATTAACGGTGTTTGACCTACAGGGACTCAATTGAACAATTTTATCAAATTAAGGGATTTGATTGTTCAATTTTGAAACTGAGTGACTTAATAGAAACTCACCTACAAACTAAGGGACAAAAGTGTATTTTTCCCATATATATATTAAAACTAAACCTAATCGCCTAACCCTAAAAAGCATCGATTCTGCCGCTCAACTCTTACTCTCACTCGTTTGCCGCTCGACTCTTCCTCTCCTCTCCCTCGCCGTCTGACTTGACTTCCAGTGTCACCGACTCACCGCCGTTGATCCGTGGTCAGTATTCTTTGCTTCTGTTCGTCGCTCATGAGTGAGATCCAGATCGCCGTCGACTCTTCCTCTCCCTCGTATCGTAGTATCGATTCTCGAATCGACTCCCTGGGCTACTTATGCTCTGCCGACTTGACTCCTAGTGTCACCGACTCACCGCCGTTGATCCGTGGTCGAAGTTCTTTGCTTCTGTTCGTCGCTCGTGAGTGAGATCCAGATCCGTTGAATCTCGTGGTCGAAGTTTGAATCCCTTGCAGCAGATCTCAAATCCGTTGAACCATGCCCGATTGCCCGTGCTCGTGAGGTGAGATCTCAAATCAGAGAAACTTTTTTGTCTCTCTTTAACATATTTATTTATTTTGATTTTTTGGGAAAAAAAATTTATACGTGGTTGATTCCATATCCTTAAAAAATATGTTCACACTCGACATTTTCAGAGCAGTAATTAAAGCTCAAGTGTGTAACTTAGTTTAGTCAAAACTCATTCATCTCTGTTCCCCTCACCATCTGATTTATTCAATCCAGGATCTGCTGCTATCGAAGCTTTTTACAGTTAACTGATATTTTGATGCTTATAACGTTAATTTTGTTTCAGTTTGGTCAAAATTTGAATACGAGATGACTTCTTTCTTCTGTTTATCAAATGGGTTTCGTATGTATGAGCATCCTCAAGCTTAGTTTACTCGATGATATATGCCTTTTTTTTTTGTTTGGAAATAAGATTTATGCCCCTTTTTAGTTCCTTTCCTTGATCCTTTTTCTGAGTCTAATTAGGATTTTACTGTGAGTTAAATAATAATAATAATAATAATAATAATAATAATAATAATAATAACAACCCGATGACCCAACCCGACCCAACTCGAAAATATAAGGGTTGGGTTGCTCTCATACATAGGGTTGAACGGGTTGGAGGACTACCCAACCCGAATTTTCGGGTTGGTCCGAAAAATGCCCCCAACCCGACCCGACCCGACCCATGTACACCCCTACTTGAAAGTTTGAAACAACAAGAGCCTTAATGTTTCAGATGAATGCCTCCAAATATTTTTGGGTTGATGCTGGTCGATGGCTTGCTTCTTAATAAATTGCATGCCCTCGTCGGTCCTTAAAGGTATCTATCGTATTTTGTGCCCCAACCTCCTTTCATTTCCCCTTCCACTGAAAATCTTTGGTCGTACTTGCTTTGTTCGAGATGTTTGCCCTTACTCACCAAACTAGATTCGAAGTCTTTAAGATGTGTCTTCCTTGGTTATTCTCATGTCCAAAAAGGGTATCAATGCTATTGTCCTAGCCTTGATCGTTACTGTCTCTCTTGATGTCACGTTCTTTGAAGATTCTTTTTTCTTTACTTCATCTTCGAGTACGCGTGAGGGGGAGATCGAGAGGAAGAGGATGATTTTCTTGTTTACACAATTCTCTCCTCTTGCGAGTCTTCGAGCGCTTCTTCTCCATCTCCATCTGTTTCTACTCACCTACTCATCACTCAAGTTTATTCTCGACGACGACCTCCTTCAGTTGCATGCCCTGTACCAAAGGCTTCTTTGTCATTGGATTCAGGAACAAACGTCGTTCTTCCTATTGTTATTCGTTAAGGGAAACGTTAGTGCACAACACATATCCTATTTCCTCTTTTGTTTCATATAACCATTTGTCATTTTTTACTTGTTCCTTCATTGCATCCCTACAATCTATATCTGTTCCTAAGATCGTTCCTAAAGTTTTGTCTCATCTTGGTTGGCGTTCTGCAATGGTGGAGGAGATGATTGCCTTAGATGACAATTGTACTTGGAATTTAGTGTCTCTTCCTACAGGAAAGAAGTCTATTGGTTGTAAGTGGGTCTTTGCGGTTAAAGTCAATCCAGATGGATTTGTTCCTCAATTGAAAGCTCGCCTTGTTGCTAAAGGCTACACACAAACTTATGAGGTCGACTATTCTGACACTTTTTCTCCTGTTGCTAAAATGGTTTCTGTCAGGTTATTCATTTCATTAGTATCCATTCATCACTGGCCACTGCATCAGCTTGATATCAAAAACGCCTTTCTTCATGGTGATCTTGGGGAAGAGGTGTATATGGAGCAACCTCCAGAATTTGTTGCTCAGGGGGAGAAGGGAAAGGTATGTTGCCTTCGTCAATCCTTGTATGGATTAAAGCAGAGTCCACGAGCATGGTTTGGAAAATTCACTCAGGTGATTGAAAGCTTTGGAATGAGAAAGAGTAAATCAGATCATTTTGTGCTTTATAAGCGGTTTGAGAGTGGTGTCATCCTGTTGGTTGTGTATGTTGATGATATTGTGATTACAGGAGATGACACATTGGGCATCCAATCACTCAAGACCTTTCTCCATAATCAATTCCACACAAAAGATTTGAGTATGTTGAGGTACTTTCTAGGAATTGAAGTAATGAGAAGCAATAAGGGAATTATGCTATCACAGAGAAAGTATGTAATTGACTTGTTGACTGAAACATGAAAGCTAGGGGCTAAGCCATGTAATACCCCGACGATGCCTAATTTACAACTCACGAAAGAGGGATAATTACTGAAAGATCATGAATGATATAGGAGGTTAGTGAGAAAACTCAATTATCTTACAAACAGTAACTCGACCAGACATAGCTTATTTAGTGAGTATTGCGAGTCAATATATGTCTTCTCCTACCGTTGATTAATTAGCTGCAGTGGAATAGATTTTGTGTTATCTGAAAGCGGCTCCTGGGCGTGGTTTATATATATAAGAGTTATAGGCATATGAACATTGAGAGGCTGTTTGGGGTGCTGAGTGGGTTATAATAACAGGGGGTTATAATAGTCTGTGGGTTATTATAGTCTGTGAAACATATAATATTATTTAAAATACAGAGTAGTATAGCCTGTGGTTATAATAGTGTGTGTTTGGAGTGCAGAGTATTTCACAGGTTATTATAACACGGGTTATAATAACCAGTGGGCCAAACATGCCCTGAATGTTTCTCAGATGCTGATTGAACAGGATCTAAGGAAGATAGAAGGTCAACGTCAGGATATTGTGTATTCGTTGATAGTAATTTGGTTTCTTGGAAGAGTAAGGAACAAAATGTGGTGTCACAATCAAGTGCTGAGTCAGAATGTACAGCGAACACAATCTTTCTGTGAATTAGTCTGGATACGTCAACTTCTTATTAAATTGAGATTTGATATCACAACACTGACCAATTTGTGGTGTGATAATCAAGAAACTCTGCATATAGCATCTAATTCGGTATTTCATGAGCGAATTAAACACATTGAAATTGATTCTCATTCTGTACGTGAGAAGATACAACAAGGTTTGGTATCGACGGATATGTGAAAACTGGAGAGCAATTAGGAGATATCTTCACCAAGACATTGAATAGAGCACGAATTGATTACCTCTCTAACAAGTTGTGCATGGTGGATATACATGCTCCAACTTGAGGAGGAGTGTTAGAGTTCTTATATTAATATAATTGTATTTTGTTAATATATCAATTAGGTTGTCCTTTATTGTCTTTTTACGCTCTCTTATTTAGGTTAACCTTGTATACTTGTATATATATGTCTCTTGAGTGAATGGAATAGGATGGACTGATTCTCTCAAACCTTTAGCATTAACATGCTGCATATTATTTTAAGGGTATGATATCTTTTTCTCGTCTCAAATCGACATTTCAAATTATTGTTATCCCTGTTTCAATTTTGAGGAGTTGGCAACTCTCAATGTTGCTTGTTGACTGGTCTTCTTTACTCTGGTGCAGTTTTACGACAAGTTCAACATTCGTCATAATATTGCCGAACTTCTCGAATACCTTTGGCAGGTTCCTAGTCATCGCAATGCTTGGAGAATGGTAAAATTTTCTTCCTGTTCATCTGTGTGATATTTTTAGTTGATCAGCATTTTGGCTTTATCTTTTATATGTTATTTCCCTTAATTGCCATGCCAGATTGCCAAGGAAGAGGAGAAAGGCGTTTACTTGAATTTCTTGAACTTCCTAATCAATGATAGCATATATCTGCTTGATGAAAGCCTTAATAAGATTCTTGAACTTAAAGAGCTTGAAGCGGAAATGTCAAATACCGCAGAATGGGAGCGGCGACCCGCTCAAGAGAGGCAGGAGAGAACCAGGCTGTTTCACTCTCAAGAAAATGTTGGTTTGATAAGTCCACTATGAATGCACCTTCTGAACTGTTGTTAATCGCTCTCAAAGGCTTGATATTGATCTTGAGTTTTGAGTATCTGGTTAATCTGACACTATTTTATATTCTCAGATCATTCGGATTGATATGAAATTAGCAAATGAGGATGTGAGTATGCTGGCATTTACATCGGAGCAAATTACAGCTCCTTTCCTACTTCCAGAGATGGTACTCAAAGCATACTTTTTATTTTATTTATTTTTTATTTTTTGATATGCAAGTAGAACACGTATATTCTCATCACAAAGCATACTTTCAATATGTTTTCGTTACATGTTCCTCTTAAATTTATAGCATTTGGTAATTTTTCATTCCAATTTTTCCTTACAGGTCGAAAGGGTGGCCAGCATGCTTAATTATTTCCTCCTGCAACTTGTTGGTCCTCAGCGAAGATCTCTTAGTCTGAAAGACCCTGAAAAGTACGAATTCCGTCCAAAAGAGTTGCTTAAACAGGTATGTACAAGTTAGATTCTAATTTCTACTACATTAGTCTTAGGCAAAGATTATTCCCTCTTCTAATGTGACATTATCATGAATAGATTTGAATGTTTTGCCGTGTAATTTGTATATGTACTTGTGCAAGTAGTAGCATAATTAGATTAATTTATATCATGTGGGAAAAAGTAGTTTAATTAATAGAATCTATGATCACTACTAAGGTTAGGTATTCTAATGTTTCACCAAAGTGGGAGTATGATGTCATGTAGCCTTCTTCCTATCCACTCTCTTTTGATCATTAATTAAACAAAATGCAGAGTTTGATGTTTGAGAAACAGAGACTCAATCCCCAATGATGTATATTATAAGTTTGAAACATTGATTCCCTAAGTTCGATGTGTCAAGTTCAATCTCTAAGTCAGGTTTTATTTTGTTCTCTTTCTGTGCTCTCTGCTGTGATGCAATGATTTGCTGTTCTTCCCTGCTAATAGTGGTTATGTAATTTGGGGGCTTCGAAACGAAATTTTAGGGAGATGTTGACTTATTGTTATTATTTGGATTTTGGATCGTGCATGCTGTGTCTGACTTGTTTATTTTTGGTTTTAAAGATTGTTCACATATATGTTCATCTGGCAAGAGGCGATGCACACAATATTTTCCCAGCTGCCATTTCAAAGGACGGAAGATCATACAACGAGCAGGTAATTTATTTATACTAACTTTGTGATGGACCGTTAAAAAGACAGAAACCTCCTAGTATAAGTAAACTTGATTGCATTTATCAACAGTTATTTTAAAGAAATGTGTTTTTATCATAGTGGAACATATTGGTTTGCATTTTCCTGAATTTTGGAGCTTTCTCCAGTTGTTTAATGCTGGGGCAGTTGTACTCAGACGAATTGGAGAAGATGGTAGGATAATACAGGAATTTATTGATCTTGGTAACAAAGCAAAGGACGCAGCTTCTGAGGCCATGGATGCTGAAGCTACTCTGGGAGATATACCGGACGAATTCCTTGACCCGATCCAAGTATGTTTAGAAGATTCACTTACTGTATGTTTAAGTTTCACTATGCATGATCAGTGTGCAAAAGAAGCTTTGAGCTGTGCCTTGAGAATGGAGTATGGTTTTGAAGCTTCAAAAAATCAAACAACTGATATTATGTTAACTTATGTTTGTTCTTATGCAGTACACTTTAATGAAGGACCCTGTGATCTTACCTTCTTCAAGGATCACAGTCGACAGACCCGTCATTCAAAGACATCTCCTTAGCGACAGCGTAAGACTTGCCTTTCCTTTTAGTTACAGACTTGCCTTTCCTTTTAGTTACATCTATCAAAACAAAGTGTTTGGTTTTCTCTGCTAAACTCTGCAAGATTTGCAGACTGACCCGTTCAACCGGTCTCATCTGACTTCGGACATGCTAATACCGAACGATGAACTGAAAGCAAGAATAGAAGAATTCATCAGGTCACAAGAATTGAAGAAGCAACTGGATGGAGGGGTTGCGATGCCGAGCAGCAAGGCGACCATCCAACCCACAAGCGGAGAAATGTTGATTGATTGAAGTCTGGGCCTCTGGGGACATAACTTAATCGCTTGTTATTTAATTTTTGCTTTGGGAACGAAATATTTCTGAACATATTTATATTTTATACAATGTTGTAAAGACAATTAAGATTATTTTCTTTCGGGACTATTCAGTGCTTAGGTTGCCTAACCTTGTAAGTTGTAATATTTGAAAATAAAGATATGTAACTTATTAGGAAAGCAAAATTTGATATATCTGAAATTGAATGCCTTCTTTTCTGGTGGTAAAAAGAGAATAAAAGAAACTTTTAAACTTCCCCTAAAAGAGTTCAGGATCAGATGCACCTATTGGGATGAAAAAGGTATTTTATCCAAAGATTAATTAAAAATCCTAAATTATTATGTTAGGTTTGAAGACATTTGGAGGAAACCTTTAAACATGAATTTTATTAAATAAAAACTAATTAATCTGTACAAGAGATTTATTAATGATTTCAACACAATTGCCAAGTAAAGATTTACATAATTTATCAATTGACTCTCCTCGTAATTAAATATGCTTTTATGTGCATTCGTAACCAGTTCTTTTGGCTTATTTATTCTCATGTTCAAAATAACTAAAAGACATGGAAGATTATTTCAATTCAAGAATTACATTTCTAATCTAAGGCTTAAATCATACATAATCAATCTATGCTAGAAAATTAATTAAATGATAAACTTACAAACAATCAAATTAGAACAATAGAATAATCTCAATATAAATATGCAAAGATAACTAATGTTCAAAAATACATGTTCAATAAATTATAACCAAAACAACAGTTCTAAACTCATGAAAATCCCAATAAAGAATGCTACAATATAAAAGAAATAGAGAAGAAAAACTCTTTTTTTGTGCCACACTCGTTTTCGTCGTGGACACCTCAACCTCGAGCCTTGAATTTCTCTCTCGACTCTCAAAAGCACTTGTTTAGCCTCTAAAACACTGTAGAAGTCAAAATTATAGACTAGCATCTCCAAATGGTCTCCCATTTTTCGCAGGCATAACGATGTATTTATAGATCATGGTGCAACGAGACACTGTCTAGTGTCTCGACACTATATCCTAAAGGGCTTGATAAATATGGAAAAACGAAGTAGTGTTGAGACGCTACACGTAGCGTCTCGATGCTACGGACGAAACTTCGAATACATGTGTTTTTTATAACATCTCGACAATGTGCATGCAGGAAGCCAAGCGTACATGATTTCAGCGCAGCGTCTCAACGTTGTGCCCTCGAGTATCAAAGCTCCATTTTGATGTCTACTTGATTCCAATGCCCCCAAATATGTCCTTTTGGTTCATTTGACCTCTTTTTATCCAGAATTGTTAATTTCTCTATGATTGCTCGATTCCTACCATATAAATAAAATAAACACATGAATGCACCCATTAAACCTAAAATGACAAGAATTCAAGCTAGGAAATAACACTATTTTGTGTGCTATCAAATACCCCCAAACTTAAATCATTGCTAGTCCTCGAGCAATATATAATTTTCAGAAATAAGTAATTAAAACAAACATTGAGGCTTTAGCTTTATTATTTCAAATAATGATTCACAGTAAAAAATTCTTAACACACCCCATCAATATGAAATTCAAATCTAACTCAATTCTCCTGCGTGTTGTCAAATTCTCCTATTTCAGTCTTTATAGGCCCATAATAGTTTTATATAAACCTCAATTCATTTTCCCCTACTTGATATGAAATGAAAGAGATTAGAGTCTAACAACCTTGTTGAGGAACAACACCTTTAGATCTAAAATCCAAAAATCCCAAATCTAGATGAAATCAAAGAAGTCAAAGATTCGATGCCAAAATGTTAAGTAACCTTTGGAAATTAGATCTAACAACCTTACTAAAGAAACAATACCTTTAGAACTCAATCTCAAAGACCCCAAAACGAATTTTGAAAATCAACTCAAGAAAAGTAAAATCGAATTACCTTGTTGATCAAATATCTCAAGGCAAGAAACTTGTATGAGATTCGAATCACTCCACAAGTAGGATTGATCAAGTCAAACTTGAATAATTCTAAACATGCAACCTAATGTACATAAAATTGCAAAGAAATAACTTTAGGTTATAATAAAACTCAACGGTTCACTTGGATTATATTTCAAAAAACTCCTCTCTTTTATGAATTACATGTATGGCTATTTATAGCCTTCAAAATGAAATTCTAGAGTAACCTATGGTCATTTGAAGGGTTTAACTCTCATTCTCATCAATACCACGATGCCCACTAGTTATATTGTAACCTTCATTGAAAACAAGACTTTAAAAATGAAAATTACATCAAAATATCCATAAATCTGAGAATTGAATTTTCAATCACCCTGCATAAAGTTTGCAACCTCTCATGCATAAAAGAAGCCCTACTTGAAGTAGCTTGAAACTTTTGTTGCATAAATGAAGCTGGAATTTTTCTCTAATGAAGCATAAATTAAACTTGAATTCATTTAATGCATCTTTAGTTCATCATAAATGAAGTTTGACACCATTTAATTCAACTCAAATTTTGAATTTTTTCTTTAGTCTTGAACAACACGGTAGGATTCACATCATTACTTATGGCCCTAAATTCCTTTTTATTAAGCTTTTTCACATCAATAATATTCTACTAAGTGCCTTAAATACATGGTAGACCTCCCCCAAATTTATTTTTCTCATTAATTTTGTTGGACAATAACTTTCACACTTCCACTATAGGGACTCTTACCCAGAGCACTTACTCAATGAGTGGTCTAATTGATCACAACAAAGGTAACTCTTTTTGTCCTTATAAAGATGCATGCATTATTTTCTTAATTTATCATAATATTTTCAATAAACTCAATTAGGAAGATACAACAAATGAATTATTCTGAGTGTCACATTATTAACTATCTTGTAAGGTTTTTAGTTCTTTTAGGGTGACAACAAATATATGGATCATATAACCCTATTCTAAGCCTTAAAACTAAAAAATAGAAGAACTAAGTACATCTTAATATCATGGAATCCAGTTACAATTTAAATTCACTCAAATTAGGGGTACGCTCAAGAAATTTCACTACAAACAAATCATGATTCTAAACATAACTAAGCTCTCTCAGCCACTAATTCAACATCAATCATAATCATATCATGTTTTAAAATTTAAAATTTAAAAATCTAGCATGCTCAACGATATGCATAAAAATTAAAGATTAGGACTTATCAGAGTACTTGTTGCGTAAATTTTGCAATACCGCAAGTGTACGTGTCAAGTTTTAATATAGTGAGATTGAGTACGAGTATCGTCCATAGGATTGAGTTATTTAATTCAATTAATTCTCATAAATATCACCACCTAATTTTATCTAGAAGAATCAAACTTTGAGTGAAGAAAAAAAAAAAAACTAAGAGTGAAAATTTTGGAAAACAATTAGGAGAGAAAAGTATCTTAGGAACTAGATTTCACCAATCAATCAACTATTTCATTGAGGTCATGCTAATGGATAATTGCACTGCTTTTATAAACCAAGAATCTAACATAACAAATTCAAAGAGTCTAAAATAAGAAAGCGGAAGCAATTTTGGATCTTGAACACTCTAAGTTGATCACTTTTGCAAAATAAAATGCATGCTCAAAGTTGAAAAAACTGGGAGTAAAAAACTCACCTTTGAAGATCAAATTCTCTTCACCCGGTGGACGATTTGCAACACGAACACTTCGTGGACCACCGCTAGTGTCTTCCCTACTATCTTCAAGTCTTGGAACGGATTGTGGGATCCTAGATTGAGAGAATTTGGAAGAAATGTCCTTAAAGGTCACAAACCGAGAATAGAAACTTTTTCTGCAAAATTCTCTCAAAACACCTCAAAACACCATTAAATAAAGCTTCATCAAGATTCATTTGAGTGACAACTCAAGTGTGATGAGAATGGTTTGAGATGGAGGTGACCAAATTTGGTGAATTTGAAGACGAGAAGGATTAGGCAAGTTGCCAACTTGATCATTCATTTTCCTTTTTAATTTTAATTCAAAAATCGATATTAAATTGATTTTTAATTAAAATTAATTTAATTAATTAAATAATTTAAATAAATAATTTAATTAATTAATTTTTAATATCAAATATTAAATTAAATAAATTACCCAATCCTGATCGATTTTTCGAACATGAATAAGGCTATAAATCGATTCAATATTTAAATCATATTTAAATATATCCACCTCTTTTTAATCATAGTTTAATTCATAATAAGCTATGATTTGTTAAATATATCACATATAATTAACGATTTCTCTAAAAAACGAATTTGAACAATTCAAATTCTTTTCTCTCAAAATGTTACAAGGCTTAGTCTGAGTAGTAAGGAGGACCTACAGATCATGAGCTCCAACGATACGAGATTAACCGACCAAACTCTTTAGCTTAGCTAATCAACATTCGTTAACCACCGGGACACTCTACTAAAGCCCAGTGGTTGCACTCTCCTCACTGTAGATATATTTCTGTCCACTCGATATAACCATGACTAGTAAGTCAATCCTTCACAGGTCGTTCGTAAGTACAACTGGATCAAAATTACCGTTTTACCCCTGTAATTACCTCTTGTTCCTTAAGTCCCACTAATCCTCTAATGAACAATTGGTTTGTGGTCCAAACAACAAACCGAATCCCTCTCGAACCAATGAGAGGGGTGAACCCTTTGTTCAAGACCCAAAGTCAACACTTAAGGGAACAACCTCTCTACATCCCTGGTAGGAGTGAATTCCATCTTGCAGAACTATGTTCCCAGCTACCTGCCCGGTCTTATCCCTGAAATGGGAGGCTTATTGAGTTGGCAATCTCGGGCCACTCTCACCCATGCAAATCTAAGGATAATCCGAATAAATAGGAGTTCATAGCACACTCAGGATTAAGATCAAGTTACCTAGGTCATCGTATGAATATAGTCAGTTAAGACAATAAACGGAGTTATAAAGTCTAAGTGACTATTTCGCGGTCCAGTCTTATGCAAACTCATTGCATAGGAGCCCCCACTCACATGTCTTCACATGAACGATTTAGGATCACATCGTTTGTACTTTACAAAGTGGTCGCATCCATAGTGTCCCCAGGATAAGGTACCTAACCCTATCCTTATACTATAGACCGTTCTGGCTATAACTTGAACTTGATTCACTTTTATGTCACACATAAAGTACAAGTATTCATCCTATACCCAAGGGTTCTTTATTGGGTTAAGGTTACACAATACACAATTCACTTTATTCAATAACACATTTACTGAATAATTCTCAATAACATATTTATTGCAAAATAGAATATACTTTCAATTTACAAAACCACGAGTTTTAGGACATAAAACCTAACACAAATGACTCTCTCAAGGCAAGTGAATCTCATGCATGAAAATAAAACCAACATCTCTGTCTAGCTTTTAAGAATCAAGCATGACATTAGGTTCAATTCTTTTATGATTTCTAATAGCATCCTAATCATTCTCATGTCAAAGTAACTATCAGTCATGCAATCAAGATCAAATCTAAACTATCTTTCTCAAACATAAATTTAGATCTAAGGACAAATAAACCGTGATCAAGAGTCTATAAGTATTAAGGATGCAATTATATGAATAAAAGCAATACAATAATCCAAAAGCAGTCAAATCAATAAAATAGTTCGTTTGAAAGGCTACATCTATCCCTAAGATAACACGTTTAGCTACTCATGTCCACTATAAAAACAACTAAACTTGAATACAAAACCATCGTTCAACAAAACAAAGTAGAAAGGATGAAGAAAGAACTATCGTGGCGTGAACGACTTCGATCCCGACACCTATCACGAACCCCGAGCTTCAGAAATCCCTTCTTCGAACTCCCCGGCTGTCTCTTTACAATCCCTTACACTTAATTTTCGACAATGGTAATGGCTCTCTCCAAAAAGTCCCTCAAATTTGCAAAACTATCATTTTATAGCAATCGTCACGACATTGCAACGTCGTGCCCTAAATGAATAATTTATAAAAGGAAAGTAGGCGGCGTTGCAATGCCGCAACGTTATACAGTGCGCGCTTCTTCGAACCGGCGTTGCGACGTTGCAAAGCAGCGTTGCAACGCCGTCACCATGGGTCTTCAAGGTTGAAATCCAGCGAGTTTGGCGTCCCAACACCCAAATCAGCATTGCAACGTTGTGGACTTGGGTCCTAATGCTGTTTTTCCTCCTTCAATTTGTTTCAATTTTTAAGTTCCATTAGCCTCATTTTGAACCCTTTTACTTCGATATCTCTCCATCTTCTCTGTTAATGATCTTAACCTGAAATCTAATGATTTAAACACATGAAAGCCTGAAATTAACACAAAAACAAGCAAAAACTAAGCTTCAAGATAACACATTTTGTGTGCTATCAGTACTGCTAAAACCAACATTGTCCTCAATGTTAAAAATTAATCATGATATTCATAAAAAGACAACAAAAATGTAAGGGTAAACAATATTGCCATGATAGGAGAGGTGTTTATGATTCTCTAGTTGATATACTTATGAGGAAAGTGCTTTAATTATGGAATCTTACATGATGGGAACGAGATTTAGTGGTACTGTTTTTAACTAACCTAAGACTACAAAACAATAGAATACTGAAAGAAAGAAAAAGAAAAAGAAAAATGATAGAAACTTGAATTGTCTCCTAAGAAGTGCTTTCTTTAACGTTTTTAGTTAGTTGAGGCTCTCCTGGTGAATCAAACTTGATATGAACCAAGACATCTCACGAAGTCGCATTAAATGAAGTCATTCATGGAAGTTTAACATAAGTTGCATTTAATGAACTCAAGTGCAACTCATCATTTATTAAAGAACAACAAGCTTCATTATGGGACAAGGACTTTGAAAATCTTCAAGATGTGCTTCATTTACTATTGGAAGGTTACAAAGAGTTACAAAGCTAGCAAAGAGACATCATTCTCGGATTTATGGCTAATTTGATGTAAATTTCAGTTTTAAACTATTGTTTTCAATGTTTTAGGTTACAAAATAGTTAGTGGACATTATGGTATTGATGAGGATGTAAGTTACAATCCTTAAACTACCATAGGTTATCTTTAGGTTTAATTTTGAAGGTTATAAATAGCCACATGTATCTTGGAAAGAAAAGAAGAAAAAAAAAAAGATTGAAAATGTAATCAAAAGGAGCCTTTGTGTTTTTTATAGCCTTGAGTTATGTCTTTGCAATTCTATGTAGATTAGGTTGCATGCTTAGAATCATTCAAGCTTGACTTGATTAATCTTGCTTGTGGAGTGATTCGGATCTCATACAAGTTCTCTTGTCTTGAGATGTTTGATCGACAAGGTAATCCGGTTTTACTTTTCCTTGAGTTGATTTTCAAATTGGTTTTGGGGTCTTTGAAATTGAGTTATCTAAAGATCTTATTTCTTTAAGCAAGGTTGTTAGATCCAATTTTCAAGGGTTACTTAACATTTTGACATTAGAATCTTTAGCTTCTTTGATTTCATTTTGATTTTGAGATTTTTTGGTTTTGTGATCTAATAGTCTTGTTTGTTATTAACAAGGTAGATTAGATATTTTCAAATTCCTCCTTAAATTACTTATTATTTGGTATCATTGCCTTAGGCTCAAGATCGGATATATGTTTTCATTGCGTTTATATTGAATTTGTTTTAAATTTTCATGTTTTGTTTTTTTTTTGGTTTTGCAAACTGTCCAGTTTTCGTAGTCTCTGAAAAAGTACCGAAAATTTATATTTCTGCAATTGTTTTCATCTTGATGTCTTCATCATTATTGTAGATCAGGGTCTAAACTTGAACTTTGTCTTCTATGAGATTTTCTAATTCAGCTTTCTTGAGGGTAAAAAGTATACATTTTTACAACTGGTTCTAAAAGAAACTGCTATATTCGAGAACATGAGTTCTTGTTTTGTTCTTGCTGTTTTTGCCTCTAAAGCATGCTCAATCCAAAAATTTCCAATTAGATTTGATCATTATGTTTAAATTTAACCATTTGGTATTCAATCTTTGATGTTACACTTTGAAAGTTTGCAAAGTTGGCTAAAACATATTAAATATTGGCAGTTACATTTCTGCACATTGAATTTTCTATCCATTAGTTTCAAATTGTAACTCATATGTTTTAATAGTCCAACTATTGGTTTTAAATAACAACTCTTGTATTTAAATTCCAGCCATTGTTCTTAATTTGTGAGAGTTACATATCTTGTTCTTAATTTTTCTACCCTTAGATAAAATTTTCATAGGTTCATCATTCTGAATTTTTCTTTTCATAAGCCTTGTTTTGCTTATTTGTATTCAAAGTGTGCTACTATCCATGGGATTGCAAATCATGGCTCAATACTTCAAAAAAAATTGAGAGGTAAGAATGAGAGCTTATATAGTTTGATTTCTCAAAATGAACACAAGTGATATTTCCTTGAGTGTAAACATGTGAGAGAGTGTTGTGAGGTCTTTTGTGTTTTCTTAACATGGTTTTGCAACAATGTTTCACAAGTAGATTCGAGGGACAAATCTTTTTGAAGAAGGGGAGAATGATATGAACCAAGACATCTCACGAAATCGCATTAAATGAAGTCATTCATGGAAGTTTAACATAAGTTGCATTTAATGAACTCAAGTGCAACTCATCATTTATTAAAGAACAACAAGCTTCATTTATGGGACAAAGATTTTGAAAATATTCAAGATGTGCTTCATTTACTATTGAAAGGTTACAAAGAGTTACAAAGCTAGCAAAGAGACATCATTCTCGGATTTATGGCTAATTTGATGTAAATTTCAGTTTTAAACTATTGTTTTCAATGTTTTAGGTTACAAAATAGTTAGTGAACATTATGGTATTGATGAGGATGTAAGTTACAACCCTTAAACTACCATAGGTTATCTTTAGGTTTAATTTTGAAGGCTATAAATAGCCACATGTATCTTGGAAAGAAAAGAAGAAAAAAAAAAGATTGAAAATGTAATCAAAAGGAGCCTTTGTGTTTTTTTATAGCCTTGAGCTATGTCTTTGCAATTCTATGTAGATTAGGTTGCATGCTTAGAATCATTCAAGCTTGACTTGATCAATCTTGCTTGTGGAGTGATTCGGATCTCATACAAGTTCTCTTGCCTTGAGATATTTGATCCACAAGGTAATCCAATTTTACTTTCCTTGAGTTGAATTTTAAAATTGGTTTTGGGGTCTTTGAAATTGAGTTATCTAAAGGTCTTGTTTCTTTAAGCAAGGTTGTTAGATCCAATTGTCAAGGGTTACTTAACATTTTGACATTAGAATCTTTAGCTTCTTTGATTTCATTTTGATTTTGAGATTTTTTGGTTTTGTGATCTAATAGTCTTGTTTGTTGTTAACAAGGTAGATTGGATTTTTCAAATCCTCATCAATTTCTCATCAAAACTTTATTCGAGTCCATGCCTAAGTCATTTGTCAGCACCGATTCCAGAGGGTGATTCAACATCAAGTCAGAAAAGTAATTAGTCAAACTATCAACTTCATCCATAAACATATCTTGGTGATAAGCGCCGAACTTGTTGGTTTAACAAAGCTAGAGGTTCTTCTAAGATCTTTGCAAACGTCACGAACAAGGCTAACTTAACGAATTGATTCCAACTAAGAGTTTAGTTAGAAGATAAATCACTCTTAGATCAAACTTAGAATAAGGATGGTCACTCCTAGATTCTAAGACGACTCACTCCATAATTAGCTTGCTCGGAGCTAATCCAATGAATCGGTTAAACATCAAACCTAAAGCAAGATTTGAAAGAAAGTTAACACCAAATGGGGCTAAACAAAACACAAGTTTTTTTTATATAGGTTCTGCCTTTTCCATGCCAATACAAGTCTTTAAATAGGCCAAAATTATCGTGCAAAGCACCAAAGACCAAAAGTCTTCAATAAGCATTAAATCTAAAATGAAGAAAAAATTGACCTAGGAATTTAAAACTTGATTGCACAACGTTTGAGAGCTCTAAATATGGAACAAAAAATATAGAAATATTTTAAATGGTCTTAATTATCTACTGTAGGATCCGCCATGCATGACTATTTCGTTTGACGAGGTTTGACATCACGAAATCCCAAAAGGTGCAATCTGGACAACCACTTGTTCACATTTTCGGCAAACTTTTTTTGTCCTCCGTGCCATCTTTCAAACTACACAACTTTTCCCGTGCCATCTTCACACCATTCTTATCTTGACTTGATGTACTAACATTATAAAGAATTTTGGGCTCAAATATCTTCATCTGTCCTTGTGCATTAACGAGCGTTTGGAGATGCAATGTGAAAGCCTCTTGAATCTTCTTGGCCTTGCTCCTTCAGGCACATGCAATGGATCAATGGTTTGAACATCATCTCCCCTTTCTTTAAAAGGATTTGTCCTCAAATCAAATTCTTCATTTCCTACATTAAAAGAAGTCAAATCAGCAACATTAAAAGTAGAACTTACGTTGTACTCACCTCGAAGATCTAGTTTGTATGCATTGTCATTGATACTTGAAATGGACCATCTCCCCTTGGTTGAAGTTTAGACTTCCTTTGATCCGGAAACCGTTCCTTTCGTAGATGAACCCAAACCCATTCACCCGGCATAAAAATCAATTTCTTTCTCCCTTGGTTCTTTTGAGTGACTAGCTTTTGATTCTTCTTTTCAATCCTTTCCTTGACTTCTTTGTGCAGATTTTTGATGTATTCGGCTTTAGAAACAGCTGCATCACTAGAAAACATATTAGGTAGTAAAAGTGATAAATCTAGAGGAGTTAAGGGATTAAATCCATACACAACCTCAAAAGGTGAACAATGAGTGGTGCTATGTATCGCTCTATTGTATGTGTCCACTTGGTAGAGTCTCTTCCCAAGACTTAAGATTCTTAGAAATTAGCGATCTAAGCAATGCCCCTAAAAATTAATCACCTCGGTTTGCCCATCGGTTTGGGGGTGACAAGTTGTAGAAGACAAAAGCTTAGTTCTCCATTTACCCCACAAAACTTTCCAAAATGACTTAAAAATTTGGCATCTCTATCACTTACAACAGTTTTTGGAATGCCATGCAATCTAACCACTAAACTAAAGAATAGATTAGCTATATTAGTTGCATCATCTGTTTTGTTACATGGAATGAAATGTGCCATTTTACTAAACCTGTCAACCACCACAAAAATGCTATCATGATGTCTCCTAGTCTTTGGCAATCCTAGAACAAAATCCATGCTAATGTCAACCCACGGTTCACTAGGAACATCTAAAGGTGTGTAAAGGCCATGTGGTTGTGTCTTAGACTTAGCTTCCTTACATTTGAAACATTGCTTGCACACTTTATTCACATCCTTCCTCATTTTCAACAAATAAAAGTGTTCACACAACAGTATGTTTTAAATTTCCCAAAATGTCCCATAAGACCTCCCCTATGAGCTTCCTTCACAAGTAACTCTCGAATGGAACACTTAGGAATGTAAAGTTTACCCTTCCTAAAAAGCATACCATCAAATACAACATGATCATGTACGTTGTTTCCTCCTAAACATTGCATATACACATCATGAAATTCAGATTTCTTACTGTGTAAAGCTCAATCATATGTTTAAAACCAAGAATCTTTGCACTAAGGGGATGTTTGGTTGATGGGGTTGAGTTGGGTTAATAACCCAACTCCTTGATTGGCCCACCAACAATTATAACCGGTGAGTTAATAACTCAACCCCATGGAGTTGAGTTATTAACTCACCCGTAGAGTACTTTCCAACGACGGTCCGACGACTTTCCGGCGATGGTCCGGCGACTTTCCGCGCCACGGTCCGACGAGATGAAGAAAGTGGAGAAGAAGGAGAAGAAGAGGAGAGTTTTGAAGTGTTCATTTAAGTTGCTAATACTCTAGTTTAAATAGGCACCAAAAAGTCATAATCCTTTTAGAACAATGAATTCTAATCCTTTTAGAAAAAAGGAATCCTAAACCTTTTTAAAACATAAATCCTAATCTATTTTTAAACTTTAAAACACCATTTCATAATCCTGATCTGATTATCCAAAGATTCAAATTTAAAACAAATACAATTAAAGCACCTAATTTTACGGGTTGTCAAAATATACCTATTTAAGAAACTTTCGTCCTTGAAAGTTGCTAGAACTTTACAACGACCACGTCCTCGAATCATAATCTAAACATAAACTCTAAACTACCTTAGCACAAGAACGAATAAGTCAAAAGCATAACATAACAAATGTTAACACAGGCAACTCAAATAACTTTAACTACTTTACAAAAGAAAAGCAAACCTGGAGATGACGAGGCGACTTCCTGCGAGAGGCTATGAGGATAGTTACCTACGATGTAGGCGAGTACGCAAAATCTATTACTCATGCTCTGATACCAACTATAACGACCATAATTTTTTAAACCCAAAATTTTCTAGGGACGTTACTAAGCAACACCGCCTGCACTGAAAATTTTGGCAGCATAATGGCGCTGCTAGAACCTTGATGACATATCTAATATTTTGTAGATATGAAACTTCAGTATGACATAAAATATTTAAGTATGTTGGCATATTTTTAACATATTCACGAGGTAAACTATTTATTCAATTCTAAAGATGTCCATAGACAATGCTTGTATTTAGAAAAAGTTAAATAAACACTCTTCATATGCAAAGTATTAATACTAATACCTACCTAAATTAAAATAAAAAAGTAGTGGTGAATATGTGCATAAAAAAAGAATAAACTTCATATTGAAGAGTAAAAGTTCTAAATAATGAATTTTATTGGAAAAGAAATATTGATATCAAACCCAAAATCCATTACTTTTGCAAATATCCCTAACATACATTTGGAAAATACTAGTATATATTGTAATTTTATAATTGATCACATAATTGAGTTTTGAAATTGTAGACAAATGTGTTTGTATTTGATTTGTAGACAATGAATACACGTTTTTCTTGTAAAGTATTAATACTAATACCTAAGTAGATTAAAATAAATAGATTAATGGTGAACATATGCTTAAAAAGAAGAAACTCCTTCATATTAAAGAATATGTTCTCAATAACATAAGATAAAAAATGAATTTTATTGGAAAAGAAAAATTGGTATCAATCCCAATGTCTAATACTTTTCTAAATATCTCATAAATCTTGCAAATGGTAATATATATTGTAAATTTGTAGTTGATCTCATAATGAAATTTTGAAATTGTAGGCAAATATGTTTGCCATTGATTTGGTGGAAACAAAAAATGTAAGGAAAAAGGTCACAAAAAATCAAACTTATTCACTTTACAAAAAACTGCACCAGATACCCCTGACATAATAACTCAACTATGCACTCCAAACACTTCCTGACTTAACTTAACTCAACTCTGCACCCCAAACACTGATTTCCAGAACTCACTGACAGAACAACTCTGCACAACTCAACCCAACTCAACCCAACTCTGCGATCCAAACGCCCCCTAAGGGCAGAAAATAATGCATATCTTCTTGATAATGCATCAACCACCACATTATCCTTACCTTTTTTGTAATGGATGACATAAGGAAATGTCTTAATGAATTCTACCCATTTTGCATGCCTCTTATTTAGCTTTGTTTGGCTTTTGAGGTGCTTCAAACTTTCATGATCAGTATGGATGACAAACTCTTTTGGCCACAAGTAATGTTGCCAAACTTGCAAAGTCCTCACAAGTGCATGTAGTTCTTTGTCATAAGTTGAGTAGTTGAGTTGTGCTCCATTTAGGTTCTCACTAAAGAACATGATTGATCTCTTTTCTTGCATCAAAACAGCTCCCATACCTATCCCACTTGCATCACATTCAATCTCAAAAGATTTGTCAAAGTTAGGTAAAGCAAGACTCATTGGTCAATTTATTTTTTAATTCATTGCATGCATCTTCTTGTTTTTCTCCCCATTCAAATTTCACATGCTTTTTGACAAGTTCATTTAATGGTGAGGCTATACTACTGAAATTTTTAATAAACCTCCTATAAAAAACTAGCCAATCCATGAAAAGATCTCACCTCATTTGCATTGGTAGGTGTTGGCCACTCTCGGATAGCCTTTACCTTTTCTTTATCAACTTGCACTCCATTCCTTCCAATAATGAAACCTAGGAAATTGACTTGGTCTTGACAAAAACTACACTTTTTGAAGTTGACATATAGCTTATTTTCTCTAAGTTTAAGTAAAATTGTCTTAACATGCAAAATATGATCATCCAAGCTTTTTGAGTAAACAAGAATATCATTAAAGTACACAACAAAAAATTTTCCAATGTACTCTCTTAACACATGATTCATTAGCCTCATAAAGTACTTGGTGCATTAGTAAGGCCAAATGTCACAACAAGCCACTCATAAAGTCCAAATTTTGTTTTGAAAGCCGTTTTCCACTCATCTCCCACATGCATTCGAATTTGATGATAACCACTTTTAAGATCTATTTTTGAAAACAGATTAGCACCATGTAATTCATCTAGCATGTCATCCAATCTAGGAATGGAACGTCGATACTTTACCGTTATCTTGTTGATGGCTCGACAATCAACACACATTCTCCATGTGCCATCCTTCTTGGGTACCAAAATCACCGGAACCGAGCAAGGACTCATGCTTTCTCTAACATAACCTTTATCCATGAGTTCTTCTACTTGCCTTTGAATCTCCTTAGTCTCGGTTGGATTGGTCCTATAAGGTGCCATATTTGGAAGAGTTGCCCTAGGTATGAAGTCAATTTGATGTTTAATCCCTCTTAAAAGAGGTAAACCCGTAGGTGCATCTTCATGTGGAAACATAACATTAAATTCTTGCAAAAGAGACTTAAAAGAACTTGACAAAACATCATTAGATTTTGGGTTAGTTGCTAAACACATTCCTTTGCACATAAGTACAAATTTTGATTGTTGTGTCAACACAACACATTCCTCACTTCCCCCTTTATTATAACCAAACTCACATTCTTTCTTTTTTCCTCAAAATCACTCTTTTTTCTCTCTTGGTTTTCACTCACCTTTTGCCCCTCACTCTTCTCTTTTTCTTTTAGCTTACTTTCTAGCCTCTCTTGTTCTTCAAACTCTTTTCTTTTCTTCTCTAATTTCAAATGATCACAATGTACTTTTGATCAGAAATTTAAGAAGAATTTAAAAATCCAATCTATCTCGTTAAAACAAACAAGACTATTAGATCACAAAACCCCAAAATCTCAAAATCGAAATGAAATCAAAGAAGCCAAAGATTCTAATGTCAAAATGTTAAGTAACCCTTGAAAATTGGATCTAACAACCTTGCTTAAAGAAACAAGACCTTTAGATAACTCAATCTCAAGGACCCCAAAACCAATTTTGAAAATCAACTCAAGGAAAGTAAAATCGGATTACCTTGTCGATCAAATATCTCAAGGCAAGAAAACTTACTTGAGATCCGAATCACTCCACAAGCAAGATTGATCAAGTCAAGCTTGAATGATTCTAGCATGCAACCTAATCTACATAGAATTGCAAAGACCTAACTCAAGGCTATAAAAAAGCACAAAGGCTCATTTTGATTACATTTTTCATCTTTTTCTTTTTTTTTTCCAAGGTACATGGCTATAGCCTCAAAATCAACCCTATAGTAACCTATGGTCAATTGAAAGGTTGTAACTTACATCCCTATCAATACCACGATCTCCACTAGCTATTTTGTAACCTAAATAATTGAAAATAAGACTTAAAACTGAAAATTACATGGAATTAGCCATAAATCCGAGAATTGACTTTTTGATCAACCTACATAAAGTTTGTAACCTTCCATGCATAAATAGATCCCCACTTGGAGTAGCTTGAAACTCTAGTTGCATAAATGAAGCTTGGTTCGTCTTTATGAAGCATGGGTTGCACTTGAGTTCATTAAATGCATCTTTAGTTCGTCATAATAAAGTTGGACAACATTTATTTCAACTCCATTTTGAAGCTTTTCTCTCATCTTGCATAGCATGGTAGGATTCGTATCAACTTCATATGGAGACAATGGAAGTAAAGTAAATTTCTTCCCGTTGAAAGTAAAAGAATACTTATTTTTCACTCCATCAAATGTGACCTCTCTATCATATTGCCAAGGTCGGCCTAACAATATATCCCCCGCATGCATAGGTAAAACATCACAAAGTACTTCATCCTTATATCTTTCCAAAGTAAAAGGAATAAGAACTTGAGAATTTACCTTAAGTTCTCCTTTGTTTGTCAACCATCGAAGTTTGTATGGTTTTGGATGTGGACGGGTAGTAAGTTGAAGTCTCTTTACAAGAAAACTACTTACCACATTTGTGCAACTCCCACTATCAATCACTAAACTGCATGAGCTTCCTTTAATTAGGCATCTTGTGTGAAACAAGTTTTCCCTTTGGTCTTCAACTTTGTCTTCCTTGATTTGCATACTAAGGACCCTTCTTGTGATCAATGATATGGAGTTACCTTCTTCAACATACTCATCATCACAACAAACAAGGCTCTGATACCAAATGATAAGAAATTCAAAGAGGAATTCGAAAATATCTAACAACCTTGTTCATAAAACAAGACCTTTAGATCTAAAACCCCAAAAATCTCAAAATCAAAAATGAAATCAAAGAAGCCAAAGATTCTAATGTCAAAATGTTAAGTAACCCTTGACAATTGGATCTAACAACCTTGCTTAAAGAAACAAGACTTTTAGATAACTCAATTTCAAAGACCCCAAAACCAATTTTGAAAATCAACTCAAGGAAAAGTAAAATCGGATTACCTTGTCGATCAAACATCTCAAGGCAAGAGAACTTGTATGAGATCCGAATCACTCCACAAGCAAGATTGATCAAGTCAAGCTTGAATGATTCTAAGCATGCAACCTAATCTACATAGAATTGCAAAGAAACATAGCACTAGGCTATAATAAAGCACAAAGGTCTCTTTTGATTACATTTTCACTATTCTTCTTTTTTTTTTTTTCCTACAAGGTACATGGCTTTATATAGCCTCAAAATCAACCCTAGAGTAACCTATGGTCAATTGAAAGGTTGTAACTTACATCCCCATCAATACCATGATCTCCACTAACCAAATTGTAACCTAAATTATTGAAAACAAGACTTTAAAACTGAAATTTACATCAAAATATCCATAAATCTGAGATTGAAGTCTTGTACTAATCTTGAAAGTCTTTGTAACCTTCCATGCATAAATGAAGTTTCACTTGATTTAAATTGAAACCCTTGTTGCATAAATGAAACTTGAGCTATCTTTAAAAATGCATTTATTGCACTTGAGTTCATTAAATGCATCTTTAGTTCGTCATAAATGACGTTGGACAACATTTATTTCAACTCCATTTTGAAGCTTTTCTCTCGTCTTGCATAGCATGGTAGGATTCATATCAATCATGCTCCTCACATTCATCCTCCGAATCAACTACACCATTTCTTATCACCATAACTCTTTTATTGACACATTATTTGCTCATGTGTCCAAACCCTTTGCACTTCCAACATTGAATAAAACTAGACTTTTCCCTTACCTCCTTTGAAGCTTCATTCTTTTTAGCATTGGAGCTTTCGACCTCCACTCTTTTGGCAGCAACAAACTTGCTTCTTTGTTGTGTCGGTTCATTCCTATTCACAAAACTATCCTTGTTCCATGCATTAGAATTTGAAAAGGTACTAGCTTTAGGTGTATACCTTTTTGAATGCTCCTTTTCTTCCTTCAATTGAACTTCAATTTTGATAGCATAATGATACATATCTTCAAGGTAAGGTGGTGGATTTCTATCAACCTGATGAGCAATTTCGATTCAAACCTCCAAAGAATCGAGACATGGTGTCTTCCTCTTCTTCTCGAATTTTTGCTCTTTCCATCAAGGACTCCATCTCTTCATAATATTCAACAACACTTTTTGTTCACTGTCTCAAAGATTGCAATTTAGTTTTCAAATCTCTTTCATAATGTTTTAGAACATACCTCTTTCTCATGACTTCTTTAAGTTCTTCCCAAGTTTCTATTGGATCCTCCTCTTTCCTTATTCTCTCGGATTTGAGATGTTGATACCATTCTCCCGCATGATTGGTGAATTCCGCAATGACAAGTTTCATCTTCTTATTCTCACTATATGTATTACAATCAAATACATGTTCTATTTTTCTTTCCCATTGCAAGTATGCCTCGGAGTCCACCGTACCACTAAAAGGTGGAATTCTGAGTTTCACTCCGCTATCCCTGTCTTAATTCATTCTTTCCACTCTTCTAGGTTGCACAATGTTTGCAACGTTATTTCTTCCTCTTCCAAAGTTTCTTTCTTGTACTTGTAAGTCAAACATGCCTTCATCTTCTTGCAAAATTCGTTCTTTTCTTTGTTGTTGTGCTCTCCTTTCTTCCCTTTCTTCCCTCATCATCTCCATCATACCTTGAATTGCTTGAAGAATAACCATATTTGGATCTACCACTTGCAGAACTTTTTCTTTATTATCTTATGACATTTTTTTTATAAGGACCTCTCCACACTTCTCACCAAGATATCATTCAAGGACACTCGTGTTTATCACTCAAGGGTAGGCTTTTGGTACTAGGTCAAAGATGTAAGGGTTGGTTTAAAAATTTGGTGCAACCTTGCTTTTCAACTTGATATAAAACTAAATCAATGATAACCTTTCACAAGCTAAGACTAGAGAAACTGATCCTAAGGATCTACAACTCGCAGTTTGAGTAAATACAATTAAAAAAAAAGAACTTTTGTATGCCTTGGATCCTTTGATACTCTTTTTTTTTTTGCTACTATTTTTTTTTCACTCTTTTTTTGCTACTGATTTTTTTAAACTTTTTGCTACTATTTTTTTTTATATGATCCAAGAACAAAACACAAAGAAATTCAAGACAAGTTGTAGGATGCCTTGTATTACACTTTGTAAATGCTTAAAAAAATTATAGAAAAAAAGTAATAAAAATTGTAGATATTTCACCTCTAGAGAGTCGACCAAAGGATGTCGACCAACGAGCTCTGATACCAAATGATAAGCGTCGAACTTGTTGGTTTAACAAAACTAGAGGTCCTTCTAGGATCTTTGCAAACGTCACGAACAAGGCTAACTTAACGAATTGATTCTAACCAAAAGTTTAGTTAGAAGATGAATCACTCTTAGATCAAACTTAGAATAAGGATGGTCACTCCTAGATCCTAAGACGACTCACTCCACAATTAGCTTGATCGGGGCTAATCAAATGAATCGGTTAAACATCAAATCTAAAGCAAGATTTGAAAGAAAGTTAACACCAAATGGGGCTAAACAAAACACAAGTTTTTTTCATAAAGGTTTTGCCTTTTCCATGCCAATACAAGCCTTTAAATAGGCCAAAATGGTCGTGCAAAGCACCAAAGACTAAAAATCTTCAATAAGCATTAAATGTAAAATGAAGAAAAAACTGACCTAGGAATTTAAAACTTGATTGCACAACGTTTGAGAGCTCTAAATATGGAACAAAAAACATAGAAATATTTTAAATGGTCTTAATTATGGATCTGCCCATGCATGACTATTTCGTTTGACGAGGTTTGACATCACGAAATCCCAAGAGGTGCAATCTGAACAACCACTTGTTCACATTTTCTGCACACTTTTTTTGTCCTCCATGCCATCTTTCAAACTACACAACTTTTCCCATGCCATCTTCACACCATTCTCATCTTGACTTGATGTACTAACATTATAAAGAATTTTGGGCTCAAATATCTTTATCTCTCCTTGTGCTAATTAACGAGCTTTTGGAGATGCAATGTGAAAGCCTCTTGAATCTTCTTGGTCTTGCTCCTTGTTATTGCTCCTTCAGGCACATGCAATGGATCAATGGTTTGATTCACATCACTTGGCTTGTTTCTTTGGGGAACTTCAGAGTTGAACTCATATCGAAGGTTACCTTTAAATCATTTACTTGAAAAACATATTTTACCTTCCTTTACCTTTATAGAAGCTTCCCCCATAGCAAGGAAACGTCGCCCTAGGATGATGAGGATATTGTCATCGCCCTCCATATCGAGCACTACGAAGTCCATGATGGGATTGAATCCCGCAGCAGAATTGATGTCAATCACATTGCTTTTGTTGTGTTACAAGTTTTCTTAAAAATAACATACATCACATGTAAATTCAGGTTAAGCATGGAAGGAGAGGGAAAAGTACAACGATTTACTAACCTCTTGAAGAACCGTTCTTATGTATTCCTTCTCCCGGTCACGATCTCACGAACCGATCTCGATCTTTGGACACTTCCACTTGATCTTCTTGGTTATTTTTCAGCAGATGAGGGAGAGTTGTGGGACTCCCTTTGGAATATGAGTTTGGAGAATTGAGAGGATTTGAGAGAGTGTTTTGGAGTGAAATCCAAAAAAATGAAAGAATCACTTAACAAGTGCTTCACAAAATCACTTTTGACATGTCTAAAATTAATTTTTGACATGTCTAAAATTAATTTTCTACCAAAAGTGTGATGTTTGGCAATATTAATGATATGAAATTTAAGGAGGAATTTGAAAAATCCAATCTACCTTGTTAACAACAAACAAGACTATTAGATCACAAAACCCAAAAAATCTCAAAATCAAAATGAAACCAAAGAAGCCAAAGATTCTAATATCAAAATGTTAAGTAACCCTTGACAATTGGATCTAACAACCTTGTTTAAAGAAACAAGACCTTTAGATAACTCAATCTCAAAGACCCCAAAACGAATTTTGAAATAAACTCAAGGAAAGTAAAATCGGATTACCTTGTGATCAAACATCTCAAGGCAAGAGAACTTGTATGAGATTCGAATCACTCCACAAGCAAGATCGATCAAGTCTAGCTTGAATGATTCTAAGCATGCATGCAACCTAATCTACATAGAATTGCAAAGACATATAGCTCTAGGCTATAATAAAGCACAAAGGCCTCTTTTGATTACATTTTTTTAATCTTTTCTTTCTCCCACAAGGTACATGGCTTTATATAGCCTCAAAATCAACCCTAGAGTAACCTATGGTCAATTGAAAGGTTGTAACTTACATCCCCATCAATACCATGATCTCCACTAACCAAATTGTAACCTAAATTATTGAAAACAAGACTTTAAAACTGAAATTTACATCAAAATATCCATAAATCCGAGATTGAAGTCTTGTACTAATCTTGAAAGTCTTTGTAACCTTCCATGCATAAATGAAGCTTCACTTGATTTAAATTGAAACTCTTGTTGCATAAATGAAGCTTGAGTTATCTTTAAAGATACATTTATTGCACATGAGTTCATTGAATGCATCTTCAGTTCGTCATAAATGACGTTGGACAACATTTATTTCAACTCCATTTTGAAGCTTTTTCTCTCGTTTTGCATAGCATGATGATTCGTATCAATTAAGCAAGTGATTTTGGAAGAATCCAAAATCATTTGATGTGATTCCCTTTCAATCACTTGGGAGGTGATTCCCAAGTGATTTTTGTCAAGTGATTGTAATATAAAATGACTATTATTTCATTTTTGGAAAAGTATACTTTTAATGACGGGTAAAAACCGTCATCTCTTGTCAAAATTCATAAATTTCCATAAAAAAGATAATTTTCTCAAAACTGTCTTATTAAGTTCATCGTCATTGTTTATAAAATGACAATTTTCCCTCTCTAAAGTTTTTATAATATGTATCTTACTATCTTTTATTCTTTCTAATTCATATTTTCACTTTCCGTTCCCTCTAATAGTTTTAACTCTCTTTGAAATTTTTTTTATTTCTATTTTTTTGTTCCTCCTTATAATTTAAAATTTTTTCTCTCTAATGTTCTTTTTATCTCTTTCTACTTGTCCCTGACTCTTAATTTTTTCTCCTCATTTTAGTTTTTCTTCCTGAAATTTTGATCATCTTGCCCATTTTTTTTTTGTTTATCTCTCTATCTTTGAATTTTACTTTCTTTATTAAAATTCTCTCTCTGAATTTTTTGTCCCTTTAAAAATTTTATCCTCCATATTTCTAATTTTTATCACTCCAATTAGAATAATTTATAACTAAATACTTTTTAAACAGATTAATTATAATTAAATCACTTAGTTTAAAACACTTTATGTTAAAGTTGTTTCTGAAATATGCGCTTTAAAAACCACTTAATTATATGAAAATCACTATTAAAAGTGTAGAACCAAACATGAAAATGATTATATGGAAATCACTTTTAATAAATCAATTATAGACAAATCAATTACACTAAAATCAACATTTCTAAAATGATTCCCAAACATGCACTAAATAGTGGAATGTGGTGGGGTAAAATCTCCACCTATTTACCACTTTACCACAACTATATAATATGCAAATCATATTTGCATTATTATATAGTATAAGGTATCACATACCTTTTTATACAAATCCCATTTGCATAATTGTGAAATTTAAAATTGAATCACATTTCAATTTTATTTCTCTAAAATCAATTTCTCCAATCTAAGCCTTAATTCCATAATTAGGCTATCCTATAGTTTATTATGAATCTCATTCACATTAAACTATATATTATGTCAATTATATATCATATAAATGACATAAATACGCTTTATATGAATTTGAACACTTCAAATTCACTCCAAACTGTATACCCTCATTGAATCCATAATTGAGCCAACCAAGGGACCTAATGGACCTACATGAACTCCAATGATACGAGATTAACTGACCAAACTCTTTGATCCTGTTAATCAACATTCATTAATTACGGGGACACTCCACTATAACCCCGTAGCTGCATTCTCCTCATTGTAGACAAGTTGTGTCCATCGATATAACCAATGCTCGTGAGTCAATCCTTCACAGGTTGTTCGTAGTCACAACTGGGTCAAATTATCGTTTTACCCCTATGTCTACCTCTTGCTCCTTAAGTCCCACTGCTCCTCTAAGGAATAACTATGTTTATTGTTCTACCATAAACAACGTCCCTTTCAGACCAGTGAGAGGGTAGGGCCCTGTTGTTCAAGCCCTAAAGTCAACACTTAAGGGAACACCTTCTCTAGTTTCCCTAGGCTCGGGAATGAGTGAATTTCATCTTGCGTAGTCAAGTTTCCAGCTCCCCACGTGGTTCTACCCCTGAGAAGGTAGGCATATTGAGCGAGGAACACAAACCACTCTCACCCGTACTAGTCAAAGGACAGACCCCCCATAGACAGAAGTCCGTAACACGCTTAGGATTAAGATTGAGTCACTTATGGTCATCTATGAATTTATTAGTCCTAAACTGTTAACGGTGTTACATCAGTTGATCTAATAATTCACGGTCCGATCTTGTACAATCTCATTGCACAAGAATTTCCCACTCGCATGTCAACTACATGAACGAGCTGGATTGCCTCGTTTGTATTCAATACAAAGTGGGTCGCATCCACAGTGTTACTAGGATGAGGTTCCTAACCATATCCATATACTATAGACCATTTGGGTCATTACTCGAATGTGATCCTACCTGTGTGTCCACTACACATCGTTCAAGATTTCATAAATATGAATGCCCCTGGAGCTTAGTTTATTGGATTAAGTTTAAAATGCGATATACAAGGTTTGATGAAAAATAACTTTTATTTATCAATACTTCAACTGTTATAAATGACACGAGTTTAGGGCATACACCCCAACAAACTCCCACTTGAACTAAGCTAGTGAAGTACATAATACATTTCTCAAATGTAAATAATATAATAAACTAGGGCATTAAATACCCCTTTTACAATACTCTCACTTGCCCTAGTCAGGAATCACTCGTAGACCTAGACTCTCTAGGTGACCCTCAAACAACTTAACCGTGAGAGCCTTTGTAAATGGATCATCAACATTGTGCTCTGAAGCTATCTTCATGACGGTTACGTCTCCGCGATGCACAATCTCTCGTATCAGGTGATACTTCTGTTCAATGTGCTTGCCCCTCTTATGACTCCAAGGTTCCCTCGAGTTGGCTACTGCACCACTATTATCACAATAAAGGGTGTCTGACAAGTTCATATATTTGGAACAACTTCCAAATCTATCATGAACTTCCTTAGCCAAATCGCCTCTTTCGCTACTTCACAAGCTGCTACATACTCGACCTCCATCGTGGAATCTGCGATGCATCCCTGCTTGATGCTTTTCCATACTACAACCCTCCGTTAAGAGTGAACACTAACTTCGAAGTGGATTTCCTAGAATCCTTATCGGTCTGAAAGTCAGAGTCTGTGTATCCCATAAGGATCAAACCCTATTTCCATAGACAAGCATGTAGTCCCTCGTTCTCCTAAGATACTTGAGGATTGCCTTTACGGCTGTCCAGTGATCTAATCCTAGATTGGATTGATACCTACTGACAATCCCAACTGCACAACAAATGTCGGGTCGAGTACACAACATGGCGTACATCAGGCTCCCAACAGCTGAAGCATAAGGGATCTGTTTCATATCCTCAACTTCTTGGGGTGTCTTAGGACACTGTTACACAGGTGAACCCCATGCCTAAAAGGGAGCAAGCCCTTCTTGGAGTTATGCATCTTATATCGTAACAACATCTTTTAAGTAGGATTTGAAAACTAATCTACCTTGTTAACAACAAACAAGACTATTAGATCTAAACCCCAAAAACCCCAAATCGAAATGAAATCAAAGAAGCCAAAGATTCTAATGTCAAAATGTAAAGTAACCCTTGAAAATTGGATCTAACAACCTTGCTTAAAGAAACAAGACCTTTAGATAACTCAATCTCAAAGACCACAAAACAAATTTTGAAAATCAACTCAAGGAAAGTAAAATCGGATTACCTTGTGATCAAACATCTCAAGGCAAGAAAACTTGTATGAGATCCGAATCACTCCACAAACAAGATCGATCAAGTCAAGCTTGAATGATTCTAAGCATGCAACCTAATCTACATAGAATTGCAAAAACATAGCTCAAGGCTATAAAAAAGCACAAAGGCCTCTTTTGATTACATTTTCACTCTTTTCTTCTTTTATGGATTACATGTGTGGCTATTTATAGCCTTCAAAATTAAAACCTAAAGATAACCTATGGCAATTTAAGGGTTGTAACTTACATCCCCATCAATACCATAATGTCCACTAACTATTTTGTAACCTAAAACATTGAAAACAAGACTTTAAAACTGAAATTTACATCAAATTAGCCATAAATCCGAGAATGATGTCTCTTTGTTAGCTTTGTAACTCTTTGTAACTATCCAAGAGTAAATGAAGCACATCTTGAAGAATCTTAAAGCCGGAGTTCCATAAATGAAGCTTGGTGTTCTTTAATAAATGATGAGTTGCACTTGAGTTCATTAAATGCAACTTATGTTAAACTTCCATGAATTTGACTTCATTTAATGTGACTTCATGAGATGCCTTGGTTCATATCACATGGCTAACTTTTGTTCTTCCGGTTCCAGACAATTTGGATACCTAGAACATACTGGGGTTCTCCCAAATCCTTCATTTGGAATTGCGTAACTAACCATTCCTTAACGTCAGTAAGGAAACCTACATCATTCTCAATGAGTAGGATATTGTTGCGTAAAATAATATTGTAATACCGAAAGTGTACGAGTCAAGTTTTAATATAGTGATTTGAGTACAGAGTATCGTCCTCAGGAATGAGTTTTCTAGATTAATTAATTACCAAGATACTTTTTCTTAATTTTAGCTAAAGCAACAAAACTTTGATGGATAATGAAAACAAAGATAGAAAATAAATGTACAATTGGAGACACGAATATGATAGAATTGAGGAAGTTGATTTCATAAGTTAATTCATTATTTAACACATGCAATGAACTAATATCATGAATTCATAAACAAGAAGTAAGATACTCAAAAAAGTCTCTCGATCCTTAGTGAGCCTCGCACACACAATAAATTCTATAGTTTCCAAATAAAATCTAAGCATGCACGACATTAAGTAACTTCTTTATGTGTTTCCCTTAGACTTCTAGGTCATTCTCATGCCAGACTTCTAAGAGTTTTGACAACTTTGCTCTAATCTAAGCTTTTTCTCTCGAGTCCACTTAAACCAACAAGATTAAAGATTTGAAGAACGAATTGCCAAAAATAAATAACAAAACGTAATTCAATACAAAAGCAAATAAGTCTTAAACATGTAAATCAAATCCTAACTACAACTTCTAGCAACTCTAAATCACCATAAAAACAAGCTAAAGTCATAGGAAAAGTCTTTAAACTCAATTACAAACTAAAAGAAAGAGAAATAAAACTTATGTGTTGATGTCGGTCCCTCAATCCCGAGCTCCCGTCACGATCTCGAACCTCCACAAACGCTTTGGCTCCCAAAAAATGCTCTTATTTCTCCTCTTAGAGTGTGTATTTCGAAATTAGGGTAAAAAACTATCAATTTCGGCTCCTTTTGCAATGAAAACAACATGTTGTATTTATAGGGCTTTTCGGTACGGCGTTGCAACGCTGTGCATGCTGCCAGCCAACCCACTTCGACAATTTTTGTCATATCTTTTCGCTCGGGTGTCCAAATGACCTCCAGTTTGATGCGTTGGAATCGTGATTCGATGTAGAATCTCTCAGTATATTTTTTATACTAAAAATACATCTAGAGTTTTCTTGAGTCTTCAATTAAGCATACACATGTTCCAAATTGCACCAAAATAACCTCAAAACACTCAATTCTTGCTTCTCAAGCTCAGTTTCCTGAAATTAATCATAAAATGCCTTGAAAGCTTATGTTTTAAGTATAAAAACTAGCTAAAATATAGAAATAAGATAGCATATTTGCATGCTATCAGATATCATCCACATACAATATCAGAAATGCAACAATGCTATAAACGATTTTCTTGTAGACACAAGGTGAAAGGATGGAATCCCGATGTGGAAGCGATTGATCACCTTTGTTCTTGATTATATTTACATAGGAATTACCAAAAATAGAAAACTATAAGCTAAGACTAACTATGAAAGCTTAGTAGATTAGGGATTACCTTTGAAGACTCGATTCTTCTCATAATCCTCTTGCCGTCTACGATCTCCAAATTCTCTACAATCGAACACCTCAAAATGTCTTCACGGTTGTTTTGTAGAAGAGGGAGAGAAGTGGTAACTCCTTTTTGGAGGAGGAAATTCTAGAGTGAATTTGAGAAAAAAATTGGTGTTTTTGCTAGAATGCAAATTTCCCAAATGACTTAAGCTTCAATTTGCATCCAAAAGGATGCTTATATAGGAGATGTGGGTGGAGACAAATTCTCCACCCATTATGCCACTATTTCCACTAATTATGCCTTATGCAAAATCCATTTGCATAATTGCATAATATAAGGTATCAAATACCTTATTATGTAAACCACATTTACATAAAGTGAAAATTAAATTGAATCATATTCAATTTCCATATCTCTCAAATTAATTTATCTAAATATGCCTTAATTCAACCCTATTTCCATATCTCTCAAATTAATTTCCATATCTCTCAAAAAATCTAATCTACCTTGTTAACAACAAGACTATTAGATCTAAACCCCAAAAAAACTCCCAAATCGAAATGAATCAAAGAAGCCAAAGATTCTAATGTCAAAATGTTAAGTAACCCTTGACAATTGGATCTAACAACCTTGCTTAAAGAAACAAGACCTTTAGATAACTCAATTTCAAAGACCCCAAAACCAATTTTGAAAATCAACTCAAGGAAAAGTAAAATTGGATTACCTTGTCGATCAAATATCTCAAGGCAAGAGAACTTGTATGAGATCCGAATCACTCCACAAGCAAGATTGATCAAGTCAAGCTTGAATGATTCTAAGCATGCAACCTAATCTACATAGAATTGCAAAGATATAGCTCAAGGCTATAAAAAAGCACAAATGCCTCTTTTGATTACATTTTCAATCTTTTTTTTTTCTTGGATTACATGTATGGTTATTTATAACCTTCAAAATTAAACCCTAGAGTAACCTATGGCAATCTAAGGGTTATAACTCCCAATTACATGAATACCTTAACACCCACTAACTCAAAAGTAACCTAAAAACTCATAAATATAATGTTTAGAACTGAAATTACATCAATATAGCCATAAAAACGAGATTGAAGTCTCTTTGTTCACTTTGTAACTCTTTGTAACCATCTAAGAGTAAATGAAAATCCTCTTGAATTATCTTGAAGCCCTTGTTCCATAAATGAATCTTGATTGTTCTTTAATAAATGATGAGTTGCACTTGAGTTCATTAAATGCAACTTGTGTTAAACTTCCATGAACTTGACTTCATTTAATGTGACTTCATCATATGCCTTGGTTCATATCAGTATGGTTTATCATGAATCATATTCACATTAAACTATATTTTATATCAATTAATTCCCTAAATTGAATTTGAACATTTTAAATTCATTCCAAAACTTTATACCCTCATTAATTCCATATTGAGCCAACCAAGGGAGATATGAACCTACAGATCATGAGCTCAACCGATACGAGATTAACTGATCAAACTCTTTGACCCCGTTAATCAACATTCGTTAACTACGAGTCACTCCACTATAGACTCTTAGCTGCACTCTCCTCACTGTAGGACAAGTTGTGTCCATTGATATAACCAATGCCCATGAGTCAACCCTTCACAGTGAAAGAGTCAAGATTAAGAAAGCGGAAGCAATTTTGGATCTTGAACACTCTATGTTGATCAATTTTGTAAAATAAAATGCATGCTCAAAGCTGGAAAAACAGAGGGATAGAAAACTCAACTTTGAAGATCAAATTCTCTTCACCCGGCGGATGGTTTTCAACACGAACACTTCGTGTTCAACTGTTAGAGTCTTCCCTACTATCCTCGGGCCTTATGGGATCCTAGGTTGAGAGAATTTGGAAGAAAAGACCTCAAAGGTCACTAATTCAGGAATTTAGAATTTTCTGCAAAATTCTCTCAAAACACCTCAAAACACCATTAAATAAAGTTTCATCAAGCTTCATTTGAGTGACAACTCAATGTGATGAGGATGGTTTGAGATGGAGGTGGCCAATTTTGGTGAATTTGAAGATGAGAGGGATTGGACAAGTTGCAATTTGGATTTTATGGAAAATCCATGAAAATCCACTAATTTTCATTTAATTTTAATTCAAAAATTAATAATAAAGTGATTTTAAATTAAAATTAATTAAATAATTCAAAATAAATTTAATTAATTAATTTTTAATTTAATTTAATATCAAATATTAAATTAAATAAATTACCCGATCCCGATCGATTTTCCGAACATGAATCCTTATTCATGCTATAAATCGATCCAATATTTAAATCACATTTAAATATATCCACCTCCTTTTAATCATAGTTTAATTCATAATTAAGCTATGACTCGTTAAATATATCACATATAATTAATGCTTTCTCCCAAACTCAAATTTGAACAATTCAAATTCTTTTCTCTCAAAATGTTACAAGGCTTAGTCCGAGCTAGTAAGGAGGACCTAATGGACCTACAGATCATGAGCTCCAACGATACGTGATTAACCGACCAAACTCTTTAGCCTAACTAATCAACATTCGTTAACCACCGGGACACTCCACTAAAGCCCAGTGGTTGCACTCTCCTCACTGTAGATATATTTCTGTCCACTTGATATAACCATGATTAGTAAGTCGATCCTTCACAGGTCATTCGTAATTACAGCTAGGTCAAAATTACCGTTTTACCCCTGTAATTACCTCTTGTTCCTTAAGTCCCACTGATCCTCTAATGAACAATTGGGTGTGGTCCAACCAACAAACCGAATCCCTCTCGGGTCAATGAGAGGGGTGGGCCCTTTGTTCAAGACCCGGAGTCAGCATTTAAGGAAACAACCTCTCTACTAATCCTTAAAGCGGGTAAGAGTGAATTCCATCTTGCAACTATGTTCCCAGGTATCTACCCAGACTTATCCCTGTGAGAGGCTTATTGAGTCGGCAGTCTCGGGCCACTCTCACCCATGCAAATCTAAGGATAATCTGAGTCACCTAGATCATCGTATGAATATAGTCAATTAAGACAGTAAACGGAGTTATAAAGTCTAAGTGACTATTTCGCAGTCCAATCTTATGCAAACTCATTGCATAGGACGCCCCCACTCGCATGTCTCCACACGAACGATTTAGGATTACATCGTTGTACTACAAAGTGGGCCGCGTCCATAGTGTCCCCAGGATAAGGTACCGAACCTTATCTATAGACTGTTCTGGCTATAACTTGAAATCCACTTTTATGTCACATATAAAGTTCAAGTATTCATCCTATAGCCAAGGGTTCTTTATTGGATTAAGGTTACACAATACACAATTCACTTTATTCAATAACACCTTTACTGAATAAATCTCAATAACAACTTTATTGCAAAATAGAATATACATTCAGTTTACAAAACCACGAGTTTTAGGACATAAAACCCAACACATAGGTCGTTCGTAGTCACAGTTGGGTCAATTTATCGTGTTACCCCTGTGACTACTTCTTGCTCCTTAAGCACCGCTGATCCTCTAATGAACATCAAGTTTATTGTCCACCATAAACAATGTCCCTCTCGGGCCAGCGAGAGGGAGGGGCCCTGTTGTTCAAGACCTAGATACAGTTCTTAAGGAAACAACCTATCTAGTTACCCTAGTTCGGGAACGAGTGAATTCCTTCTAACGAAGTTAAGTCCCCAGCTCCCTACGAGGTTCATCCCTGAGAAGGTAGGCATATTGAGTCGGCAACTGTGACCACTCTCACCCGTACTAGTCTAAGGATAAACCCCCACAAACAGGAGTTCGTAACTCGCTCAAGATTCAGGTCGAGTCACTAATGGTCATCATTGAATTATTAGCCCTAATCTATCAACGACGTTACTAGAGTGGTCTTATAATTTTCGGTCCGGTCTTACACAATTTCATCGTACATGATGCCCCCACTCGCATGTCAACTACATGAACGAGATGGATCTGTTGGGATTTTTGTCCTAATCTCGTGTTTGTAATATATTATTTGAAATTAATAAGAGTTATTCATTTCATCACTTTCTGTCTCGCAATATTTATAAACTTTTCCAATAAACTAAGCTCCAGGGTCATTGAATTTATGAGAGAACTAGAACTTGAACGGTGTGTAGTGGACACATAGGGAGGATCACGTTCGAGTTAATGACCCGAACGGTCTAACCGAAGATGATCTGACTGTGGATACACTGTGGATGCGGTCCACTTTGTATTAAATACAAACGAGGTGATCTGACTCGTTCATGTGGTTGACATGCGAGTGGGGGCATCCTATGCAATGAGATTGTACAAGACCGAACCGTGATTTATTAGACCTACTGATGTAACACCGTTGACAGTAAGGACTAATAACTTCGTAGATGACCATTGGCATCTTCGGTTAGGCCATATTAATCTCAATAGGATTGAGAAACTAGTGAAGAGTGGACTTCTAAACGAGTTGGAAGAAAACTCTTTGTCGGTGTGTGAGTCATGCCTTGAGGGCAAAATGACCAAACATCCTTTTAGTGGAAAAGGATATAGAGCCAAAGAGCCTCTTGAGTTAGTACATTCGACCTCTCCGTCCGATGAATGTTAAAGCTCAGGCGGTTATGAGTATTTCGTGTCTTTAAGTGAGACGATGACTCCGGATATGGGTATATTTACCTAATGCACAAGAAGTCCAAACTCTTGAAAAGTTCAAGGAGTACAAGACTGAGGTTGAGAACCTCTTAGGTAAATCGCTTAAAACACTTCGATCGGATCGAGGTGGAGAGTACATGGACACTGAATTCCAGGACTATATGATAGAACACGGAATTACGTCCCAACTCTCACCGCTTTGGTATGCCACAATGAGAATGGTGTATCGGAGAGGAGAAACAGAACCTTGTTGGACATGGTTGGTCGATGATGAGCTATGCTCGTCTCCCGATTCTTTTTGGGGTACGCGGTGGAGACTACGATTTATATTTTGAACAACGTTCGTCCGAAGAGTGTTTGTGAAACACCTTTCGAGCTCTGGAGTGGACGTAAAGGCGCTTTACATCACTTCGTGGATTTGGGGATGCCCACCCATGTGTTGGTGTCAAACCCAAAAAGTTGGAATCCGCTCGAAATTGTGTCTATTCGTAGGTTTCCTAAAGAGACTAGGGGTGGTCTATTTTACGATCCTAGGGAAAATAGGGTGCTTGTGTCGATAAACGCCACTTTCCTAGAGGAAGACCACGTCGGGATCATTTACCAAGGAGTAAAATCGTATTAAATGAAATGAACAATATATCGCCAAGAGTTGCTTGATGGGGCTAGTACGTCAACAAGTGTTGTTGATCCTAGCACGTCTAGTCAAATCGGTTCCCAAGAGTTGGGAATGCCTCGACGTAGTGGGAGGGTGAGACACCTGATCGCTACATGGGTTTAGTTGAAACCTCGCTTGTCGCCTCCCGATGATGATCAGTGAGGATCCATTGACCTATGATCGGGCAATGGTTGATGTTGACAAAGACGAATGGATTAAAGCTATGGACCGTGAAATGGAGTCTATGTACTTCAATTACAGATGGGAGCTTGTGGATCAACCGGATGGGGTAAAACCTATTGGTTGCAAATGGATCTACAAGCGTAAACGTGGCGTGAGATGGGAAGGTGCGCACCTTCAAAGCCCGACTAGTGACAAAGGATTTTACCCAGTTGAAGGGGTTGACTATGAGGAGACCTTTTCACCGCTGCCATGGTAAAGTCGATCGAGATCCTTCGGCCATTGTCGCGTATTATGACTACGGGTATGGCGGATGGACGTCAAGACGACCTTTTTTCGAATGACAAACTTGATGAGACCATCTACATGGACCAACCCAAAGGGTTCATCGCCCAAGGCCAAGAGCAAAAGGTTTGCCGGCTTCATAGGTCCATTTATGGGCTTAAACAAGCTTCGAGTCTTGGAATATAAGATTTGATGAGGCGATCAAATCTTATGGCTTTGATCAAAATGTCGACAAGCCTTGTGTCTACAAGAAAATCGTTGACAAAAGTAGCATTTTTAGTGTTGTATGTGGACGATATTCTTCTCATTGGGAATGAGGTAGAATTTCTTCGACGTTAAGAAGTGGCTAGCTTCGCAATTCCAAATGAAAGATTTGGGAGAAGCTCATTATGTTCTAGGTATCCGCATTGTCCTAACCGGAGAATGCGCACGCTAGCCTGCTCTCAAAGCGTCTTATATTGACAAGATGTTGTCTAGATATAAGATGCGAGAAACTCCAAGAAGGGCTTGCCGCCTTTTCGGGCATGGGGTTCACTTGTTTAGGATCGGTGTCCTAAGACTCCTCAAGATGTTGAGGATATGAGACGGATTCCATATGCTTCACCAGGGGAGCCCGATGTATGCCATGTTGTGTACTAGGTCCTACATCCATTATGCGAGAGGAATTGTCAGTAGATATCAGTCCAATCTAGGATTAGATCACTGGACAGCCGTAAAGGCAATCCTCAAGTATCTTAGGAGAACGAGGAACTACAGCTTGGTGTATGGTAGTGGGGATTTGATCCTTACGGGATACACGGATTCTGATTTTCAGACTGATAAGGATTCTAGGAAATCCACCTCGGGGTCAGCCTTCATTATGAATGGAGGAGCTGTAGTATGGCGAAACATCAAGCAGGGATGCATCGCTGATTCCACTATGGAAGCGGAGTATGTTGCGGCTTGTGAAGCTGCAAAGGAAGCTGTTTGGCTTAGGAAGTTCATGACAGATTTGGAAGTTGTTCCTAACATGAACTTGCCGATCACATTGTTCTGTGATAACAGTGGTGCAGTAGCCAACTCATGTGAGCCTCGAAGCCATAAGAGAGGCAAACACATTGAGCGCAAGTATCATCTGATACGGGAGATTGTGCACCGCGGAGACGTGACGGTCACGCAGATAGCGTCGGAGCACAACGTAGCTGATCCATTTACAAAGCCCCTCACGGCTAAGGTGTTTGAGGGTCACCTAGAGAGTCTAGGTCTTCGGTGTAAACGGGTATTCAATGCCCTAGTTTATTGTATTACTTCATTGTAATTTAATGTACATTTCAGAAATGTATTTTCTCCACTAGCTTAGTCCAAGTGAGAGTTTGTTGGGATTTTTGTCCTAATCTCGTGTTTGTAATATATTGTTTGAAATTAATAAGAGTTATTCATTTCATCACTTCGTGTCTCGCAATATTTATAAATTTTTCCAATAAACTAAGCTACAGGGTCATTGAATTTATGAGAGAACTAGAACTTGAACGGTGTGTAGTGGACACACAGGGAGGATCACGTTCGAGTTAATGACCCGAACGGTCAACAGTATATGGATAGGGTTGGAGACCTAATCCTGGATACACTGTGGATGCGGCCCGCTTTGTATTAGATACAAACAAGGTGATCTGACTCGTTCATGTGGTTGACATGCGAGTGGGGGCATCCTGTGCAATGAGATTGTACAAGACCGGACCGTGATTTATTAGACCTCACGATGTAACACCGTTGTGATGAAGGACTAATAACTTCGTAGATGATCATTAGTGACTCGACTTGAATCCTGAGCGTGTTACGGACTCATGTCTGCGAGGGTCTGTTCTTTGACTAGTACAGGTGAGGGTGGTCACGGTTACTCGCCCAATATGCCTATCTTCTCGTGTGACGTAACCAAGTAGGAGCCGGGAACTTAACTACGCAAGATGGAATTCACTCGTTTTTCGTCTTTAGGGAAACTAGAGGGGTTGTTCCCTTAAGTGCTGTCTCCAGGGCTTGGACAACGGACGCCCACCTTCTCACTGGCCCAAGAAGGGTGTTGTGTATGGTTGGACCATCACAATATGTTGTTCATTAGAGGAGCAGTGGGGACTTAAGGAACAAGAGGTAGACACAGGGGTAAAACGGTAATTTGACCCAGCCGTGTCTACGAACAACCTGTGAAGGGTCGACTCATGGGAATTGGTTATATTAGTGGACACGTAATATTCTGCACTGACGGGAGTGCAGCTACGGGCTATAGTGGAGTGTTACCGTAGCTAATGAATGTTGGTTAATCGGGTCAAAGAGTTTGACAGGTTAATCTCAGATCATTGGAGCCCGTCACTGTAGGTCCATTAGGTCCCTCGGTTGGCTCAATCTGGGTTAAAAGTAGGGTTAATGTTTTGGTATGAAATTGAAGTGTTCAATTTCACTTTAAGGGCATTTATGTCATTTATATGAGATATGAATGATATAATATATAATTTAATGTGAATGAGATTCATAATAAACTATAGGTTAGCCTAATTGTTGAATTAGGGCTAATTGGAGAAATTGATTGAGAGAAATTAAATTGGATGTGATTCAATTTAATTAATCCACAATTATTGCAAATGAGATTTGCAATATGAGATATGAGATATCTTATATTATGTGGTTATGCAAATGAGATTTGCATGACCTATGGTTGTGGTAAAGTGGTGATTATGTGGAGATTTTAACTCCATCAATTCCACTATATAAACCCTTCTTGCAAGAAGGATTCTAGCAAAATCTCTCATTTTTTGATTTTTCATCAAAGAAGAGAAGAGGAATTCTCTTAATTCTCTCTCAATTCTCCTCCCTCTCCAAAACATAAAAGATCCCACCATCTTCCCTTCTCCAAAAGAGAACAACCGAGACTCCAAGTGGTGGTGTTCGGATTCCATTCGTGGGAAGAGTTCGTTGAGTTCAAGGAGCACGAAGAGTTCATGATTTGAGGAAGAATGTAAACCCGAGATCATTCTTCGGAAATCAAGAAAGAAAAGGTTAATGTATTATGGTTGGATTTGTTTTGAAAAGAAAAGAAAAGAAAAGAAAAGAAAGGAGAAAGGAAAAGAATGAAAAAGAGAAAGTGGGAGGTGGGACCCCCACCTTTGTTTTCTTTTTAAAAACACTTCCTCCATCGATCTTCTTCTTCATTTATCAAAAGGAAAGCAAGGGTTTTCGTGGGAGAAGCAGAAAGGAAGAGGAAGAAGGTGGTTTTGGAGCCAAAGTTGCGAGAGAGAGGAGAAGAACTAAAGGTATGTCTTTATAACAGCAAGCTAATCAATTAAATCCTATTCTGGTTTTTTGTTCATCTCGAGCTCCACAGGAAGAGGTAAGAGTTGAGATTTTGTTTTAACTCATATTGGAACAAAATTCGTGAAGGAAGCTCGAGCAAATTCGGATCTTAAGCTACCGATTTGTGAAGAGGAAGACAGTAAGATGTAATTTGTTTGTCAAAATCCGAGAAGTCTCTGGTGTTTTGGTTGTACTGATCTGTAGAGTTGGAATCAGAAGCTCTAATAGGTATGGTTGGAAAGCTTATTGAATTTCCTACAGCTTTCGTGAAGGAATCGTGAATATAAAATTATTGGAAAATGTTGTCAATATTAGGTCAATTTTCGAGTTGCAGCAGGAAATCGAATCTGGAATAATAGAAGTTGGTTCCTGGGAAAGAAGACTTCGAGGTATTTTCGAACCATTCTGTTGGGAATCTCAACTTCATATCTTCATATGATTTTTAGAGGATTCAAAAAGGAAGAATTTGGTATAAAGTACATTATTTTTGGATAAGTAATGAAGAAGTTATGGCTGTCTGAAAATAGGGCATAAAATCTGAAAATGCTGGAAATTTGAAAGTGTGTTTTCTTGTAAGTTTAAGGTTAAAAAGCATGAGCTCGAGGTTCTAATGGTTGAATTTGGTTTGTTTGACAGGCCAAGAGCAAATAGGTCGAGTGTACGGGCCAAGGTTCTAGTTTAACACTGTGAGTGACAAAACGAACTTCAAAAATGTTCTATATGCTTGAATTAAGTTGTAAGAAATACAAGTTTTGCTTGAATGAGAAGGGTTTAGACGTTTATTGTTTTCCTTGAACTCTTATTTATGAGCATTCATGATTTCTTAGAAATGTTTTAAAGTGTTCATGATGAGCCTAAATGCCTTGATGAAATTTATACACGAGCATATGTTTATTGAATTTTCCAAAGTTTATGGAAATGTTATGATTTCGAGCAAGTATGTTTTGGCAAGTATGTTTTTAAAGATTTCTAGTTTTATGAACAAGCTAAGTAAGCTTGAGTTTTATGAAAGAAAAGATAAGCAGACATGTTCAAATGTTTTCATGTGAACTTTTGAGATATTGAGCCCGAGGCTTTATGGTACCGTGTGTACACAGGTCATTTCTGTTGTCGACGTTGAGTGTACACTCCGTGACAACAGCGCTGTCGTGAGTGCTGGGCGGGCCCCACTACGACAAAGACGATGAGAGTGCTGAGCGGGCCCCACTACATCGTAGAATAAACGTTGGTTGTACTGGCGTGCCTCTACACACGCGTGAGATTGTGACATGTTTTAAAAAGAGTTTGTATCATTTACATGCCTTACGAGATTTTAACGATATACTTGCTGGTTTTCATGAAAAGCTATTATGATTACACAGTTACTTTTAACATTTGATTACAGATGCATATGCTCATAGATGGCCAGGTGATATGGTTTACGAGTTAATAGTTTTCTTTTAAACTCAAGTCACTCACTGAGCTTCATAGCTCATTCTTTCGATGTTTTCCCACTTCTCGTAGAGATCGAGCTCCGGTGCACGAAAAATCTGCCATATAGTCTGCTGGAAGCTTCACAAGTTTGATATGTTGTGCGTGGGTGGAGTTGTATAGAAAGTCTATATGTATAGAAGAACGACTATGAAGTTATATTTATGTGTACACTCTAGGTTGTGGTTGTGTAAACCATGGTTGGGTATGTTTTTGGTTGTGATGTTCTGTCACACCCCCTCCCGAACTACCTGCTACTTAGCCCGAAAGGCGGCGTGAAACCATCAGACATTGTTTACCTCTTAACAATACCTGTTGGTTTCACGCCGCTTTCGGCTAAGTAGCAGAGTAGTTCGGGAGGGTGTGACAATTTAATATCGAGCGATTAGCTCCATGGGAATGAGACAGGCAAGTTAGCTCGAGAATAAAGTAAAAGTCATAACAAGTTATTGAGTTAGTTCAGATCGAACTAGTAAGGTATGGTCCAAGTAAGGATAAGAGTAAGTCCAGTTAGGGCTAAATGTGAATAGAAGTTTAGTACTGTGTATGGGAGTTAGATATCCATAGTAAGTCTAGTATATTGATATGTTATTGGAGTCATGCCACCACGTACTAGCGAGCGACGCACGCTGGCGAGGATCGGGGCGGGATGCGAGGATCCTACCCAAGGCCAATCGAGAGGGGATCTAGTGCCCCGAGAGTCCAAATCGAGGTTACAGCTTGAGCAACATGTTAGTTTCTCACAGGGGGCAGGTGGGCCAGAGAGAGCAGGGCCAAGTGATCCAAAAAAAAAAAAAAAAAAAAAAAAAAGGTGTATAGAATAGAACGTCTCAAGAAATTATTAGGAGCCACAGTGTTTGATGGTTCCATAGATCCAGCTGATGCCGAAGTTTGGCTAAATATGCTACAAAATATTTTGGTGTAATGAGTTGCTCTGAGGAGCAAAGTTAAGCTAGCCACATTCCTACTAGAGGAAGAAGCAGAGGGAGGGTGGAAATCGATTTTAGCGACGGAGTGATGCACGACTGGATTGGCAAACATTCAGAGGCATATTCGAAGATAAATATTACCCTAGCACGTAACGTGAGGCAAAGAGGGATGAATTTTTTTTAGAACTAAAGCAAGGGCCACTTTCAGTGGCTGAGTATGAGAGATGGTACACCGAGCTATCACGGTATCTGGTGTGATTATGGCATCTGAGAGTGACAGGTGTCGGAGATTTGAAAGAGGGTTACGTCCTGAGATACGAACCCCAGTCACAGGCATTGCAAAGTGTGCTAACTTTTTCCCCTTGTAGAGAGTTCTCTACGTGTTGAGCAGTATATAGAGAGGCACAAATAAAGTGGTGGAGCCTACTCGAGGGCCTTCACCGACGAAAGCGATTTCCATGGTCGTGAGCAGCGACGATTCACACTTGGAGTGAATGTTTTGAGTCGTCAGGACTTTAAAAGTCGAGCTGGCGGCCAGACATCGAGGTAAACGAATGTTAGTGGTGCCTATCAGAGGCAAAGTCAAAGAGCACCTAGTCAATCTGCCAGATCCACCGTAAGACCACCTGACAATACAGAGTCTGTTGCAAAGTGCAACAAGGAGAACTCCATGTATAAATTGTGGTAGGAATCACCGAGGCCAATGTCTGGTTGATGTCAATGTGTGTTACCAATGTGGGCAACAAGGACATTTCAAGAGGGATTGTCCACGGCTTAGAGTAGCCACCACAGAGGGGACCAGGAGTTGGGTCCCAGGGCAGTTGAGCGACCAAGAGTTCCAAAGAGTCGTAGAGAGAGGCACCAGTGGTGCTAAATAGAAAGGAAGTTGTTTTCAAGAAACCGAGGATTAGTGGGAATGGTTTTTAGGGGTGAAAGGAAGATTATTCCTACGAGCTTGATTTCACATTTAAAAGTCGGAAAAGTTGTTGAGAAAAGGTTGCATGGCATTTCTTGCACACGTAGTGGAGGTGCAGGAAGAAAAACTAAAACCAGAAGATGTTCTTGTTGTGAACGAATTTCTTGATGTTTTTCCAGTAGATCTGTCAGGGTTGCCACCTGATAGGGAAGTTGAGTTCACTATTAAATTGCTACCGTGAATAGCATCTACTTCTTAAGCGTCAGATATATCTTGGCTCCAAGTGAGCTCAAGGAGTTGAAGATGCGATTACAAGAACTAGTTGATAAAGGATACACGGACCTAGTGTATCACCCCAGGGAGCTCAAGTGTTATTTGTAAAGAAAAGAGATGGTACCCTTAAATTATGCATTGATTATAAATGATTAAACAAGTCACGATACGTAACAAGTATCCTTTACCCCATATAGATGACTTGTTTGACCAGATTAAGAGGAACATCGTTGTTTTCTAAGATTGATTTGAGATCGTGATACCATCGATTAAAGGTAAGGGAAACAGATATTCCTAAGACAATATTCAGAACCAAATATGGACATTATGAGCATTTAGTAATGTCATTCGGTTTAACGAATGCACCAACAGTTTTCATGGACCTCATGAATATGATATTCCACTAGTATTTGGATCAGTTCGTGATAGTATTTATTGATGATATACCAGTTTACTCAATTGATAGGAAACCTCATGAGGAACATTTGAGGATTATTCTACAAACACTACGAGATAAGCAGTTGTATGCTAAATTCACCAAATGTGAGTTTTGGTTGAATCAGGTAGTGTTTCTGGGGCATGATGTTTCAACAAATGGTGTTAGTATGGATCCAAATTAAGTGAAAGTTGTGGACAACTGTGAGAGACTAGTTAGTGCGACAGAGGTACGTAGTTTCCTAGGCGTGGCAGGATACTACAGACGGTTTGTTGAGGATTTCTCACGATTAGCATTACCATTAACAATTTTGACAAGGAAGAATGCTAAGTTTGAATGGTTAGATGAGTGTGAACAGGGTTTTAAAGAGCTGAAAAAGAGGTTAGTTACAGTACCTATTTTGACACTTCCTGTAACGGGAATAGAGTATGTAATTTATTGTGACGCCTCGAGGCAAGGTTTAGGGTTTGTGCTCGTGCAAGAAGGAAAAATAATAGCTTATGCGTCAAGACAATTGAAAAAGCACGAATGTAATTACCCTACCCATGATCTCGAGCTAGTAGCAGTTGTTTTAGCACTGAAGATCCGGAGACATTACTTGTTGGGTGAAAGGTGTCACATTTACACGCATCATAAGAGTCTCAAATATATCTTTGATCAGAGGGAGTTAAATGTGAGACAAAGAAGATAGTTAGAACTGATTAAAGATTATGATTGTACTATTAGAATACCATCCGGTAAGGCGAATGTGGTAGCAGATGCTTTGAGTAGGAAGTCAAGACTTCCTAAGGACGCCTTGTATGGTATTCGAGCAACATTTTTAAGTACTCTAAGGGGTTCTAAGGCAGTTGTCAATGCAGAGAGTTCAAGGAGTCTTTTAGCTCTGTTCCAGGTCAGGTCTTCACACATAGCAAAGGTTGTGAGAAGACAACCAGAGGATAGTAAACTGTAGAAAATGTTTGGAAAGTCCAAACAGGGCCCAGAGGCAGAATTTAAGATGAGACCAGATGAGCCATAGAGAGGCAGAGAAGACTGTGTGTTCAAATTACTTAAACAAAATAACATTTATTTTAAACTAAGTAATTTCATGCTCCATGCAATTTATTTTCCATATAATCTAATTATAACACTTATAATTAATTACTCATGAAAAAAAATTAGTCATGCATTCAACCATATTCATATAACATTAAAATGCATGAACATGCTTATCCTAAGGTGGGAATAATCTAAATGACATTCACATAGATAAATAGCTGTGAAACCAAAATAATTTGGCCCCTAAAGTGCAAAAAAAATAAATTACATTAATTTATTTCATGAAACCGGTCCAAAAACACCCTGAACCGGCCTTGAACCGCTCGAACCGGACCAAAACCAACGAAGCAGCTCGAACCGGTCTGCTACTGCTTGAATCGCCTCACGGCGTTGCAACGCCCGCTTCGTCGTCTTGCGCGCCTGGTATCGGGATGGCGTTGCAACGCTGAGGGGCAGCGTTGCAACGCTGCTGACCCCTTGATCGCCCGCGTCGATAGGGAACGCTGGCGTTGCGACGCTATTCTTCAGCGTTGCAACGCTGCTGCTTCGGCAGCAGCCTTCTTCCACGAACACAGCAACTTCGTTCTTCAATTTCTCCTTCGATTCTTAACCAAATTGAATGAAACTTGTCCCGAACGACTCGTAACTCAATTACAGACTCAATTTTGTACTTTCTGCCCAAAAATGCAAGGGCCTTTACATACAATTTGATCAAAATCAAAAGTAAACTATGGCCAAAAAATTCCTAAACAGTATTACAGCAAACCAATGCAATTCCCACCAAAATCAATGCAATTTTGTTTCAAAACAAAACAATACAAGCATTGCTCTGATACCAATTGATGGAGATCTGATCTTCTTGAGCAGCGAAAACGTGTTTTGGGATCGTTAATTGCTTGATTGTTTTAATTGAAACAAAAACCAGTGCATTGACAAAAAGAACAGAACAAGCATGAAATTCTAATCCTATTAGACATGGATTGTAGCAAACATGCAAACATGTGTTTAACAATTAAACTAAAGAGGATAGAAAGAAGAATTATTACCTTTGTTGACTCACAACAACTCCTTGCTCCAAGCAATTTACAGTAACTCAACAAGCTTTAGCTTCTCTGTTTTACAGAACACCACCAAAAGAATAAACCTTCTATCCTCTGAGTGCTTAGATCTTTCCTTTGTGGGAAGGATTCCAACAGTTGGGAAAATTTTGGGGATGAGAGTGTGAGAGAGAGAGAATTCTTTCAGAGACACTTCTCCAAAATTTTGCAGATCAATCGATCAAAAGTGCAACCCCCTTCTCCCTGTTAAACTGTCGATAGGGAGAAGGGGAGGGGTAGTGGGGAACGTGTCTGGATGATACGTTCCCTTTTTATTATTAAAATAATAATAATAATAATAATTAAATCAAATTTAATTATTAATTAAATAATACAAATTAAATATCATATATTTAATTTGGATTAAATCTCATTTAATCATATTACCCCTTTAACCTATAGTTTTATTGTACATCCAGTGCACATTAAATTTTAACCTATAGTTTTCAAATGTGAATCACATTCACATTTAATATAATATTTGAACTCTTTCAAATATTCAATTCTCTCTTATAATTTAATATGAATCGCATTCACATTAAATTTATAATATATAGTTCCAAAACTATATATTATAATGTATCAACATACATTAACTTTATTCCCTAATGAATTTGAACATTTCAAATTCAAATGATCCAAGAACCCTTTACGAGCTAGAAGGTGGACCTAATGGACCTATAGATCAGAAGCTCCAACGATACGAGACCGCTCGGTTAATCTCATTAACCTCCAAATCAACATTCGTTAACTGCGGGAACACTCCACTAAAGTCCCACAGCTGTACTCTTCTCACTGCAGATATATTTATGTGTCCATGGATATTGACCAATAACAGCAAGTCAATCCTTCACGAATGTTCGTAACACCAGCTGGGTCAAATTACCGTCTTACCCCTGGGTTACATCTTGTGCCTTAAGTACCAGTGCTCCTCTAATGAACAATTTTTTTGTGGTCCTACCAACAAACAGAGTCCCTCTCGGGCCAATGAGAGGGAGGCCCTTTGTTCAAGTCCCGGAGACACCATTTAAGGGAACATTCCTATACTTACCCTAGTAGGCGGGAAGGAGTGAATTCCATCTTGCTAAGTTAAGTTCTCAGTCGCTCACTCGGTCTTGTCCCCAAGAAGGTAGGCATATTGTGTCGGCGAATCTGGCCACTCTCACCCATACTAGTCAAAGGACAATCCCTCGCGAACGGGAGTTCGTAACCTGCTCAAGTTTAAGATCAAGTTGCCTAGGTCATCCTAGTGAAATAGAAACCTAACTAGTCAATTCTGAGTTACAAATAGAGGTTACTATTTCGTGGTCCTGGCTTATGTAATCTCATTACATAGGATATCCCCACTCACATGTCATCTACACGAACACGTTAGGATCACAGTGTTTGTATCAAATACAAAGTGGGTCACATCCATAGTTTAACCAGGGTAAGGTACCCAAACCTTATCCCTAACTATAGACCCTTTAGGCTGTATCTCGAACCGAGATCCTTTTTATGTAAACATTCAGTTAGAGATTCATTTAACAACCTTGGATGTTTAGTTTATTGGATTTAGGGTTTTAAATAAAGACAAACTCGTAGATAACGAACAATAACACTTTATTGAAATAATAACACTTTATTACATTAATTAGAACATAATTACAAACTACGAGTTTTAGGGCACAAATCCCAACATTAAGTACTGACTCCGGGTCTTGAACAATGGGCCCACCCCTCTCATAGGCCCGAGAGGGATTCGGTTTGCTGGTTGGACCACAAACCAATTGTTTACTAGAGGATCAGTGGGACTTAAGGAACAAGAGGTAATTACAGGGGTAAAACGGTAATTTTGACCTAGCTGTAATTACGAACGACCTGTGAAGGATCGACTTACTAATCATGGTTATATCGAGTGGACAGAAATATATCTACAGTGAGGACAACCACTGGGCTTTAGTGGAGTGTCGCGGTGGTTAACGAATGTTGATTAGCTAGGCTAAAGAGTTTGGCCGGTTAATCTTGTATCGTTGGAGCTCATGATATGTAGGTCCATTAGGTCCTCCTTACTAGCTCGGACTTAGCCTTGTACATTTTGAGAGAAAAGAATTTGAATTGTTCAAATTCGAGTTTGGAAGAAAGCGTTGATTATATGTGATATATTTAACGAATCATAACTTAATTATGAATTAAACTATGATTAATAGGAGGTAGATATATTTAAATTTGATTTAAATATTAGATCGGTTTATAGCATGAATAAGGATTCATGTTCGGAAAATCGATCGGGATCAGGTTATTTATTTAATTTAATATTTGATATTAAATTAAATTAAAAAATTAATTAATTAAATTAATTTTGAATTATTTAATTAATTATATTAATTTTGAGTTATTTAATTAATTATATTAATTTTAATTAAAAATCAATTTAATATTGATTTTAGAATTGAAATTAAATGTAAAATGAGGGATTTTTATGATTTTCATGAAAATCAAGTTGCCAACTTGCCCAATCCTACTCATTTTCAAAATTCACCAAAATTAGCCACCTCCATCTCAAACCATCCTCATCACACTTGAGTTGTCACTCTAATAAAGCTTAATGAAGCTTTATATAATGGTGATTTTGTAAACCCGAGATCTTTCTTTGGAATTCAAAAAAAAAATAAAAACAAAGGAAAACAAGAAAGGAAAGGATATTATTTATTGGTTGGTTTTTTTTAAAAGAAAAGAAAAGAAAAGAAAAGAAAGGAAGGAAAAGGAAAAATGAAAAAGGGGAAAGTGGAAGGTGGGATCCTCACTTAAGTTTTCTTTTTAAAAACTCATGTATCCATCGATTTCCTTCTCATTTTCAATAAAGAGCAGCAAGGGTTTCGTGGGAGAAGGAGAAAGGAAGAAGAAGAAGAAGCTTTTCATGAGTTAGAGTTGCATAAGAAGGAAGGAGAGCTCAAAGCTTGGTTGTATAGCAGCAAGGAGATCAACTCAACCCGATTTTAGTGAGCTTAAAGATGCTATTCTAGAGGAAGCTCACAGTTCAGCTTACGCTAGGCATCCAGGAAGCACCAAGATGTATAAGACATTGAAAGGGAACGTATTGGTGACATGGGATGAAGCGAGAGGTAGCCGATTATGTTGATAATGTTTGATCCGCCAACCGTTAACCAGATTAGACAGAGACCGAGAGGACTCCTTAATCCATTGCCGCGCTTTTAATGGAAATGGGAGCATATCACTATGGATTTTCTGTTTGGATTACCATATATTTCTAGTGAACATGATGGTATTTGGGTAATGGTGAATAGACTCACTAAAACAGCACGGTTTATACCGATTTAAGCGACGTTTACACTTGATCAGCTTATTGAGCTATATGTCGAAAGAATTGTAAGTCAATACGGAGTGCCAGTGTCCATAGTTTCAGATAGGGATCCAAGATTTACTTCTAAGTTTTGGCTTAGTTTACGTAAGGCTATGGGGACAAAGTTGAAATTTAGTATAGAGTTCCATCCTCGGATAGATGGTCGATTAAAGAGGACCATCCAGACCTAGAGAGGATATGTTGAGAGCATGTGTCCTTCAATTTAAGGGTAGTTGTGATACACACCTATCACTTATGCAATCCGCTTATAATAACAGCTATCAGTCAAGTATTGGCATAGAACCATTTGAGGCTCTGTATGGAAGGTCGAGTAGAACGCCCGTATGTTAGAATGAAGTAGGAGAGCGGAAGCTAATCGGTCCTGAGTTGGTACAAGTTACGACGGATAATATTAAGGTAATCGAGAAAATCAAGGTAGTACAAGATCGACAAAAGAGTTATGCAGATAAGCGACGAAAGGATTTAGAATTCCAGGTCGGAGATCAAGTATTCTTGATGTTATCTCCGTGGAGAGGTGTCCTTCGTTTTGGCAAGAAAGGTAAGTTAAGCCCTAGATATATTGGTCCTTATCCAAAGAACGGCGAATTAAGCCAAAGAAACCTGCTGGACTAGAGTGACCAGCAGAACTATCTTGAGTACATGATGTTTTTCATGTGTTCATGTTCAGGAAGTATTATCCAGATCCGACACATGTGTTGCAAGCACAATCGGTTGAGTTGAAAGAAGACATAAGTTACATAGAGGATGCAGCTTCAAATCCTCGACAGAAAGAACAAGTTTTGAAAAGAAATCGATCTCACTCGTGAAGGTTCGTTGGAGACATCACGACGTCGAGGAAGCAACATGGGAAAGCGAAGACACAATGAAAGGAAAGTACCCACAACTTTTCTCGTGCTGAATTTCGAGGGCGAAATTCCTCTTAAGGGGGTAGTAAATTGTAAGCCCTAAACCCTATTCTCTTTTATCATTGAGCACTGCTCATGATGTTTTGAAGTATGCAAAATCGTATAGGTTGCACTAAAACGATGTCGTGATCGAATTTGGGAATCTATTGAATTTGGAGCTACAATGTGTCTAAACTTCATAAAGGGATAGGTAAACATTGAAATAAGCATATTAAAAGTTTCATTGAAGTAAGTTCAAATCATTAGCAATTCGGAGAAGTTTTAGGTGCATCATGTATTGAATGGAAGATCATATGTCTCACAGACTTGGGATAAGTTGGCTAAATGCTTAGGGTTTCTTTACACACTTATTTTGGTGTTTTAAAAAAAAGAAAAGAAATGAAGTGAAGGATAAAAGGAAAACAAGGAAGGAAAAGCTCAAACCATTTTGGTTTGGTTTGCTTTAAAAATAATGAAGAAAATGAAATGAAATGAATGGATATAATATTGTGTTTTGTTTTGTTTAGGAAATAAAAGGAAAGAAAAGAAAAGAAAGAAAGGGATAAAGGAAAGGAAAAGAAAAGGAAAAAGAAAAGAAAAAGCAAAAGGGAAAAAGACAAACTTTGCCTCCTTGGTTTATAAAAAGGCTTTATCTTCTCAATTTTCTTCTTCATTTATCAAAACCAAAGTTGAAGCTTCGTGGGAGAAGGAGAAAGGAAGAAAAAGGAAGCCATTTTCGTGAGTTTGGAGCTGGAATTGCAGAAGAAAGAAGGAGAACTCAAAGCTTAACTATATAGCAGCAAGGTGATCAACTCAGACCAGTTCTGATGTTTTGGTCTTTTCGAGCTCAATAAGAAGAGGTAAGAGTTGAGTTTTTGATACATGAAAGTTAACTCAATTTGGAACAAAATTTGTGAAGGAAGCTCGAGCTAATACTGAAGTTAACTTACTGTTTTGTTAAGAGGAAGACAGAAGACAGAATTTGCTGTCAAATCTGGGAAGTCTCTGATGTTTTGGTTGTTTTGATCTGTATGCTTGGAGTTAGAAGCTCTAATTGGTATGGTTAGAAATCTTATTCAATTTCCTACAGGTTTCGTGAAGGAATCGTGAGAAGAAAATGATTGGAAGATGTTGTAATCTTCAGGTTAAGTTTCGGGTTGCAGCAGGAAGTGAAATCTGGAACAGCAGCAGATTCATTTTAGGGGTTAAGCTACTGAGGTAATTTCTAACCAATACGTTAGGAATCTCATTTTCATGTCTTCATAAGAGTTTTAGAGGGTTCAAAAAGGAAGAGTTTGGTATAAATTACATTATTTTTGGATAAGTAATGAAGAAGTTATGGCTGTCTGAATTCAGGGCAGAAAAATATGAAAATGCTGGAAATTTGAATGTGTGTTTTCTTGCAAGTTTTAAGGTCAAAAATCATGAGCTCGAGGTTCTAATGATTGATTTGGCTTGTTTGACAGGCCAAGAGCAAATAGGTCAAGTTTACAAGCCAAGGTTCCAATTCTAATACTGTGAGTGACTCTATCTTAGAACTATGTTTGACCTATGTTTTCCTTCATGAACATAAGTGTTGATAATTACATCTTGTTTGAACTAGTTGTGAATGGCTTCATGGAGTTTTCTAACATAAGGTTCATGATGGAACCTAAGCATGCTTTGAATTAGTTGTAACTATAAATCAAAGTATGGAAACTAAATTATGAAAGTATGCTTTCCTTTAGAGAATGTTTTGTGTAAATCCACTTGGGAACATATTTAGATGATAATATGAAATTGTCAAGAAATTGTTGTATGTGTTATAAAGACATGATTTCCATGGTAAACAAGTTATGCCTTGATCTTGATTAACCCCTAATACTGAAGGACATTCGAGAAGGTACTTAGGGGGGGGAATGAATCATGATATCCCGATCTCAAGGACAATGAGAAGGTTTCCGGAAGTAAATGATTTTACCTAAATACTTTGAAGGACAATGAGAAGGTATTTGGGTAGTATATGGTTTTACCTTAATACCGAAGGACATAGAGAAGGTATTAGGAAAACCAAACGACTAAAGGTATTCCACGTGCACGTGAGAGAGAGAGAGAGAGGTATGAAACTTATTGGAATAAATGTAACTCTACCACCTCTATGGTTTGATGTGGAGTCATGTCATGTGTTTTATTGTTATGAGCTATTATATTATTGATCTATCTACCCTCGATAAGTTAGTACATTTGAGAGTTGTGTGCTATGCACAAGTGGTGACTTAAAACTCAGAAATTGGAAGCATGGTTGTTTATGTTTACAAACAAATGTTAAGCTATGTTCTACTTATAATCTGCCATTATTATGATTCACCCGTGAGCTTATAATGTTTTAAAGGTAGACACTCACCGAGCTCTTTAGCTCATTCTTTCAATGTTTTCAAACCTTTTCGTAGAGATCGAGCTCCAGCACCGACATCCCGCCATAGTCTGCTGGAAGTTCATAAATTGTTAGTTTGTACGTGGCTGGTGTTGTATAGGAAGTTGGTATGTAGCTAAAGAAGTCTTGTACATTAGCGGTTGTATAAACAATGAGTTGTCTTGTGTTGTTTTGATGCACTTGACTTTTAGTTTCCAAGAGAGACTTATGAAGGGTTTCTCCTTGTGTATGTTTAATAGTTGTCCAGTTTCTGCATGTGTTATGTTAAAATGTTCCATATGCGAACATAGTATGTTTATCAGAATACAGGTCAAGTAGTATTGTTAAGAGGTAAACAATGTCTGTTGGTTTCACGCCGCCTTTCGGGCTAAGTAGCAGGTAGTTCGGGAGGGGGTGTGACATGTTCACATACGTTTCAGTTTTCCAGAGAGTCTTTAGTAGGATTACTCCTTACGTAGGTTACGTAATTGTCTATATTCCGCTGTGTTATGTTTAAAGTGTTTCTTATACAACTATAGTATGCTTATCAGGTAAAGCAGAGTCAACAGGTATCGTTAGAGAGGTGAACGATGACTGTTGGCTTCATGCCGTCTGTCGGGCTAAGTTAGCAGGTAGTTCGGGAGGGGGTGTGACAACTTGGTATCAGAGCAGTTAGCTCCATGAGAATGAGACAGAGCAAGTTAGCTCTAGAAGAAACTGAAAAGTAAATAGCAAGTTATTGAGTTAGTTCAGATCGAACTAGTAGAGTATGGTCCAAGTAAGGATAATAGTAAGTCCAGTCAGGACTAGAATGTAAATACAAGTCTAGAATTGTGCATTTGAAAGTATTCATTACATGTCTAGTATGTTGATATGTAATAGAAGTCATGCCACCACGTACTAGCAGACGATGCATGCAAGATCAGGACGGGACGCAGTATCCTACCCAAGGCCATTCTGAGAGGGGATCTAGTGCCCTGAGAGTCCAGATAGGGGCCAGAATTAAGCAGCATGTTAATTCCTCACAGGAGGTAGGTAAGCCATAGAGAGTAGGGCTAAGTAATCCGGACAAGACATATAGAATAGATCACCTAAAAGAATTAGGAGCCACAGTGTTTGAGGGTTCCAAAGATCCAGCTGACGCTGAAGTTTGGCTGAATAAGCTTGATAAATGTTTTAATGTGATGAGTTGCCCTGAGGAGCGAAAAGTTAAGTTGGCCACATTCTTGCTACTGAAGAAGGCAGAAGGATGATGGAAATCGATGTTAGCCAGCTGTAGTGATGCACGAACTTTAGACTGGCAAACTTTCAGAAGTATATTTGAAGATAAATATTACCCGAGAACGTACCGAGAGGCAAAGAGGGATGAATTTTTAGAATTGAAGCAAGGGACACTTTCAGTGGCTAAGTATGAGAGAAGGTATGCCGAATTGTCGCGGTATGTTGATGTGATTGTGGCATCTGAGAGTGACAGGTGTCAAAAGTTTAAAAGAGAATTATGTCCTGAGATACGCACTCCGCCATGTTGCCTATTTCTAAGTGGAGAGATTTTTCTCAGCTAATAGAGCCTACTCTACGTGTTGAGCAGAGTATAACAGAGATAAAATTAGTATTGGAGCCTAGTTATCGGCCTTCGACAACAAACAATTTATGAGGTCGTGAACAGAGGAGGTTCACACCTAAAGTAAATGTTCTAAGTCGTCAGGACTTAAAGAATCAATGAGATCACTGTCTTGTTTGTGTTGATGTGTGTTACCAAAGTCACGGACAACCGTGACATGTCAAGAGGGGATTGTCCACAACTATGGACAACCGCACGCAGGGACTAGGGAGTTGAGTCCCGCACGCAGTTGAGCAACCAAGAGTTTCATGAGTCGCAAGAGAGGGCACCAGCGGTGTCGGACTAAAGAGAATTGTAGGAGACCTAGGCAACACGGAAAGGTCTACGCTATGACTCAAGAAGAAGCGTAAAGATGCATCATATGTCATTCACTCGGGTACGATTAGTATTTGTAATGTACACACACTGCTTTAATAGAACCAAAGTGCTACACATTTCTTTGTTTTTAGTATGTTCTTGACTAAGTTGAATGGGAAGCTATAACCTTTATGTAAAAGGTTAGTTATATACACTCTAGTTGGTGATGTGTTACTAGTCAATGCAAAGTGTTATGGATCCGTGAGGTCTTAGTAGAAGGTCTCCATATGTTAGTGGATCTTCTTCCACTAGACTTGCAGGTGTGAGATGCAATCTTAAGGATGGATTTCATATTTACTCATTATGCTTCCAGAGATTGCCATATAAAGGAAGTTGTTTTCAAGAAACCAGATTAGTCAAGTGGTTTTATGGGATGAAAGAAAGATTATCCCTACGAGTTTAATTTCAAAGATTAAAAGTTGAGAAGTTATTGAGGAAAGGTTGCACGACGTTCTTGCACATGTAGTAGAGGTACAGGAAGAAAAGCTAAAACCAGACAATGTTCTTGTTATGAACGAATTTCTTGATGTTTTTCTAGTAGAACTGTCAGGGTTGCCACCTGATAGGGAAGTTGAGTTCACTATTAAATTGCTACCATAAACAACACCTATTTCGCAAGCACCGTATAGAATGGCTCCAAGTGAACTCAAGGAGCTAAAGATGTAATTACAAGAATTAGTTGATAAGAGATACATCAGACCTAGTGTATCGCCTTGGGGAGCTCTAGTGTTATTTGTGAAGAAGAAAGATGGTACCCTTAGTTTATGCATTTATTTTACACAGTTAAACAAAGTCACGATACGTAACAAGTATCCTTTACCCTGAATAGATGACTTGTTTGAGCAGTTAAGAGGTGCCATCGGTGTTTGGTAAGATTGATTTAAGATCAGGATATCATCAGTTAAAGGTTAGAGAATGTCTATTCCTAAGACATTATTCAGAATGAGGTACGAGAATTATGAGTGTTTAGTAATGCCATTCAGAATGAGGTACGAGCATCATGGACAGGTTTTCCACCAGTATTTGGATAAGTTTGTGATAGTATTCACTGATGATATACTAGTTTTTGTCGGTTGACAGGAAAGCCCACGAGGAACACATGAGTATTATTCTACAAACACTACGAGATAAACAGTTGTACGCTAAATTCACCAAATGTGACTTTTGGTTGAATCAGGTAGTGTTTGAGGTAAGTTGTTTCAGCAAATGGAGTTAGTGTTGATCCGAATAAAGTAAAAGCTATGGTCAACTTAGAGAGACAACTAATGCGACAGCGGTACGTAGTTTCCTAAGCTTGGCAGGATACTGCAGATGATTTGTTGAGAACTTCTCACGATTAGTATTACCCTTAACAGTTTTAACAAGGAAGAATGCTAAGTTTGAATGGTTAGATAAATGTGAACAGAGTTTTTCAGGAGCTGAAAAGAGATTAGTTACAGCACCTGTGCTAGCACTTCCTGTAACAGGAAAAGAGTATGTGATTTACTGTGACGCTTCGAGGCAAGGTTTAGGGTACGCTCATGCAAGAAGGAAAAGTAATAGCTTATGCGTCAAGGCAATTGAAAAAGCACGAATATAATTACCCTACCCATGATCTTGAGCTAGCAGCAGTTGTTTTAGCATTGAAGATTTGGAGACATTATTTGTTTGGTGAGTGGTGTCAAATCTTTACAGATCATAAGAGTCTAAAATATATCTTTGATCAAAAGGAGTTGAATATGAGATAGAGAAGATGGTTAGAACTGATTAAAGATTATGATTGTACCATAGAATACCATCCTGGTAAGGTGAATGTGGTAGCAGATGCATTGAGCAGGAAGTCAAGACTTCCTAGGGATGCCTTGTGTGGTATTCGAGCAACATTTTTATGTACTCTAAGGGATTCTAAGACATTGTTTGTAATCAGAGAGAATTCTGTGGGTCTTTAGTTTAATTTCAGATCGTGTCTTCACCTGTGAATGAGATTGTGAGAAGACCATCGAGATAATAATAACTTGCAAAAAATGTTTGAAATGTCCAAACAGGGCCCAGAGGCATAATTCAAAATGAGAACAGATGGAACCATAGTTCAGCAGAGAAGATTATGTGTCCCGAGTATTAGTGAGCTTAAAGATGTTATTCTAGAGAAAGCTCACAATTCAGCTTACGCTATGCATCCAGGAAGCACCAAGATGTATAAAACCTTGAATGGGACTTATTGGTGGCCTAGGATGAAGCGGGAGATAGTTGATTATGTTGATAGATGTTTAGTCTGTCAGCAAGTTAAACCAGTTAGACAGAGACCAGGAGGACTCCTTAATCCACTACCGTGTCGGAGTGGAAATGAGAGCATATCACTATGGATTTCCTGTTGTTTGTACATCATACTCCAAGTGGACATGATGGTATATGGTAATAGTCGATAGACTCACTAAGACAGCAAGGTTTATACCGATTAAAATCGATGTCTACCATTAATCAGCTTGTTAAGCTATACGTCGATAGGATTGTGAGTCAATACGGAGTGCCAGTGCCCATAGTTTCAGATAGAGATCCAAGATTTACTTCTAAGTTTTGGCCTAGCTTACAGAAGGCTATGGGAACAAAGTTGAATTTTAGTACAACGCTCCATCCTCAGATAAATGGTCAGTCAAAAAGGACCATCCAGACCCTAGAAGACATGTTGAGAGCATGTATCTTTCAAGTTAAGGGAAGTTGGGATACACACCTATCACTTATGGAATTCGCTTACAATAACAATTATCAGTCTAGTTTTGACATGACACCATTTGAGGCTCTGGATAAAAGACCGTGTAGAACGCTCGTATATTGGAATGAACTAGGAGAGCGGAAGCTAATCGGTCCTGAGTTGGTGCAAATTACGAAAGATAATATTAAGGTAATCAAGGAGAATTTGAAGGTAGCTCAAGATCGTCAAAAGAGTTATGCAGATAAGCGACGAAAGGACTTAGAATTCTAAGTGGGAGATCAAGTGAGGAGGAAGTACCCGACGATTTTCACTTAAAGACTGCTAAATTTTGAGGACGAAATTTCTTAAGGGGGAGGTAAGTTGTAAACCCGAGATCATTTTTCGGAATTCAAGAAAGAAAAGGTTAATGTATTATGGGTGGATTTGTTTTGAAAAGAAAAGAAAAGAAAAGAAAAGAAAGGAGAAAGGAAAAGAATGAAAAAGAGAAAGTGGGAGGTGGGACCCCCACCTTTGTTTTCTTTTTAAAAACACTTCCTCCATCGATCTTCTTCTTCATTTTTCAAAAGGAAAGCAAGGGTTTTCGTAGGAGAAGCAGAAAGGAAGAAGAAGAAGGTGGTTTTTGGAGCTGAAGTTGCAGAAGAGAGGAGAAGAACTAAAGGTATGTCTTTATAACAGCAAGCTAATCAATTCAATCCTATTCTGGTTTTTTGTTCATCTCGAGCTCCACAGGAAGAGGTAAGAGTTGAGGTTTTGTTTCATTCAGGTTAACTCATATTGGAACAAAACTCGTGAAGGAAGCTCGAGCAAATTCGGATCTTAAGCTACTGATTTGTGAAGAGGAAGACAAAAGACAAAATTTGCTGTCAAATTTGAGAAGTCTCTGGTGTTTTGGTTGTACTGATCTGTAGAATTAGAATCAGAAGTTCTAATAGGTCTGGTGGGAAAGCTTATTGAATTTCCTACAACTTTCGTGAAGGAATCGTGAATAGAAAATTATTGGAAGATGTTGTAAATATCAGGTCAAGTTTCGGGTTGCAGCAGGAAATCGAATCTGGAATAGCAGAAGTTGGTTCCTGGGAAAGAAGACTTCGAGGTATTTTCGAACCATTCTGTTGAGAATCTCAACTTCATGTCTTCATATTATATTTAGAGGATTCAAAAAAGAAGAATTTGGTATAAAGTACATTATTTTTGTACAAGTAATGAAGAAGTTATGGCTATCTGAATACAGGGCATAAAATCTGAAAATGCTGAAAATTTTGAAAGTGTGTTTTCTTGTAAGTTTAAGGTTAAAAAGCATGAGCTCGAGGTTCTAATGGTTGAATTTGGTTTGTTTGACAGGCCAAGAGCAAATAGGTCGAGTGTACGGGCCAAGGTTCTAGTTTAACTCTGTGAGTGACAAAACGAACTTAAAAAATGTTCTATATGCTTGAATTAAGTTTTAAGAAATACAAGTTTTGCTTGAATGAAAAGGGTTTAGATGTTTATTGTTTTCCTTGAACACTTGTTTATGAGCATTCATGATTTCTTAGAAATGTTTTAAAGTGTTCATGATGAGCCTAAATGTCTTGATGAAATTTATACACGAGCATATGTTTATTGAATTTTCCGAAGTTTATGGAAATGTTATGATTTCGAGCAAGTATGTTTTGGCAAGTATGTTTTTAAAGATTTCCAGTTTTATGAACAAGCTAAGTAAGCTTGAGTTTTATGAAAGAAAAGATAAACAGGCATGTTCAAATGTTTTCATGTGAACTTCTGAGATATTGAGCCCGAGGCTTTATGGTACCGTATGCACGCAGGTCATTTTTGCTGTCGACGTTGAGTGTACTCCATGACAACAAATATTTGTTTGTGTGGTCTTTGGGCGGGCCCACTACGACAAAGACGATGGGAGTGTTGAGCGGGCCCCACTACATCGTAGAATAAACGTTGGTTGTACTGGGCGTGCCCTACACAACGTAGATTGTGACATGTTTTAAAAAGAGTTTATATCATTTACATGCCTTAAGAGATTTTAACGATATACTTGCTGGTTTTCATGAAAAGCTATTATGATTACACGCTTACTTTTTAACATTTGATTACGTATGCATATGCTCATAGATGGCCAGGTGATATGATTTACGAGTTAATAGTTTTCTTTTAAACTCAAGTCACTCATTGAGCTTCATAGCTCATTCTTTTAGTGTTTTTCCCACTTTTCAGGTAGAGATCGAGCTCCCGGTGCCTGAAAACCTGCCATAGTCTGCTGGAAGCTTCACAAGTTTGATATGTTGTACGTGGGTGGAGTTGTATAGAAAGTCTATATATATAGAAGAACGACTATGAAGTTATGTTTATGTGTACACTCTAGGTTGTGGTTGTGTAAACCATGGTTGGGTATGTTTTTGGTTGTGATGTTCACATACGTTTCAGTTTTCCAGAGAGTCTTAAGTAGGATTACTCCTTACGTAGGTTACGTAATTGTCTATATTCCGCTGTGTTATGTTTAAAGTGTTTCTTATACAACTATAGTATGCTTATCAGGTAAATCAGGGTCAACAGGTATCGTTAGAGAGGTGAACGATGACTGTTGGCTTCATGCCGTCTGCTGGGCTAAGTTAGCAGGTAGTTCGGGAGGGGGTGTGACAAAGAAACTTTGAAGAAAGTCTTCAACAAGTAAGTAAACTCTATTTGTTGTAATTTTCTTCTTCTTTAAGCATGTTTAGCCTAGATCTAGTGTTAGATCAATTTTAACAAAACTATGTTGCATATTGATACCTCGACGATTCAATCGTCTTCCGCTGCGCGGGATTCTCATTCCCTTCAGGATCACCTCGTTTGTATCAAATACAAAGTGGGTCACATCCATAGCGTTACAAGTATCAGGTTCCCAACCTTATCCATGTACGATAGACCATTCGGGTCATCTACTTGAACTTGATCCTAGCTATGTGTCAACTACACACTGTTCAAGATCTCTTAAATGTGACCCTGGAGCTTAGTTTATTGGATTTAAGTTTCTAATTGCGAGAATACAAGGATTAAGGAAAACATAACACTTTTAATTATTTCCTTGAAATAATTACAAATACATGAGTTTAGGGCATAAATTCCAACAAACTCCCACTTGACCTAAAGCTAGTGGAGTACAACAACATTACATTAATGCAAATACAATAAACTAGGGCATTGAATACATTTTGATACAAAATACTCCCACTTGCCCTAGTCATGATCTAATGTGTAAACCTAGACTTTCTAGGTGACTCTCGAACACCTTAACCATGAGAGTCTTTGTAAATGGATCAACAACGTTGTGCTCCGATGCTATCTTCGTGACGATCACACGTCTTCTCGATACACGATTTTTCGTAGCAAGTGATACTCCTGTTTGATGTGTTTTCCCTCTTGTGACTACGAGGTTCCCTCGAATTGGCCATTGCACCACTGTTATCACAATAAAGGGTGATTGGGAGGTCAAATTTGGAACAATTTCCAAATCAGACATGAACTTCCTAAGCCATACTGCCTCTTTAGCCGCTTAACAAGTTGCTACATACTTAGCCTCCATAGTGGAGTCCACGATGCATCCTTTCTTGATGCTTCGCAAGACTACAACTCCTCCATTGAGAGTAAACACTGACCCCAATGTGGATTTCCTTTAATCCTTATCGGTCTGAAAGTTAGAGTCCGTGCATCCAGTAAGGATCAGATCCTTAGACCCATACACGAGCATATAGTCTTTCGTTCTCCTAAGATACTTGAGGATTGCTTTTACCGTTGTCCACTAATCTAATCTTGGATTAGATTGATACGCATTAACAATCCCAACTACATAACAGATGTCAGGTGATATGAATCCTACCATGCTAGAGAAAAGCTTCAAAATGGAGTTGAATTAAATGTTGTCCAACTTCATTTATGGTAAACAAAAGATGCATTTAATGAGCTCAAGTGTAATAAAGACTTCATTAAAGACAAGCCAAGCTACATTTATGCAACAAAAGCTTCAAGTTACTTCAAGTGCGGCTTCATTTATTCATGGATGGTTACAAAGTATTGATAGGATTAATAGAAGTTTAATTCTCGGTTTTATGGTAATTTTGATGTAATTTTCAGTTTTAAAGTTATCTTTTCAATGTTTTAAGTTACAATTTGGTTAGTGGAGATCATGGTATTGATAGAGATGTAAGTTACAACCTTTTAATTGACCATAGGTTACTCTAGGGTTGATTTTGAGGCTATATAAAACCATGTACCTTGTAAAAAAAAAAGATTGAAAAATGTAATCAAAAGGAGCCTTTGTGTTTTTTTATAGCCTTGAGCGCTATGTCTTTGCAATTCTATGTAGATTAGGTTGCATGCTTAGAATCATTCAAGCTTGACTTGATCAATCTTACTTGTGGAGTGGTTCGGATCTCATACAAGTTCTCTTGCCTTGAGATGTTTGATCGACAAGATAATCCGATTTTACTTTCCTTGAGTTGATTATCAAAATTGGTTTTGGGGTCTTTGAGATTGAGTTATCTAAAGGTCTTGTTTCTTTAAACAAGGTTGTTAGGTCCGATTGTCAAGGGTTACTTAACATTTTAATATTAGAATCTTTTGCTTCTTTGATACCAAAATGATAAGAAATTTAAAGAGGTATTTGAAAAATCTAATCTACCTTGTTAACAACAAAGAAGACTATTAGATCACAAACCCAAAAATCTCAAATCAAAATGAAATCAAAGAAGCCAAAGATTCTAATATCAAAATGTTAAGTAACCCTTGACAATCGGACATAACAACCTTGCTTAAAGAAACAAGACATTTAGATAACTCAATCTCAAAGACCCCAAAACCAATTTCGATAATCAACTCAAGGAAAGTAAAATCGGATTACCTTGTCGATCAAACATCTCAAGGCAAGAGAACTTGTATGAGATCCGAACCACTCCACAAGCAAGATTGATCAAGTCAAGCTTGAATGATTCTAAGCATGCAACCTAATCTACATAGAATTGCAAAGACATAGCTCAAGGCTATAAAAAAAACACAAAGGCTCCTTTTGATTACATTTTTCAATCTTTTTTTTTTTTTACAAGGTACATGGTTTTATATAGCCTCAAAATCAACCCTAGAGTAACCTATGGTCAATTAAAAGGCTGTAACTTACATCTCCATCAATACCATGATCTCCACTAACCAAATTGTAACTTAAAACATTGAAAAGATAACTTTAAAACTGAAAATTACATCGAAATTACCATAAATCCGAGAATTAAACTTCTATTAATCCTATCAATACTTTGTAACCATCCATGAATAAATGAAGCCGCACTTGAAGTAACTTGAAGCTCTTGTTGCATAAATGTAGCTTGGCTTGTCTTTAATGAAACATTTATTACACTTGAGTTCATTAAATGCATCTTTTGTTTGCCATCGATGAAGTTGGACAACATTTAATTCAACTCCATTTTGAAGCTTTTCTCTAGCATGGTAGGATTCATTTCATTCTCCCCTTCTTCAAGAAGATTCGTCCTCGAATCTATGGATGTCGTTGTAACGCAAACTGAAATTTATTTCAGTCTATGGTCTTGGTTCTTTAATTTCTTCTTCGCATCATTTTCTTTGTGAAAGATTGCTGCAAAAATATGTTGGGAAAATACAAAAGGACGTCACAACACTCCCTCACAAGTTTACACTCAAGAATATTTAGGCCACTCATGTTTGCACTCAAATTTGAGAAAACACTCTAATTCTCAATCTCACCTCTCAAAATTTGAAATGGAGAAGTCAAGATAATTTGCAATCCAATGGATAATTGCACACTTTGAAAACAAACAAACTAACTTGACAATTGAAAAATGAATAAGAAGCAATGTAACTCTTGGATAAAATAACCAATGGCTGGAATTTTTAAACATAGGAGTTAAAAATTGAAAACTAATGGTTGGAAAATTCATCATGTGCCATGTAACCGCCATATTTAATGCATAACAGGCAACTTTTACAAATTCTCAAAGTGTAACATCTAAGATTGAATACCAAATGGTTATATTTGAACATAATTATCAGATCTAATAAGAAATTTTCGGATTTAGCATGCTTTAGAGGCAAAAATAGCAAGAACAAAAGAACACAAGTTCTCAGTTATAGCAGTTTTTCATACCAAGTTGTATAAATGCATATTTTCACCTTCAAGAAAGCTGAATTAGAAAATCTCACAGAAGACAAACGTGTAGCTTACATCATGATCTACAATATTGAAGAAGACATCGAAATGAAATGACAAACGAAAAGATGTTATTTTTGTACTTTTGACAGATTAAAAAAACTAGACAGATTGCAAGAAAAACACTAGAACATGAAAATTTAAAACAAATTCAAGATAAACGCAAAGGAAACATATATCCAATCTTGAGCCTAAGGATCTGATACCAAATGATAAGAAATTTAAGAGGAATTCGAAAAAATCTAATCTACCTTGTTAAAAACAAACAAGACTATTAGATCTAAAATCCAAAAACTTCAAATCGAAATGAAATCAAAGAAGCAAAAGATTCTAATATCAAAATGTTAAGTAACCTTTGACAATCGGATCTAACAACCTTGCTTAAAGAAACAAGACCTTTAGATAACTCAATCTCAAAGACCCCAAAACCAATTTTGATAATCAACTCAAGGAAAGTAAAATCGGATTACCTTGTCGATCAAACATCTCAAAGCAAGAAAACTTGTATGAGATCCGAACCACTCCACAAGAAAGATTGATCAAGTCAAGCTTGAATGATTCTAAGCATGCAACCTAATCTACATAGAATTGCAAAGACATAGCTCAAGGCTATAAAAAAGCACAAAGACTCCTTTTGATTACATTTTTCAATCTTTTTTTTTTACAAGGTACATGGTTTTATATAGCCTCAAAATCAACCCTAGAGTAACCTATGGTCAATTAAAAGGTTGTAACTTTGTCACACCCCCTCCAGAACTACCTGCTACTTAGCCCGAAAGGCGGCGTGAAACCAACAGACATTGTTTACCTCTTAACAATACCTGCTGACTCTGTACTCCTGATAAACATACTATGTTCGCATATGGAACATTTTAACATAACACAGCAGAAACTGGACAACTATTAAACATACACAAGGAGAAACCCTTCATAAGTCTCTCTTGGAAACTAAAAGTCAAGTGCATCAAAACAACACAAGACAACTCATTGTATATACAACCGCTAATGTATAAGACTTCTATAACTACATAATGACTTGCTATACAACACCAAATACGTACAAACTAACAACTTATGAACTTCCAAAGCAGACTATGGCGGGATGTCAGTACAGAGCTCGATCTCTACCACGAAAAGGTTTGAAAACATTGAAAGAATGAGCTAAAAAGCTCAAGTGAGTGTCTACCTTTAAAACATTATAAGCTCACAGTGAATCATAATAATGGCGATTATAAGTAGAACATAGCTTAACATTTGTTTGTAAACATAAACAAACCATGCTTCCAATTTACAGGTTTTAAGTCACCACTTGTGCATAGCACAAAACTCGAAATGTACTAAATTATCGAGGGTAGATAGATCAATAATATGGAAGCTCATAACAATAAAACACATGACATGATACCACATCAAACCATATAGGTGGTAGAGTTACATTTATTCCAATAAGGTTCATACCTCTCTCTCTCTCTCACGTGCACGTGGAATACCTTTGGTCGTTTGGTTTTCCCTAATACCTTCTCTATGTCCTTCAGTATTAAGGTAAAACCATTTACTACCCAAATACCTTCTCATTGTCCTTCAGTATTTAGGTAAAACCATTTACTTCCCGGATACCTTCTCATTGTCCTTCAGTATCGGGATATCATGATTCATTCCCCCCCTAAGTACCTTCTCGAATGTCCTTCAGTATTAGGGGTTAATCAAGATCAAGGCATAACTTGTTTACCATGGAAAACATGTCTTTATAACACATACAACAATTTCTTGACAATTTCATATTATCATCTAAATATGTTCCCAAGTGGATTTACACAAAACATTCTCTAAAGGAAAGCATACTTTCATAATTTAGTTTCCATACTTTGATTTATAGTTACAACTAATTCAAAGCATGCTTAGGTTCCATCATGAACCTTATGTTAGAAAACTCCATGAAGACATTCATAACTAGTTCAAACAAGATGTAATTATCAACACTTATGTTCATGAAGAAAAACATAGGTCAAACATAGTTCTAAGATAGAGTCACTCACAGTATTAGAATTGGAACCTTGGCTTGTAAACTTGACCTATTTGCTCTTGGCCTGTCAAACAAGCCAAATCAATCATTAGAACCTTGAGCTCATGATTTTTGACCTTAAAACTTGCAAGAAAACACACTTTCAAAATTCCAGCATTTTCAGATTTTCTGCCCTGTTTTCAGACAGACATAACTTCTTCATTACTTATCCAAAAAGAATGTACTTTATACCAAACTCTTCCTTTTTGAACCCTCTAAAACTCTTATGAAGACATGAAAATGAGATTCCTAACGTATTGGTTAGAAATTACCTCAGTAGCTTAACCCCTAAAATGAATCTGCTGCTGTTCCAGATTTCACTTCCTGCTGCAACCCGAAACTTAACCTGAAGATTACAACATCTTCCAATCATTTTCTTCTCACAATTCCTTCACGAAACTTGTAGGAAATTGAATAAGCTTTCTAACCATACCAATTAGAGCTTCTAACTCCAAGTATACAGATCAGAACAACCAAAACATCAGAGACTTCCCAGATTTGACAGCAAATTCTGTCTTCTGTCTCTTCCTCTTCACAAAACAGTAAGTTAACTTCAGTATTAGTTCGAGCTTCCTTCACAAACTTTGTTCCAAATTGAGTTAACTTTCATGTATCAAAAACGCAACTCTTACCTCTTCTTTGAGCTCGAAAAGACCAAAACATCAGAACTGGTCTGAGTTGATCTCCTTGCTGCAATAAAGAATCCTCTTGAGTTCTTCTCCTTTCTTCTGCAACTACAGCTCCAAGTTTATGAAAAATGGCTTCCTTCTTCTTCCTTTCTCCTTCTCCCACGAAATTTCAGCTTGGTTTTGATAAATGAAGAAGAAAATTGAGAAGATAAAGCCATTTTATAAACCAAGGAGGCAAAGTTTGTCTTTTTCCCTTTTGCTTTTTCTTTTCTTTTTCCTTTTCTTTTCCTTTCCTTTATCCCTTTCTTTCTTTTGTTTTCTTTCCTTTTATTTCCTAAACAAAACAAAACACAATATTATATCCATTCATTTCGTTTCATTTTCTTCATTATTTTTAAAGCAAACCAAACCAAAATGGTTTGAGCTTTTCCTTCCTTGTTTTCCTTTTATCCTTCACTTCATTTCTTTTCTTTTTTTTAAAACACCAAAATAAGTGTGTAAAGAAACCCTAAGCATTTAGCCAACTTATCCCAAGTCTGTGAGACATATGATCTTCCATTCAATACATGATGCACCTAAAACTTCTCCAAATTGCTAATGATTTGAACTTACTTCAATGAAACTTTTAATATGCTTATTTCAATGTTTACCTATCCCTTTATGAAGTTTAGACACATTGTAGCTCCAAATTCAATAGATTCCCAAATTCGATCACGACATCGTTTAGTGCAACCTATACGATTTTGCATATTTCAAAACATCATGAACGAGTGCTCAATGATAAAAGAGAATAGGGTTTAGGGCTTACAATTTACTACCCCCTTAAGAGGAATTTCGCCTCGAAATTCAAAGACGAAAAAAAGTTGTGGGTACTTTCCTTTCATTGTGTCTTCGCTTTCCCATGTTGCTTCCTCGACGTCGTGATGTCTCCAACGAACCTTCACGAGTGAGATCGATTTCTTTTTCAAAACTTGTTCTTTCCTGTCGAGGATTTGAACTGCATCCTCTATGTAACTTATGTCTTCTTTCAACTCAACCGGTTCTGCTTACAACACATGTGTCGGATCTGGATAATACTTCCTCAACATGGACACATGAAAAACATCATGTACTCGAGATAGTTCTGCTGGTCACTCCAATCTCAGTGAAGGGTTCAGCTTAATTTGCCCGTTCTTTGATAAGGACCAATATATCTAGGACTTAACTTACCTTTCTTGCCAAAACGAAGGACACCTCTCCACGGAGATAACATCAAGAATACTTGATCTCCGACCTGGAATTCTAAATCTTTTCGTCGCTTATCTGCATAACTCTATTGACGATCTTGTACTACCTTCAGATTTTCTCTGATTACCTTAATATTATCCGTCGTAACTTGTACCAACTCAGGACCGATTAGCTTCCGCTCTCCTACTTCATTCTAACATACGGGCGTTCTATTCGACCTTCCATCTGAGCCCTCAAATGGTTCCATGCCAATACTTGACTGATAGCTGTTATTATAAGCGGATTGCATAAGTGATAGGTGTGTAACACAACTACCCTTAAATTGAAGGACACGTGCTCTCAACATATCCTCTAGGGTCTGGATGGTCCTCTTTAACTGACCATCTGTCTGAGGATGAAACGCTGTACTAAATTTCAACTTTGTCCCCATAGCCTTCTGTAAAAACTAAGCCAAAACTTAGAAGTAAATCTTGGATCCCTATCTGAAACTATGGACACTGGCACTCCGTATTGACTTACAATTCTTTCGACATATAGCTCAATAAGCTGATCAAGTGTAAACGTCGCTTAAATCGGTATAAACCGTGCTGTTTTAGTGAGTCTATTCACCATTACCCAAATACCATCATGTTCACTAGAAATATATGGTAATCCAAACAGAAAATCCATAGTGATATGCTCCCATTTCCATTCCGGCACTGGCAATGGATTAAGGAGTCCTCCTGGTCTCTGTCTAACTGGTTAACCAGTTGGCAGATCAAACATTATCAACATAATCAGCTACCTCTCGCTTCATCCCATGTCACCAATACGTTCCCTTTCAATGTCTTATACATCTTGGTGCTTCCTGGATGCATAGCGTAAGCTGAACTGTGAGCTTCCTCTAGAATAGCTTCTTTAAGCTCACTAAAACATGGAACACACAGTCTTCTCTCCTCTCTCTATGGCTCATCCGGTCTCATCTTAAATTCTCACTTTGTGGGGCCCTGTTTGGACTTTCCAAACATTTTCTACAAGTTACTATCCTCTGGTTGTCTTCTCACAACCTTTGCTATGAGTGAAGACCTGACCTGGAACAGAGCTAAAAGACTCCTTGAACTCTCTGCATTGACAATTGCCTTAGAATCCCTTGGAGTACTTAAAAATGTTGCTCGAATACCACACAAGGCGTCCTTAGGAAGTCTTGACTTCCTACTCAAAGCATCTGTTACCACATTCGCCTTACCTGGATGGTATTCTATAGTACAATCATAATCTTTAATCAGTTCTAACTATCTTCTTTGTCTCACATTTAACTCCTCTCGATCAAAGATATATTTCAGACTCTTATGATCTGTGTAAATGTGACACCTTTCACCCAACAAGTAATGTCTCCAGATCTTCAGTGCTAAAACAACTGCTACTAGCTCGAGATCATGGGTAGGGTAATTACATTCGTGCTTTTTCAATTGTCTTGACGCATAAGCTATTATTTTTCCTTCTTGCACGAGCACAAACCCTAAACCTTGCCTCGAGGCGTCACAATAAATTACATACTCTATTCCCGTTACAGAAGTGTCAAAATAGGTACTGTAACTAACCTCTTTTTCACTCTTTAAAACCCCTGTTCACACTCATCTAACCATTCAAACTTAGCATTCTTCCTTGTCAAAATTGTTAATGGTAATGCTAATCGTGAGAAATCCTCAACAAACCGTCTGTAGTATCCCGCCATGCCTAGGAAACTACGTACCTCTGTCGCACTAACTAGTCTCTCCAAGTTGTCCACAACTTTCACTTAATTTGGATCCATACTAACACCATTTGTTGAAACATCATGCCCCAGAAACACTACCTGATTCAACCAAAACTCACATTTGGTGAATTTAGCATACAACTGCTTATCTCGTAGTGTTTGTAGAATAATCCTCAAATGTTCCTCACGAGGTTTCCTATCAATTGAGTAAACTGGTATATCATCAATAAATACTATCACGAACTGATCCAAATACTAGTGGAATATCCTATTCATGAGGTCCATGAAAACTGCTGGTGCATTCGTTAAACCGAATGATATTACTAAATGCTCATAATGCCCATATTTGGTTCTGAACGTTGTCTCAGGAATATCTGTTTCCCTTACCTTTAACCGATGGTATCCTGATCTCAATCAATCTTAGAAAACAACGATGTTCCTCTTAATCGGTCAAACAAGTCATCTATATGGGGTAAAGGATACTTGTTACGTATCGTGACTTGGTTAACTGTTTATAATCAATGCATAATCTAAGGGTACCATCTCTTTTCTTTACAAATAACACTTGAGCTCCCGAGGGTGATACACTAGGTTTGGTGTATCCTTTATCAACTAGTTCTTGTAATCGCATCTTCAACTCCTTGAGCTCACTTGGAGCCGATATATCAGCCGCTTAAGAAATAGGTGTTATTCTGGTAGCAATTTAATAGTGAACTCAACTTCCCTATCGTGTGGCAACCCCAGCGGATCTACCGAAAAACATCAAGAAATTCGTTCACAACAAGAACATCTTCTGGTTTTAGTTTTTCTTCCCGCACTCCACTACGTGTGCAAGAAATGTCGTGCAACCTTTCCTCAACAACTTTTCACTTTTAATGCTTGAAATCAAGCTCAATAGGAATAATCTTCCTTTCACCCCTAAAAACCATTCCAGCTAATCCTGGTTTCTTGAAAACAACTTCCTTTCTATTTTAGCACCACCGGTGCCCTCTCTTGATGCTCGGAACTCTTGGTCGCTCAACTGCATGCAGGACCCAACTCCTGGTCCCTCTGTGTGGCTACTCTAAGATGTGGACAATCCCTCTTGAAATGTCCTTGTTGCCCACATTGGTAACACACATTGACATCAACCGGACATTGGCCTCGGTGATTCCTACCACAATTTATACATGGAGTTCTCCTTGTTGCACTTGCAAATGACTCTGTGTATTGTCGATGGTCTTCTTTGTGGATCCGCGATTGACTAGGTGCTCTTTGACTTTGCCTCGATAGGCACCACTAACATTCGTTTACCTCGATGTCCGCCGCCCACTTCGACTTTTAAAAGTCCTGACGACTCAAAACATTCACTCCAGTGTGAATCGTCGCCTTTCTCACGACCATGGAAATCGCTTTCGTCGGTGAAGGCCCTTGAGTAGGCTCCACCACTTTTTTGTGCCTCTGTTATAATCGCTCAACACGAGAGCACTCTCTACAAGCGAGAAAAAGTCAGCCCACTTTGCAATGCACGTGGATGGGGTTCGTATCTCGGGACGTAACCCACTTTCAAATCTCCGACACTGTCACTCTCGGATGCAATAATCACATCGATGACACCGTGGCGGCTTTCGGTATATCTTCTCTCATACTCACCACCGAAAGTGGCCCTTCCTCCGATTCTAAAAATTCATCCTCTTTGCCTCACGTTACGTGCTAGGGTAATATTTATCTTCGAATATGCCTCTGAATGTTTGCCAATCCAGTAGTACGTGCATCACTCCATCGGCTAAAATCGATTTCCACCATCCCTCCGCTTCTTCCTCTAATAGGAATGTGGCTAGCTTGACTTTGCTCCTCGTGAGCAACTCATTACATCAAAACATTTTGTAGCATATTCACCAAACTTCGGCATCAATTTGGATCTATGGAACCATCAAACACTGTGGCTCCTAATTTCTTTAGACGTTCTATTCTATACACACACTTTTTTTTTTTTTTTTTGGATCACTTGGCCTGCTCTCTCTGCCCACACGCCCCTGTGAGAAACTAACATGTTGCTCATCCAGTAACCTCGATTTGGACTCTCGGGGCACTAGATCCCCTCTCGATTGGCCTTGGGTAGGATCCCGCATCCCGCCGATCCCGCTGCGTCGCTGCTGCTAGTACGTGGTGGCATGACTCCAATAACATATCAATATACTAGACATACTATGGATATCTAACTCCCATACACAGTACTAAACTTCTATTCACATTTTAGCCCTAACTGGACTTACTCTTATTCTTACTTAGACCATACCTTACTAATTCGATCTGAACTAACTCAATAACTTGTTATGACTTTTACTTTGTTCTCGTGAGCTAACTTGCCTGTCTCATTCCCATGGAGCTAATCGCTCGATGCCAAATTGTCACACCCTCCCGAACTACTGCTACTTAGCCCGAAAGGCGGCGTGAAACCAACAGACATTGTTTACCTCTTAACAATACCTACTGACTCTGTACTCCTGATAAACATACTATGTTCGCATATGGAACATTTTAACATAACACAACAGAAACTGGACAACTATTAAACATACACAAGGAGAAACCCTTCATAAGTCTCTCTTGGAAACTAAAAGTCAAGTGCATCAAAACAACACAAGACAACTCATTGTATATACAACCGCTAATGTATAAGACTTCTATAACTACATAATGACTTGCTATACAACACCAGCCACGTACAAACTAACAACTTATGAACTTCCAGCGACTATGGCGGGATGTCGGTACCGGAGCTCGATCTCTACTAAAAAAAGGTTTGAAAACATTGAAAGAATGAGCTAAAAAGCTCGGTGAGTGTCTACCTTTAAAACATTATAAGCTCACGGTGTGAATCATAATAATGGCAGATTATAAGTAGAACATAGCTTAACATTTGTTTGTAAACATAAACAAACCATGCTTCCAATTTACAGGTTTTAAGTCACCACTTGTGCATAGCACAAAACTCGAAATGTACTAAATTATCGAGGGTAGATAGATCAATAATATGGAAGCTCATAACAATAAAACACATGACATGATACCACATCAAACCATATAGGTGGTAGAGTTACATTTATTCCAATAAGGTTCATACCTCTCTCTCTCTCTCTCGTGTGCACGTGGAATACCTTTAGTCGTTTGGTTTTCCTAATACCTTCTCTATGTCCTTGATTATTAAGGTAAAACCATTTACTACCCAAATACCTTCTCATTGTCCTTCAAAGATTTAGGTAAAACCATTTACTTCCTGGATACCTTCTCATTGTCCTTGATGTCGGGATATCATGATTCATTCCCCTAAGTACCTTCTCGAATGTCCTTCAGTATTAGGGGTTAATCAAGATCAAGGCATAACTTGTTTACCATGGAAATCATGTCTTTATAACACATACAACAATTTCTTGACAATTTCATATTATCATCTAAATATGTTCCCAAGTGGATTTACACAAAACATTCTCTAAAGGAAAGCATACTTTCATAATTTAGTTTCCATACTTTGATTTATAGTTACAACTAATTCAAAGCATGCTTAGGTTCCATCATGAACCTTATGTTAGAAAACTCCATGAAGACATTCATAACTAGTTCAAACAAGATGTAATTATCAACACTTATGTTCATGAAGAAAAACATAGGTCAAACATAGTTCTAAGATAGAGTCACTCACGAGTATTAGAATTGGAACCTTGGCTTGTAAACTTGACCTATTTGCTCTTGGCCTGTCAAACAAGCCAAATCAATCATTAGAACCTTGAGCTCATGATTTTTGACCTTAAAACTTGCAAGAAAACACACTTTCAAAATTCCAGCATTTTCAGATTTTCTGCCCTGTTTTCAGACAGACATAACTTCTTCATTACTTATCCAAAAAGAATGTACTTTATACCAAACTCTTCCTTTTTGAACCCTCTAAAACTCTTATGAAGACATGAAAATGAGATTCCTAACGTATTGGTTAGAAATTACCTCAGTAGCTTAACCCCTAAAATGAATCTGCTGCTGTTCCAGATTTCACTTCCTGCTGCAACCCGAAACTTAACCTGAAGATTACAACATCTTCCAATCATTTTCTTCTCACAATTCCTTCACGAAACTTGTAGGAAATTGAATACGCTTTCTAACCATACCAATTAGAGCTTCTAACTCCAAGTATACAGATCAGAACAACCAAAACATCAGAGACTTCCCAGATTTGACAGCAAATTCTGTCTTCTGTCTTCCTCTTCACAAAACAGTAAGTTAACTTCAGTATTAGTTCGAGCTTCCTTCACAAACTTTGTTCCAAATTGAGTTAACTTTCATGTATCAAAAACGCAACTTTTACCTCTTCTTTTTGAGCTCGAAAAGACCAAAACATCAGAACTGGTCTGAGTTGATCTCCTTGCTGCAATAAAGAATCCTCTTGAGTTCTTCTCCTTTCTTCTGCAACTACAGCTCCAAGTTTATGAAAAATGGCTTCCTTCTTCTTCCTTTCTCCTTCTCCCACGAAATTTCAGCTTGGTTTTGATAAATGAAGAAGAAAATTGAGAAGATAAAGCCATTTTATAAACCAAGGAGGCAAAGTTTGTCTTTTTCCCTTTTGCTTTTTTCTTTTTTTTTTCTTTTCTTTTCCTTTCCTCTATCCCTTTCTTTCTTTTCTTTTCTTTCCTTTTATTTCCTAAACAAAACAAAACACAATATTATATCCATTCATTTCATTTCATTTTCTTCATTATTTTTAAAGCAAACCAAACCAAAATGGTTTGAGCTTTTCCTTCCTTGTTTTCCTTTTATCCTTCACTTCATTTCTTTTCTTTTTTTTAAAACACCAAAATAAGTGTGTAAAGAAACCCTAAGCATTTAGCCAACTTATCCCAAGTCTGTGAGACATATGATCTTCCATTCAATACATGATGCACCTAAAACTTCTCCAAATTGCTAATGATTTGAACTTACTTCAATGAAACTTTTAATATGCTTATTTCAATGTTTACCTATCCCTTTATGAAGTTTAGACACATTGTAGCTCCAAATTCAATAGATTCCCAAATTCGATCACGACATCGTTTAGTGCAACCTATACGATTTTGCATATTTCAAAACATCATGAACGAGTGCTCAATGATAAAAGAGAATAGGGTTTAGGGCTTACAAACTTACATCTCTATCAATCTATCAACCCTAGAGTAACCTAAGGTTGTAACTTAAAACATTGAAAAGATAACTTTATAACTGAAAATTACATCAAAATTACCATAAATCCAAGAATTAAACTTCTATTAATCCTACCAATACTTTGTAACCATCCATGAATAAATGAAGCCGCACTTGAAGTAACTTAAAGCTCTTGTTGCATAAATGTAGCTTGGTTTGTCTTTAACGAAGCATTTATTACACTTGAGTTCATTAAATGCATCTTTTGTTTGCCATAAATGAAGTTGGACAACATTTAATTCAACTCCATTTTGATGCTTTTCTCTAGCATGGTAGGATTCATATCATCAGGCCTAGTACACAGCATGTCGTACATGAGGCTGCCTACAGCTGAAGCATAAGGGATTCGTCTCATGTTCTCAACTTCTTGAGGTGTCTTAGGACACTATTCCTTAGACAAATGAACCCCGTGTCTGAAAGGTAATAAACTCTTCTTGGAGTTCTACATTTTATATCGAACCAACATTTTGTCGATATAGGATGCTTGAGAAGGCTAGTGTCTTGTTCTTACGGTTTCAGATAATCTAGATCCCGAGAACATACTCTACTTCTTCCAAATCTTTCATTTGGAATTGCTGCGTAGCTAACCAGTTTTTAATGTCAGCGAGGAATCCTACATCATTCCCAATGAGTAGGATATCATCCACATATAACACTAGAAAAGCGACAAGTTGATGATTTTCTTGTAGACACAAGGTTCATCAGCATTTTGATAAAAGCCATAAGATTTGATAGGCTCATCAAACCTTATATTCCAAGACCTAGAGACTTGTTTCAATCCATAAATGGACCATTTAAGCATGCAAACCTTTTGCTGATGGTCTTGTTCAATGAACCCTTTGGGTTGGTCCATGTCGATGTTTTCGTCAAGATTGTCGTTCAAAAAGGCTATCTTGACATCCATTTGCCATACTTCATAGTCATAATATACAACAATTGCAAGAAGGATTCGAATAGACTTGATCATGGCAACAGGAGAAAAAGTTTCCTCATAGTCAACCCCTTTTCGTTGGGTAAAACCCTTTGCCACGAGTCTAGCTTTGAAGGTTTGTACCTTCCCATCTACACCTTGTTTTCTCTTGTAGATAACCTATAGGTTTAACCCCATCAGGTTGATCCATAAGTTCCCAAACGAAATTAAAGTACATAGACTCTATTTCCTGATCCATGGCTTTAATTCATTCGTCTTTTTCTATGTCATCCATTGCTCGATCATAAGTCAATGGATCCTCACAGTCATCACCAGGTGTAACAACTTGGGTTTCAGTTAAATCCATGTAACGGTCAGGCGTATAACAACCCTCCCACTACGTCGAGACACTCTCAACTCTTGAGATAGACAATTTTGACTGGACGAACTAGGGTCAACAACTTTTGTTGGCTTCCTAGCATCATCAGTAACCCTTACTGACGTACTGTCTAACTCATTTAACACAATTTTACTTTTTGGTTTGTGATCCCTGATGTGATCCTCCTCAAGAAAAGTGGCGTTTGTTGACACAAGCACCCTATTTTCCTTAAGATCGTAAAATAGACCACTTCCCGTTTCTTTAGGGTAGTCCATAAATAGACATAATTTTGAACGACGTTTCAACTTCTTCGGGTTTGTCACTAGCACATGGGTTGGACATCCCAAAATTCTGAAATGACATAAACTACCTTTACGTCCTTTTCAGAGTTCGAAAGGTGTTTCAGAAACCTTTTTCGAAAGAACGTTGTTCAAAATGTATAATGCAGTCTCCACTGCATAACCCCAAAATGAGTTAAGGAGATGAGCATAACTCATCATCAACTGAACCATGTCCAACAGGGTTATGTTTCTCCTTTTCGTACACAATTTATATGTGGCATACCAGGGGCTGAGAGTTGGGACGTTATTCCATGTACTATCATATAGTCTTGGAATTCAAGATCCATATACTCTCCACCTTGATTAGATCGAAGTGTTTTGATGGATTTACCTAAAAGGTTCTCAACCTCAGTTTTAAATTCCTTGAACTTTTCAAGTGCTTCAGATTTGTGATGCATTAGGTAAATGTATCCATATCTTGAATAATCATCTATGAAAGAGATGAAATATTCATACCCACCTAGGGCATTAACACTCATCGGACCACAAAGGTCTGAATGTATAAGCTCCAACGGTTCTTTGGCTCTATAAACTTTTCCACCAAAAGGTCGTTTGGTCATTTTGCCTTCAAGGCATGATTCACATACAGGTAAAGAACTTTCTTCTAACTCGCTTAGAAGTCCATTCTTCATTAATCTCTCAATTCTATTGAGATTTATATGACCTAACCTTAGATGACAAAGATGGACATTTTGTTTAGGAGAAACTTTCTGCTTTTTATTAGTTCGCGTAATTGCTGTTTTAAATAATTCAGTGTTTAAAACCATTTTAACCGAGTTAGGCCTTAAAACATACAAATGATTCTCAAGAAGAGCAATACATAGTTCAACACCTTTCATAGAAATAAACGCTTTATTCAATTGGAAAGAAATTGAAATACATTGTTCGATAAGGCAAGAAATAGAAATAAGGTTTCTAGTAACTCCTGGAACTACATAAACATTATCTAATAACAGTATTCGCTTGCCGAATAGCAGCTCTACCGTGCCTACTGCTATAGCTGAGACAACGCCCCCAGTGCCAACTCTAAGTGTTATCTCCCCTTCCTACAACTGCTACCAGGAACTAATTCCCTGAAAAGAAGAACAAATGTGGTTAATGGCGCCTGAATCCAATATCCAGGCAGAGTTATCACTTTCCACTAAACAGGTTTCAACACAAAGCAAATCACATTCACCTTCTTTCTTATTGTCAACCAGGTATTTAGGTCAGTTACGCTTCCAGTGCCCATCTACGTTGCAGTAGAAATATTTTCCTTTTTCTGCAACGTCCTTGACCTTTTTTCCCTTTTGGGTGGCAGCATGGTCAGCTTATTTCCCCTTTGCCACATTTTTCATATTATTCTTCTTCCCTTTCGGGCCTGAAGAAGATGAGGCTACAGATTTGGTCTCCGAGGACGAACCCCTGTGAAAAGACCGTTGGGCAACATTTGCCTCACCCTCATGTCGCCTGACCTTTTCATCAGATACTGAAAGGTTTGTAGCTCGTTGAGTAGGGTGGTTAGGGTGTGATAAGCGCCAAATTTTTTGGTTTTACAAAGCTAGAGGTTCTTCTAGGATCTTTGCAAACGTCACGAACAAGGCTAACTTAACGAATTGATTCCAACCAAGAGTTTAGTTAGATGATGAATCACTCTTAGATCAAACTTAGAATAAGGATGGTCACTCCTAGATCCTAAGTCGACTCACTCCAGAATTAGCTTGATCGGGGCTAATCCAATGAATCGGTTAAACATCAAACCTAAAGCAAGATTTGAAAGAAGTTAACACCAAATGAGGCTAAACGAAACACAAGTTTTTTTTTTATAAAGGTTTTGCCTTTTCCATGCCAATATACCCTTAAGTAGGCCAAAATGGTCATGCAAAGCACCAAAGACCAAAAGTCTTCAAAAAGCATTAAATGTGAAAATGAAGAAAAAATTGACCTAGGAATTTAAAACTTGATTGCACAACATTTGAGAGCTCTAAATACGAAACAAAAAAAATTGAAATGCTTTAAATTGTCTTAATTAACAACTTTCTACACCATGCATGAGGATATCGTTTGACGAGATTTGACATCACAAAATTCCAAGAGGTACAATTTGGACAACCACCTGTTCACATTTTTTGCACACTTTTTTTTGTCTTCCGTGCCATCTTTCAAACTAGACAACTTTTCCCGTGCAATCTTCATTCCATTCTCATCTTGACTTGTTGTCCTAACATTATAAAGAATTTTGGGCTAAAAAATCTTTGTCTCTGGGTGCATTAACGAGTAAACATACCATGGTTACTTAACATAAGTACACAGTACTAAACTTCTATTCACATTTTAGCCCTAACTGGACTTGCTCTTATCCTCACTTGAACTCTACTAGTTCAATCTGAACTAACTCAATAACTTGCTATGACTTTTACTTTATTCTCAGAGCTAACTTGCCCTGTCTCATTCCCATGGAGCTAACTGCTGTGATACCAAGTTGTCACACCCCCTCCCGAAACACTTGCTAAGTTAGCTCGAAAGACGGCGTGAAGCCAACAGACATTGTTACCTCTTAACAATACCTGCTAACTCTACTTTACCTGATAAACATACTATGTTCACATATGGAACACATTAAACTTAACACAGTGGAAACTGGACAACTAGAAAACATACATGAGGAGAAACTCTTCTTAAGTCTCTCTTGAAAACTAAAACGAGCAAGAACATCAGAACCACAACAGTCCAAACCATTAATTAAACAACCTCAACCTCTAAAGCACAAACGACTATAACTACATAGTTCTCTCAAAATAATTTACAAAAAATATGGACTTGCTATACAACACCAGCCACGTACAAAATATCAAACTTATGAAGTTTCAGCAAACTATGGCAGGATGTCAGGTACCAGGAGCTCGATCTCTACCTGAAAAGGTTATAAAACACTGAAAGAATGAGCTACGGAGCTCAGTGAGTGACTGAGTTTAAAAGAAGACAATTAACTCGTAAATCATATCACCTGACCATCTATGAGCATATGCATTTGTAATCTAACTTGCCCTGTCTCATTCCCATGGAGCTAACTGCTCTGATACAAAGTTGTCACACCCCCTCCCGAAACACTTGCTAACTTAGCTCGAAAGGCGGCGTGAAGCCAACAGACATTGTTACCTCTTAACAATACCTGCTAACTCTACTTTACCTGATAAACATACTATGTTCACATATGGAACACATTAAACTTAACACAAGTGGGAAATCTGGACAACTAGAAAACATACATGAGGAGAAACTCTTCTTAAGTCTCTCTTGAAAACTAAAACGAGCAAGAACATCGAGAACCACAACACCAAACCATTAATTAAACAACCTCACCTCTCTAAAGCACAAACGACTATAACTACATAGTTCTCTCAAAATAATTTACAAAACATATGGACTTGCTATACAACACCAGCCACGTACAAAATATCAAACTTATGAAGTTTCAGCAAACTATGGCAGGATGTCAGGTACCAGGAGCTCGATCTCTACCTGAAAAGGTTGTAAAACACTGAAAGAATGAGCTACGGAGCTCAGTGAGTGACTGAGTTTAAAAGAAGACTATTAACTCGTAAATCATATCACCTGACCATCTATGAGCATATGCATCTGTAATCTAACTTGCCCTGTCTCATTCCCATGGAGCTAACTGCTCTGATACCAAGTTGTCACACCCCATCCCGAAACACTTGCTAACTTAGCTCGAAAGGCGGCGTGAAGCCAACAGACATTGTTACATCTTAACAATACCTGTTAACTCTGCTTTACCTGATAAACATACTATGTTCACATATGGAACACATTAAACTTAACACAGCGGAAACTGGACAACTATAAAACATACATGAGGAGAAACTCTTCTTAAGTCTCTCTTGAAAACTAAAACGAGCAAGAACATCAGAACCACAACAGGCCAAACCATTAATTAAACAACCTCAACCTCTAAAGCACAAACGACTATAACTACATAGTTCTCTCAAAATAATTTACAAAACATATGGACTTGCTATACAACACCAGCCACGTACAAAATATCAAACTTATGAACCTTCAGCAGACTATGGCAGGATGTCAGGTACCAAGAGCTCGATCTCTACCTGAAAAGGTTGTAAAACACTGAAAGAATGAGCTACGGAGCTCAGTGAGTGACTGAGTTTAAAAGAAGACAATTAACTCGTAAATCATATCACCTGACCATCTATGAGCATATGCATTTGTAATCTAACTTGCCCTGTCTCATTCCCATGGAGCTAACTGCTCTGATACCAAGTTGTCACACCCCCTCCCGAAACACTTGCTAACTTAGCTCGAAAGGCGGCGTGAAGCCAACAGACATTGTTACCTCTTAACAATACCTGCTAACTCTACTTTACCTGATAAACATACTATGTTCACATATGGAACACATTAAACTTAACACAGTGGAAACTGGACAACTAGAAAACATACATGAGGAGAAACTCTTCTTAAGTCTCTCTTGAAAACTAAAACGAGCAAGAACATCAGAACCACAACAGTCCAAACCATTAATTAAACAACCTCAACCTCTAAAGCACAAACGACTATAATTACATAGTTCTCTCAAAATAATTTACAAAACATATGGACTTGCTATACAACACCAGCCACGTACAAAATATCAAACTTATGAAGTTTCAAAGAAACTATGGCGGGATGTCGGTACTGCAGAGCTCGATCTCTACCGAAAGGTTGTAAAACACTTGAAAGAATGAGCTACGGAGCTCAGTGAGTGACTGAGTTTAAAAGAAGACTATTAACTCGTAAATCATATCACCTGACCATCTATGAGCATATGCATCTGTAATCTAACTTGCCCTGTCTCATTCCCATGGAGCTAATCGCTCACGATACCAAGTTGTCACACCCCATCCCAAACACTTGCTAACTTAGCTCGAAGGCGGCGTGAAGCCAACGTAGACATTGTTACATCTTAACAATACACATTAACACTTACTTTACTCGATAAACATACTATGTTCACATATGGAACACATTAAACTTAACACAGCGGAAACTGGACAACTATAAAACATACATGAGGAGAAACTCTTCTTAAGTCTCTCTTGAAAACTAAAACGAGCAAGAACATCGAACCACAACAAAGCAAAACCATTAATTAAACAACCTCAACCTCTAAAGCACAAACGACTATAACTACATAGTTCTCTCAAAATAATTTACAAAACATATGGACTTGCTATACAACACCACCACGTACACAAAATATCAAACTTATGAACCTTCAAAGAGACTATGGCGGGATGTCGTGTACCAAGAGCTCGATCTCTACGAAAAGGTTGTAAAACACCGAAAGAATGAGCTACGGAGCTCAGTGAGTGACTGAGTTTAAAAGAAGACAATTAACTCGTAAATCATATCACCTGACCATCTATGAGCATATGCATTTGTAATCTAACTTGCCTGTCTCATTCCCATGGAGCTAACTGCTCGATACCAAGTTGTCACACCCTCCCAAACACTTGCTAACTTAGCTCGAAAGGCGGCGTGAAGCCAACAGACATTGTTACCTCTTAACAATACCTGCTAACTCTACTTTACCTGATAAACATACTATGTTCACATATGGAACACATTAAACTTAACACAGTGGAAACTGGACAACTAGAAAACATACATGAGGAGAAACTCTTCTTAAGTCTCTCTTGAAAACTAAAACGAGCAAGAACATCAGAACCACAACAGTCCAAACCATTAATTAAACAACCTCAACCTCTAAAGCACAAACGACTATAACTACATAGTTCTCTCAAAATAATTTACAAAACATATGGACTTGCTATACAACACCAACCACGTACAAAATATCAAACTTATGAAGTTTCAGCAAACTATGGCAGGATGTCAGGTACCAGGAGCTCGATCTCTACCTGAAAAGGTTGTAAAACACTGAAAGAATGAGCTACGGAGCTCAGTGAGTGACTGAGTTTAAAAGAAGACTATTAACTCGTAAATCATATCACCTGACCATCTATGAGCATATGCATCTGTAATCTAACTTGCCCTGTCTCATTCCCATGGAGCTAACTGCTATGATACCAAGTTGTCACACCCCATCCCGAAACACTTGCTAACTTAGCTCGAAAGGCAGCGTGAAGCCAACAGACATTGTTACATCTTAACAATACCTGTTAACTCTGCTTTACCTGATAAACATACTATGTTCACATATGGAACACATTAAACTTAACACAGCGGAAACTGGACAACTATAAAACATACATGAGGAGAAACTCTTCTTAAGTCTCTCTTGAAAACTAAAACGAGCAAGAACATCAGAACCACAACTGTCCAAACCATTAATTAAACAACCTCAACCTCTAAAGCACAAACGACTATAACTACATAGTTCTCTCAAAATAATTTACAAAACATATGGACTTGCTATACAACACCAGCCACGTACAAAATATCAAACTTATGAACCTTCAGCAGACTATGGCAGGATGTGATGTGAATGAAACCATTGATCCATTGCATGTACCCGAAGGAGCAATAACAAGGAGCAAGGCCAAGAAGATTCAAGAGGCTTTCATATTGCATCTCCAAAAGATCGTGAATGCACAAGGAGAGACCAAGATTTTTGAGCCCAAAATTCTTTATAATGTTAGTACAACAAGTCAAGATGAGAATGGAGTGAAGATGGCACGGGAAAAGTTTTCTAGTTTGAAAGATGGCACGGAGGACAAAAAAAGTGTGCAGAAAATGTGAACAGGTGGCTGTCTAGATTGCACCTCTTGGGATTTCGTGATGTCAAACCTCGTCAAACGAAATAGTCATGCATGGCGGATCCTACAGTAGATAATTAAGACCATTTAAAGCATTTCTATGTTTTTTGTTCCATATTTAGAGCTCTCAAACGTTGTGCAATCAAGTTTTAAATTCCTAGGTCAATATTTTCTTCATTTCACATTTAATGCTTTTTAAAGACTTTTGGTCTTTGGTGCTTTGCACGACCATTTTGGCCTATTTAAAGGCTTGTATTGACATGGAAAAGGCAGAACCTTTATGAAAAAAACTTGTGTTTTGTTTAGCCCCATTTGGTGTTAACTTTCTTTCAAATCTTGCTTTAGGTTTGATGTTTAACCGATTCATTGGATTAGCCCCGATCAAGCTAATTCTGGAGTGAGTCGTCTTAGGATCTAGGAGTGACCATCCTTATTCTAAGTTTGATCTAAGAGTGATTCATCTTCTAACTTAACTCTTAGTTGGGATCAATTCGTTAAGTTAGCCTTGTTCGTGACGTTTGCAAAGATCCTAGAAGGACCTCTAGCTTTGTTAAACCAACAAATTCGGCGCTTATCATTTGGTATCAGAGCTCGTTGGTCGACATCCTTTGGCCGACTCTCTAGAGGTGAAATATCTTCAATTTGCTTTACTTTATTTTCTTTCATTTTTTTTTCATTTACAAAGTTTAATACAAGGCATCCTACAACTTTTCTTCCATTTCTTTGTGTTTAGTTCTTGGATAAAAAAAAAATCAGTAGCAAAAAGTGAAAAAAAGTAGCAAAAGTGGAAAAAATAGTAGCAAAGAAAAAAAAATGTTCAAGGATCCAAGACACACAAAAGTTCTTGATTTAAATTTTATTTTCTCAAAACTTTGAGTTGTAGATCCTTAGGATGAGTTTCTCTAGTCTTAGCTTGTGAAAGGTTATCATTGATTTAGTTTTATATCAAGTTGAAAAGCAAGGTTGCACCAAATTTTTAAACCAACCCTTACATCTTTGACCTAGTACCAAAAGCCTACCCTTGAGTGATAAACACGAGTGTCCTTGAGTGATATCTTGGTGAGAAGTGTGGAGAGGTCCTTATAAAAAAATGTCACAAGATAATAAAGAAAAAGTTCCGCAAGTGGTAGATCCAAATATGGCTATTCTTCAAGCAATTCAAGGTATGATGGAGATGATGAGAGAAGAAAGGGAAGAAAGGAGAGCACAACAACAAAGAGAAGAAACGGATCTTGCAAGAAGATGAAGGCATGTTTGATTTACAGTACAAAGAAAGAAACTTAGGAGGAAGAGGAAATGTGAGGGGAAGAGGAAGAAATAACGTTGCAAACATTGTGCAACCTAGAAGAGCGGAAAGAGTGAATGAAGAAAGGGATAGCGGAGTGAAACTCGAAATCCCACCCTTTAGTGGTACAGCAGACTCAGAAATTTCGTCACACCCTTCCCGAACTACTCCGCTACTTAGCCCGAAAGCGCGTGAAACCAACAGACATTGTTTACCTCTTAGCAATATCTGCTGATCCTGTTCTCCTGATAAACATACTATGTTCGCATATGGAACATTTTAACATAACACAACAGAAACTGGACAACTATTAAACATACACAAGGAGAAACCCTTCATAAGTCTCTCTTGAAACTAAAAGTCAAGTGCATCAAAACAACACAAGACAACTCATTACTTATACAACCACTAATGTACAAAACTTCTATAACTATTTAACGACTTGCTACACAACACCACCACGTACAAAAACTAACAACTTATGAAACTTCCAGTGGACTATGGCGGGGATGTCGGTACAAGGAGCTCGATCTCTACCTGAAAATGGTTGAAAACATTGAAAGAATGAGCTAAAAGCTCAGTGAGTGTCAATCTTTAAAACATTATAAGCTCACAGGTGAATCATAATAATGGCAGTTTATAAGTACAAAATAGCTCAACATCTGTTTGTAAACATTAACAAACCATGCTTCCAATTTATAGGTTTTAAGTCACCACTTGTGCATAGCACACAACTCGAAATGTACTAACTTTTCGAGGGTAGATAAATCAATAATTTAAAAGCTCATAACAATAAAGCACATGACATGACTCCACATCAAACCATAGAGGTGGTAGAGTTACATTTATTCCAATAAGGTTCATACCTCTCTCTCTCTCTCTCACGTGCACGTGGAATACCTTTGGTCGTTTGGTTTTCCCTAATACCTTCTCTATGTCCTTCAGTATTAAGGTAAAACCATTTACTACCCAAATACCTTCTCATTGTCCTTCAGTATTTAGGTAAAACCATTTACTTCCCGGATACCTTCTCATTGTCCTTCAGTATCAGGATATCATGATTCATTCCCCCCCCTAAGTACCTTCTCGAATGTCCTTCAGTATTAGGGGTTAATCAAGATCAAGGCATAACTTGTTTGCCATGGAAATCATGTCTTTATAACACATACAACAATTTCTTGACAATTTCATATTATCATCTAAATATGTTCCCAAGTGGATTTACACAAAACATTCTCTAAAGGAAAGCATACTTTCATAATTTAGTTTCCATACTTTGATTTATAGTTACAACTAATTCAAAGCATGCTTAGGTTCCATCATGAACCTTATGTTAGAAAACTCTATGAAGCCATTCACAACTAGTTCATTCAAGATGTAATTATCAACACTTATGTTCATGAAGAACAACATAGGTCAAACATAATTCTAAGATAGAGTCACTCACCGTATTAGAATTGGAACCTTGACTTGTAAACTTGACCTATTTGCTCTTGGCCTGTCAAACAAGCCAAATCAATCATTAGAACCTCGAGCTCATGATTTTTGACCTTAAAATTTGCAAGAAAACACACTATCAAAATTCCAGCATTTTCAGATTTTCTGCCCTGTTTTTAGACAGCCATAACTTCTTCATTTCTCAGCCAAACAGGGTGAAATTTATACCAAACTCTTCCTTTTTGAATCCTCTAAAACTCTTATGAAGACATGAAAATGAGATTCCTAACGTATTGGTGAGAAATTACCTCAGTAGCTTAACCCCTAAAATGATTCTGCTGCTGTTCCAGATTCGGATTTCCTGCTGCACAACATATTTAACCTGATATTTAGAACATCTTTTAGACATTTTCAACTCACGATTTCTTCACGAAAGTTGTAGGAAATTCAATAAGCTTTCGAACCATACCCATTAGAGCTTCTAACTCCAAGTATTCGGATCAGAACAACCAAAACATCAGAGACTTCCCAGATTTGACAGCAAATTCTGTCTTCTGTCTTCCTCTTAACAAAACAGTAAGTTAACTTCAGTATTAGCTCGAGCTTCCTTCACAAATTTTGTTCCAAATTGAGTTAACTTTCATGTATCAAAAACTCAACTCTTACCTCTTCTTGTTGAGCTCGAAAAGACCAAAACATCAGAACTTGTCTGAGTTGATCACTTTGCTGCTATACAATTAAGCTTTGAGTTCTCCTCCTTTCTTCTGCAATTCCAGCTCCAAACTCACGAAAATGGCTTCCATTTTCTTCCTTTCTCCTTCTCCCACGAAGCTTCAACTTTGGTTTTGATAAATAAAGAAGAAAATTGAGAAGATAAAGCCATTTTATAAACCAAGAGGCAAACTTTGTCCTTTTCCCCTTTTGCTTTTTCTTTTCTTTTCCTTTTCTTTTCCTTTCCTTTATCCCTTTCTTTCTTTTCTTTTTAAAACACCAAAATAAGTGTGTTAAGAAACCCTAAGCATTTAGCCAACTTATCCCAAGTCTGTGAGACATATGATCTTCCATTCAATACATGATGCACCTAAAACTTCTCCAATTGCTAATGATTTGAACTTACTTCAATGCAACTTTTAATATGCTTATTTCAATGTTCACCTATCCCTTTATGAAGTTTAGACACATTGTAGCTCCAAATTCAATAGATTCCGAAATTCGATCACGACATCATTTAGTGCAACCTATCCGATTTTGCTTATTTCAAAACATCATAAACGAGTGATCAATGATAAAAGAGAATAGAGTTTAGGGCTTACAATTACTACCCCCTTAAGAGGAATTTCGCCCTCGAAATTCAGCACGAGAAAAGTTGTGGGTACTTTTCTTTCATTATGTTTTCGCTTTCCCATGTTACTTCCTCGACGTCGTGATTTCTCCACAAGACCTTTACCAGTGGTATTGACTTGTTCCTAAGTACCTGTAGAGGTTCTTCCTCATATGATAGATTCTCCTTAAGTTGTCTTGGTTCTACCTTGAGCACATGTGATGGATCAGAAATGTATTTCTTCAGCATTGTTACATGGGAAACATTATGTACTCGAGATAGTTTTGCTGGCAACTCCCAGTCTAGAGGTTGCTGGCCCAACTTGTCCTGTTACTTGATAAGGACCAATATATTTAGGGCTTAGTTTACCTTTCTTACCAAAACGAAGGACACCTCTCCATGGAGATAACTTCAAGAAAACTTGATCTCCAACCTGGAATTCTAAGTCCTTTCGTTGCTTATCTACATAACTCTTCTGACGGTCTTGTGCTACTTTCAGATTCTCTCTGATTACGTTAATATTGTTTGTCATAACTTGCACCAACTCAGGACCGATTAGCTTCCGCTCTTCTAGTTTATTCCAATATATGAGCGTTCTACATGGTCTTTTATCCAGAGCCTCAAATGGTGCCATGCCAATATTCGACTGGTAACTGTTATTATAAGCAAATTCCATAAGCGATAGGTGTGTATCCCAACTTCCTTTAAATTGAAGGACATAGAGAAGGTATTAGGGAAAACCAAATGACCAAAGGTATTCCACGTGCACGTGAGAGAGAGAGAGAGGTATGAACCTTATTGGAATAAATGTAACTCTACCACCTCTATGGTTTGATGTGGAGTCATGTCATGTGCTTTATTGTTATGAGCTTTTAAATTATTGATTTATCTACCCTCGAAAAGTTAGTACATTTCGAGTTGTGTGCTATGCACAAGTGGTGACTTAAAACCTATAAATTGGAAGCATGGTTTGTTAATGTTTACAAACAGATGTTGAGCTATTTTGTACTTATAAACTGCCATTATTATGATTCACCTGTGAGCTTATAATGTTTTAAAGATTGACACTCACTGAGCTTTTAGCATTCTTTCAATGTTTTCAACCATTTTCAGGTAGAGATCGAGCTCCTTGTACCTGACATCCTGCCATAGTCTGCTGGAAGTTTCATAAGTTGTTAGTTTGTACGTGGCTGGTGTTGTGTAGCAAGTCGTTAAATAGTTATAGAAGTTTTGTACATTAGTGGTTGTATAAGTAATGAGTTGTCTTGTGTTGTTTTGATGCACTTGACTTTTAGTTTCCAAGAGAGACTTATGAAGGGTTTCTCCTTGTGTATGTTTAATAGTTGTCCAGTTTCTGCTGTGTTATGTTAAAATGTTCCATATGCGAACATAGTATGTTTATCAGGAGAACAGGATCAGCAGATATTGCTAAGAGGTAAACAATGTCTGTTGGTTTCACGCCGCCTTTCGGGCTAAGTAGCAGGTAGTTCGGGAAGGGGTGTGACAGAGGCATACTTGCAATGGGAAAGAAAAATAGAACATGTATTTGATTGTAATACATATAGTGAGAATAAGAAGATGAAACTTGCCATTGCCGAATTCACCAATCATGCGGGAGAATGGTATCAACATCTCAAATCCGAGAGAAGAAGGAAAGAGGAAGATCCAATAGAAACTTGGGAAGAACTTAAAGAAGCCATGAGAAAGAGGTATGTTCCAAAACATTATGAAAGAGATTTGAAAACTAAATTGCAATCTTTGAGACAGGGAACAAAAAGTGTTGCTGAATATTATCAAGAGATGGAGTCCTTGATGGAAAGAGCAAAAATTCGAGAAGAAGAGGAAGACACCATGTCTCGATTCCTTGGAGGTTTGAATCGAGAAATTGCTCATCCGGTTGATAGAAATCCACCACCTTACCTTGAAGATATGTATCATTATGCTATCAAAATTGAAGCTCAATTGAAGGAAGAAAAGGAGCATTCAAAAGGTATACACCTAAAGCTAGTACCTTTTCAAACTCTAATGCATGGAACAAGGATAGTTTTGTGAATAGGAATGAACCGACACAACAAAGAAGCAAGTTTGTTGCTTCCAAAAGAGTGGAGGCCAAAGCTCCAATGCTAAAAAGAATGAAGCTTCAAAGGAGGTAAGGGAAAAGTCTAGTTCTATTCAATGTTGGAAGTGCAAAGGGTTTGGACACATGAGCAAAGAATGTGTCAATAAAAGAGTTATGGTGATAAGAAATGGTGTAGTTGATTCAGGAGGATGAATGTGAGGAGCATGATGCCCCATTTGAGGAAGAATCAAATATGTGATGATGAGTATGTTGAAGAAGGTAACTCCATATCGTTGATCACAAGGAGGGTCCTTAGTATGCAAATCAAGGAAGACAAAGTTGAAGACCAAAGGGAAAACTTGTTTCACACAAGATGCCTAATTAAAGGAAGTCCATGCAGTTTGGTGATTGATAGTGGGAGTTGCACAAATGTGGTAAGTAGTTTTCTTGTAAAGAGACTTCAACTTACTACCCGTCCACATCCAAAGCCATACAAACTTCAATGGTTGACAAACAAAGGAGAACTTAAGGTAAATTCTCAAGTTCTTATTCCTTTTACTTTGGGAAGATATAAGGATGAAGTACTTTGTGATGTTTTACCTATGCATGCGGGGATATATTGTTAGGCCGACCTTGGCAATATGATAGAGAGGTCACATTTGATGGAGTGAAAAATAAGTATTCGTTTACCTTCAACGGGAAGAAATTTACTTTACTTCCATTGTCTCCATATGAAGTACATTGTGATCATTTGAAATTAGAGAAGAAAAGAAAAGAGTTTGAAGAACAAGAGAGGAGAGAAGAAAGTAAGTTAAAAGAAAAGAAAAGAGTGAAAAGAAAGAGAGAAGTGAGGGGCAAAGGTGAGTGAAAACCAAGAGAGAAAAAAAGAGTGATTTTGAGGAAAAAGAAAGAATGTGAGTTTGGTTATAAGAAAGGGGAAGTGAGGAATGTGTTGTTGACACAACAACCAAAATTTATACTTATGTGCAAAGGGATGTGTTTAACAACTAACCCAAAATCTAATGATGTTTTGCCAAGTTCTTTTAAGTCTCTTTTGCAGGAATTTAATGATATGTTTCCACATGAAGATGCACCTCACAGATTTACCTCCTTTAAGAGGGATTGAACATCAAATTGACTTCATACCGGGGCAACTCTTCCAAACATGGCAGCTTATAGGACCAATCCAACCGAGACTAAGGAGATTCAAAGGCAAGTAGAAGAACTCATGGATAAAGGTTATGTTAGAGAAAGCATGAGTCCTTGCTCAGTTCCGGTGATTTTGGTACCCAAGAAGGATGGCACATGGAGAATGTGTGTTGATTGTCGAGCCATCAACAAGATAACGGTAAAAATATCGACATCCCATTCCTAGATTGGATGACATGCTAGATGAATTACATGGTGCTAATCTGTTTTCAAAAATAGATCTTAAAAGTGGTTATCATCAAATTCGAATGCATGTGGGAGATGAGTGGAAAACGGCTTTCAAAACAAAATTTGGACTTTATGAGTGGCTTGTTATGCCATTTGGCCTTACTAATGCACCAAGTACTTTTATGAGGCTAATGAATCATGTGTTGAGAGAGTACATTGGAAAATTTGTTGTTGTGTACTTTGATGATATTCTTGTTTACTCAAAAAGCTTGGATGATCATATTTTGCATGTTAAGACAATTTTACTTAAACTTAGAGAAGAGAAGCTATATGCCAACTTCAAAAGTGTAGTTTTTGTCTAGACCAAGTCAATTTCCTAGGTTTCATTGTTGGAAGGAATGGTGTGCAAGTTGATGAAGAAAAGGTAAAGGCTATCCGAGAGTGGCCAACACCTACCAATGCAAATGAGGTGAGATCTTTTCATGGTTTGGCTAGTTTTTATAGGAGGTTTATTAAGAATTTCAGTAGTATAGCCTCACCATTAAATGAACTTGTCAAAAGCATGTGAAATTTGAATGGACAGAAAAACAAGAAGATGCATTCAATGAATTAAAAGATAAATTGACCAATGCACCTTGTCTTGCTTTACCTAACTTTGACAAATCTTTTGAGATTGAATGTGATGAGCGGGATAGGTATAGGAGCTGTTTTGATGCAAGAAAAGAGGCCAATCATGTTCTTTAGTGAGAAGCTAAATGGAGCACAACTCAACTACTCGACATATGACAAAGAATCTGCATGCACTTGTGAGGACTTTGCAAGTTTGGCAACATTACTTGTGGCCAAAAGAGTTTGTCATCCACACTGATCATGAAAGTTTGAAGAACCTCAAAAGCCAAACAAAGCTAAATAGGAGGCATGCAAAATGGGTAGAGTTCATTGAGACATTTCCTTATGTCATTCATTACAAAAAGGTAAGGATAATGTGGTGGCGATGCATTATCAAGAAGGTATGCATTATTTTCTGCCCTTAGTGCAAAGATTCTTGGTTTTAAACATATGATTGAGCTTTACAAAGTTGAGAAATCTGAATTTCATGATGTGTATATGCAATGTTTAGGAGGAAACAACGTACATGATCATGTTGTATTTGATGGTATGCTTTTTAGGAAGGGTAAACTTTGCATTCCTAAGTGTTCTATTCGAGAGTTACTTGTGAAGGAAGCTCATGGGGGAGGTCTTATGGGACATTTTGGGGAGTTTAAAACATACAACATGTTGTGTGAACACTTTTATTGGTTGAAAATGAGGAAGGATGTGAATAAAGTGTGCAAGCAATGTTTCAAATGTAAGGAAGCTAAGTCTAAAACACAACCACATGGACTTTATACACCTTTAGATGTTCCTAGTGAACCGTGGGTTGACATTAGCATGGATTTTGTTCTAGGATTGCCAAAGACTAGGAGACATCATGATAGCATTTTTGTGGTGGTTGATAGGTTTAGTAAAATGGCACATTTCATTCCATGTAACAAAACAGATGATGCAACTAATATAGCTAATCTATTCTTTAGGGAAGTGGTTAGATTGCATGGCATTCCAAAAACCATTGTAAGTGATAGAGATGCCAAATTTTTAAGTCATTTTTGGAAAGTTTTGTGGGGTAAATTGGGAACTAAGCTTTTGTTTTCTACAACTTGTCACCCCCAAACTGATGGGCAAACAGGGTGGTTAATAGAACTTTAGGGGCATTACTTAGATCGCTAATTTCTAAGAATCTTAAGTCTTGGGAAGAGACTCTACCTTTTGTGGAGTTTGCATACAATAGAGCGATACATAGCACCACTCATTGTTCACCTTTTGAGGTTGTGTATGGATTTAATCCCTTAACTCCTCTAGATTTATCACCTTTACCACCTAATATGTTTTCTAGTGATGCAGCTGTTTCTAAAGCCGAATACATCAAAAATCTGCACAAAGAAGTCAAGGAAAGAATTGAAAAGAAAAATGAAAAGCTAGTCACTCAGAAGAACCAAGGGAGAAAGAAATTGATTTTTAAGCGGGGTGAATGGGTCCAGGTTCATCTACGAAAGGAAAGGTTTCCTGACCAAGGGAAGTCTAAACTTCAACCAAGGGAGATGGTCCATTTCAAGTATTAGAGCGGATCAATGACAATGCATACAAACTAGATCTCCGAGGTGAGTACAATGTAAGTTCTACTTTTAATGTGGCTGATTTGACTCCTTTTGATGTAGGAAATGAAGACGCGTTGATTTGAGGACAAATCCTTTTAAAGAAAGGGGGGATGATGTGAATCAAACCATTGATCCATTGCATGTACCCGAAGGAGCAATAACAAGGAGCAAGGCCAAGAAGATTCAAGAGGCTTTCATATTGCATCTCCAAAAGCTCGTGAATGCACAAGGAGAGACCAAGATTTTGAGCCCAAAATTCTTTATAATGTTAGTACAACAAGTCAAGATGAGAATGGAGTGAAGATGGCACGGGAAAAGTTGTCTAGTTTGAAAGATGGCACGGAGGACAAAAAAAGTGTGCAGAAAATGTGAACAGGTGGCTGTCTAGATTGCACCTCTTGGGATTTCGTGATGTCAAACCTCGTCAAACGAAATAGTCATGCGTGGCGGATCCTACAGTAGATAATTAAGACCATTTAAAGCATTTCTATGTTTTTTGTTCCATATTTAGAGCTCTCAAACGTTGTGCAATCAAGTTTTAAATTCCTAGGTCAATATTTTCTTCATTTCACATTTAATGCTTTTTAAAGACTTTTGGTCTTTGGTGCTTTGCACGACCATTTTGGCCTATTTAAAGGCTTGTATTGACATGGAAAAGGCATAACCTTTATGAAAAAAACTTGAGTTTTGTTTAGCCCCATTTGGTGTTAACTTTCTTTCAAATCTTGCTTTAGGTTTGATGTTTAACCGATTCATTGGATTAGCCCCGATCAAGCTAATTCTGGAGTGAGTCGTCTTAGGATCTAGGAGTGACCATCCTTATTCTAAGTTTGATCTAAGAGTGATTCATCTTCTAACTTAACTCTTAGTTGGGATCAATTCGTTAAGTTAGCCTTGTTCGTGACATTTGCAAAGATCCTAGAAGGACCTCTAGCTTTGTTAAACCAACAAATTCGGCGCTTATCAGGATGTCAGGTACCAAGAGCTCGATCTCTACCTGAAAAGGTTGTAAAACACTGAAAGAATGAGCTACGGAGCTCAGTGAGTGACTGAGTTTAAAAGAAGACTATTAACTCGTAAATCATATCACCTGACCATCTATGAGCATATGCATCTGTAATCTAACTTGCCCTGTCTCATTCCCATAGAGCTAACTGCTCTGATACCAAGTTGCCACACCCCCTCCCGAAACACTTGCTAACTTAGCTCGCAAGGCGGCGTGAAGCCAACAGACATTATTACCTCTTAACAATACCTGCTAACTCTGCTTTACCTGATAAACATACTATGTTCACATATGAACACATTAAACTTAACACAGCGGAAACTGGACAACTAGAAAACATACATGAGGAGAAACTCTTCTTAAGTCTCTCTTGAAAACTAAAACGAGCAAGAACATCGAACCACAAATACCCAAACCATTAATTAAACAACCTCAACCTCTAAAGCACAAACGACTATAACTACATAGTTCTCTCAAAATAATTTACAAAACATATGGACTTGCTATACAACACCAGCCACGTACAAAATATCAAACTTATGAAGTTTCAAAGAAACTATGGCGGGATGTCGGTGCAGGGGAGCTCGATCTCTACGAAGAGGTTATAAAACACCGAAAGAATGAGCTACGGAGCTCAGTGAGTGACTGAGTTTAAAAGAAGACTATTAACTCGTAAATCATATCACCTGACCATCTATGAGCATATGCATCTGTAATCTAACTTGCCCTGTCTCATTCCCATGGAGCTAACTGCTCTGATACCAAGTTGCCACACCCCCTCCCGAAACACTTGCTAACTTAGCTCGCAAGGCGGCGTGAAGCCAACAGACATTGTTACCTCTTAACAATACACATTAACTCGCTTTACTTTACGATAAACATACTATGTTCACATATGAACACATTAAACTTAACACAGTGGAAACTGGACAACTATAAAACATACATGAGGAGAAACTCTTCTTAAGTCTCTCTTGAAAACTAAAACGAGCAAGAACATCGTAACCACAACACCCAAACCATTAATTAAACAACCTCAACCTCTAAAGCACAAACGACTATAACTACATAGTTCTCTCAAAATAATTTACAAAACATATGGACTTGCTATACAACACCAGCCACGTACAAAATATCAAACTTATGAAGCTTCAGCAGACTATGGCGGGATGTCGGGTGCGTGAGCTCGATCTCTACACGAAAAGGTTGTAAAACACTCGAAAGAATGAGCTACGAGCTCGGTGAGTGGTGACTGAGTTTAAAAGAAGACTATTAACTCGTAAATCATATCACCTGACCATCTATGAGCTTATGCATCTGTAATCTAACTTGCCCTGTCTCATTCTCATGGAGCTAACTTGTCACACCCCCTCCCGAACCACATGCTAACTTAGCCCGGGAGACGGCATGAAGCCAACAGACATTGTTACCTCTTAACAATACCTGCTGACATTACTTTACCTGGAAATAAACTATATTCGCATATGGGACACTTTAAACTTAACACAGCGGAATCTGAACATCTCTATAAGACGTACATGAGGAGAAACTCTTTTAAAGTCTCTCCTGGAACTAAAACGAGCAAGAACATCGAACCCAAGCGGTCAAACCACTAATTAAACAACCACAACCTCTAAAGCACATACGACTATAACCACATAGTTCTCTTAAAATAATTTACAAACATATGGACTTGCTAAACTACACCAACCACGCACAACATATCAAACATGAGAAGCTTCCAGTGACTATGGCGAGTTATCGTGCACCGGAGCTCGATCTCTACACGAAAAGTGGGAAAAACATCGAAAGAATGAGCTATAAAGCTCGGTGAGTGACTTGAGTTTAAAAGAAAGCTATTAACTCGTAAAATCATATCACTGCCCATCTATGAGCATATGCATCCGTAATCAAGCGTTGAAAGTAATCGTGTATGTCGTTATAGCTTTTCATGAAAAACCAGCAAGTATATCGTTTAAATCTCGTGAGGCATGTAAATGATATAAACTCTTTAAGAAAACATGTCACAATCTACTTTGTTCTCTGATGTAGTGGGGCTCACAAAGACTCCCATCGTCTTTGTCGTCGTGGGGGCCGCCCGGCCTCACGATAGCGCTGTTGTCACGGAGTACACTCAACGTCGACAACAGAATAAGACCTGTGTGCACACGGTACCATAAAGCCTCGGGCTCAATATCTCAGAAAATCACATGAAAACATTTGAACATTCCTGTTTATCTTTTCTTTCATTAAACTCAAGCTTACTTAGCTTGTTCATAAAACTGGAAATCTTTAAAAACATACTTGCTAAAACATACTTGCTCAAAATCATAACATTTCCATAGACTTCGGAAATGCAATAAACATATGCTCGTGTATAAATTTCATCAAGACATTTAAGCTCATCATGAACACTTTAAAACATTTCTAAGAAAACAAGAATACTTCATAGTCATGTGTTCAAAAATAAAACACAAAGCTTTGAATCAATTCATTCTAGCAAAACTTGCATTTCCTAAAGCATTTTTCAAGCATATAGCTCATTATCGAAGTTCGTTTCGTCACTCACAGTGTTAGAACTAGAGTTTTGACCCGTACACTCGACCTATTCGCTCTTGGCCTGTCAAACAAACCAAAACCATGTTTTAGAACCTCGAGCTCATGGTTTTAACTTTAAAACTACAAGAAAACATTCCAACAAAATTTTCAGCATTTAACAGATTTTATGCCCTGTATTCAGACAGCCATAACTTCTTCATTACCTATCCAAAAAGAATGTACTTTATACCAAACTCTTTCTTTTTGAATCCTCTAAAACTCTTATGAAGACATGAAAATGAGATTCCCAATAGATTGGTTCAGAAATACCTCGAAAGCTTCTTTCCCCGGAACCAACTTCTGCTATTCCAGATTCGAATTTCTGCTGCAACCCGAAACTTGACCTGCTATTTACAACATCTTCCAATCATTTTGTGTAAATGTGACACCTTTCACCAAACAGGTAATGTCTCCAGATCTTTAATGCTAGAACAACTGCTGCTAACTCAAGATCATGGGTAGGGTAATTACATTCATGCTTTTTCAATTGTCTTGATGCATAAGCTATTACTTTTCCTTCTTGCATCAGAACACACCCTAAACCTTGTCTCGAGGCATCACAGTAAATCACATACTCTTTTCCCGTTATAGGAAGTGTCAAAATAGGTGTTGTAACTAATCTCTTTTCAGCTCCTGAAAACTCTGTTCACACTTATCTGACCATTCAATCTTAGCATTCTTTCTTATTAAAACTGTTAAGGGTAATACTAATCGTGAGAAGTTCTCAACAAATCATCTGCAGTATCCTGCCAAGCCTAGGAAACTACGGGGTTGTAAACCCAAGATCTTTCTTTGGAACCTCCTTAATATCAAACAACAAAAGAAGGGAAGAAATGAGTGCTTAAAACTTGGGTTTCCTTGTTTTAAAAAGAAAAGTAATGAAGTGAAAGGCAAAAGGAAAACAAGGAAGGAAAAACATAAACCATTTTGGTTTGGATTGCTTTTAAGACAAAAGAAGAAAAGGAAATGAAAGAAATGTTTAATGTACTAAGTTTGTTTTGTTTTGCAAAGAAAAGATAAAGAAAGGAAAAAGAAAAGAAAAGAAAAGAAAGGAAAAGAAAGGTGGATGGTGGGACCCCACATTTGTTTCTTTCTTTTTAAAAAGACATCCCCCATCGTTTTCTTCTCATTTTATGAAGTAAAGGCAAGGGTTTTTGTGGGAGAAGCTTAAAGGAAGAAGAAGAGGGTTTCAGCTGGAAATTGAAGAAGAGAGGGAGAGAACTCAAGCAAATTAGTATGACAGCAAGGTAATCACTCTGCCATGTTCTAAATAGCAGGTCAAGTTTCGGGTTGCAGCAGAAATTCGAATCTGGAATAGCAGAAGTTGGTTCCGGGGAAAGGAGCTTTCGAGGTATTTCTGAACCAATCTATTGGGAATCTCATTTTCATGTCTTCATAAGAGTTTTAGAGGGTTCAAAAAGGAAGAGTTTGGTATAAAGTACATTATTTTTGGATAAGTAATGAAAAAGTTATGAGCATCTGAATACAGGGCATAAAATCTGTTAAATGCTGGAATTTTTGGAAGCGTGTTTTCTTGTAAGTTTAAGGTTAAAAAGCATGAGCTCGAGGTTCTAATGGTTGAATTTGGTTTGTTTGACAGGCCAAGAGCAAATAAGTCGAGTGTACGGGTCAAGACTCTAGTTCTAACATCGTGAGTGACAAAACGAACCACGAAAATGGTTTATAGGCTTGTATTATGCTTATGAAATGCAAGGTTTTGCTAAAACGAAATGGTTTAGATGTTTATTGTTTTCTTGAACACTTGTTTATGAGCATTCATGATTTCTTAGAAATGTTTTAAAGTGTTCATGATGAGCCTAAAAGTCTTTATAAAGTTTATACATGAGCATATGTCCAATGGTTGCCAAAACTTATGAAAATGTAATGATTTCAAGCAAGCATGTACTAGCAAGTATGTTTTAAAGATTTCTAGTTTTATGAACAAGCTAAGTAAGCTTGAGTTTTATGAAAGGAAAAGATAAGCTGGCATGTTCAAATGTTTTCATGTGAACTTCTGAGATATTGAGCCCGAGGCTATGTAGTACCGTGTGCACACAGGTCTTATTCTGTTGTCGACGTTGAGTGTACTCCGTGACAACAGCCATTGTCGTGTGAGTCTTTGGGCGGGCCCCACTACGACAAAGACGATGGGAGTGCTGGGCGGGCCCCACTACATCGTAGAATAAACGTTGGTGTACTGGGCGTGCCCTACACAACGTAGATTGTCACATGTTTTAAAAAGAGTTTATATCATTTACATGCCTTACGAGATTTTAACGGTGTCTTGCTTGTTTTCATGAAAAGCTATAATGATTACACGATTACTTTTAACGCTTGATTACAGATGCATATGCTCATAGATGGCCAGGTGATATGATTTACGAGTTAATAGCTTTCTTTTAAACTCAAGTCACTCACTCGAGCTTTATAGCTCATTCTTCCGATGTTTTTTCCCACTTTTCAGGTAGAGATCGAGTCTCCCGGTGCCTGATAACTTGCCATAGTCTGCTGGAGGCTTCTCATGTTGATATGTTGTACGTGGTTGGTGTGGTTTAGCAAGTCCATATGTCTGTAAATTATTTTAAGAGAACTATGTAGTTATAGTCGTATGTGCTTTAGAGGTTGTGGTTGTTTAATTAGTGGTTTGGATTGTTTGTGGTTCTGATGTTCTTGCTCATCTTAGTTTCCAAGAGAGACTTAAGAAGAGTTTCTCCTCATGTACGTCTTATAGATGTCCAGTTTCCGCTGAGTTAAGTTTAAGTGTTCCATATGCGAACATAGTTTGTTTTCAGGTAAAGTAGTGTCAGCAGGTATTGTTAAGAGGTAACAATGTCTGTTGGCTTCATGCCGCCTCTGAGCTAAGTTAGCAAGTGGTTTGGGAGGGGCGTGACAACTTGGTATCGTGAGCGATTAGCTTCCATGGGAATGAGACAGAGCAAGTTAGCTCTAGAAGGAATTGAAAAGTAAATAGCAAGTTATTGAGTTAGTTCAATAGAACTAGTAGAGCATGGTCCAAGTAAGGACAAGAGTAAGTCCAGTCAGGACTAGAATGTGAACACAAGTCTAGAATTGTGCATTTGAGTTAAGTACTCATTACATGTCTAGTATGTTAATATGTTATAGAAGTCATGCCACCACGCATGCTAGCGGGACGATGCGAGCAAAGATCGGGGCGGACGCAGAGATCCTACCCAAGATCAATCTCAGTGGAGATCTAGTGCCCCGAGAGTTCAGATGAGGGCCAGAATTAAGCAGCATGCTAATTCCTCACAGGAGGTAGATAAGCCATAGGTAGCAGGGCTAAGTAATCTAGATAAGACATATATAATAGATTACCAAAAAGAATTAGGAGCCACAGTGATATGAACCAAGGACCACCTATTGTCATGCCTGAAGGTCCAATTACAAGGTCGAGAGCCAAGAAGCTACAACAAGCTTTAATCACTCATATTCAAGCTATGGTGAGCTCAAAAGAGGAGGTTCTAGAAGATGTTGGAGTCTTTCCCTACATGTTGTGCAAAGTTGAACTTCAAGATGGAGACACATTAAATGCATTCTAACTTGCACTTAATGAACTCATAGCTAAATTTATGGAACTTAAGTTTAACTTGGGTTTCACCTAAAAGAACTAAGTTGAACTAAAGTAACATTTAATATGGTGATGTTTGAACTGAAGTTGCATTCAATGAGGTGGAGATGGATTCAATGAAGTCAAGTATCATTACAAGCTTCATTCAAAACAAGCTAAGCTTCAATTATGGAACACAAGTTCAAACCATTTACAGCTATGGATTAGTATTAAAATAATGGTTACAAGACAACACCTTTATTAGTTTTAAATGTAATTTCAGTTTTGTTTATCATTTAAGTTTGTTTTCAATATGGGAGTTGTGGTTAAATTGTAACTCATATAGGTTACTCTTTTCCCCACTAACTAGCCCATATAGTTAGTGTCTATTTGTCAATTAGGTTAAGGGTCTCAAAGGCTATATAAAGCCCTCTCTTCTTCCATTGTAGACAGAATTTTAAAGTGAATGAATTGAGTTTTCTTTTAGCTTTGTTGAGAGCTAAGTTTTCCTTATTGCAATTTCTTGTGTTTAGAATTTGCATGCTAGAGTCATTCAAGTGGTGTTGATCGTACCTCTTGTGGAGTGATTCGAATCACGAGTTTAGAAACGAGTTTTCTTTACTCTTGATCTTGATCATCAAGGTAATCCGTTCCAAACTTTTCCTTGGGGTTGATTCCATGTCGTTTTGGGGTTTTTAAGTTTTAGATCTAAAGGTCTTGTTTTCTCAACAAGGTTGTTAGGTCTAATTCTTGGGAGTTACTTAACATTTGGTATCAGAGCATTAGGCTCTTTGATCGGACATATGTTTCCTTGCATTTATCTCTTTGAGTTCTTTTCTCTTTAGCTTCAGTTTTTGCAGATCCGAGCATGTTCTTATTCTGAATAAAAAATACAAAAAAATATCCTTTCCGTTCCGTATTTCATTATATCGTCTTCTACAAGATTTGAGATCTAGATCTGATCTACAATTTGTTATTCTTTGATATCTTCAAAATCGGATTTCTTCAGAGTGAAATATTCATATTTTGCAAATCTGTCAAAAGAAGACAGCATCCGAGAGCAAATTTTCTGTTTTAATTTTTTTTGTTCATTGTTTCAAGGTAACTTGAATTCAATTATTCCTTTGATATTGGTTCATATCACACAGTGTTCGAGGGTTCCAAAGATCCAGCTGAAGCTGAGGTTATCCAGCTGAAGCTGAGGTTTGGCTGATTAAGCTTGATAAATGTTTTGATGTTATGAGTTGCTCTGAGGAGCGAAATGTTAAGTTGGCCACATTCTTGCTGCTAAAGAAGGTAGAAGAATGATGGAAATCGATGTTAGCCAGTTGTAGTGATGCACGTTACTTCACCTGCAGCAAACTTTCAGAAGTATATTTGAAAATAAATATTACCCTAGCACGTACCGAGAGGCAAAGAGGGATGAATTCTTAGAACTAAAACAAGAGACACTTTCAGTGGCTGAGTATGAGAAAAGATATACCGAGTTGTCGCGGTATGTTGATGTGATTGTGGCATCCAAGAGCGACAGGTGTCGACGAATTGAAAGAGGGTTACGACACAGAGATCGTACCCCCGATTCTGACCATTGCTAAGTGGACCGACTTCTCTCACCGGTAGAGACCGCTCTCGTGTTGAGCGAGTATAGCAGAGGAGAAGTCGATGAGTGAAGCCTAGTTGTGAAGGCTTCGACAACAAGCAGTTTCCAAGGTCGTGAGCAGCGGAGGTTCACACTTGGAGTAAATGTTTCCAAGTCAATATGACTTTAAGGAGCAAGCTAGTAGTCAAGTAGCAGCTGGCATCGAGGCGGTGATTGTGGGTAGTGCACATCGGAGGCGAGTTAAAAAAGAACCTAATTAGTTTGTTTGATTAGCAGCAAGAGATCGCAAAGAGGGCAAGAGTCTATGCCAAGATAACAAGGAAAACTCCATGTGTGATCTCATTGCAAGAATCATCAAGATCATTGTCTTGTGAGTGTTGGTACATGCTACCAGTGCTGACAACCAGGACATGTCAAGAGGGATTGTCCACAACTATGGACAGCCGCACAGAGGGACTAGGGAGAAACCTAATCTACAGGCAAGAGAACTTGTAAAATCGAATTTTGAAAGACCCCAAAACGAATTTTGAAAATAAACTCAAGGAAAGTAAAATCGGATTACCTTGTGATCAAGCATCTCAAGGCAAGAGAACTTGTATGAGATTCGAATCACTCCACAAGCAAGATTGATCAAGTCTAGCTTGAATGATTCTAAGCATGCAACCTAATCTACATAGAATTGCAAAGAAATAGCTCAAAGGCTATAAAAAAGCTCAAGGCCTCTTTTGATTACATTTTTCAATCTTTTTTTCTCTTTCCTACAAGGTACATGGCTTTATATAGCCTCAAAATCAACCCTAGAGTAACCTATGGTCAATTGAAAGGTTGTAACTTACATCCCCATCAATACCATGATCTCCACTAACCAAATTGTAACTTAAAACATTAAAAACAACACTTTAAGACTGAAAAATACATTAAACCCCCCATAAATCCGAGAATTGAACTTCTAATAAACCAATACATAATTTGTAACCTATCCAAGAATATGAAGCCCCCTTGAAGTAGCTTGAAGCTCTTGTTGCATAAATGAAGCTTGACTTGTCTTTAATGAAGCATGGGTTGCACTTGAGTCCATTAAATGCATCTTGAGTTCGTCATAATTGAAGTTTGACAACATTAATTCAACTTCATCTTGAAGCTTTTCTTTAGTCTTGAATAACATGATACGGTTCATATCAGATTCGGATCTCATACAAGTTCTCTTGCCTTGAGATGTTTGATCAACAAGGTAATCCAGTTTTACTTTTCCTTGAGTTGATTTTCAAATTGGTTTTGGGGTCTTTGAAATTGAGTTATCTAAAGGTCTTTTTTTTAAGCAAGCTTGTTAGATCCAATTGTCAAGGGTTACTTAACATTTTGACATTAGAATCTTTGGTTTCTTTGATTTCATTTTAATTTTGAGATTTTTTGGGTTTTGTGATCTAATAATCTTGTTTGTTGTTAACAAGGTAGATTAGAATTTGTTCAAATTCCTTTTAAATTTCTCATCATTTGGTATCAGAGCGCCTTAGGCTCAAGATCGGATATATGTTTACTTTGCGTTTATCTTTAATTTCTTTTTGATTTACATGTTTTAGTTTTTTTTTGTTTTGCAAACTGTCCAGTTTCGTAGTCTCTAAAAAATCACAAAAAAGTCATAATTATGCAATTGTTTTTATCTTGATGTCTTCATCAATGTTGTATATCAAGCTCTTATCTATTCATTTTTGCTGTATGAGAATTTCTAATTCGGCTTTCTTTAGGGTGAAAAATCTACCTCTTTATAACTAGTTCTGAAAAACTGCTAAAATCGAGAACATATGTTCTTGTGTTGTTCTTGCTGTTTTTGCTTCTAAAGCATGTTAAATCCGAAAATTTCTCATTTGAACTGATCCTTTTTGTTTTAATATAACCATTTGGCATTCATTCACTGATGTTACACTTTGAAAGTTTTAAAAATTGATTGTAACATATTAAATATGGGCAGTTACATTTCTGCACATTGAACTTTCCAACCATTAGTTTCAAATAGTAACTCTTATATTTAAAAATTCAAGCCATCGGTTATTGTCCATAAGTTACATTGCTTCTTCTTCATTTATCTAGCCATGACCTTAAATTTTTTTCAAATGTCAAGTTAGTTTGTTTGTTTTCAAAGTGTGCAATTATCCATTGAATTGCAAATTATCTTGGCTTCTCCATACAAATTTTGAGAGGTGAGATTGAGAATCAATGTGTTTTCTCAAAATTGAGTGCAAACATGAGTGACCTAAATATTATTGAGTGTGAACTTGTGAGGAAGTGTTGTGAGGTCCTTTGTATTTTCTTAACTTGTTTTTGCAGCAATCTTTCACAAAGAAAATGATACGAGGAAGAAATTCAAGAGAGCAAGACTGAAGATTGAAATAAATTTTCAGTTTGTGTACAAGGACATCATTAGATTCGAGGACGAATCTTCTTGAAGAAGGGAAGAATGATACGAATCCTACCATGCTATGCATGACGAGAGAAAAGCTTCAAAATGGAGTTGAAATAAATGTTGTCCTACTTCATTTATCACGAACTGAAGATGCAATTAATAACTCAAGTGCAATAAATGCATCCTTAAAGATAACTCAAGCTTCATTTATGCAACAAGGGTTTCAATTTAAATCAAGTGAAGCTTCATTTATGCATGGAAGGTTACAAAAACTTTCAAGATTAGTATAAAACTTCAATCTCGGATTTATGAATATTTTGATGTAAATTTCAGTTTTAAAGTCCTGTTTTCAATAATGTAGGTTACAATTTGGTTAGTGGAGATCATGGTATTGATGGGGATGTAAGTTACAACCTTTCAATTGACCATAGGTTACTCTAGGGTTGATTTTGAGGCTATATAAAGTCATGTACCTTGGGAAAGGGAAAAAAAAAGATTAAAAATGTAATCAAAGAGGCCTTGAGCTTTATAGCCTTTGAGCTATTTCTTTGCAATTCTATGTAGATTAGGTTGCATGCTTAGAATCAGTCAAGCTTGACTGGATCAATCTTGCTTGTGGAGTGATTCGGATCTCATACAAGTTCTCTTGCCTTGAGATGTTTGATCGACAAGGTAATCCGGTTTTACTTTTCCTTGAGTTGATTTTCAAATTGGTTTTGGGGTCTTTGAAATTGAGTTATCTAAAGGTCTTGTTTCTTTAAGCAAGGTTGTTAGATCCAATTGTCAAGGGTTACTTAACATTTTGACATTAGAATCTTTGGTTTCTTTGATTTCATTTTGATTTTGAGATTTTTGGGTTTTGTGATCTAATAGTCTTGTTTGTTGTTAACAAGGTAGATTAGATTTCTAATTCCTCTTAAATTTCTTATCAGGTTCGAGTTGTTGAGATCGTGATCGTGGGAGAAGGAGCACTTGAAGAAAGAGTTCTTCAAAGGTAATTTCTTGCTGCCCATTTTCTTAAAGCATGCTTAATCTTGTTAGATTTGTTTTTTATTGTAATCCATATAACAAAATTAAGAACACGCGATTAACAATCGCTTCCGCTGCGGGATTTGATCCCTTCAATTGAAAGTCTCTTGAATCTTCTTGGCCTTGCTTCTTGTTATGGCTCCTTCAGGTACATGAAATGGATCAATGACTTGATTCACATCATCCCCCCTTTCTTTAAGAGGATTATCCTCAAATCAAAGCCTTCAATTCCTACATCAAAAGGAGTCAAATCAGCCACATTAAAAGTAGAACTTACATTGTACTCACCTCGAAGATCTAGTTTGTATGCATTGTCATTGACCCGCTCTAATACTTGAAATGGACGATCTCCCCTTGGTTGAAGCTTCCTTTGATCCGGGAACCTTTCGTTTCGTAGATGAACCCAAACCCATTCACCCGACTTAAAAATCAATTTCTTTCTCCCTTGGTTCTTTTGAGTGACTAGCTTTTGATTCTTTTTTTCAATACTTTCTGATATGAATCCTACAACGCTAGTCAAGACTAAAGAAGAGCTAAAAATGGAGTTGCATTAAATGCATCAAGACTTCATTTATGATGAACTCAAGTTGCATTAATTTTGAAGTCAAGTTGCATTGAAAGAACTTAAGTTGCAATTAAATGAAATTAAGTGCATCTCAAGCTTCATTTAATGCAAGTCAAGTATCAATTAATGGGACTACACTTCAAGTTACTTCAAGTGGAGTTTCATTTACACCTTGGGAGGTTACAAAGACTAGAATTGTTGTTAGAAGATTAATTCTCGGATTTATACCTCATTTACTTGTAATTTCAGTTTTAAAGTTTCTATTTCAATGTTTTAGGTTACATTTGAGTAGTGGATGATTATGACATTAAAGTTAGGGAAGTTACATTCTCAAACATGTCATGTTAGCTTAGTTTTAGGTTACAATTGGAAGGCTATATAAAGCCATCTAAGATGTATTGTAAAAAGACTTGGAATCATGTTTTAAATGAAAAGTTGCATATTTTGCTTCTTAAGCCATGAGCTTGTTTCTTTGCATATCTTGTGTTTAGATTTGCATGCTAGGATCATTCAAGTAGCGTTGATCAAACTACTTGTGGAGTGATTCAAATCTTGAGTTTAGAAACAAGTTTTCTCTACTCTTGATCTTGATCATCAAGGTAAATCCGTTTCTATCTTCTTCCTTGGGATGAAACAATCTAGGTTTGGGGTTTTTGAGTTTTAGATCTAAAAGTCTTTTTTTTCACAAGGTTGTTAGATTTTAAATCATCAAGAGTTACTCATCATTTTGAAAGGTTGTAACTTACATCTCCATCAATACCATGATCACTAAATGATGAGTAACTCTGATACCAAATGATGAGTAATTCTTGATGATTTAAAATCTAACAACGTTGCTTAAAGAAATCTCAAAACCAAAATGAAATCAAAGAAGCCAAAGATTCTAATGTCAAAATGTTAAGTAACCCTTGACAATTGGATCTAACAACCTTGCTTAAAGAAACAAGACCTTTAGATAACTCAATCTCAAAGACCCCAAAACCAATTTTGAAAATCAACTCAAGGAAAGTAAAATCGGATTACCTTGTCGACCAAACATCTCAAGGCAAGAGAACTTGTATGAGATCCGAATCACTCCACAAGCAAGATTGATCAAGTCAAGCTTGAATGATTCTAAGCATGCAACCTAATCTACATAGAATTGCAAAAACATAGCTCAAGGCTATAAAAAAGCACAAAGGCCTCTTTTGATTACATTTTCAATCTTTTCTCCTCCTTTTTTTCTCCTACAAGGTACATGGCTTTATATAGCCTCAAAATCAACCCTAGAGTAACCTATGGTCAATTGAAAGGTTGTAACTTACATCCCCATCAATACCATGATCTCCACTAACCAAATTGTAACCTAAATTATTGAAAACAAGACTTTAAAACTGAAAATTACATCAAATTAGCCATAAATCCGAGAATGATGTCTCTTTGTTAGATTTGTAACTCCTTGTAACCATCCAAGAGTATATGAAGCACATCTTGAAGTATCTTGAAGCCCTTGTTCCATAAATGAAGCTTGTTGTGTCTTTAATAAATGATGGGTTGCACTTGAGTTCATTAAATGCAACTTATGTTAAACTTCCATGAATTTGACTTCATTTAATGTGACTTCATGAGATGCCTTGGTTCATATCAATAGATTTGCTATGTTAGTTGCATCATTTGTTTTGTTACATGGAATTAAATGTGTCATTTTACTAAACCTATCAACCACCACAAAAATGCTATCATGATGTCTCCTAGTTTTTGGCAATCCTAGAACAAAATCCATGCTAATGTCAACCCATGGTTCACTAGGAACATCTAAAGGTATTTAAAGGTCATGTGGTTGTGTCTTAGACTTAGCTTCCTTACATTTGAAACATTGCTTGCAAACTTTATTCACATCCTTCCTCATTTTACACCAGTAAAAGTGTTCACACAACATGCTGTATGTTTTAAATTCTCCAAAATATCCCATAAGACCTCCCCCATGAGCCTCCTTCACAAGTAACTCTAAAATGGAACACTTAGGAATGCAAAGTTTACCCTTTCTAAAAAGCATACCATCAAATACAACATGATCATGTACGTTGTTCCCTCCTAAAAATTGCATATACACATCATTAAATTCAGATTTCTCAACTTTGTAAAGTTCAATCATGTGTTTAAAACCAAGAATTTTTGCACTAAGGGCAGAAAATAATGCATACCTTCTTGATAATGCATCGACCACCACATTATCCTTACCTTTCTTTTAATGAATGACATAAGGAAATGTGTCAATGAATTCTACCCATTTCGCATGCCTCCTATTTAGCTTTGTTTGGCTTTTGAGGTGCTTCAAACTTTCATGATCATTGTGGATGACAAACTCTTTTGGCCACAAGTAATGTTGCCAAACTTGCAAAGTCCTCACAAGTGCATGTAGTTCTTTGTCATATGTTGAGTAGTTGAGTTGTGCTCCATTTAACTTTTCACTAAAGAACATGATTGGTCTCTTTTTTTGCATCAAAACAGCTCCAATACCTATCCCACTTGCATCACATCCAATCTCAAAAGATTTGTCAAAGTTAGGTAAAGCAAGACAATGTGCATTGGTCAATTTATCTTTTAATTCATTGAATCCATTCTCTTGCTTTTCTGTCCATTCAAACTTCACATGCTTTTTGACAAGTTCATATAAATGGTCTATGGTATAAGAATAAGGTTGGAAACCTTATTCTAGCAACACCATGGATGCGACCCACTTTATAATTAGTACAAATGAGGTAATCCAACTCATTCATGTGGTTGACATGCGAGTGGGGGCATCCTGTATGAAGAGTTTATACAAGACTGGACTGCAAATTATTAGTCTAACCAGTATAACGTCGTTAACAGGATAAGACTAATGATTTATAGATGGTCATTAATGACTCGACCTGAATCCTGAGCAAGTTAAGAACTCCTGCTTATAGGGGTTTGTCCTTAGACTAGTATGGGTGAGAGTGGCCTGTAGCCGACTCAATAAGCCTACCTTCTCAGGTGATGTGAATCAAACCATTGATCCATTGCATGTACATGAAGGAGCAATAACAAGGAGCAAGGCCAAGAAGATTCAAGAGGTTTTCACATTGCATCTCCAAAAGCTCGTTAATGCACAAGGAGAGATAAAGCTATTTGAGCCCAAAATTCTTTATAATGTTAGTACATCAAGTCAAGATGAGAATGATGTGAAGATGGCACGGGAAAAGTTGTGTAGTTTGAAAGATGGCACGGAGGGCAAAAAAAGTGTGCAGAAAATGCGAACAAGTGACTGTCCAGATTGCACCTCTTGGGATTTCGTGATGTCAAACCTCGTCAAACGAAATAGTCATGCATGGCGGATCCTACAGTAGATAATTAAGACCATTTAAAGCATTTCTATGTTTTTTGTTCCATATTTAGAGCTCTCAAACATTGTGCAATCAAGTTTTAAATTCCTAGGTTAATTTTTTCTTCATTTTACAAATGCTTATTGAAGACTTTTGGTCTTTGGTGCTTTGCACGATCATTTTGGCCTATTTAAAGGCTTGTATTGGCATGGAAAAGGCAGAACCTTTATGAAAAAAAACTTGTGTTTTGTTTAGCCCCATTTGGTGTTAACTTTGTTTCAAATCTTGCTTTAGGTTTGATGTTTAACCGATTCATTGGATTAGCCCCGATCAAGCTAATTCTAGAGTGAGTCGTCTTAGGATCTAGGAGTGACCATCCTTATTCTAAGTTTGATCTAAGAGTGATTCATCTTCTAATGGGTGGATAGGCGCATTGTAGATATTTCACCTCTTGGTTGGAATCAATTCGTTAAGTTAGCCTTGTTCGTGACGTTTGCAAAGATCCTAGAAGGACCTCTAGCTTTGTTAAACCAACAAGTTCGGCGCTTATCATTTGGTATTAGAGATCATTGGTCGACATCCTTTGGCCGGCTCTCTAGAGGTGAAATATCTACAATTTGCGTTACTTTTTTTTCTGTCATTTTTTTTTCGTAAGCATTTACAAAGTAACACAAGGCATTCTGCAACTTGTCTTTAATTTCTTTGTATTTTGGTCTTGGATCATAAAAAAAAAAAAATCAGTAGCAAAAAGTTAAAAAAAAACAGTAGAAAAAAAAACCAAAAAAAAGTAGAAAAAAAAAAGGTAATCAAGGATCCAAGGCACGCAAAAGTTCTTGTTTTTGAATTGTATTTACTCAAACTTTGAGTTGTAGATCCTTAGGATCAGTTTCTTTAGTCTTAGCTTGTGAAAGGTTATCATTGATTTAGTTTTATATCAAGTTGAAAAGCAAGGTTGCACCAAATGTTTTTAAACCAACCCTTACATCTTTGACCTAGTACCAAAAGCCTACCCTTGAGTGATAAACACGAGTGTCCTTGAGTGATATCTTGGTGAGAAGTGTGGACAGGTCCTTATAAAAAAAATGCCACAAGATAATAAAGAAAAAGTTCCGCAAGTAGTAGATCCAAATATGGCTATTCTTCAAGAAATTCAAGGTATGATGGAGATGATGAGAAAGGGAAGAAAGGAGAGCACAACAACAAAGAGAAGAACGAATCTTGCAAGAAGATGAAGGCATGTTTGATTTACAGGTACAAGAAAGAAACTTAGGAGGAAGAGGAAATGTGAGGGGAAGAGGAAGAAATAACATTGCAAACATTGTGCAACGGAAAGAGTGAATGAAGAAAGGGATTGCGGAGTGAAACTCAGAATTCCACCCTTTAGTGGTACGGCGGACTCCGAGGCATACTTGCAATGGGAAAGAAAAATAGAACATGTATTTGATTGTAATACATATAGTGAGAATAAGAAGATGAAACTTGCCATTGCCGAATTCACCAATCATGCGGGAGAATGGTATCAACATCTCAAATCCGAGAGAAGAATGAAAGAGGAGGATCCAATAGAAACTTGGGAAGAACTTAAAGAATCCATGAGAAAGAGGTATGTTCCAAAACATTATGAAAGAGATTTGAAAACTAAATTGCAATCTTTGAGACAGGGAACAAAAAGTGTTGTTGAATATTATCAAGAGATGGAGTCCTTGATGGAAAGAGCAAAAATTCGAGAAGAAGAGGAAGACACCTCGATTCCTTGGAGGTTTGAATCGAGAAATTGCTCATCCGATTGATAGAAATCCACCACCTGGGAAGATATGTATCATTATGCTATCAAAATTGAAGCTCAATTGAAAGAAGAAAAGGAGCATTCAAAAAGGTGATATGAATCATATCATGCTATTAAAGACTTGAAAAGCTTCAAGATGGAGTTGAATTAAATGTTGTCAAGCTTCATTTATGATGAACAAAAGTTGCATTTAATTAACTCAAGTGCAACTTGTGCTTTCATTAAATGCAAGTAAAGCTACATTTATGCAACAAGAGCTTCAAGTTACTTCAAGTGTGACTTCATTTATTCATGGATGGTTACAAAGTATTGATAGAATTATTAGAAATTTAATTGTCGGATTTATGGCGATTTTGATGTAATTTTCAGTTTTAAAGTTATGTTTTCAATGTTTTAAGTTACAATTTGATTAGTGGAGAACATGATATTGATGGGGATGTATGTTACAACCTTTCAATTGACCATAGGTTACTCTAGGGTTGATTTTGAGGCTATATAAAGCCATGTACCTTGTAAAAAAACAAAAGATTTAAAAATGTAATCAAAAGAGGCCTTGAGCTTTTTTTATAGCCTTTGAGCTATTTCTTCGCAATTCTATGTAGATTAGGTTGCATGCTTAGAGTCATTCAAGCTTGACTTGATCAATCTTGCTTGTGGAATGATTCGAATCTTATACAAGTTCTCTTGCCTTGAGATGTTTGATCGATAAGGTAATATGATTTTACTTCCCTTGAGTTGATTTTCAAAATTGGTTTTGGGGTCTTTGAGATTGAGTTATCTAAAGGTCTTGTTTCTTTAAGCAAGGTTGTTAGATCCAATTGTCAAGGGTTACTTAACATTTTGAAATTAGAATCTTTGATTTCTTTGATTTCATTTTGATTTTGAGATTTTTGGGTTTTGTGATCTAATATTCTTGTTTGTTGTTAACAAGGTAGATTAGTTTTTTCAATTCCTTTTCAAAAGTTGCATTTAATGAAGCACAAGTTGCACTTGAGTTAATTAAATGCAACTTTTGTTGATAAATGAAGCTTGACAACATTTAATTCAACTCCATCATGAAGCTTTTCAAGTCTTTAATAGCATGATATGATTCATATCAAAAGGTATACACCTAAAGCTAGTACCATTTCAAAGGATGTGAAAATGTGGTAGCTGACCACCTATCCAGGATAGAGAAGGAGGACACTTCACCTACCCTCCCTATCACAGAAGATTTCCCTGATGAAAGACTTTATCAGGTACAGGATGATTTACCATGGTTTGTTGCACAATGTTTGCAACGTTATCATTATGCTATCAAAATTGAAGCTCAATTGAAGGAAGAAAAGGAGCATTCAAAAAGGTATACACCTAAAGCTAGTACCTTTTCAAACTCTAATGCATGGAACAAAGATAGTTTTGTGATAGGAATGAACCGACACAACAAAGAAGCAAGTTTGTTGCTGCCAAAAGAGTGGAGGTCGAAAACTCCAATGCTAAAAAGAATGAAGCTTCAAAGGAGGTAAGGAAAAAGTCTAGTTCTATTCAATGTTGGAAGTGCAAAGGGTTTGGACACATGAGCAAAGAATGTGTCAATAAAAGAGTTATGGTGATAAAAAATGGTGTAGTTGGTTCGGAGGATGAATGTGAGGAGCATGATGCACCATTTGAGGAAGAATCTGAAATATGTGATGATGAGTATGTTGAAGAAGGTAACTCCATATCGTTGATCACAAGAAGGGTCCTAGTATACAAATCAAGGAAGACAAAGTTGAAGACCAAAGGGAAAACTTGTTTCACACAAGATGCCTAATTAAAGGAAGTCCATGCAGTTTGGTGATTGATAGTGGGAGTTGCACAAATGTGGTAAGTAGTTTTCTTGTAAAGAGACTTCAACTTACTACCCGTCCGCATCCAAAACCATACAAACTTCAATGGTTGATAAACAAAGGAGAACTTAAGGTAAATTCTCAAGTTCTTATTCCTTTTACTTTGGGAAGATATAAGGATGAAGTACTTTGTGATGTTTTACCTATGCATGCGGGGGATATATTGTTAGGCCGACCTTGGCAATATGATAGAGAGGTCACATTTGATGGAGTGAAAAATAAGTATTCGTTTACTTTCAACAGGAAGAAATTTACTTTACTTCCATTATCTCCATATGAAGTACATTGTGATCATTTGAAATTAGAGAAGAAAAGAAAAGAGTTTGAAGACCCAGAGAGGAGAGAAGAAAGTAAGCTAAAAGAAAAAGAGAAGAGTGAAAAGAAAGAGAGAAGTGAGGGGCAAAAGGTGAGTGAAAACCAAGAGAGAAAAAAGAGTGATTTTGAGGAAAAAAGAAAGAATGTGAGTTTGGTTATAAGAAAGGGGGAAGTGAGGAATGTGTTGTTGACACAACAACCAAAATTTGTACTTATGTACAAAGGAATGTGTTTAACAACTAACCCAAAATCTAATGATTTGCCAAGTTCTTTTAATTCTCTTTTGCAGGAATTTAATGATATGTTTCCACATGAAGATGCCTTGGTTCATATCAATTCGGCAATGACAAGTTTCATCTTCTTATTCTCACTATATGTATTACAATCATCATGTTCTATTTTTATTTCCCATTGCAAGTATGCCTCGGAGTCCACTGTACCACTAAAGGGTGGAATTCTGAGTTTCACTCTGCTATCCCTGTCTTCATTCACTCTTTCCACTCTTCTAAGTTGCACAATGTTTGCAACGTTATTTCTTCCTCTTCTCCTCACATTTCCTCTTCCTCCTAAATTTCTTTCTTGTACCTGTAAGTCAAACAAGCCTTCATCTTCTTGCAAGATTCGTTCTTCTCTTTGTTGTTGTGCTCTCCTTTCTTCTCTTTCTTCCCTCATCGTCTCCATCATACCTTGAATTGCTTGGAGAATAACCATATTTGGATCTACCACTTGCGGAACTTTTTCTTTACTTTCTTGTGACATTTTTTTTATAAGGACATCTCCACACTTCTCACCAAGATATCATTTTTGAAAAAAATATGTTCATCTTGTTACTTGTTTGATTTCTTGAATCATTCACTGAGTCAAGTAAAGGTGTTCAAAGTGTGCAACATACATTGGATTGCAGATTATCGAGCTTCACTGTTCCAAAATTGAGAGATTAGATAGAGAGAAAGTAATGAGTGATTTGTGAAATTGAGTGTCTCTTCGAGTGTAAACACGTAAGGGAGTGAGGAAATACCCATTTTCTTGTTACTTTACTTTCTTTTGCAGCTTGTTCCACAAATCATTTAAATTTATTGGACGACAAAAAGATACAAAGAAGAAATCCAAGAGAGCAAGACTAAAAGTTGAAATAATTACAAGTTTGCGCTACAAGGACATTCTTAGATTCGAGGACGAATCTTCTTGAAGAAGGAGAGAATGATATGAATCACATCATGCTATTAAAGACTTGAAAAACTTCAAGATGGAGTTGAATTAAATGTCGTCAAGCTTCATTTATTATGAACAAAAGTTGCATTTAATTAACTCAAGTGCAACTTATGCTTCATTAAATACAAGTCAAGCTACATTTATGCAACAAGAGCTTCAAGTTACTTCAAGTGTGGCTTCATTTATTCATGGATATAGAAGTTTAATTCTCGGATTTATGACAATTTTGATGTAATTTTCATTTTTAAAGTTATCTTTTCAATGTTTTAAGTTACAATTTGATTAGTGGAGAACATAATATTGATGGGGATGTATGTTACAACCTTTCAATTGACCATAGGTTACTCTAGGGTTGATTTTGAGGCTATATAAAGTCATGTACCTTGTAAAAAAAAAAAGATTAAAAATGTAATCAAAGAGGCATTGAGTTTTTCTTATAGCCTTTGCTATTTCTTTTCAATTCTTGTAGATTAGGTTGCATGTTTAGAATAATTCAAGCTTGACTTCATCAATTTTGCTTGTAAATTGATTCAGACCTCAAGTAAGTTTTCTTGCCTTGAGATATCTGATCGACAAGGTAATTCTGTTTTACTTTCCTTGAGTTGATTTTCAAACTTGGTTTTGGGGTCTTTGAGATTGAGTTATCTAAAGGTCTTGTTTCTTTAAGCAAGGTTGTTAGATCCAATTGTCAAGAGTTACTTAACATTTTGACATCAGAATCTTTGGCTTCTTTGATTTTGATTTGAGAATTTTGGGTTTGTGATCTAATAGTTTTTTTTTTTTGTTGTTAACCAGGTAGATTAGATTTTTAAATTCTTCTTAAATTTCTTATCATTCGATCTAAGAGGTAATCAATTTCTAGCCCTATCTCTTGGCAGATCCAAAGTTCGTATAAGGAGATGTTAATCTCTTAACTCAAGGGTTCTTGCTTAACCAAAGCTTGGATCTTTGGATTCAGAATTAAGGTTCCCTTGTCATTTTGATCGCCTCATCAAACCTGATATTCCAAGACCTCGAGGCTAGTTTCAGTCCATAAATAGACCTATGAAGCCGACAAACTTTTTGCTCTTGGCCTCAGGTTATGTTCCCCTTGGGCTAGTCCATGTAGATGGTCTCGTCAAGGTTGCCATTAAGAAAGGCGGTCTTGAGATCCATCTTCCATACCTCATAGTCATAATATGTGGCAATGGCCAGAAGGATCTTGATCGACTTTACCATGGCAACAGGCGAAAAGGTTTCATCATAGTCAACCCCTTCAACCTAGGTAAAACCCTTTGCCACTAGTCGTGATTTGAAGGTATGCACCTTCCATCTACGCCACGTTTACGCTTGTAGATCCATTTGCAACCTATAGGTTTTACCCCATCCAATTAATCCACAAGCTCCCAAACGGAATTGAAGTACATCGACTTCATTTTCTGGTTCATAGCTTTAATCCATTCGTCTTTGTCAACGTCTGTCATTGCCTGATCATAGGTCAATGGATCATCGAAATCATCATCAGGGGTGACGACTTGGGTTTCAGCTAAACCCATGTAACGTTCAGGTTGTCTCACAATCCTCCCACTACGTCGAGGCATTCCCAACTCTTGGGAACGGACTTGACTAGACGTGCTAGGATCATCAACACTTGTTGACGTACTAGCCCCATCAGCAACTCTTGCTGATGTACTGTCCATTTCGTTCAACACGATTTTGCTTCTAAGCAAATGATCCCTGACGTGGTCTTCCTCAAGAAAACTGGCATTTGTCGAGACAAGCACCCTATTGAATCCTAGCAGCTCAAGGCAAGAGAACTTGTATGAGATTCGAATAATCCACAAGCAAGATTGATCAAGTCAAGCTTGAATGATTCTAAGCATGCAACCTAATCTACATAGAATTGCAAAAAAATAGCTCAAAGGCTATACAAAAGCTCAAGGCCTCTTTTGATTACATTTTTAATCTTTCTTTTTTCTTTTCTACAAGGTACATGGCTTTATATAGCCTCAAAATCAACCCTAGAGTAACCTATGGTCAATTAAAGGGTTGTAACATTCATTCCTATCAATACCATTATGTCCACTATCTATTTTGAAACCTAAAACATTGAAAACAAGACTTTAAACCTTAAATTTACATCAAATTAGCCATAAATCCGAGAATGATGTCTCTTTGTTAGCTTTGTAACTATTTGTAACCATCAAAGAGTAAATGAAGCACATCTTGAAGTAGCTTGAAGTCCTTGTTCCATAAATGAAGCTTGGCGAGTTCATTAAATGCAACTTATGTTAAACTTCCATGAATTTGAATTCATTTAATGTGACTTCATGAGATGCCTTGGTTCATATCATTCTTCCCTTCTTCAAAAAGATTCGTCCTCGAATCTACTTGGGAAACATTGCTGCAAAACCATGTTAAGAAAACACAAAATACCTCACAACACTCTCTCACATGTTTACACTCAAGGAAATGTAGATCACTTGTGTTTGCACTCATTTTCTTGTCATTCTATATAAGCTCTCATTCTTACCTCTCATTTTTTTATTTAAAGTATAGAAGCCAAGATTTGCAATCCCATGGATAGTAGCACACATTGAATACAAACAAGCAAAACTAGGCTTATGAAAAGAAAAATTCAGAATGATGAACATATGAAAATTTTATCTAAGGGTAGAAAAATTAAGAACAAGAATGTAACTCTCACAAATTAAGAACAATGACTGAAATTTTAAATACAAGTCATACTATTTAAAACCAATGGTTGAACTTTTTAAAACATATGAGATACAATTTGAAACTAATGGTTGAAAATTTTAATGTGCAGAAATGTAACTGCTCATATTTAATATGTAACAACAAACTTTTCAACCATTCAAAGTGTAACATCTAAGAATGAATGTCAAATGGTTAAACTAAAACAAAAAAAATCGGTTCAAATGAGAAATTTTCGGATTTAACATGCTTTAGAAGCAAAAACAACAAGAACAACACAAGAACACATGTTCTCAGTTTTAGCAGTTTTTTAGAACTTGTTATAAACATGCATATGTTTTACCCTAAAGAAAGTCGAATTAGAAATTCTCATGGAAAAAAATTTATAGATAAGGGTCTGATCTATAACAATGATTAAGACATTAAAATTAAAACAATTACAGAATTATGATGTTTCGGTGCTTTTTCAGAGACTACGAAAACTGGACAGTTTGAAAAAAAAAACTCGAACATCCGAATCAAAAAGAAATTACAGATAAACGCAAAGGAAACATATATCCGATCCTGAGCCTAAGGTGCTCTGATACCAAATGATGAGAAACTTAAAGGAGGAATTTAAAAAATCTAATCTACCTTGTTAACAACAAACAAGACTAATTAGATCACAAAACCCAAAAATATCAAAATCAAAATGAAATCAAAGTGAACTCATTTCAAAGACCCCAAAACGAATTTGAAAATTAACTCAAGGAAAGTAAAATCGGATTACCTTGTCGATCAAGCAGCTCAAGGCAAGAGAACTTGTATGAGATTCGAATAACTCCACAAGCAAGATTGATCAAGTCAAGCTTGAATGATTCTAAGCATGCAACCTAATCTACATAGAATTGCAAAGAAATAGCTCAAAGGCTATAAAAAAGCTCAAGGTCTCTTTTGATTACATTTTTAATCTTTCTTTTTTCTTTTCTACAAGGTACATGGCTTTATATAGCCTCAAAATCAACCCTAGAGTAATCTATGGTCAATTAAAGGGTTGTAACATTCATTCCTATCAATACCATTATGTCCACTATCTATTTTGAAACCTAAAACATTGAAAACAAGACTTTAAAACTTAAATTTACATCAAATTAGCCATAAATCCGAGAATGATGTCTCTTTGTTAGCTTTGTAACTATTTGTAACCATCCAAGAGTAAATGAAGCACATCTTGAAGTAGCTTGAAGTCCTTGTTCCATAAATGAAGCTTGGCGAGTTCATTAAATGCAACTTATGTTAAACTTCCATGAATTTGACTTCATTTAATGTGACTTCATGAGATGCCTTGGTTCATATAAGAGTGAAAATTGAAAACAATCAGGAGAGACAAATAACTTAGGGACTAGATTTCACTAATGAATTAACTATTTTATTGGGATCATGTTAATGAGTTATTGCACTGCTTTTATAAACCAAGAAACTAATATAACGAATAACCTCTCTCGAGGCAAGTGAATCTCATGCAAGACATAAATTAAACATGTCTGTTCAACCTAAAAAATCAAACATGGTACTAAGTTCAATTCTTATGGGTTTCTAATAGCACTTCAATCATTCTCAAGTCAAAGTAACTATAGTCATGCAATTGAGATCAGATCTAAAATATATTTCACAAGAATAAATTCAGACCTAAGAACAAATAAACCTTGATCAAGAGTCTATAAGCATTAAGGATGCAATTGCATGAATAAAAGCATTACAATAAACAAAAAGCAGTAAATTCAACAAAATAGCATAATTAAAAGGCTACATCTATCCCTAAGATAACGAGTTTAGCTACTCATGTCCACTATTAATCCTACTAAACTCAAATACAAAACCATAGTTCAACAATCAAAGTGAAAATAACGAAGAAAGAACTCTCGTGGCGTAAACGGCAACGACCCCGACACCTATCACGAACCCCGAGCTACAAAAGTCTTCCACTTGAAATCTCTCAAAACTCTTCTTACAGCCCCTCACAATGAATTTTAGACAATGGTTTCAAAAGCTCTCCAAAAAGGTCTCCCCCAATCAAGATGCATCATTTCCTTTATATACTATCGGCACGACGTTGCAACGTCATGCCCTGGCGAATATATAAAAAAGGAAAGAATCCTACAACGTTGTAACGCTGCTACCCTCGAGCGCCTTTTGCTTATCGAAGTAGCGTTCAACGCCATCGCTGCGAGTCTTCAAGGTATCTTTGCTGCGTGTTGGGCGTTGTTACAATTGCAAGGCGCGCGTTGCAACGCCATCGACATGAGTTCTCAAGGTTGAATGGTTGCACGCAGGGCGTTGCATCGCCATCTTCTCGGGTTTGATTGCTTGCTTTGGTCTTCCTCCTTCCATTTAATGTCATTTTTAGCTCCTTTAAGCATACTTTGACTCCTTTTTCACCCATATTTCTCCATCCACCTTTTTATTGCTCTTTAACCTGAATTCAATAATTTAAACACATGAAAGCCCTGAAATTATCACAAAACTCACATAATTTAAGCCTAAGGATAACACATTTTGTGTGCTATCAAACACCCCCAAACTTAAACAAGTGCTAGTCCTCGAGCAAAAACAAGAGAAAGAAGAATCATATCAGAGTAAACTTCATACTAAAGACTCAAACGTCAGGAATTTTATGAATCAAAGAATAAATTCATCAAAAAGACAACAATGATTAAAGGTTAGATATTAGGATTTTAAAATTGAATCAAATTATTCCTTGAGTGAGTGTGTGCTAGCCTTTTCTAGTTTAGTCCTTATAAGCCCAAAATAACCTTATTGAGTCCTCTGTTCATCTTCCCTCTACACTAGCCCTAGGATCCAAATGTTCAGCTCATTTACACAATCAGAAAGTTTTTACCTTTTTTATTGATGTTTTTCTTTCACCCCCAAACTAAAACTTTATTTCACTAACAAATATTTTCTTTTTCTTATTCTTATTATTATTATTTTTTTTGGAGGGGATCCTTCAGTCATCTATGCCTTCGCTCCAACATATGTTACTTTGTGGTGAAAATAGCTGACTACGAGTACAGATACCATTCAGATTGTCAAAGAATACTCACATCCTAAGTTGTTTATTTCTAAAGGCCCGTAATGGTCACAACACTTAAGATCTTGGAGTACCCTCTGTTTATCATTTTTTTTTAATTTTAAAGAGTGAAAAAACTTTAAAAATGTATAGATTTCAATTATGCAAACTTGCTCTTTCATCAGCTCTTAAGCCTATCGAGGTGACAACGATCTTCTGGACAAAATAAACTTGCCCTAAGCATTCAGGAACTCTCCGGGATTGGCTAAGTGCAATTAAATTCAAGGAATTCTCTAATCAATTTTAATCATCCTAAAACTAGAATTTAATCAAGTTTCCTCTGTAGATGAACGTTATTCACAATTCTGATTTAAGTTTCATCAGTGGTTATCATAGTCAAAGTAGGAAAGACGTAATGCGCAATCCATTCCATCATCCTGAAATCAATCAAATGAACCAAATAAACACAACAGAATATGATAGAGTATGAAATAGAGTCAGATAAAAATCATGCAGTAAACATTAATTAAAAAGATCACCTCCAAACTTGAGAACAACATTGTCCCCAATGTGCAAATATAGATAAAAAAAGAAAAAACAAATCAACTATAGCAATGGGGGAGAGAAAAGAACTGTACTCCCCTGTGCTCGAAAAAATCTCATTCCTCATCAAAGGAAGCTGAGCCATGAATTTGTCTGAGACAGTCGTATTGATGGCGGTTGGAGGCCTCATTGTAATGCAAGTGCCTCATGATCCGACGCTCCTCCCGACGATTCTGAGTCTCGTGGTGGTCGAAGCGCTCCTCTAGTCTAGCCATGACTCGAACCAGATCTTGATAATCTTGTGGGGCAGAGTGATGTGGAGACTCACGTCGCTCCTCCTCACCCATGTCACCCTCGACTGCGTCAAGGAAAAACTCTGGCTCGTCGGCCGGCATCCCACCAAGCACTCTTTGGTCGTGATCCCGAAGTCCCATGATGTAATGCTTTTCCATCACCCCCTTGGGGTGAATCAGCTCCTCCTCGGAGGTCCAGGTGACTCTAGCAAGACGACATAGGGCGGTGATGAGAGAAGGATGTCCTAGACCCCCAGTGGTCGTACCTCTCCGAACATGTCGGATGTAGCGACTGATGACCTTGCCCACATCAATCGTCTTCCCAGTGACAATGTGATAAGAATCGTGGTATTCCACATTTCCCAAGTGGACCTATTACACACGCCAAAGCGAAGAAGCTTAAACAAGCATTCTTTATTCACATAAAAAATTGGATAGGTCCAGCTCAACCGTCATTTCATATGCTGCTAATTGATCCAAGAGCGCATGACGATGTGAAGGTCAACGTTTGCAAGATTGATGTTGTGCCAACATTTCAAAGACTCATTTGTTATTTTTTAGTCATGAACTTTTGATTGTAATTTTTGAACTTTTGTGCTTCCAAACTATGGTTTCAAAGTTAGACTTTAATTGTGGGGAGTTACTAAGTAGGCCAATTATGGTCATTAATAGTTGTAGGTTTTATTTTTGGGAAACTGAAAGGTTGGCGGTTTTATTCACATATGGGCTATAAAATCACATCCTAGTCATGTAAAACTCAGACTTTGATGAATGAAATTTGATCTCTCAAGTTAGAGAGTTTTCTTAGAAATCCTTTTCTAAGGTTTCTTGCAATTCTTGTGATAGATTGCATTTTGAGCCATTCAATCCAGCCTTGATCACGTTTGATTGTGGAATGACTCAATCTAGAACAAGATTTCCAATCTTGCTTCTAGATCTTTGATCATAAGAGGTAATTGATTTCTAGCCTTTCCTCTTGGTTGATTCTAAATTGTATAGGGAGGTGTTAATCTCTTAGTTTACTGGTTCTTGCTTCTTCATAACTTGGATCTTTGGATTGAGAATTAGGGTTGCCTTATCACAATGGCATATAGGAGGATGGCTCGGTCTTTCGTCATGTCACTCATATGGGCAACTGGCTGAAGTCTAGCACAGATAAAAATGTGCCACACTCGGCTCGATACGGTGAGGTCTGCTGTCCTGAGTTTGGAAACCTCGCCTCTGCTAGTCACCCACTAAGCTCCAGCCCGTGCCAGTGTAGCAAGTATGATATGAACCAAGACATCTCACGAAGTCGCATTAAATGAAATCATTCATGGAAGTTTAACATAAGTTGCATTTAATGAACTCAAGTGCAACTCATCATTTATTAAAGAACAACAAGCTTCATTTAAGGGACAAGGAATTTGAAAATCTAAAAATCTCAAATCGAAATGAAATCAAAGAAGCCAAAGATTCTAATGTCAAAATGTTAAGTAACCCTTGACAATTGGATCTAACAACCTTACTTAATAAAACAAGACCTTTAGATAACTCAATCTCAAAGACCCCAAAACCAATTTTGAAAATCAACTCAAGGAAAAGTAAAATCGGATTACCTTGTCGATCAAACATCTCAAGGCAAGAGAACTTGTTTGAGATCCGAATCACTCCACAAGCAAGATTGATCAAGTCAAGCTTGAATGATTCTAAGCATGCAACCTAATCTACATAGAATTGCAAAGACATAACTCAAGGCTATAAAAAAAGCACAAAGGCTCCTTTTGATTACATTTTTCATCTTTTTTCTTTTTTCTTTTTTCCTACAAGATACATGTGGCTATTTATAGCCTTCAAAATTAAACCTAAAGATAACCTATGGTAGTTTAAGGGTTGTAACCTACATCCTCATCAATACCATAATGTCCACTAACTATTTTGTAACCTAAAACATTGAAAACAATAGTTTAAAACTGAAATTTACATCAAATTAGCCATAAATCCGAGAATGATGTCTCTTTGCTAGCTTTGTAACTCTTTGTAACTTTCCTAGTAAATGAAGCACATCTTGAAGATTTTCAAAGTCCTTGTCCCATAAATGAAGCTTGTTGTTCTTTAATAAATGATGAGTTGCACTTGAGTTCATTAAATGCAACTTATGTTAAACTTCCATGAATGACTTCATTTAATGTGACTTCGTGAGATGTCTTGGTTCATATCAAAGTAGGTGCAGGGTCAAACTGTGTTTAAACATACTTACTTAGCTTGTTCATAAAACTGGAAATCTTTAAACATACTTGCTAGTACATGCTTGCTTGAAAACATAACATTTCCATAAATTTTGGCAACCATTGGACATATGCTCATGTATAAATTTTATAAAGACTTTTAGGGTCACAATGAACACTGGAAGCATTTCTAGGAAAACAAGAATACTCATAGACATGTGTTCAAAAATAAAAACACAAAACTTTGAAACAATTCATTCTAGCAAAACTTGCATTTCTTAAAGCATATAAGCATATTTCAAGCATTTGGTTCATTTTCGAAGTTCGTTTTGTCACTCACAGTGTTAAACTAGAACCTTGGCCCGTACACTCGACCTATTTGCTCTTGGCCTGTCAAACAAACCAAATTCAACCATTAGAACCTCGAGCTCATGCTTTTTAACCTTAAAATTACAAGTAAACACACTTTCAAATTTTCCAGCATTTTCAGATTTTCTGCCCTGTTTTCAGACAGCCATAACTTCTTCATTACTTAGCCAAACAGGGTGAAATTTATACCAAACTCTTCCTTTTTGAATCCTCTAAAAATCATATGAAGACATGAAATTGAAATTCCCAATAGATTGGTTCAGAAATACCTCGAAAGCTTCTTTCCCAGGAACTAACTTCTGCTATTCCAGATTCGATTTCCTGCTGCTACCCGACACTTGACCTGATATTTACAACATCTTCCAATCATTTTATATTCACGATTTCTCCATAAAAGTTGTAGGAAATTAAATAAGCTTTCCAACCATACCTATTAGAGCTTCTGATTCTAACTCTACAGACCAGTACAACCAAAATACCAGAGACTTCTCAGATTTGACAGCAAATTCTGTCTTCTGTCTTCCGCTTCACAAATCAGTAGCTTAAGATCCGAATTTGCTCGAGCTTCCTTCACGAATTTTGTTCCAATATGAGTTAACTTTCACGAAACAAAACCTCAAATCTTACCTCTTCCTGTGGAGTTCGAGATGAACAGAAAACCAGAATAGGATCGAATTGATTAACTTGCTGTCATAAAGACTTACCTTTAGTTCTTCTCCTCTCTTCTGCAACTTCAGCTCCAAAAACCACCTTCTTCCTCTTCCTTTCTGCTTCTCCCACGAAAACCCTTGCTTTTACTTGATAAAATGAGAAGAAATCGATGGATCATGTGTGATATGAACCAAGGACCACCTATTGTCATGCCTGAAGGTCCAATTACAAGGTCGAGAGCCAAGAAGCTACAACAAGCTTTAATCACTCATATTCAAGCTATGGTGAGCTCAAAAGAGGAGGTTCTAGAAGATGTTGGAGTCTTTCCCTACATGTTGTGCAAAGTTGAACTTCAAGATGGAGACGCATTAAATGCATTCTAACTTGCACTTAATGAACTCATAGCTAAATTTATGGAACTTAAGTTTAACTTGGGTTTCACCTAAAAGAACTAAGTTGAACTAAAGTAACATTTAATATGGTGATGTTTGGCATTCAATGAGGTGGAGATGGATTCAATGAAGTCAAGTATCATTACAAGCTTCATTCAAGACAAGCTAAGCTTCAATTATGGAACACAAGTTCAAACCATTTACAGCTATGGATTAGTATTAAAATAATGGTTACAAGACAACACCTTTATTAGTTTTAAATGTAATTTCAGTTTTGTTTATCATTTAAGTTTGTTTTCAATATGGGAGTTGTGGTTAAATTGTAACTCATATAGGTTACTCTTTTCCCACTAACTAGCCCATATAGTTAGTGTCTATTTGTCAATTAGGTTAAGGGTCTCAAAGGCTATATAAAGCCCTCCCTTCTTCCATTGTAGACAGAATTTTAAAGTGAATGAATTGAGTTTTCTTTTAGCTTTGTTGAGAGCTAAGTTTTCCTTATTGCAATTTCTTGTGTTTAGAATTTGCATGCTAGAGTCATTCAAGTGGTGTTGATCGTACCTCTTGTGGAGTGATTCGAATCACGAGTTTAGAAACGAGTTTTCTTTACTCTTGATCTTGATCATCAAGGTAATCCGTTCCAAACTTTTCCTTGGGTTGATTCCATGTCGTTTTGGGGTTTTTAAGTTTTAGATCTAAAGGTCTTGTTTTCTCAAAGAGAGAACTTGTTTCACACTAGGTGCCTTATTCAATCTATGCCTTGTAGTGTGGTCATTGATAGTGGTAGTTGCACCAATGTTGTGAGTACAATTCTGGTCAAGAGGCTTAATTTAGAGACCAAACCACATCCTAGACCATATAAACTTCAATGGTTGAATGATTGTGCACAAGTAAGGGTGAGTAAGCAAGCTCTTGTTTCTTTTACCATTGGAAAGTATAATGATGATGTTTTGTGTGATGTTGTATCCATGCATGCTGGAGATTTATTGTTGGGGAGGCCTTGGCAATTTGATCGTCGGGTAGTATATGATGGGTATGCAAATCGTTACTCTTTTACTTATAATGGTAGAAAAACTACTCTTGTTCCATTGTCTCCAAAAGATGTATTTATTGATCAATGCAAACTTGAAAAGAAAAGGCAAGAGGCTGATGCAAAAGCAAAAGTGAAAATGAAATAATAGAAAAGAATCGAGAGAAAAAAAGAGTTTGAGTGAAAAGCAAGAGAGTAGCAATCGGCCTAGAGGAAAAAATGAGAGAAAAGCCAAAATAGTGAGTTTGTATGCTAGGTCAAGTGAGGCTAGGAATGTTTTGCTTTCTAATAGGACCATTCTTGTACTTATGTGCAAAGGGTCTTGTTTCTTTACTAACGAGGTTAACCCTTCTTTGCCTAGTGTTTTGTTTTACTTTTGAAGGAGTTTGAAGATTTATTTCCAGAGGAGATGCCTAGTGGTTTGCCACCACTTAGAGGAATTGAGCATAAGATTGACTTCATTCCGGGAGCAACCATTCCAAACCGTCCAGCATATAGGACTAATCCAAAGGAGGCCGAAGAGATACAAAGGCAAGTGAGTGAACTCCTTGCTAAAGGGTATGTACGTGAGAGTTTGAGTCCATGTTCTATTCCAGTTATTCTTGTGCCTAAGAAAGATGGGTCATGGCGTATGTGTATTGATTGTAGGGCTATAAACAAGATAACTATTAAGTATAGACATCCAATTCCTATATTAGATGATATGCTTGATGAGTTGCATGGATGTAGTCTCTTTACTAAGATTGATTTGAAATCAGGTTATCATCAAATTCGCATGCATATTGGTGATGAATGGAAAACTGCTTTCAAAACTAAGTATGGCCTTTATGAATGGTTAGTTATGCCTTTTGGATTGACTAATGCACCTAGTACATTCATGAGGTTAATGAATCATGTCTTGCGAGAATACTTAGGAAGTTTGTGGTTGTCTACTTTGATGATATTCTTGTTTATTCTAAATCCTTAGATGAGCATGTTGAACATGTACGATCTGTTTTGTCTACTTTGAGAAAAGAATGTTTGTATGCAAATTTACTGAAGTGTAGCTTTTGCATGGAAAAAGTTAATTTTCTTGGATTTGTTGTTTCATCTAACGGTGTTGAGGTTGATGAGGAGAAGGTAAAGGCAATAAAAGATTGGCCTACACCTAAAACTGTGAGTGAGGTAAGAAGTTTTCATGGTCTTGCGGGTTTCTATCGTAGGTTCATTAAGGATTTTAGTACCATTGCTTCACCCTTGAATGAACTTGTTAAGAAAAATGTTTCTTTCATATGGGGAAAAGACCAAGAAAATGCTTTTAACACTTTGAAAGAAAAATTGTGTTCCGCTCCATTGCTTGCATTACCTAATTTTGAGTTAACCTTTGAAATTGAATGTGATGCTAGTGGTGTAGGAATAGGTGCTGTTTTAAAGCAAAATAACAGACCTTTAATGTTCTTTAGTGAAAAATTGAATGGTGCTTCTTTGAAGTATCCAACATATGACAAAGAACTTTATGCTTTGGTTCGTGCATTACAAACATGGCAACATTATCTTTGGCCTAAGGAGTTCGTTATTCATACGGATCATGAGAGTTTAAAGCATTTGAGAGGACAAAATAAACTCAATCGACGACATGCCAAATGGTTGGAGTTTATTGAAACATTCCCTTATGTGATTAAGTATAAACAAGGTAAGGAGAACATTGTTGCGGATGCTTTATCACGAAGGTATGCTTTACTCAATGCTTTGAATGCTAAGTTGTTAGGGTTTGAACATATAAAGACTTTGTATCCTCATGATGCATTCTTTGCTCCTTTTGTTGAATCTTGTGAAAAAGGACTTGTTGTGGATGATTACATGTTGTTTGATGGATTTTTGTTTAGGAAAGGAAAACTTTGCATCCCATCTTGTTCTATTCGTGAGTTATTGGTAAAGGAAGCTCATGGAGGCGGTTTAATGGCGCATTTTGGAGTTGCTAAAACTTATGATATGCTTGTTGAACATTTTTACTGGCCTAAAATGAGGCACGATGTTAATAAAGTTTGTGCTCGATGCATAGCATGTAAACAGGCTAAGTCTAGGCTTCAACCACATGGTTTGTATTCTCCTTTACCCGTTCCTAATGGTCCTTGGATTGATATATCGATGGATTTTGTTTTAGGCTTACCTAGAACTAGGAAAGGTAGAGATAGCATATTTGTTGTGGTCGATAGATTTAGTAAAATGGCACATTTTATTCCTTGTCACAAAACAGATGATGCAAAACTTATCGCTGACTTATTCTTTAGGGAGGTTGTGAGATTGCATGGTATTCCTAAAGGCATAGTTAGTAATCGTGATGTTAAATTTTTAAGCCACTTTTGGCGTGTTTTGTGGGGTAAGTTGGGAACTAAGCTAGTATTCAACTACATGTCATCCTCAAACGGATGGTCAAACCGAGGTTGTTAATAGAACCATGACTACTATGCTTAGGGCTATTATTGATAAGAATCTTAAGACTTGGGAGGACTGTTTGCCATTCATAGAATTTGCATATAATAGGGCTGTTCATAGCACTACTAAATGCACTCCTTTTGAAATTGTTTATGGCTTTAATCCTTTAACTCCTATTGATTTATTTCCTATGCCCCCTAATGAGTTTGTGAGTCTTGATGCGAATGCAAAGGTTGAGTCTGTTCATAAGTTGCACAAGAAAGTTAAAGAGCACATTTAGCAGCAAAATTTCAAGGTTGCTTCAAAAATCAATAAGGGGCGTAAACCCTTAGTCTTCAAACAGGGAGATTGGGTTTGGGTACATTTTCGACAAGAAAGGTTTCCTAATCAAAGAAAATCAAAGCTTTTACCACGAGGAGATGGACCTTTCCAAGTTCTTGAGAGAATCAATGACAATGCTTATAAAATTGATTTACTGTGTGAGTATGGTGTTAGTGCAACCTTTAATGTTGCTGACTTGAGTCCTTTTGATGTAGGTGATGGTTATGATTCGAGGGTGAATCCTTCTCAAGAGGGGGAGGATGATATGAACCAAGGACCACCTATTGTCATGCCTGAAGGTCCAATTACAAGGTCGAGAGCCAAGAAGCTACAACAAGCTTTAATCACTCATATTCAAGCTATGGTGAGCTCAAAAGAGGAGGTTCTAGAAGATGTTGGAGTCTTTCCCTACATGTTGTGCAAAGTTGAACTTCAAGATGGAGACGCATTAAATGCATTCTAACTTGCACTTAATGAACTCATAGCTAAATTTATGGAACTTAAGTTTAACTTGGTTTCACCTAAAAGAACTAAGTTGAACTAAAGTAACATTTAATATGGTGATGTTTGAACTGAAGTTGCATTCAATGAGGTGGAGATGGATTCAATGAAGTCAAGTATCATTACAAGCTTCATTCAAGACAAGCTAAGCTTCAATTATGGAACACAAGTTCAAACCATTTACAGCTATGGATTAGTATTAAAATAATGGTTACAAGACAACACCTTTATTAGTTTTAAATGTAATTTCAGTTTTGTTTATCATTTAAGTTTGTTTTCAATATGGGAGTTGTGGTTAAATTGTAACTCATATAGGTTACTCTTTTCCCCCACTAACTAGCCCATATAGTTAGTGTCTATTTGTCAATTAGGTTAAGGGTCTCAAAGGCTATATAAAGCCCTCTCTTCTTCCATTGTAGACAGAATTTTAAAGTGAATGAATTGAGTTTTCTTTTAGCTTTGTTGAGAGCTAAGTTTTCCTTATTGCAATTTCTTGTGTTTAGAATTTGCATGCTAGAGTCATTCAAGTGGTGTTGATCGTACCTCTTGTGGAGTGATTCGAATCACGAGTTTAGAAACGAGTTTTCTTTACTCTTGATCTTGATCATCAAGGTAATCCGTTCCAAACTTTTCCTTGGGTTGATTCCATGTCGTTTTGGGGTTTTTAAGTTTTAGATCTAAAGGTCTTGTTTTCTCAACAAGGTTGTTAGGTCTAATTCTTGGGAGTTACTTAACAATGTGTTTTTAAAAAGATAACAATGGTGGGGTCCCACCATCCACCTTTCCTTTCCTTTCTTTTCTTTTCTTTTCTTTTTTCCTTCCTTTATCTTTTTCATTTCTTATCTTTTCTTTGCAAAACAAAACAAACTTAATATATTAAACATTTGTTTCATTTCCTTTTCTTCTTTTGTCTTTAAAGCAATCCAAACCAAAATGGTTTAAACTTTCCTTCCTTGTTTTCCTTTTGCCTTTCACTTCATTTCTTTTCTTTTTAAAACATGGAAACCAAGTTTTAAACATTCATTTCTTCTTTCTTTTTGTTGTTTGATAATAAGGAAGTTCCAAAGAAAGATCTCGAGTTTACAGAGACAATCTCCCCGGATCCAACTCGTAGAGTCACCTCTCCCTCTCGCAGCTGCTGTCAGGATCTAATTCCCTGAAAAGAAGAACAAACATGGTTAGTGGCACCCGAATCCAATATCCAGGTAGACTCATTACTCTCCACTAAACAGGTTTCAGTTACAAGTAAATCACATTTACCTGTATTCTTCCTGTCGGCAAGGAACTTGGGACAGTTACGCTTCCAGTGGTCGTCCCCATTGCAATGGAAACACTTTCCTTTCTCTGCAACTTCCTTGACCTTTTTGCCCTTTTGGGCGGCATTTCGGTCAACTTTACCCTTCTTCATCTTCTTCTTCTTCCCTTTCGGGTGAGAAGGAGCCACAAATTTTGTCCCAGAGATCGAACTCCTGTGATAGGACCTGAAGGCAACATTTTCCTCAGCTTCTGGTGTCCTGATCCTCATCAAGGACTGGAAGTTCTGTAACTCGTTGAGAAGGGTGGTCAGAGTGTAGCTAATTTTGTTCATAACAACATTGCTACGAAACTGAAGGAAACTCTTTGGAAGAGTCTCCAAAATAAAGCTTGATATGAACCCAATAGTGCTAATCAAGAATAAAGAAGAGCTTCAAAATGGAGATACATTAAATGCACTATGGCTTCATTTATGATGAACTCAAGTTGCATTGAAGGAATTAAAGTTGAATTAAATGAACTCAAGTACATCTCAAGTTCATTTAATGCAAGTCAACCATCAATTAATGGAACTACACTTCAAGCTACTTCAACATGAGCTTCATTTACTAATGGATGGTTACAAATACGTAGAAGAATGAATGCAATATTCAATTTCGGATTTATGGCCCTCTATTATGTAATTTTCAGTTTTTAAGCATATTTCATAACTTTTAGGTTACATTTTAGTAGTGGATAATGGTATTAAAGTTGTAGAGGTTTCAATATTAAACATGTCATTTTAGCTTTAAGGTTACAATTTAAAGGCTATATAAAGCCATCAAAGATGTATTGTAAAAAAAAGACTTGGAATCATGTTTTGAATGAAAAGTTGCATAATTTGCTTCTTAAGCCATGTCTTGTGTTTAGATTTGCATGCAAGAATTATTCAAGTAGCGTTGATCAAACTACTTGTGGAGTGATACGAATCTTCAGTTTAGAAACAAGTTTTCTCTACTCTTGATCTTGATCATCAAGGTAAATCTGTTTCTATCTTCTTCCTTGGGATGATATCATCTAGATTTGGGGTTTTTGAGTTTTAGATCTAAAGGTCTTGTTCGTCAACAAGGTTGTTAGATTTAAATTCTCAAGAGTTACTTATCATTTGGTATCAGAACTTTAGGTTCTAGATCGGATATATGTTTCCGTTGTTTTTGTTCTTTTCTTCATTTTTATTCTGATTTTTTTTGTTCTTATGTTCATCTCGTCAGATTTTGTCTTATCATAAAAACTCAAAGAAATTTCATTTGCATCTATTATTTAGAGTTGGTGTCTTCTACAAAGTTATAGATCTCTGTCTAAGATGCACATTTGTCTTTTACAAGTTCTTCAAATTCAACTTTTGTAATGGTGAAAATGCTTCATTTTGATAATCTATTCTAGAAAACCGAGAAAACAGAGAACATGAGTTTTCTTTGACTCTTGATGTTCTATGGTGTTCTTTGTTTCTATCTTTCATTTCTTGAGCTTAGATCTGATATTTCCATGTAAGATTTGAATGTTGTTGTTTGATTTCCTCATATATGTTACAAATTGTCATTTGCAATAAATGCATGTCAGTTACACATTAAAAGTTCCAACCATAAGTTATAAATACATTGATTATGTCGTGTGTAACTCTAATTTGTTTTTCATGTTATAAAATCAGATTGTAACTCCTTTCAATTACACATTGACTATAGATCATTCAATTTGGAAGAGTTATTTGTTGGAATATTGCATTAGTTGTTGGTGTCTAATATTGTAACTCCTATACCCTTTGTCCCATTCCATCTCTTATCCTTCCATTGTTTTGCTACAATTCTGTCATTTTCTTTCTTTCATAACTTGTTTCTTATTCGATATTCGTTTTGCTCCATATTTATGCTATTTTATTTTCTAAGTGTGTTGTCTATCACTTGATTGCAAACTTTGCTTATTGGCTCATGCGAGTGAAATTGTGAGTTTGTTGAGAGTGTTTTTCTGTTTTGAGTGTAAACACGAGTGACTATACCATAACGAGTGAAAACACGTGAGGGAGTGCTTGTGAGGTCCATTTTTGTGTTACTTTTTTTTTTGTTTTGCGGAAACAAAACAAAAAAAAAAAACATGAAGCCAAAACTTCCTAAATTCTATGGAAGTAAAAATCCGAAGGTACATTCAATGGGAAAGGCAAGTTGATCATGTCTTTAATTGTTGCACCTTAAGTGAGGAGAAAAAGGTAAAACTCATTGTTTCTCATCTTATTGATTATGTCATTACTTGGTGGGATAAATTGTTTTTGAGTAGGAGGAACCTTCACCGTCCAATTGAATCATGGAATGTTCTTAAGCAAATAATGCGGGAGCACTTTGTTCCTAAGTTTTTCCATAACTTGCGAACTTTGAGACAAGGGAGCAAAAGTGTGGATGCTTACTACATGGAAATGCAAACGTTGCTTGAAGATCTCGAAATTTATGAGGATGAGACAGTTACAATGGATCGATTCTTTAGAGGACTTAACAAGGAGATTGCAATTCAGCTTGATCTTCAACCTTATGAGGATTTGGAGAGGAGCACATAGCCATAAAGATTGAAAAACGTCTCCAAAGAAAGTCTACAAGGTACACTAAACCTAAACCAGTTTTAAATGTTAGTTCAACTTTGGAAATGGTTAGTTTACCTACTGAAAATAAGTCTAATGTTGAGGTTGAAAGTGAAAAAATTCAAAATGATTTGCTTTGTAATTTAGTGTCAACACATGATAGTGAGTTTACTAGGAGATTAGATTGCAAAGACTTATTTGTTTGTAACACTTTACTATTGTAACATCTACTCTTGATGAAGTACATATTGATGTGTGTGAGTTAGGGAAAAAGGCAAAAAAGGTCGAGACAAAAGCATGTCAATTGTTTGAAAAAGAATCTTGCGAGAAAGTGAGTGAGAGAGAAAAGCATGAGATTAGTCTATGGCCTATAGAGAAAAAAGAGATAAAAGCCAAGAAGGTGAGCTTGTGTAAAAGAGCTTATGAGGTTAAATCTATTTTGTTTTCAAAACAAAATATTTTTGATCTTTTGTAAAACGGAACTTGTTTTCTAACGGGTGAGCTTAAACCATGTTTTTCTAGTTTTTCTTTTGAGTTCTTACAGGATGCCAAAGCACTCATTGAGAATCTTGATTCAAGGATTCCTTCTAAAGTCAATCAACACATGGGCATTAATGGAAAAGTATTTATTGAAAGGCAAGACTTCAAAATTGCTTCTAAATTCATCCATAGCAGCAAGCATAAGGTGTTCAAACCGGGTGATTGGGTTTGGAGACACTTTTGGAAGGATCGTTGTTCATTTCAAAAGAACCCTAAGTGGAATTCAAGAGACAGTTTGCCAAGGACGTCCCAGGACTACAAGATTACTCTACAAGGAGAAGATGACGTCAAATACATTTTTAATGTTGTTGATTTCCACCCCTTTGATGTTGGAGACCGTTTTGATTCGAGGATGAATCCTCTTGAAGAAGGGGAGGATGATATGAACAGTGCTAATCAAGAATAAAGAAGAGCATCAAGATGGAGATACATTAAATGCACCATGGCTTCATTTATGATGAACTCAAGTTGCATTGAAGGAATTAAAGTTGAATTAAATGAACTCAAGTACATCTCAAGTTCATTTAATGCAAGTCAACCATCAATTAATGGAACTACACTTCAAGCTACTTCAACATGAGCTTCATTTACTAATGGATGGTTACAAATACCTAGAAGAATGAATGCAATTTCAATCTCGGATTTATGGCCCTCTATTATGTAATTTTCAGTTTTTAAGCATATTTCATAAATTTTAGGTTACATTTGAGTAGTGGATAGTTATGGTATTAAAGTTGTAGAGGTTTCAATATTAAGCATGTCATTTTAGCTTGTTTTAGGTTACAATTTAAAGGCTATATAAAGTCATCAAAGATGTATTGTAAAAAAAAGACTTGGAATCATGTTTTGAATGAAAAGTTGCATATTTTGCTTCTTAAGCCATGAGCTTGTTTCTTTGCATATCTTGTGTTTAGATTTGCATGCGAGGATCATTCAAGTAGCGTTGATCAAACTACTTGTGGAGTGATTCGAATCTTGAGTTTAGAAACATGTTTTCTCTACTCTTGATCTTGATCATCGAGGTAAATCTATTTCTATCTTCTTCCTTGGGATGAAATCATCTAGGTTTGGGGTTTTTGAGTTTTAGATCTAAAGGTCTTCTTCTTCAACAAGGTTGTTAGATTTAAATCATCAAAAGTTACTTATCAAAGCTGACCTGGCTCGACTCGTCGATCGAAGCCCCGTTCATCTTCGCTAGATTAAAGTGGGTCATCATGTCTAGAACGTGTTCACGGACAGACGTCTCTTCTTTCATCTGGGCATTGAAGACGTGTTTGAGCAAGTCATGTCGGACCTGAAAGGACTGTTGTCCAAACATATCCTGCAAGGACTCCATGATCTCCTTGGCGGTGATCTGTCTCATGCTTCTTTGTCAAGACTTCAGATAAGCTGGCAATGATGTAGACCTTGACCTTTTCATTGGCCCTGATCCATCGATCGTACGCATCACGAACATTTCGTGACGCGGTCGAGCTCGACAACTGAGGACAATCCTGAGTGAGCACGAACTTAAGATCGTTAGTTACTAGAATCGTGTTTATATTGTTTTTCCATATTTGGAAATTATCTCCCACTAGTTTATCAGATCCTAGTAATGCTATTATTGAGCTAGACATTTTGCTGAAAAAAAAAAAACTTTGTGTCAGTCTCGCAAAAACTTTTTGAAATCCAATCAACTTTTAGCAAAAAATTATCCTATGATCCCTAGGTCATTAAAAATTTGCAATGATATCCCAAAGGTTTAGAATGACCGCCACCGAAGGGTGAACAGAAACACTCCTCCTCTAGGACGAGACTATCTCGATCAGACCCTAATACCAGAATTACTCTTATTCCATTAGGCATCTAGTTAACAGTTTTCGGTCAAAATCCATTAACTCTTAATGAATCCCATGAGTGTCACCCTCAATCTTTAAGTTTCCAAGTATCCATCCAAACAATAGCCACCGAAGGGTGAACCAAGAAGGAAAACCAATAAGGAAACTGTATCCCTTTCGGAAATTCACGGTATTCCGACTCCCATGATCAAGGCCCTCCGAAGGGATTGTCTGGTCCAGGCCAAACTAGCAGGCGGATCATAGCGGTCTCACGGTGTGAATCGAAAGAAGAGATTGTGGGTCCCGTTTTCACAGGTCCCGCTCCCACTCACTATAAGTACTCTCTCCATCCACTATGATATTGATCCATACAAATACCATCCGAAGGGGGACGCTCCCATTTGCGCCACGAGGCCGAGTATGGATCTCACGGTGCGAACTTTACGGAGATTTGTGGTCGAAAAATCAAATGTATCTTATACACTTTATTTCCTCCCACTCAGCACTTTAATTATTCGGGATTGACCTAGATAAATCGGCTAATATTTACCTAAGTCCAACAATATAACTATTACATTGATTTAACCTAAGTTTATAATCACATTATTAATTTAGGTCTATGTGAGCAAATTAATCAAATTTTAATTAACGCCACTCACGATAATATAACCTAAGAATCTCCGAACCGAATTCACTCCTAGGTCGGTTTCCATGTAGGGGTGTTCCGCAAAGCGTTAGCTTAAATACCCCAGCCTTAGACAAAACCTTCCTTAGACAGAGCTACTAATCAGTCTCCATTCAAAGGTCATATTTGATTTCCTAATTCTAATCTAATTAGAACTAGAAAACCTAAGTCTAATTATACAAGTTCTAAACATTTTAAAACTAATAATTAACTTAGGTTACATGCATTCTATGTTATAGTGCTTGATCATTCATCACATGAATAATATTAAACTATAACATACATTCATCACATGAATTAAATGCATGAGCATGCTTTTAATCTAAAAAATATGACACTTATATTTAAATAAATTCAAACATGCTTCCATTATATTATAACACTTATAATATAACCTATCATACATACTATATATTATAACACTTATAATATAAATATGATGCATGAAATGTTTAACCTAGGGTGGGATTTTAAATCTTATATGACATACATTATGCACATAGAAAAAATATTTATACATCTCATGAATAAAATAATTAAATAGCAAAAATTGGACCGATTTTGGCACTTAGGGGACATTAAATGAATTAATTAACATTAATATAATCGTTATATTAATATTAATTAATAAATTTCATTTAATAAAATAAAAATACATTTTACAAAATAAAATTAAAAAATAATTAAATTAATTAAATTTCAGTTTTAAAGTCTTGTTTTCAATAATATAGGTTACAATTTGGTTAGTGGAGATCATGGTATTGGTGGGGATGTAAGTTACAACCTTTCAATACCATGATCTCCACCAACCAAATTGTAACCTAAATTATTGAAAACAAGACTTTAAAACTGAAATTTACATCAAAATATCCATAAATCCGAGATTGAAGTCTTATACTAATCTTGAAAGTCTTTGTAATCTTCCATGCATAAATGAAGCTTCACTTGATTTAAATTGAAACCCTTGTTGCATAAATGAAGCTTGAGTAATCTTTAAGGATGCATTTATTGCACTTGAGTTCATTAAATGGATCTTCAGTTCGTCATAAATGAAGTTGGACAACATTTCTTTCAACTACATTTTGAAGCTTTTCTCTCGTCTTGCATAGCATGGTAGGGTTCGTATCATTAAGGAGTGTATACGGAGGTTTGAGGTTCAAAACGACGCTAGGGGGAGAATTCCACCCCCTCCCCAACAACGTGAGGATGACCATGACAACGAATATGAGGGAGGAAGTTCTGATCAACTAGAAGATGACCAAGTTGCGTTGATAGAAACACCACGAAGGGGAGAAAGACGTGTTTGTCGTGGCTTGAATAGAGGTCAGGTCATGGACGAAGACATCAAAATTTACAAAGGCGAGTTCCTTATGAAGAAGGAATTGATCGAAACGTGGGAAGCATCAAATTGAAACTTCCGAAGTTCTTTGGCAAAAATGATCCGGAGGAGTACCTTCAATGGGAGAAAACAGTGGAGTCGGTGTTCAATTGCCATAATTTCAGTGAAGAAAAGAAGGTAATGCTTTGTGTTGGTCAATTTAAACAATATGCTCAAACGTGGTGGGATAAATTGATGTCAAGTAGGAGAAGGAATCTTGAAGCACCAATCGATTCATGGTACGAGTTCAAGGAGTTCATGAGGAAGCGTTTTGTTCCAAAACATTTCCAACGAGACGTAGCGCAAAAGCTTCAAGCATTGAAACAAGGCAACAAGTCCATGGAGGATTATTATAAGGAGATGGATACATTGATGGATCGACTTGATCTAAATGAGGATATGGAGAGTCTCATGGCACGGTTTCTTAATGGGCTAAACACGGAGATTGCAGACAAGGTTGACCTACAACCTTACTCTGACATTGAGGGGTTGTTGCATATTGCAATCAAGATCGAGAGGCAAATCCAACAAACGTCTCGACGGTATTCTTCTAAACATTTTTCCAACTCCAGTTCTACATGGAAAAAGGATAGTAAGAATATTGAATCTAAGCTTAGAAACAAAGAGATATATGAGAAACCTAAAGCGAATGTAGAGAAAGGGGAGAGTTCTAAAAAGGGGAAAGAGAAGATAGATGAATCTAATGTGCGAAATAGGGATTTGAAATGTTGGAAATGTCAAGGGGTATGATATGAATCCTACCATGCTAGAGAAAAGCTTCAAAATGGAAGCATTAAATGTTGTCCAACTTCATTTATGGCAAACAAAAGATGCATTTAATGAACTCAAGTGCAATAAATGATTCATTAAAGACAAGTCAAGCTTCATTTATGCAACAAAAGTTTCAAGCTACATCAAGAAGGCTTCATTTATGCATGAGAAGTTACAACCATTATGTAGGGTGATTGAAAAATCAATTCTCGGATTTATGGATATTTTGATGTAATTTTCAGTTTTAAAGTCTTGATTTCAATAGTTTATGTTACAAAATGGCTAGTGGACATCATGGTATTGATGGAGATGTAAGTTACAACCTTTCAATTGACCATAGGTTACTCTAGGGTTGATTTTGGAGGCTATATAAAGCCATGTACCTTGTAAAAGAAAAGAAGAAAAAGATTAAAAATGTAATCAAAAGAGGCCTTGAGCTTTTTTATAGCCTTGGAGCTATGTCTTTGCAATTCTATGTAGATTAGGTTGCATGCTTAGAATCATTCAAGCTTGACTTGATCAATCTTGCTTGTGGATTGATTCGGATCTCATACAAGTTCTCTTGCCTTGAGATGTTTGATCGACAAGGTAATCCGATTTTACTTTCCTTGAGTTGATTTTCAAAACTGGTTTTGGGGTCTTTGAGATTGAGTTATCTAAAGGTCTTGTTTCTTTAAGCAAGGTTGTTAGACCCAATTGTCAAGGGTTACTTAACATTTTGACATTAGAATCTTTGGCTTCTTTGGTTTCATTTTGATTTTGAGATTTTTTGGGTTTTGTGATCTAATAGTCTTGTTTGTTCCATAACAAGGTTGTTAGATTTTTTAAATCCTCTTTAAAATTTCTTATCATTTGGTATCAGAGCCTTAGGCTCAAGATCGGATATATGTTTCCTTTGCGTTTATATTGAATTTGTTTTAAATGTTCATGTTTTAGTTTTTTTTTTTTTTTTTTTGTTTTGCAAACTGTCCAGTTTTCATAGTCTCTATAAAAGCACCAAAAAGTCATATTTCTGTAACTGTTTTCATCTTGATGTCTTCATAAAGAGTGTAGATCAGGGTCTAAGCTTCAACTTTATCTTCTTTGATATTTTCTAATTCAGCTTTCTTGAGGGTAAAAAGGATGCATTTGTACAACTGGTTTTGAAAAAAAACTGCTATACCTGAGAACATGAGTTCTTGTTTTGTTCTTGCTGTTTTTGCCTCTAAAGCATGCTAAATCCAAAAATTTCCAATTAGATCTGATCATTATGTTTAAATTTAACCATTTGGTGTTCAATCTTAGATGTTACACTTTGAAAGTTTGACAAGTTGGTGGTTACATATTAAAAATGGGTAGTTACATTTCTGCACATGAATTTTCCAACCATTAGTTTTAAATTTGTAACTCCTATGTTTAAAAAATTCAGCCAATAGTTATTTTATCCAAGAGTTACATTTCTTCTTTTTCATTTATCTATTCATTGCCTTAAAATTTTAAATTGTCAAGTTAGTTTGTTTGTTTTCAAAGTGTGCAATTATCCATTGGATTGCAAATTATCTTGGCTTCTCCATTTCACATTTTGAGAGGTGAGATTGAGAATTAGAGTGTTTTCTCAAATTTGAGTGCAAACATGAGTGGCCTATATATTCTTGAGTGTGAACTTGTGAGGGAGTGTTGTGTGGTCCTTTTGTATTTTCCCAACATATTTTTGCAGCAATCTTTCACAAAGAAAATGATGCGAAAAAGAAATTGAAGAGACCAAGACCATAGACTGAAATAAATTTCAGTTTGCGTTACAAGGACATCCTTAGATTCGAGGACGAATCTTCTTGAAGAAGGGGAGAATGATATGAATCCTACCATGCTAGAGAAAAGCTTCAAAATGGAAGCATTAAATGTTGTCCAACTTCATTTATGGCAAACAAAAGATGCATTTAATGAACTCAAGTGCAATAAATGATTCATTAAAGACAAGTCAAGCTTCATTTATGCAACAAAAGTTTCAAGCTACATCAAGAAGGCTTCATTTATGCATGAGAAGTTACAACCATTATGTAGGGTGATTGAAAAATCAATTCTCGGATTTATGGATATTTTGATGTAATTTTCAGTTTTAAAGTCTTGATTTCAATAGTTTATGTTACAAAATGGCTAGTGGACATCATGATATTGATGGGGATGTAAGTTACAACCTTTCAATTGACCATAGGTTACTCTAGGGTTGATTTTGGAGGCTATATAAAGCCATGTACCTTGTAAAAGAAAAGAAGAAAAAGATTAAAAATGTAATCAAAAGAGGCCTTGAGCTTTTTTATAGCCTTGGAGCTATGTCTTTGCAATTCTATGTAGATTAGGTTGCATGCTTAGAATCATTCAAGCTTGACTTGATCAATCTTGCTTGTGGATTGATTCGGATCTCATACAAGTTCTCTTGCCTTGAGATGTTTGATCGACAAGGTAATCCGATTTTACTTTCCTTGAGTTGATTTTCAAAACTGGTTTTGGGGTCTTTGAGATTGAGTTATCTAAAGGTCTTGTTTCTTTAAGCAAGGTTGTTAGATCCAATTGTCAAGGGTTACTTAACATTTTGACATTAGAATCTTTGGCTTCTTTGGTTTCATTTTGATTTTGAGATTTTTTGGGTTTTGTGATCTAATAGTCTTGTTTGTTCCATAACAAGGTTGTTAGATTTTCAAATCCTTCTTAAAATTTCTCATATCAGGGTAGGTCACTATAGTAGAGATTGCCCTAATAGGAGAATTATGACCATTAGAGAGGGAGAGATTGTGACTGAAGATGAAGAGGAAGATGAGGTTAAGGAAGAAAATGATGAAAGTGAGAATGAGGAGTTAAGCGAAGAGGATCCTGCAAACTTGTCCTTAGTTGCTAGGAGAGCTTTAAGCACCCAAATTAAGGAGGATAGTCTAGACCAAAGAGAGAGCTTGTTTCACACTAGGTGCCTTATTCAATCTATACCTTGTACTGTGGTCATTGATAGCAGTAGTGGCACCAATGTTGTGAGTACAATTCTGGTCAAGAGACTTCATTTAGAGACCAAACCACATCCTAGACCATATAAACTTCAATGGTTGAATGATTGTGCGCAAGTAAGGGTGAGTAAGCAAGCTCTCGTTTCTTTTACCATTGGAAAGTATGTTGATGATGTTTTGTGTGATGTTGTATCTATGCATGCTGGAGATTTATTGTTGGGGAGGCCTTGGCAATTTGATCGTCAGGTAGTATTTGATGGATTTGCAAATCGTTACTCTTTTACTTATAATGGTAGAAAAACTACTCTTGTTCCATTGTCTCCAAAAGATGTATTTATTGATCAATGTAAACTTGAAAAGAAAAGGCAAGAGGCTGATGCAAAAGCAAAAAGTGAAAAAGAAATAATAGAAAAAGAATCGAGAGAAAAAAAGAGTTTGAGTGAAAAGTAAGAGAGTAGCAATCGGCCTAGAGAAAAGCCAAAATAGTGAGTTTGTATGCTAGGTCAAGTGAGGCTAGGAATGTTTTGTTTCTAATCCGACCATTCTTGTACTTATGTGCAAAGGGTCTTGATTCTTTACTAACGAGCTTAACCCTTCTTTGCCTAGTGTTTTTGTTTTACTTTTGAAGGAGTTTGAAGCTTTATTTCCAGAGGAGATGCCTAGTAGTTTGCCACCACTTAGAGGAATTGAGCATAAGATTGACTTCATTCCGGGAGCAACCATTCCAAACTGTCCAACATATAGGACTAATCCAAAGGAGGCCGAAGAGATACAAAGGCAAGTGAGTGAACTCCTTGCTAGGGTATGTACGTGAGAGTTTGAGTCCATGTTCTATTCCAGTTATTCTTGTGCCTAAGAAAGATGGTTCATGGCGTATGTGTATTGATTGTAGGGTTATAAACAAGATAAGTATTAAGTATAGACATCCAATTCCTAGATTAGATGATATGCTTGATGAGTTGCATGGATGTAGGCTCTTTACTAAGATTGATTTGAAATCAGGTTATCATAAAATTCGCATGCGTATTGGTGATGAATAGAAAACTGCTTTCAAAACTAAGTATGGTCTTTATGAATGGTTAGTTATGCCTTTTGGATTGACTAATGCACCTAGTACATTCATGAGATTAATGAATCATGTCTTGCGAGAATACTTAGGGAAGTTTGTTTTTGTCTACTTTGATGATATTCTTGTTTATTCTAAATCCTTAGATGAACATGTTGAGCATGTACGATCTGTTTTGTCTACTTTGAGAAAAGAATGCTTGTATGCAAATTTAAAGAAGTGTAGCTTTTGCATGGAAAAAGTTAATTTTCTTGGATTTGTAGTTTCATCTAACGGTGTTGAGGTTGATGAGGAGAAGGTAAAGGCAATAAAAGATTGACCTACACCTAAAACTGTGAGTGAGGTAAGAAGTTTTCATGGTCTTGTGGGTTTCTATCATAGGTTCATTAAGGATTTTAGTACCATTGGTTCACCCTTGAATGAACTTGTTAAGAAAAATGTTTCTTTCATATGGGGAAAAGACTAAGAACTTGCTTTTAACACTTTGAAAGAAAAATTGTGTTCCGCTCCATTGCTTGCATTACCTAATTTTGAGTTAACCTTTGAAATTGAATGTGATGCTAGTGGTGTAGGAATAGGTGTTGTTTTAATGCAAAATCAAAGACCTTTAATGTTCTTTAGTGAAAAATTGAATGGTGCTTCTTTGAAGTATCCAACATATGACAAAAAACTTTATGCTTTGGTTCGTGCATTACAAACATGGCAACATTATCTTTGGCCTAAGGAGTTCATTATTCATACGGATCATGAGAGTTTGAAGCATTTGAGAGGACAAAATAAACTCAATCGACGACATGCCAAATGGTTGGAGTTTATTGAAACATTCCCTTATGAGATTAAGTATAAACAAGGTCCGAACATTGTTGTGAATGCTTTATCACGAAGGTATGCTTTACTCAATGTTTTGAATGCCAAGTTGTTAGGGTTTGAACATATAAAGATGATACCAAGGCATCTCATGACGTCAATTAAATGAAGTCAAATTCATGGGAGTTTAACATAAGTTGCATCTAATGAACTCATCTCATCATTTATTAAAGATACAAGAAGCTTCATGTATGGAACAAGTGCTTCAAGATACTTTAAGATGTGCTTCATTTACTCTTGGATGGTTACAAGGAGTTACAGACATCATTCTCGGATTTATGGCTAATTTGATGTAATTTTCAGTTTTAAAGTATTGTTTCTAATGTTTTAGGTTACAAAATAGTTAGTGGACATTATGGTATTGATGGGGATGTAAGCTACAACCCTTAAATTGCCATAGGTTATCTTTAGGGTTTAATTTTGAATTATATAAATAGCCACACATGTAATCCAAGAAGAAAAAAAAGAAAAAGATTAAAAAAAATATAATCAAAGAGGCCTTGAGCTTTTTTACAGCCTTTGAGCTATTTCTTTGCAATTCTATGTAGACTAGGTTGCATGCTTAGAATCATCAAGCTTGACTTGATCAATCTTGCTTGTGGAGTGATTCGGATCTCATACAAGTTCTCTTCCCTTGAGATGTTTGATCGACAAGGTAATCCGATTTTACTTTTCCTTGAGTTGATTTTCAAATTGGTTTTGGGGTCTTTGAAATTGAGTTATCTAAAGGTCTTGTTTCTTTAAGCAATGTTGTTAGATCCAATTGTAAGGGTTACTTAACATTTTGGCATTAGAATCTTTGGTTTCTTTAGTTTCATTTTGATTTTGAGATTTTTTGGGGTTTAGATCTAATAGTCTTGTTTGTTGTTAACAAGGTAGATTAGATTTTTCGAATTCCTCTTTAAAATTTCTTATTTTCTTCTTGAGGGTAAAAAGTATGCATTTGTACAACTGGTTCTGAAAAAACTGCTATAGCCGAGAACATGAGTTCTTGTTTTGTTCTTGTTGTTTTTTCCTCTAAAGCATGCTCAATCCGAAAATTTCCACTTAGATCTGATCATTATGTTTAAATTTAACCATTTGGTATTCATTCTTAGATGTTACACTTTGAATGTTTGCAATGTTGGCTAAAACATATTAAATATGGGTCGTTGCATTTCTGCACATCGAGTTTTCTAGCCATTAGTTTCAAATTGTAACTCATATGTTTTAAAAGTCCAACCATTGATTTTAAATAGTAACTCTTGTATTTAAAATTCCAGCCATTGTTCTTAATTTACGAGAGTTACATTCTTGTTCTTAATTTTTCTACCCTTAGATAAAATTTTCATAGGTTCATCATTCTGAATTTTTCTTTTCATAAGCCTAGTTTTGCTTGTTTGTATTCAATGTGTGCTACTATCCATGGGATTGCAAATCTTGGCTTCTATACTTCAAAAAAACAATAAGAGGTAAGAATGAGAGCTTATATAGTTTGATTTGTGAAAATGCGTGCAAACACAAGTGATCTACGTTTCCTTGAGTGTAAACATGTGAGAGAGTGTTGAGAGGTCTTTTGTGTTTTCTTAACATGCTTTGGCAGCAATATTTCACAAGTAGATTCGAGGACGAATCTTTTAGAAGAAGGGGAGAATGATATGAACCAAGGCATCTCATCTTTACTAAGATTGATTTGAAATCAGGTTATCATCAAATTCGCATGCATATTGGTGATGAATGGAAAACTGCTTTCAAAACTAAGTATGGTCTTTATGAATGGTTAGTTATGCCTTTTGGATTGACTAATGCACCTAGTACATTCATGAGGTTAATGAATCATGTCTTGCGAGAATACTTAGGGAAGTTTGTGGTTGTCTACTTTGATGATATTCTTGTTTATTCTAAATCCTTAGATGAGCATGTTGAACATGTACGATCTGTTTTGTCTACTTTGAGAAAAGAATGTTTGTATGCAAATTTACAAAAGTGTAGCTTTTGCATGGAAAAAGTTAATTTTCTTGGATTTGTTGTTTCATCTAACGGTGTTGAGGTTGATGAGGAGAAGGTAAAGGCAATAAAAGATTGGCCTACACCTAAAACTGTGAGTGAGGTAAGAAGTTTTTATGGTCTTGCGGGTTTCTATCGTAGGTTCATTAAGGATTTTAGTACCATTGCTTCACCCTTGAATGAACTTGTTAAGAAAAATGTTTCTTTCATATGGGGAAAAGACCAAGAAAATGCTTTTAACACTTTGAAAGAAAAATTGTGTTCCGCTCCATTGCTTGCATTACCTTATTTTGAGTTAACCTTTGAAATTGAATGTGATGCTAGTGGTGTAGGAATAGGTGCTGTTTTAATGCAAAATAAAAGACCTTTAATGTTCTTTAGTGAAAAATTGAATGGTGCTTCTTTGAAGTATCCAACATATGACAAAGAACTTTATGCTTTGGTTCGTGCATTACAAACATGGCAACATTATCTTTGGCCTAAGGAGATCGTTATTCATACGATCATGAGAGTTTAAAGCATTTGAGAGGACAAAATAAACTCAATCGACGACATGCCAAATGGTTGGAGTTTATTGAAACATTCCCTTATGTGATTAAGTATAAACAAGGTAAGGAGAACATTGTTGCGGATGCTTTATCACGAAGGTATGCTTTACTCAATGCTTTGAGTGCTAAGTTGTTAGGGTTTGAACATATAAAGACTTTGTATCCTCATGATGCATTCTTTGCTCCTTTTGTTGAATCTTGTGAAAAAGGACTTGTTGTGGATGATTACATGTTGTTTGATGGATTTTTGTTTAGGAAAGGAAAACTTTGCATCCCATCTTGTTCTATTCGTGAGTTATTGGTAAAGGAAGCTCATGGAGGCGGTTTAATGGTGCATTTTGGAGTTTCTAAAACTTATGATATGCTTGTTGAACATTTTTACTGGCCTAAAATGAGGCATGATGTTAATAAAGTTTGTGCTCGATGCATAGCATGTAAACAGGCTAAGTCTAGGCTTCAACCATATGGTTTGTATTCTCCTTTACCCGTTCCTAATGGTCCTTGGATTGATATATCGATGGATTTTGTTTTAGGCTTACCTAGAACTAGGAAAGGTAGAGATAGCATATTTGTTGTGGTCGATAGATTTAGTAAAATGGAACATTTTATTCCTTGTCACAAAACAGATGATGCAAAACTTATCGCTGACTTATTCTTTAGGGAGGTTGTGAGATTGCATGGTATTCCTAAAAGCATAGTTAGTGATCGTGATATTAAATTTTTAAGCCACTTTTGGCGTGTTTTGTGGGGTAAGTTGGGAACTAAGCTATTGTATTCAACTACATGTCATCCTCAAACGGATGGTCAAACCGAGGTTGTTAATAGAACCATGACTACTATGCTTAGGGCTATTATTGATAAGAATCTTAAGACATGGGAGGAATGTTTGCCATTCATAGAATTTGCATATAATAGGGTTGTTCATAGCACTACTAAATGCACTCCTTTTGAAATTGTTTATGGCTTTAATCCTTTAACTCCTATTGATTTATTGCCTATGCCCCCTAATGAGTTTGTGAGTCTTGATGTGAATGCAAAGGTTGAGTTTGTTCATAAGTTGCACAAGAAAGTTAAAGAGCACATTGAGAAGCAAAATTTCAAGGTTGCTTCAAAAATCAATAAGGGGCGTAAACCCTTAGTCTTCAAACCAGGAGATTGGGTTTGGGTACATTTTCGACAAGAAAGGTTTCCTAATCAAAGAAAATCAAAGCTTTTACCACGAGGAGATGGACCTTTCCAAGTTCTTGAGAGAATCAATGACAATGCTTATAAAATTAATTTACCAGGTGAGTATGGTGTTAGTGCAACCTTTAATGTTGCTGACTTGAGTCCTTTTGATGTAGGTGATGGTTATGATTCGAGGCGAATCCTTCTCAAGAGGGGAGGATGATATGAACCAAGGACCACCTATTGTCATGCACGAAGGTCCAATTACAAGGTCGAGAGCCAAGAAGCTACAACAAGCTTTAATCACTCATATTCAAGCTATGGTGAGCTCAAAAGAGGAGGTTCTAGAAGATGTTGGAGTCTTTCCCTACATGTTGTGCAAAGTTGAACTTCAAGATGGAGACGCATTAAATGCATTCTAACTTGCACTTAATGAACTCATAGCTAAATTTGTGGAACTTAAGTTTAACTTGGGTTTCACCTAAAAGAACTAAGTTGAACTAAAGTTACATTTAATATGGTGATGTTTGAACTAAAGTTGCATTCAATGAGGTGGAGATGGATTCAATGAAGTCAAGTATCATTACAAGCTTCATTCAAGACAAGCTAAGCTTCAATTATGGAACACAAGTTCAAGCCACTTGAAGCTATGGATTATTATTACAATAATGGTTACAAGACAACACCTTTATTAGTTTTAAATGTAATTTCAATTTTATTTATCATTTAAGTTTGTTTTCAATATGGGAGTTGTGACTGGATTGTAACTCATATAGGTTACTCTTTTCCCCACTAACTAGCCCATAAACTTAGTGTCTATTTGTCTCGTTTGTCAATTAGGTTAAGGGTCTCAAAGGCTATATAAAGCCCTCTCTTCTTCCATTGTAGACAAAATTTTAAAGTGAATGAATTGAGTTTTTCTTTTAGCTTTGTTGAGAGCTAAGTTTTCCTTATTGCAATTTCTTGTGTTTAGAATTTGCATGCTAGAGTCATTCAAGTGGTGTTGATCGTACCTCTTGTAGAGTGATTCGAATCACGAGTTTTCTTTACTCTTGATCTTGATCATCAAGGCAATCCGTTCCAAACTTTTCCTTGGGTTGATTCCATGTCGTTTTGGGGTTTTTGAGTTTTAGATCTAAAGGTCTTGTTTTCTCAACAAGGTTGTTAGGTATATAACTTGGGAGTTACTTAACATTTTCTTCTTCGAAACTGTAGAAAAGTCTCTAGTAGAGTTTCTAATATAAAGCTGACCTGGCTCGATCCGTCGATAGAACCACCATTCGACTCCGTTGTGTTGAAGTGAACCATCATATCGAGAACATGATCCCGAACAGATGATCCCTCCGCCATTCTAGCGTTGAAGATGTACTTGAGGGCATTTTGCCTGACTGTTGTCCAAACATGCCCTGCAACGAATCCATGATTTCCTTGGCAGTCATCATGTTGTCGTGCTTCTTGGCTAGTATGTCTGACATACTTGCCAAGATGTAGACCTTGACCTTGTCATTGGCCTTGATCCATCTATCGTATGCATCACGAACATTTCGTGACGCATTCGAGCTTGGCGCTTGAGGACACTTCTCAGTAAGCACAAACTGTAGATCATCCGCAACCAAGATGATATTAAGATTGTTTTTCCAAGTTATCATATTTTCTCCGGTTAATTTCTCAATAGCCAATAAGGAAAGGATTGAGCTATTCATATTGCTGAAATACAAAATACTTGTATTAGTTTCTAGCTAAACCTTTAATTAATCCAATCGTTTTTAGCTAATTATCTAATGATTCCTAAGTCATTAATAATTCGCAATGATACTCCAAATGTTTAGAATGTATGACACCGAAGGGTAATAAAAAACACTCCTCCTCTGGATCAAGACATTCTTGGCCAAAACCTAATGCCAGAATAACTCTTATTCCTATAGGCTTTAGTTACCATTATTTGGTCTGGATACAATTACAACTAATGTATCCAGTGAGTGTAACCCTCTATCTTTGGATATCAGAGTCCCGATTCAACAAAATCCGCCGAAAGGAGCACTAGGTTGGAAAATAAACTACGGTAATCTTCCTTTTTCAGGTGTTCACTATGTTCCGATCTCTATGATCAAAGCCCTCCGAACGGATTGTCTGGTCCAGGCCAAACTAGCAGGCTAATGATAAGTAACCCTTGATGATTTAAATCTAACAACCTTGTTGAAGAACAAGACCTTTAGATCTAAAACTCAAAAACCCCAAATCTAAATGATTTCATCCCAAGGAAGAAGATAGAAACAGATTTACCTTGATGATCAAGATCAAGAGTAGAGAAAACATGTTTCTAAACTAAAGATTCGAATCACTCCACAAGTAGTTTGATCAATGCTACTTGAATGATCCTAGCATGCAAATCTAGACACAAGAAATGCAAAGAAACAAGCTCATGGCTTAAGGAGCAAAATATGCAACTTTTCATTCAAAACATGATTCCAAGTCCTTTTTACAATACATCTTAGATGGCTTTATATAGCCTTCCAATTGTAACCTAAAACTAAGCTAACATGACATGTTTGAGAATGTAACTTCCCTAACTTTAATGCCATAACCATCCACTACTCAAATGTAACCTAAAACATTGAAATAGAAACTTTAAAACTGAAATTACAAGTAAATGAGGTATAAATCCGAGAATTAATCTTCTAACAACAATTCTAGTCTTTGTAACCTCCCAAGGTGTAAATGAAGCGCCACTTGAAGTGTAGTCCCATTAATTGATGCTTGACTTGCATTAAATGAAGCTTGAGATGCACTTAATTTCATTTAATTGCAACTTAAGTTCCTTCAATGCAACTTGACTTCAACATTAATGCAACTTCATTTCATTTCTTTAGTCTTGACTAGCGTTGTACAATTCATATCATCCTCCCCTTCTTCAAGAGGATTCGTCCTCGAATCAAAAGGGTCTCCAACATCAAATGGACTAAAATCAGCAGCATTATAAATGTAATTGACATCCTCCTCTCCTTGTAGAGCAATTTTGTAGTCATGGGACGTCATAGGTATATTGTGTCTTGAATTCCACTTAGGTTTCTTGTGAAATGAACAACGATCCTTCCAAAAGTGTCTCCAAACCCAATCACCTGATTTTAACACCTTATGCTTGCTGCCATGTATGAAATTAGAAGCAATTTTGAAGAGTTGCCTCCCAATAAATGCTTTGGCATTAACTTTTGAATCAAGATTCTCAATGAGTGCTTTGGCATCCTGTAAGAACTCAAAAGAAAAACTAGAAAAACATGGTTTGAGCTCACCCGTTAGAAAACAAGTTTCTTTATACAAAAGATAAAAAATATTTTGTTTTGAAAACAAAATAGATTTAACCTCACAAGATCGTTCACACAAGCTCACTTTCTTGGCTTTTCTCTCTTTTTTCTCTATAGGCCATAGACTAATCTCATGCTTTTCTCTCTCACACATTTTCTCACAAGATTCTTTTTCAAACAATTGACATGCTTTTGTCTCGACATTTTTTGCCCTTTTCCATAACTCACACACATCAACATGTACTTCATTAAGGGTAGGTGTTACAATAGTAGAAGTGTTACAAACAAACAAGTCTTTGCAATCTAATCTCCTAGTAAACAGCATGTGTTGACACTAAATTACAAAGCATTTCATTTTGAATCTTATCACTTTCTACCTCAACAATAGGATTATTTTCAGTAGGTAAACTAACCATTTCCAAACTTGAACTAACATTTAAAATTGGTTTAGATTTAGTGTACCTTGTAAACTTCCTTTGGAGACGTTTTTCAATCTTTATGGCTATGTGCACCATCCTCTCCAAATCCTCATAAGGTTGAAGATCAAGCCTAATTGCAATCTCCTTGTTAAGTCCTCTAAAGAATCGAGCCATTGTAACAGTTTCATCCTCATAAATTTCGAGTTCCTCAAGCAACGTTTGCATCTCCATGTAGTAAGCCTCCACACTTTTGCTCCCTTGTCTCAAAGTTCGCAAGTTATGAAAAAACTTAGGAACAAAGTGCTCCCGCATTATTTGCTTAAGAACATTTCATGATTCAATTGGACGGTTAAGGTTCCTCCTACTCAAAAACAATTTATCCCACCGAGTAATGGCATAATCTCTAAGATGAGAAACGATGAGTTTTACATTTTTCTCCTCATTCAAAGTGCAACAATGAAAGACATGCTCAACTTGCCTTTCCCATTGAATGTACTCAAAATCGGATTTGTACTTCCATAGAATTTAGGAAATTTCAGCTTCATGGTTTTTTTTTTTTTTTTTTTTTTTTGGTTTGTTTCTGCAAAACTAAAAAAACTAACACAAAAATGGACCTCACAAGCACTCCCTCACTTGTTTTCACTCGTTAAGGTATAGTCACTCGTGTTTACACTCAAAACAGAAAAGCACTCTCAACAAACTCACAATTTCACTTGCATGAGCCAATAAGCAAAGTTTGCAATCAAGTGATAGACAACACACTAAGAAAATAAAATAGCATAAATATGGAGCAAAACGAATATCGAATAAGAAACAAGTTATGAAAGAAAGGGAATGACAGAATTGAAACAAAAATTGACTCAAGATGAGAAAGATAGATATGGAAGTGGAACAAATGATAGTTACAACTGTAAATGCCAACAACTAGTGAACATTCCAGCAAATAACTCTTCAAAATTGAATGATCTAGTCAATGTGTAATTGAAAAGAGTTACAATCTGATTTTATAACATCAAAATGAATTGGAGATACAAACACAATTAGTCAATGACTTTAAAATCATGTGGCTGGAAATATCAATTTGTAACTCATGTGCATTTATTGCAATTGACAATTTGTAACATATATGGAAAAATCAAACACCAACATTCAGATCTAACAGGGAAATATCAGATCCAAGCTCAAGATATGAAAGATAGAAACAAAGAACACCATAGAACATCAAGATTCAAAGAAAACTTATGCTCTCGGTTTTCTCGGTTTTCCAGAACAGATTATCAAAATGAAATGTTTTCACTCTTACGAAAGTTGAATTTGAAGAACTTGTAAAAGACAAAATTAAAGTTTAGACAGAGAGCTATAACTTTGCAGAAGACGCAAATACTAAACGACTGACAAAAAAGACACTTTTTTGAGTTTTATATGAATAAACAGAATCTGACGAGATGAACAAAAGGAACAAAAAAATTCATAGTAAAAATGAAAAAAAGAATAGAAAAAAATGAAAACATATATCTGATCTAGAACCTAAAGCTCTGATACCAAATGATAAGTAACCCTTGATGATTTAAATCTAACAACCTTGTTGAAGAACAAGACCTTTAGATCTAAAACTCAAAAACCCCAAATCTAAATGATTTCATCCCAAGGAAGAAGATAGAAACAGATTTACCTTGATGATCAAGATCAAGAGTAGAGAAAACTTGTTTCTAAACTAAAGATTCGAATCACTCCACAAGTAGTTTGATCAACGCTACTTGAATGATCCTAGCATGCAAATCTAGACACAAGAAATGCAAAGAAACAAGTTCATGGCTTAAGGAGCAAAATATGCAACTTTTCATTCAAAACATGATTCCAAGTCCTTTTTACAATACATCTTAGATGGCTTTATATAGCCTTCCAATTGTAACCTAAAACTAAGCTAACATGACATGTTTGAGAATGTAACTTCCCTAACTTTAATGCCATAACCATCCACTACTCAAATGTAACCTAAAACATTGAAATAGAAACTTTAAAACTGAAATTACAAGTAAATGAGGTATAAATCCGAGAATTAATCTTCTAACAACAATTCTAGTCTTTGTAACCTCCCAAGGTGTAAATGAAGCTCCACTTGAAGTGTAGTCCCATTAATTGATGCTTGACTTGCATTAAATGAAGCTTGAGATGCACTTAATTTCATTTAATTGCAACTTAAGTTCCTTCAATGCAACTTGACTTCAACATTAATGCAACTTGAGTTCATCATAAATGAAGCCTTGATGCATTTAATGCAACTCCATTTTTAGCTCTTCTTTAGTCTTGACTAGCGTTGTACAATTCATATCATCCTCCCCTTCTTCAAGAGGATTCGTCCTCGAATCAAAAGGGTCTCCAACATCAAATGGACGAAAATCAGCAGCATTATAAATGTAATTGACATCCTCCTCTCCTTGTAGAGCAATTTTGTAGTCATGGGACGTCATAGGTATATTGTGTCTTGAATTCCACTTAGGTTTCTTGTGAAATGAACAACGATCCTTCCAAAAGTGTCTCCAAACCCAATCACCTGATTTTAACACCTTATGCTTGCTGCCATGTATGAAATTAGAAGCAATTTTGAAGAGTTGCCTCCCAATAAATGCTTTGGCATTAACTTTTGAATCAAGATTCTCAATGAGTGCTTTGGCATCCTGTAAGAACTCAAAAGAAAAACTAGAAAAACATGGTTTGAGCTCACCCGTTAGAAAACAAGTTTCTTTATACAAAAGATAAAAAATATTTTGTTTTGAAAACAAAATAGATTTAACCTCACAAGATCGTTCACACAAGCTCACTTTCTTGGCTTTTCTCTCTTTTTTCTCTATAGGCCATAGACTAATCTCATGCTTTTCTCTCTCACACATTTTCTCACAAGATTCTTTTTCAAACAATTGACATGCTTTTGTCTCGACATTTTTTGCCCTTTTCCATAACTCACACACATCAACATGTACTTCATTAAGGGTAGGTGTTACAATAGTAGAAGTGTTACAAACAAACAAGTCTTTGCAATCTAATCTCCTAGTAAACAGCATGTGTTGACACTAAATTACAAAGCATTTCATTTTGAATCTTATCACTTTCTACCTCAACAATAGGATTATTTTCAGTAGGTAAACTAACCATTTCCAAACTTGAACTAACATTTAAAATTGGTTTAGATTTAGTGTACCTTGTAAACTTCCTTTGGAGACGTTTTTCAATCTTTATGGCTATGTGCACCATCCTCTCCAAATCCTCATAAGGTTGAAGATCAAGCCTAATTGCAATCTCCTTGTTAAGTCCTCTAAAGAATCGAGCCATTGTAACAGTTTCATCCTCATAAATTTCGAGTTCCTCAAGCAACGTTTGCATCTCCATGTAGTAAGCCTCCACACTTTTGCTCCCTTGTCTCAAAGTTCGCAAGTTATAAAAAAACTTAGGAACAAAGTGCTCCCGCATTATTTGCTTAAGAACATTTCATGATTCAATTGGACGGTTAAGGTTCCTCCTACTCAAAAACAATTTATCCCACCGAGTAATGGCATAATCTCTAAGATGAGAAACGATGAGTTTTACATTTTTCTCCTCATTCAAAGTGCAACAATGAAAGACATGCTCAACTTGCCTTTCCCATTGAATGTACTCCGTCGGATTTGTACTTCCATAGAATTTAGGAAATTTCAGCTTCATGGTTTTTTTTTTTTTTTGGTTTGTTTCTGCAAAACTAAAAAAACTAACACAAAAATGGACCTCACAAGCACTCCCTCACTTGTTTTCACTCGTTAAGGTATAGTCACTCGTGTTTACACTCAAAACAGAAAAGCACTCTCAACAAACTCACAATTTCACTTGCATGAGCCAATAAGCAAAGTTTGCAATCAAGTGATAGACAACACACTAAGAAAATAAAATAGCATAAATATGGAGCAAAACGAATATCGAATAAGAAACAAGTTATGAAAGAAAGGGAATGACAGAATTGAAACAAAAATTGACTCAAGATGAGAAAGATAGATATGGAAGTGGAACAAATGATAGTTACAACTGTAAATGCCAACAACTAGTGAACATTCCAGCAAATAACTCTTCAAAATTGAATGATCTAGTCAATGTGTAATTGAAAAGAGTTACAATCTGATTTTATAACATCAAAATGAATTGGAGATACAAACACAATTAGTCAATGACTTTAAAATCATGTGGCTGGAAATATCAATTTGTAACTCATGTGCATTTATTGCAATTGACAATTTGTAACATATATGGAAAAATCAAACACCAACATTCAGATCTAACAGGGAAATATCAGATCCAAGCTCAAGATATGAAAGATAGAAACAAAGAACACCATAGAACATCAAGATTCAAAGAAAACTTATGCTCTCGGTTTTCTCGGTTTTCCAGAACAGATTATCAAAATGAAATGTTTTCACTCTTACGAAATTTGAATTTGAAGAACTTGTAAAAGACAAAATTAAAGTTTAGACAGAGAGCTATAACTTTGCAGAAGACGCAAATACTAAAAGACTGACAAAAAAGACACTTTTTTTGAGTTTTATATGAATAAACAGAATCTGACGAGATGAACAAAAGGAACAAAAAAATTCATAGTAAAAATGAAAAAAAGAATAGAAAAAAATGAAAACATATATCTGATCTAGAACCTAAAGCTCTGATACCAAATGATAAGTAACCCTTGATGATTTAAATCTAACAACCTTGTTGAAGAACAAGACCTTTAGATCTAAAACTCAAAAACCCCAAATCTAAATGATTTCATCCCAAGGAAGAAGATTCGTCCATTTGATGTTGGAAACCCTTTTTTGATTCGAGGACGAATCCTCTTGAAGAAGGGGAGGATGATATGAACCCAACAATGCCAATAAAGAATAAAGAAGAGCTTCAAGATGGAGATACATTAAATGCACCATGGCTTCATTTATGATAAACTCAAGTTGCATTGAAGGAATCAAAGTTGAATTAAATGAACTCAAGTACATCTCAAGTTCATTTAATGCAAGTCAACCATCAATTAATAGAACTACATTCAAGCTACTTCAACATGAGCTTCATTTACTAATAGATGGTTACAAATAGCTAGAAGAATGAATGCAATATTCATTCTCGGATTTATGGCCCTCTATTATGTAATTTTCAGTTTTTAAGCATATTTCATAAGTTTTAGGTTACATTTGAGTAGTGGATAGTTATGGCATTAAAGTTGTGGAAGTTTCAATATTAAACATGCCATTTTAGCTCATTTTAGGTTACAATTTAAAGGCTGTATAAAGCCATCAAAGATGTATTGTAAGAAGAGACTTGGAATCATGTTTTGAATGAAAAGTTGCATATTTTGCTACTTAAGCCATGAGCTTGTTTCTTTGCATTTCTTGTGTTTAGATTTGCATGCTAGGATCATTCAAGTAGCGTTGATCAAACTACTTGTGGAGTGATTCGAATCTTGAGTTTAGAAACCAGTTTTCTCTACTCTTGATCTTGATCATTAAGGTAAATCTGTTTCTATCTTCTTCCTTGGGATGAAATCATCTAGGTTTGGGGTTTTTGAGTTTTAGATCTAAAGGTCTTGTTCTTCAACAAGGTTGTTAGATTTAAAATTCTCAAGAGTTACTTATCAAACTCCCTCTGATCAAAGCTATACTTTAGACTCTTATGGTCTGTAAAAATATGACACCTCTCACCAAACAAGTAATGTCTCCAGATCTTCAATGCTAAAACAACTGCTGCTAGCTCAAGATCATGAGTTGGGTAATTACACACGTGCTTTTTCAATTGCCTTGATGCATAAGCTATTACTTTACCCTCTTGCATGAGCACATATCCCAAACCTTGCCTCGAAGCATCACAGTAAATTATACTCTTTTCTTGTTACAGGAAGTGTCAGAATAGGTGCTGTAACTAATCTCTTTTTCAGCTACCAAAAACTCTGTTCACACTTATCTGACCATTCAAACTTAGCATTTTTCCTTGTCAAAGCTGTTAAGAGTAATGCTAATCGTGAGAAATCCTCAACAAACTGCCTGTAGTATCCTGTCAAGCCTAGGAAACTACGTACCTCTGTCGCACTGGCTGGTCTCTCCCAGTTGACTACAGCTTTAACTTTATTTGGATCCACACTAACACCATTTGCTAAGACAACATGCCCCAAAAACACTACCTGATCCAACCAAAACTCACATTTGGTGAATTTAACATATAACTGTTTATCACGTAGTGTTTGCAAATAATCCTCAAATGTTCCTCATGGGCTTTCCTGTCAACCGAGTAGACTAGTATATCATCAATGAATACTATCACAAACTGATCCAAATACTGATGGAAAATCCTGCTTCATGAGGTCCATGAAAACTCGTGCATTAGTTAAACCGAATGGCATTACTAAAAACTCATAATGCACATGTACCTCGTTCAATGTTGTCTTAGGAATATCTGATTCCCTTACCTTTAACTGATGGTATCCTTATCTCAAATCAATCTTAGAAAACACCGATGCTCCTCAGTGGCTGGTCAAACAAGTCATCTATTCGGGGTAAAGGATACTTGTTACGTATCGTGACTTTGTTTAATCTGTCAGTAATCAATGCATAATCTAAGGGTACCATCTTTCTTCTTTACAAATAAAATCGAGCTCCCCAGGCGATACACTAGGTCCGATGTATCCCTTATCAACTAGTTCTTGTAATCGCATCTTGACTCTCGAGAGCTCACTTGGAGCCATTCTATACGGCTTGCTTGCGAAATAGGTGTTGTTCTGGTAGCAATTCAATAGTGAACTCTACTTCCCTATCAAAGTGGCAACCACGATCATCACACCCTTTCCGAACTACTCCGCTAACTCACTTCGAAAGGCGGCGTGAAGCCAACGAGACATTGCTTATCTCTTAACAATACCGTTGACCTGATACACTGATAAAAACATACTATGTTCGAAAATGGAACACTTAAACATGACATAGCGGAAATGGACAACTATTAAACATATACAAGGAGAAACCATTCACAAGTCTCTCTTGGAAACTAAAAGCCTAGTGCATCAGAAACAACACAAGACAAACCATTGTTTATACAACCTCTAATGCACAAACAACTATAACACCAAAGTCCTCTCAAAATAATTTACAAACATAGAGACTTGCTAGACAAAACCAGCCACGTACAAAGTATTTAACTAATGAAGCTTCAAAGCAGACTATGGCGAGAACTCAAAGGTGCCAGGAGCTCGATCTCTACCTGAAAAGTTTGAAAACATAGAAAGAATGAGCTATGAAGCTCAGTGAGTGACTGTGTTTAATATCTATAACTTGTAAAACATGTGACCTGAAAACTATGAGCATATGCATTTGTATTCAAGCATTGAAAGTAAATGTAGAATCATAATAGACTTTCAGAAAACCAACAAGTATATCATCAAAATCTCGTAAGGCATATAAATGAGATAAACTCTTTTAAAAACATGTCACAATCCACGTTGTGTAGGGCACGCCCAGTACAACCAACGTTTACTCTACGATGTAGTGGGGCCCGCCCAGCACTCCCATCGTCTTTGTCGTAGTGGGGCCCGCCCAGCACTCACGACAGCGCTATTGTCACGGAGTACACTCAACGTCGACAACAGAATAAAACCTGTGTGCACACGGTACCATAAAGCCTCGGACTCAATATCTCAGAAAATCACATGAAAACATTTGAACATGCCTGCTTATCTTTTCTTTCATAAAACTCAAGCTTACTCAAACATTCATAAAAGCTGAAATCTTTAAAACATACTTGCTAGTACATGCTTGCTTGAAATCATAACACTTCCATAAATTTTGGCAACCATTGACATATGCTCATGTATAAACTTTATAAAGACTTTTAGAGTCACAATGAACACTTGAAACATTTCTAGGAAAACATGAATACTCATAAACATTTATTCAAAAGAAAGCATAATGCATTGAAAACTTTTATTCTAGCAAAACTTGCATTTCTTGAACATAATTCAAGCATATATACACTTTTGATGTTCGTTTTATCACTCACAGTGTTTGAACTAGAATCTTAGCCCGTACACTCGACCTATTTGCTCTTGGCCTGTCAAACAAACCAAATTCATGTATTAGAACCGCTCATGGTTTTTAACCTTAAAACTACAAGAAAACACACTTTAAAAAAATTCCAGCATTTTCAGATTTTCTGCCCTGTTTTCAGACAGCCATAACTTCTTCATTACTTATCCAAAAAGAATGTACTTTATACCAAACTCTTCCTTTTTGAACCCTCTAAAACTCTTATGAAGACATGAAAATGAGATTCCTAACGTATTGGTTAGAAATTACCTCAGTAGCTTAACCCCTAAATTGATCCTGCTGCTGTTCCAGATTTCACTTCCTGCTGCAACCCGAAACGTAACCTGATGATTACAACATCTTCCAATCATTTTCTTCTCACGATTCCTTCACAAAACTTGTAGGAAATTGAATAAGCTTTCGAACCATACCAATTAGAGCTTCTAACTCCAAGTATATAGATCAGAACAACCAAAAGATCAGAGACCTCTCGGATTTGACAGCAAATTTCTGTCTTCTGCCTTCCTCTTAACAAAACAGCAACTTAACATCAGAATTGGCTCGAGCTTCCTTCACGAATTTTGTTCCAATATGAGTTAACTTTCATGAAACAAAAGCTCAACTCTTACCTCTTCTTGTGGAGCTCGAGATGAACAGAAAATCAGAGCTTGTCTGAGTTGATTTCCTTGCTGTAATAAAGAATCCTCTTGAGTTTTCCTCTTTTCTTCTGCAACTCCAGCTCAAAATCACCAAAAATGGCCTCCTTCTTCTTCCTTTCTCCTTCAACCACGAAGCTTCAGCCTTAGTTTGTGATGAAAGAGAAGAAAATGGAGAGAAATTCCTTTTTAAAAAAGTCAATCGGTGGAAGAGGTATTCCTTTGTCTTTTTGCACTTTTGCTTTTCATTTTCTATTTCTTTTTCTTTTCTTTTCTTTCCTTTATCTTTTTCTTTCTTTTCTTTTCTTTTCTTTTCTTTTCTTTTCTTAACAAAACCAAAATAACTTAATATAAAACATTTGTTTCATTTCCTTTTCTTCTTTTGTCTTTAAAAGCAAAACAAACCAAAATGGTCTAAACTTTCTTTCCTTGTTTTCCTTTTGTCTTTCACTTCATTTATTTTCTTTTTAAAACATGGGAAACCAAGTTTTAAACATTCATTTCTTCTTTCTTTTTGTTGTTTGATAAAAGGAAGTTCCAAAGAGATCGGGTTTACAACTTACCTCCCCCTTAAGAAATTTCGTCCTCGAAATTTAGTAGTCCTTAGGTGAATATCGTCGGGTACTTGCTTCTCATTAGATCCTCTAACTCCCAGGTTGCCTCCTCCACTCCGTGATGTCTCCAACGAACCTTCACGAGTGGGATCGTCTTGTTCCTTAAAGCTTGTTCTTTCCTATCGAGGATTTGAACTGCATCCTCAACGTAACTCATGTCTTCTTTCAGCTCAACTGGTTGTGCTTGCAACACATGTGTCGGATCTGGAATATACTTCCTCAACATGGACACATGAAATACATCATGAACTCGAGATAGTTCTGCTGGCAACTCAAGTCTGTAGGCTGCTGGCCCAACTCGTCCTGTTACTGGATAAGGACCAATATATCTAGGGCTTAGTTTACCCTTCTTACCAAAACGAAGGACACCTCTCCATGGAGATAACTTCAAGAAAACTTGATCTCCGACCTGGAATTCTAAGTCCTTTCGTCGCTTATCAGCATAATTCTTCTGACGGTCTTGTGCTACCTTTAAATTTTCTCTGATTACCCTAATATTGTCTGTAGTAACTTGTACCAACTCAGGGCCGATTAGCTTCCGCTCTCCAACTTCATTCCAACATACGGGCGTTCTACATGGTCTTCCATACAGAGCCTCAAATGGTGCCATACCAATACTCGACTGGTAGCTGTTATTGTAAGCAAATTCCATAAGCGATAGGTGTGTATCCCAACTCCCTTTAAATTGAAGGACACATGCTCTCAACATGTCCTCTAAGGTCTGGATGGTCCTCTCTGACTGCCCATCTGTCTGAGGATGGAATGTTGTACTAAACTTCAGCTTTGTTCCCATAGCTTTCTGTAAACTAGGCCAAAACTTAGAAGTAAATCTTGGATCTCTATCTGAAACGATAGACACTGGCACTCCGTATTGACTCACAATTTTGTCGACGTATAGCTTAGCTAGCTGATCAAGCGTAGACGTCGTTTTAATCGGTACAAACCGTGCTGTTTTAGTGAGTCTATCCACTATTACCCAAATACCATCATGCCCACTTGAAGTACGTGGTAATCCAAACAGAAAATCCATAGTGATATGCTCCCATTTCCACTCCGGCACTGGCAGTGGGTTAAGGAGTCCTCCTGGCCTCTGTCTAACTGGTTTAACTTGTTGGCAGATCAAACACCTATCAACATAATCAGCTATCTCTCGTTTCATCCCAGGCCACCAATACGTTCCCTTCAAAGTTTTGTACATCTTGGTGCTTCCTGGATGCATAGCGTGTAGTCAATCTGTGAGCTTCCTCTAGAATAGCATCTTTAAGCTCACTAAAATTCGGAACACATAGTCTTCCTTGCCTTTCTATGGCCCCGTCTGATCTCATCTTAAACTTTGCTTCTGGGTCTTGTTTGGACTTTCCAAACATTTTCTGCAAGTTACTATCCTCTGGTTGTCTTCTCACAACCTCAATCACCTACAGTGAAGACTGATCTGGGCCCAGCTAAAGACTCCACTGAACTCTCTGCATTCACAAATCGCCTTAGAATCCCTTAGAGTTCTTAAAAATGTTGCTCGAATACCATACAAGGCATCCCTAGGAAGTCTTGACTTCCTGCTCAAAGCATCTGCTACCACATTCGCCTTCCCTGGATGGTATTCTATAGTACAATCATAATCTTTAATCAGTTCTAACCATCTTCTCTGTCTCATATTCAGTTCTCTCTGATCAAAGATATACTTCAGACTCTTATGATCCGTGTAGATGTGACACCTTTCACCAAACAAGTAATGTCTCCGGATCTTGATTGCTAGAACAAGCTGCTTTGCTAACTCAAGATCATGGGTAGGGTAATTACATTCATGCTTTTTCAATTGTCTTGATGCATAAGCTATTACTTTTCCTTCTTGCATCGAACACACCCCAAACCTTGTCTCGAGGCATCACAAGAAATCACATACTCTTTTCCCAGTTACGAGGAAGTGTCGAATAGGTCTTGTAACTAATCTCTTTTCACTCCACCAAAACTCGTTGTCGCACTTGTCGACCATTCAAACTTAGCATTCTTCTTTGTCAAAGTCATTAAGGTAATGCTATTCGTGAGAAATCCTCAACAAACCGCATGTAGTATCCCCGCCAAGCCTAGTAAACTACGTACCTCTGCCGCATGGCCGGTCTCTCCCCATTGACTACAAACTTTAACTTTATTTGGATCCACACTAACACCATTTGCTTTGAGACAACATGCCCCAAAAACACTACTCCGATTCAACCAAAACTCACATTTGGTGAATTTAGCGTATAAATCGTTTATCTCGTAGTGTTTGCGAATAATCCTCGAGATGTTCCTCATGAGCTTTCTGTCAAATCGAGTAAAACTAGTATATCATCAATAAATACTATCATGAACCGATCCAAATCTTTGTGGTGGAATATCCTGCTCATGAGGTCCATGAAAATCACTTTGGCGCATCCGTCAAACCGAACGCATTACTAAAAACTCATAATGCTCGTACACAGTTCTCAATCTGTCTTAGGAATATCTGATTCCCTTACCTTTAACTGATGGTATCCTGATCTCAAATCAATCTTAGAAAACACTGATGCTCCTCGTAACTGGTCAAATAAGTCATCAATACGGGGTAAAGGATACTTGTTACGTATCGTGACTTTGTTTAATTGTCTGTAATCAATGCATAATCTAAGGGTACCATCTTTCTTCTTTACAAATAACACTGGAGCTCCCCAGGGTGATACACTAGGTCTGATGTATCCCTTATCAACTAGTTCTTGTAATTGCATCTTCAGCTCTTTGAGCTCACTTGGAGCCATTCTATACGGCGCTGCGAAATAGGTCTTTGTTCTGGTAGCAATTCAATAGTGAACTCTACCTCCTATCGTGGCAAACCACAGCAGATCTGCTGGAAAAACATCTAGAAATTCGTTCACAACAAGAACATCTTCCGGTTTTAACTTTTCTTCCTGCACCTCCACTACATGAGCAAGAAACGCCGTGCATCCTTTTCTCAACAACTTCTGAGCTTTGAATGCTGAAATCAAACTCGTAGGAATAATCTTCTTTTCTCCCCGAAAACCACTTCACCAACCACGGTTTTCTAAAAATAACTTCCTTTTATGGCAATCCATGGAAGCATAATGAGTGAATAAGAAATCCATCCCTAAGATTGCATCTAACATCTGCAACTCTAGTGGAAGAAGATCCACTAACATATTGAGACCTTCTACTAAGACCTCACAATCTCGCAACACTTGAATTAACTAGTAAAGCATCACCAACCGGAGTGTATATAACTAACTCCTCAAATAAAGGCTCTAGCTTCCTACTAAGCTTAGTTAGGAATAAATCAAAACAAAGGAATGCGTGCACTGGATCTATCAAAACACATGCAGTACATTACAAATAGAAATCGTACCGAAGAATCACATCTGGTGCATCCTCTGCTTCTCTTTGAGTCATAGCGTAGACCTTTCCTGTTGCCTAGGTCTCCCTACAACTCCTTTCTCTTTTTGCACCACTGGTGCCCTCTCTCGCAGCTCTCAAAAACTCTCTACCGCTTTCAACTATGCCTGGGACCCAACTCCCTAGTCCTCTCTCGTGCATGCCGCTCTAAGCTGTGGACAATCCCTCTTGAAATGCCCTGGCTGCCCACACTGGTAACACACACCGACACCAACAAGACATTGGCCTCGATGATTCTTGCCACAATTTGCACATGGAGTTCTCCTTGCTGCACTGGCAACAAACTCCTGCATTGTCTGTGGTCTTGCTGTGGATCTGGCAGATTGACTAGGTGCTCTTTGACTCTGCCTCTGATAGGCACCACTAACATTCATCTGCCTCGATATCTGGCCACCAGCTCGATTCTTAAAGTCCTGACGACTTGAAACATTTACTCCAGGTGTGAATCTTCGCTGTTCGCGACCACGAAAACTACTCGTCGTTGAAGGCCCACGAGTTGGCTCCACTACTGACTGCGCCTCTGCTATACTCTGCTCAACACGTAGAGCAGTCTCTACCAGCTGTGAGAAGTCAGTCCACTTAGCAATGGTCGTGGGTGGGAGTGCGATATCTCGGTCGTAACCCTCTCTCAAATCGTCGACACCTGTCACTCTCAGATGCCACAATAACATCAGCATACCGTGATAGCTCGGTATACCTTCTCTCATACTCAGCCACTGATAGTGACCCTTGCTTTAATTCTAAAAATTCATCTCTCTTAACCATGGTATGTGTCGTGGTAATATTTATCTTCAAATATGCCTCTGAATGTTTGCCGATCTAAAGTGCGTGCATCACTCAAATCAGCTAAAATTGATTTCCACCATCCTCTCGCTTTTTTCTCTAGCGGAAATGTGGCTAGCTTGACTTTACGCTCTTGAGGCGGCTCATCACGTCAAAACATTTCTCAAGTTTATTCAGCCACACCTCGGCGTCAGCTGGATCTGTGGAACCCTCAAACACTGTGGCTCCCAATTTCTTGACGTTCTATTCCATACGTCTTTTACGGATCACTTGGCCTGCTCTCTCGCTGCGCCTACCTCCTGTGAGGAAATGGCATGCTTTTGATCTCTGGCCTCAGTTTGGACTCTTGGGGCACTAGATCCTCTCTCAGATTGGCCTTGGGTAGGATCCTGTGTCACCGCCTCGATCCTGCTGCGTGCGTCTGCGCTGAGTACGTGGTGGCATGACTCCTATAACATATCAACATATTAGACATGCTATGGATACTTAACTCAAATACACAATACTAAACTTCTATTCATATTTTAGCCCTAAGCGGACTTGCTCTTACCCTTACTTGAAACATACTTCACTAGTTCGATCCGAACTAACTCAATAGCTTGCTATGACTTTTACTTTATTCTCGAGCTAACTTGCCTGTCTCATTCCCATGGAGCTAATCGCTCTGATGCAAGTTGTCACACCCCTTCCGAACTACCCGCTAACTCACTTCGAAAGGCGGCGTGAAGCCAACAGACATTGCTTATCTCTTAACAATACACAGTGACCACGATACACTGATAAACATACTATGTTCGAAATGGAACACTTAAACATGACATAGCGGAAATCGGACAACTATTAAACATATACAAGGAGAAACCATTCACAAGTCTCTCTTGAAAACTAAAAAGCCTAGTGCATCGAAAAACAACACAAGACAAACCATTGTTTATACAACCTCTAATGCACAAACAACTATAACACCAAAGTCCTCTCAAAATAATTTACAAACATAGAGACTTGCTAGACAAAACCAAATGCACGCACAAAGTATTTAACTAATGAAGCTTCAGCAGACTATGGCGATAACTCGGGTGCGGAGCTCGATCTCTACACAAAAGTTTGAAAACATAGAAAGAATGAGCTATGAAGCTCGGTGGTGGATCGTGTTTAATATCTATAACTTGTAAAACATGTGACACAAAACTATGAGCATATGTATTTGTATTCAAGCATTGAAAGTAAATGTAGAATCATAATAGACTTTCGAAAAACCAACAAGTATATCATCAAAATCTTGTAAGGCATATAAATGAGATAAACTCTTTTAAAAACATGTCACAATCCACGTTGTGTAGGGCACGCCAGTGACAACCAACGTTTACTCTACGATGTAGTGGGGCTCGCCCAGCACTCCCATCGTCTTTGTCGTAGTGGGGCCCGCCCAAAGACTCACGACAAGCGCTATTGTCACGAGTACACTCAACGTCGACAACGAGAATAAAACTCGTGTGCTCGGCTGCTTGACCTCCCATCGTCTTTGTCGTAGTGGGGCCCGCCAAAGACTCACTCACGGCCGCTTATTGTCACGAGTACACTCAACGTCGACAATAGAATAAAACCTGTGTGCACACGGTACCATAAAGCCTCGGACTCAATATCTCAGAAAATCACATGAAAACATTTGAACATGCCTGCTTATCTTTTCTTTCATAAAACTCAAGCTTACTCAGCTTGTTCATAAAACTGGAAATCTTTAAAACATACTTGCTAGTACATGCTTGCTTGAAATCATAACACTTCCATAAATTTTGGCAACCATTGACATATGCTCATGTATAAACTTTATAAAGACTTTTAGAGTCACAATGAACACTTGAAACATTTCTAGGAAAACATGAATACTCATAAACATTTATTCAAAAGAAAGCATAATGCATTGAAAACTTTTATTCTAGCAAAACTTGCATTTCTTGAACATAATTCAAGCATATATACACTTTTGATGTTCGTTTTATCACTCACAGTGTTTGAACTAGAATCTTAGCCCGTACACTCGACCTATTTGCTCTTGGCCTGTCAAACAAACCAAATTCATGTATTAGAACCTCGAGCTCATGGTTTTTAACCTTAAAACTACAAGAAAACACACTTTCAAAAAATTCCAGCATTTTCAGATTTTCTGTCCTGTTTTCAGACAGCCATAACTTCTTCATTACTTATCCAAAAAGAATGTACTTTATACCAAACTCTTCCTTTTTGAACCCTCTAAAACTCTTATGAAGACATGAAAATGAGATTCCTAACGTATTGGTTAGAAATTACCTCAGTAGCTTAACCCCTAAATTGATCCTGCTGCTGTTCCAGATTTCACTTCCTGCTGCAACCCGAAACGTAACCTGATGATTACAACATCTTCCAATCATTTTCTTCTCACGATTCCTTCACAAAACTTGTAGGAAATTGAATAAGCTTTCGAACCATACCAATTAGAGCTTCTAACTCCAAGTATATAGATCAGAACAACCAAAAGATCAGAGACCTCTCGGATTTGACAGCAAATTTCTGTCTTCTGCCTTCCTCTTAACAAAACAGCAACTTAACATCAGAATTGGCTCGAGCTTCCTTCACGAATTTTGTTCCAATATGAGTTAACTTTCATGAAACAAAAGCTCAACTCTTACCTCTTCTTGTGGAGCTCGAGATGAACAGAAAATCAGAGCTTGTCTGAGTTGATTTCCTTGCTGTAATAAAGAATCCTCTTGAGTTTTCCTCTTTTCTTCTGCAACTCCAGCTCAAAATCACCAAAAATGGCCTCCTTCTTCTTCCTTTCTCCTTCAACCACGAAGCTTCAGCCTTAGTTTGTGATGAAAGAGAAGAAAATGGAGAGAAATTCCTTTTTAAAAAAGTCAATCGGTGGAAGAGGTATTCCTTTGTCTTTTTGCACTTTTGCTTTTTCATTTTCTATTTCTTTTTCCTTTTCTTTTCTTTCCTTTATCTTTTTTCTTTCTTTTCTTTTCTTTTCTTTTATTTTCTTAACAAAACCAAAATAACTTAATATAAAACATTTGTTTCATTTCCTTTTCTTCTTTTGTCTTTAAAAGCAAAACAAACCAAAATGGTCTAAACTTAGCAATGGCTGTAACTGGGGTACGTATCTCAGGTCGTAACCCTCTTTCAAATCTTCGACACCTGTCACTCTCAGATGCCACAATCACATCAGCATACCGCGACAGCTCAGTATACCTTCTCTCATACTCAGCCACTGAAAGTGTCCCTTGCTTTAGTTCTAAAAATCCATCCCTTTTTGCCTCACGATACGTGCTAGGGTAATACTTATCCTCAAATATGCTTCTGAAAGTTTTCCAGTCGAGAGTACGTGCATCACTGGGCCTGGCTAATATTGACTTCCACCAACCCTCTGCTTCCTTTTCTAGCAGAAATGTGGCCAACTTGACCTTCCGCTCCTCAGGGCAACTCATCACATCAAAGCATTTCTCAAGCTTGTTCAACCAAACCTCAGCATCAGCAGGGTCTATGGAACCCTCAAACACTGTGGCTCCTAGTTTCTTCAGACGTTCTATTCCATACGTCTTCTCTGGATCACTAGGCCCTGCTCTCTCTGGCCTACCTACCTCCTGTGAGGAACCAGCACGCTGCTCATCTCTGGCCTCAGTTTGGACTCTCGGGGCACTAGATCCACTCTCAGATTGGCCTTGGATAGGATCCTGCGTCCCGCCCTGATCCTGCCTGCGTCGTCTGCTAGTACGTGGTGGCATGACTCCTATAACATTTCAACATATTAGACATACTATGGTTACTTAACATAAGTACACGATGCTAAAACTTCTATTCACATTTTAGCCCTAATCTGGACTTGCTCTTATCCTTACTTGAACCATACTCTACTAGTTCAATCTGAACTAACTCAATAACTTGCTATGACTTTTACTTTATTCTCAGGAGCTAACTTGCCTGTCTCATTCCCATGGAGCTAACTGCTCTGATTACCAAGTTGTCACACCCCCTCCCGAACTACCTGCTAACTTAGCCCGAAAAGTGGCGTGAAGCCAACAGACATTGTTTACCTCTTAACAATACCTGCTGACCCTATTTTACCTGATAAACATACTATGTTCGCTTATGGAACACTTTAACATAACACAGCGAAAACTTAACAACTACTAAACATACATAAGGAGAAACTCTTCATAAGTCTCTCTTGAAAACCTAAACGGAAAGTGCATCACTACTTAAAACACAACAACCACTGTTTATACAACCACTAATGTACAAACAGCTATAACTACATAATCCTCTCAAATAAACTATAGCACATAAGGACTTGCTATACAACACCAGCCACGTACAAAGTATCAAGACCTAACGAGCTTCTTCCGAGGCTATGGCGGGATATCGTGCCGTGAGCTCGATCTCTACCAAAAGTTTGAAAACATTGGAAGAATGAGCTATGAAGCTCGGTGGTGGACCGAGTATAAAATCTATAACTCATAAATCATATCACCTGGCAACATATGAGCATAAGCATCTGTAGCAAAGTTTTATAAGTAAACGTGTAATCATGGTAGCTTTTTCAGAAATCCAGCAAGCATGACATTAAATTTCGTAAGGCATATCGATATTAATAATCCTTATAATAACATATAACATTCCACACAATGTAGGGCACACCCAGAATAACCACATTTGCTCTACGATGTAGTGGGGCCCGCCCAGCACTCTCATCGTCTTTGTCGTAGTGGGGCTCGCCCAGCACTCACGACAACATTGTTGTCACGGAGTACACTCAACGTCGACAACAGAATATGACCTATGTGCACATGGTACTATAAAGCCTCGGACGCAATATCTTAGTTATTTACTCATTCGAGTCTCAGAAAATAACATAAAAATATTTGAACATGCCTGCTTATCTTTTCTTCCCTAAATCTCAAGCTTACTCAGTTCATCGTAAAAACTTGAAATCTTTAAATCATACTTACTAGAACACACTTACTAGAAATCATAACATTTCCATAAATTTCGGCAAACAATAAACATATGCTCATGTATAAATTTCATCAAAACATTTAGGCTCACAATGAGTACTTGAAATCATTTCTAGGAAAACATGAATGCTCATAAGTATGTGTTCAAGAAAAACAAGAAACATTGAAACCCTTTCATTCTAGCCAAACTTGTATTTCTCAAAGCGTATTTCAAGCATATAGATCGTTTCCAAAGTTCGTTTTGTCACTCACAGTGTTAAACTAGAACCTTGGCCTGTACACTCGACCTATCTCCTCTTGGCCTGTCAAACAAACCAAATCCATGTATTAGAACCTCGAGCTCATGGTTTTTAACCTTAAAACTACAAGTAAACACTCCAACCAATTTTCCAGCATTTCACAGATTTTCTGCCCTGTTATCAGACAGCCATAACTTCTTCATTACTTATCCAAAAATAATGTAATTTATACCAAACTCTTCCTTTTTGAACCCTCTAAAACTCTTATGAAGACATGAAAATGAGATTCCAAACGAAATTGTTCGAATTTACCTCGAAAGCTACTTTCCTCAAAATAACTTCCTGCTGTTCCAGTTTCGTTTTTCCTGCTGCACAACAAACTTAACCTGAAATTTAAGACATCTTCCAGACATTTTCTACTCACGATTTCTTCACAAAACTTGTAGGAAATTCAATAAGCTTTCGAACCATACCAATTAGAACTTCTAATTCCAACTGTACAGATCAGTACAATCAAAACATCAGAGACTTCTCGGATTTGACAGCAAATTCTGTCTTCTGTCTTCCTCTTCACAAAACAGCAACTTAAGGTCAGAATTGGCTCAAGAATCCTTCACAACTTTGTTAAAAAATGAATTAGCTTTCAAGAAAACCAAGCCTCAACTTCGGTTATAATTCCAATTTGAATATAGATTGTTGGATTTATAATCTAGTTTCTTTATCATAGGTTAATTATTAAAATTTATAAAAGTTATAAATTAAAGGGGTTTTAGAAACCATGACCTATAATAAAGAAATGCATGCAAACATAGGAACTTGGGTTAAATTTAATTAGTTTTAAATCGTTTAAAATTAATTTAGACCTAAGTTTCAATTTCTAATAGGATTAGAAATAAGTCTTACGTAATATTTTAAATAGTTTAAAATATAGTAGGACTTTAGGACTTTGGTTATAAGGGAACTCTACCGGTGAAGTTCTGTCTAAGGCTGGGGGTACTTAAGCTGACGGTTAACGGAACACCTCCTACTGAACTCGACTTTAACTGAGTTGAATTAACCTCAGTTCTGTTTTATCTCTAGGTAATTAAAATGTTTATTCACCTAGACATAAGGTTTTAAGACCTAGTTATAATAGTTATAATAGGCATAGACTTAGATAGATTCTTTTAGCCAGAATCCGACTAAGTTAAATCCATACCCTAATTTTAGGAACTTCAGTGGGAGAAAACGAGATGTTCGCATCGAGTTTACTCTCACGTCCTCAAGAGTTCACATCGTGAGTTCCATGCTCGACTACACGACGTCAATAGGGCGTCCCCCTACGGTATGTGTTTGCATGGTTCAATACCAAGGTGAATGAGGGAAGTATCCATAGTAAATGGGAGCAGGACGCGTGTCAACGTATCCTACGGTCTCCTCCATTAGGTCGCACCGTGAGATTTAGTCCGCTTTGCTAGGTTGTCTGGAATGCAGCCAAACCCTACGAGGGTCACTATAGGGATCGGAACACCGCAAACTCCAGAAATGGATAGGGTCTCTTAGGTTGTTTGCCAGCAGTTGTCTTTCTTAATAGTAGCCTGTTGCCTCGGGCCTATTGGATCTGAAAATGGTAGGGTCACATTTACGAGATGAGTTAAATTAGTTAACAAGTCCTTGACCAAACAAACGATAGCTAAGGACCATTGGACATGAGATGTTCTGGTAGTGGGAATTGGCTGAGAAAGTCTCAATTCAAGGGAGGAATGACTCGATCACTGACGGAGGCTTTTGTTCTAAACCCTTGAAGTATCGTTGCAAGATTAAAGGGTTAACTTAAACGATGGGTTTTAGTTTAAACACTAGGGTTCTTTAATAATTTTGCTAAATTAGATTGGTTTTTACAATGGATTTAAAGGCATAACTAATTAGAACTATTTTGGATTTTCAGCATGTCGTCCTCAATAATAGCCTTACTTAAAAACGACCGTTTAACTGGTGAGAATTTTGCTACGTGGAAGTCCAACTTGAATACGATTCTCATTGTTGACGCGACCTTCTGTTCGTACTAATCGAGGAATGTCCTCGATTCTCGCTCGTAACGCCTCTCAATCATTGGAGGCGTCGACCGCTAGATCAAGGCCAATGATAAGGTCAAGGTCTACATTTTGGCTAGTGTTTCTGAAGTTCTGGCTAAAAAGCACGAGGGCATGGTCTCAGCTCGTGAGATCATGAGTTCACTGCAGGAAATGTTTGGACAACCGTCTGGACAGATTAGGCACGAATCCCTCAAATACGTTTATAACTCCCGTATGAAGGAGGGGTCATCGGTGAGAGAATACGTTCTTGATCTGATGGTCCACTTCAACGTGGCTGAGATGAACTGAGCGGTCATTGACGAGCAGAGTCAGGTATCGTTCATCCTAGAATCTCTTTCAAGAGTTTCTCGCAATTCGCAAAGAATGCGGTGATGAACAAGATAGAGTATAACTCGACTACTCTCCTTAATGAACTCTGAGACTTTCCAGTCTCTTATGAAGAATAAGGGACGGTGATGGAGAGGCAAATCTGCTTGCCCATTCCGAAGGTTCCGAAGGTTCATCCTCCGGGACTAAGTCCTCAGAGCTCATCTTACCGGCTTAAGAAGACCCAAAAGAAGAAAATAGGAGGAAAGGGAAGGCACCGTGGTCTTTGACAAAGGCAAGGGAAAAGCCAAGCTTGCAGATAAAGGAAAGTGTTTCCACTGCAACATGGATGGACACTGGAAGATAAACTGCCCAAACTACCTTGTTGAGCTCAAAGAGAAGAAAGGTAAATTAGATTTACTTGTTCTTGAAACTTGTTTAGTGGAAAATGATGATTTAACTGGATACTTGATTCATGAGCCACTAATCACGTTTGCTCTTCATTTCAGAAACTAGTTCCTTCAAGGAGCTCGAAGAGGTGAGATGACGCCTTTCAGTCGGACGAGAGACATCGTCTCACTGCAAATGCGATGGGAGATGCCAAGTTATTTTTCGGAGATAGATTTATTTCTTTAAAAAATCTATATATAGTTCCTAAGCTTAAAAGGAACTTAATTTCTATCTCTTGTTTAATAGAACTTGGTTATTGTATTTCTTTTTCAATCAACGAAGCGTTCATTTTGAAAGAGGGTGTCAATATTTGTTCTGCTAAATTGAAAAATGACTTATACGTACTGAAACCGAATAAAACCAAAGCACTTTTAAATCATGAGATGTTTAAGAATGCTAGCACTCAGAATAAAAGGCAAAGAATTTCTCCAAATAATAATACCTATCTGTGGCATCTTAGACTTGGTCATATTAATCTCAATCGGATTGAGAGACATTCTAAGAATGGACTTCTAAACAAGTTAGAAGATGATTCTTTAACGCCTTGCAAATCTTGCTTGGAAGGTAAAATGACCAAACGACCTTTTACTGGAAAATGGTTATAGAGCCGTAGAACCCTTAGAACTTATACATTCGGATCTTTGTGGTCTGGTGAATGTTAAACCTCGAGGAGGGTACGAATATTTCCTCTCTTTCATAGATGATTATTCGAGGTATGGTTATCTATACCTAATGCATCACAAGTCTGAAGCTCTTGAAAAGTTCAAAGAGTATAAGGCTGAAGTAGAGAATGCATTAGGGAAAAATATTAAAACACTTCGATCCGATCGAGGTGGAGAGTATATGGATTTGAGATTCCAGGACTATATGATAGAACATGGAATTAAATCTCAACTCTCTGCACCTAATACACCACAGAAAAATGGTGTGTCGGAAAGGAGAAATAGAACCTTGTTAGACATGGTTCGTTCTATGATGAGCTATGCTCAATTGCCTGCCTCGTTTTGGGGATACGCAGTAGAGACTGCAGTTTAAATCTTGAACAGTGTTCCGTCAAAAAGTGTTTCAGAAACACCTTTTGAACTTTGGAAGGGGCGTAAACCTAGTTTACAACACTTCAGGATTTGGGGATGTCCGGCACACGTACTCGTGACAAACCCAAAAAAACTGGAACCTCGTTCAAGATTGTGCCAATTTGTTGGCTATCCCAAAGAAACGAGAGGTGGTCTTTTCTATGACCCACAAGAAAATAAGGTGATTGTATCGACAAACGCCACGTTCTTGGAGGAAGATCACATGAGAAACCATAAACCGCGTAGTAAAATGGTACTAAATGAAGCTACACATGAACCAACAAGAGTTGTTGATCAAGCTAGACCCTCATCTAGAGTTGATGGAGGAGTCAGCACCTCAAGTCAGTCTCGTCCTTCTCAATCGTTGGGAATACCTCGACGCAGTGGGAGGGTTGTTTCCTAACCTGACCGCTACTTAGGTTTAGCTGAAACTCAAGTTGTCATACCTGATGACGGCGTAGAAGATCCATTGTCTTATAAACAGGCAATGAATGACGTAGACAAGGACCAATGGATCAAAGCCATGGACCTTGAAATGGAGTCAATGGACTTCAATTCAAATAGGGAACTTGTAGACCAACTCAAGGGTTAGACCCATAGGGTGTAAATGGATCTATAAGAGAAAGAGAGATGCAAACTAGGAAAGGTACAGACCTTTAAGGCTAGACTTGCAGCAAAGGGTTTTACCCAAAGGGAAGGAGTTGACTATGAAGATTTTTTCTCCTGTTGCTATGCTGAAGTCTATAAGGATACTCTTGTCCATAGCCGCGTTTTATGATTATGAAATTTGGCAAATGGACGTCAAGACTGCCTTTTTGAATGGTAATCTTGACGAGAGCATCTATATGTCTCAGCCCGAAGGGTTCATAGCACGAGGTCAAGAGCAAAAAGTTTGCAAGCTTAATCGATCTATTTATGGATTGAAACAAGCATCAAGATCTTGGAATATAAGATTTGATACTGCGATCAAGTCTTACGACTTTGACCAAAACGTTGACGAGTCTTGTGTTTACAAGAGGATCGTCAACGACAAAGTAGCTTTGTTAGTACTTTATGTGGATGATATCCTACTCATTGGGAATGATGTAGGATACCTAACTGACATAAAGAATTGGCTGGCGACCCCATTCCAAATGAAAGATTTGGGAGAGGCGCAGTGATGAGAAATTGAAGAGGAATTTGAAATCTAATCTACCTTGTTAGCAACAAACAAGACTATTAGATCTAAACACCCAAAAATCTCAAAACCAAAATGAAATCAAAGAAGCCAAAGAATTCTAATATCAAAATGTTAAGTAACCCTTGACAATTGGATCTAACAACCTTGCTTAAATAAACAAGACCTTTAGATAACTCAATTTCAAAGACCCCAAAACCAATTTTGAAAATCAACTCAAGGAAAGTAAAATCGGATTATGATATGAACCAAGGCATCTCATGGCGTCACATTAAATGAAGTCAAATTCATGGAAGTTTAACACAAGTTACATTTAATGAACTCAAGTGCAACTCATCATTTATTAAATGTAACTTGTAACTTACATCTCCATCAATACCATGATGTCCACTAGCCATTTTGTAACATAAAACATTCAAATCAAACTTTAAAACTGAAAATTACATCAAATTAGTCATAAATCCGAGAATGGTGTCTCTTTGTTAGCTTTGTAACTCTTTGTAACCATCCAAGAGTAAATAAAGCACATCTTGAAGTATCTTGAAGCCCTTGTTTCATAAATGAAGTTTGTTATTTTTTAATAAATGATGAGTTGCACTTGAGTTCATTAAATGTAACTTGTGTTAAACTTCCATGAATTTGACTTCATTTAATGTGACGCCATGAGATGCCTTGGTTCATATCAGATTACCTTGTCGATCAAACATCTCAAGGCAAGAGAACTTGTATGAGATCCGAATCACTCCACAAGCAAGATTGATCAAGTCAAGCTTGAATGATTCTAAGCATGCAACCTAATCTACATAGAATTGCAAAAACATAGCTCAAAGGCTATAAAAAAGCTCAAGGCCTCTTTTGATTACATTTTTAATCTTTTTCTTTTTCTTCTTTTTCCTACATGGTACATGGCTTTATATAGCCTCAAAATCAACACTAGAGTAACCTATGGTCAATTGAAAGGTTGTAACTTACATCCTCATCAATACCATGATCTCCACTAACCAAATTGTAACTTAAAACATTAAAAACAATACTTTAAGACTGAAAAATACATTAAACCCCCCATAAATCCGAGAATTGAACTTCTAATAAACCAATACATAATTTGTAACCTATCCAAGAATAAATGAAGCCCTCTTGAAGTAGCTTGAAGCTCTTGTTGCATAAATGAAGCTTGACATGTCTTTAATGAAGCATGGGTTGAACTTGAGTTCATTAAATGCATCTTTAGTTCGTCATAAATAAAGTTGGACAACATTTATTTCAACTCCATTTTGAAGCTTTTCTCTCATCTTGCATAGCATGGTAGGATTCGTATCACGCAGTATGTTCTTGGGATTCAGATCTTTAGGAATCGCAAAAACAGAATGCTAGCACTGTCTCAAGCGTCTTATATCGATAAAATGTTGTCCAGATATTCGATGCAGAATTCCAAGAGGGGCTTATTACCCTTCAGGCACGGAGTTCATTTGTCTAGGGAACAGTGTCCCAAGACACCTCAAGATGTTGAGGATATGAGACACATTCCCTATGTCTCTCGCGAGAGGTAGCTTAATGTATGTTATGCTATGCACGCAGGTCGGACATTTGTTATGCAAAGGGGAATAGTTAGTAGGTACCAGTCCAATCCAGGGTTAGACCACTGGTCAGCAGTTAAAAATATCCTCAAGTATCTAAGGAGAACGAGGGACTATATGCTTGTGTATGGGTCTAAGGATCTGATCCTTACTGGATACACTGATTCTGATTTTCAGACCGATAAGGATTCTCGAAAATCTACATCGGGATCAGTTTTCACCCTTAACGGGGGAGCTATAGTATGGCGAAGCATCAAGCAAGGATGCATCGCTGACTCCACAATGGAGGCTGAATATCTCGCTGCTTGTGAAGCAGCTAAGGAGGCTGTTTGGCTAAGGAAATTCTTTACTGATTTGGAAGTTGTTCCAAATATGGAATCTCCCATCACCTTATCTTTGTGACAACGGTGGTGCGGTAGCCAATTGAAAAGAACCTCGCAGACCATAAGCGAGAAAGCACATCGAGAGGAAGTATCACCGATACGAGAAATAGTGCAACGAGGAGATGTGACAGTCACGAAGATCACTTCGGAGCACAATATTGTTGATCCGTTTACAAAGACTCTCACGGCTAAAGTGTTCGAGGGTAATCTGGAAAGTCTGGGTCTACGAGATATGTACATAAGCTAATCTAGGGCAAGTGGGAGATATGTAATGGGGTATATGGATGCCCTAGTTTATTGTATTTCTATCGAGTAACCACTGTTTTAGATTATAATGTACCCCACTAGAGTTTTAGTTCAAGTGGAAGTTTGTTGGGATTTGTGCCCTAAAACTCGTAGTTTGTAATTATGTTCTAATTAATGTAATAAAGTGTTATTATTTCAATAAAGTGTTATTGTTCGTTATCTACGAGTTTGCCTTTATTTAAAACCCTAAATCTAATAAACTAAACATCCAAGGTTGTTAAATGAATCTCTAACTGAATGTAATGTACATAAAAAGGAACTCGGTTCGAGATACAACCTAAAGGGTCTATAGTTAGGGGATAAGGTTTGGGTACCTTACCCTGGTTAAACTATGGATGTGGCCCACTTTGTATTTGATACAAACACTGTGATCCTAACGTGTTCGTGTAAATGACATGTGAGTGGGGATATCTTATGTCATGAGATTACATAAGACCGGACCACGAAATAGTAACCTCTAGCTGTAACTCCGTTGACTAGTTAGGTTTCTATTTCACTAGGATGATGTAAACCCGATCTCTTTGGAACTTCCTTATTAACAAGCAACAAAAAGAAAGAAGAAATGAATGTTTAAAACTTGGTTTTTCCATGTTTTAAAAGGAAAGAAATGAAGTGAAAGGCAAAAGGAAAACAAGGAAGGAAAGTTTAAACCATTTTGGTTTGGATTGCTTTTAAGACAAAAGAAGAAAAGGAAATGAAACAATGTTTAATATACTAAGTTTGCCTTGTTTTGCAAAGAAAAGATAAGAAATGAAAAGATAAAGGAAGGAAAAAGAAAAGAAAAGAAAAGAAAGGAAAGGAAAGAATGGATGGTGGATGGTGGGACCCCACCTTGTTTCTCTCTTTTTAAAAAAGGCTTTCCCCATCGATATCTCCTCATTTTATGAAGTAAAGACAAGGGTTTCCATGGGAGAAGCTTTAAGGAAGAAGAAGAAGGTCGTTTTGGAGCTGGTTTTGCAGAAGAGAGGGAGAGAACTCAAGAGGATTCTTTTTGACAGCAAGGTAATCACTCTGCCATGTTCTGCTATTTTGTTCATCTCGAGCTCCAAAGGAAGAGGTAAGATTTGAAATTTTGTTTCATGAGAGTTAACTCATATTGGAACAAAATTCGTGAAGGATGCTCGAGCAAATTCGGACCCTAAGCTACTGATTTATGAAGAGGAAGTCAGAACACAGAATTTACTGTCAAATCCGAGAAGTCTCTGATGTTTTGGTTGTACTGACCTGTAGAATTTGAATCAGAAGCTCTATTAGGTATGGTTGGAAAGCTTATTGAATTTCCTACAACTTTCATGAAGAAATCGTGAATAGAAAATAACTGGAAGATGTTGTAAATAGCAGGTCAAGTTTCGGGTTGCAGCAGAAATTCGAATCTGGAATAGCAGAAGTTGGTTCCGGGGAAAGAAGCTTTCGAGGTATTTCTGAACCAATCTATTGGGAATCTCATTTTCATGTCTTCATAAGAGTTTTAGAGGGTTCAAAAGGAAGAGTTTGGTATAAAGTACATTATTTTTGGATAAGTAATGAAGAAGTTATGAGTATCTGAATACAGGGCATAAAATCTGTTAAATGCTGGAATTTCTGAAAGTGTGTCTTCTTGTAAGTTTAAGGTTAAAAGCATGAGCTCGAGGTTCTAATGGTTGAATTTGGTTTGTTTGACAGGCCAAGAGCAAATAAGTCGAGTGTACGGGTCAAGACTTTAGTTCTAACACTGTGAGTGACAAAACGAACCCTGAAAATGGTTTATAGGCTTGTATTATGCTTATGAAATGCAAGGTTTTGCTAAAACGAAATGGTTTAGATGTTTATTGTTTTCTTGAACACTTGTTTATAAGCATTCATGATTTCTTAGAAATGTTTTAAAGTGTTCATGATGAGCCTAAAAGTCTTTATAAAGTTTATACATGAGCATATGTCCAATGGTTGCCAAAACTTATGAAAATGTGATGATTTCAAGCAAGCATGTACTAGCAAGTATGTTTTAAAGATTTCTAGTTTTATGAACAAGCTAAGTAAGCTTGAGTTTTATGAAAGAAAAAGATAAGCTGGCATGTTCAAATGTTTTCATGTGATCTTCTGAGATATTGAGCCCGAGGCTATGTAGTACCGCAGTGCACATTGTCTTATTCTCGTTGTCGACGTTGAGTGTACTCGTGACAACAGCCACTGTCGTGAGTCTTTGGGCGGGCCCACTCGACAAAGACGATGGGAGTCTTTGGGCGGGCCCCACTACATCGTAGAATAAACGTTGGTGTCTTTGGCGTGTGCCCTACACAACGTAGATTGTGACATGTTTTAAAAAGAGTTTATATCATTTACATGCCTTACGAGATTTTAATTGTCTTGCTTGTTTTCATGAAAAGCTTTAATGATTACACGATTACTTTTAACGCTTGATTTCTGGATGCATATGCTCATAGATGGCGGTGATATGATTTACTGAATTAATAGCTTTCTTTTAAACTCAAGTCACTCACTCGAGCTTCATAGCTCATTCTTCCGATGTTTTTCCCACTTTTCGTAGAGATCGAGCTCCGGTGCCCGATAACTTTGCCATAGTCTCACTGGAAGCTTCTCATGTATGATATGTTGTACGTGGCTGGTGTGGTTTAGCAAGTCCATATGTCTGTAAATTATTTTAAGAGAACTATGTAGTTAGAGTCGTATGTGCTTTAGAGGTTGTGGTTGCTTGATTAGTGGTTTGGACTGTTTGTGGTTCTGATGTTCTTGCTCATCTTAGTTTCCAAGAGAGACTTAAGAAGAGTTTCTCCTCATGTACGTCTTATAGATGTCCAGTTTCCGCTGAGTTAAGTTTAAAGTGTTCCATATGCGAGCATAGTTTGTTTTCAGGTAAAGTAGTGTCAGTAGGTATTGTTAAGAGGTAACAATGTCTGTTGGCTTCATGCCGTCTCCCGGGCTAAGTTAGCAAGTTGTTCGGGAGGGGGGTGTGACAACTTGGTATCAGAGCAGTTAGCTCCATGGGAATGAGACAGAGCAAGTTAGCTCTAGGAGAAACTGAAAAGTAAATAGCAAGTTATTGAGTTAGTTCAATAGAACTAGCAGAGCATGGTCCAAGTAAGGACAAGAGTAAGTTCAGTCAGGACTAGAATGTGAGCACAAGTCTAGAATTGTGCATTTGAGTTGAGTACTCATTACATGTCTAGTATGTTAATATGTTATAGAAGTCATGCCACCACGTACTAGCAGACGATGCAGGCAAGATCGATTTGGACGGGACGCGAGATCCTACCAAGATCAATCCCGTGGGAGATCTAGTGCCCCGAGAGTTCGGATGGGGGCGAATTAATGAAAGATGCTAATTCCTCACGAGAGGTAGGTAAGCCAAAGGAGCAGGGCTAAGTAATCCGAGATAAGACATATAAAATAGATTAACTAAAAGAATTAGGAGCCACGGTGTTTGAGGTTCCAAAAATCCAGCTTGAAGAGTTTGAGGTTTGGCTAAATAAGCTTGATAAATGTTTTGATGTTATGAGTTGCTCACGAGAGCAAAATGTTAAGTTGGCCACATTCTTGCTGCTAAAGAAGGTAGAAGAATGATGGAGATCGATGTTAGCCAGTTGTAGTGATGCACGTACTTCACACTGGCAAACTTTTAGAAGAATATTTGGAAATAAATATTACCCTAGCAGGTACCGAGAGGCAAAGAGGGATGAATTTTTAGAACTAAAACAAGAGACACTTCCAGTGGCTGAGTATGAGAGAAGATATACCGAGTTGTCGCGGTATGTTGATGTGATTGTGGCATCTAAGAGCGACAGGTGTCGATGAATTGAAAGAGGGTTACGACCTGAGATACGCACTCCCGATTCTGACCATTGCTAAGTGGATTGATTTCTCTCACCAGAGACCGCTCTACGTGTTGAGCAGAGTATAGCAGAGGTGCGATCGATGAGTGAAGCCTAGTTGTGGAGGCTTCGACAACAAGCGATTTCAAGATCGTGAGCAATGAGATTCACACTTGGAGTAAATGTTTCTAAGTCAATATGACTTTAAGGAGCAAGCTAGTAGCCAAGTAGCTAGGCATCGAGGTAGATGTTTGTGGTCAAGATCTATCGAGAGCAAAGTTTAAAAGAACCTAATTAGTTTGTTTGATTAGCAGCAAGACTGCAAAGAGGGCAAGAGTCTATGCCAGTATAACAAGGAAAACTCCATGTGTGATCTGTTGCAAGAATCATGAAGATCATTGCCTTGTGAGTGTTGGTACATGCTACCAGTGCTGACAACCAGGACATGTCAAGAGGGATTGTCCACAGCTATGGACAGCCATACAGAGGGACTAGGGAGTTGAGTCCCAGTTAGTTGAGCAAATGAGAGTTTTGATGAGTCGCAAGAGAGGGCACCAGTGGTGTTAGATTAAAGAGAGTTGTAGGGAGGCCTAGGCAACACGGAAAGGTCTAGGTTTTAACTCATCAATAAGCTGAGGATGCACCAGATATGATTATTGGTACAATTACTATTTAAAATGTATACTGCACTGCTTTTAATAGAACCAGTGCTACACATTTCTTTGTTTTTAGTATGTTCTTGACTAAGTTGAATGGGAAGCTAGAACCTTTATGTAAAAGGTTAGTTATATACACTCCAGTTGGTGATGCTTTATTAGTCAATTCAGTGATGTAGAATTGTGAGGTCTTAGTAAAAGGTCTCAATTTGTTAGTGGATCTTCTTCCACTAGACTTGCAGGTGTGAGAAGCAATCTTAAAGATGGATTTACTATTTACTCATTATGCTTCTAGAGATTGCCATATAAAGGAAGTTGTTTTCAAGAAACCAGATTAGTGAAGTGGATTTATGGGATGAAAGAAAGATTATCCCTACAAGTTTGTTTTCGCATGGAAAGCTCGGAGTTATTGAGGAAAGGTTGCATGACGTTTCTTGCACATGTAGTAGAGGTGCAGGAGGAAAAGCTAAAACTGCATAAATGTTCTTGTTATGAACGAACTTCTTGATGTTTTTCCAGAGAACTGTCAGGTTTGCCACCTGATAGGGAAGTTGAGTTCATTATTGAATTGCTACCAAAAACAACCTCTGTATCGCAAGCGCCGTATAGAATGGCTCCAAGTGAGATCAGGGAGCTAAAGATGCAGTTACAAAGACTAGTTGATAAGGGATACATCAGACCTAGTGTATCGCCTTGGAGAGCTCCAGTGTTATCTGTGAAAAAGAAAGATGGTACCCGTAGATTATGCATTGATTACAGACAGTTGAACAAAGTCACGATACGTAACAAGTATCCTTTACCCCGTATTGATGACTTGTTTGACCATTCGAGGAGCATCGGTGTTTTCTAAGATTAATTTAAGATCGAGATACCATTAGTTTAAGGTAAGGGAATCAAATTATTCTTAAGACAAAGATTCGAGAACTGTGCACGAGCATTATGAGTTTCTAGTAATGTCGTTCGGTTTGACGAATGCACCAGCAGTTTTCATGGACCTCATGAACAGGATTTTCCACCAGTATTTGGATCAGTTCGTGATAGTATTTATTGATGATATACTTGTTACTCAGTTGACAGGAAAGCTCATGAGGAACATTTGAGGATTACTCGCAAACACTACGAGATAAACAAGCGGTTAGACGCTAAACTCACCAAATGTGAGTTTTGGTTGAATCGTAGTGTTTTTGGGACATGTTGTCTCGGGAAAAAGAAGTTTGTGTGATTCCAAATAAAGTGAAAGCAGAGTAGTCAAGGGGGAAGACCAACTAGTATGAAGAGAGTACGTAGTTTCCTAGGCTTGGCAGATACTACAGACGGTTTGTTGAGGATTTCTCACAATTAACATTACCCTTAACAACTTTGACAAGGAAGAATGCTAAGTTTTAATGGTCGATAAGTATGAAATGAGAGTTTTAGGAGAGCTGAAAAAGAGATTAGTTATAATAGCACCTATTCTGACACTTCCTGTAACAGGAAAAGAGTATGTAATTTACTGTGATGCTTCGAGGCAGGGTTTGGGTTGTGTGCTCATGCAAGAGGGTAAAGTAATAGCTTATGCATTAAGGCAATTGAAAAAAAACATGAGTGTAATTACCCTACCCACGATATTGAGTTAGCAAAGAATTGTTCTAGCAGATCAAGATCTAGAAACATTACTTGTTTGGTGAGAGGTGTCATATTTTTACAGACCATAAGAGTCCGAAGTATATATTTGATCAAAGAAAGTTTATTATGAGGCATAGAAGATAGTTAGAACAGATTAAAGATTACGGTTGTACCATAGAATACCATCCTGGTAAGGTGAATGTGGTAGCAGATGCATTGAGCGAAGTGAAGACTTCCTAGGATACCTTGTGTGGTATTCGAGCAACATTTTTAAGTACTCTAAGGATTCTAAGGCGGTTGTAATCACAGAGAATTCAGAGGGTCTTTAGTTTAATTTCAGATTAGGCCTTCACTCATAATAGAGATTGTGAGAAGACAATCGAGAGAATAGTAACTTGCAAAAGATGTTTAGAAAGTCCAAATAAAGCCAAGAAGCAAAATTTAAAATGAGATCGATTTTGAGCCATAGAGAAACAGAGGAAGACTATGCGTTACGAGTGTTAGTGAGCTTAAGAATGCTATTCTAGAAGAAGCTCACAGTTCAGCTACGCTATGCATCCAGGAAGCACCAAGATGTGTAAAACCTTGAATGAGACTTATTGGTGACCTGTGATGAAGCGGGAGATAGTTGATTATGTGATAGATGTTTAATCTGTCAGCAAGTTAAACCAGTTAGATAGAAGCAAAAAAGGACTCCTTAACCCATTGCTAGTGTCGAAATGGAAAAGGGAGCGTATTACTATGGTTTTTCTGTTTGGATTACCACGTACTTCAAATGGACATGATGGTACTTGGGTAATGGTGGATAGACTCACTAAGACAACACGGTTTGTACTGACATAACATGATGTCTACGCTTAATCACTAGCTAAGCTATACGTCGACAAAATTGTAAGACAATACAGAGTGCCAGTGTCCATAGTATCAGATAGAGATTCGAGATTTACTTCTAAGTTTTGGCCTAGTTTACAGAAAGCTATGGGAACAGAACTGAAGTTTAGTACAACATTCCATCCTTAGACAGATGGGCAGTCCGAGAGGACCATCCAGACCCTAGAAGACATGTTGCAAGCATGTGTCTTTCAAGTTAAGGGAAGTTGAGATACACACCTATCACTTATGGAATTTGCTTACAATAACAAATACTGATCGAATATTGGCATGGCACCATTTGAGGCTCTGGATAAAAGACCGTGTAGAACGCTAACATATTGAATGAACTAGAAGAGCGGAAGCTAATTGGTCCCGAGTTGGTGCAAGTTATGACAAACAATACTAAGGTAATCGAGAGAGAATCAAGGTAGCACAAGACCGTCGGAAGAGTTATGAAGATAAGCAACGAAAGGACTTAGAATTCCGGGTTGGAGATCAAGTTTTCTTGAAATTATCTCCATGGAGAGGTGTTCTTCGCTTTAGCAAGAAGGGGTAAACTAAGCCCTAGATATATTGGTCCTTATCCAAAGAACGGGGCGAGTTGGGCCAAGACCTCTGCATTTGAGTTGCCAGTGAAACTATCTCGAGTACATGATGTATTTCATGTGTCCATGTTGAGGAAGTATATCCCGATCCGACACATGTGTTGCAAGCACAACCAAATTGAGTGAAAGAAGACATGAGTTACGTTGAGGATGCAGTTCAAATCCTCGACAGGAAAGAACAAGTTTTAAGGAACAAGACAATCCCACTCGTGAAGGTTCATTGGAGACATCACGGAGTGGAGGAGGCAACCTGAAAGTTAGAAGACTAAATGAGGAGGAAGTATCCGATGATTTTCACCTAAAGACTACTAAATTTCGAGGACGAAATTTCCTAAGGGGGAGGTAAGTTGTAAACCCGATCTCTTTGGAACTTCCTTATTAACAAGCAACAAAAAGAAAGAAGAAATGAATGTTTAAAACTTGGTTTTTCCATGTTTTAAAAGGAAAGAAATGAAGTGAAAGGCAAAAGGAAAACAAGGAAGGAAAGTTTAAACCATTTTGGTTTGGATTGCTTTTAAGACAAAAGAAGAAAAGGAAATGAAACAATGTTTAATATACTAAGTTTGCCTTGTTTTGCAAAGAAAAGATAAGAAATGAAAAGATAAAGGAAGGAAAAAGAAAAGAAAAGAAAAGAAAGGAAAGGAAAGAATGGATGGTGGATGGTGGGACCCCACCTTGTTTCTCTCTTTTTAAAAAGGCTTTCCCCATCGATATCTCCTCATTTTATGAAGTAAAGACAAGGGTTTCCATGGGAGAAGCTTTAAGGAAGAAGAAGAAGGTCGTTTTGGAGCTGGTTTTGCAGAAGAGAGGGAGAGAACTCAAGAGGATTCTTTTTGACAGCAAGGTAATCACTCTGCCATGTTCTGCTATTTTGTTCATCTCGAGCTCCAAAGGAAGAGGTAAGATTTGAAATTTTGTTTCATGAGAGTTAACTCATATTGGAACAAAATTCGTGAAGGATGCTCGAGCAAATTCGGACCCTAAGCTACTGATTTATGAAGAGGAAGTCAGAACACAGAATTTACTGTCAAATCCGAGAAGTCTCTGATGTTTTGGTTGTACTGACCTGTAGAATTTGAATCAGAAGCTCTATTAGGTATGGTTGGAAAGCTTATTGAATTTCCTACAACTTTCATGAAGAAATCGTGAATAGAAAATAACTGGAAGATGTTGTAAATAGCAGGTCAAGTTTCAGGGTTGCAGCAGAAATTCAATCTGGAATAGCAGAAGTTGGTTCCGGGAAAGAAGCTTTCGAGGTATTTCTGAACCAATCTATTGGGAATCTCATTTTCATGTCTTCATAAGAGTTTTAGAGGGTTCAAAAAGGAAGAGTTTGGTATAAAGTACATTATTTTTGGATACGTAATGAAGAAGTTATGAGTGTCTGAATACAGGGCATAAAATCTGTTAAATGCTGGAATTTCTGAAAGTGTGTCTTCTTGTAAGTTTAAGGTTAAAAAGCATGAGCTCGAGGTTCTAATGGTTGAATTTGGTTTGTTTGACAGGCCAAGAGCAAATAAGTCGAGTGTACGGGTCAAGACTTTAGTTCTAACACTGTGAGTGACAAAACGAACCCTGAAAATGGTTTATAGGCTTGTATTATGCTTATGAAATGCAAGGTTTTGCTAAAACGAAATGGTTTAGATGTTTATTGTTTTCTTGAACACTTGTTTATAAGCATTCATGATTTCTTAGAAATGTTTTAAAGTGTTCATGATGAGCCTAAAAGTCTTTATAAAGTTTATACATGAGCATATGTCCAATGGTTGCCAAAACTTATGAAAATGTGATGATTTCAAGCAAGCATGTACTAGCAAGTATGTTTTAAAGATTTCTAGTTTTATGAACAAGCTAAGTAAGCTTGAGTTTTATGAAAGAAAAAGATAAGCCTGGCATGTTCAAATGTTTTCATGTGATCTTCGAGATATTGAGCCCGAGGCTATGTAGTACAGTGTGCACACACAGTCTTATTCTCGTTGTCGACGTTGAGTGTACTCGTGACAACAACAGCAGCCGTGCCGTGAGGCTTTGGCGGGCCCCACTACGACAAAGACGATGGGAGTCTTTGGCGGTCCCACTACATCGTAGAATAAACGTTGGTGTACTGGGCGTGCCCTACACAACGTAGATTGTGACATGTTTTAAAAAGAGTTTATATCATTTACATGCCTTACGAGATTTTAACGGTGTCTTGCTTGTTTTCATGAAAAGCTTTAATGATTACACGATTACTTTTAACGCTTGATTACAGATGCATATGCTCATAGATGGCCAGGTGATATGATTTACGAATTAATAGCTTTCTTTTAAACTCAAGTCACTCACTGAGCTTCATAGCTCATTCTTCCAGTGTTTTCCCACTTTTCAGGTAGAGATCGAGCTCCCGGTGCCTGATAACCTGCCATAGTCTGCTGGAAGCTTCTCATGTATGATATGTTGTACGTGGCTGGTGTGGTTTAGCAAGTCCATATGTCTGTAAATTATTTTAAGAGAACTATGTAGTTAGAGTCGTATGTGCTTTAGAGGTTGTGGTTGCTTGATTAGTGGTTTGGACTGTTTGTGGTTCTGATGTTCTTGCTCATCTTAGTTTCCAAGAGAGACTTAAGAAGAGTTTCTCCTCATGTACGTCTTATAGATGTCCAGTTTCCGCTGAGTTAAGTTTAAAGTGTTCCATATGCGAGCATAGTTTGTTTTCAGGTAAAGTAGTGTCAGTAGGTATTGTTAAGAGGTAACAATGTCTGTTGGCTTCATGCCGTCTCCCGGGCTAAGTTAGCAAGTTGTTCGGGAGGGGGTGTGACAGATGACCTAGGCAACTTGATCTTAATCCTGAGCAGCTTACGAACTCCCGTTCGCAAGGGATTGTCCTTTGACTAGTATGGGTGAGAGTGGCCAGATTCGCCTACTCAATATGCCTACCTTCTTGGGGACAAGACCGAGTGAGCGGCTCGGAACTTAACTTAGCAAGATGGAATTCACTCCTTCCCGCCTACTAGGGTAAGTAGAGGAATGTTCCCTTAAGTGGTGTCTCCGGGACTTGAACAAAGGGCCCGACCCTCTCATTGGTCCGAGAGGGGCTCTGTTTGTTGGTAGGACCACAAACAAATTGTTCATTAGATGAGCACTGGTACTTAAGGCACAAGATGTAACCCAGGGATAAAACGGTAATTTGACCCAGCTGGTGTTACGAACATTCGTGAAGGATTGACTTGCTGTTATTGGTCAATATCCATGGACACATAAATATATCTGCAGTGAGAAGAGTACAGCTGTGGGACTTTAGTGGAGTGTTCCCGTAGTTAACGAATGTTGATTTGGAGGTTAATGAGATTAACCGAGCGATCTCGTATCGTTGGAGCTTCTGATCTATGGGTCCATTAGGTCCACCTTCTAGCTCGTAAAGGGTTCTTGGATCATTTGAATTTGAAATGTTCAAATTCATTAGGGAATAAAGTTAATGTATGTTGATACATTATAATATATAGTTTTGGAACTATATATTATAAATTTAATGTGAATGCGATTCATATTAAATTATAAGAGAGAATTGAATATTTGAAAAAGTTCAAATATTATATTAAATGTGAATGTGATTCACATTTGAAAACTATAGGTTAAAATTTAATGTGCACTGGATGTACATTAAAACTATAGGTTAAAGGGGTAATATGATTAAATGAGATTTAATCCAAATTAAATATATGATATTTAATTTGTATTATTTAATTAATAATTAAATTTGATTTAATTATTATTATTATTATTATTATTATTATTATTATTTTAATAATAAAAAGGGAACGTGTCATCTAGACACGTTCCCCACTACCCCTCCCCTTCTCCCTATCGACAGTTTAAGAGGGAGAAGGGGGATGCACTTTTGATCGATCGATCTGCAAAATTTTGGAGAAGTGTCTCTAAAAGAATTCTCTCTCTCTCACACTCTCATCCCCAAAATTTTTCCAACTGTTGGAATCCTTCCCACAAAGGAAAGATCTAAGCACTTAGAGGATAGAATGTTTATTCTTTTGGTGGTGTTCTGTAAAACAGAGAAGCTAAAGCTTGTTGAGTTACTGTAAATTGCTTGGAGCAAGGAGTTGCTGTGAGTCAACAAAGGTAATAATTTTTCTTTCTATCCTCTTTAGTTTAATTGTTAAACACATGTTTGCATGTTTGCTAGAATCCATGTCTAATAGGATTAGAATTTCATGCTTGTTCTGTTCTTTTTGTCAATGCACTGGTTTTTGTTTCAATTAAAATAATCAAGCAATTAACGATCCCAAAACACGTTTCCGCTGCTAAGGGGACCAGATCTCCATCACTTAAGGGAACAACCTCTCTACTAATCCCTAAAGCGGGTAAGAGTGAATTCCATCTTGCAGAACTATGTTCCCAGCTATCTACCCGGTTTTATCCCTGAAATGGGAGGCTTATTGAGTCGGAAGTCTCGAGCCACTCTCACCCATGCAAATCTAAGGATAATCCGAATAAACAGGAGTCCATAGAACGCTCAGGATTAAGATCGAGTTACGTAGGTCATCGTATGAATATAGTCAGTTAAGACAGTAAATGGAGTTATAAAGTCTAAGTGACTATTTCGCGGTCCATTCTTATGCAAACTCATTGCATAGGGCGCCCCCACTCACATGTCTCCACATGAACGATTTAGGATCACATCGTTTGTTCTCTACAAAGTGGGTCGCGTCCATAGTGTCCCCGTGGATAAGGTACCCATCCCTATCCTTATACTATAGACCGCTTCTCGCTATAACTTGAACTTGATCCACTTTTATGTCACACATAAAGTTCAAGTATTCATCCTATAGCCAAGGGTTCTTTATTGGATTAAGGTTACTCAATACACAATAGTCAATAACACCTTTACTGAATAAATTTCAATAACAACTTTAGTGTGAAATAGAATATACATTCAGTTTGCAAAACCACGAGTTTTAGGACATAAAACCCAACAATCTCCCACTTGGACTAAAACGTCTGTGGGGTAAAACATGCTGAGCAAAGAAAAACTGCCCTACTGTACAACCCGTAGTCCTAGACTCTCTAGGTGTCCCTCAAACAGGGGCTTTGTAAACGGATCAATAATGTTGTGCTCCGAAGCGATCTGCGTGACGATCACGTCTCCTCGTTGCACAATCTCCCTGATGAGATGATATTTGCGCTTTATGTGCTTTCCGCGCTTATGGCTTCTAGGTTCTTTGGAATTTGCCACTACACCACTATTATCACAATAAAGGGTGATAGGCAAATTCATATTTGGAACAACTTCCAAATTAGTCAAGAACTTCCTAAGTCATACAATCTCCTTCGCTGCTTCGCAAGCTGCAACATACTCAGCCTCCATGGTGGAGTCAGCAATACAACCTTGCTTTATACTCCTCCATACTATAGCTCCTCCGTTAAGAGTGAACACTGATCCTGATGTGGATTTTCTCGAATCTACATCAGTCTGAAAATCAGAGTCAATGTATCCTGCAAGGATCAAATCCTTTGCACCATACACAAGCATATAGTCCCTCGTTCTCCTAAGATACTTGAGGATGTTCTTAACGGCAGTCCAGTGATCGTATCCTGGATTAGACTGATACCTGCTGACTATTCCCACTGCATAGCAATATGTCGGGTCGAGTACATAGCATGGCATACATCAGACTACCAACAGCAGATGCATAGGGCGTCTCATATCCTCAACTTCTTGAGGTGTCTTAGGACACTGTTCCTTAGACAAATGAATTCCATGCCTGAAAGGTAATGAACCCTTCTTGGAATTTTGCATCTTATATCTAACCAACATCTTGTCAATATAAGATGCCTGAGACAGTGCTAGCGTTTTATTCTTGCGATTTCGAACGATTTGGATTCCAAGAACAAACTGAGCCTCTCCCAAATCTTTCATTTGGAATTGGGTCGCTAGCCATTGGTTAACGCCAGTCAGGAACCCTGCATCATTCCCAATGAGCAAGATATCGTCTACATATAGAACTAAGAAAGCTACAGTGGTATTGATGATAAGTAACTCTTGATGATTTAAATCTAACAATCTTGTTGAAGAACAAGACCTTTAGATCTATAACTCAAAAACCCCAAACCTAGATGATTTCATCCCAAGGAAGAAGATAGAAACGGATTTTCCCTGATGATCAAGATCAAGAGTAGAGAAAACTTGTTTCTGAACTCAAGATTCGAATCACTCCACAAGTAGTTTGATCAACGCTACTTGAATGATCCTAGCATGCAAATCTAAACACAAGATATGCAAAGAAACAAGCTCATGGCTTAAGAAGCAAAATATGCAACTTGATATGAATTGTATCATGCTATTCAAGATTTGAAAAGCTTCAAGATGGAGTTGAATTAAATGTTGTCAAGCTTCATTTATGATGAACAGAAGTTGCATTTAATTAACTCAAGTGCAACTCATGCTTCATTAAATACAAGTGAAGCTACATTTATGCAACAAAAGCTTCAAGCTACTTCAAGTGGGGCTTCATTTATTCATGGATGATTACAAAGTATTGATAGGCTTAATAGAAGTTTAAATCTCGGATTTATGGCCATTTCAATGTAATTTTCAGTTTTAAAGTTTGTTATCAATGTTTTAGGTTACAAAATAGCTAGTGGACATTATGGTATTGATGGGGATGTAAGTTACAACCCTTAAATTGCCATAGGTTATCTTTAGGTTTAATTTTGAAGGCTATAAATAGCCACATGTAATCCAAGGAGAAAAAAAAGATTAAAAATGTAATCAAAAGAGCCTTTGAGCTTTTTTTATAGCGTTTGAGCTATTTCTTTGCAATTCTATGTAAATTAGGTTGCATGCTGAGAATCATTCAAGCTTGACTTGATCAATCTTGCTTGTGGAGTGATTCGGATCTCATACAAGTTCTCTTGCCTTGAGATGTTTGATCGACAAGGTAATCCAGTTTTACTTTCCTTGAGTTGATTTTCAAAATTAGTTTTGGGGTCTTTGAAATTGAGTTATCTAAAGGTCTTGTTTCTTTAGGCAAGGTTGCTAGATCCAATTGTCAAGGGTTACTTAATATTTTGACATTAGAATCTTGGCTTCTTTGATTTCATTTCGATTTGGGGCTTTTTGGGGTTTTGATCTAATAGTCTTGTTTGTTGTTAACAAGGTAGATTAAATTTTCGAATTTCCCTTAAAATTTCTCATCATTTGGTATTTGTTTTATAGCCTTTGAGCTATTTCTTTGAATTCTATGTAGATTAGGTTGCGTTCTTAGAATCATTCAAGCATGACTTGATCATTCTTGCTTGTGGAGTGATTGGGATCTCAAGTAAGTTTTCTTGCCTTGAGATATTTGATCGACAAGGTAATCCGGTTTTACTTTCCTTGAGTTGATTTTCAAAATTCGTTTTGGGGTCTTTGAGATTGAGTTATCTAAAGGTCTTGTTTCTTTAAGCAAGGTTGTTAGATCCAATTGTCAAGGGTTACTTAACATTTTTTGTCATCGGAATCTTTGGCTTTTTTGGTTTCATTTTGATTTTGAGATTTTTGGGTTTTTAGATCTAATAGTCTTGTTTGTTATTAACAAGGTAGATTAGATTTTTCGAATTCCTTTTTGAATTTCTTATCAGCCTCTCTCCACCTAACTTCGCCAGTCTCCCCTCCACTTCCCCCGTCACGACTCATGATGAAACAATCAAAATATGTTAAGGACCTCACGCACACAACTCACTGTGATAAGAAATTTGAAGGAAGAATTTGAAAATCTATAACCCCTTGTTATGGAACAAACAACACTATTAGATCACAAAACCCAAAAATCTCAAAATCAAAATGAAATCAAAGAAACCAAAGATTCTAATGTCAAAATGTTAAGTAACCCTTGAAAATTGGATCTAACAACCTTGCTTAAAGAAACAAGACCTTTAGATAACTCAATTTCAAAGACCCAAAAACTAATTTTGAAAATCAACTCAAGGAAAAGTAAAATCGGATTACCTTGTCGATCAAACATCTCAAGGCAAGAGAACTTGTATGAGACCGAATCTGATAAGAAATTTAAGAGGAATTCGAAAAATCTAATCTACCTTGTTAAAAACAAACAAGACTATTAGATCTAAAATCCAAAAACTTCAAATCGAAATGAAATCAAAGAAGCCAAAGATTCTAATATCAAAATGTTAAGTAACCCTTGACAATCGGATCTAACAACCTTGCTTAAAGAAACAAGACCTTTAGATAACTCAATCTCAAAGACCCCAAAACCAATTTTGATAATCAACTCAAGGAAAGTAAAATCGGATTACCTTGTCGATCAAACATCTCAAGGCAAGAGAACTTGTATCAGATCCGAACCACTCCACAAGAAAGATTGATCAAGTCAAGGTTGAATGATTCTAAGCATGCAACCTAATCTACATAGAATTGCAAAGACATAGCTCAAGGCTATAAAAAAGCACAAAGGCTCCTTTTGATTACATTTTTCAATCTTTTCTTTCTTCTTTTTTCACGGATTACATGTGGCTATTTATAGCCTTCAAAATTAAACCTAAAGATAACCTATGGTAGTTTTAAGGGTTGTAACTTACATCCTCATCAATACCATAATGTCCACAAACTATTTTGTAACCTAAAACATTGAAAACAAGAGTTTAAAACTGAAATTTACATCAAATTAGCCATAAATCCGAGAATGATGTCTCTTTGCTAGCTTTGTAACTCTTTATAACCTTCCAATAGTAAATGAAGCACATCTTGAAGTATCTTGAAGTCCTTGTCATATAAATGAAGCTTGTTGATCTTTAATAAATGATGAGTTGCACTTGAGTTCATTAAATGCAACTTATGTTAAACTTCCATGAATGACTTCGTTTAATGCGACTTTGTGAGATGTAGGTTCATATCATTCTTCCCTTCTTCAAAAAGATTCGTTCTCGAATCTACTTGTGAAACATTGCTGCAAAACCATGTTAAGAAAACACAAAAGCCCTCACAACACTCTCTCACTTGTTTACACTCAAGGAAATATCACTTGTGTTCATTTTGAGAAATCAAACTATATAAGCTCACATTCTTACCTCTCATTTTTTTTTTGAAGTATTGAGCCATGATTTGCAATCCCATGGATAGTAGCACATTCTGAATACAAATAAGCAAAACAAGGCTTATGAAAAGAAAAATTCAGAATGATGAACCTATGAAAATTTTATCTAAGGGTAGAAAAATTAAGAACAAGATATGTAACTCTCACAAATTAAGAACAATGGCTAGAATTTTAACTACAAGAGTCACAATTTAAAACCAATGGTTTGACTTTTAAAATATGAGTTACAATTTGAAACTAATGGTTGGAAAATTCAATGTGCAGAAATGTAACTGCTCATATTTAATATGTAACAACCAATTTTTCAACCTTTCAAAATGTAACATCTAAGAATGAATGCCAATTGGTTAAACTAAAACAAAAAAGATCAGTTCAAATGAGAAATTTTCACATTTAGCATGCTTTAGAAGCAAAAACAGCAAGAACAAAACAAGAACACATGTTCTCGGGTATAGCAGTTTGTTTCATAACAAGTTGTAAAAATGCATTTTTTTTACCCTCAAGAAATCTGCATTAGAAAATTTCATAGAGGACAAAAGTGACGCTTAGACCCTGATCTACAATAATGATGAAGACATCAAGATGCAAACAATTGCAGAAATATGACTTTTCGGTGTTTTTTTCAGAGACTATGAAAACTGGACAGTTTGCAAAACAAAAAAAAAACTAAAACATGAAAATTTAAAATAAATTCAATATAAACGCAAAGGAAACATATATCCGATCTTGAACCTAAGGCTCTGATACCAAATGATGAGAAATTTTAAAGAGGAATTTGAAATATCTAATCTACCTTGCTAAAAACAAACAAGATTATTAGATCTAAAATCCAAAAACTTCAAATCGAAATGAAATCAAAGAAGCCAAAGATTCTAATATCAAAATGTTAAGTAACTCTTGACAATCGGATCTAACAACCTTGCTTAAAGAAATAAGACCTTTAGATAACTCAATCTCAAAGACCCCAAAACCAATTTTGATAATCAACTCAAGGAAAGTAAAATCGGATTACCTTGTTGATCAAACATCTCAAGGCAAGAGAACTTGTATGAGATCCGAACCACTCCACAAGAAAGATTGATCAAGTCAAGCTTGAATGATTCTAAGCATGCAACCTAATCTATATAGAATTGCAAAGACATAGCTCAAGGCTATAAAAAGCACAAAGGCTCCTTTTGATTACATTTTTCAATCTTTTCTTTCTTCTTTTTTAACGGATTACATGTGGCTATTTATAGCCTTCAAAATTAAACCTAAAGATAACCTATAGTAGTTTTAAGGGTTGTAACTTACATCCTCATCAATACGAAGCTAGCAAAGAGACATCATTCTCGGATTTATGGCTAATTTGATGTAAATTTCAGTTTTAAACTCTTGTTTTCAATGTTTTAGGTTACAAAATAGTTAGTGGACATTATGGTAGTTTTAAGGGTTGTAACTTACATCCTCATCAATACCATAATGTCCACTAACTATTTTGTAACCTAAAACATTGAAAACAAGAGTTTAAAACTGAAATTTACATCAAATTAGCCATAAATCCGAGAATGATGTCTCTTTGCTAGCTTTGTAACTCTTTGTAATCTTCCAATAGTAAATGAAGCACATCTTGAAGTATCTTGAAGTCCTTGTCATATAAATGAAGCTTGTTGTTCTTTAATAAATGATGAGTTGCACTTGAGTTCATTAAATGCAACTTATGTTAAACTTCCATGAATGACTTCATTTAATGCGACTTTGTGAGATGTCTTGGTTCATATCAGAATCACTCCACAAGCAAGATTGATCAAGTCACGCTTGAATGATTCTAAGCATGCAACCTAATCTACATAGAATTGCAAAGACATATAGCTCTAGGCTATAATAAAGCACAAAGGCCTCTTTTGATTACATTTTTAATCTTTTTTTTCCTTTTTTCATGGATTACATGTGGCTATTTATAGCCTTCAAAATTAAACCTAAAGATAACCTATGGTAGTTTAAGAGTTGTAACTTACATTCTCATCAATACCATAATGTCCACTAGCTATTTTGTAACCTAAATCATTGATAAACTTTAAAACTGAAAATTACATTGAAATGGCCATAAATCCGAGATTTAAACTTCTATTAAGCCTCAATACTTTGTAATCATCCATGAATAAATGAAGCCCCAGTTGAAGTAGCTTGAAGCTTTTGTTGCATAAATGTAGCTTGACTTGTATTTAATGAAGCATGAGTTGCACTTGAGTTAATTAAATGCAACTTCTGTTCATCATAAATGAAGCTTGACAACATTTAATTCAACTCCATCTTGAAGCTTTTCAAATCTTGAATAGCATGATACAATTCATATCATTCTCTTCTTCTTCAAGAAGATTCGTCCTCGAATCTAAGAATGCCTTTGGTAGTGCAAAGTTGTAATTATTTCAGCCTTTAGTCTTGCTCTCTTGGATTTCTTCTTTGTTTCTTTTTGTCAGCCAATGAATTGAAATGATTTGTGGAACATGTTGCAAAAGAAAGTAAAGTAACAAGAAAATGGATATTTTCTCACTCCCTTACATGTTTACACTCAAAGAAACACTCAATTTCAAATCACACATTATTTTCTCTCTATCTAACCTCTCAAATTTGGAACAATGAAGCTCGATAATTTGCAATCCAATGTATGTTGCACACTTTGAACACCTTATGATAAGAAATTTTTAGAGGAATTTGGAAAATCTAAAAATCTCAAATCGAAATGAAATCAAAGAAGCCAAAGATTCTAATGTCAAAATGTTAAGTAACCCTTGACAATTGGATCTAACAACCTTGTTTAAAGAAACAAAACCTTTAGATAACTCAATCTCAAAGACCCCAAAACGAATTTTGAAAATAAACTCAAGGAAAGTAAAATCGGATTACCTTGTGATCAAGCATCTCAAGGCAAGAGAACTTGTATGAGATTCGAATCACTCCACAAGCAAGATTGATCAAGTCTAGCTTGAATGATTCTAAGCATGCAACCTAATCTACATAGAATTGCAAAGAAATAGCTCAAAGGCTATAAAAAAGCTCAAGGCCTCTTTTGATTACATTTTTCAATCTTTTTCTTTTCTTTTTCTACAAGGTACATGGCTTTATATAGCCTCAAAATCAACCCTAGAGTAACCTATGGTCAATTGAAAGGTTGTAACTTACATCCCCATCAATACCATGATCTCCACTAACCAAATTGTAACTTAAAACATTAAAAACAACACTTTAAGACTGAAAAATACATTAAACCCCCCATAAATCCGAGAATTGAACTTCTAATAAACCAATACATAATTTGTAACCTATCCAAGAATAAATGAAGCCCCCTTGAAGTAGCTTGAAGCTCTTGTTGCATAAATGAAGCTTGACTTGTCTTTGAAGCATGGGTTGCACTTGAGTCCATTAAATGCATCTTGAGTTCGTCATAAATGAAGTTTGACAACATTAATTCAACTTCATCTTGAAGCTTTTCTTTAGTCTTGAATAACATGATACGGTTCATATCACCTTAACTTGACTTATGGAAAGATTCAAGAAATCATACAAATAGCAAGATGAACATATTAAAAAAAATGATGAACGAGGATTGGACTAAGACTACACTTTTAAGCAAATTCAATGTTGGCCAATAAATTAGGATACTAAGAATGAAACTCCTTTAGAACATGTATAAACTGATTATGAAAAGAAGTTTCAATGATGTATTCAAGTAATGTTGAGTTACAAGAAGGTTGAAAACAAAACAACTCATTGCATTCAAAAGGAAAAGTGTAACTGACAAGTAATTAATGCAAAATGGTTGTTCATAAAAAGTATATTGTAAACGACATCAATGAATTGAAATGGCTAGATCTAAACAAAATAGAGCAATTTTAGGCATGAAAATAGCAGATCTAACACATACTTTTTCAAGAACAAAGCAACAACAAATTTAGAACATTATAAGCAAGCTCTCGGTTTGACAGTTTTTTTGGACAGATTATCGAAACTTAAATGTTTGACCCATAAATATTTAAAATTCGTAGATCTCATAGAGGAAGAAAAGGTAGATAAGATCTTGATCTACAATATTGAAGAAGACACCAAGATGAAACAACAAACGGAAGTATGCTATTTTTGAGCCTTTTGACAGATTATCAAAACTGGACAGATTGCAAGAAAAAGAAACGAGAAAATGAAAATTTAAAACAAATTAAATAAATGCAAAGGAAACATATATCCGATCTTGAGCCTAAGGCGCTCTGATAGCAAATGATGAGAAATTTAAGAGGAATTCGAAAAATCTAATCTACCTTGTTAACAACAAACAAGACTATTAGATTACAAAACAAAAAAAAAATCTCAAATTCAAAATCAAATCAAAGAAACCAAAGATTCTAATGTCAAAATGCTAAGTAACCCTTGATAATTGGATCTAACAACCTTGCTTAAAGAAACAAGACCTTTAGAAAACTCAATCTCAAAGACCCCAAAACCAATTTTGAAAATCAACTCAAGGAAAGTAAAACCGGATTACCTTGTCGATCAAACATCTCAAGGCAAGAGAACTTGTATGAGATCCGAATCACTCCACAAGCAAGATTGATCAAGTCTAGCTTGAATGATTCTAAGCATGCAACCTAATCTACATAGAATTGCAAATAAATAACTCAAATGCTATAAAAAAGCTCAAGACCTCTTTTGATTACATTCTTAATCTTTTTTTCCTTTTTTCATGGATTACATGTGGCTATTTATAGCCTTCAAAATTAAACCTAAAGATAACCTATGGTAGTTTAAGAGTTGTAACTTACATCCTCATCAATACCATAATGTCCACTAGCTATTTTGTAACCTAAATCATTGATAACAAACTTTAAAACTGAAAATTACATTGAAATGGCCATAAATCCGAGATTTAAACTTCTATTAAGCCTCAATACTTTGTAATCATCCATGAATAAATGAAGCCCCAGTTGAAGTAGCTTGAAGCTTTTATTGCATAAATGTAGCTTCACTTGTATATAATGAAGCATGAGTTGCACTTGAGTTAATTAAATGCAACTTCTGTTCATCATAAATGAAGCTTGACAACATTTAGTTCAACCTCATCTTGAAGATTTTCAAATCTTGAATAGCATGATACAATTCATATCACACTGTTTTTTTTTCCACTCGGGACACCCGTGTTTATCACACAAAGGTAGGCTATTTGGGAAAGTGACTAAATGATGATATTGGGTAGGTTAATATGTGGGTTCAAGCGATTCTTGTAATATTGAGCTTTACAAAATCAGCCAAGACAAGATAATTATGAAATAACAACAATTTAGAACAAAGAAAACAAAGAGAACAATGAAAAGAACAAATAAGAAAGGTGCTGGAATTTTCGGATAAAACTGCACATAGAATTAGAATTCCAAAAATGAATATACTGTGTTATGAATTTGATTAAACTTCCTTCTTAACATAGAAAGATAACCGTCTGATCTAATGTTTCTCTTCACATCAATTCAGCAAATTCGGTCGTTTTCAACAAGTTTGAAGAGGCATTTTAGAAATTAAAATCTGCAGTTAGGAATTTGGACAGTCTCAACAAGATTTAATTGAAAACTGATATGAACCTCAACAAAGTCATGCAATTTGAAACTGATTGAATACACATAGGTATGAACAATTCAAGAACTCAACATGAAACAATTCTGATTTTTTTTTTTTTTTTGCCTTTTCAAGATCTCAACGTGATCTTTAAGATGGGAATGAGATTAGAATCAAGAGATGAATGATAATGGATGCGATGACAAAAATGAACAAAATGGCTATAATTTTAAAAAAATGAACAATGGAAATGGAAGATAGAATCAATTCTAGAGTAGGTCACAACGATGCAACCTATGCTCTGATACCAAAATGATAAGGCAACCCTAGTTCTCAATCCAAAGATCCAAGCTTTGGTTAAGCAAGAACCCTTGAGTTAAGAGATTAACACCTCCCTATACAATTTAGAATCAACCAAGAGAAAAGGTTAGAAATTGATTACCTCTTATGATCAAAGATCTAGAAGCAAGATTGGAAATCTTGTTCTAGATTGAGTCATTCCACAATCAAACGTGATCAAGGCTGGATTAAAAGGTTCAAAATGCAATCTATCACAAGAATTGCAAGAAACCTTAGAAAAGGATTTCTAAGAAAACTCTCTAACTTGAGATATCAAATTTCATTCATCAAAGTCTGAGTTTTACATGGCTAGGAGGTGGCATTTTATAGCCAATATGTGAATAAAACTCCCAACCTTTTAGTATCCCAAAAATAAAACCTACAATTATAAATGACCATAATTGGCCTACTTAGTAACTCCCTATACTTGAAGTCTAATTTTGAAACATATTTTGAAAACTCAAAAGTTCAAAAATTACAATCTTGTTCATGATTAAAAAAAAATAACTAATGAGTCTTTAAAATGTTGGCACAACGTCAATCTTGCAAACGTTGATCTTCGCATCGGCGCCCACTCTTAGATCAATTTGCAGCATATGAAATGGCGGTGTAGCTGAATCTATCCAATTTTGTATGTGAGTAGAGAATGCTTGTTGATGCTTCTTAGCTCTGGCGCGTGTAATAGGTCCACTTGGGACGTGTGGAACACCATGATTCTTATCACACGGTCAGCTTGTTTCCCTTTAGCCACTTTTTTCATATTCTTCTTCTTCCCTTTCGGACTTGAAGAAGACGAGACTACATATTTGGTCCCCGAGGACGAACCCCTGTGAAAAGACTATTGGGCAACATTTGCCTCACGCTCCTGTTGCCTGACTTTCATCAGAGACTGAAAGGTTTGTAGCTCGTTTAACAGAGTGGTAAAGGTGTAGCTTAGCTTTGTTCATAACAACGTTGTTACGGAATTGCAGGAAACTATCAAGTAGAGTTTCCAGTATGAAGATGACCTGACTTGACTCATCGATAGATGCACCATTCATCTCCGCCATATTAAAGTAGACCATCATGTCAAGAACATGTTCCCTGACAGACGCCCCGTCTTTCATTCTGGCATTGAATATGTGCTTGGGTGCATCGTGCCTGACCTGAAATGACTATTGCCTAAACATGTCTTGCAACGATACCATGATCTCCTTAGCGGTGACCATGTTCTCATGTTTCTTAACCAATATATCTGATATATTGGCTAAGATATAGACCTTGGCCTTGTCATGCCAGTCCATCTATTTAACGCGTCACGAACACTTCGTGCCGTAGTCGGGTCTGACACCTGAGGACGGTCCTCAGTGAGAACAAACTTGATAAGTAACTCTTGATGATTTAAATCTAACAACCTTGTTGACGAACAAGACCTTTAGATCTAAAACTCAAAACCCCCAAATCTAGATGATTTCATCCCAAGGAAGAAGATAGAAACGAATTTACCTTGATGATCAAGTTAAGAGTAGAGAAAGCTTGTTTCAAAACTCAAAATTCGAATCACTCCACAAGTAGTGTTTGATCAACGCTACTTGAATGATCCTAGCATGCAAATTAAACACAAGATATGCAAATAAACAAGCTCATGGATTAAGAAGAAAAATATGCAACTTTTCATTCAAAACATGATTCCAAGTCTTTTTCTTACAATACATCTTTTATGGCTTTATATAGCCGTTTAATTGTAACCTAAACTAAGATAAAATGACATGTTTGAGAATGTAACTTCCCTAACATCAATATCATAATCATCCACTACTCAAATGTAACCTAAAAAAATTGAAATACAAACTTTAAAACTAAAATAACATATAAATCAGAGAATTGAATCTCCTATCAACAATTCTAGTCTTTGTAACCTCCCAAGGTGTAAATGAAGCTCACTTGAAGTAACTTGAACTGTAGTCCCATTAATTGATGCTTGACCTGCATTAAATGAAGCTTGAGATGCACTTAAGTTCATTTAATTCAACATTAATTCCTTCAATGCAACTTGAGCTCATCATAAATGAAGCCATGGTGCACTTAATCTATCTCCATCTTGAAGCTCTTCTTTATTCATGATTGGCATTGTTGGGTTCATATCTGAACTTCAGGTCGTCCACAACTAAAATCGTGTTAATGTTGTTTTTTCTAGGTTTGGTAATTATTTCCAATGAGTTTTTCGGCAACCAAAAGTGAAATAATCGAACTCGACATTTTGCTAAAAAAATAAGAAAAACTTGTATTATTATCTCGTATAAACCTATGTTTTAATCCAATCATGTTTTAGAAAAATTAATCTATGATCCCTAGGTCAATTAATTTGCAATGATATGCCACAGGTTTAGAATGACCGCCACCGAAGGGTGGTCGAATCACTCCTCCTCTGGGACGAGACAGTCTCGACCAGACCCTATTACCGGAATAACTCTTATTCCCTATAGGTTCTAGCTACCATTTTCAGTCTGGATCTATTAACTCTTAATGTATCCCGTGAGTCTTACCCTCAACTTTAGATCCCAGAGTTCTGATCCAACAAAATCCACCCAAGGGAAGACTAAGTTTGAAAACAAACTAAGGGCAACCCTATCCCTTTCAGGAGTTCGCTATGTTCTGACTCCTATGATCAGGCCCTCCGAAGGGATTGTCTGGTCCATGCCAAACTAGCAAGCGCATCATAAGAATCTCACTGCACAAACCAATAGAAGAGATTGTGGGACCCATTTGCACAAGTCCCGCTCCCACTCACTATAAGCACTCTCTCCATTCACCTTTCTTTTGACCCATGCAAACACCATCCAAAGGGGGGCACTCCCATTTGCGCCACGAGGTCGATTATGGATCTCACGATGTGAACTTAATGGAGATACGTAGGCGGAAATTAATGTATCATATACACATATTTCCTCCCACTAAGTACTTTAGAATTATCGAGATAGCCTAGATAAAGTCGGCTATAATTTACCTAAGTCTACCAATATAACATTTATATTGGAGTTACCTAAGTCAATAAACCATTTATTAAAACTTAGGTCTAAGTTTATTAACATTTTAATAAACATCGCTCACGAGAAATGCAACCTATGAATCTCCGGACCAAATTCACTCCCAGGTCGGTTCCCAGGTAGGGGTGTTCCGTTTCCGTCAGCTTAAATACCCCAACCTAGAACCTTCCTTAGACAGAGCTATTTATCAGTCACCATTCATAAGTAATATTTGATTTCCTAATTCTAATCATATTCTACTAGATAACCTAAGTCTAATTAATAACAAGTTCTAAAACAGTTTTAAAACTAGTTAATTAAACTTAGGTTACATGCATTTCTAGTTAATTATCCATCTTTGTCCAAACAAGACGAACTTCGCTCTAAGGGATGAACTTTGGTTTCAAACTCAACAAAACTTCGAATGGAGATAACTTTGTTGATCTATGTCCAAACAGGACGAACTTCGCTCTAGGGGACAAACTTATGGTTTCAGATTCGACAAACTTCGAATCGAGACAACTTTGGTCCATCTTTGTCCAAACAAGACAAACTTCGCTCTAGGGGACGAACTTATGGTTTCAAACTTGACAAAAATTCTAATGGACACAACTTTTGTCCATCTTTATCCAAACAAGACGAACTTCGCTCTAAGGGATGAACTTTGGTTTCAAACTCAACAAAACTTCGAATGGAGACAACTTCGTTGATATATGTCCAAACAAGACGAACTTCGCTCTAGTGGATAAACTTATGGGACAAACTTCGAATCGAGACAACTTTGGTCTATCTTTGTCCAAACAAGACAAACTTCGCTCTAGGGGACGAACTTATGGTTTCAAACTCGACAAAACTTCTAATGGACACAACTTTTGTCCATCTTTGTCCAAACAAGATGAACTTCGCTCTAAGGATGAACTTTGGTTTCAAACTCAACAAAACTTCGAATGGAGATAACTTCGTTGATCTATGTCCAAACATGACGAACTTCGCTCTAGGGGACAAACTTATGGTTTCAGATTCGACAAACTTCGAATTGAGATAAGTATCTCTTGATGATTTTAAATCTAACAACCTTGTTGAAGAACAAAACCTTTAGATCTAAAACTCAAAAACCCCAAATCTAAATAATTTCATCCCAAGGAAGAAGATAGAAACGGATTTACCTTGATGATCAAGATCAAGAGTAGAGAAAACTTGTTTCTAAACTCAAGATTCGAATCATTCCACAAGTAGTTTGATCAACGCTACTTGAATGATCCTAGCATGCAAATCTAAACACAAGATATGCAAAGAAACAAGCTCATGGCTTAAGAAACAAAATATGCAACTTTTTCATTCAAAACATGATTCCAAGTCCCTTTTTTTACAATACATCTTTGATGGCTTTATATAGCCTTTGAATTGTAACCTAAAATAAGCTAAATTGACATGTTTAATTTTGAAACTTCTACAACTTTAATGTCATAACTATCCACTACTCAAATGTAACCTAAAACTTATTAAATATGCTTAAAAACTGAAAATTACATAATAGAGGGCCATAAATCCGAGATTGAATATTGCATTCATTCTTCTAGGTATTTGTAACCATCCATTAGTAAATGAAGCTCATATTGAAGTAGCTTGAAGTGTCGTTCCATTAATTGATGGTTGACTTGCATTAAATGAACTGGAGTTCATTTAATTCAACTTTAATTCCTTTAATGCAACTCGATTTCATCATAAATGAAGTTATGGTGCATTTAATGTATCTCCATCTTGAAGCTCTTCTTTATTCTTGATTGGCATTGCAGGGTTCATATCAAGACAACTTTGGTCCATCTTTGTCCAAACAAGACGAACTTTGCTCTAGAACTTATGGTTTCAGACTCGACAAACTTCGAATGGAGACAATTTTGGTCCATCTTTTCCAAACAAGACGAACTTCGCTCTAGGTGGCGAACTTTGATTTCAGACTCGATAAACTTCGAATGGAGACATTTGTTGTCCATCTTGATCCAAACATGATGAACTTCGCTCTAGGGGTGAACTTATGGTTTCAGAGTTGACTAACTTCGAATGGAGACAACTTTGGTCCATCTTGGTCCAAACTAGACGAACTTTGTTTTAGGGGCGAACTTATGTTTTCAGACTCGACAATTTTTGAATGGAGAGGTCCATCTTGGTCCAAACATGACGAAGTTCGCTCTAGGGGACGAACTTATGGTTTCAGACTCGTTAAACTTCGAATGGAGATAACTTTGGTCCATCTTGGTCCCAACGGAACGAACTTTGCTCTAAGGGACGAGCATTCATTTCGAACATGATAAACTTCAAATGGAGATGATGTGAATCAAACCATTGATCCATTGCATGTACCTGAAGAGCAATAACAAGGAGCAAGACCAAGAAGATTCAAGAGGCTTTCACATTGCATCTCCAAAAGCTCGTGAATGCACAAAGGAGAGACCAATATTTTTTAGCCCAAAATTCTTTATAATGTTAGTACAACAAGTCAAGATGAGACTGGAGTGAAGATGACACAGGAAAAGTTGTCTAGTTTGAAAGATGGAACGAAGGACAAAAAAAGTGTGCAGAAAATGTGAACAGGTGGCTGTCCAGATTGCACCTCTTGGGATTTCGTGATGTCAAGCCTCGTCAAACGAAATAGTCATGCATGGTGAATCCTACAGTAGATAATTAAGACCATTTAAAGCATTTCTATGTTTTTTGTTCCATATTTAGAGCTCTCAAACGTTGTGCAATCAAGTTTTAAATTCCTAGGTCAATTTTTTCTTCATTTCACATTTAATGCTGTTTTGAAGACTTTTGGTCTTTGGTGATTTGCACGACCATTTTGGCCTATTTAAAGGCTTGTATTGGCATGGAAAAGGCAGAACCTTTATGAAAAAAACTTGTGTTTTGTTTAGCCCAATTTGGTGTTAACTTCTTTCAAATCTTGCTTTAGGTTTGATGTTTAACCGATTCATTGGATTAGCCCCGATCAAGCTAATTCTGGAGTGATTCGTCTTAGGATCTAGGAGTGACCATCCTTATTCTAAGTTTGATCTAAGAGTGATTCATCTTCTAACTAAACTCTTGGTTGGAATCAATTCGTTAAGTTGGCCTTGTTCATGACGTTTGCAAAGATCCTAGAAGGACCTCTAGCTTTGTTAAACCAACAAATTCGGCGCTTATCAGGAGACATTTGTGGTCCATCTTGGTCCAAATAGGACGAAATTCACTCTAGGGGACAAACTTATGGTTTAAGACTCGATAAACTTCGAATGGAGACAATTTTGGTCCATCTTGGTCCCAATAGGACGAACTTCGTTCTAGGGGGCGAACTTATGGTTTCATACTCGACAAACTTTTGAATGGAGACAACTTTGGTCCATCTTTGTCCAAACAAGACAAACTTCGTTCTAGGGGACGAACTTATGGTTTCAAACTCGACAAAACTTCTAATGGACACAACTTTTATCCATCTTTGTCCAAACATGATAAGAACTTCAAAGAGTAATTTTAAAAAAATCTAATCTACCTTGTTAACAACAAACAAGACTATTAGATCACAAAACCCCAAAACTCAAAATCGAAATGAAATCAAAGAAGCCAAAGATTCTAATGTCAAAATGATAAGTACAAAACAAGACGAACTTTGCTCTAAGGGATGAACTTTGGTTTCAAACTCAACAAAACTTCGAATGGAGAAAACTTCGTTGATCTATGTCGAAACATGACGAACTTCGCTCTAGGGGACAAACTTATGGTTTCAGATTTGACAAACTTCGAATTGAGACAACTTTGGTCCATCTTTGTCCAAACAAGACAAACTTCGCTCTAGGGGACGAACTTATATAGTTTCAAACTCGACAAAACTTCTAATGGACACAACTTTTGTCCATCTTTGTCCAAACAAGACGAACTTCGCTCTAAGGATGAACTTTGGTTTTAAACTCAACAAAACTTCGAATGGAGATAACTTCGTTGATCTATGTCCAAACAGGAAGAACTTCACTCTAGGGGACAAACTTATGGTTTCAGATTCGACAAACTTTGAATCGAGACAACTTTGGTCCATCTTTGTCTAAACAAGACGAACTTTGCTCTAGGGGACGAACTTACAGTTTCAGACTCGACAAACTTCGAATGGAGACAACTTTGGTCCATCTTTTCCAAATAAGACGAACTTCACTCTACGTGGCGAAATTTGATTTCAAACTCGATAAACTCGATAAACTTCGAATGGAGACATTTGTTTTCCATCTTGATCCAAACATGACGAACTTCGCTCTAGGGGACAAACTTATGGTTTCAGTTTCGACAAATTTCGGATGGAGACAACTTTGGTCCATATTGCTCCAAACATGACGAACTTATGGTTTCATACTAAACAAACTTCGAATGGAGACATTTGTGGTCCATTTTCATCCAAACAGGACGGGCATCGCTCTAGGGGACAAACTTACGATTTCATACCCGAAAAACATCGAATAGAGACAACATTGTTGATCTATTTCCAAACAGGACGAACTTCATTTTAGGGGACGAACTTATGGTTTCAAACTCAACAAAACTTCTAATGGACAAAACTTTGGTCCATCTTTGTCCAAACAAGACGAACAGCGCTCTAGGGGACGAACTTTGGTTTCAAACTCGACAAAACTTCGAAAGGAGACAACTTTGGTCCATCTTGGTCTAAACTAGACGAACTTCATTTTAGGGGTTGAACCTATTGTTTCAGACTCGACAAACTTCGAATGGAGACAACTATGGTCAATCTTGGTCCAAACATGACGAACTTCGCTCTAGGGGACGAACTTATGTGATATGAACCGTATCATGTTATTCAAGATTAAAGAAAAGCTTCAAGATGAAGTTGAATTAATGCTGTCAAACTTCATTTATGACGAACTCAAGATGCATTTAATGGACTCAAGTGCAACTCATGCTTCATTAAAGACAAGTCAAGCTTCATTTATGCAACAAGAGCTTCAAGCTACTTCAAGGGGGCTTCATTTATTCTTGGATGGTTACAAATTATTGATTGGTTTATTAGAAGTTCAATTCTCGGATTTATGGGGGTTTTAATTTATTTTTCATCTTAAAGTGTTGTTTTCAATGTTTTAAGTTACAATATGGCTAGTGGGCATTATGGCATTGTTGGGGATGTAAGTTACAACCTTTCAATAGACCATAGGTTACTCTAGGGTTAATTTTGAGGCTATATAAAGCCATGTAACTTGTAAGGGAAAAGAAAGAAAAAAAAGATTGAAAATGTAATCAAAAGAGGCCTTGAGCTTTTTTATAGCCTTTGAGCTATGTCTTTGCAATTCTATGTAGATTAGGTTGCATGCTTAGAATCATTCAAGCTTGACTTGATCAATCTTGCTTGTGGAGTGATTCGAATCTCATACAAGTTCTCTTGCCTTGAGATGCTTGATCACAAGGTAATCCGGTTTTACTTTTCCTTGAGTTTATTTTCAAAATTGGTTTTGGGGTCTTTGAAATTGAGTTATCTAAAGGTCTTGTTTATTTAAGCAAGGTTGTTAGATCCAATTGTCAAGGGTTACTTAACATTTTGATATTAGAATCTTTGGCTTCTTTGATTTCATTTCGATTTTGAGATTTTTGGGTTTTGTGATCTAATAGTCTTGTTTGTTTTAACAAGGTAGATTAGATTTTTCAATTCCTCTAAATTTCTTATCATTATGGTTTCAAACACGATAAACTTCAAATGGAGACAACTTTGGTACATCTTTGATATGAACTCAACAATGCCAATCAAGAATAAATAAGAGCTTCAAGATGGAGATACATTAAATGCACCATGGCTTCATTTATGATGAACTCAAGTTGCATTGAAGGAATTATAGTTGAATTAAATGAACTCAAGTACATCTCAAGTTCATTTAATGCAAGTCAACCATCAATTAATAGAACTACACTTCAAGCTACTTCAACATGAGCTTCATTTACTAATGGATGGTTACAAATACCTAGAAGAATGAATGCAATATTCAATCTCGGATTTATGGCCCTCTATTATGTAATTTTCAGTTTTTAAGCATATTTCATAAATTTTAGGTTACATTTGAGTAGTGGATAGTTATGGTATTAAAGTTGTAGAGGTTTCAATATTAAACATGTCATTTTAGCTTATTTTAGGTTACAATCCAAAGGCTATATAAAGGCATGAAAGATGTATTGTAAAAGGGACTTGGAATCATGTTTTGAATGAAAGTTGCATATTTTTCTTCTTAAGCCATAAGCTTGTTTCTTTGCATTTCTTGTGTTTAGATTTGCATGCTAGGATCATTCAAGTAGCGTTGATCAAACTACTTATGGAGTGTTTCGAATCTTGAGTTTAGAAACAAGTTTTCTCTACTCTTGATCTTGATCATCAAGGTAAATCTATTTCTATCTTCTTCCTTGGGATGAAATCATATAGGTTTGGGGTTTTTGAGTTTTAGATCTAAGGGTCTTGTTCGTCAACAAGGTTGTTAGATTTAAAATTCTCAAGGGTTACTCATCAATCTTGGTCCCAACAGGACGAACTTCGCTCTAGGGGAACGAACATTGTTTCGGACTTGATAAACTTCAAATGGAGACATTTGTTGATAAGAAATTTTAAAGAGGAATTGAAAAATCTAACAACCTTGTTCATAAAACAAGACCTTTAGATCACAAATCCAAAAACTCCAAATCAAAATGAAATCAAAGAAGCCAAAGATTCTAATGTCAAAATGTTAAGTAACCCTTGACAATTGGATCTAACAACCTTGCTTAAAGAAACAATACCTTTAGATAACTCAATTTCAAAGACCCCAAAATCAATTTTGAAAACCAACTCAAGGAAAGTAAAATCGGATTACCTTGTCGATCAAGCATCTCAAGGCAAGAGAACTTGTATGAGATTCTAATCACTCCACAAGAAAGATTGATTAAGTCTAGCTTGAATGATTCTAAGCGTGCAACCTAATCTACATAGAATTGCAAAGAGATAGCTCAAGGCTATAAAAAAGCACAAAGGCCTCTTTTGATTACATTTTTAATCTTTTTTTTTTCTTTCCTACAAGGTACATGGCTTTATATAGCCTCAAAATCAACCCTAGAGTAACCTATGGTCAATTGAAAGGTTGTAACTTACATCCCCATCAATACCATGATCTCCACTAACCAAATTGTAACTTAAAACATTAAAAACAACACTTTAAGACTGAAAACTACATTAAACCCCCCATAAATCCGAGAATTGAACTTCTAATAAACCAATACATAATTTGTAACCTATCCAAGAATAAATGAAGCCCCCTTGAAGTAGCTTGAAGCTCTTGTTGCATAAATGAAGCTTGACTTGTCTTTAATGAAGCATGGGTTTCACTTGAGTCCATTAAATGCATCTTGAGTTCGTCATAAATGAAGTTTGACAACATTAATTCAACTTCATCTTGAAGCTTTTCTTTAGTCTTGAATAACATGATACGGTTCATATCATTCTCTCCTTCTTCAAGAAGATTCGTCCTCGAATCTAAGGATGTCTTTGTAATGCAAACTTGTAATTATTCCAGCCTTTTGGTCATCCAATGAATTTAAAGTATTTGTGGAACATGCTCTCAAATTTGGAAATAGTGAAGCCAAGATAACTTTGCAATCCAATGAGAAGCAGCACACTTTTATCACACAAGTTAACCCGACTTATGGAAACATTCAAAATTCAAACAAGTAACCATATTGGAATATTGAGAAATATGCATATTAAACAAGGTTTATGAAAGATAGTGATTGAAGATAAACTCAATGCTATTGATAATTGGAGTTTAAAACCCAAGAATATAACTCTTAAAACAATTAATACCAATGACTATTTGAGAAGTTATGGAATTAAAATAGCCTTAAAACATATGTGAGTTACAGAAAAGTAAAACATCAAGAGCATTAAACTTCCAGCAGAAATTGAATTTTCTAAAATTGTAACTGCCAAAACATTGATGAGTAAATAACAGCTTGATTATAACACATTTAAAGAGATAACTTGTGTGCAATCTAGATCTAGCATTTTCTGGAAGCAAAAACAATAAGAACAAAAGAAGAACTCATGTTCTCGTGTATAACAGTTTTCCAGAACAACTCGTAAAAATATATACTTTTCACCCCCAAGAAGACCGAACTAGAAATTCTCATAAAAGCATAAAATGTCGATAAGATCCAGATCTATGAAATCGAAGAAGACTCCAAGATAAAAAGATAGTTAGAAGTATGAGTTTTTATGCTTTTTGAAAGGCTATAAATCTGGACAGATTACGAAAAAAAAACTAAAACATAAAGTTTAAAAACAAATAAAAGATAAGTGCAAAGGAAACATATATCCAATCTTGAGCCTAAGGCTCTGATACCAAATGATGAGAAATCTAAAAGGAATTCGGGATATCTAATCTACCTTGTTAACAACAAACAAGACTATTAGATCACAAAACCCAAAAATCTCAAAATCAAAATGAAATCAAAGAAGCCAAAGATTCTAATGTCAAAATGTTAAGTAACCCTTGACAATTGGATCTAACAACCTTACTTAAAGAAACAAGACCTTTAGATAACTCAATTTCAAAGACCCCAAAACCAATTTTGAAAACCAACTCAAAGAAAGTAAAATCGGATTACCTTGTCGATAAAGCATCTCAAGGCAAGAGAACTTGTATGAGATTCGAATCACTCCACAAGAAAGATTGATCAAGTCTAGCTTGAATGATTCTAAGCGTGCAACCTAATCTACATAGAATTGCAAAGACATAGCTCAAGGCTATAAAAAAGCACAAAGGCCTCTTTTGATTACATTTTTAATCTTTTTTTTTTCATTCCTACAAGGTACATTGCTTTATATAGCCTCAAAATCAACACTAGAGTAACCTATGGTCAATTGAAAGGTTGTAACTTACATCCCCATCAATACCATGATCTCCACTAACCAAATCGTAACTTAAAACATTAAAAACAACACTTTAAGACTGAAAAATACATTAAACCCCCCCATAAATCCGAGAATTGAACTTCTAATAAACCAATACATAATTTGTAACCTATCCAAGAATAAATGAAGCCCCCTTGAAGTAGCTTGAAGCTCTTGTTGCATAAATGAAGCTTGACTTGTCTTTAATGAAGCATGGGTTGCACTTGAGTCCATTAATGCATCTTGAGTTCGTCATAAATGAAGTTTGACAACATTAATTCAACTTCATCTTGAAGCTTTTCTTTAGTCTTGAATAACATGATACAGTTCATATCATTTGTGGTCCATCTTGGTCCAAATAGGACGAACTTCGAGATCTCTATCTATCATTGTAGTAATCTTGCGTGACTTTCAGGTCCTTTCAAGTTTGGAGGCTAACCCTGTGAAGATCTCTTTTTTTTTGTGTTGGGCTTTGTTTACATGAGGCATAGCGTTTAGCTGCATCTCTGGGTTACAGTTCACTGAGTTCCCTGTGAGGTATTTGGGTGTGCCTTTGTTGTCGATGTGATTATCATTCAGGGATTGCAGGTCTTTACTTGAGCGGATTACTTGATGTGAATCAAACCATTGATCCATTGCATGTACTTGAAGGAGCAATAACAAGGAGCAAGGCCAAGAAGATTCAAGAGGCTTTCACATTGCATCTCCAAAAGCTCGTGAATGCACAAGGAGAGACCAAGATTTTTTAGCCAAAATTCTCTATAATGTTAGTACAACAAGTTAAGATGAGAATGGAGTGAAGATGGCACCAGAAAAGTTGTCTAGTTTGAAAGATGGCACGAAGGACAAAAAAAGTGTGCAGAAAATGTGAACAGGTGGCTGTCCAGATGCACCTCTTGGGATTTCGTGATGTCAAGCCTCGTCAAACGAAATAGTCATGCATGGCGGATCCTACAGTAGATAATTAAGACCATTTAAAGCATTTTTATATTTTTTGTTCCATATTTAGAGCTCTCAAACGTTGTGCAATCAAGTTTTAAATTCCTAGGTCAATTTTTTCTTCATTTTGACATTTAATGCTTATTGAAGACTTTTGGTCTTTGGTGCTTTGCACGACCATTTTGGCCTATTTAAAGGCTTGTATTGGCATGGAAAAGGCAGAACCTTTATGAAAAAAAACTTGTGTTTGTTTAGCCCCATTTGGTGTTAACTTTCTTTCAAATCTTGCTTTAGGTTTGATGTTTAACCAATTCATTGGATTAGCCCCGATCAAGCTAATTCTGGAGTGAGTCATCTTAGGATCTAGGAGTGACCATCCTTATTCTAAGATTGATCTAAGAGTGATTCATCTTCTAACTAAACTCTTGGTTGGAATCAATTCGTTAAGTTAGCCTTGTTCGTGACGTTTGCAAAGATTCTAGAAGGACCTCTAGCTTTGTTAAACCAACAAGTTCGGCGCTTATCAAACCCTAATTCTCAATCCAAAGATCCAAGCTATGGATAAGCAAGACCATTAAACTAAGATCTAGAAATCGATTTGTTGACAATTTAGAATCAACCAAGAGGAAAGGTTAGAAATCAATTACCTCTTATGATCAAAGATCTAGAAGCAAGATTGGAAATCTTGTTCTAGATTGAGCCATTCCACAATCAAACGTGATCAAGGCTGGATAGAATGGCTCAAAATGCAATCTATCACAAGAATTGCAAGAAACCTTAGAAAAGGATTTCTAAGAAAACACTCTTGCAAGAAACCTTAGAAAAGGATTTCTAAGAAAACACTCTTACTTAGAGATCAAATTTCATTCATCAAAGTCTGAGTTTTACATGGTTACGATGTGGCTTTTTATAGCCTAAAAGTGAATAAAACTCCCAACCTTTCAGTTCCCCAAAAATAAAACCTACAATTATAAATGACCATAATTGGCCAACTTAATAACCCCATAATTGAAGTCTAGTTATGGAAACATATTTTGGAAGCCCAAAAGTTTAAAAATTACATTAAAAAAATCATTATTAAAAATACCTAATGAGTCTTTAAAAATGTTGGCACAATGTCAGTCTTGCAAACGTTGATCTTCGAATCGACATCCGATCTTCGATTAATTTGCAGCATATGAAATGGCGGTGTATCTGAATCTATCGAATTTTTTATGTGAGTAAAGAATGACTATTGAAGCTTCTTAGCTCTCGCACGTGTAATAGGTCCAATTGGGACATTTGGAACACCATGATTCTTATCAAAGGAGCAAGGCCAAGAAGATTCAAGAGGCTTTCACATTGCATCTCCAAAAGCTCGTGAATGCACAAGGAGAGACCAAGATTTTTGAGCCCAAAATTCTTTATAATGTTAGTACAACAAGTCAAGATGAGAATGGAGTGAAGATGGCATGGGAAAAGTGGTCTAGTTTGAAAGATGGCACGGAGGACAAAAAAAGTGTGCAGAAAATGTGAACAGGTGGCTGTCCAGATTACACCTCTTGGGATTTCGTGATGTCAACGCTCGTCAAACGAAATAGTCATGCATGGCGGATCCTACAGTAGATAATTAAGACCATTTAAAGAATTTCTATGTTTTTTGTTCCATACTTAGATCTCTCAAACGTTGTGCAATCAAGTTTTAAATTCCTAGGTCAATTTTTTCTTCATTTCACATTTAATGTTGTTTTGAAGACTTTTGGTCTTTGGTGCATTGCATGACCATTTTGGCCTATTTAAGGGCTTGTATTGGCATGGAAAAGGCAGAACCTTTAAGAAAAAACTTGTGTTATTTTAGCCCAATTTCGTGTTAACTTTGTTTCAAATCTTGCTTTAGGGTTGATGTTTAACCGATTCATTGGATTACCCGCGATCAAGTTAATTCTGGAGTGAGTCATCTTATGATCTAGGAGTGACCATCCTTATTCTAAGTTTGATCTAAGAGTGATTCATCTTCTAACTAAACTCTTGGTTGGAATCAATTCGTTAAGTTAGCCTTGTTCGTGACGTTTGCAAAGATCCTAGAAGGACCTCTAGCTTTGTGAAACCATTAAATTCGACGCTTATCATTTGGTATCAGAGAGCTCGTTGGTCGACATCCTTTGGTCGACTCTCTAGAGGTGAAAAATCTTCAATTTGCTTTACTTTTTTTTCTGTCATTTTTTTATCATTTACAATGTGATTACAAGACATCCTACAACTTTTCTTCCATTTCTTTGTGTTTAGTTCTTGGATAAAAAATAAATCAGTAGCAAAAAGTTAAAAAAAAAAATAGTAGCAAAAATTGAAAAAAAAAACAGTAGCAAAAAGTGAAAAAAAAAAGTAGCGAAAAAAATTAAAAAAAAAGAGTATTCAAGGATCAAGACACGCAAAAGTTCTTGATTTTAAATTTTATTTGCTCAAAACATTGAGTTGTAGATCCTTAGGATGAGTTTCTCTAGTCTTAACTTGTGAAAGCTTATCATTGATTTAGTTATCAAGTTGAAAAGCAAGGTTGCACCAAATTTTTAAACCAACCCTTACATTTTTTACCTTGTACCAAAAACCTATCCTTGAGTGATAAATACGAGTGTCCTTGAGTGATATCTTTGTGAGAAGCGTGGAGAGGTCCTTATTAAAAAAAATAATGTCACAAGATAATAAAGAAAAAGTTCCGCAAGTGGTAGATCCATAATAAAGAAAAAGTTCCGCAAGTGGTAGATCCAAATTTGGCTATTCTTCAAGCAATTCAAGGTATGATGGAGATGATGAGGGAAGAAAGGAGAGCACAACAACAAAGAGAAGAACAAATCTTGCAAGAAGATGAAGACATGTTTGACTTACAGGTACAAGAAAGAAACTTAGGAGGAAGAGGAAGAAATAACGTTGCAAGCATTGTGCAACCTAGAAGAGTAGAAATTCAAGACAGGGATAGCGGAGTGACACTTAGAATTCCACCTTTTAGTGGCACGGCGGACTCCGAGGCATACTTGCAATAGGAAAGAAAAATAGAACATGTATTTGATTGTAATACATATAGTGAGAATAAGAAGATGAAACTTGCCACTGCGGAATTCACCAATCATGCGAGAGAATAGTATCAACATCTCAAATCCGAGAGAAGAAGGAAAGAGGAGGATCCAATAGAAACTTGGGAAGAACTTAAGGAAGCCATGAGAAAGAGGTATGTTCCAAAACATTATGAAAGAGATTAGAAAACTAAATTGCAATCTTTGAGACAGGGAACAAAAAGTGTTATTGAATATTATCAAGAGATGGAGTCCTTGATGGAAAGAGCAAAAATTCGAGAAGAAGAGGAAGACTGTCTCGATTCCTTGGAGGTTTGAATCGAGAAATTGTTCATCCGGTTGATAGAAATCCACAACCTTACCTTGAAGATATGTATCATTATGCTATCAAAATTGAACCTCAATTAAAGGAAGAAAATGAGCATTCAAAAAGGTATACACCTAAAGCTAGTACCTTTTCAAATTCTAATGCATGGAACAAGGATAGTTTTTTGAATAGGAATGAACTGACACAACAAAGAAGTAAGTTTGTTGCTGCCAAAAGAGTGGAGGTCGAAAGCTCCAATGCTAAAAAGAATGAAGCTTCAAAGGAGGTAAGGGAAAAGTCTAGTTGTATTCAATGTTGGAAGTGCAAAGGGTTTGGACACATGAGCAAAGAATGTGTCAATAAAAGAGTTATGGTGATAAGAAATGGTGTAGTTGATTCGGAGGATGAATGTGAGGAGCATGATGCACCATTTGAGGAAGAATCTGAAATATGTGATGATGAGTATGTTGAAGAAGGAAACTCCATATCGTTGATCACAAGAAGGGTCCTTAGTATGCAAATCAAGGAAGACAAAGTTGAAGACCAAAGGGAAAACTTGTTTCACACAAGATGCCTAATTAAAGGAAGCCCATGCAGTTTGGTGATTGATAGTGGGAGTTGCACAAATGTGGTAAGTAGTTTTCTTGTAAAGAGATTTCAACTTACTACCCGTCCACATCCAAAACCATACAAACTTCAATGGTTGACAAACAAAGGAGAACTTAAGGTAAATTCTCAAGTTCTTATTTCTTTTACTTTGGGAAGATATAAGGATGAAGTATTTTGTGATGTTTTACCTATGCATGCGGGGGATATATTGTTAGGCTAACCTTGGCAATATGATAGAGAGGTCACATTTGATGGAGTGAAAAATAAGTATTCGTTTACTTTCAACGTGATATGAACCAAGGCATCTCATGAAGTCAGATTCATTGAAGTCAAATTCATGGAAGTTTAACATAAGTTGCATTTAATGAACTAAAGTGCAACTCATCATTTATTAAAGAACACCAAGCTTCATTTATGGAACACCGGCTTCAAGATGCTTCAAGATGTGCTTCATTTACTCTTGGATGGTTACAAAGAGTTACAAAGCTAACAAAGAGACATCATTCTCGGATTTATGGCTAATTTTGATGTAAATTTCAGTTTTAAAGTCTTGTTTACAATGTTTAGGTTACAAAATAGTTAGTGGACATTATGGTATTGATGGGGATGTAAGTTACAACCCTTAAATTGCCATAGGTTATCTTTAGGGTTTAATTTTGAAGGCTATAAATAGCCACACATGTAATCCATGGAAAGGGAAGAAAAAAGAAAAGATTGAAAATGTAATCAAAAGAGGCCTTTGTGCTTTTTTATAGCCTTGAGCTATGTTTTTGCAATTCTATGTAGATTAGGTTGCATGCTTAGAATCATTCAAGCTTGACTTGATCAATCTTGCTTGTGGAGTGATTCGGATCTCATACAAGTTCTCTTGCCTTGAGATGTTTGATCATAAGGTAATCCGATTTTACTTTCCTTGAGTTTATTTTCAAAATTCGTTTTGGGGTCTTTGAGATTGAGTTATCTAAAGGTTTTGTTTCTTTAAACAAGGTTGTTAGATCCAATTGTCAAGGGTTACTTAACATTTTGACATTAGAATCTTTGGCTTCTTTGATTTCATTTTGATTTTGAGATTTTTGGGTTTTGTGATCTAATAGTCTTGTTTGTTATTAACAAGGTAGATTAGATATTTCAAATTCCTCTGTAAAATTTCTTATCACAACGGGAAGAAATTTACTTTACTTCCGTTGTCTCCATATGAAGTACATTGTGATCATTTGAAATTAGGGAAGAAAAGAAAAGAGTTTGAAGAACTAGAGAGGAGAGAAGAAAGTAAGCTAAAAGAAAAAGATAAGAGTGAAAAGAAAGAGAGAAGTGAGGGGCAAAAGGTGAGTGAAAACCAAGAGAGAAAAAAGAGTGATTTTGAGGAAGAAAGAAAGAATGTGAGTTTGGTTATAAGAAAGGGGGAAGTGAGGAATGTGTTGTTGACACAACAACCAAAATTTGTACTTATGTGCAAAGGAATGTGTTTAACAACTAACCCAAAATCTAATGATGTTTTGCCAAGTTCTTTTAAGTATCTTTTGCAGGAATTTAATGATATGTTTCCACATGAAGATGCAGCTACGGGTTTACCTCCTTTAAGAGGGATTCAACATAAACTTGACTTCATACCCGAGGCAACTTGTCACACCCCTTCCCGAACTACCTGCTACTTAGCCCGAAAGGCGGCGTGAAACCAACAGACATTATTTACTTCTTAACAATACCTGACTGACCTCTGTACTGATAAACATATTTATGTTCGCATATGGAACATTTTAACATAACACAGCAGAAACTGGACAACTATTAACCATACACAAGGAGAAACCCTTCATAAGTCTCTCTTGGAAACTAAAAGTCAAGTGCATCAAAACAACACAAGACAACTCAATGTTTATACAACCACTAATGTACAAAACTTCTATAACTACATAACGACTTGCTATACAACACCAGCCACGTACAAACTAACAACTTATGAAACTTCCAAAGAAACTATGGCAGGATGTCGTGTACAAGGAGCTCGATCTCTACCCTAAAAATGTTTGAAAACATTAAAAGAATGAGCTAAAAAGCTCAGTGAGTGTCTATCTTTAAACATTATAAGCTCACAGGTGAATCATAATAATGGCAGATTATAAGTACAAAATAGCTTAACATCTGTTTGTAAACATTAACAAACCATGCTTCCAATTTACAGGTTTTAAGTCACCACTTGTGCATAGCACACAACTCGAAATGTACTAACTTTTCGAGGGTAGATAGGTCAATAATATAAAAGCTCATAACAATAAAGCACATGACATGACTCCACATCAAACCATAGAGGTGGTAGAGTTACATTTATTCCAATAAGGTTCATACCTCTCTCTCTCTCTCACGTGCACGTGGAATACCTTTGGTCGTTTGGTTTTCCCTAATACCTTCTCTATGTCCTTCAAAGATTAAGGTAAAACCATTTACTACCCGAATACCTTCTCATTGTCCTTCAGTATTTAGGTAAAATCATTTACTTCTCGGATACCTTCTCATTGTCCTTCAGTATCGGGATATCATGACTCATTCCCCCCCTAAGTACCTTCTCGAATGTCCTTCAGTATTAGGGGTTAACCCCAAACAAGGGCATAATTTGTGTACCATGGAAATCATATCTTTATAACTCATACAACAATTTCTTGACATTTTCACATTATCATCTAAACATGTTCCCAAGTGGATTTACACAAAACATTCTCTAAAGTTAAGCATACTTTCATAATTTAGTTTCCATACTTGGATTTATAGTTACAACTAATTCAAAGCATGCTTAGGTTCCATCATGACTTAATGTTAGAAAACTCTATGAAGCCATTCACAACTAGTTCAAACAAGGTGTAATTATCAACACTTATGTTCATGAAGAAAAACATAGGTCAAACATAGTTCTAAGATAGAGTCACTCACAGTATTAGAATTGGAACCTTGGCTTGTAAACTTGACCTATTTGCTCTTGGCCTGTCAAACAAGCCAAATCAATCATTAGAACCTCGAGCTCATGATTTTTGACCTTAAAACTTGCAAGAAAACACACATTCAAATTTCCAGCATTTTCGGTTTTTCTGCCCTGTATTCAGACAGCCATAACTTCTTCATTACTTATCCAAAAATAATGTAATTTATACCAAACTCTTCCTTTTGGAACCCTCTAAAAATCATATGAAGACATGAAATTGAAATTCCAAACGGATTTGTTCAGAAATACCTCGAAAGCTACTTTCCTCAAAACAGACTTCTGCTGTTTCCAGATTCGGATTTCCTACTGCACAACAAATTTAACCTGATATTTAGAACATCTTCTAGACATTTTCTACTCACGAGTTCTTCACAAAAGTTGTAGGAAATTCAATAAGCTTTTGAACCATACCAAATAGAGCTTCTAACTCCAAGTATTCAAATCAGAACAACCAAAACATCAGAGACTTCCCAGATTTGACAGCAAATTCTGTCTTCTGTCTTCCTCTTAACAAAACAGTAAGTTAACTTCAGTATTAGCTCGAGCTTCCTTCACAAATTTTGTTCCAAATTGAGTTAACTTTCATGTATCAAAAACTAAACTCTTACCTCTTCTTGTTGAGCTCGAAAAGACCAAAACATCAGAACTTGTCTGAGTTGATCACCTTGCTGCTATACAATTAAGCTTTGAGTTCTCCTCCTTCCTTCTGCAATTCCAGCTCCAAACTCACGAAAATGGCTTCCATTTTCTTCCTTTCTCCTTCTCCCACGAAGCTTCAACTTTGGTTTTGATAAATGAAGAAGAAAATTGAGAAGATAAAGCCATTTTATAAACCAAGGAGGCAAACTTTGTCTTTTTCCCTTTTGCTTTTTCTTTTCTTTTTCCTTTTCTTTTCCTTTCCTTTATCCCTTTCTTTCTTTTCTTTTCTTTCCTTTTATTTCCTAAACAAAACAAAACACAATATTATATCCATTCATTTCATTTCATTTTCTTCATTATTTTTAAAGCAAACCAAACCAAAATGGTTTGAGCTTTTCCTTCCTTGTTTTCCTTTTATCCTTCACTTCATTTCTTTTCTTTTTAAAACATGGAAAACCAAGTTTTAAACATTCATTTCTTCTTTCTTTTTGTTGTTTGTTAACAAGGAAGTTCCAAAGAGATTGGGCTTACAACTTACCTCCCCTTAAGAAATTTCGTCCTCGAAATTGAGTAGTCTTTAACTGAAAATCATCGGGTACTTCCTCCTTATTTGGTCCTCTAATTCGGTTGCCTCCTCCACCCCGTGATGTCTCCAACGAATCTTCACGAGTGAGATCGATTTGTTTTTCAAAACTTGTTCTTTCCTGTCGAGGATTTGAACTGCATTCTCTATGTAACTTATGTCTTCTTTCAACTCAACCGGTTGTGCTTGCAACACATGTGTCGGATCTGGATAATACTTCCTCAACATGAACACATGAAAAACATCATGTACTCAAGATAGTTCTCACTGGTCACCCAAATCAGAGGTCTTTGGCTTAATTCGCCTCACATCGGATAAGGACCAATATATCTAGGACTTAACTTACCTTTCTTGCCAAAACGAAGGACACCTCTCCACGGAGATAACATCAAGAATACTTGATCTCCGACTTGGAATTCTAAATGCTTTCGTCGCTTATCTGCATAACTCTTTTGACGGTCTTGTACTACCTTCAGATTTTCTCTGATTACCTTAATATTATCCGTCAGAATTTGTACCAACTCAGATCGATTAGCTTCCGCTCTCCTACTTCATTCTAACATACGGGCGCTCTACTCGACCTTCCATACAGAGCCTCAAATGGTGCCATGCCAATACTTGACTGATAGCTGTTATTATAAGCAGATTGCATAAGTGATAGGTGTGTATCACAACTACCCTTAAATTGAAGGACACATGCTCTCAACATATCCTCTAGGTCCGGATGGTCCTCTTTAACCGACGATCCGTCGAGGATGGAACGTTGTACTAAATTTCAACTTTGTCCCCATAGCCTTCTCGTAAACTAAGCCAAAACTTAGAAGTAAATCTTGGATCCCTATCTCAAACTATGGACACCGGCACTCGTATTGACTTACAATTCTTTCGACATATAGCTCAATAAGTGATCAAGTGTAAACGTCGCTAAATCGGTATAAACCGTGTTGTTTTAGTGAGTCTATTCACCATTACCCAAATACCATCATGTTCACTAGAAGTATATGGTAATCCAAACAGAAAAAATCCATAGTGATATGCTCCCATTTCCATTTCTGCACCGGCAATGGATTAAGGAGTCCTCCTGGTCTCTCGTCTAATCGGTTAACCGCTTGGCGAGATCAAACATTATCAACATAATCGCCTACCTCTCGCTTCATCCTGTGTCACCAATACGCTCCCTTTCAATGTCTTATACATCTTGGTGCTTCTCGGATGCATAGCGTAAGTCGAATCGTGAGCTTCCTCTAGAATAGCATCTTTAAGCTCACTAAAACATGGAACACACATAGTCTTCTCCTCTCTATGGCTCATCCGGTCTCATCTTAAATTCGCCTCTCAGCCCTGTTTGGACTTTCCAAACATTTTCTACAAGTTACTATCCTCTGGTTGTCTTCTCACAACCTTTGCTATGAGTGAAGACCTGACCTGGAACAGAGCTAAAAGACTCATTGAACTCTCTGCATTGACAACTGCCTTAGAATCCCTTAGAGTACTTAAAAATGTTGCTCGAATACCACACAAGGCGTCCTTAGGAAGTCTTGACTTCCTACTCAAAGCATCTGCTACCACATTCGCCTTACCTGGATGGTATTCTATAGTACAATCATAATCTTTAATCAGTTCTAACTATCTTCTTTGTCTCACATTTAACTCCCTCTGATCAAAGATATATTTCAGACTCTTATGATCTGTGTAAATGTGACACCTTTCACCCAACAAGTAATGTCTTCGGATCTTCAGTGCTAAAACAACTGCTACTAGCTCGAGATCATGGGTAGGGTAATTACATTCGTGCTTTTTCAATTGTCTTGACGCATAAGCTATTATTTTTCCTTCTTGCACGAGCACAAACCCTAAACCTTGCCTCGAGGCGTCACAATAAATTACATACTCTATTCCTCATTCATGTGAAGTGTCAAAATAGGTATTGTAACTAACCTCTTTTTCACTCTCTTAAAACCCCGCTCACACTCATCTAACCATTCAAACTTAGCATTCTTCCTTGTCAAAATTGTTAATGGTAATGCTAATCGTGAGAAATCCTCAACAAACCGTCAGTAGTATCCCCGCCAAGCCTAGGAAACTACGTACTGCCGTCGCACTAACTAGTCTCTCCAAGTTGTCCACAACTTTCACTTAATTTGGATCCATACTAACACCATTTGTTGAAACATCATGCCCCAGAAACACTACATGATTCAACCAAAACTCACATTTGGTGAATTTAGCATACAACTGCTTATCTCGTAGTGTTTGTAGAATAATCCTCAAATGTTCCTCATGAGCTTTCTTATCAATTGAGTAAACTAGTATATCATCAATAAATACTATCACGAACTGATCCAAATACTAGTGGAATATCCTATTCATGAGGTCCATGAAAACTGCTGGTGCATTCGTTAAACCGAATGACATTACTAAATGCTCATAATGCCCATATTTGGTTCTGAATGTTGTCTTAGGAATATCTGTTTCCCTTACCTTTAATTGATGGTATCCTGATCTCAAATCAATCTTAGAAAACACTGATGTTCCTCTTAACTGGTCAAACAAGTCATCTATATGGGGTGAAGGATACTTGTTACGTATCGTGACTTGTTTAACTGTTTATAATCAATGCATAATCTAAGGGTACCATCTCTTTTCTTTACAAATAACACTTGAGCTCCCCAGGGTGATACACTAGGTCTGGTGTATCCTTTATCAACTAGTTCTTGTAATCGCATCTTCAACTCCTTGAGCTCACTTGGAGCCAGTATATACAAACGCTTAAGAAATAGGTGCCGCTCTGGTAGCAATTCAATAGTGAACTCAACTTCCCTATCGTGTGGCAACCCCGATGGATCTACTGGAAAAACATCAAGAAATTCGTTCACAACAAGAACATCTTCTCGTTTTAGTTTTTCTTCCTGCACTCTCACTACGTGTGCAAGAAATGCCATGCAACCTTTCCTCAACAACTTTTCACTTTTAATGCCAAATCAAGCTCGTAGGAATAATCTTCCTTTCACCCCTAAAACCATTCCAAATAATCCTGGTTTCTTGAAAACAACTTCCTTTCTATTTAGCACCACCGGTGCCCTCTCTGCAACTCACTGGAACTCTTGGTCGCTCAACCGCCCGAACCCAACTCCTGGTCCCTCTGTGTGGCTACTCTAAGCCGTGGACAATCCTCTTGAAATGTCCTTGTTGCCCACATTGGTAACACACATTGACATCAATCGGACATTGGCCTCGGTGATTCCTACCACAATTTATACATGGAGTTCTCCTTGTTGCACTTGCAATGCACTCCTGTATTGTCGCTGGTCTTACCGTGGATCTGCCAGATTGACTAGGTGCTCTTTGACTTTGCCTTTGATAGGCACCACTAACATTCGTTTACCTCGATGTCCGGCCGCCACCGACTTTTAAAGTCCTCGACGACTCAAAACATTCACTCTGTGTGTGAATCGTCGCCGCCACGCTCCCACCATGAAATCGCTCGTCGGTGAAGGCCCTTGAATAGGCTCCACCACTTTGCTTGTGCCTCTGTTATACTCTCTTCAACACGTGAGCACTCTCTACAAGCAGGGAAAAGTCAGCCCACTTTGCAATGCTCGTGGATCGGGGTTCGTATCTCAGGACGTAACCCTCTTTCAAATCTCCGACACCTATCACTCTCAGATGCCATAATCACATCAAAGATACCGTGGCACTCGGTATATCTTCTCTCATACTCACCACTCAAGTGGCCCTTCCTTCGATTCTAAAAATTCATCCTCTTTGTCTCACGATACGTGCTAGGGTAATATTTATCTTCGAATATGCCTCTGAATGTTTGCCAATCCAGTACGTGCATCACTCCATCCGCTAAAATCGATTTCCACCATCCTCTCGCTTCTTCCTCTAATAGGAATGTGGCTAGCTTGACTTTGCTCCTCGTGAGCAACTCATTACATCAAAACATTTTGTAGCATATTCAGCCAAACTTCTGACATCACCGGATCTATGGAATCATCAAACACCGTGGCTCCTAATTTCTTCGACGTTCTATTCTATACACCCTTTTTTTTTTTTTTTGGATCATTTGGCCTGCTCTCTCTCTCGCCCACCGCCTGCCCCTGTGAGAAACTAACATGTTGCTCATCTCAGAACCTCGCTTTGGACCGTCGGGGCTAGATCCCCTCTCGAGATTGGCCTTGGGTAGGATCTTGCATCCCGCCCGATCCTCGCCAAATAAATGCTCTGCTAGTACGTGGTGGCATGACTCCAATAACATATCAATATACTAGACATACTATGGATATCTAACTCCCATACACAAGACTAAACTTCTATTCACATTTTAGCCCTAACTGGACTTACTCTTATTCTTACTTGGACCATACCTTACTAGTTCGATCCGAACTAACTCAATAACTTGTTATGACTTTTACTTTGTTCTCGAGCTAACTTGCCTGTCTCATTCCCATGGAGCTAATCGCTCGATACCAAGTTGTCACACCCCTTCCCGAACTACTCTGCTACTTAGCCCGAAAGGCGGCGTGAAACCAACAGACATTGTTTTACTTCTTAACAATACCTGCTGACCTCAGACTCTGATAAACATATTATGTTCGCATATGGAACATTTTAACATAACACAAGTGAACTGGACAACTATTAACCATACACAAGGAGAAACCCTTCATAAGTCTCTCTTGGAAACTAAAAGTCAAGTGCATCAAAACAACACAAGACAACTCAATGTTTATACAACCACTAATGTACAAAACTTCTATAACTACATAACGACTTGCTATACAACACCACCACGTACAAACTAACAACTTATGAAACTTCCAAAGCAGACTATGGCGGGATGTCGTGTACAAGGAGCTCGATCTCTACACCGAAAATGTTTGAAAACATTGAAAGAATGAGCTAAAAAGCTCAAATGAGTGTCTATCTTTAAAACATTATAAGCTCACAGTGAATCATAATAATGGCAGATTATAAGTACAAAATAGCTTAACATCTTTTTGTAAACATTAACAAACCATGCTTCCAATTTACAGGTTTTAAGTCACCACTTGTGCATAGCACACAACTCGAAATGTACTAACTTTTCGAGGGTAGATAGGTCAATAATATAAAAGCTCATAACAATAAAGCACATGACATGACTCCACATCAAACCATAGAGGTGGTAGAGTTACATTTATTCCAATAAGGTTCATACCTCTCTCTCTCTCTCACGTGCACGTGGAATACCTTTAGTCGCTTTGGTTTCCCTAATACCTTCTCTATGTCCTTCAGTATTAAGGTAAAACCATTTACTACCCGAATACCTTCTCATTGTCCTTCAGTATTTAGGTAAAATCATTTACTTCCCGGATACCTTCTCATTGTCCTTCAGTATCGGGATATCATGACTCATTCCCCCCCCTAAGTACCTTCTCGAATGTCCTTCAGTATTAGGGGTTAACCCCAAACAAGGGCATAATTTGTGTACCATGGAAATCATATCTTTATAACGCATACAACAATTTCTTGACATTTTCACATTATCATCTAAACATGTTCCCAAGTGGATTTACACAAAACATTCTCTAAAGTTAAGCATACTTTCATAATTTAGTTTCCATACTTGGATTTATAGTTACAACTAATTCAAAGCATTGATCCATTGATCCATTGCATGTACCTGAAGGAGCAATAACAAGGAGCAAGACCAAGAAGATTCAAGAGGCTTTCACATTGCATCTCCAAAAGCTCATGAATGCACAATCGACCAAGATTTTTTAGCCCAAAATTCTTTATAATGTTAGTACAACAAGTCAAGATGAGAATGAAGTGAAGATGACATGGAAAAAGTTGTCTAGTTTGAAAGATGGCACAAAGGACAAAAAAAGTGTGCAGAAAATGTGAACAGGTGGCTGTCCAGATTGCACCTCTTGGGATTTCGTGATGTCAAACTTCGTCAAACGAAATAGTCATGCATGGCGGATCCTACAGTAGATAATTAAGACCATTTAAAGAATTTCTATGTTTTTTTCCATATTTAGAGCTCTCAAACGTTGTGCAATCAAGTTTTAAATTCCTAGGTCAGTTTTTTCTTCATTTCACATTTAATGCTTTTTGAAGATTTTTTGTCTTTGGTGCTTTGCACGACCATTTTGGCCTATTTAAGGGCTTGTATTGGCATGGAAAAGGCGAAACCTTTATGAAAAAACTTGTGTTTTTTATACGAATCATATCATGCTATGCTACGAGAGAAAAGCTTCAAAATGGAGTTGAAATAAATGTTGTCCAACGTCATTTATGACGAACTGAAGATGAATTTAATGAACTCAAGTGTAATAAATGCATCTTTAAAGATAACTCAAGCTTCATTTATGCAACAAGTGTTTCAATTTAAATCAAGTGAAGCTTCATTTATGCATGGAAGGTTACAAAGAATTTTGATGTAAATTTCAGTTTTAAAGTCTTGTTATCAATAATTTAGGTTACAATTTGGTTAGTAGAGATCATGGTATTGATGGGGATGTAAGTTACAACCTTTCAATTGACCATAGGTTACTCTAGGGTTGATTTTGAGGCTATATAAAGCCATGTACCTTGGAAGAAAAAAAAGGAGAAAAAAAAAGAAAAAGATTGAAAATGTAATCAAAAGGAGCCTTTTTTTTATAGCCTTTGAGCTATTTCTTTGCAATTCTATGTAGATTAGGTTGCATGCTTAGAATCATTCAAGCTTGACTTGATCAATCTTGCTTGTGGAGTGATTCGGATCTCATATAAGTTCTCTTGCCTTGAGATGTTTGATCGACAAGGTAATCCGATTTTACTTTCCTTGAGTTGGTTTTCAAAATTGGTTTTGGGGTCTTTGAAATTGAGTTATCTAAAGGTCTTGTTTCTTTAAGCAAGGTTGTTAGATCCAATTGTCAAGAGTTACTTAACATTTTTGAAATTAGAATCTTTGGCTTCTTTGATTTCATTTTGATTTGGAGTTTTTGGATTTGTGATCTAATAGTCTTGTTTTATGAACATGGTTGATTAGATTCTTCGAATTCCTCCTTAAATTTCTCATCATTTGGTATCAGAGCCTTAGGCTCAAGATCGGATATATGTTTCCATTGTGTTTATATTGAATTTGTTTTAAATTTTCATGTTTTAGTTTTTTTTTTTTGTTTTGCAAACTGTCCAGTTTTCGTAGTCTCTGAAAAAGCACCGAAAAGTCATATTTCTGCAATTGTTTTCATCTTGATGTCTTCATCATTATTGTAGAACAGGGTCTAAGCTTGAACTTTGTCTACTATAAGATTTTCTAATTCAGCTTTCTTGAGGGTAGAAAGTATGCATTTTTACAACTGGTTCTGAAAAAACTGCTATATCCGAGAACATGAGTTCTTGTTTTGTTCTTGTTGTTTTTGCCTCTAAAGCATGGTCAATCCGAAAGTTTCCAATTAGATTTGATCATTATGTTTAGACTTAACCATTTGATATTCAATCTTTGATGTTACACTTTGAAAGTTTGCAAAGTTGGCTAAAACATATTAAATATGGGCAGTTACATTTTTGCACATTGAATTTTCATTCCATTAGTTTCACATTGTAACTCATATGTTTTAAAAGTCCAACTATTGGTTTTAAATAACAACTCTTGTATTTAAAATTCCAACCATTGTTCTTAATTTGTGAGAGTTACATATCTTGTTCTTAATTTTTCTACCCTTAGATAAAAGTTCCAAAGGTTCATCATTCTGAACTTTTCTTTTCATAAGCGTAGTTTTGCTTGTTTGTGAGTGTGCTAATCCATGGTACTGCAAATCTTGGCTTCGATACTTCAAAAAAATTGAGAGGTAAGAATTCAGCTTATATAGATTGATTTGTGAAAATGAGTGCAAACACAAGTGATCTACATTTCCTTGAGTGTAAACATGTGAAAGAGTGTTGTGAAGTCTTTTGTGTTTTCTTAACATGGTTTTGCAGCAATGTTTGACAAGTAGATTCGAGGACGAATCTTTTAGGAAAAGGGAGATTAAAAAATGTAATCAAAAGGAGCCTTTGTGCTTTTTTATAGCCTTGAGCTATGTCTTTGCAATTCTATGTAGATTAGGTTGCATGCTTAGAATCATTCAAGCTTGACTTGATCAATCTTGCTTGTGGAGTGATTCGGATCTCATACAAGTTCTCTTGCCTTGAGATGTTTGATCGACAAGGTAATCCGATTTTACTTTCCTTGAGTTGATTTTCAAAATTGGTTTTGGGGTCTTTGAAATTGAGTTATCTAAAGGTCTCGTTTCTTTAAACAAGGTTGTTAGATCCAATTGTCAATGGTTACTTAACATTTTGATATTAGAATCTTTGGCTTCTTTGATTTTCATTTCGATTTGGGGTTTTGGGGTTTTAGATCTAAAGGTCTTGTTTGTTCCATAACAAGGTTGTTAGATTTTTGAATTCCTCTTAAAATTCTTATTCATTTCGATTTGGGGCTTTGGGGTTTTAGATCTAAAGGTCTTGTTTGTTCTATAACAAGGTTGTTAGATTTTTTATTGGTATCAGTTTCGTTTAGCCCCATTTGGTGTTAAGTTTCTTTCAAATCTTGCTTTAGGTTTGATGTTTAACTGATTCATTGGATTAGCCTCGATCAAGCTAATTCTGGAGTGAGTCGTCTTAGGATCTAGGAGTGACCATCCTTATTCTAAGTTTGATCTAAAAGTGTGATATGAATTTTAAGAAGGATTTGCAAAATCTAATCTACCTTGTTAACAACAAACAAGACTATTAGATCACAAAACTCAAAAATCTCAAAATCAAAATGAAACCAAAGAAGCCAAAGATTCTAATATCAAAATGTTAAGTAACCCTTGACAATTGGATCTAACAACCTTGTTTAAAGAAACAAGACCTTTAGATAACTCAATCTCAAAGACCCCAAAACGAATTTTGAAATAAACTCAAGGAAAGTAAAATCGGATTACCTTGTGATCAAACATCTCAAGGCAAGAGAACTTGTATGAGATCCGAATCACTTCACAAGCAAGATTGATCAAGTCAAGCTTGAATGATTCTAAGCATGCAACCTAATCTACATAGAATTGCAAAGACATAGCTCAAAGGCTATAAAAAAGCTCAAGGCCTCTTTTGATTACATTTTTAATCTTTTCTTTTTTTCCTTTCCTCATGGATTACATGTGGCTATTTATAGCCTTCAAAATTGAACCCTAAAGATAACCTATGGACATTTAAGAGTGGTAACTTACATCCCCATCAATACCATAATGTCCACTAACTATTTTGTAACCTAAAACATTGAAAACAAGACTTTAAAACTGAAATTTACATCAAATTAGCCATAAATCCGAGAATGGTGTCTCTTTGTTAGCTTTGTAACTCTTTGTAACCATCCAAGAGTAAATGAAGCACATCTTGAAGTATCTTGAAGCCCTTGTTCCAAAAATGAAGCTTGTTATTCTTTAATAAATGATGAGTTGCACTTGAGTTCATTAAATGCAACTTGTGTTAAACTTTCATGAATTTGACTTCATTTAATGTGACGCCATGAGTTGCCTTGGTTCATATCATTCTCCCCTTCTTCAAAAAGATTCGTCCTCGAATCTACTTGTGAAACATTGCTGCAAAACCATGTTAAGAAAACACAAAAGACTGCAACACTCTCACACATGTTTACACTCAAGGAAATGTAGGTCACTTGTATTTGCACTCACTCATTTTAACAAATCAATCTATATTAGCTCTCATTCTTACCGCTCACATTTTTTTTGAAGTATAGAAGTCATGATTTGCAATCCCATGGATAGTTGCACACGTTGAATACAAACAAGAAAAACTAGGCTTATGAAAAGAAAAATTCAGAATGATAAACCTATGGAAATTTTATCTAAGGGTAGAAAAATTAAGAACAAGAATGTAACTCTCACAAATTAAGAACAATGGCTGGAATTTTTAAATACAAGAGTTACTATTTAAAACCAATGGTTGGACTTTTAAAATATATGAGTTACAATTTAAAAACTAGGCTTGAAAATTCAATGTGCAGAAATGTAACTGCCCATATTTAATATGTTTTAGCCAACTTTGCAAACTTTCAAAGTGTAACATCAAAGATTGAATATCAAATGGTTAAGTTTAAACATAATGATCAAATATAATTGGAAATTTTCGGATTGAGCATGCTTTAGAGGCAAAAACAACAATAACAAAACAAGAACTCATGTTCTCGGATATAGCATTTTTTTCAGAACCAGTTGTAAAAATGCATACTTTTTACCCTCAAGAAAGCTGAATTAGAAAATCTCAAAGAAGACAAAGTTCAATCTTAAACCCTGATCTACAATAATGATGAAGAGATCAAGATGAAAACAATTGCAAAAATATGACTTTTTGGTGCTTTTTCAGAGACTACGAAAACTGGACAGTTTGCAAAACAAAAAAAAACTAAAACATGAAAATTTAAAACAAATTTAATATAAACGCAAAGGAAACATATATCCGATCTTGAGCCTAAGGCGCTCTGATATCAAATGATAAGAAATTGATGAGTTCATAAAACAGGACCTTTAGATCACAAATCCAAACACTCCAAAGCAAAATGAAATCAAAGAAACCTAAGATTCTAATGTCAAAATGTTAAGTAACCCTTGAAAATTGGATCTAACAACCTTGCTTAAAGAAACAAGACCTTTAGATAACTCAATCTCAAAGACCCCAAAACCAATTTTGAAAATCAACTCAAGGAAAGTAAAATCGGATTACCTTGTCGATCAAATATCTCAAGGCAAGAAAACACTTACTTGAGATCCGAATCACTCCACAAGCAAGATTGATCAAGTCAAGCTTGAATGATTCTAAGCATGCAACCTAATCTACATAGAATTGCAAAGAAATAGCTCAAAGGCTATATAAAAAGCTCAATGCCTCTTTTGATTACATTTTCAATCTCTTTTCTTTTTTTCCTTTCCTCATGGATTACATGTGGCTATTTATAGCCTTCAAAATTGAACCCTAAAGATAACCTATGGACATTTAAGAGTGGTAACTTACATCCCCATCAATACCATAATGTCCACTAACTATTTTGTAACCTAAAACATTGAAAACAAGACTTTAAAACTGAAATTTACATCAAATTAGCCATAAATTCGAGAATGGTGTCTCTTTGTTAGCTTTGTAACTCTTTGTAACCATCCAAGAGTAAATGAAGCACATCTTGAAGTATCTTGAAGCCCTTGTTCCATAAATGAAGCTTGTTATTCTTTAATAAATGATGAGTTGCACTTGAGTTCATTAAATGCAACTTGTGTTAAACTTTCATGAATTTGACTTCATTTAATGTGACGCCATGAGTTGCCTTGGTTCATATCAAAGTGATTCATCTTATAACTAAAACTCTTGGTTGGAATCAATTCGTTAAGTTAGCCTTGTTCGTGACGTTTGCAAAGATCCTAGAAGGACCTCTAGCTTTGTGAAACCAATAAATTCGGCGCTTATCATTTGGTATCAGAGCTCGTTGGTCGACATCCTTTGGCCGACTCTCTAGAGGTGAAATATCTTCATTTTGTTTTACTTTTTTTTCTGTCATTTTTTTATCATTTACAAAGTATAATACAAGGCATCCTACAACTTTTCTTCCATTTCTTTGTGTTTAGTTCTTGGATAAAAAAAAAATAGTAGCAAAAATTGTAAAAAAAAAAACAGTAGAAAAAAGTGAAAAAAAGTAGCGAAAAAAAAATAAAAAAAAAAGTATTCAAGGATCCAAGACACACAAAAGTTTTTTATTTTAAATTTTATTTGCTCAAAACATTGAGTTGTAGATCCTTAGGATGACTTTCTCTAGTCTTAGCTTGTGAAAGGTTATCATTGATTTGGTTTTATATCAAGTTGAAAAGCAAGGCACCAAATTTTTAAACCAATCCTTACATCTTTGACCTAGTACCAAAAGCCTACCCTTGAGTGATAAACACGAGTGTCCTTGAGTGATATCTTTGTGAGAAGTGTGGAGAGGTCCTTATAAAAAAAATAATGTCACAAGATAATAAAGAAAAAGTTTCGCAAGTGGCACATCCAAATTTGGCTATTCTTCAAGCAATTCAAGGTATGATGGAGATGATGAGGGAAGAAATGGAAGAAAGGAGAGCACAACAACAAAGAGAAGAACGAATCTAGCAATAAGATGAAGGCATGTTTGACTTACAGGTACAAGAAAGAAACTTAGGAGGAAAAGGAAATGTGAGGGGAAAAGAAAGAAATAACGTTGCAAACATTGTGCAACCTAGAAGAGTAGAAAGAATGAATGAAGACAGGACAGGGATAGCGGAGTGAAACTCAGAATTCCACCTTTTAGTGGCACGGCGGACTCCGAGGCATACTTGCAATGGGAAAGAAAAATAGAACATGTATTTGATTGTAATACATATAGTGAGAATAAGAAGATGAAACTTGCCATTGCGGAATCCACTAATCATGCGGGAGAATGATATCAACATCTCAAATCCGAGAGAAGAAGGAAAGAGGAGGATCCAATAGAAACTTGGAAAGAACTTAAGGAAGCCATGAGAAAGATGTATGTTCCAAAACATTATGAAAGAGATTTGAAAAGTAAATTGCAATCTTTGAGACAAGGAACAAAAAGTGTTGCTGAATATTATCAAGAGATGGAGTCCTTGATGGAAAGAGAAAAAATTCGAGAAGAAGAGGAAGACACCATGTCTCGATTCCTTGGAGGTTAGAATCGAGAAATTGCTCATCCGGTTGATAGAAATCCACCACCTTACCTTGAAGATATGTATCATTATGCTATCAAAATTGAAGCTGAATTGAAGGAAGAAAATGAGCATTCAAAAAGGTATACACCTAAAGCTAGTACCTTTTCAAATTCTAATCCATGAAACAATGATAGTTTTGTGAATAGGAATTAACCGACACAACAAAGAAGCAAGTTTGTTGCTGCCAAAAGAGTGGAGGCCGAAAGCTCCAATGCTAAAAAGAATGAAGCTTCAAAGGAGGTAAGGGAAAAGTCTAGTTCTATTCAATGTTGGAAGTGCAAAGGGTTTGGACACATGAGCAAAGAATGTGTCAATAAAAAAGTTATGGTGATAAGAGATGGTGTAGTTGATTCGGATGATGAATGTGAGGAGCATGATGCACCATTTGAGGAAGAATCTGATGTGATGATGAGTATGTTGAAGAAGGTAACTCCATATCGTTGATCACAAGAAGGGTCCTTAGTATGCAAATCAAGGAAGACAAAGTTGAAGACCAAATGGAAAACTTGTTTCACACAAATGCCTAATTAAAGGAAGCCCATGCAGTTTGGTGATTGATAGTGGGAGTTGCACAAATGTGGTAAGTAGTTTTCTTGTAAAGAGACTTCAACTTACTATCCGTCCACATCCAAAACCATACAAACTTCAATGGTTGACAAACAAAGGAGAACTTAAGGTAAATTCTCAAGTTCTTATTCCTTTTACTTTGGGAAGATATAAGGATGAAGTACTTTGTGATGTTTTACCTATGCATGCGGGGGATATATTGTTAGGCCGACCTTGGCAATATTAAGAGAGGTCACATTTGATGGAGTGAAAAATAAGTATTCTACTTTCAACGGGAAGAAATTTACTTTACTTCCGTTGTCTCCATATGAAGTACATTGTGATCATTTGAAATTAGAGAAGAAAAGAAAAGAGTTTGAAGAACAAGAGAGGAGAGAAGAAAGTAAGTTAAAAGAAAAAGAGAAGAGTGAAAAGAAAGAGAGAAGTGAGGGGCAAAAGGTGAGTGAAAACCAAGAGAGAAAAAAGTGTGATTTTGAGGAAAAAAGAAAGAATGTGAGTTTGGTTATAAGAAAGGGAGAAGTGAGGAATGTGTTGTTGACACAACAACCAAAATTTGTACTTATGTGCAAAGGAATGTGTTTAACAACTAACCCAAAATCTAATGATGTTTTGCCAAGTTCTTTTAAGTCTCTTTTGCAGGAATTTAATGATATGTTTCCACATGAAGATGCAGCTACGGGTTTACCTCCTTTAAGAGGGATTGAACATCAAATTGACTTCATACCCAGGGCAACTCTTCCAAATATGATAGCCTACTGAGACTAAGGAGATTCAAAGGCAAGTGGAAGAACTCATGGATAAAGGTTATGCTAGAGAAAGCATGAGTCTTTGCTCGGTTCCGGTGATTTTGGTACCCAAGAAGGATGGCACATGGAGAATGTATGTTGATTGTCGAGCCATCAACAAGATAACGGGAATGTATCGACATCCCATTCCTAGATTGGATGAAATGCTAGATGAATTACATGGTGCTAATCTGTTTTCAAAAATAGATCTTTAAAGTGGTTATCATCAAATTCGAATGAAAGAGTCTAGATTAAGAAAGCGGAAGCAATTTTGGATCTTGAACACTCTAAGTTGATCAATTTTGTAAAATAAAATGCATGCTCAAAGCTGGAAAAACAAAGAGATAGAAAACTCAACTTTGAAGATCAAATTCTCTTCACCCGGTGGATGATTTTCAACACGAACACTTCGTGGACAACCGTTAGAGTCTTCCCTACTATCCTCAGGCCTTAGAACGGATTGTGGGATCCTAGGTTGAGAGAATTTGGAAGAAAAGACCTCAAAGGTCACTAATTCGGAAATTTAGAATTTTTTTTGCAAAATTCTCACAACATCCCTCAAATCACCATTATATAAAGCTTCATTAAGCTTTATTAGAGTGACAACTCAAGTGTGATGAGGATGGTTTGAGTCGGAGGTGTCACACCCCGTCCCAGCTTACTTGCCTAACCTAGGAAGAGATGCAAAGACAAAGATAACAAAACCTCTTGCTGGCTTTCCTTGACTAACCCAAGACTTAACTTAAAATAGACGTAACACATCATGTTTGAATAAGCAAAGCAAAACACTGATATACACTTATATATGAAATACATTCACTTCCTTTACTATGTTCTTTAGATAGTCATAAAGTTTCCAAGTTCATAACAACCCATCTAATATGTTCTCACTACAAACCATATACAAAGAAAGTGTATATACAAGGAGCTAAATGGCGTGGTGGCAAGTAGGTCTTGTGATGGCTAAGCACTGGAAACTCGTCTGCTACCTGGGAGGAGTAGACATAGAGAAAACGTGAGCTAGGAAGCTCAGTGAGTGTCTATTATAAGCTCAAAGGTGAAGCATAATAACGGCAGATTATAAGTAGAAGTTAGCTTAACATAAACAAACCATGCTTCCAATTTACACAAGTCACCATTTATGCATAGCACATAACTCATAATATAGTACTATATTGAGTGTAGATAGATCAATAATGTAGAAGCTCATAACAATAAAACACATAGCATGATACCACTTTCGAACCATAGAGGTGGTAAAGTTACATTTGTACCAACAAGGTTCATACCTCTCTCACGTGCACGTGGAATACCTTTGGCCCTTTGGTTTTCCCTAATACCTTCTCTATGTCCTTCAGTATTAAGGTAAGACCATTTACTACCCGAATACCTTCTCATTGTCCTTCAAGATCGGAAATTATGATTCATTCCCCTAAGTACCTTCTCGAATGTCCTTCAAAGATTAGGGGTTAATCAAGATCAAGGGCATAACTTGTTTACCATGGAAATCATGTCTTTATAACACATACAACAATTTCTTGACAATATCACATTATCATCTAAACATGTTCGCAAGTGGATTTACACAAAACATTCTCTAAAGGAAAGCATACTTTCATAATTTAGTTTCCATACTTGGATTTATAGTTACAACTAATTCAAGCTTGCTTAGGTTCCATCATGAACTTTATGTTAGGGACTCCATGAAGCTATACATAATTAGTTCAAACAAGACTCAATGATCAACAATTATGCTTATTAAGAAAAACATGGGCCAAGCATAGTTTAAAGATAGAGTCACTCACAGTATTAGAATTAGAACCCTGGCTTGTAAACTTGACCTATTAGCTCTTGACCTATCAAACAAACCAACCCAACCATTAGAACCTCGACCTCATGATTTTTAACCTTAAAGCTTGCAAGAAAACACACTTTTAAATTTTCCAGCATTTTCAGATTTTCTGCCCTGTATTCAGACAGCCATAACTTCTTCATTACTTATCCAAAAATAATGTAATTTATACCAAACTCTTCCTTTTTGAACCCTCTAAAAATCATATGAAGACATGAAATTGAAATTCCAAACGGATTTGTTCAGAAATACCTCGAAAGCTACTTTCCCCAAAACAGACTTCTGCTGTTTTCAGATTCGGATTTCCTGCTGCACAACAAATTTAATCTGATATTTAAGACATCTTCTAGACATTTTCTACTCACGATTTCTTCACGAAAGTTGTAGGAAATTCAATAAGCTTTCGAACCATACCAATTAGAGCTTCTAACTCCAAGTGTACAGATCAGAACAACAAAAACATCAGAGACTTCCCGGATTTGACAGCATACTTCTGTCTTCTGCCTTCTTCTTCAAAACAGTAGCATCAATTCCTTTCCTTGCACCTTAGAAACAGGTCTAACTCAGTCCCATAACTCAATTCAGAATAACCATACACACAATTGATTGTAAGGTATATAGAAATGAAAGAAAATCTCCCTCAATCTCATGCTAGAAGTTTTTCCCTTTCACCTAAAACTACAGGTTCAAATTTCAGCTTGGGTTCCTCAAAATTTATCAACACAACCACCAAATATTTTTTGATAAACCTCGAGGACAACATCTTAGCTTACTTACCTCAAAATTTCAGCTTCTAATTCCTCCTCAAGAGCTCAAAACAGACTGATCTCCTCATACTGTTCTGCTACCCGAGAAACTTGAACACCCTTCACTGTTCTGCTCCTTTCTCCTTCGTCCTCTTGTTTTTTTCTGCAAAGCCGACCAGTTTCGTATTCTACACTCAATTTCTGAGACTTTGACACAAAAATCATCGAATTTGGTTCAGTAGATAGAGAGATATGGTCGATTGAAGATGACCCTTTTTCCAGCTGCTTGCTGTTTTTCTGCAATTTGACAGCACCTACTACTTGGCTTGTTTAACTCCAAGCTTCACCTCCCTTTGCCACCTCCTCCTTCAGTTTTTACACCTTAATCACCTTTTTAAAACAACAAAATAAGTGTGTAAATAAACCTTAAGCATTTAGCCAACTTATCCTAAGTTTGTAAGACATATGATCTTCCATTCAATACTTGATGCACCTAAAACTCCTCCAATTTGCTAATGAGTTGAACTTACTTCAATGCAACTTTTAATATGCTTATTTCAATGGTTTACCTATCCCCTTATGAAGTTTAGACACATTGTAGCTCCAAATTCAATAGATTCCCAAATTCGATCACGACATCGTTTAGTGCAACCTATACGACTTTGCTTATTTCAAAACATCATGAACAAGTGATCAATGATAAAAGAGAATAGGGTTTAGGGCTTACAATTTACTACCCCTTAAGAGAATTTCGCCTCGAAAATTCAATGCGAAAAAAGTTGTGGGTACTTTTCTTTCATTGTGTCTTCGCTTTCCCATGTTGCTTCCTCGACGTCGTGATTTCTCCACAAGACCTTTACCATGGTATTGACTTGTTCCTAAGCACTGTTCCTTCCGAACCAAGATTTGTAGAGGTTCTTCCTCATATGATAGATTCTCCTTAAGTTGAATTGGTTCTACCTTGAGCACATGTGATGGATCGAAACGTATTTCCTCAACATTGATACATGGAAAACATTATGTACCCGAGACAATTCTATTGGTAAAGCTAATCAGAGGTCGATGGCCCTACTCTGTTCAGAATCTCGTAAGGCCCTATATATCTCGGCCTCGCTTTCCCTTCCTTCCGAACCGCAAAATACTCTTCCATGGGGATAGTCTCAGAAAACTTTTGTCTCCTGTTTGAATTCTAAATCTCTTCTTCGTTTGTCAGTGTAGCTCTTTTGTCTATCTTGTCTTTTTTGATCTTTCCCCGATAAGTTTAACATTCTCCGAGGTAACTTGGACCACTCTCACAGCCCTATCGCCTTCCTTTCTCCTACCTCCCCCCAGCAAATAGGGGTTCTACATTTTCTTCCATATAATGCTTCGTACGGTGCCATTCCGATGCTAGAATGATAACTATTATTGTATGCAAACTCCATCAATGATAGGTGAGTCTCCCTTTCCTTTATATTGCAAGATGCATGCTCAAGCATGTCTTCGAGGGTCCAATGGTTCTTTCTCCGACTAACCATCGGTTTGTGGATGAAATGTCAGTACTAAAGTGCAACTTAGTTCCCAAGGCCTCTTGGAGACTCGACGAACTTGAAGTAAATCTCGAATCCCTATCCGACACAATAGATACTGGGGCTCCGTATTGGCTTACAATCCTGTCAACATATAATTTAGCAAGTTTATCCAGAGTAAAAGTTACCTTGACGGGTAAAAATCGAGCAGTCTTAGTCAATCTGTCTATTATCACCCAAATCCCGTCATAACCACTCGGTGTTCGGGGAAGTCCAAATAAGAAATCCATCGTTACATGCTCCCACTTCCATTCAGGTATTGGGAGTGGATTTAGAAGCCCTCTCCTGTTTTACATCTGCTCGTGTTTCACTGTTTGACAAATTAGACATTTAGAGACATACTCTGCTATTTCTCGTTTCATTCCCAGCCACCAATAATGGTTCTTTAAGGTCCGATACATCTTTGTACCTCTGGATGCATCGCATAGGCTGAACTATGTGCTTCTTCTAGTATCGCATTTTTCAAAGTTTCATCTTTAGATACACAAAATCTACCGTACTTCATCAACGCTCCATCACGCCTTACTTCGTAATCCGCTCTCTGATTCAAGTTCACCTCTTCTATCAATTTCTTCAGGGTAGGGTCTTTAGCTTGACTTGTGATAACATCATTAATTAAGGTAGGTCTTACCTTAAAATGAGCCAACAAGTTCCCTTTGTCACCAACATACACCTTTGCATTAGAACTCTTGAGTTCTTCAAATAGAGCCACTCTAACAGCATTAAGTGAACCCTTACGTTGCTTCGACTTCCTACTCAAAGTGCATCGGCTACAACATTAGCCTTCCCGGGTGGTATTCGATCGTGCGCATCATTATCTTTTATCAATTCAAGCCACCGCCGTTGTCTCAAATTCAACTCTTTCTGTTCGAAGATGTATTTTAAACTTTTATGATATGTGTAAATACAACACTTCTCACCAAACAGATAATGCCTCCAAATTTTTAAAGCTAACACAATCACATGCGAGCTCGGATCATGAGTAGGATAATTACATTCATGTTTTTTTAACTGTCTTGAGGCATAAGCAATCACTTTCCCATCCTCGCATAAGTACACACCCAAGGCCCGATGATGAGGCATCACAAGAAACCTCAAACTCTTTTCCCCTGCAGTGGTAGAGTTAGTACTGCAGTCTCTTGTGACAAGTCTGTTTTTTAACTCTTGAAAACTTTTTCCACACTTTTCACTCCACTCGAACTTCGTATTCTTCTTTGTCAAACCGGTTAATGGAAGAGCTATCTTGAAAATCCTCAACAAAACGTCGATAGTATCATGCAAGTCCCAAAAACTACGGACTTCCGTTATTGAAGTTGGTTGTTCCCACTTAACTATAGCTTCCGTCTTCTCGAGGATCCACTTGTACCAAATTCGACACTCACGTGCCCCAAAAACACAACCTGCTCCAAACCCAAAACTCACATTTACTAAATTTAGCATACAACTTCGATCTCGTAATGTCCGTAGCACTATTCTCGAGATGTTCTCGCATGCTTTTCTCTACTTTCTCGAGTACACCAAGATGTCATCAATAAATACTATCACAAACCGATCAAGGTAAGGATGAAATATCCGATTCATGAGATCCATGAATGCTTTCTTTGGGGCATTAGTTAACCCAATGGCATTACCAAGAATTCATAATGCCCATACCTTGTCCTCGAAAATCGCTTTTTGGTACATCGTAATCATTGATCTTCACCGATGATATCCTCGATCGTAAATCAATTTTGGAAAACACCGAGGCACCCTTCGCTGATCGAACAGTCATCTATGCGAGGCAAAGGATATTTGTTACGTATTGTTACCTTATTCAGTTGTCGGTAATCAATACATAATCGTAATGTCCCATCCTTCTTTTTAACAAACAACACAGGTGCTCCCCACGGAGATACACTTGGTCGAATATAACCCTTATCCACCAACTCCTGCAACTGAGTTTTCAATTCCTTCAGTTCCTTCGGTGCCATCCTATACGGGGCTTGAGATATTGGCGCTGTTCCTGGCATCAAGTCAATGGTAAACTCCACCTCTCTATCAGGTGGCAACCCTGTTAGCTCTTCTGGGAAGACATCTAAATACTCACGTACCACTGGAATATCTTCAGGTTTCGATTTACTCACTGGTGCACAAACTACATATGCAAGATATGCTGTACAACCTTTCTTCAATAATTTCCCAGCTTTAATAGTTGATATCATACAAGTAGGCAATATCTTCCTATGTCCCTTAAACACAACCTCGAGGTCTTGCTTTGATTTCCTCAACACAACTTCCTTCCTATGGCACCATTAAGGCATGATACCTAGATAAGAAATCCATCCCCAAAATAACGTCGAACTCTTGGAGATCTAAGGGAATCGATTCATTGTCATGGTCACACCATTCACTTCCACCATACAATTAGTATAAACACTACAAACTATCGACATAACACCAATAGGAGTATAAATACACACTGCTCTCCTCGGATAAAGGTTCTAACTTCAACAAATGCTAGCAAAGAAACATTTTAGAGATAAAAGAATGTGTAGCTCCGGATCTAGTAATGCATGTGCGGGTTTATTACAGAGATAGAAAGTGTACCCGTAATAACTTCGGTGCATCATCGCCTCCTCTCACTGTGTCATGGCGTAAATCTTCCCCTATTGCTCGGGGCTCGACCCACCGCCCCTTTGCTTAGCACTACTAGTGCCTTCTCCTCCAAATTGCCCAGATTTTGCCGCTTTGGTTCACGATGATCGATGTAGTTCTCTGTCCCACCATGCCTTCTTGCATTAATTGGGGGCATTCCCTTTTAAGTGACCACCTTGCCCACAGGTTGAAACATACATTTCAGCCACTCAAACATCGACCCCAATGATACTTTCCACAAGTGTCGCACAAAGGTTTCCTTCTTTGAACTAGCTACCGACTCACCAGGTTTGCCTGTCACGGAGTCCTTGCGATCCTATCGTAAAACTTGATCCCGTCTTTGCCTCTGTCTTTCCCCACGTCCACTGTGCATCCTTGGAGTAGTTTGCCCACCACGATGGGGTTTAAAGCTTCCTTTTCCGAGAGATACCGGGTGAATCTCCTACTATCTCCTCGTTGGAATCGGTCTCGTGGTAAACCAACGTAATAAGTGGTATGACCACCACCTACGCCTTCCTTTTCCCATTCTCGTTTTCTACCAGCTTCGCTCTACTCGTAATGCCGTCTCCACAAGCTTGGAGAACTCACACCCACTCCGAACTTGCTTTGTCACAAAGCGTTACGATCTCTGTTCGTAGACCGTCCCTCGAACCTCTTGCATCGATCTGTCTCGCTTTGCAACAATAGTGCTAGCATACTTTGATAATTCACGTGAACTTCTTCTCATATTCTATTATAGTCATCGACCCCCTGAACAAGTCCTAAAAACTCGTTCCTCTTCACATCACGATATGAGCTCTGGTAATACTTATCTTCAAAGGCCTTTCAAACTCTTTCGGCTCCAAGCATCCCCTTTTCTCGCTCTCTCGCTATCTTCCACCAATCATCCGCTCCTTTCTCGAGTAGGAATGCTTTCTAAATCGACCTTCCCGTCTTGAGGGCATCGCATGACCCTAAAGCACTTCTCAATCAGATTTAACCAAACCTCAGCATCAGCGGGATCTGTCGTGCCTTCAAATGTTGTTGCACCTAAGGCTTTCAGTCTTTCAATGCCATACTTCTTTTCTGGATCTGCTTGTGCTGATCCAACACTTTCAGCTAATCTTTGAGTTATCCGCGTAAAGATCTGTTCCTCCATATTCACCTCTTGCTGAGGATGACTAGACTCTCCCTCTGATACCTCTCTTCCTCTATCACCAGTAGCTTCTTGAGTTCCAGTCTCCACTTGCCTGCCTCGTTTGCCACCTCGAGCCATGGTCCTAAATTACACAATCTTATTAAAATAAGTAAGACAACAAGCTCCTAATTTAATGCATGAACCTAGTTCCCTTCCCAAAACCTTTTGCTCTGATACCAAGTTGTCACACCCCGTCCCAGCTTACTTGCCTAACCTAGGAAGAGATGCAAAGACAAAGATAACAAAACCTCTTGCTGGCTTTCCTTGACTAACCCAAGACTTAACTTAAAATAGACGTAACACATCATGTTTGAATAAGCAAAGCAAAACACTGATATACACTTATATATGAAATACATTCACTTCCTTTACTATGTTCTTTAGATAGTCATAAAGTTTCCAAGTTCATAACAACCCATCTAATATGTTCTCACTACAAACCATATACAAAGAAAGTGTATATACAAGGAGCTAAATGGCGTGGTGGCAAGTAGGTCTTGTGATGGCTAAGACTGAAACTCGTCTGCACCGGAGGAGTAGACATAGAGAAAACGTGAGCTAGGAAGCTCGGTGAGTGTCTATTATAAGCTCAAAGGTGAAGCATAATAACTGGGCATTATAAGTAGAAGTTAGCTTAACATAAACAAACCATGCTTCCAATTTACACAAGTCACCATTTATGCATAGCACATAACTCATAATATAGTACTATATTGAGTGTAGATAGATCAATAATGTAGAAGCTCATAACAATAAAACACATAGCATGATACCACTTTCGAACCATAGAGGTGGTAAAGTTACATTTGTACCAACAAGGTTCATACCTCTCTCACGTGCACGTGGAATACCTTTGGCCCTTTGGTTTTCCCTAATACCTTCTCTATGTCCTTCAGTATTAAGGTAAGACCATTTACTACCCGAATACCTTCTCATTGTCCTTCAGTATCGGGAAATTATGATTCATTCCCCCCTAAGTACCTTCTCGAATGTCCTTCAGTATTAGGGGTTAATCAAGATCAAGGGCATAACTTGTTTACCATGGAAATCATGTCTTTATAACACATACAACAATTTCTTGACAATATCACATTATCATCTAAACATGTTCGCAAGTGGATTTACACAAAACATTCTCTAAAGGAAAGCATACTTTCATAATTTAGTTTCCATACTTGGATTTATAGTTACAACTAATTCAAGCTTGCTTAGGTTCCATCATGAACTTTATGTTAGGGACTCCATGAAGCTATACATAATTAGTTCAAACAAGACTCAATGATCAACAATTATGCTTATTAAGAAAAACATGGGCCAAGCATAGTTTAAAGATAGAGTCACTCACAGTATTAGAATTAGAACCCTGGCTTGTAAACTTGACCTATTAGCTCTTGACCTATCAAACAAACCAACCCAACCATTAGAACCTCGACCTCATGATTTTTAACCTTAAAGCTTGCAAGAAAACACACTTTTAAATTTTCCAGCATTTTCAGATTTTCTGCCCTGTATTCAGACAGCCATAACTTCTTCATTACTTATCCAAAAATAATGTAATTTATACCAAACTCTTCCTTTTTGAACCCTCTAAAAATCATATGAAGACATGAAATTGAAATTCCAAACGGATTTGTTCAGAAATACCTCGAAAGCTACTTTCCCCAAAACAGACTTCTGCTGTTTTCAGATTCGGATTTCCTGCTGCACAACAAATTTAATCTGATATTTAAGACATCTTCTAGACATTTTCTACTCACGATTTCTTCACGAAAGTTGTAGGAAATTCAATAAGCTTTCGAACCATACCAATTAGAGCTTCTAACTCCAAGTGTACAGATCCGAACAACAAAAACATCAGAGACTTCCCGGATTTGACAGCATACTTCTGTCTTCTGCCTTCTTCTTCAAAACAGTAGCATCAATTCCTTTCCTTGCACCTTAGAAACAGGTCTAACTCAGTCCCATAACTCAATTCAGAATAACCATACACACAATTGATTGTAAGGTATATAGAAATGAAAGAAAATCTCCCTCAATCTCATGCTAGAAGTTTTTCCCTTTCACCTAAAACTACAGGTTCAAATTTCAGCTTGGGTTCCTCAAAATTTATCAACACAACCACCAAATATTTTTTGATAAACCTCAAGGACAACATCTTAGCTTACTTACCTCAACATTTCAGCTTCTAATTCCTCCTCAAGAGCTCAAAACAGACTGATCTCCTCATACTGTTCTGCTACCCGAGAAACTTGAACACCCTTCACTGTTCTGCTCCTTTCTCCTTCGTCCTCTTGTTTTTTTCTGCAAAGCCGACCAGTTTCGTATTCTACACTCAATTTCTGAGATTTTGACATAAAAATCATCGAATTTGGTTCAGTAGATAGAGAGATATGGTCGATTGAAGATGACCCTTTTTCCAGCTGCTTGCTGTTTTTCTGCGAATTTGACAGCACCTACTTGGCTTGTTTAACTCCGAAGCTTCACCTCCCTTTGCCACCTCCTCCTTCAGTTTTTACACCTTAATCACCTTTTTAAAACAACAAAATAAGTGTGTAAATAAACCTTAAGCATTTAGCCAACTTATCCTAAGTTTGTAAGACATATGATCTTCCATTCAATACTTGATGCACCTAAAACTCCTCCAATTTGCTAATGAGTTGAACTTACTTCAATGCAACTTTTAATATGCTTATTTCAATGGTTTACCTATCCCCTTATGAAGTTTAGACACATTGTAGCTCCAAATTCAATAGATTCCCAAATTCGATCACGACATCGTTTAGTGCAACCTATACGACTTTGCTTATTTCAAAACATCATGAACAAGTGATCAATGATAAAAGAGAATAGGGTTTAGGGCTTACAGGAGGTGACTAATTTTGGTGAATTTTGAAAATGAGTAGGATTGGGCAAGTTGGCAACTTGATTTTCATGAAAATCATGAAAATCCCTCATTTTACAATTAATTTATATTTTTAATTAAAATTAATATAATTAATCAAATAATTCAAAATTAATTTAATTAATTAATTTTTAATTTAATTTAATATCAAATATTAAATTAAATAAATTGTCCGATCCCGATCGATTTTCCGAACATGAATCCTTATTCATGCTATAAACCGATCCAATATTTAAATCATATTTAAATATATCCACCTCCTATTAATCATAGTTTAATTCATAATTAAGCTATGATTCGTTAAATATATCACATATAATTAACGCTTTCTTCCGAACTCAAATTTGAACAATTCAAATTCTTTTCTCTCAAAATGTTACAAGGCTAAGTCCGAGCTAGTAAGGGGGACCTAATGGACCTATAGATCATGAGCTCCAACGATACGAGATTAACCGACCAAACTCTTTAGCCTAGCTAATCAACATTCGTTAACCATCGGGGCACTCCACTAAAGCCCAGTGGTTGCACTCTCCTCACTGTAGATATATTTATGTCCACTCGATATAACCATGATTAGTAAGTCGATCCTTCACAGGTCCTTCGTAATTACAGCTGGGTCAAAATTAACGTTTTACCCCTGTAATTACCTCTTGTTCCTTAAGTCCCACTGATCCTCTAATGAACAATTGGTTTGTGGTCCAACCAGCAAATCGAATCCCTCTCGGGCCAATGAGAGGGGTGGGTCCTTTTGTTCAAGACCTGGAGTCAGCACTTAAGGGAACAACATCTCTACTTATCCCTAAAGCGGGTAGGAATGAATTCTATCTTGGAGAACTATGTTCCCAACTATCTACCCAGACTTATCCCTGAAATGGGAGGCTTATTGAGTCGGCAATCTCGAGCCACTCTCACCCATGCAAATCTAAGGATAATCCAAATAAACAGGAGTCCATAGAACGCTCAGGATTAAGATCGAGTTACCTAGGTCATCGTATGAATATAGTCAGTTAAGACAGTAAACAGAGTTATAAAGTCTAAGTATCTATTTCGCGGTCCAGTCTTAAGCAAACTCATTGCATAGGGCGCCCCCACTCACATGTCTCCACATGAACGATTTAGGATCACATCGTTTGTATTCTACAAAGTGGGTCACGTCCATAGTGCCCCCAGGATAAGGTACCAAACCCTATCCTTATACTATAGACTGTTCTGGCTATAACTTGAACTTGATCTACTTTTATGTCACACATAAAGTTCAAGTATTCATCCTATAGCCAAGGGTTCTTTATTGGATTAAGGTTACACAATACACAATATTCAATAACACTTTTACTGAATAAATTTTAATAACAACTTTATTGTGAAATAGAATATACATTCAATTTACAAAACCACGAGTTTTAGGACATAAAACCCAACAAACTCACACTTGGACTAAAACGTCTGTGGGGTAAAACATGCTGAGCAAAGAAAAACAACCCTACTGTACAACCCGTGGTCCTAGACACTCTAGGTGTCCCTCAAACACTTTAGCCATGAGGGGCATTGTAAACGGATCAACAATGTTGTGCTCCGAAGCGATCTGCGTGACGATCACGTCTCCTCGTTGCACAATCTCCCTGATGAGATGGTATTTGCGCTCTATGTGCTTTCCACGCTTATGGCTTCTAGGTTCTTTAGAATTTGCCACTGCACCACTATTATCACAATAAAGGGTGATAGGCAAATTCATATTTGGAACAACTTTCAAATCAGTAAAAAACTTCGTAAGCCATACAACCTCCTTCGTTTCTTCGCAAGCTGCGACGTACTCAGCCTCCATGGTGGAGTCAGCAATACAACCTTGCTTTATACTCCTCCATACTATAGCTCCTCCGTTAAGAGTGAACACTGATCCTGATGTGGATTTCCTTGAATCTACATCAGTCTGAAAATCAGAGTCAGTGTATCCTGCAAGGATCAAATCCTTTGCACCATACACAAGCATATAGTCCCTCGTTCTTCTAAGATACTTGAGGATGTTCTTAACGGTAGTCCAGTGATCATATCCTGGATTAGACTGATATCTGCTGATTATTCCCACTGCATAGCATATGTCGGGTCGAGTACATAGCATGGCATACATCAGACTACCAACAGAAGATGCATAGAGAATGCGTCTCATATCCTCAACTTCTTGAGGTGTCTTAGGACACTGTTCCTTAGACAAATGAATTCCATACCTGAAAGGTAATGAACCCTTCTTGGAATTCTGTATCTTATATCTAACCAACATCTTGTCAATATAAGATGCCTGAGACAGTGCTAGCGTTTTGTTCTTGCGATTCCGAACAATTTGGATTCCAAGAACAAATTGAGCCTCTCCCAAATCTTTCATTTGGAATTGGGTTGCTAGCCATTGCTTAACGTCAGTCAGGAATCCTGCATCATTCCCAATGAGCAAGATATCGTCTACGTATAGAACTAAGAAAGCTACTGTGGTATTGACTATCTTCTTGTAAACACAAGGCTCGTCAATATTCTATTCAAAGCCATAAGATTTGATCGCAATATCTAATCTTATATTCCAGGATCTAGATGCTTGTTTCAATTCATAGATGGATCGTTTAAGCTTGCAAACCTTTTGCTCTTGACCCTGAACTATGAACCTCTCTGCTTGATCCATATAGATACTCTCTTCAAGATTGCCATTAAGAAAGGTTGTCTTGACATCCATTTGCCAAATTTCATAGTCATAAAACGTGGCAATGGACAAGAGTATTCTAATGGACTTAAGCATGGCAACAGGGGAGAAGGTTTCTTCATAGTCCACCCCTTCCCTTTGGGTATAACCCTTTGCCACAAGTCGAGCCTTAAAGGTTTGCACCTTACGAAGCTTGATCTCGCTTTCCTCTTGTAGATCCACTTGCAACCGATAGGTCTTTCACCATCTGGTTGATCTACAAGTTCCCAGACTGAATTGAAGTACATTGACTCCATTTCGAGGTCCATGGCTTTAATCCACTGGTCCTTATCTATATCATTCATTGCCTGTTTATAGGTCAATGGATCCTCAACGCCATCATCAGGTATGACGACTTGGGTTTCAGTCAAACCCATGTAACGGTCAGGTTGTCTAACATTCTCCCACTATATTCTCAACTCTTGAGAAGGACCAGCTTGATCAATAAATTTGGTTGATTTATCTGTAGCTTCCCTGGGAATTCTTCACGAGGCTGATGATCTCTCATGTGGTCTTCCTCTAAGGACGTGGCGTTTGTTGACACACGCACCTTGTCCTCTTGGGGATTATAAAACAGACCACCTTTCGTTTCTTTGGAGTATCCTACAAATAGACATAATTTTGAACGATGTTCCAATTTCTTTGGATTGGACACCAACACATGTGCTGGACATCCCCAAATCCTGAAGTGACGTAAACTACTTTTACGCCCTTTCCATAACTCATAAGGTGTTTCTGAAATACTCTTTGAGGGAACCATGTTCAAAATATATACAGCAGCTTCTACTGCATATCCCCAAAACGAACTAGGCAGCTGAGCATAGCTCATCATGGATCGAACCATGTCTAAAAAGGTTCTATTTCTCCTCTCAGATACACCATTCTCACCGAGGTGTACGGTAAGTACTTGAGAGTTGGGATACGATTCCATGTTTTATCATATAGTCTTGGAATCTCAAATCCATATACTCTCCACCTCGATCTGATTGAAGTGTTTTAATCATTTTACCTAATGTGTTCTCAACCTCTGCCTTATACTCCTTGAACTTTTCAAGGGTTTCTGATAAGTAACTCTTGAGAATTTAAATCTAACAACCTTGTTGAAGAACAAGACCTTTAGATCTAAAACTCAAAAACCCCAAATCTAAATGATTTCATCCCAAGGAAGAAGATAGAAACGGATTTACCTTGATGATCAAGATCAAGAGTAGAGAAAACTTGTTTCTAAACTCAAGATTCGAATCACTCCACAAGTAGTTTGATCAACGCCACTTGAATGATCCTAGCATGCAAATCTAAACACAAGAAATGCAAAGAAACAAGCTCATGGCTTAAGTAGCAAAATATGCAACTTTTCATTCAAAATATCATTCCAAGTCTGTTTTTACAATACATCTTAGATGGCTTTATATAGCCTTCCAATTGTAACCTAAAACTAAGCTAAAATGACATGTTTGAGAATGTAACTTCCCTAACTTTAATGTCATAACTATCCACTACTCAAATGTAACCTAAAACATTGAAATAGAAACTTTAAAACTGAAATTACAAGTAAATGAGGTATAAATCCGAGAATTAATCTTCTAACAACAATTCTAGTCTTTGTAACCTTCCAAGGTGTAAATGAAGCTCCACTTGAAGTAACTTGAAGTGTTTATTTGATGCTTGACATGCATTAAATGAAGCTTGAGATGCACTTAAGTTCTTTCAATGCAACTTGAGTTCATCATAAATGAAGCCTTGATGCATTTAATGCAACTCCATTTTTAGCTCTTCTTTAGTCTTGACTAGCGTTGTAGGATTCATATCATCCTCCCCTTCTTCAAGAGGATTCGTCCTCGAATCAAAAGGGTCTCCAACATCAAATGGACGAAAATCAGTAGCATTATAAATGTAAGTGACATCCTCCTCTCCTTGTAGGGCAATTTTGTAGTCATGGGACGTCATAGGTATATTGTGTCTTGAATTCCACTTAGGTTTCTTGTGAAATGAACAACGATCCTTCCAAAAGTGTCTCCAAACCCAATCGGATTTTAACACCTTATGCTTGCTGCCATGAATGAAATTAGAAGCAATTTTGAAGAGTTGCCTCCCAATAAATGCTTTGGCATTAACTTTTGAATCAAGATTCTGAATAAGTGCTTTGGCATCCTGTAAAAACTGAAAAGAAAAACTAGAAAAACATGGCTTGAGCTCACCCGTTAGAAAACAAGTTTCTTTATACAAAAGATAAAAAATATTTTGTTTTGAAAACAAAATAGATTTAACCTCACAAGATCGTTCACACAAGCTCACTTTCTTGGCTTTTCTCTCTTTTTTCTCTATAGGCCATAGACTAATCTCATGCTTTTCTCTCTCACACATTTTCTCACAAGATTCTTTTTTAAACAATTGACATGCTTTTGTCTCGACCTTTTTTTCCTTTTTCCCTAACTCACACACATCAACATGTACCTTATCAAGAGTAGGTGTTACAATAGTAGAAGTGTTACAAACATATAAGTCTTTGCAATCTAATCTCCTAGTAAACTCACTAGCATGTGTTGACACTAAATTACAAATCAAATCATTTTGAATTTTTCCACTTTCTACCTCAACAATAGACTTTTTTTCAGTAGGTAAACTAACCCTTTCCAAAGTTGAACTAACATTTAAAATTGGTTTAGGTTTAGTGTACCTTGTAGACTTTCTTTGGAGACGTTTTTCAATCTTTATGGCTATGTGCACCATCCTCTCCAAATCCTCATATGGTTGAAGATCAAGCTGAATTGCAATCTCCTTGTTAAGTCCTCTAAAGAATCGAGTCATTGTAACCGTCTCATCCTCATAAATTTCGAGATCTTCAAGCAACGTTTGCATCTCCATGTAGTAAGCCTCCACACTTTTGCTCCCTTGTCTCAAAGTTCGCAAGTTATGGAAAAACTTAGGAACAAAGTGCTCCCGCATTATTTGCTTAAGAACATTCCATGATTCAATTGGACGGTTAAGGTTCCTCCTACTCACAAACAATTTATCCCACCAAGTAATGGCATAATCTCTAAGATGAGAAACGATGAGTTTTATCTTTTTCTCCTCATTCAAAGTGCAACAATGAAAGACATGCTCAACTTGCCTTTCCCATTGAATGTACTCCTGATAAGCGCCGAATTTGTTGGTTTAACAAAGCTAGAGGTCCTTCTAGGATCTTTGCAAACGTCACGAACAAGGCTAACTTAACGAATTGATCCCAACTAAGAGTTAAGTTAGAAGATGAATCACTCTTAGATCAAACTTAGAATAAGGATGGTCACTCCTAGATCCTAAGACGACTCACTCCAGAATTAGCTTGATCGGGGCTAATCCAATGAATCGGTTAAACATCAAACCTAAAGCAAGATTTAAAGAAAGTTAACACCAAATGGGGCTAAACAAAACTCAAGTTTTTTTCATAAAGGTTCTGCCTTTTCCATGTCAATACAAGCCTTTAAATAGGCCAAAATGGTCGTGCAAAGCTGTAAACCCGAGATCTTTCTTTGGAACTTTCTTATTATCAAACAACAAAAAGAAAGAAGAAATGAATGTTTAAAACTTGGTTTCCCATGTTTTAAAAAGAAAAGTAATGAAGTGAAAGACAAAAGGAAAACAAGGAAGAAAAAGTTTAAACCATTTTGGTTTGGTTTGCTTTTAAACACAAAAGAAGAAAAGGAAATGAAACAAATGTTTTATATTAAGTTATTTTGGTTTTGTTAAGAAAAGAAAAGAAAAGAAAAGAAAAGAAAGAAAGAAGATAAAGGAAAGAAAAGAAAAGGAAAAAAAAAATAGAAAATGAAAAAGCAAAAGTGCAAAAAGACAAACTCTTCCACCGATTGACTTTTTGTTAAAAGGGTTTCTCTCATTTTCTTCTCTTTCATCACAAACCAAGCTGAAATTTCGTGGTTGAAGGAGAAAGGAAGAAGAAGGAGGCCATTTTTGGTGATTTTGGGCTGGAGTTGCAGAAGGAAAGAGGAAAACTCAAGGGAATTCATTTTTACAGCAAGAAAATCAACTCCGACAAGCTCTGATTTTCTGTTCATCTCGAGCTCCACAAGAAGAGGTAAGAGTTGAGCTTTTGTTTCATGACAGTTAACTCATATTGGAACAAAATTCGTGAAGGAAGCTCGAGCTAATTCTGATGTTAAGTTGCTGTTTTGTTAAGAGGAAGGAAGAAGACAGAAATTTGCTGTCAAATCCGAGAGGTCTCTGATGTTTTGGTTGTTCTGATCTGTATACTTAGAGTTAGAAGCTCTAATTGGTATGGTTCGAAAGCTTATTCAATTTCCTACAAGTTTTGTGAAGGCATCGTGAGAAGAAAATGATTGGAAGATGTTGTAAGCTTCAGGTTAAGATTCAGGTTGCAGCAGGAAGTGAAATCTGGAACAGCAGCAGAATCAATTTAGGGTTAAAGCTTCTGAGGTAATTTCTAACCAATACGTTAGGAATCTCATTTTCATGTCTTCATAAGAGTTTTAGAGGGTTCAAAAAGAAAGAGTTTGGTATAAAGTACATTCTTTTGGATAAGTAATGAAGAAGTTATGGCTGTCTGAAAACAGGGCAGAAAATCTGAAAATGCTGGAATTTTTGAATGTGTGTTTTCTTGTAGTTTTGGGGTTAAAACCATGAGCTCGAGGTTCTAATACATGAATTTGGTTTGCTTGACAGGCCAAGAGCAAATAGGTCGAGTGTACGGGCTAAGATTCTAGTTCAAACACTGTGAGTGATAAAAGGAACTTCAAAAGTCTATATATGTTTGAATTATGTTCAAGAAATGCAAGTTTTGCTAGAATAAAGTTTCAATGCATTTATGCTTTCTTTTGAACACATGTTTATGAGTATTCATGTTTTCCTAGAAATGTTTCAAGTGTTCATTGTGACCCTAAAAGTCTTTATAAAGTTTATACATGAGCATATGTTCAATGGTTGCCAAAATTTATGGAAATGTTATGATTTCAAGCAAGCATGTACTAGCAAGTATGTTTTAAAGTTTTCCAATTTTATGAACAAGCTGAGTAAGCTTGAGTTTATGAAAGAAAAGATAGGCAGGCATGTTCAAATGTTTTCATGTGAATTTCTCAGATATTGAGCCCGAGGTTTTATGGTACCGTGTGCACACAGGTCTTATTCTCGTTGTCGACGTTGAGTGTACTCGTGACAACAGTATTTGTCGTGAGTCTTTGGGGGCCCCACTACGACAAAGACGATGGGAGTCTTTGGGCGGGCTCCACTACATCGTAGAGTAAACGTTGGTTGTACTTGGGTGCCCTACACAACGTGGATTGTGAAATGTTTTTAAAAGAGTTTATCTCATTTACATGCCTTACGAGATTTTGATGATATACTTGTTGGTTTTCTCGAAAGTCTATTATGATTCCACGCTTACTTTCAATGCTTGAATACAAATGCATATGCTCATAGTTTTCGTGTCACATGTTTTACAAGTTACTGAGATATTTAACACATCCACTCACTTGAGCTTCATAGCTCATTCCTTCTATGTTTTCAAACCTTTCGTAGAGATCGAGCTCCTGCACACTGAAAGTTACTTTGCCATAGTCTGCTGAAGCTTCATAAGTTAAATACTTTGTACGTGGTGGTTTTGTCTAGCAAGTCTCTATGTTTGTAAATTATTTTGAGAGGACTTTGGGGGTATAGTTGTTTGTACATTAGAGGTTGTATAAACACCGGTTTGTCTTGTGTTGTTTCGATGCACTAGACTTTTAGTTTCAAGAGAGACTTGTGAATGGTTTCTCCTTGTATATGTTTAATAGTTGTCCAGCTTCCGCTATGTCATGTTTAAGTGTTCCATTTTCAACATAGTATGTTTATCGTGTGAATCGTGGTCAACGTGTATTGTTAAGAGATAAACAATGTCTGCATGGCTTCACGCCGCCTTCGAAATGAGTTAGCGGTAGTTCAGAGGGGGTGTGACAACTTGGTATCGAGCGATTAGCTCCATGGGAATGAGACAGGCAAGTTAGCTCGAGAATTAAGCGAAAGTCATAGTAAGTTATTGAGTTAGTTCGGATCGAACTAGTAGAGTATGGTTCAAGTAAGGATAAGAGCAAGTCCAGCTTAGGGCTAAAATATGAATAGAAGTTTAGTAGTGTGTATTTGAGTTAAGTATCCATAGCATGTCTAATATTTTGATATGTTATAGGAGTCATGCCACCACGTGCTAGCTAGCAGGCACGACAGGGCAGGATCGTGGGCGGGACACGGATCCTACCCAAGGCCAATCTGAGAGGGGATCTAGTGCCCCGAGAGTCCAAACCGAGGCCGAGATCGCAGAAGATGCCATTTCCTCACAGGAGGTAGGCGAGGCGCGAGAGAGCGAGGCCAAGTGATCCAGAAAAGGCGTATGGAATAGAAAGTCTGAAGAAATTGGGAGCCACAGTGTTTGAGGGTTCCACAGATCCAGCTGATGTCGAGGTGTGGCTGAATAAACTTGAGAAATGTTTTGACGTGATGAGCTGCCCTGAAGAGCGTAAAGTCAAGCTAGCCACATTCCTGCTAGAGAAAGAAGCAGAGGGATGGTGGAAGTCAATTTTAGCCAGACGGAGTGATGCACGCACTTTAGATTGGCAAACTTTCAGAGGAATATTTGAAGATAAATATTACCCTGACACATACCGCGAAGCGAAGAGAGATGAATTTTTAGAACTAAAGCAAGGATCACTTTCTGTGGCTGAATACGAGAGAAGGTATACCGAGCTATCACGGTATGCTGAAGTAATTGTGGCATCTGAGAGTGACAGGTGTCGACGATTTGAAAGAGGGTTACGACCTGAGATACGTACCCCAGTCACAGCCATTGCTAAGTGGACTGATTTCTCACAGCTGGTAGAGACTGCCCTGCGTGTTGAGCGAGTAGTATATAGCAGAGGGGCAACAAGAGTGGAGCCTACTCGTGGGCCTTCAACGACGAGTAGTTTTCGGGTCGCGAACAACGAAGATTCACACTGCAGAAATGTTTCAAGTCGCCGACTTTAAGAATCGAAGTGTGGCGGCCGATGTCGAGGCGCTTGAATGTTAGTGGTGCCTATCGAGGCGAGAGTCAAAGAGCACCTAGTCAATCTGCGGATCCACAAAGAAGACCACGAACAATGCAGGAGTCTTTTGCCAGTGCAACAAGGAGAACTCCATGTGTAAATTGTGGCAAGAATCATCGAGGCCAATGTCTTGTTGGTGTCGGTTTGTGTTACCAGTGTGGGCAACCAGGGCATTTCAAGAGGGATTGTCCACAGCTTAGAGCAGCCGCACAGAGGGACCAGGGAGTTGGATCCCAGACAGTTGAGCAGCCGAGAGTTCCAGTAGCTGCAGGAGAGGGCACCAGTGGTGCAAAACAAAAGGGAGTTGTAGGGAGACCTAGGCAACAGGGAAAGGTCTACGCTATGACTCAGCAGGAAGCAGAGGATGCACCAGACGTGATTACTGGTACGATCTCTATTTGTAATGTACCTGCATGTGTTTTGATAGATCCAGGTGCTACGCATTCCTTTGTTTCCAGTATATTCTTAACTAAGCTTAATAGGAAGCTAGAGCCTTTATTTGAGGAGTTAGTTGTATACACTCCCGTTGGTGATGCTTTACTAGTCAATTCAGTGTTGCGAGATTGTGAGGTCTTAGTGGAAGGTCTCAATATGTTAGTGGATCTTCTTCCACTAGAGTTGCAGATGTTAGATGCAATCTTAGGAATGGATTTCTTATTCACTCATTATGCTTCCATGGATTGCCATAGAAAGGAAGTTGTTTTTAGAAAACCGGGGTTATCAAGTGGTTTTCGGGGTGAAAAGAAGATTATTCCTACGAGTTTGATTTCGACATTCAAAGCTCGTGTTGTTGAGAAAGGGATGCACGACGTTTCTTGCTCACGTAATGGAGGTGCAGGGAAGAAAAGTTAAAACCGTAAGATGTTCTTGTTGTGAACGAATTTCTAGATGTTTTTCCAGTGAGATCTGTCTGGGGTGCCACCGATAGGAGGTAGAGTTCACTATTGAATTGCTACCGAGAACAAAGACCTATTTCAGCGCAGCGCCGTATAGAATGGCTCCAAGTGAGCTCAAAGAGTCAAGATGCAATTACAAGAACTAGTTGATAAGGGATACATCGGACCTAGTGTATCGCCTGGGAGCTCCAGTGTTATTTGTAAAGAAGAAAGATGGTACCTCGAGATTATGCATTGATTACAGACGGTTAAACAAAGTCACAATACGTAACAAGTATCCTTTACCCCGTATTGATGACTTGTTTGACCAATTCTGAGGAGCATCGGTATTTTCTAAGATTGATTTAAGATCGGGATACCATCGCTTAAAGGTAAGGGAATCGAGATATTCCTAAGACAAACGTTCGTAACTGTGCGGGCATTATGAGTTTCTAGTAATGCCGTTCGGTTTGACGAATGCACCAAAGATTTTCATGGACCTCATGAACAGGATATTCCACCATGATTTGGATCGATTCGTGATAGTATTTATTGATGATATACTAGTTTACTCAATTGACAGAAAGCTCATGAGGAACATCTAAGGATTATTCTCGCAAACACTACGAGATAAACAGATTTATGCGCTAAATTCACCAAATGTGAGTTTTGGTTGGATCGTGTAGTGTTTTTGGGGCATGTTGTCTCAAAGAAATGGTGTTAGTGTGGATCCAAATAAAGTTAAAGTCAGTAGTCAATCGGGAGAGACCACCAAGTCGACAGAGGTGCGTAGTTTCCTAGGCTTGGCGGATACTACAAAGTGTTTGTTGAGGATTTCTCACGATTAGCATTATCCTTAACACTTTGACAAAGAAGAATGCTAAGTTTGAATGGTCGACAAGTGCGAGCGAGTTTTCGTGAGAGCTGAAAAAGAGATTAGTTACAAAGACCTATTCCGACACTTCCTCAGAATCGGGAAAAGAGTATGTGATTTACTGTGATGCCTCGAGACAAGGTTTAGGGTGTGTTCTGATGCAAGAAGGAAAAGTAATAGCTTATGCGTCAAGACAATTGAAAAAGCATGAATGCAATTACCCTACCCACGATCTCGAGCTGGCAGCAGTTGTTTTAGCACTGAAGATCTGGAGACATTACTTGTTTGGTGAAAGGTGTCACATCTACACAGATCATAAGAGTCTAAAGTATATCTTTGATCAGAGGGAGTTGAATATGAGACAGAGAAGATGGTTAGAACTGATTAAAGATTATGATTGTACTATAGAATACCATCCAGGGAAGGCGAATGTGGTAGCAGATGCTTTGAGCAGGAAGTCAAGACTTTCTAGGGATGCTTTTTGTGGTATTCGAGCAACATTTTTAAGAACTCTAAGGGATTCTAAGGCAGTTGTGAATGCAGAGAGTTCAGGGAGTCTTTTAGCTCAGTTCAGTCAGTCTTCACTGTGAGCAGAGGTTGTGAGAAGACAAGCGAGAGGATAGTAACTTGCGAGAAAAATGTTTGGAAAGTCCAAACAAGGCCTAGAAGCAGAGTTTAAGATGAGATCAGACGGGGCCATAGAAAGGCAAGGAAGACTATGTGTTCCGTATTTTAGTGAGCTTAAAGATGCTATTCTAGAGGAAGCTCACAGTTCAGCTTACGCTATGCATCCAGGAAGCACCAAGATGTACAAAACTTTGAAGGGAACGTATTGGTGGCCTGGGATGAAACGAGAGATAGCTGGTTATGTTGATAGATGTTTGATCTGCCAACAGGTTAAACCGGTTAGACAGAGGCCAGGAGGACTCCTTAACGCACTGCCAGTGCCGGAGTGGAAATGGGAGCATATCACTATGGATTTTCTGTTTGGATTACCACGTACTTCGAGTGGGCGTGATGGTATTTGGGTAGTAGTGGATAGACTCACTAAGACAGCACGATTTATACCAATTAAAGCGACGTCTACGCTTGATCAGCTTGCTAAGCTATACGTCGGCGACTTGTGAGTCAAGACGGAGTACCAGTGTCTATCGTTTCAGATAGAGATCCAAGATTTACTTCTAAGTTTTGGCCTAGTTTACAGAAAGCTTTGGGAACAAAGTCAAGTTTAGTCAAACATTCCATCCTCGCATGGATGGGCGATCAGAGAGACCATCCGGACCTTAGAGGACATGTTGAGAGCATGTGTCCTTCAGTTTAAAGGGAGTTGGGATACTCACCTATCGCTTATGGAATTTGCTTACAATAACAGCTACCAGTCGAGTATTGGTATGGCACCATTTGAGGCTCTGTATGGAAGACCATGTAGAACGCCCGTATGTTGGAATGAAGTTGGAGAGCGGAAGCTTATCGGTCCTGAATTGGTGCAAGTTACAACAGATAATGTTAAGTTAATCAGGGAGAATCTAAAGGTAGCTCAAGACCGTCAGAAGAGTTACGCAGATAAGCGACGAAAGGACTTAGAATTCCAAGTAGGAGATCAAGGTTTCTTGAAGTTATCTCCATGGAGAGGTGTCCTTCGTTTTGGCAAGAAGGGTAAACTAAGCCCTAGATATATTGGTCCTTATCAAGTAACGGGACGAGTTGGACCAGCAGCCTACAGATTGGAGTTGCCAGCAGAACTATCTCGAGTACATGATGTTTTTCATGTGTCCATGTTAAGGAAGTATATTCCAGATCCGACACATGTTTTGCAAGCACAACCAGTTGAGCTGAAAGAAGACATGAGTTACGTAGAGGATGCAGTTCAAATCCTCGATAGGAAAGAACAAGTTTTGAGGAACAAGACAATCCCACTCGTGAAGGTTCGTTGGAGACATCACGGAGTGGAGGAGGCAACCTGGGAGTTAGAGGATCTAATGAGGAGGAAGTACCCAATGATTTTCACTTAAAGACTACTTAATTTCGAGGACGAAATTTCTTAAGGGGGAGGTAAGTTGTAAACCCGAGATCTTTCTTTGGAACTTTCTTATTATCAAACAACAAAAAGAAAGAAGAAATGAATGTTTAAAACTTGGTTTCCCATGTTTTAAAAAGAAAAGTAATGAAGTGAAAGACAAAAGGAAAACAAGGAAGAAAAAGTTTAAACCATTTTGGTTTGGTTTGCTTTTAAACACAAAAGAAGAAAAGGAAATGAAACAAATGTTTTATATTAAGTTATTTTGGTTTTGTTAAGAAAAGAAAAGAAAAGAAAAGAAAAGAAAGAAAGAAGATAAAGGAAAGAAAAGAAAAGGAAAAAAAAAATAGAAAATGAAAAAGCAAAAGTGCAAAAAGACAAACTCTTCCACCGATTGACTTTTTGTTAAAAAGGGTTTCTCTCCATTTTCTTCTCTTTCATCACAAACCAAGCTGAAATTTCGTGGTTGAAGGAGAAAGGAAGAAGAAGGAGGCCATTTTTGGTGATTTTGGGCTGGAGTTGCAGAAGGAAAGAGGAAAACTCAAGGGAATTCATTTTTACAGCAAGAAAATCAACTCCGACAAGCTCTGATTTTCTGTTCATCTCGAGCTCCACAAGAAGAGGTAAGAGTTGAGCTTTTGTTTCATGACAGTTAACTCATATTGGAACAAAATTCGTGAAGGAAGCTCGAGCTAATTCTGATGTTAAGTTGCTGTTTTGTTAAGAGGAAGGAAGAAGACAGAAATTTGCTGTCAAATCCGAGAGGTCTCTGATGTTTTGGTTGTTCTGATCTGTATACTTAGAGTTAGAAGCTCTAATTGGTATGGTTCGAAAGCTTATTCAATTTCCTACAAGTTTTGTGAAGGCATCGTGAGAAGAAAATGATTGGAAGATGTTGTAAGCTTCAGGTTAAGATTCGGGTTGCAGCAGGAAGTGAAATCTGGAACAGCAGCAGAATCAATTTAGGGGTTAAGCTTCTGAGGTAATTTCTAACCAATACGTTAGGAATCTCATTTTCATGTCTTCATAAGAGTTTTAGAGGGTTCAAAAAGAAAGAGTTTGGTATAAAGTACATTCTTTTTGGATAAGTAATGAAGAAGTTATGGCTGTCTGAAAACAGGGCAGAAAATCTGAAAATGCTGGAATTTTTGAATGTGTGTTTTCTTGTAGTTTTGGGGTTAAAAACCATGAGCTCGAGGTTCTAATACATGAATTTGGTTTGCTTGACAGGCCAAGAGCAAATAGGTCGAGTGTACGGGCTAAGATTCTAGTTCAAACACTGTGAGTGATAAAAGGAACTTCAAAAGTCTATATATGTTTGAATTATGTTCAAGAAATGCAAGTTTTGCTAGAATAAAGTTTCAATGCATTTATGCTTTCTTTTGAACACATGTTTATGAGTATTCATGTTTTCCTAGAAATGTTTCAAGTGTTCATTGTGACCCTAAAAGTCTTTATAAAGTTTATACATGAGCATATGTTCAATGGTTGCCAAAATTTATGGAAATGTTATGATTTCAAGCAAGCATGTACTAGCAAGTATGTTTTAAAGTTTTCCAATTTTATGAACAAAGTTTGAGTAAGCTTGAGTTTATGAAAGAAAAGATAGCGTGCATGTTCAAATGTTTTCATGTGAATTTCTCGGATATTGAGCCCGAGGTTTTATGGTACCGTGTGCACACAGTCTTATTCTCGTTGTCGACGTTGAGTGTACTCCGTGACAACAGCACTGCCGTCGTGAGTCTTTGGGCGGGCCCCACTCACGACAAAGACGATGGGAGTCTTTGGCGGGCTCCACTACATCGTAGAGTAAACGTTGGTTGTCTTTGGCGTGCCCTACACAACGTGGATTGTGAAATGTTTTTAAAAGAGTTTATCTCATATACATGCCTTACGAGATTTTGATGATATACTTGTTGGTTTTCGAAAGTCTATTATGATTCCACGTTTACTTTCAATGCTTGAATACAAATGCATATGCTCATAGTTTTCGTGTCACATGTTTTACAAGTTACTGATATTTAACACACAGATCACTCACCGAGCTTCATAGCTCATTCCTTCTATGTTTTCAAACCTTTCGTAGAGATCGAGCTCCTGCACCCGAGTTCTTCGCCATAGTCTGCTGAAGCTTCATAAGTTAAATACTTTGTACGTGGCTTTGGTTTTGTCTAGCAAGTCTCTATGTTTGTAAATTATTTTGAGAGGACTTTGGGGTTATAGTTGTTTGTACATTAGAGGTTGTATAAACACTTTGTTTGTCTTGTGTTGTTTCTGATGCACTAGACTTTTAGTTTCAAGAGAGACTTGTGAATGGTTTCTCCTTGTATATGTTTAATAGTTGTCCAGCTTTCCGCTATGTCATGTTTAAGTGTTCCATTTTCGAACATAGTATGTTTATCAGTGAATCGGGGTCAACGTGTATTGTTAAGAGATAAACAATGTCTGTTGGCTTCACGCCGCCTTTCGAGCTGAGTTAGCAGGTAGTTCAGGAGGGGGTGTGACAAAAGCACCAAAGACCAAAAGTCTTTAAAAAGCATTAAATGTGAAATGAAGAAAATATTGACCTAGGAATTTAAAACTTGATTGCACAACGTTTGAGAGCTCTAAATATGGAACAAAAAACATAGAAATGCTTTAAATGGTCTTAATTATCTACTGTAGGATCCGCCACGCATGACTATTTCGTTTGACGAGGTTTGACATCACGAAATCCCAAGAGGTGCAATCTAGACAGCCACCTGTTCACATTTTCTGCACACTTTTTTTCTCCTCCGTGCCATCTTTCAAACTAGACAACTTTTCCCGTGCCATCTTCACTCCATTCTCATCTTGACTTGTTGTACTAACATTATAAAGAATTTTGGGCTCAAAAATCTTGGTCTCTCCTTGTTCATTCACGAGCTTTTGGAGATGCAATATGAAAGCCTCTTGAATCTTCTTGGCCTTGCTCCTTGTTATTGCTCCTTCGGGTACATGCAATGGATCAATGGTTTGATTCACATCATCCCCCCTTTCTTTAAAAGGATTTGTCCTCAAATCAACGTCTTCATTTCCTACATCAAAAGGAGTCAAATCAGCCACATTAAAAGTAGAACTTACATTGTACTCACCTCGGAGATCTAGTTTGCATGCATTGTCATTGATCCGCTCTAATACTTGAAATGGACCATCTCCCCTTGGTTGAAGTTTAGACTTCTTTTGGTCCGGAAACCTTTCCTTTCGTAGATGAACCCAGACCCATTCACCCCGCTTAAAAATCAATTTCTTTCTCCCTTGGTTCTTCTGAGTGACTAGCTTTTCATTTTTCTTTTCAATTCTTTCCTTGACTTCTTTGTGCAGATTTTTGATGTATTCGGCTTTAGAAACAGCTGCATCACTAGAAAACATATTAGGTGGTAAAGGTGATAAATCTAGAGGAGTTAAGGGATTAAATCCATACACAACCTCAAAAGGTGAACAATGAGTGGTGCTATGTATCGCTCTATTGTATGCAAATTCCACAAATGGTAGAGTCTCTTCCCAAGACTTAAGATTCTTAGAAATTAGCGATCTAAGTAATGCCCCTAAAGTTCTATTAACCACCTTGGTTTGCCCATCATTTTGGGGGTGACAAGTTGTAGAAAACAAAAGCTTAGTTCCCAATTTACCCCACAAAACTTTCCAAAAATGACTTAAAAATTTGGCATCTCTATCACTTACAATGGTTTTTGGAATGTCATGCAATCTAACCACTTCCTAAAGAATAGATTAGCTATATTAGTTGCATCATCTGTTTTGTTACATGGAATGAAATGTGCCATTTTACTAAACCTATCAACCACCACAAAAATGCTATCATGATGTCTCCTAGTCTTTGGCAATCCTAGAACAAAATCCATGCTAATGTCAACCCACGGTTCACTAGGAACATCTAAAGGTATATAAAGTCCATGTGGTTGTGTTTTAGACTTAGCTTCCTTACATTTGAAACATTGCTTGCACACTTTATTCACATCCTTCCTCATTTTCAACCAATAAAAGTGTTCACACAACATGTTGTATGTTTTAAACTCCCCAAAATGTCCCATAAGACCTCCCCCATGAGCTTCCTTCACAAGTAACTCTCGAATAGAACACTTAGGAATGCAAAGTTTACCCTTCCTAAAAAGCATACCATCAAATACAACATGATCATGTACGTTGTTTCCTCCTAAACATTGCATATACACATCATGAAATTCAGATTTCTCAACTTTGTAAAGCTCAATCATATGTTTAAAACCAAGAATCTTTGCACTAAGGGCAGAAAATAATGCATACCTTCTTGATAATGCATCGGCCACCACATTATCCTTACCTTTTTTGTAATGAATGACATAAGGAAATGTCTCAATGAACTCTACCCATTTTGCATGCCTCCTATTTAGCTTTATTTGGCTTTTGAGGTGCTTCAAACTTTCATGATCAGTGTGGATGACAAACTCTTTTGGCCACAAGTAATGTTGCCAAACTTGTAAAGTCCTCACAAGTGCATGCAGTTCTTTGTCATATGTCGAGTAGTTGAGTTGTGCTCCATTTAGCTTCTCACTAAAGAACATGATTGGCCTCTTTTCTTGCATCAAAACAGCTCCTATACCTATCTCGCTCGCATCACATTCAATCTCAAAAGATTTGTCAAAGTTAGGTAAAGCAAGACAAGGTGCATTGGTCAATTTATCTTTTAATTCATTGAATGCATCTTCTTGTTTTTCTGTCCATTCAAATTTCACATGCTTTTTGACAAGTTCATTTAATGGTGAGGCTATGCTACTGAAATTCTTAATAAACCTCCTATAAAAACTAGCCAAACCATGAAAAGATCTCACCTCATTTGCATTGGTAGGTGTTGGCCACTCTCGGATAGCCTTTACCTTTTCTTCATCAACTTGCACACCATTCCTTCCAACAATGAAACCTAGGAAATTGACTTGGTCTAGACAAAAACTACACTTTTGAAGTTGGCATATAGCTTCTCTTCTCTAAGTTTAAGTAAAATTGTCTTAACATGCAAAATATGATCATCCAAGCTTTTGAGTAAACAAGAATATCATCAAAGTACACAACAACAAATTTTCCAATGTACTCTCTCAACACATGATTCATTAGCCTCATAAAAGTACTTGGTGCATTAGTAAGGCCAAATGGCATAACAAGCCACTCATAAAGTCCAAATTTTGTTTTGAAAGCCGTTTTCCACTCATCTCCCACATGCATTCGAATTTGATGATAACCACTTTTAAGATCTATTTTTGAAAACAGATTAGCACCATGTAATTCATCTAGCATGTCATCCAATCTAGGAATGGGATGTCGATACTTTACCGTTATCTTGTTGAGGGCTCGACAATCAACACACATTCTCCATGTGCCATCCTTCTTGGGTACCAAAATCACCTGAATCGAGCAAGGACTCATGCTTTCTCTAACATAACCTTTATCCATGAGTTCTTCTACTTGCCTTTGAATCTCCTTAGTCTCGGTTGGATTGGTCCTATAAGCTGCCATGTTTGGAAGAGTTGCCCGGTATGAAGTCAATTTGATGTTCAATCCCTCTTAAAGGAGGTAAATCCAGAGGTGCATCTTCATGTGGAAACATATCATTAAATTCCTGCAAAAGAGACTTAAAAGAACTTGACAAAACATCATTAGATTTTGGGTTAGTTGTTAAACACATCCCTTTGCACATAAGTACAAATTTTGGTTGTTGTGTCAACAACACATTCCTCACTTCCCCCTTTTCTTTTTCTTTTAACTTACTTTCTTCTCTCCTCTCTTGTTCTTCAAACTCTTTTCTTTTCTTCTCTAATTTCAAATGATCACAATGTACTTCATATGGAGACAATGGAAGTAAAGTAAATTTCTTCCCGTTGAAGGTAAACGAATACTTATTTTTCACTCCATCAAATGTGACCTCTCTATCATATTACCAAGGTCGGCCTAACAATATATCCCCCGCATGCATAGGTAAAACATCACAAAGTACTTCATCCTTATATCTTCCCAAAGTAAAAGGAATAAGAACTTGAGAATTTACCTTAAGTTCTCCTTTGTTTGTCAACCATTGAAGTTTGTATGGCTTTGGATGTGGACGGGTAGTAAGTTGAAGTCTCTTTACAAGAAAACTACTTACCACATTTGTGCAACTCCCACTATCAATCACCAAACTGCATGGACTTCCTTTAATTAGGCATCTTGTGTGAAACAAGTTTTCCCTTTGGTCTTCAACTTTGTCTTCCTTGATTTGCATACTAAGGACCCTCCTTGTGATCAACGATATGGAGTTACCTTCTTCAACATACTCATCATCACATATTTCAGATTCTTCCTCAAATGGGGCATCATGCTCCTCACATTCATCCTCCGAATCAACTACACCATTTCTTATCACCATAACTCTTTTATTGACACATTCTTTGCTCATGTGTCCAAACCCTTTGCACTTCCAACATTGAATAGAACTAGACTTTTCCCTTACCTCCTTTGAAGCTTCATTCTTTTTAGCATTGGAGCTTTCGGCCTCCACTCTTTTGGCAGCAACAAACTTGCTTCTTTGTTGTGTCGGTTCATTCCTATTCACAAAACTATCCTTGTTCCATGCATTAGAGTTTGAAAAGGTACTAGCTTTAGGTGTATACCTTTTGAATGCTCCTTTTCTTCCTTCAATTGAGCTTCTATTTTGATAGCATAATGATACATATCTTCAAGGTAAGGTGGTGGATTTCTATCAACCGGGCTGAGCAATTTCTCGATTCAAACCTCCAAGGAATCGAGACATGGTGTCTTCCTCTTCTTCTCGAATTTTTGCTCTTTCCATCAAGGACTCCATCTCTTGATAATATTCAGCAACACTTTTTGTTCCCCTGTCTCAAAGATTGCAATTTAGTTTTCAAATCTCTTTCATAATGTTTTGGAACATACCTCTTTCTCATGGCTTCTTTAAGTTCTTCCCAAGTTTCTATTGGATCTTCCTCTTTCCTTCTTCTCTCGGATTTGAGATGTTGATACCATTCTCCCGCATGATTGGTGAATTCGGCAATGGCAAGTTTCATCTTCTTATTCTCACTATATGTATTACAATCAAATACATGTTCTATTTTTCTTTCCCATTGCAAGTATGCCTCGAGTCTGTCATCGTACCACTAAAGGGTGGAATTCTGAGTTTCACTCCGCTATCCCTTTCTTCATTCACTCTTTCCGCTCTTCTAGGTTGCACAATGTTTGCAACGTTATTTCTTCCTCTTCCCCTCACATTTCCTCTTCCTCCTAAGTTTCTTTCTTGTACACTGTAAATCAAACATGCCTTCATCTTCTTGCAAGATCCGTTCTTCTCTTTGTTGTTGTGCTCTCCTTTCTTCCCTTTCTTCTCTCATCATCTCCATCATACCTTGAATTGCTTGAAGAATAGCCATATTTGGATCTACCACTTGGAACTTTTTCTTTATTATCTTGTGACATTTTTTTTATAAGGACCTCTCCACACTTCTCAGATATCACTCAAGGACACTCGTGTTTATCACTCAAGGGTAGGCTTTTGGTACTAGGTCAAAGATGTAAGGGTTGGTTTAAAAATTTGGTGCAACCTTGCTTTTCAACTTGATATAAAACTAAATCAATGATAACCTTTCACAAGCTAAGACTAAAGAAACTCATCCTAAGGATCTACAACTCAAAGTTTTGAGAAAATAAAATTTAAATCAAGAACTTTTGTGTGTCTTGGATCCTTGAACACTTTTTTTTTTCTTTGCTACTATTTTTTTTCACTTTTTGCTACTGATTTTTTTTTCCACTTTTTGCTACTTTTTTTTTTTCACTTTTTGCTACTGTTTTTTTTTTTATCCAAGAACTAAACACAAAGAAATGGAAGAAAAGTTGTAGGATGCCTTGTATTAAACTTTGTAAATGAAAAAAAAATGGAAGAAAATAAAGTAAAGCAAATTGAAGATATTTCACCTCTAGAGAGTCGGCCAAAGGATGTCGACCAACGAGCTCTGATACCAAATGATAAGCGCCGAATTTGTTGGTTTAACAAAGCTAGAGGTCCTTCTAGGATCTTTGCAAACGTCACGAACAAGGCTAACTTAACGAATTGATCCCAACTAAGAGTTAAGTTAGAAGATGAATCACTCTTAGATCAAACTTAGAATAAGGATGGTCACTCCTAGATCCTAAGACGACTCACTACAGAATTACCTTGATCGGGGCTAATCCAATGAATCGGTTAAACATCAAACCTAAAGCAAGATTTAAAGAAAGTTAACACCAAATGGGGCTAAACAAAACTCAAGTTTTTTTCATAAAGGTTCTGCCTTTTCCATGTCAATACAAGCCTTTAAATAGGCCAAAATGGTCGTGCAAAGCACCAAAGACCAAAAGTCTTTAAAAAGCATTAAATGTGAAATGAAGAAAATATTGACCTAGGAATTTAAAACTTGATTGCACAACGTTTGAGAGCTCTAAATATGGAACAAAAAAACATAGAAATGCTTTAAATGGTCTTAATTATCTACTGTAGGATCCGCCATGCATGACTATTTCGTTTGACGAGGTTTGACATCACGAAATCCCAAGAGGTGCAATCTAGACAGCCACCTGTTCACATTTTCTGCACACTTTTTTTGTCCTCCGTGCCATCTTTCAAACTAGACAACTTTTCCCGTGCCATCTTCACTCCATTCTCATCTTGACTTGTTGTACTAACATTATAAAGAATTTTGGGCTCAAAAATCTTGGTCTCTCCTTGTGCATTCACGAGCTTTTGGAGATGCAATATGAAAGCCTCTTGAATCTTCTTGGCCTTGCTCCTTGTTATTGCTCCTTCGGGTACATGCAATGGATCAATGGTTTGATTCACATCAACTCCGTCGGATTTGTACTTCCATAGAATTTAGGAAATTTCAGCTTCATGTTTTTTTTTTTGTTTCTACTAAACTAAAAAAAAAAAAGTAACACAAAAATGGACCTCACAAGCACTCCCTCACGTGTTTTCACTCGTTAAGGTATAGTCACTCGTGTTTACACTCAAAACAGAAAAACACTCTCAACAAACTCACAATTTCACTCGCATGAGCCAATAAGCAAAGTTTGCAATCAAGTGATAGACAACACACTAAGAAAATAAAATAGCATAAATATGGAGCAAAACGAATATCGAATAACAAACAAGTTATGAAAGAAAGAAAATGGCAGAATTGTAACAAAAAATGGAAGGATAAGAGATAGAATGGGACAAAGGGTATAGGAGTTACAATATTAAACACCAACAACTAATGCAATATTCCAACAAATAACTCTTCCAAATTGAATGATCTAAAGTTAATGTGTAATTGAAAGGAGTTACAATCTGATTTTATTACATGAAAAACAGATTGGAGTTACACAAGACATAATCAATGTATTTACAAACATATGGCTGGAATTTTCAATGTGTAACAGACATGCATTTATTGCAAATGAAAATTTGTAACATATGTGGGGAAATAAAACAAAAACATTCAGATCTAACATGGAAATATTAGATCTAAGCTCAAGAAATGAAAGATATAAACAAAGAACACCATAGAACATCAAGAATCAAAGAAAACTTATGCTCTCAGTTTTCTCGGTTTTCAGAATAGATTATGAAAATAAAGCATTTTCACTCTTAAGAAAATTGAATGCGAAGACCTTATGAAAGACAGCGTTGAAGCTAAGACAAAGATCTATAACTTCGCAGAAGACAACAATAACAGAAGATTGACGCAAATGACACTTTTTTAGAGTTTTTATGAGAAGACAGAATCTGACGAGATGAACATAAGGAATAAAAATCAAAATAAAATTAAGAAAATAACAGAAACAACGGGAACATATATCCGATCTAGAACCTAAAGCTCTGATACCAAATGATAAGTAACTCTTGAGAATTTAAATCTAACAACCTTGTTGAAGAACAAGACCTTTAGATCTAAAACTCAAAAACCCCAAATCTAAATGATTTCATCCCAAGGAAGAAGATAGAAACGGATTTACCTTGATGATCAAGATCAAGAGTAGAGAAAACTTGTTTCTAAACTCAAGATTCGAATCACTCCACAAGTAGTTTGATCAACGCTACTTGAATGATCCTAGCATGCAAATCTAAACACAAGAAATGCAAAGAAACAAGCTCATGGCTTAAGTAGCAAAATATGCAACTTTTCATTCAAAACATCATTCCAAGTCTGTTTTTACAATACATCTTAGATGGCTTTATATAGCCTTCCAATTGTAACCTAAAACTAAGCTAAAATGACATGTTTGAGAATGTAACTTCCCTAACTTTAATGTCATAACTATCCACTACTCAAATGTAACCTAAAACATTGAAATCGAAACTTTAAAACTGAAATTACAAGTAAATGAGGTATAAATTCGAGAATTAATCTTCTAACAACAACAATTCTAGTCTTTGTAACCTCCCAATGTGTAAATGAAGCTCCACTTGAAGTAACTTGAAGTGTTTATTTGATGCTTGACATGCATTAAATGAAGCTTGAGATGCACTTAAGTTCTTTCAATGCAACTTGAGTTCATCATAAATGAAGCCTTGATGCATTTAATGCAACTCCATTTTTAGCTCTTCTTTAGTCTTGACTAGCGTTGTAGGATTCATATCAGTTTCGGACTTATGATGCATTAGGTATAGATAACCATACCTAGAATAATCATCAATAAAACTGATGAAATATCCATACCCTCCTCGTGCCTTGACATTCATAGGACAGAGATCTGAATGCATGAGTTCCAAGGGCTCTTTGGCTCTATAACCTTTCTCAGAAAAAGGTCTTTTAGTCATTTTTCCCTCAAGACAAGACTCACATGGTGGTAAAGAGTTGTCCTCTAACTGTGTTAAGTAACTCCCAAGAATTAGACCTAACAACCTTGTTGAGAAAACAAGACCTTTAGATCTAAAACTTAAAAACCCCAAAACGACATGGAATCAACCCAAGGAAAAGTTTGGAACGGATTACCTTGATGATCAAGATCAAGAGTAAAGAAAACTCGTTTCTAAACTCGTGATTCGAATCACTCCACAAGAGGTACGATCAACACCACTTGAATGACTCTAGCATGCAAATTCTAAACACAAGAAATTGCAATAAGGAAAACTTAGCTCTCAACAAAGCTAAAAGAAAACTCAATTCATTCACTTTAAAATTCTGTCTACAATGGAAGAAGAGAGGGTTTTATATAGCCTTTGAGACCCTTAACCTAATTGACAAATGAGACAAATAGACACTAACTTTATGGGCTAGTTAGTGGGGGAAAAGAGTAACCTATATGAGTTACAATTCAACCATAACTCCCATATTGAAAACAAACTTAAATGATAAACAAAACTGAAATTACATTTAAACTAATAAAGGTGTTGTCTTGTAACCATTATTTTAATACTAATCCATAGCTTTAAATGGTTTGAACTTGTGTTCCATAATTGAAGCTTAGCTTGTCTTGAATGAAGCTTGTAATGATACTTGACTTCATTGAATCCATCTCCACCTCATTGAATGCAACTTCAGTTCAAACATCACCATATTAAATGTTACTTTAGTTCAACTTAGTTCTTTTAGGTAAAACCCAAGTTAAACTTAAGTTCCATAAATTTAGCTATGAGTTCATTAAGTGCAAGTTAGAATGCATTTAATGCGTCTCCATCTTGAAGTTCAACTTTGCACAACATGTAGGGAAAGACTCCAACATCTTCTAGAACCTCCTCTTTTGAGCTCACCATAGCTTGAATATGAGTGATTAAAGCTTGTTGTAGCTTCTTGGCTCTCGACCTTGTAATTGGACCTTCAGGCATGACAATAGGTGGTCCTTGGTTCATATCATCCTCCCCCTCTTGAGAAGGATTAAGCCTCGAATCATAACCATCACCTACATCAAAAGGACTCAAGTCAGCAACATTAAAGGTTGCACTAACACCATACTCACCGGTAAATCAATTTTATAAGCATTGTCATTGATTCTCTCAAGAACTTGGAAAGGTCCATCTCCTCGTGGTAAAAGCTTTGATTTTCTTTGATTAGGAAACCTTTCTTGTCGAAAATGTACCCAAACCCAATCTCCCGGTTTGAAGACTAAGGGTTTACGCCCCTTATTGATTTTTGAAGCAACCTTGAAATTTTGCTTCTCAATGTGATCTTTAACTTTCTTGTGCAACTTATGAACAAACTCAACCTTTGCATTCGCATCAAGACTCACAAACTCATTAGGGGGCATAGGCAATAAATCAATAGGAGTTAAAGGATTAAAGCCATAAACAATTTCAAAAGGAGTGCATTTAGTAGTGCTATGAACAGCCCTATTATATGCAAATTCTATGAATGGCAAACAATCCTCCCAAGTCTTAAGATTCTTATCAATAATAGCCCTAAGCATAGTAGTCATGGTTCTATTAACAACCTCGGTTTGACCATCCGTTTGAGGATGACATGTAGTTGAATACAATAGCTTAGCTCCCAACTTACCCCACAAAACACGCCAAAAGTGGCTTAAAAATTTAACATCACGATCACTAACTATGCTTTTAGGAATACCATGCAATCTCACAACCTCCCTAAAGAATAAGTCAGCGATAAGTTTTGCATCATCTGCTTTAGACAAGGAATAAAATGTGCCATTTTACTAAATCTATCGACCACAACAAATATGCTATCTCTACCTTTCCTAGTTCTAGGTAAGCCTAAAACAAAATCCATCGATATATCAATCCAAGGACCATTAGGAACGGGTAAAGGAGAATACAAACCATGTGGTTGAAGCTTAGACTTAGCCTGTTTACATGCTATGCATCGAGCACAAACTTTATTAACATCATGCCTCATTTTAGGCCAGTAAAAATGTTCAACAAGCATATCATAAGTTTTAGAAACTCCAAAATGCGCCATTAAACCGCCTCCATGAGCTTCCTTTACCAATAACTCACGAATAGAACAAGATGGGATGCAAAGTTTTCCTTTCCTAAACAAAAATCCATCAAACAACATGTAATCATCCACAACAAGTCCTTTTTCACAAGATTCAACAAAAGGAGCAAAGAATGCATCATGAGGATACAAAGTCTTTATATGTTCAAACCCTAACAACTTAGCATTCAAAGCATTGAGTAAAGCATACCTTCGTGATAAAGCATCCGCAAACAATGTTCTCCTTACCTTGTTTATACTTAATCACATAAGGGAATGTTTCAATAAACTCCAACCATTTGGCATGTCGTCGATTGAGTTTATTTTGTCCTCTCAAATGCTTTAAACTCTCATGATCCGTATGAATAACGAACTCCTTAGGCCAAAGATAATGTTGCCATGTTTGTAATGCACTAAACCAAAGCATAAAGTTCTTTGTCATATGTTGGATACTTCAAAGAAGCACCATTCAATTTTTCACTAAAGAACATTAAAGGTCTGTTATTTTGCTTTAAAACAGCACCTATTCCTACACCACTAGCATCACATTCAATTTCAAAGGTTAACTCAAAATTAGGTAATGCAAGCAATGGAGCGGAACACAATTTTTCTTTCAAAGTGTTAAAAGCATTTTCTTGGTCTTTTCCCCATATGAAAGAAACATTTTTCTTAACAAGTTCATTCAAGGGTGAAGCAATGGTACTAAAATCCTTAATGAACCTACGATAGAAACCCGCAAGACCATGAAAACTTCTTACCTACGATATATGTTCAAGCAAACAAGAGATAGATACAAGATTTCTTTTGATTCCAGGAACCATGATATGAACCAAGACATCTCACGAAGTCGCATTGAATGAAGTCATTCATGGAAGTTTAACATAAGTTGCATTTAATGAACTCAAGTGCAACTCATCATTTATTAAAGAACAAGAAGCTTCATTTATGGGACAAGGACTTTGAAAATCTTCAAGATGTGCTTCATTTACTATTGGAAGGTTACAAAGAGTTACAAAGCTAGCAAAGAGACATCATTCTCGGATTTATGGCTAATTTGATGTAAATTTCAGTTTTAAACTATTGTTTTCAATGTTTTAGGTTACAAAATAGTTAGTGGACATTTTGGTATTGATGAGGATGTAAGTTACAACCCTTAAACTACCATAGGTTATCTTTAGGTTTAATTTTGAAGGCTATAAATAGCCACATGTATCTTGTAAAAAAGAAGGAAAAAAAAGATTAAAAATGTAATCAAAAGAGGCCTTGAGCTTTTTTATAGCCTTTGAGCTATGTCTTTGCAATTCTATGTAGATTAGGTTGCATGCTTAGAATCATTCAAGCTTGACTTGATCAATCTTGCTTGTAGAGTGATTCGGATCTCATACAAGTTCTCTTGCCTTGAGATGTTTGATCGACAAGGTAATCCGATTTTACTTTCCTTGAGTTGATTTTCAAAATTGGTTTTGGGGTCTTTGAGATTGAGTTATCTAAAGGTCTTGTTTCTTTAAGCAAGGTTGTTAGATCCAATTGTCAAGGGTTACTTAACATTTTGATATTAGAATTCTTTGGCTTCTTTGATTTCATTTTGGTTTTGAGATTTTTGGGTGTTTAGATCTAATAGTCTTGTTTGTTGCTAACAAGGTAGATTAGATTTCAAATTCCTCATCAATTTCATATCATTTGGTATCAGAGCGCCTTAGGCTCAAGATCGGATATATGTTTCCTTTGCGTTTATCTTGAATTTTTTCAAATTTTCATGTTTTGTTTTATTTTTTGTAATCTGTCCAGTTTTTGTAATCTGTCGAAAAGTACAAAAAACTCATATTTCCGTTTGTTATTTCAATTTCAAGTCTTCATCAATGTTGTAGATGATAAGCGCCGAATTTGTTGGTTTAACAAAGCTAGAGGTCCTTCTAGGATCTTTGCAAACGTCACGAACAAGGCTAACTTAACGAATTGATTCCAACTAAGAGTTTAGTTAGAAGATGAATCACTCTTAGATCAAACTTAGAATAAGGATGGTCACTCCTAGATCCTAAGATGACTCACTCCAGAATTAGCTTGATCGGGGCTAATCCAATGAATCGGTTAAACATCAAACCTAAAGCAAGATTTGAAAGAAAGTTAACACCAAATGGGGCTAAACAAAACTCAAGTTTTTTACATAAAGGTTCTGCCTTTTCCATGCCAATACAAGCCTTTAAATAGGCCAAAATGGTCGTGCAAAGCACCAAAGACCAAAAGTCTTTAAAAGCATTAAATGTGAAATGAAGAAAAAATTGACCTAGGAATTTAAAACTTGATTGCACAACGTTTGAGAGCTCTAAATATGGAACAAAAACATAGAAATGCTTTAAATAGTCTTAATTATCTACTGTAGGATCCGCCATGCATGACTATTTCGTTTGACGAGGTTTGACATCACGAAATCCCAAGAGGTGCAATCTAGACAGCCACTGCTCACATTTTCTGCACACGTTTTTTGTCCTCCGTGCCATCTTTCAAACTAGACAACTTTTCCCGTGCCATCTTCACTCCATTCTCATCTTGACTTGTTGTACTAACATTATAAAGAATTTTGGGCTCAAAATCTTGGTCTCTCCTTGTGCATTCACGAGCTTTTGGAGATGCAATGTGAAAGCCTCTTGAATCTTCTTGGCCTTGCTCCTTGTTATTGCTCCTTCAGTACATGCAATGGATCAATGGTTTGATTCACATCATCCCCCTTTCTTTAAAAGGATTTGTCCTCAAATCAACGTCTTCATTTCCTACATCAAAAGGAGTCAAATCAGCCACATTAAAAGTAGAACTTACATTGTACTCACCTCGGAGATCTAGTTTGTATGCATTGTCATTGATCCGCTCTAATACTTGAAATGGACCATCTCCCTTGGTTGAAGTTTAGACTTCCTTTGGTCCGGAAACCTTTCCTTTCGTAGATGAACCTGCACCCATTCACCCGGCTTTTTAAAAATCAATTTCTTTCTCCTTGGTTCTTACGAGTGACTAGCTTTTCATTTTTCTTTTCAATTCTTTCCTTGACTTCTTTGTGCAGATTTTTGATGTATTCGGCTTTAGAAACAGCTGCATCACTAGAAAACATATTAGGTGGTAAAGGTGATAAATCTAGAGGAGTTAAGGGATTAAATCTATACACAACCTCAAAAGGTGAACAATGAGTGGTGCTATGTATCGCTCTATTGTATGCAAACTCCACAAAAGGTAGAGTCTCTTCCAAAGACTTAAGATTCTTAGAAATTAGCGATCTAAGTAATGCCCCTAAAGTTCTATTAACCACCTCGTTTGCCCATCAGTTTGGGGGTGACAAGTTGTAGAAAACAAAAGCTTAGTTCCCAATTTACCCCACAAAACTTTTCAAAAATGACTTAAAAATTTGGCATCTCTATCACTTACAATGGTTTTTGGAATGCCATGCAATCTAACCACTTCCCTAAAGAATAGATTAGCTATATTAGTTGCATCATCTGTTTTGTTACATGGAATGAAATGTGTCATTTTCTAAACCTATCAACCACCACAAAAATGCTATCATGATGTCTCCTAGTCTTTGACAATCCTAGAACAAAATCCATGCTAATGTCAACCCACGGTTCACTAGGAACATCTAAAGGTGTATAAAGTCCATGTGGTTGTGTTTTAGACTTAGCTTCCTTACATTTGAAACATTGCTTGCACACTTTATTCACATCCTTCCTCATTTTCAACCAATAAAAGTGTTCACACAACATGTTGTATGTTTTAAACTCCCCAAAATGTCCCATAAGACCTCCCCCATGAGCTTCCTTCACAAGTAACTCTCGAATAGAACACTTAGGAATGCAAAGTTTACCCTTCCTAAAAAGCATACCATCAAATACAACATGATCATGTACGTTGTTTCCTCCTAAACATTGCATATACACATCATGAAATTCAGATTTCTCAACTTAGTAAAGCTCAATCATATGTTTAAAACCAAGAATCTTTGCACTAAGGGCAGAAAATAATGCATACCTTCTTGATAATGCATCGGCCACCACATTATCCTTACCTTTTTTGTAATGAATGACATAAGGAAATGTCTCAATGAACTCTACCCATTTTGCATGCCTCCTATTTAGCTTTGTTTGGCTTTTGAGGTGCTTCAAACATTCATGATCAGTGTGGATGACAAACTCTTTTGGTCACAAGTAATGTTGCCAAACTTGCAAAGTCCTCACAAGTGCATGCAGTTCTTTGTCATATGTCGAGTAGTTGAGTTGTGCTCCATTTAGCTTCTCACTAAAGAACATGATTGGCCTCTTTTCTTGCATCAAAACAGCTCCTATACCTATCCCGCTCGCATCACATTCAATCTCAAAAGATTTGTCAAAGTTAGGTAAAGCAAGACAAGGTGCATTGGTCAATTTATCTTTTAATTCATTGAATGCATCTTCTTGTTTTTCTGTCCATTCAAATTTCACATGCTTTTTGACAAGTTCATTTAATGGTGAGGCTATACTACTGAAATTCTTAATAAACCTCCTATAAAAACTAGCCAAACCATGAAAAGATCTCACCTCATTTGCATTGGTAGGTGTTGGCCACTCTCGGATAGCCTTTACCTTTTCTTCATCAACTTGCACACCATTCCTTCCAACAATGAAACCTAGGAAATTGACTTGGTCTAGACAAAACTACACTTTTTGAAGTTGGCATATAGCTTCTCTTCTCTAAGTTTAAGTAAAATTGTCTTAACATGCAAAATATGATCATCCAAGCTTTTGAGTAAACAAGAATATCATCAAAGTACACAACAACAAATTTTCCAATGTACTCTCCAACACATGATTCATTAGCCTCATAAAAGTACTTGGTGCATTAGTAAGGCCAAATGGCATAACAAGCCACTCATAAAGTCCAAATTTTGTTTTGAAAGCCGTTTTCCACTCATCTCCCACATGCATTCGAATTTGATGATAACCACTTTTAAGATCTATTTTTGAAAACAGATTAGCACCATGTAATTCATCTAGCATGTCATCCAATCTAGGAATGGGATGTCGATATTTTACTGTTATCTTGTTGATGGCTCGACAATCAACACACATTCTCCATGTGCCATCCTTCTTGGGTACCAAAATCACCTGAATCGAGCAAGGACTCATGCTTTCTCTAACATAACCTTTATCCTGAGTTCTTCTACTTGCCTTTGAATCTCCTTAGTCTCGGTTGGATTGGTCCTATAAGCTGCCATGTTTGGAAGAGTTGCCCTGGTATGAAGTCAATTTGATGTTCAATCCTCTTAAAGGAGGTAAATCCGTAGGTGCATCTTCATGTGGAAACATATCATTAAATTCCTACAAAAGAGATTTAAAAGAACTTGGCAAAACATCATTAGATTTTGGGTTAGTTGTTAAACACATCCCTTTGCACATAAGTACAAATTTTGGTTGTTGTGTCAACAACACATTCCTCACTTCCCCTTTCTTATAACCAAACTCACATTCTTTCTTTTTCCTCAAAATCACTCTTTTTTTCTCTTGGTTTTCACTCACCTTTTGCCCCTCACTTCTCTCTTTCTTTTCACTCTTTTCTTTTCTTTTAACTTACTTTCTTCTCTCCTCTCTTGTTCTTCAAACTCTTTTCTTTTCTTCTCTAATTTCAAATGATCACAATGTACTTCATATGGAGACAATGGAAGTAAAGTAAATTTCTTCCCGTTGAAGGTAAACGAATACTTATTTTTCACTCCATCAAATGTGACCTCTCTATCATATTGCCAAGGTCGACCTAACAATATATCCCCGCATGCATAGGTAAAACATCACAAAGTACTTCATCCTTATATCTTCCCAAAGTAAAAGGAATAAGAACTTGAGAATTTACCTTAAGTTCTCCTTTGTTTGTCAACCATTGAAGTTTGTATGGCTTTGGATGTGGACGGGTAGTAAGTTGAAGTCTCTTTACAAGAAAACTACTTACCACATTTGTGCAACTCCCACTATCAATCACCAAACTGCATGGACTTCCTTTAATTAGGCATCTTGTGTGAAACAAGTTTTCCCTTTGGTCTTCAACTTTGTCTTCCTTGATTTGCATACTAAGGACCCTCCTTGTGATCAACGATATGGAGTTACCTTCTTCAACATACTCATCATCACATATTTCAGATTCTTCCTCAAATGGGGCATCATGCTCCTCACATTCATCCTCCGAATCAACTACACCATTTCTTATCACCATAACTCTTTTATTGACACATTCTTTGCTCATGTGTCCAAACCCTTTGCACTTCCAACATTGAATAGAACTAGACTTTTCCCTTACCTCCTTTGAAGCTTCATTCTTTTTAGCATTGGAGCTTTAGGCCTTCACTCTTTTGGCAGCAACAAACTTGCTTCTTTGTTGTGTCGGTTCATTCCTATTCACAAAACTATCCTTGTTCCATGCATTAGAGTTTGAAAAGGTACTAGCTTTAGGTGTATACCTTTTTGATGCTCCTTTTCTTCCTTCAATTGAGCTTCAATTTTGATAGCATAATGATACATATCTTCAAGGTAAGGTGGTGGATTTCTATCAACCGGATGAGCAATTTCTCGATTCAAACCTCCAAGGAATTGAGACATGGTGTCTTCCTCTTCTTCTCGAATTTTTGCTCTTTCCATCAAGGACTCCATCTCTTGATAATATTCAGCAACACTTTTTGTTCCTGTCTCAAAGATTGCAATTTAGTTTTCAAATCTCTTTCATAATGTTTTGGAACATACCTCTTCTCTCGTGGCTTCTTTAAGTTCTTCCCAAGTTTCTATTGGATCTTCCTCTTTCCTTCTTCTCTCGGATTTGAGATGTTGATACCATTCTCCCGCATGATTGGTGAATTCGGCAATGGCAAGTTTCATCTTCTTATTCTCACTATATGTATTACAATCAAATACATGTTCTATTTTTCTTTCCCATTGCAAGTATGCCTCGAGTCCGCCGTACCACTAAAGGGTGGAATTCTCAGTTTCACTCCGCTATCCCTTTCTTCATTCACTCTTTCCGCTCTTCTAGGTTGCACAATGTTTGCAACGTTATTTCTTCCTCTTCCCCTCACATTTCCTCTTCCTCCTAAGTTTCTTTCTTGTACTGTAAAATCAAACATGCCTTCATCTTCTTGCAAGATTCATTCTTCTCTTTGTTGTTGTGCTCTCCTTTCTTCCCTTTCTTCTCTCATCATCTCCATCATACCTTGAATTGCTTGAAGAATAGCCATATTTGGATCTACCACTTGCGGAACTTTTTCTTTATTATCTTGTGACATTTTTTTTATAAGGACCTCTCCACACTTCTCACCAAGATATCACTCAAGGACACTCGTGTTTATCACTCAAGGGTAGGCTTTTGGTACTAGGTCAAAGATGTAAGGGTTGGTTTAAAAATTTGGTGCAACCTTGCTTTTCAACTTGATATAAAACTAAATCAATGATAACCTTTCACAAGCTTCTCGAGAAACTCATCCTAAGGATCTACAACTCAAAGTTTTGAGAAAATAAAATTTAAAATCAAGAACTTTTGTATGTCTTGGATCCTTGAACACTTTTTTTCCTTGCTACTATTTTTTTTTTCACTTTTTGCTACTGCTTTTTTTTTTCACTTTTTGCTACTGTTTTTTTTTTTTTTACTTTTTGCAAATGTTTTTTTTTTATCCAAGAACTAAACACAAAGAAATGGAAGAAAAGTTGTAGGATGCCTTGTATTAAACTTTGTAAATGATAAAAAAAAAATGACAGAAAATAAAGTAAAGCAAATTGAAGATATTTCACCTCTAGAGAGTCGGCCAAAGGATGTCGACCAACGAGCTCTGATACCAAATGATAAGCGCGAAATTTGTTGGTTTAACAAAGCTAGAGGTCCTTCTAGGATCTTTGCAAACGTCACGAACAAGGCTAACTTAACGAATTGATTCCAACTAAGAGTTTAGTTAGAAGATGAATCACTCTTAGATCACACTTAGAATAAGGATGGTCACTCCTAGATCCTAAGACGACTCACCCGAATTAGCTTGATCGGGCTAATCCAATGAATCGGTTAAACATCAAACCTAAAGCAAGATTTGAAAGAAAGTTAACACCAAATGGGGCTAAACAAAACACAAGTTTTTTTCATAAAGGTTCTGCCTTTTCCATGCCAATACAAGCCTTTAAATAGGCCAAAATGGTCGTGCAAAGCACCAAAGACCAAAAGTCTTTAATAAACATTAAATGTAAAATGAAGAAAAAGTTGACCTAGGAATTTAAAACTTGATTGCACAACGTTTGAGAGCTCTAAATATGGAACAGAAAACATAGAAATGCTTTAAATGGTCTTAATTATCTACTATAGAATCCTCCATGCATGACTATTTCGTTTGACGAGGTTTGACATCACGAAATCCCAAGAGGTGCAATCTAGACAGCCACCTGTTCACATTTTCTGCACACTTTTTTTGTCCTCTGTGTCATCTTTCAAACTAGACAACTTTTCCCGTGCCATCTTCACTCCATTCTCATCTTGACTTGTTGTACTAACATTATAAAGAATTTTAGGCTCAAAAATCTTGGTCTCTCCTTGTGTATTCACGAGCTTTTGGAGATGCAATGTGAAAGCCTCTTGAATCTTCTTGGCCTTGCTCCTTGTTATTGCTCCTTCAGGTACATGCAATGGATCAATGGTTTGATTCACATCACTTTCTTCCCTTTCTTCCCTCATCATCTCCATCATACCTTGAATTGCTTGAAGAATAGTCATATTTGGATCTACCACTTGCGGAACTTTTTCTTTATTATCTTGTGACATTTTTTTTTTATAAGGACCTCTCCACACTCCTCACCAAGATATCACTCAAGGACACTCGTGTTTATCACCCAAGGGTAGGCTTTTGGTACTAGGTCAAAGATGTAAGGGTTGGTTTAAAAAAAAAATTGGTGCAACCTTGCTTTTTAACTTGATATAAAACTAAATCAATGATAACCTTTCACAAGCTAAGACTAGAGAAACTGATCCTAAGGATCTACAACTCAAAGTTTGAGTAAATACAATTAAAAAAAGAGAACTTTTGTGTGCCTTGGATCCTTGATTACCTCTTTTTTTTTTTTGCTACTGTTTTTTTTTTAACTTTTTGCTACTGATTTTTTTTTTTAATGATCTAAGACCAAAATACAAAGAAATTAAAGACAAGTTGTAGGATGCCTTGTATTACACTTTGTAAATGCTTAAAAAAAATGACAGGAAAAAAAGTAACAAAAATTGTAGATATTTCACCTCTAGAGAGCCGGCCAAAGGATGTTGACCAACGAGCTCTGATACCAAATGATAAGCGCCGAACTTGTTGGTTTAACAAAGCTAGAGGTCCTTCTAGAATCTTTGCAAACTTTACGAACAAGGCTAACTTAACGAATTGATTCCAACCAAGAGTTTAGTTAGAAGATGAATCACTCTTAGATCAAACTTAGAATAAGGATGGTCACTCTTAGATCCTAAGACGACTCACTCCAGAATTAGCTTGATCGGGGCTAATCCAATGAATCGGTTAAACATCAAACCTAAAGCAAGATTTGAAAGAAAGTTAACACCAAATGGGGCTAAACAAAACACAAGTTTTTTTCATAAAGGTTCTCCCTTTTCCATGCCAATACAAGTCTTTAAATAGGCCAAAATGGTCGTGCAAAGCACCAAAGACCGAAAGTCTTCAATAAACATTAAATGTAAAAATGAAGAAAAAATTGACCTAGGAATTTAAAACTTGATTGCACAACTTTTGAGAGCTCTAAATATGGAACAAAAAACATAGAAATGCTTTAAATGATCTTAATTATCTACTGTAGGATCCGCCATGCATGACTATTTCGTTTGACGAGGCTTGACATCACGAAATCCCAAGAGGTGCAATATGGACAGCCACCTGTTCACATTTTCTGCACACTTTTTTTGTCCTCTGTGCCATCTTTCAAACTAGACAACTTTTCCCGTGCCATCTTCACTCCATTCTCATCTTGACTTGTTGTACTAACATTATAAAGAATTTTGGGCTCAAAAATCTTGGTCTCTCCTTGTGCATTCACGAGCTTTTGGAGATGCAATGTGAAAGCCTCTTGAATCTTCTTGGCCTTGCTCCTTGTTATTGCTCCTTCAGGTACATGCAATGGATCAATGGTTTGAAATAAATGAAGTTGAAATAAATGTTGTCCAACTTCATTTATGACGAACTGAAGATACATTTAATGAACTCAAGTGCAATAAATGCATCCTTAAAGATAACTCAAGCTTATGCAACAAGGGTTTCAATTTAAATCAAGTGAAGCTTCATTCATTCATGGAAGGTTACAAAGACTTTCAAGATTAGTATAAGACTTCAATCTCGGATTTATGGATATTTTGATGTAATTTTGAGTTTTAAAGTCTTGTTTTCAATGATTTAGGTTACAAAATAGCTAGTGGACATCATGATATTGATGGGGATGAAAGTTACAACCTTTCAATTGACCATAGGTTACTCTAGGGTTGATTTTGAGGCTATATAAAGCAGTGTAACTTGTAGGAAAAAAAAGGAAAGATAAAAAAATGTAATCAAAAGAGGCCTTGAGCTTTTTTATAGCATTTGAGCTATTTCTTTGCAATTCTATGTGGATTAGGTTGCATGCTTAGAATCATTCGAGCTTGACTTGATCAATCTTGCTTGTAGAGTGATTCGAATCTCATACAAGTTCTCTTGCCTTGAGATGCTTGATCGACAAGGTAATCCGATTTTACTTTCCTTGAGTTGATTTTCAAAATTCGTTTTGGGTCTTTGAGATTGAGTTATCTAAAGGTCTTGTTTCTTTAAGCAAGGTTGTTAGATCCAATTGTCAAGGGTTACTTAACATTTTGACATTAGAATCTTTGACTTCTTTGATTTCATTTTCATTTTGAGATTTTTGGGTTTTGTGATCTAATAGTCTTGTTTGTTGTTAACAAGGTAGATTAGATTTTTCAATTTCTCATCAAGAGTTCACACCGTGAGTTCCATGCTCGTCTACGTGGCGTCAATAGGGTGTCCCCTATGGTAAGTGTTTGCATGGTTCAATACCAAGGTGAATGAGGGAAGTATCCATAGTAAATGGGAGCAGGACGCGTGACAACGTATCCTACGGTCTCCTCCATTAGGTCGCACCGTGAGATTTCTATAGTCCGTCTGCTAGGTTGTCTTGGAACAACCAATTCCTACGGAGGGCCCGACTATATAGGGGTTGAAACACCGCAAACTCCAGAAATGAATAGGGTCTCTTAGGTAATTTGCCAACAGTTGTCTTTCTTAATAGTAACCTGTTGGCTCGGACCTATTGGATCTGAAAATGGTAGGGTCACATTTACGGGATAAGTTAAGCTAGTTAACAAGTCCTTGACCAAACAAACGGTAGCTAAGAATCATTGGGACATGAGATGTTCCGTAGTGAGAATTAACCGAGATAGTCTCAATTCGGGAGGAGGATCACCACCCGTGGTGGCTTTTATTCTAAACCCTTGAAGTATCGTTGCAAAATTAAAGATTTAATTTAAACACTAGGGTTCTTTAATAAGTTTGCTAAAATTGATTGGTTTTTAATGGGTTAAAGGCATAACTAATTAGAACTATTTTTGAAATTTCAGCATGTCGTCCTCTATAATAGCCTTACTCAAAAGCGAACGTTTAACTGGCGAAAATTATACTACGTGAAAGTCCAACCTGAATACGATTCTTGTTGTTGACGACATTCGGTTTATACTAACTGAGGAATGTCCTCAGGTCCCTGCTCGAAACGCTCCTCAATATGTTAAGGATGCGTACGACCGTTGGATCAAGGCCAATGACAAGGCCAAGGTCTACATTTTGGCTAGTTTTTCTGAAGTTCTGGCCAAAAAGCACGAGGGCATGGTCTCAGCTCGTGAGATCATGAGTTCGTTGCATAATATGTGTAAACCCGAGACCATTCTTTGGAATTCAAGAAAGAAAAGGTTAATGTTTTATGGTTGGTTTGTTTGGAAAAGAAAAGAAAAGAAAAGAAAAGAAAGGAAAAGGAAAAGAATGAAAAAGGGAAAATGGATGATGGGACCCCCACCTTTGTTATCTTTTTAAAACTCATTTTTCCATCGTTTTCTTCTCATTTTATCAAGTAAAAGCAAGGGTTTTCGTGGGAGAAGCAGAAAATAAGAGGAAGAAGAGGGTTTTGGAGCTGAAGTTGCAGAAGAGAGGAGAAGAACTAAAGGTTTGTCTTTTTAACAACAAGTAAATCAATTCAATCCTATTCTGGTTTTCTGTTCATCTCGAGCTCCACAGGAAGAGGTAAGATTTGAGGTTTTGTTTCGTGAAAGTTAACTCATATTGGAACAAAATTTGTGAAGGAAGCTTGAGCAAATTCGGATCTTAAGCTACTGATTTGTGAAGAGGAAGACAGAAGACAGAATTTGTTGTCAAATCCGAGAAGTCTCTGATGTTTTGGTTGTACTGATCTGTAGAATTGGAATCAGAAGCTCTAATAGGTATGGTTGGAAAGCTTATTGAATTTCCTACAATTCTCGTGAAGAAATCGTGAATAGAAAATGATTGGAAGATGTTGTAAATATCAGCTCAAGTTTCGGGTTGCAGCAGAAAATGGAATCTGGAATAGCAGAAGTTGGTTCCTAGGAAAGAAGACTTCGAGGTATTTTCGAGCCAATCTGTTAGGAATCTCAACTTCATGTCTTCATATGATTTTTAGAGGGTTCAAAAAAGGAAGAATTTGGTATAAAGTACATCCTTTTTAGCTAAGTAATCAAGAAGTTATGAGTATTTGAATACATGGTATAAAATCTGTTAAATGCTGGAATTTTTGTTGGAGTGTTTTCTTGTAGTTTTAAGGTTAAAAACCATGAGCTCGAGGTTCTAAAACATGGTTTTGGTTTGTTTGGCAGTCCAAGAGGAGATAGGTCGAGTGTACAGGCCAAGGTTCTAGTTCTAACACGGTGAGTGACAAAACGAACCTTGAAAATGGTTTATAGGCATGTATTATGCTTATGAAAATGTAAGGTTTTGCTAAAACGAAATGGTTTCAATGCTTAATGTTTTCCTTGAAACACATGTTTATGAGTATTCATATTTTCTAAGAGATGATTTCAAGTGCTCGTTGTGAGCCTAAATGTCTTGAAGAAATTTATACATGAGCATATGTCTAATGATTGCCGAAATTTATGGAAATGAAGATTTTGAGCAAGTATGTACTAGCAAGTATGTTTTAAAGTTTTTCAGTTTTATGAACAAGCTGAGTAAGCTTGAGTTTTATGAAAGAGAAGATAAGCAGGCATGTTTAAATGTACTTATGTGTTTTTCTGAGTCTTGAATGAGTAAATGACTAAGACATTGAGCCCGAGGCTATATAGTACCGTGTGCACACAGGTCTTATTCTGTTGTCGACGTTGAGTGTACTCCGTGACAACAGCGCTGTCGTGAGTGCTGGGCGGGCCCCACTACGACAAAGACGATGGGAGTGATGCGCGGGCCTCACTACATCGTAGAACAAACGTTGGTTGTACTGGGTGTGCCCTACACAACGTAGATTGTAACATGTTTTAAAAAGAGTTAATATCATTTACATGCCTTACGAGATTTTAACGATATACTTGCTGGTTTTCATGAAAAGCTATTATGATTACACAGTTACTTTTAACATTTGATTACAGATGCATATGCTCATAGATGGCCAGATGATATGATTTACGAGTTAATAGCTTTCTTTTAAACTCAAGTCACTCACTGAGCTTCATAGCTCATTCTTTCAAGATGTTTTCCCACTTTTCAGGTAGAGATCGAGCTCCCGGTGCCTGAAAATCTGCCATAATCTGCTGGAAGCTTCACAAGTTTGATATATTGTACGTGGGTGGAGTTGTATAGAGAGTCTATATGTATAGAAGAAGGACTATGAACTTATGTTTATGTGTACATTTTAGGTTGTGGTTGTGTGATCCATGGTTGGGTATGTTTTTGGTTGCGATGTTCATATCACTTTCAGTTTCCCAGAGAGTCATAAGTAGGGTTACCCCTTACGTAGGTTACGTAATTGTCAATATTTCGTTGTGTTATGTTTTAGTTGTTTCTTATACAAGTTTAGTATGCTTATAAGGTAAAACAGGGTCAACAGGTATCGTTAGAGAGGTGAACGATGTCTGTTGGCTTCACGCCGTCTACCGGGCTAAGTTAGCAGGTAGTTCAGGAGGGGGTGTGACAATATGTTTGGACAACCGTCTGGACAGCTTCGACACAAATCCCTCAAGTACGTAGGAGGGATCATCGGTGAGAGAACATGTTCTCGATCTGATGGTCCACTTCAACGTGGCAGAAATGAATGACCCGATCATCGACGAGCAAAGTCAGGTGTCCTTCATCCTAGAATCTCTTCCAAAGAGTTTCCTGCAATTCCGCCGCAATGTAGTGATGAATAAGATTACAACCTGACTACTTTCCTCAATGAGCTACAAACTTTCCAGCCCCTTATGAAGAATAAGGGGCAGGCTGATGGAGAGGCAAATTTGTTTGCCCATTCCAGAAGGGTTCATCCTCTGGCACTAAGTCCTGGGGTCCATCTTCTGGCCTTAAGAAGACCCAAAAGAAGAAGATAAGAGGGAAAGGGAAGGCACCCGCCGCTGCAGACAAAGGCAAGGGAAAAACCAAAGTTGCAGACAAAGGAAAATGTTTGCACTGCAACGTGGACGGGCACTGAGCTCAAGGTAAACTGCCCAAATTACCTTGCTGAGCTCAAGGAGAAGAAAGGTAAATTCGATTTACTTGTTCTTGAAACTTGTTTAGTGGAAAATGATGATTTTACTTGGATACTTTATTCAGAAGCCACTAACCATGTTTGCTCTTCGTTACAGGAAACTAGTTCCTTCAAGGAGTTCGAAGAGGGTGAGATGACGCTCAGGGTCGGAACGGGAGACGTCGTCTCAGCTCGTGCAGTGGGAAATGCTAAGTTATTTTTTAGCGATAGATTTTTTTTTTTAGAAAATCTGTACATAGTTTCGAAGATTAAGAGGAACTTGATTTCTATTTGTTGCTTAATTGAACTTGGCTATTGTATTACATTTTCCATTAATGAAGTGTTCATTTCAAAGAAAGGTGTGAATATTTGTTCTGCTAAGTTAGAAAACAGCTTGTACATCTTAAACCGAATCAAACTCTCATGAGATGTTTAAAACTGCAGATACTCAAAGTAAAAGGCAAAGAATTTCTCCAAATAATAATACCTATCTTTGGCATGTTAGACTTGGTCATATAAATCTCAACCGGAATGAAAGACTATCAAAGAATGGACTTCTAAATAAATTAGAAGATGATTCTCTACCTCCTTGCGACTCATGCTTGGAAGGTAAAATGACTAAGCGACTTTTTTGTGGAAAAGGTTATAGAGCCAAAGAACCCTTAGAACTCATACGTTCGGATATTTACACCTAATGTTTCAATAAGTCTGAGGCTCTTGAAAAGTTCAAAAAGTATAAGGCTGAAGTAGAGAATGCATTAGGGAAAACCATTAAGACACTTCGATCCGATCGAGGTGGAGAGTACATGGATCTGAGATTTCAGAACTATTTGATAGAACATGGAATCCAATCTCAACTCTCGACACCTAATACACCTCAGCAGAATGGTGTATCTGAAAGGAGAAATAGAACCTTATTAGACATTGTTCGATCTATGATGAGTTATGCTCAATTGCCTGCCTCGTTTTGGGGTTACGCAGTAGAGACTGCAGTTCAAATCTTGAACACTGTTCCATCAAAGAATGTTTCAGAAACACCTTTTGAGTTGTGGAAGGGGCGTAAACCTAGTTTACAACACTTCAGGATTTGGGATTATCCGACACGCGTTCTGGTGACAAACCCAAAGAAATTGGAACCTCGTTCAAGATTATGACAATTCTAAAAAGGCAAGAAATAGAAATGAGGTTTCTAGCAAACCCTGTATATACACGTTATCTAATAACAGTATTTTCTTGCCAAATAGTAGCTCCAGTGTGCCCACTACTACAGCTGAGACAACATCTCCATTTCCAACTCTGAATGTTATCTCCCCTTCTTGCAGTTGCCGCCAGGAACTAGTTTCCTGAAAAGAAGAGAAAACGTGGTTAGTGGCCCCCGAATCCAATATCCAGGTAGAGTTATCACTCTCCACTAAGCATGTTTCAACACAAAGCAAATCAAATTTACCTTCTTTCTTCTTATCGGCCAGGTATTTAGGGCAGTTATGCTTCTAGTGCCTATCTACGTTGCAGTAGAAACATTTTCCTTTTTCTGCAGCGTCTTTGACCTTCTTGCCCTTTGGCCACCTTTTTCATATTGTTCCTCTTCCCTTTCGGGCCTGAAGAGGATGAGGCTAGAGATTTGGTTCCCGAGGACAAATCTCTCTGAAAAGACCGTTGGGCAACATTTGCCTCACCCTCCTGTCGCCTAACTTTCATCAGGGACTGGAAGGTTTGTAGCTCATTGAGCAAAGTGGTTAAGGTGTAGCTAAGCTTGTTCATAACAACGTTGCTACGGAATTGCAAGAAACCATCTGGTAGAGTTTCCAAAATGAAGCTGACCTGACTCGACTCATCGATAGATGCTCCATTCATCTCTGTCACGTTGAAGTGGATCATCATGTCGAGAACATGTTCCCAGACAGACGTCCCCTCCTTCATTTCGACATTGAAAATGTGCTTGAGCGCATCGTGCTTGACCTGAAAGGACTGTTGTCCAAACATGTCTTGCAGCGATGCCATGATCTCCTTGGCGGTGACCATGTTCTCATGCTTCTTAACTAATATATTAGATATATTAGCTAAGATGTAGACCTTGTCCTTGGTCCATCTATTGAATGCGTCACGAACACTTCGTGTGCGCGATCGAACTGACACACACGAGGATACTCTCGGTGAGTACGAACTTCAGGTCGTCCACAACTAAAATCGTATTAATGTGTTTTTCCATGTTTGGTAATTGTTTCCAATGAGTTTTTCTGCAGCCAAAAGAGAAAGAATCGAACTCGACATATTTCATCTAATCCCCTTGAGCAGCGGAAACGTGTTTTGGAATCGTAATTGCAAGTTTATTTTGGTTGAACACAAATACAAGTACATTGGTGAAAAACAGAGATAAGCATACATTTCCTAATCTAATTAAGCATGGAATCTAGACATGCAAACATGCTATTTAGAAATTAAACTAAAATGACAGAGATGATTACCTTTGTAGTTTCAATTCAGCAACTCCTTGCCAATCGTGACAACAACACAGAACACAGAGAAACTTCTCTGTTCTTTCTTCACCAGGGGACACAACCAGTGAGTGTAAACCTCCTATCCTCTCGAGTATCTACTTAGATCTCTCCTGGTGGTAAGGAGCCAACAGTTGGAAAGTAGAGAAAGGAAATTTTAGAGAGAGTGATCTTTTGGCAAAATCACCAATTGCACACCAAAAAAATCAATCAACCAAAAACTTCTCGTTTGAGAGGTTTAACGAAGAGAAACTCTTCTCCCACTCCCTATCGATAGGGGAGTAAGTGGAGAAGAGGGGAACGTGTCCTCCTAACACGTTCCCATTAATTAATTAATTAATTATTAAACTTAATTAATCATTTAATTAATATCATATATTCAATTAATATCATATATTTAATTAAGATCAAATCATATTTAATCTAATTCTCTTCTAACCTATAGTTTTAATGCACATCACATGCACATTAAATTTTAACCTATAGTTTTAAATATGAATCACATTCACTTTTAAATTAAACATTTGAACTCTTTCAAATATTTAATTCTCTCACATAATTTAATATGAATCATATTCACATTAAATTTATAATATATAGTTCCAAAACTTTATATTATATCGTATCTATATACATTAAATCTATTCCCTAATGAATTTGAACATTTCAAATTCAAACGATCTAAGAACCCTTTACGAGCTAGAAGGTGGACCTAATGGACCTACAGATCAGAAGCTCCAACGATACGAGATTACTCGGTTAATCTCATTAACCTCTTAATCAACATTCGTTAACTGCGGGAACACTCCACTAAAGTCCCGCAGCTGCACTCTTCTCACTGCAGATATATTTTTGTGTCCACGGATATTGACCAATAACAGCAAGTCAATCCTTCACGAATGATTGTAACACCAGCTGGGTCAAATTACCCGTTTTACCCCTGGGTTACATCTTGTACCTTAAGTACCAGTGCTCCTCTAATGAACAATTTGTTTGTGGTCTTACCAACAAATTGAAGTCCCTCTCGGGCCAATGAGAGGGTCAGGCCCTTTGTTCCAGATCCCAGAGACATCGCTTAAGAACATTCATCTACTTACCCTAGTAGGCGGGAAGGAGTGAATTCCATTTTGCTAGGCTAAGTCCCCAGCTGCTCACTCGGTCTTGTCCCCAAGAAGGTAGGCATATTGAGTTGGCGAATCTGGCCACTCTCACCCATACTAGTCAAAGGACAATCCCTCGCGAACAGAAGTTCGTAACCTGCTCAAGATTGAGATCAAGTTGCCTAGGTCATCCTAGTGAAATAGAAACCTAACTAGTCAACGGAGTTACACCTAGTGGTTAATATTTCGCGGTCCGGTCTTATGTAATCTCATTACATAGGATATCCCCACTCACATGTCATCTACACGAACACGTTAGGATCACATTGTTTGTATCATATACAAAGTGGGCCACATCCATAGTTTTACCAGGGTAAGGTACCCAAACCTTATCCCCTTACTCTAGACACTTTAGGTTGTATCTCGAACCGAGATCCTTTATATGTACACTACATTCAGTTATAAATACATTTTACAGCCTTGGATGTTTAGTTTATTGGATTTAGGGTTAAAACAATGGCAATATCGTAAATAACGAATAATAACTCATTATTGAAATAATAACACTTTATTACAATAATTAAAACAAAATTACAAACTACGAGTTTTAGGGCACACACCCCAACACACAACTTGTCCTACAGTGATGGGAGTGTTAAGTAACTCCCAAGAATTAGACCTAACAACCTTGTTGAGAAAACAAGACCTTTAGATCTAAAACTTAAAAACCCCAAAACGACATGGAATCAACCCAAGGAAAAGTTTGGAACGGATTACCTTGATGATCAAGATCAAGAGTAAAGAAAACTCGTTTCTAAACTCGTGATTCGAATCACTCCACAAGAGGTACGATCAACACCACTTGAATGACTCTAGCATGCAAATTCTAAACACAAGAAATTGCAATAAGGAAAACTTAGCTCTCAACAAAGCTAAAAGAAAACTCAATTCATTCACTTTAAAATTCTGTCTACAATGGAAGAAGAGAGGGCTTTATATAGCCTTTGAGACCCTTAACCTAATTGACAAATAGACACTAACTTTATGGGCTAGTTAGTGGGGAAAAGAGTAACCTATATGAGTTACAATTTAACCACAACTCCCATATTGAAAACAAACTTAAATGATAAACAAAACTGAAATTACATTTAAAACTAATAAAGGTGTTGTCTTGTAACCATTATTTTAACACTAATCCATAGCTTTAAATGGTTTGAACTTGTGTTCCATAATTGAAGCTTAGCTTGTCTTGAATGAAGCTTGTAATGATACTTGACTTCATTGAATCCATCTCCACCTCATTGAATGCAACTTCAGTTCAAACATCACCATATTAAATGTAACTTTAGTTCAACTTAGTTCTTTTAGGTGAAACCCAAGTTAAACTTAAGTTCCATAAATTTAGCTATGAGTTCATTAAGTGCAAGTTAGAATGCATTTAATGCGTCTCCATCTTGAAGTTCAACTTTGCACAACATGTAGGGAAAGACTCCAACATCTTCTAGAACCTCCTCTTTTGAGCTCACCATAGCTTGAATATGAGTGATTAAAGCTTGTTGTAGCTTCTTGGCTCTCGACCTTGTAATTGGACCTTCAGCATGACAATAGGTGGTCCTTGGTTCATATCATCCTCCCCTCTTGAGAAGGATTAAGCCTCGAATCATAACCATCACCTACATCAAAAGGACTCAAGTCAAGAACATTAAAGGTTGCACTAACACCATACTCACCAGTAAATCAATTTTATAAGCATTGTCATTGATTCTCTCAAGAACTTGGAAAGGTCCATCTCCTCGTGGTAAAAGCTTTGATTTTCTTTGATTAGGAAACCTTTCTTGTCGAAAATGTACCCAAACCCAATCTCCCGGTTTGAAGACTAAGGGTTTACGCCCCTTATTGATTTTTGAAGCAACCTTGAAATTTTGCTTCTCAATGTGCTCTTTAACTTTCTTGTGCAACTTATGAACAAACTCAACCTTTGCATTCGCATCAAGACTCACAAACTCATTAGGGGGCATAGGCAATAAATCAATAGGTGTTAAAGGATTAAAGCCATAAACAATTTCAAAAGGAGTGCATTTAGTAGTGCTATGAACAGCCCTATTATATGCAAATTCTATGAATGGCAAACAATCCTCCCAAGTCTTAAGATTCTTATCAATAATAGCCCTAAGCATAGTAGTCATGGTTCTATTAACAACCTCGGTTTGAGCATCCGTTTGAGGATGACATGTAGTTGAATACAATAGCTTAGTTCCCAACTTACCCCACAAAACACGCCAAAAGTGGCTTAAAAATTTAACATCACGATCACTAACTATGCTTTTAGGAATACCATGCAATCTCACAACCTCCCTAAAGAATAAGTCAATAAGTTTTGCATCATCTGTTTTGTGACAAGGAATAAAATGTGCCATTTTACTAAATCTATCGACCACAACAAATATGCTATCTCTACCTTTCCTAGTTCTAGGTAAGCCTAAAACAAAATCCATCGATATATCAATCCAAGGACCATTAGGAACGGGTAAAGGAGAATACAAACCATGTGGTTGAAGCCTAGACTTAGCTTTTTTACATGCTATGCATCGAGCACAAACTTTATTAACATCATGCCTCATTTTAGGCCAGTAAAAATGTTCAACAAGCATATCATAAGTTTTAGAAACTCCAAAATGCGCCATTAAACCGCCTCCATGAGCTTCCTTTACCAATAACTCACGAATAGAACAAGATGGGATGCAAAGTTTTCCTTTCCTAAACAAAAATCCATCAAACAACATGTAATCATCCACAACAAGTCCTTTTTCACAAGATTCAACAAAAGGAGCAAAGAATGCATCATGAGGATACAAAGTCTTTATATGTTCAAACCCTAACAACTTAGCATTCAAAGCATTGAGTAAAGCATACCTTCGTGATAAAGCATCCGCAACAATGTTCTCCTTACCTTGTTTATACTTAATCACATAAGGGAATGTTTCAATAAACTCCAACCATTTTGCATGTCGTCAATTGAGTTTATTTTGTCCTCTCAAATGCTTTAAACTCTCATGATCCGTATGAATAACGAACTCCTTAGGCCAAAGATAATGTTGCCATGTTTGTAATGCACGAACCAAAGCATAAAGTTCTTTGTCATATGTTGGATACTTCAAAGAAGCACCATTCAATTTTTCACTAAAGAACATTAAAGGTCTGTTATTTTGCTTTAAAACAGCACCTATTCCTACACCACTAGCATCACATTCAATTTCAAAGGTTAACTCAAAATTAGGTAATGCAAGCAATGGAGCGGAACACAATTTTTCTTTCAAAGTGTTAAAAGCATTTTCTTGGTCTTTCCCCATATGAAAGAAACATTTTTCTTAACAAGTTCATTCAAGGGTGAAGCAATGGTACTAAAATCCTTAATGAACCTACGATAGAAACCCATAAGACCATGAAAACTTCTTACCTCACTCACGCTTTTAGGTGTAGGCCAATCTTTTATTGCCTTTACCTTCTCCTCATCAACCTCAACACCGTTAGATGAAACAACAAATCCAAGAAAATTAACTTTTTCCATGCAAAAGCTACACTTCTGTAAATTTGCATACAAACATTCTTTTCTCAAAGTAGACAAAACAGATCGTACATGTTCAACATGCTCATCTAAGGATTTAGAATAAACAAGAATATCATCAAAGTAGACAACCACAAACTTCCCTAAGTATTCTCGCAAGACATGATTCATTAACCTCATGAATGTACTAGGTGCATTAGTCAATCCAAAAGGCATAACTAACCATTCATAAAGGCCATACTTAGTTTTGAAAGCGATTTTCTATTCATCACCAATATGCATGCGAATTTGATGATAACTTGATTTCAAATCAATCTTAGTAAAGAGACTACATCCATGCAACTCATCAAGCATATCATCTAATCTAGGAATTGGATGTCTATACTTAATAGTTATCTTGTTTATAGCCCTACAATCAATACACATACGCCATGACCCATCTTTCTTAGGCACAAGAATAACTGGAATAGAACATGGACTCAAACTCTCACGTACATACCCTTTAGCAAGGAGTTCACTCACTTGCCTTTGTATCTCTTCGGCCTCCTTTGGATTAGTCCTATATGCTGGACGGTTTGGAATGGTTGCTCTCGGAATGAAGTCAATCTTATGCTCAATTCCTCTAAGTGGTGGCAAACCACTAGGTATCTCATCTGGAAATAAATCTTCAAACTCCTTCAAAAGTAAAACAAAAACACTAGGCAAAGAAGGGTTAAGCTCGTTAGTAAAGAAACAAGACCCTTTGCACATAAGTACAAGAATGGTCCTATTAGAAAGCAAAACATTCCTAGCCTCACTTGACCTAGCATACAAACTCACTATTTTGGCTTTTCTCTCATTTTTTCCTCTAGGCCGATTGCTACTCTCTTGCTTTTCACTCAAACTCTTTTTTTCTCTCGATTCTTTTTCTATTATTTCATTTTCACTTTTTGCTTTTGCATCAGCCTCTTGCCTTTTTTTTCAAGTTTGCATTGATCAATAAATACATCTTTTGGAGACAATGGAACAAGAGTAGTTTTTCTACCATTATAAGTAAAAGAGTAACGATTTGCATACCCATCATATACTACCCGACGATCAAATTGCCAAGGCCTCCCCAACAATAAATCTCCAGCATGCATGGATACAACATCACACAAAACATCATCATTATACTTTCCAATGGTAAAAGAAACAAGAGCTTGCTTACTCACCCTTACTTGCGCACAATCATTCAACCATTGAAGTTTATATGGTCTAGGATGTGGTTTGGTCTCTAAATTAAGCCTCTTGACCAGAATTGTACTCACAACATTGGTGCAACTACCACTATCAATGACCACACTACAAGGTATAGATTGAATAAGGCACCTAGTGTGAAACAAGTTCTCTCTTTGGTCTAGACTATCCTTCTTAATTTGGGTGCTTAAAGCTCTCCTAGCAACTAAGGACAAGTTTGCAGGATCCTCTTCGCTTAACTCATTCTCACTCTCATCATTTTCTTCCTTAACCTCATCTTCCTCTTCATCATCAGTCACAATCTCTCCCTCTCTAATGGTCATAATTCTCCTATTAGGGCAATCTCTACTATAGTGACCTACCCCTTGACATTTCCAACATTTCAAATCCCTATTTCGCACATTAGATTCATCTATCTTCTCTTTCCCTTTTTAGAACTCTCCCCTTTTCTCTACATTTGCTTTAGGTTTCTCATATATCTCTTGGTTTCTAAGCTTAGATTCAATCTTCTTACTATCCTTTTTCCATGTAGAACTAGAGTTGGAAAAATGTTTAGAAGAATACCGTCGAGACGTTCGTTGGATTTGCATCTCGATCTTGATTGCAATATGCAACAACCCCTCAATGTCAGAGTAAGGTTGTAGGTCAACCTTGTCTGCAATCTCCGTGTTTAGCCCATTAAGAAACCGTGTCATGAGACTCTCCATATCCTCATCTAGATCAAGTCGATCCATCAATGTATCCATCTCCTTGTAATAATCCTCCACGGACTTGTTGCCTTGTTTCAATGCTTGAAGCTTTTGAGCCATGTCTTGTTGGAAATGTTTTGGAACAAAACGCTTCCTCATGGACTCCTTGAACTCGTACCATGAATCGATTGGTGCTTCAAGATTCCTTCTCCTACTTGACATCAATTTATCCCACCACGTTTGAGCATATTGTTTAAATTGAGCAACACAAAGCATTACCTTCTTTTCTTCACTGAAATTATGGCAATTGAACACCGACTCCACTTGCTTTTCTCCCATTGAAGGTACTCCTCCTGGATCGGTTTTGCCATAGAACTTGGAAGTTTCAATTTGATGCTTCCCACGTTTCGGTCAATTCCTTCTTCATAAGGAACTCGCCTTTGTAAATGTTGATGTCTTCGTCCCTGACCTCTTCCCCTATTCAAGCCACGACCAATACGTCTTTCTCCCCTTCGTGGTGCTGCTATTAATGTAACTTGGTCATCTTCTAGTTGATCAGAACTTCCTCCCTCATATTCGTTGTCATGGTCATCCTCACGTTGTTGTGGAGGGGGTGGAATTCTCCTCCTAGCGTGGTTTTGAACCTCCAACCTCCGATACGCTCCGATAACTCTTCTATTCCACGAATCATTCTCTCCATGGTTCCTTGTTGTGCCTCCCTCATTCGGGCTTCGTTAATGTTAAGATCACCTTCTTGTGGCTGCAAAATACGGTAAAGTAACAAAAGAAAGAAAAAAAAAGGACCTCGCAAGCACTCCCTCACGTATTTCACTCGTTAATGAAGTTCACTCGTGTTTAACACTCAACACTCTAATTAATGTATCACTCCCTTACCTCACAACCTCACAAAGCACTCAGAAACAGATTGGTGTATGAGTATAGCAAAGTCAAAGAGCTAAGTGCAATTCAAAGTGATTAGACAACACACTAAGAATACAAACAAGTGTATTGAAGGAGCAATCCGAATAACAAAAAGAAACAAGTTTAAGAAAAAAATGACAAAATGAAAGGAATTCAAGAGGGAAAACAAAAATAGACCTAGAACAAATGATCAAATATCAATTCATCAAGAGAGTACTATCAAAGGAATAATTGAATTCAAGTTACCTTGAAACAATGAACAAAAAAATTAAAACAGAAAATTTGCTCTCTGATATGCTGTCTTCTTTTGACAGATTTGCAAAATATGAATATTTCACTCTGAAGAAATCCGATTTTGAAGATATCAAAGAATAACAAATTGTAGATCAGATCTAGATCTCAAATCTTGTAGAAGACGATATAATGAAATACGGAACGGAAAGGATATTTTTTGTATTTTTATTCAGAATAAGAACATGCTCGGATCTGCAAAAACTGAAGCTAAAGAGAAAAGAACTCAAAGAGATAAATGCAAGGAAACATATGTCCGATCAAAGAGCCTAATGCTCTGATACCAAATGTTAAGTAACTCCCAAGAATTAGACCTAACAACCTTGTTGAGAAAACAAGACCTTTAGATCTAAAACTTAAAAACCCCAAAACGACATGAAATCAACCCAAGGAAAAGTTTGGAACGGATTACCTTGATGATCAAGATCAAGAGTAAAGAAAACTCGTTTCTAAACTCGTGATTCGAATCACTCCACAAGAGGTACGATCAACACCACTTGAATGACTCTAGCATGCAAATTCTAAACACAAGAAATTGCAATAAGGAAAACTTAGCTCTCAACAAAGCTAAAAGAAAACTCAATTCATTCACTTTAAAATTCTGTCTACAATGGAAGAAGAGAGGGCTTTATATAGCCTTTGAGACCCTTAACCTAATTGACAAATAGACACTAACTTTATGGGCTAGTTAGTGGGGGAAAAGAGTAACCTATATGAGTTACAATTTAACCACAACTCCCATATTGAAAACAAACTTAAATGATAAACAAAACTGAAATTACATTTAAAACTAATAAAGGTGTTGTCTTGTAACCATTATTTTAACACTAATCCATAGCTTTAAATGGTTTGAACTTGTGTTCCATAATTGAAGCTTAGCTTGTCTTGAATGAAGCTTGTAATGATACTTGACTTCATTGAATCCATCTCCACCTCATTGAATGCAACTTCAGTTCAAACATCACCATATTAAATGTAACTTTAGTTCAACTTAGTTCTTTTAGGTGAAACCCAAGTTAAACTTAAGTTCCATAAATTTAGCTATGAGTTCATTAAGTGCAAGTTAGAATGCATTTAATGCGTCTCCATCTTGAAGTTCAACTTTGCACAACATGTAGGGAAAGACTCCAACATCTTCTAGAACCTCCTCTTTTGAGCTCACCATAGCTTGAATATGAGTGATTAAAGCTTGTTGTAGCTTCTTGGCTCTCGACCTTGTAATTGGACCTTCAGGCATGACAATAGGTGGTCCTTGGTTCATATCAGGGAGTGCAGCTACAGGCTTTAGTGGAGTGTTATCGTAGCTAATGAATGTTGAATAACTGGGTCAAAGAGTTTGATAGGTTAATCTCGGATCATTGGAGCTCGTCATATGCAGGTCCATTAGGTCCCTACAGATTGAATGTGATTCAATTTAAAATTCCACAATTATGAAAACTAGATTTGTATAATAAGGTATGAGATACCTAATATTATGTGATATGCAAATATGATTTGCATATTATAGTTGTGGTAAAATGGTGAATTGGTGGAGATTTTAACTCCACCATACACCATTATAAAAAGGTGCATTCAAAGGCATTTCATGAGACACTTTTCCATCTTTTGGATTTTCACCCAAAGTAAGTGTAATTTTCTCTCAAGAATTCTCTCTCAATTCCTCTAGAATTCTCCTCACCCAAAACCAAAGGGAGTCCCACAACTCTCCCTCAACCTTTCGAGAACAACCAAGAAGACCTTTTGGAAGTGTCTTGTTGTTCGGTTCGAGGATCGAGTTCGTAGAGATCGTTGGTTCGAGAGGGATCGAGATCGAGAAGCAGAAAACGTTGAAGAAAAGTTCTTCAAGAGGTTAGTATAATCTTTACCTATTGTTTTCTCTTGTTGTTATGCATGTTTAGCCTAGAATTAAACTAGTTTAATTCAATTTTAAGAAATGAATTGCACAACGAAACAACGACGTTTCACAACGTCTTCCGCTGCGGGAATTTCAATCCCTTCAGTAGGATACCTAACTAACATAAAGAATTGGCTAGCAACCCAATTCCAAATGAAAGATTTGGGAGAGACGCAGTATGTTCTTTGGATTCATATTTTCAGGAATTGCAAGAACAGAACGCAAGCCTTTTCTCAAGCATCCTATATCGACAAGATGTTGGTCCAATATTCGATACAGAATTTCAAAAGGGGTTTATTACCCTTTAGGCATGAAATTCATCTTTCTTTGGAACACTGTCCTAAGACGCCTCAAGAAGTTAAGGATATGAGTGAAGGGAATAAAACTCCAGCAGCGGAAAACGACTTTGAATCGTCGTGGTTTAAGTTGTGAAAATAATTCTTAAAATTAAATCTATCCTATAGAAATTAGGCTAAACATGCTGAATTTGAAGGAAAATACAGTAAGAAGAATTACTTGTTGAAGAACACTTCTTCACGAATTTCTTCTCCGGTCACGAACTCTTCGTGCTCTCGATCTCTACGTTCACGATCTCCCATACAACGAACAATTTGAACACCTCCGAAAGATCTTCTCGGTTGTTCTCCATTGGTAAAGGAGAGTGGTGGGACTCTTTTGGTTTTAGGGAGGAGAGAAACTTTGAGAGAGATTGAGAGAGTTTGAGAGAGTGATCTTGGATGAAACCAAAAAATGACTTGTGAGATCACTAAAGCCTTCTCACAAAAGCATTAAATAATGGTGATAGATGGAGTTGAAATCTCCACCGATTTACCATTTTACCACGACCTTAGGTTATGCAAATCATATTTGCATAACCACATCTAATAAGATATCTCATACCTTATAATACAAATCACATTTGTATAATTTTGTGTATTTTAAATTGAATCACATTATATTTAATTTCTCTCAATCCAATTTATCTAAATTAGCCCTAATTAAGCAATTAAGCTAATCAATAGTTTATTATGAATCTCATTCACATTAAACTATATAATATGTCAATCATATCTCATATAAATGACATAAATACCCTTTTAATGAATTTGAACACTTCAAATCCACACCAATCTGTAAATCCTCTATCTATCAAGTTTGAGCCAACCGAGGGACCTAATGAACCTATAGATGACGAGCTCCAATGATCCGAGACTAACTTGTCAAACTCTTTGACCCGGTTAATCAACATTCATTAGCTATGGTAACATTCCACTAAAGCCCGCAGCTGCACTCTCATCACTGTAAGACAAGTTGTGTCCATTGATATAACCAATGCCCATGAGTCGATCCTTCACAGGTTGTTCGTTGACACTCATCGGGTCAAATTACCATTTTACCTGTGTCTCCCCAACGCTCTTCTAATGAACAACAACGTTGTATGGTCTAACCATAAACAACAACCCTAGCGGGCTAATGAGAGGGTGGGTGCCCGTTGTCCAAGCCCTGGAGACAACACTTAAGGGAACAACCCCTCTAGTTTCCCTAAGTAGGGAACGAGTGAATTCCATCTCGCGTAGTCAAGTTCCTAGCTCCCCACGTGGTCCTGTCCCTGAGAAGATAGGCATATTGGGCGAGTAACTGTGACCACTCTCACCCGTACTAGTCAAAGGACAGACCCCATGAGCAGAGTGGAGTCCGTAACACGCTCGTGATTAAGGTCGAGTCACTAATGGTCATCTACGGTTATTAGTCCTATCATCATCAACAATGTGTTACATCAGTAGGTCTAATAATTCACGGTCCGATCTTGTACAATCTCATTGCACAGGATGCCCCCACTCGCATGTCAACCACATGAACGAGTTGGATCACCTCGTTTCTATCTAATACAAAGCGAGTCGCATCCACAGCGTATCCAGGATTAGGTCTCCAACCGTATCCATATACTGTAGACCGTTCGGGTCATTAACTAGAACGTGATCCTCCCTGTGTTCCACTACACACCGTTCAAGTTCTAGTTCTCTCATAATTCAACGACCCTGGAGCTTAGTTTATTGGACAAAGTTTGTAAATATGCGAGACTCAAAGTGATGAAAAAACAACTCTTATTTATTTCAATGGTAAATATTACAAACATGTACGAGATTAGGACATACATCCCAACAAACTCCCACTTGGACTAAGCTAGTGGAGTAAAAAATACATTTCTCAAATGTACAGTAAAAATACAATAAAATAGGGCATTGAATACCCTTTACAATACTCCCACTTGCCCTAGTCAGGAAGCACTCGAAGACTTAAACTCTCTAGGTGACCCTCAAACACCTTAGCCGTGAGGGCCTTTGTAAATGGATCAGCAACGTTGTGCTCCGACGCTATCTACGTGACTGTCACGTCTCTGCGGTGCACAATCTCCCATATCAGGTGATATTTCCGCTCAATGTGCTTGCCCCTCTTATGACTCCAGGTTCTCTCGAGTTGGCTACTGCACCACTGTTGTCACAAAACAACGTGATCGACAAGTTCATATTTGGAACAACTTCCAAATCCATCATGAACTTCCTAAGCCAAACAGCTTCCTTTGCAGCTTCACAAGCCGCAACATACTCGGCTTCCATCGTGGAATCAACGATGCATCCCTGCTTGATGCTTCGCCACACTACAGCTCCTCCATTCAGATTGAAGGCTGACCCCGAATTGGATTTCCTAGAATTCTTATCGGTCTGAAAGTCAGAGTCTGTGTATCTCGTAAGGATCAAATCCCCACTGCCATATACCGAGACAACATCTTGTCAATGTAAGATGCTTGAGACATGGCTAGCGTTCTGTTCTTCCGGTTCCAGACTATCTGGATACCTAGAACATACTGGGCCTCTCCCAAATCTTTCATTTGGAATTGCGAAGCCAGCCATTTCTTAACGTCAGTAAGAAATCCTACCTCATTCCCAATGAGAAGGATATCATGCACATATAATATCAGAAATGCGACAGTGTTGTTGACAATTTTCTTGTAGACACAAGGCTCGTCAACATTCTAATCAAAGCCATAAGATGTGATCGCCTCATCAAACCTTATAATTCCAAGACCTCAAGGCTTGTTTCAGTCCATAAATAGACCTATGAAGCCGACAAACCTTTTTCTCTTGGCCTTGGGTAATGAACCCCTTGGGTTGGTCTATGTAGGTCTCAACAAGTTTGCCATTCAGGAAGGTTGTCTTGACATCCATCTGTCATACCTCATAGTCATAATATGCGGCAATGGTCAGAAGGATCCTGATCAACTTTAACATGGTAACAAGTGAAAAAGTTTCCTCATAGTCAACCCCTTCAATCTGGGTAAAACCCTTTGCGACTAGTCGTGCTTTGAAGGTTTGCACCTTTCCATCTACGCCACGTTTACGCTTGTAGATCCATTTGCAACCTATAGGTTTTACCCCATTTGGTTTATCTACAAGCTCCCGACGGTAATTGAAGTACATCGATTCCATTTCTGGTCCATAGTTTAATCCATTACGTCTTTGTCAACGTCGGCATTGTCCGATCATAGGTCAATGGATCCTCGCGACCATCATCAGGGGTGACAACTTGAGTTTCAGCTAAACCCATGTAACGTTCAGGCTGTCTCACAGCCATCCCACTACGTCGAGGCATTCTCAACTCTTGAGAACGCACTTGACTACACGAGCTAGGATCAACAACACTTGTTGATATACTAGCCCCATCAGCAACTCTTGCTGATGTACTGTCCATTTCGTTTAACACAACTTTACTCCTAGGTAAATGATCCTGATGTGATCTTTCTCAAGAAAAGTGGCGTTTGTCGACACAAACACCCCATTTTCCTTAGGATCGTAAAACAACCCGCCCCTAGTCTCTTTTGGGTAACCTACAAAGAGGCACAATTTTGAACGGGGTTTCAACTTCTTCGGGTTTGACACCAACACATGGGTCGGGCATCCCCAAATTCTGAAATGGTGTAAACTGCCTTTACGTCCATTCTAGAGTTCGAAAGGTGTTTCACAAACACTCTTCGACGGAACGTTGTTCAAAATATAAACCGCAGTCTCCACTGCATAACCCAAAAAGATTAAGGGAGACGAGCATAGCTCATCATCGACCGAACCATCTCCAACAGGGTTCTATTTCTCCTCTCCGATACACCATTCTGCTGTGGCATACCAGGTGCTGAGAGTTGGGACGTAATTCCATGTTCTATCATATAGTCCTGAAATTCAGTGTCCATATACTCTCCACCTCGATCTGATCGAAGTGTTTTTATTATTTTACCGAACAGGTTCTCAACCTCAGTCTTGTACTCCTTGAACATTTCAAGAGTTTCAGACTTCCTATGCATTAGGTAAATATACCCATACCTTGAATAGTCATCTATAAAAAATACAAAGTATTCATAACCTCCCCGCGCTTTAACACTCATCGGACAACAGAGGTCGGAATGTATAAGCTCAAGGGGTTCTTTGGCTCTATATTCTTTTCCACTAAAAGGACGTTTGGTCATTTTGTCTTCAAGGCATGACTCACATACCGGTAAAGAGTTATCTTCCAACTCGCTTAGAAGTCCACTCTTCACTAGTCTCTCAATCCTATTGAGATTAATGTGGCCTAACCTTAGATGCCAAAGATGGGCATTTTGTTTAGGAGAAACTTTTACTCCTATAGTTCGTGTTTCTGTCGTTTTAAACAATTCAGTATTCAAAACACTTTTGACCGAATTAGGTTTCAAACCGTATAAATTATTCTCAAGTGAAGCAGAACACAACAAATTCTCATTTCTAGAAATAAACGTTTTATTTCCATAAAATTCAATGTAAATACAATGTTCTAATAGGCGGAAAAATAGAAACTAGGTTTCTAGTAAACCACTGAACTATATACAAATTATCTAATAAAATGTAATTCCTGCCAAAATACAGGTTCACCGTGTCGATTGTTGCAGTAGAGACAATCTCTCAGGATCCAACCCGTAGCGTTATCTCACCATCTCGCAGCTGCTGCCAGGAGGAACTAATTCCCTGAAAAAGAAAAACAAACATGGTTAGTGGCGCCCGAATTCAGTATCCAGGTAGAGTCATTACTCCCACTAAACAGGTTTCAGTTACTAGTAAATCACATTTACCTTCTTCCTTCTGTCGGCAAGGAACTTGGGACAGTTACGCTTCCAGTGTCCATCCCCATTGCAGTGGAAACATTTTTCTTTCTCTACAACTTCCTTGACCTTTTTGCCCTTTTGGACGGCAGCACGATCAACCTTTCCCTTCTTCATCTTCTTCTTTTAACCTTTCGTGCCTGAAGAACATACAAATTTTGTCCCAGAGGTCGAACCCCTTTGAAAAGACCTGAAGGCAACGTTTGCCTCAGCTTCCGGTGTCCTGATCCTCATCAAGGACTGGAAGTTCTGTAGTTCATTGGGAATGGTGGTTAGAGTGTAGCTAATTTTGTTTATAACATCATTGCTACGAAACTGAAGGAAACTCTTCGGAAGAGTCTCCAAAATAAAGCTGACCTGGCTCGACTCATCGATCGAAGCCCCGTTGATCTCAGCCAGATTAAAGTGGGTCATCATGTCGAGAACATGTTCACGGATAGACGTCCCTTCTTTCATCCGTGCATTGAAGACGTGTTTGAGGGAATCATGCCGGACCTAAAAGGATTGTTGTCCAAACATTTCCTGCAAGGATTCCATGATCTCCTTGGCGGTGATCATCACCTCATGCTTCTTTGTCAATACATCAGATAAGATAGCAATGATATAGACCTTGGCCTTTTCATAGGCCTTGATCCATATCGTACACATCACGAACACTTCGTGATGTGGTCGAACCCTGACCTGAGGACACTCCTTAGTGAGCACAAACTTTAGGTCGTTAGTTACTAGAATTGTCTTGATATTATTTTTCCACGTTTGGAAATTATCTCCCACTAGTTTGTCGGAAGTTAAAAGGGCGATGATTGAGCTAGACATTTTTGCTGAAAAACTTTGTATCGATCTCATAAACGTTGAAAAAACCAATCAAGTTTTAGCAAAAATTTTATCCTATGATCCCTAGGTCATTAAAATTTGCAATGATATTGGGGTTTAGAATGACCGCCACCGAAGGGTGAACACACTTCTCCTCTGGGACGAGACTATCTCGACCAGACCCTAATACCAGAATAATTCTTATTCATTGGGCGTCCAGTTACCATTTTTCGGTCTGAATCCATTAACTCTTAATGAATCTCGTGAGTGTCACCTTCAATCTTTAAATTTTCAAGTATCCGTCCAAACAATAGCCACCGAAGGGTGAACCAAGAAGGAAAACAAACAAGCAAATTGTATCCCTTTCGAGAATTCACGATGTTCTGACTCCCATGATCAAGGCTCTCCGAAGGGATTGTTTGGTCCAGGCCAGACTAGCAGGAGGATCATAGGCGTCTCACGGTGTGAATCGAAAGAAGAGACCGTGGGTCCCGTTTTCACAGGTCTCGCTCCCACTCACTATAAGTACTCTCTCCATCCACGTTGATATTGACCCATACAAATACCATCCGAAGGGGGACGCTCCCATTTGCGCCACGAGGCCGAGTATGGATCTTACGGTGTGAACTTAACGAAAATTTGTGGTCGAAAAATCAAATGTATCTTATACACTTTATTTCCTCCCACTCAGCACTTTAAGTTAATCGAGATTGACCTAGATAAATCGGCTAATATTTACCTAAGTCTACCAATATAACTCTTATATTGGAATAACCTAATTCTATAATCACATTATTAACTTAGGTCTATGTGAGTAAGTTAATGAACTTTTAATTAACGACACTCACGATAATATAACCTATGAATCTCCGGACCAAATTCACTCCCAGGTCGGTTGCGAGGTAGGGGTGTTCCACAAAGCGCCAGCTTAAATACCCCAGCCTTAGACAGAACCTTCCTTAGACAGAGTTACTAATTAGTCTCCATTCATAAATCATATTTGATTTCCTAATTCTAAACTTATTAGAACTAGAAAACCTAAGTCTAATTATTCAAGTTCTAGACATTTTAAAACTAATAATTAACTTAGGTTATGATATGAACCCAACAATGCTAATAAAGAATAAAGAAGAGCTTCAAGATGGAGATACATTAAATGCACCATGGCTTCATTTATGATAAACTCAAGTTGCATTGAAGGAATCAAAGTTGAATTAAATGAACTCAAGTACATCTCAAGTTCATTTAATGCAAGTCAACCATCAATTAATAGAACTACATTCAAGCTACTTCAACATGAGCTTCATTTACTAATAGATGGTTACAAATAGCTAGAAGAATAAATGCAATATTCATTCTCGGATTTATGGCCCTCTATTATGTAATTTTCAGTTTTTAAGCATATTTCATAAGTTTTAGGTTACATTTGAGTAGTGGATAGTTATGGCATTAAAGTTGTGGAAGTTTCAATATTAAACATGCCATTTTAGCTTATTTTCGGTTATAATTTAAAGGCTATATAAAGCCATCAAAGATGTATTGTAAAAAAAGACTTGGAATGATGTTTTGAATGAAAAGTTGCATATTTTGCTACTTAAGCCATGAGCTTGTTTCTTTGCATTTCTTGTGTTTAGATTTGCATGCTAGGATCATTCAAGTAGCGTTGATCAAACTACTTGTGGAATGATTCGAATCTTGAGTTTAGAAACAAGTTTTCTCTACTCTTGATCTTGATCATCAAGGTAAATCCGTTTCTATCTTCTTCCTTGGGATGAAATCATTTAGATTTGGGGTTTTGAGTTTTAGATCTAAAGGTCTTGTTCTTCAACAAAGTTGTTACATTTAAATTCTCAAGAGTTACTTATCATTTGGTATCGTAGATTTAGGTTCTAGATCGGATATATGTTCCCGTTGTTTCTGTTATTTTCTTAATTTTATTTTGATTTTTATTCCTTATGTTCATCTCGTCGATTCTGTCTTCTCATAAAAACTCTAAAAAAAGTGTCATTTAAATCAATCTTCTGTTATTGTTGTCTTTGCGAAGTTATAGATCTCTGTCTTAGCTTCAACGTTGTCTTTCATAAGGTCTTCGCATTCAATTTTCTTAAGAGTAAAAATGCTTTATTTTCATAATCTGTTTCAAAACCAGAAAAGCGAGAGCATAAGTTTTCTTTGATTCTTGATGTTCTATGGTGTTCTTTGTTTATATCTTTCATTTCTTGAGCTCAGATCTGATATTTCCATGTTAGATCTGAATGTTTTTGTTTTATTTCCCCACATATGTTACAAATTTTCATTTGCAATAAATGCATGTCTGTTACACATTGAAAATTCCAGCCATATGTTTTTAAATACATTGATTATGTCATGTGTAACTCCAATCTGTTTTTCATGTAATAAAATCAGATTGTAACTCCTTTCAATTACACATTAACTTTAGATCATTCAATTTGGAAGAGTTATTTGTTGGAATATTGCATTAGTTGTTGGTGTTTAATATTGTAACTCCTATACCCTTTGTCCCATTCTATCTCTTATCCTTCCATTTTTTGTTACAGTTCTGCCATTTTCTTTCTTTCATAACTTGTTTGTTATTCGATATTCATTTTGCTCCATATTTATGCTATTTTATTTTCTTAATGTGTTGTCTATCACTTGATTGCAAACTTTGCTTATTGGCTCATGCGAGTGAAATTGTGAGTTTGTTGAGAGTGTTTTACTGTTTTGAGTGTAAACACGAGTGACTATACCTTAACGAGTGAAAACAAGTGAGGGAGTGCTTGTGAGGTCCATTTTTGTGTTACTTTTTTTAGTTTTGCAGAAACAAACCAAAAAAAAAAAAAAAACCATGGAGCTGAAATTTCCTAAATTCTATGGAAGTACAAATCCGACGGAGTACATTCAATGGGAAAGGCAAGTTGAGCATGTCTTTCATTGTTGCACTTTGAATGAGGAGAAAAAGGTAAAACTCATCGTTTCTCATCTTAGAGATTATGCCATTACTTGGTGGGATAAATTGTTTTTGAGTAGGAGGAACCTTAACCGTCCAATTGAATCATGGAATATTCTGAAGCAAATAATGCGGGAGCACTTTGTTCCTAAGTTTTTCCATAACTTGCGAACTTTGAGACAAGGGAGCAAAAGTGTGGAGGCTTACTACATGGAGATGCAAACGTTGCTTGAGGAACTCGAAATTTATGAGGATGAAATGGTTACAATGGCTCGATTCTTTAGGGGACTTAACAAGGAGATTGCAATTCAGCTTGATCTTCAACCTTATGAGGATTTGGAGAGGATGGTGCACATAGCCATAAAGATTGAAACCCGTCTCCAAAGGAAGTCTACAAGGTACACTAAACCTAAACCAATTTTAAATGTTAGTTCAACTTTGGAAAGGGTTAGTTTACCTACTGAAAATAAGTCTATTGTTGAGGTAGAAAGTGGAAAAATTCAAAATGATTTACTTTGTAATTTAGTGTCAACACATGCTAGTGAGTTTACTAGGAGATTAGATTGCAAAGACTTATTTGTTTGTAACACTTCTACTATTGTAACACCTACTCTTGATGAAGTACATATTGATGTGTGTGAGTTAGGGAAAAGGCAAAAAGGTCAAGACAAAAGCATGTCAATTATTTGAAAAAGAATCTTGTGAGAAAATGAGTGAGAGAGAAAAGCATGAGATTAATCTATGGCCTATAGAGAAAAAAGAGAGAAAAGCCAAGAAGGTGAGCTTATGTGAAAGAACTTGTGAGGTTAAATCTATTTTGTTTTCAAAACAAAATATTTTTGATCATTTGTATAAAGGAACTTTTTTTCTAATTGGTGAGCTCAAACCATGTTTGTCTAGTTTTTCTTTTGAGTTCTTACAGGATGCCAAAGTACTCATTGTGATGCTTGATTCAAAGTTTCCCTCCAAAGTTAATGCCAAAGTATTTATTGAGAAGAAAAACTTCAAAATTGCTTCTAAATTCATCCATGGCAGCAAGCATAAGGTGTTCAAACCGGGTGATTGGGTTTGGAGACACTTTTGGAAGGATCGTTCTTCATTTCACAAGAAAACTAAGTGGAATTCAAGACACATTTTGCCTATGACATCCCATGACTACAAGATTGCTCTACAAGGAGAAGATGTCAATTACATTTATAATGCTGCTGATTTTCGTCCATTTGATGTTGGAACCCCTTTTTTGATTCGAGGACAAATCCTCTTGAAGAAGGGGAGGATGATATGAACCCAACAATGCCAATAAAGAATAAAGAAGAGCTTCAAGATGGAGATACATTAAATGCACCATGGCTTCATTTATGATAAACTCAAGTTGCATTGAAGGAATCAAAGTTGAATTAAATGAACTCAAGTACATCTCAAGTTCATTTAATGCAAGTCAACCATCAATTAATAGAACTACATTCAAGCTACTTCAACATGAGCTTCATTTACTAATAGATGGTTACAAATAGCTAGAAGAATAAATGCAATATTCATTCTCGGATTTATGGCCCTCTATTATGTAATTTTCAGTTTTTAAGCATATTTCATAAGTTTTAGGTTACATTTGAGTAGTGGATAGTTATGGCATTAAAGTTGTGGAAGTTTCAATATTAAACATGCCATTTTAGCTTATTTTCGGTTACAATTTAAAGACTATATAAAGCCATCAAAGATGTATTGTAAAAAAAGACTTGGAATGATGTTTTGAATGAAAAGTTGCATATTTTGCTACTTAAGCCATGAGCTTGTTTCTTTGCATTTCTTGTGTTTAGATTTGCATGCTAGGATCATTCAAGTAGCGTTGATCAAACTACTTGTGGAGTGATTCGAATCTTGAGTTTAGAAACAAGTTTTCTCTACTCTTGATCTTGATCATCAAGGTAAATCCGTTTCTATCTTCTTCCTTGGGATGAAATCATTTAGATTTGGGGTTTTTGAGTTTTAGATCTAAAGGTCTTGTTCTTCAACAAGGTTGTTAGATTTAAATTCTCAAGAGTTACTTATCAGGTTACATGCATTTCTATGTTATAGTGCTTGATCATTCATCACATGAATAATAAACTATATAACATACATTCATCACATGAATTAAATGCATGTGCATACTTTTATTCTAAGAAATATAACACTTATATTAAATAAATTAATACATGTAAACAATATATTATAACTCTTATAATATAATTCTATCATGCATACTATATATTATAACACTTATAATATAAATATGATGCATGAAATGCTTAACCTAAGGTTGGATTTTATTCTATATGACATACATTATGCACATAGAATAAATAAATTTCATGCATCTCATGCATAAAATAAATTGGACCGGTTTTGGCACTTTAGAGACATTAATTGAATTAATTAACATTAATATAATAATTATATTAATATTAATTAATAAAATTAATTTAAAAAACATTTTACAAATTATAAAATAAATAAATAATTAATAAAAAATGAATTAACGCCCCCACGATCAGCAAAAGCCATCACGCCACTATCTCGCGCGAACTATCCTCGCGAACGCCCATTACGCTCGCAGTGTTGCAATGCTGTGGCCAGCGTTGCAACGCTCCAGCGTGCAGAGTTGTCCTCAGCCGTCAAACGCCTCAGCGTTGCAACGCTACACCCAGCGAACAATTCGAACGCCTGCCGTACAACGAACAATTCGAACGCCTCCGAAAGTTCTTCTCGGTTGTTCGACTTTGGTAAAGGGAGAGTGGTGGGACTCTTTTGGTTTAGGGAGGAGAGTAAGTTTGAGAGAGATTGAGAGATTTTGAGAGAGTGATCTTGGATGAAATCCATAAAATGACTTGTGAGATCACTAAAGCCTTTTCACCAAGTTCAAACCATTTAAAGCTATGGATTAGTATTAAAATAATGGTTACAAGACAACACCTTTATTAGTTTAAATGTAATTTCAGTTTTGTTTATCATTTAAGTTTGTTTTCAATATGGGAGTTGTGGTTAAATTGTAACTCATATAGGTTACTCTTTTCCCCCACTAACTAGCCCATAAAGTTAGTGTCTATTTGTCAATTAGGTTAAGGGTCTCAAAGGCTATATAAAGCCCTCTCTTCTTCCATTGTAGACAGAATTTTAAAGTGAATGAATTGAGTTTTCTTTTAGCTTTGTTGAGAGCTAAGTTTTCCTTATTGCAATTTCTTGTGTTTAGAATTTGCATGCTAGAGTCATTCAAGTGGTGTTGATCGTACCTCTTGTGGAGTGATTCGAATCACGAGTTTAGAAACGAGTTTTCTTTACTCTTGATCTTGATCATCAAGGTAATCCGTTCCAAACTTTTCCTTGGGTTGATTCCATGTCGTTTTGGGGTTTTTAAGTTTTAGATCTAAAGGTCTTGTTTTCTCAACAAGGTTGTTAGGTCTAATTCTTGGGAGTTACTTAACATTGTTCGTAGACACTGCTGGGATAAATTACCGTTTTACCCCTATGTCTACCTCTTGCTCCTTAAGTCTCCATTGCTCCTCTCATGAACAACAATGTTGTACGGTCCAACCATTAACAACACCCTCTCGGGCCAGTGAGAGGGTGGGCGCCGTTGTCCAGGCCCTGGAGACAACACTTAAGGGAACAACCCCTCTAGTTTCCCTAAGTCAGGAACGAGTGAATTTCATCTCGCGTAGTCAAGTTCCCAGTTCCCCACGTGGTCCTGTCCCTGAGAAGATAGGCATATTGGGTGAGTAACTGTGACCACCCTCACTCGTACTAGTCAAAGGACAAACCCCCTCAGATAGGAGTCTGTAACGCGCTCAGGATTAAGGTCGAGTCACTAATGGTCATCTACGAAGTTATTAGTCCTATACTGTCAACGGTGTTACATCAGTAGGTCTAATAATTCATGGTTCGGTCTTGTACAATCTCATTGCACAGGATGCCCCCACTCGCATGTCAACCACATGAACGAGTTGAATCACCTCGTTTGTATCTAATACAAAGCGGGTCGCATCCACAACGTATCCAGGATTAGGTCTACAACTCTATCCATATACTATAGACCATTCGGGTCATTAACTCGAACGTGATCCTCGCTGTGTGTCCACTACACACCGTTCAAGTTCTAGTTCTCTCATAATTCAATGACCCTGGAGCTTAGTTAATTGGACAAAGTTTGTAAATATACGAGACTTAAAGTGATGAAAAAATAACTCTTATTTATTTCAACTGTAAATATTACAAACAGGTACGAGATTAGGACATACATCCCAACAATGAGACATATTCCCTATCCCTCTGCAGTAGGTAGCTTAATGTATGCTATGCTTTGCACAAGGCCATACATTTTGTTATGCAGTGGGAATAGTCAGTAGGTACCAATCCAATCCAAGGTCAGACCACTGGACCGCAGTTAAAAATATCCTCAAGTATCTTAGGAGAACGAGGGACTATACACTTGTGTATGGGACTAACGATTTGATCCTTACTAGATACATTGATTCTGATTTTCAGACCGACAAGGATTCTAGGAAATCCACATCGAGATCAGTTTTTTCACCCTTAACGTTAGAGCTATAGTGTGGCGAAGCATCAAGTAGGGATGCATCGCTGACTCCACAATGGAGGCAGAGTATGTCGCTGCTTGTGAAGCAACTAAAGAGGTTGTTTGACTAAGGAAATTCCTTACTGATTTGGAAGTTGTTCCAAATATGAAATTTCCCATCACGTTATACTCTGACAACAGTGGTGCGGTAGCCAATTCGAAGGAACCTCGCAACCACAAGCGAGGCAAGCACATCGAGAGGAAGTATCACCTGATACAAGAAATAGTGCAACGAGGAGATGTGACAATCAGGAAGATCGCTTCGGAGCACAACATTGTTGATCCGTTTACAAAGACTCTCACAGCTAAAGTGTTCGAGGGTAATCTGGAAAGTCTAGGTCTACGAGATATGTACATAGGCTAATCTAGGGCAAGTGAGAGATATGTAATGGGTATATGGATGCCCTACTTTATTGTATTTTGTATCTCTGTAACCACTGTTTTAGATTGTAATGTGGCACTAGAGTTTTAGTTCAAGTGAAAGTTTGTTAGGGTTTGTGCCCTAAAACTCGTAGTTTGTAAATTTTGTTATAATTATTGTAATAAAGAGTTATTATTTTTCAATAAAGTGTTATTGTTCAGTATTGCCCTTATATTAACCCTAAATCCAGTAAATTAACATCCAAGGCTGTAAAATGTCTTTTGAACTGAATGTAATGTACATATAAAGGATCTCGGTTCGAGATACAACCTAAAGGGTCTATAGTAAGGGGATAAGGCTTGGGTACCTTATCCTAGTAATACAATGGATATGGCTCACTTTGTATTTGATACAAACACAGTGATCCTAGCGTGTTCGTGCAGACGAAATGTGAGTGGGGATATCCTATGTGATGAGATCGCATAAGATCGGATCGCGAAATAGTAACTGCTAAATGTAACTCCGTTGACTAGTTAGGTTTCTATTCACCAGGATGACCTAGGCAACTTGATCTCAATACTGAGCAGGTTACGAACTCCTGTTTGCGAGAGATTATCATTTGACTAGTATGGGTGAGAGTGGCCAGATTCACCGACTCAATATGTGATATGAACCAAGGACCACCTATTGTCATGCCTGAAGGTCCAATTACAAGGTCGAGAGCCAAGAAGCTACAACAAGCTTTAATCACTCATATTCAAGCTATGGTGAGCTCAAAAGAGGAGGTTCTAGAAGATGTTGGAGTCTTTCCCTACATGTTGTGCAAAGTTGAACTTCAAGATGGAGACGCATTAAATGCATTCTAACTTGCACTTAATGAACTCATAGCTAAATTTATGGAACTTAAGTTTAACTTGGGTTTCACCTAAAAGAACTAAGTTGAACTAAAGTAACATTTAATATGGTGATGTTTGAACTGAAGTTGCATTCAATGAGGTGGAGATGGATTCAATGAAGTCAAGTATCATTACAAGCTTCATTCAAGACAAGCTAAGCTTCAATTATGGAACACAAGTTCAAACCATTTAAAGCTATGGATTAGTATTAAAATAATGGTTACAAGACAACACCTTTATTAGTTTTAAATGTAATTTCAGTTTTGTTTATCATTTAAGTTTGTTTTCAATATGGGAGTTGTGGTTAAATTGTAACTCATATAGGTTACTCTTTTCCCCACTAACTAGCCCATAAAGTTAGTGTCTATTTGTCAATTAGGTTAAGGGTCTCAAAGGCTATATAAAGCCCTCTCTTCTTCCATTGTAGACAGAATTTTAAAGTGAATGAATTGAGTTTTCTTTTAGCTTTGTTGAGAGCTAAGTTTTCCTTATTGCAATTTCTTGTGTTTAGAATTTGCATGCTAGAGTCATTCAAGTGGTGTTGATCGTACCTCTTGTGGAGTGATTCGAATCACGAGTTTAGAAACAAGTTTTCTTTACTCTTGATCTTGATCATCAAGGTAATCCGTTCCAAACTTTTCCTTGGGTTGATTCCATGTCGTTTTGGGGTTTTTATGTTTTAGATCTAAAGGTCTTGTTTTCTCAACAAGGTTGTTAGGTCTAATTCTTGGGAGTTACTTAACATTTGGTATCAGAGCATTAGGCTCTTTGATCGGACATATGTTTCCTTGCATTTATCTCTTTGAGTTCTTTTCTCTTTAGCTTCAGTTTTTACAGATCCGAGCATGTTCTTATTCTGAATAAAAAATACAAAAAAATATCCTTTCCGTTCCGTATTTCATTATATCGTCTTCTATAGAGCTTTAGATCTAGATCTGATCTACAATTTGTTCTTCTTTGATATCTTCGAAATCGGATTTCTTCGAGGTGAAATATTCATATTTTGCAAATCTGTCAAAAGAAGACAGCATATCCGAGAGCAAATTTTCTGTTTTAATTTTTTTTGTTCATTGTTTCAAGGTAACTTGAATTCAATTATTCCTTTGATAGTACTCTCTTGTTGAATTGATATTTGATCATTTGGAATACATCCATATCAGTTACATCTAGAATTCATAGAAAAGGAAATAGTTGGGCATTAAATATGACAGTTACAATTGATTAATTCATTGAACTTTTTGTGGCTGTTATGTGTAACTTCCCTCTGTTATTAAGGCTGGATTCAACTGATATATTCATCATTTGCTGAGAGTTACATCTTATTTTGACCATTAAAATTCAACATTATCTATTGCTAGACACACAATTTCAGTTTGTTCCAATTTTGTTCTTTTCCATTTGTTCTAGGTCTATTTTTGTTTCCCCTCTTGAATTCCTTTCATTTTGTCATTTTTTTTCTTAAACTTGTTTCTTTTTTGTTATTCGGATTGCTCCTTCAATACACTTGTTTGTATTCTTAGTGTGTTGTCTAATCACTTTGAATTGCACTTAGCTCTTTGACTTTGCTATACTCATACATCAATCTGTTTCTGAGTGCTTTGTGAGGTTGTGAGGTAAGGGAGTGATACATTAATTAGAGTGTTGAGTGTTAAACACGAGTGAACTTCATTAACGAGTGAAATACGTGAGGGAGTGCTTGCGAGGTCCTTTTTTTTTTTCTTTATTTTGTTACTTTACCGTATTTTGCAGCATGGCACAAGAAGGTGATCTTAACATTAACGAAGCCCGAATGAGGGAGGCACAACAAAGAACCATGGAGAGAATGATTCGTGGAATAGAAGAGTTATCGGAGCGTATACGGAGGTTGGAGGTTCAAAACCACGCTAGGGAGAGAATTCCACCCCTCCACAACAACGTGAGGATGACCATGACAACGAATATGAGGGAGGAAGTTCTGATCAACTAGAAGATGACCAAGTTACATTAATAGCAGCACCACGAAGGGGAGAAAGACGTGTTGGTCGTGGCTTGAATAGGGGAAGAGGTCGGGCGAAGACATCAACATTTACAAAGGCGAGTTCCTTATGAAGAAGGAATTGACCGAAACGTGGGAAGCATCAAATTGAAACTTCCGAAGTTCTATGGCAAAACTGATCCGGAGGAGTACCTTCAATGGGAGAAAACAGTGGAGTCGGTGTTCAATTGCCATAATTTCAGTGAAGAAAAGAAGGTAATGCTTTGTGTTGCTCAATTTAAACAATATGCTCAAACGTGGTGGGATAAATTGATGTCAAGTAGGAGAAGGAATCTTGAAGCACCAATCGATTCATGGTACGAGTTCAAGGAGTCCATGAGGAAGCGCTTTTGTTCCAAAACATTTCCAACGAGACATGGCTCAAAAGCTTCAAGCATTGAAACAAGGCAACAAGTCCGTGGAGGATTATTACAAGGAGATGGATACATTGATGGATCGACTTGATCTAGATGAGGATATGGAGAGTCTCATGGCACGGTTTCTTAATGGGCTAAACACGGAGATTGCAGACAAGGTTGACCTACAACCTTACTCTGACATTGAGGGGTTGTTGCATATTGCAATCAAGATCGAGAGGCAAATCCAACGAACGTCTCGACGGTATTCTTCTAAACATTTTTCCAACTCTAGTTCTACATGGAAAAAGGATAGTAAGAAGATTGAATCTAAGCTTAGAAACCAAGAGATATATGAGAAACCTAAAGCAAATGTAGAGAAGGGAGAGTTCTAAAAGGGGAAAGAGAAGATAGATGAATGTAATGTGCGAAATAGGGATTTGAAATGTTGGAAATGTCAAGGGGTGGGTCACTATAGTAGAGATTGCCCTAATAGGAGAATTATGACCATTAGAGAGGGAGAGATTGTGACTGATGATGAAGAGGAAGATGAGGTTAAGGAAGAAAATGATGAGAGTGAGAATGAGGAGTTAAGCGAAGAGGATCCTGCAAACTTGTCCTTAGTTGCTAGGAGAGCTTTAAGCACCCAAATTAAGGAGGATAGTCTAGACCAAAGAGAGAACTTGTTTCACACTAGGTGCCTTATTCAATCTATGCCTTGTAGTGTGGTCATTGATAGTGGTAGTTGCACCAATGTTGTGAGTACAATTCTGGTCAAGAGGCTTAATTTAGAGACCAAACCACATCCTAGACCATATAAACTTCAATGGTTGAATGATTGTGCGCAAGTAAGGGTGAGTAAGCAAGCTCTTGTTTCTTTTACCATTGGAAAGTATAATGATGATGTTTTGTGTGATGTTGTATCCATGCATGCTGGAGATTTATTGTTGGGGAGGCCTTGGCAATTTGATCGTCGGGTAGTATATGATGGGTATGCAAATCGTTACTCTTTTACTTATAATGGTAGAAAAACTACTCTTGTTCCATTGTCTCCAAAAGATGTATTTATTGATCAATGCAAACTTGAAAAAAAAAGGCAAGAGGCTGATGCAAAAGCAAAAAGTGAAAATGAAATAATAGAAAAGAATCGAGAGAAAAAAAAGAGTTTGAGTGAAAAGCAAGAGAGTAGCAATCGGCCTAGAGGAAAAAATGAGAGAAAAGCCAAAATAGTGAGTTTGTATGCTAGGTCAAGTGAGGCTAGGAATGTTTTGCTTTCTAATAGGACCATTCTTGTACTTATGTGCAAAGGGTCTTGTTTCTTTACTAACGAGCTTAACCCTTCTTTGCCTAGTGTTTTGTTTTACTTTTGAAGGAGTTTGAAGATTTATTTCCAGGAGGAGATGCCTAGTGGTTTGCCACCACTTAGAGGAATTGAGCATAAGATTGACTTCATTCCGGGAGCAACCATTCCAAACCGTCCAGCATATAGGACTAATCCAAAGGAGGCCGAAGAGATACAAAGGCAAGTGAGTGAACTCCTTGCTAAAGGGTATGTACGTGAGAGTTTGAGTCCATGTTCTATTCCAGTTATTCTTGTGCCTAAGAAAGATGGGTCATGGCGTATGTGTATTGATTGCAGGGCTATAAACAAGATAACTATTAAGTATAGACATCCAATTCCTAGATTAGATGATATGCTTGATGAGTTGCATGGATGTAGTCTCTTTACTAAGATTGATTTGAAATCAGGTTATCATCAAATTCGCATGCATATTGGTGATGAATGGAAAACTGCTTTTAAAACTAAGTATGGCCTTTATGAATGGTTAGTTATGCCTTTTGGATTGACTAATGCACCTAGTACATTCATGAGGTTAATGAATCATGTCTTGCGAGAATACTTAGGGAAGTTTGTGGTTGTCTACTTTGATGATATTCTTGTTTATTCTAAATCCTTAGATGAGCATGTTGAACATGTACGATCTGTTTTGTCTACTTTGAGAAAAGAATGTTTGTAAGCAAATTTACAGGAGTGTAGCTTTTGCATGGAAAAAGTTAATTTTCTTGGATTTGTTGTTTCATCTAACGGTGTTGAGGTTGATGAGGAGAAGGTAAAGGCAATAAAAGATTGGCCTACACCTAAAACTGTGAGTGAGGTAAGAAGTTTTCATGGTCTTGCGGGTTTCTATCGTAGGTTCATTAAGGATTTTAGTACCATTGCTTCACCCTTGAATGAACTTGTTAAGAAAAATGTTTCTTTCATATGGGGAAAAGACCAAGAAAATGCTTTTAACACTTTGAAAGAAAAATTGTGTTCCGCTCCATTGCTTGCATTACCTAATTTTGAGTTAACCTTTGAAATTGAATGTGATGCTAGTGGTGTAGGAATAGGTGCTGTTTTAAAGCAAAATAACAGACCTTTAATGTTCTTTAGTGAAAAATTGAATGGTGCTTCTTTGAAGTATCCAACATATGACAAAGAACTTTATGCTTTGGTTCGTGCATTACAAACATGGCAACATTATCTTTGGCCTAAGGAGTTCGTTATTCATACGGATCATGAGAGTTTAAAGCATTTGAGAGGACAAAATAAACTCAATCGACGATATGCCAAATGGTTGGAGTTTATTGAAACATTCCCTTATGTGATTAAGTATAAACAAGGTAAGGAGAACATTGTTGCGGATGCTTTATCACGAAGGTATGCTTTACTCAATGCTTTGAATGCTAAGTTGTTAGGGTTTGAACATATAAAGACTTTGTATCCTCATGATGCATTCTTTGCTCCTTTTGTTGAATCTTGTGAAAAAGGACTTGTTGTGGATGATTACATGTTGTTTGATGGATTTTTGTTTAGGAAAGGAAAACTTTGCATCCCATCTTGTTCTATTCGTGAGTTATTGGTAAAGGAAGCTCATGGAGGCGGTTTAATGGCGCATTTTGGAGTTTCTAAAACTTATGATATGCTTGTTGAACATTTTTACTGGCCTAAAATGAGGCATGATGTTAATAAAGTTTGTGCTCGATGCATAGCATGTAAACAGGCTAAGTCTAGGCTTCAACCACATGGTTTGTATTCTCCTTTACCCGTTTCTAATGGTCCTTGGATTGATATATCGATGGATTTTGTTTTAGGCTTACCTAGAACTAGGAAAGGTAGAGATAGCATATTTGTTGTGGTCGATAGATTTAGTAAAATGGCACATTTTATTCCTTGTCACAAAACAGATGATGCAAAACTTATCGCTGACTTATTCTTTAGGGAGGTTGTGAGATTGCATGGTATTCCTAAAAGCATAGTTAGTGATCGTGATGTTAAATTTTTAAGCCACTTTTAGGCGTGTTTTGTGGGGTAAGTTGGGAGCTAAGCTATTGTATTCAACTACATGTCATCCTCAAACGGATGGTCAAACCGAGGTTGTTAATAGAACCATGACTACTATGCTTAGGGGCTATTATTGATAAGAATCTTAAGACTTGGGAGGATTGTTTGCCATTCATAGAATTTGCATATAATAGGGCTGTTCATAGCACTACTAAATGCACTCCTTTTGAAATTGTTTATGGCTTTAATCCTTTAACTCCTATTGATTTATTGCCTATGCCCCTAATGAGTTTGTGAGTCTTGATGCGAATGCAAAGGTTGAGTTTGTTCATAAGTTGCACAAGAAAGTTAAAGAGCACATTGAGCAGCAAAATTTCAAGGTTGCTTCAAAAATCAATAAGGGGCGTAAACCCTTAGTCTTCAAACCGGGAGATTGGGTTTGGGTACATTTTCGACAAGAAAGGTTTCCTAATCAAAGAAAATCAAAGCTTTTACCACGAGGAGATGGACCTTTCCAAGTTCTTGAGAGAATCAATGACAATGCTTATAAAATTGATTTACCAGGTGAGTATGGTGTTAGTGCAACCTTTAATGTTGCTGACTTTGAGTCCTTTTGATGTAGGTGATGGTTATGATTCGAGGCGAATCCTTCTCAAGAGGGGGAGGATGATATGAACCAAGGACCACCTATTGTCATGCCTGAAGGTCCAATTACAAGGTCGAGAGCCAAGAAGCTACAACAAGCTTTAATCACTCATATTCAAGCTATGGTGAGCTCAAAAGAGGAGGTTCTAGAAGATGTTGGAGTCTTTCCCTACATGTTGTGCAAAGTTGAACTTCAAGATGGAGACGCATTAAATGCATTCTAACTTGCACTTAATGAACTCATAGCTAAATTTATGGAACTTAAGTTTAACTTGGGTTTCACCTAAAAGAACTAAGTTGAACTAAAGTAACATTTAATATGGTGATGTTTGAACTGAAGTTGCATTCAATGAGGTGGAGATGGATTCAATGAAGTCAAGTATCATTACAAGCTTCATTCAAGACAAGCTAAGCTTCAATTATGGAACACAAGTTCAAACCATTTAAAGCTATGGATTAGTATTAAAATAATGGTTACAAGACAACACCTTTATTAGTTTTAAATGTAATTTCAGTTTTGTTTATCATTTAAGTTTGTTTTCAATATGGGAGTTGTGGTTAAATTGTAACTCATATAGGTTACTCTTTTCCCCCACTAACTAGCCCATAAAGTTAGTGTCTATTTGTCAATTAGGTTAAGGGTCTCAAAGGCTATATAAAGCCGTCTCTTCTTCCATTGTAGACAGAATTTTAAAGTGAATGAATTGAGTTTTCTTTTAGCTTTGTTGAGAGCTAAGTTTTCCTTATTGCAAATCTCTTGTGTTTAGAATTTGCATGCTAGAGTCATTCAAGTGGTGTTGATCGTACCTCTTGTGGAGTGATTCGAATCACAAGTTTAGAAACGAGTTTTCTTTACTCTTGATCTTGATCATCAAGGTAATCCGTTCCAAACTTTTCCTTGGGTTGATTCCATGTCGTTTTGGGGTTTTTAAGTTTTAGATCTAAAGGTCTTGTTTTCTCAACAAGGTTGTTAGGTCTAATTCTTGGGAGTTACTTAACACTCCACAAGTAGTTTGATCAACGCTACTTGAATGATCCTAACATGCAAATCTAAACACAAGATATGCAAAGAAAGATCATACCAAATGATAAGTAACTCTTGATGATTTTAAATCTAACAACCTTGTTGAAGAATAAGTAGAGAAAAAAGAAGAAAGTGTGAAAAATAAGACAATAGAGAAAAAAGAAAAAGAAAAGAGTGAACGTGATAAAAAGATGTTTAAGCAAGAAAAATCATGAGAGTGACATTTGTTTTCAAATTAATGTCTTTTTCTTTCCAAGTGTTTTTTATGATTCATCAAAGATGGGTGAGATTAAGTTTGAAGTTCTTGATCAACGACCGAGGAAGACGATTACTTTTCTGAAAAAGTACAAATATGATTTGACTGACGAGAATCCAATTAAAGTATTTGAACAGGGACAGGATGATGACTACAAATCTGCTTCGCAAGGAGATCCTTTAGATTCGAGGACGAATCTTCTCAAAGAACAGGAGAATGATAAGATAATATATGGTCAAGGAAACCATGAGAGAAGTCTACAAGACAAATAAAAAGCTCAACAAGATCAATTACGCTCATATTAAAAAGTCAATGGAGTCAATGCAAATTCAAGACAATGATGAGCTAATCATTATGCCATAAGGTCCAATGACAAGAGAAAGAGCTAAAAGACTTCAAGCCACAATGAATACTTACCTCCAAACTAAAATGTCTACAAGTTGTGTGGAGTTGCAACCGTTCATTCTTCATAAGACACTTTTTCACCCAAGAGTCATAATGTATCTAAAAATCTAGATTCATTCACACCTTTAATACATTATGTACTTATTTAATTCATGTATTTACCATTAATATGGTTCATGTATGAATTTCAAGGGTTGGGGGTCGAATTTAGACTACATAGGTGAAGGGATGTGTCCTTTCAATTAGTATGAATAGGTTGTCATTTTCTTCATTTGAAGACAAGTTGAATTTGAATTGAATCTCATATTGAGTTTAGTCTCTCAAGCTTTATGCTTTCTTTGTATTCTTGTGTTTAGAATGCATGTTTTTAGAACTTTCAATCTAGTTTGATCAATTAGATTGTGGAAAGTTCGAAATCTTGAAGTTAGGAACAAGTTCTCCTTATTTCTTGATCATCGACCAACTTTTTCAAGTAAAATCTGTTTAACTTTCTTGGGGTTGCTTTATCATTTCGTTATTGGACTTAATAAGGCAACCCTAATTCTCAATCCAAATATCCAAGCTATGGATAAGTAAGAACCATTGAACTAAGAGATTAACACCTCCCTGTACAATTTAGAATCAACCAAGAGGAAAGGCTAGAAATCGATTACCTCTTATGATCAAAGATCTAGAAGCAAGATTGGAAATCTTGTTCTAGATTGAGTAATTCCACACTCAAACGTGATCAAGGCTGGATTGAATGGCTCAAAATGCAATGTATCACAAGAATTGCAAGAAACCTTAGAAAAGGATTTCTAAGAAAACTCTCTAACTTGAGAGATCAAATTTCATTCATCAAATCCAAATGATAAGGCAGCCCTAAATCTCAATCCAAAGATCCAAGCTATGGATGAGCAAGAACCATTAAATTAATTGATTAACACCTCCCTATACAATTTAGAATCAACCAAGAGGAAAGGCTAGAAATCGATTACCTCTTATGATCAAAGATCTAGAAGCAAGATTGGAAATCTTGTTCTAGATTGAGTCATTCCATAGTCAAACGTGATCAAGGCTGGATTGAATGGCTCAAAATGCAATCTATCACAAGAATTGCAAGAAACCTTAGAAAATGATTTCTAAGAAAACTCTCTAACTTGAGAGATCAAATTTCATTCATCAAAGTCTTAATCTGAGTTTTACATGGCTAGGATGTGGCTTTTTGTAGCCCATATGTGAATAAAACCGTCAACCTTTCAGTTTCCCAAAAATAAAACCTACAACTATTAATGACCATAATTGGGCTACTTAGTAACTCCCCACAATTGCACTTTGAAACCATAGTTCAAAAATTACAATCAAAAGTTCATGACTAAAAATAACAAATGAGTCTTTAAAATGCTGGCACAACGTCAATCTTGCAAACGTTGACCTTCACATCGTCGTGCGCTCTTGGATCAAGTTGGAGCATATGAAATGGAGGTTGAGTTGAACCTATCCAATTTTGTATGTGAATAAAGAATGCTTGCTTAAGCTTCTTAGCTTTCGCGCGTGTAATAGGTCTAGTTGGGAAGTTTGGAAGACCACAATTCTTATCATTCTCCCCTTATTCGAGAAGATTCGTCCTCGAATCTAAAGGTTCTCCTTGCAAAGAAACTTTGTAGTCATTATCTCGAACTCGTTCGAACACTTGGATTGGAACTTCTTCTCTTGGATAATGAACCAATTTTATCGGTACATTAACCCTCTCCCTTGGTTGTTGATCAATAACTTCAAACTTAATCCAATCTATCTTTCTTGGAAAATAAAAAACACTAGGTAAGATATCGAAAGAAAACAATACTTTGAAAGCAAACCTTACTCTCATGATTTTTTTTGGCTTAAACACTTTTTGTCACATCCATTTTGCTTTTCTTTTTCCTCAATTTTTTCTACCATCTCATTTTTCACACTTTCTTCTCTTTTCTCTATTTTCTTATTCTCCTCGGTGTTCACAAAATTTTCAAGAAGTTTTAGCTTCACATCATTCTCAACACATACCTCGAGTATCTCCTTTTCTGCTATAATAATCTCAACATTGGTCTCTTCCTCTTCTGAATTTTGATGATCATTTTCCATTTGAATTTGTTGATCATCCTCTTGAGGCATTGGATTATCTTCACCAATTTGATTGGGTTGTGCAACTTGTCCTTTGGCTTGATCTTGCAAATTCATTTCTTGACACAATTCAGCCATGTAATTTATGTATTGGTGTAGCTCAGCCAAATCCTTTCAAAAAATCTTCCAAAATGGATCATAATTATTGTAGGAATCATGATGTCTTCGTCCGCGATGATACATGCTGTAAAAGAATGTAAAATGACAACAAATGGACCTCACAATCACTCCCTCACGTTTTTACACTCGCGACACTCGTGTTTATCACACAAAGGTAGGTTATTTGGGAAAGTGACTAAATGATGATATTTGGTAGGCTAATAGTTCAGACAATTCTTGCAATAGTGAACCTTGCAAATCAGCCAAGACAAGATAAATATGAAATAACAATAATTTAGAACAAAGAAAACAAAAAGGACAATGAAAAGAACAAATAAGAAAGGTGCTAGAATTTTTGGATAAAACTACGCATAGAATTGGAATTCCAAAAATGAAAATACTACGTTACGAATTTGATAAATCGTCCTTCTTAACACTGAAAGATACCATCTTATCTAACTTTTCTCTTCACATTAATTAAGAAAATTCGAACGTTATCAACGAGTTTGAAGAGACATTTTAGACATTAAATTCTGCAGTTAGGAATTTGGACAGTCTCAACAAGATTTAATTGAAAACTGATATGAACCTCAGCAAATTCATTCAATTTGAAACTGATTGAATACAAATAGGCATGAACAATTCAAGAACTCAACATGAAACGATTCTGGATTTTTTTTTGTTTTTTTGCTTTTGTCAAGATTTCAACGTGATCTTTGAGATGAGAATGAGATTAGAATCAAAAGATGAATGACAATGGATACAATGACAGAAACGAACAAAATGGCTAGAATTTAAAATAAATGAACAATGGAAATGGAAGATAGAATCAATTCTAGAATAGGTCACACAACGATGCAACCTAGGCTCTGATATCAAAATGATAAGGCAACCCTAATTCTCAATCCAAAGATCCAAGCTATGGATAAGCAAGAACCATTAAATTAAGAGATTAACACCTCCCTATACAATTTAGAATCAACTAAGAGGAAAGGCTAGAAATCGATTACCTCTTATGATCAAAGATCTAGAAGCAAGATTGGAAATCTTGTTCTAGATTTCTGATATGAACCCAATAGTGCCAATCAAGAATAAAGAAGAGCTTCAAGATGGAGATACATTAAATCCACCATGGCTTCATTTATGATGAACTCAAGTTGCATTGAAGGAATTAAAGTTGAATTAAATGAACTCAAGTACATCTTAAGTTCATTTAATGCAAGTCAACCATCAATTAATGAAACTACACTTCAAGCTACTTCAACATGAGCTCATTTACTAATGGATGGTTACAAATACCTAGAAGAATGAATGCAATATTTCTTTGCATATCTTGTGTTTAGATTTGCATGCTAGGATCATTCAAGTAGCGTTAATCAAACTACTTGTGGAGTGATTCGAATCTTGAGTTTAGAAACAACTCTTGATCTTGATCATCAGGGTAAATCCGTTTCTATCTTCTTCCTTGGGATGAAATCATCTAGATTTGAGGTTTTTGAGTTTTAGATCTAAAGGTCTTGTTCTTCAACAAGGTTGTTAGATTTAAATCATCAAGAGTTACTTATAATTTGGTATCAGAGCTTTAGGTTCTAGATCGGATATATGTTTCCATTTTTTCTATTCTTTTCTTCATTTTTATTCTGAATTTTTTTGTTCCTTTTTGTTCATCTCGTCACATTCTGTTCATTCATATAAAACTCAAAAAAAGTATCTTATGCGTCATTCGTTTGGTATTTTTGTCTTCTTCCAAGTTATAGATCTCTTTCTAAACTTCAATTGTGTCTCTTACAAGTCCTTTAAATTCAACTTGCTTAAGGGTGAAAACGTTTCATTTTGATCATATATTCTGGAAAACCGAGAAAACCGAGAGCATAAATTTTCTTTGATTCTTGATGTTCTATGGTGTTCTTTGTTTCTATCTTTCCTTTCTTGAGCTTAGATTTGATATTTCCATGTTAGATCTGAATATTGGTGTTTGATTTTTCCATATATGTTACAAATTGTCAATTGCAATAAATGCACATCAGTTACAAATTAAAATTTCCAGCCACATGATTTTAAAGTCATTGACTAATTGTGTTTGTAACTCCGGTTCATTTTGATGTTATAAAATCAGATTGTAACTCCTTTCAATTACTCATTGCATATTGATCATTCAATTTGGAAGAGTTATTTGGTGGAATATTGCACTAGTTGTTGGCATTTACTATTATAACTCCTATACACTTTGTTCCATTCCATATCTATCTTATCCATTTCATTTTTTGTTTCAATTCTGTCATTTCCTTTCTTTGTTAACTTGTCTCTTATTTGATATTCGTTTTTGCTCCATATTTAAGCTATTTCTATTTTCTTAGTGTGTTGTCTATCACATGATTGCAAACTTTGCTCAATGCTCATGCGAGTGAAATTGTGAGTTTGTTGAGAGTGTTTTTTCTGTTTTGAGTGTAAACACGAGTGACTATACCTTAACGAGTGAAAGCACGTGAGAGAGTGCTTGTGAGGTCCATTTTTGTGTTACTTTTTTTATTTTTGTTTTGCAGAAACAAACCAAAAAAAAAAATAACTTGAAGCTAAAATTTCCTAAATTCTATGGAAGTACAAATCCAACGGAGTACATTCAATGGGAAAGGCAAGTTGAGCGTGTCTTTCATTCTTTCCCTTTGAATGAGGAGAAAAAGATAAAACTCATTGTTTCTCATCTTAGAGATTATGCCATTACTTGGTGGGATAAATTATTTTTGAGTAGGAGGAATCTTAACCGTCCAATTGAATCATGGAATGTTCTTAAGCAAATAATGCGGGAGCACTTTGTTCCTAAGTTTTTCCATAACTTGCGAACTTTAAGACAAGGGAGCAAAAGTGTGGAGGCTTACTACATGGAGATGCAAATGTTGCTTGAAGATCTCGAAATTTATGAGGATGAGACGGTTACAATGGCTCGATTCTTTAGAGGACTTAACAAGAAGATTGCAATTCAGCTGGATCTTCAACCTTATGAGGATTTGGAGAGGATGGTGCACATAGCCATAAAGATTGAAAAACGTCTCCAAAGAAAGTCTACAAGGTACACTAAACCTAAACCAATTTTAAATGTTAATTCAACTTTGGAAAGAGTTAGTTTACCTACTGAAAATAAGTCTATTGTTGAGGTAGAAAGTGGAAAAATTCAAAATGATTTGCTTTGTAATTTAGTGTCAACACATGCTAGTGAGTTTACTAGGAGATTAGATTTCAAGGACTTATTTGTTTGTAATACTTCTACTATTGTAACACCTACTCATGATGAAGTACATGTTGATGTGTGTGAGTTAGGGAAAAAGGCAAAAAAGGTCGAGATAAAAGCATGTTAATTGTTTGAAAAAGAATCTTGTGAGAAAATGAGTGAGAGAGAAAAGCATGAGACTAATCTATGGCCTATAGAGAAAAAAGAGAGAAAATCCAAGAAGGTGAGCTTATGTGAAAGAACTTGTGAGGTTAAATCTATTTTGTTTTTAAAACAAAATATTTTTTATCATTTGTATAAAGGAACTTGTTTTCTAATGGGTGAGCTCAAACCATGTTTGTCTAGTTTTTCTTTTGAGTTCTTACAGGATGCCAAAGTACTCATTGTGATGTTTGATTCAAAGTTTCCCTCCAAAGTTAATTTCAAAGCATTTATTGTGAGGCAAGACTTCAAAATTGCTTCTAAATTCATCCATGGCAGCAAGCATAAGGTCTTCAAATCGGGTGATTGAGTTTGGAGACACTTTTGAAAGGATCGTTGTTCATTTCACAAGAAACCTAAGTGGAATTCAAGAGAAAGTTTAGCTATGACAACCCATGACTACAAGATTGCTCTACAAGGAGAAGATGTCAATTACATTTATAATGCTGCTGATTTCCGTCCATTTGATGTTGGAGACCCTTTTGATTTGAGGACGAATCCTCTTGAAGAAGGGTAGGATGATATGAATCCTACAACGATAGTCAAGACTAAAGAACAACTAAAAATGGAGTTGCATTTAATGCATCAAGACTTCATTTATGGTGAACTCAAGTTGCATTAAAGTTGAAGTCAAGTTGCATTGAAAGAACTTAAGTTGCAATTAAATGAAATTAAGTGCATCTCAAGCTTCATTTAATGCAAGTCAAGCATCAATTAATGGGACTACACTTCAAGTTACTTCAACTGGAGCTTCATTTACACCTTGGGAGGTTACAATGACTTGAATTGTTGTTAGAAGATTAATTCTCGGATTTATACCTCATTTACTTGTAATTTCAGTTTTAAAGTTTCTATTTCAATGTTTTAGGTTACATTTGAGTAGTGGATGGTTATGACATTAAAGTTAGGGAAGTTACATTCTCAAACATGTCATTTTAGCTTAGTTTTAGGTGTTTGTTGAAAGCTGGAACTTTGTCTTCTATGAGATTTTCTAATTCAGCTTTCTTGAGGGTAAAAAGTATGCATTTTACAACTGGTTCTGAAAAAAAAAAATTGCTATATCCGAGAACATGAGTTCTTGTTTTTTTCTTGCTGTTTTTGCCTCTAAAGCATGCTCAATCCGAAAATTTTCAATTAGATGTGATCATTATGTTTAAATTTAACCATTTGGTATTCAATCTTTGATGTTACACTTTGAAAGTTTGCAAAGTTGGCTAAAACATATTAAATATGGCAGTTACATTTCTGCACATTGAATTTTCTATCCATTAGTTTCAAATTGTAACTCATATATTTTAATAGTCCAACTATTGGTTTTAAATAACAACTCTTGTATTTAAAATTTCAACTATTGTTCTTAATTTCTGAGAATTACATATCTTGTTCTTAATTTTTCTACCCTTAGATAAAATTTTCATAGGTTCATCATTCTGAATTTTTCTTTTCATAAACCTAGTTTTGCTTGTTTGTATTTAAAGTGTGCTAATCCATGGGATTGCAAATCTTGGCTTCAATAGATCAAAAAACATTGAGAGTTAATAATGAGAGCTTATATAGTTTGATTTGTGAAAAAATGATGAGAAATTTAAGAGAAATTCGAAAAATCTAATCTGATAAGCGCCGAATTTGTTGGTTTAACAAAGCTAGAGGTCCTTCTAGAATCTTTGCAAACTTCACGAACAAGGCTAACTTAACGAATTGATTCTAACCAAGAGTTTAGTTAGAGGATGAATCACTCTTAGATCAAACTTAGAATAAGGATGGTCACTCCTAGATCCTAAGACGACTCACTCCAGAATTAGCTTGATCGGGGCTAATCCAATGAATCGGTTAAACATCAAACCTAAAGCAAGATTTGAAAGAAAGTTAACACCAAATGGGGCTAAACAAAACAAATATTTTTTTCATAAAGGTTCTGTCTTTTCCATGCCAATACAAGCCTTTAAATAGGCCAAAATGGTCGTGCAAAGCACCAAAGACCAAAAGTCTTCAATAAGCATTAAATGTAAAAATGAAGAAAAAATTGACATGGGAATTTAAAACTTGATTGCACAACGTTTGAGAGCTCTAAATATGGAACACAAAACATATAAATGCTTTAAATGGTCTTAATTATCTACTGTAGGATCCGCTATGCATGACTATTTCGTTTGACGAGGCTTGACATCACGAAATCCCAAGAGGTGCAATATGGACGGCCACTTGTTCACATTTTCTGCACACTTTTTTGGTCCTCCGTGTCATCTTTCAAACTAGACAACTTTTCCCGTGCCATCTTCACTCCATTCTCATCTTGACTTGTTGTACTAACATTATAAAGAATTTTGGGCTAAAAAACCTTGGTCTCTCCTTGTGCATTCACGAGCTTTTGGAGATGCAATGTGAAAGCCTCTTGAATCTTTTTGGCCTTTCTCCTTGTTATTGCTCCTTCAGGTACATGCAATGGATCAATGGTTTGATTCACATCATCCCCCCTTTCTTTAAAAGGATTTGTCCTCAAATCAACGTCTTCATTTCCTACATCAAAAGGAGTCAAATCAGCCACATTAAAAGTAGAACTTACATTGTACTCACCTCGGAGATCTAGTTTGTATGCATTGTCATTGATCCGCTCTAATACTTGAAATGGACCATCTCCCCTTGGTTGAAGTTTAGACTTCCTTTGATCCGGAAACCTTTCCTTTCGTAGATGAACCCAAACCCATTCACCCGGCTTAAAAATCAATTTCTTTCTCCCATGGTTCTTTTGAGTGACTAGCTTTTGATTCTTCTTTTCAATCCTTTCTGATACGAATCATCATGCTATGCAAAACGAGAGAAAAAGCTTCAAAATGGAGTTGAAATAAATGTTGTCCAACGTCATTTATGACGAACTGAAGATGCATTTAATGAACTCATGTGCAATAAATGTATCTTTAATGATAACGCAAGCTTCATTTATGCAACAAGGGTTTCAATTTAAATCAAGTGAAGCTTCATTTATGCATGGAAGGTTACAAAGACTTTCAAGATTAGTACAAGACTTCAATCTCGGATTTATGGATATTTTGATGTAAATTTCAGTTTTAAAGTCTTGTTTTCAATAATTTAGGTTACAATTTGGTTAGTGGAGATCATGGTATTGATGGGGATGTAAGTTACAACCTTTCAATTGACCATAGGTTACTCTAGGGTTGATTTTGAGGCTATATAAAACCATGTACCTTGTAGGAAAAAAAAGGGAAAAATTAAAAATGTAATCAAAAGAGGTCTTGAGCTTTTTTATAGCCTTTGAGCTATTTCTTTGCAATTCTATGTAGATTAGTTTGCATGCTTAGAATCATTCAAGCTTGACTCGATCAATCTTGCTTGTGGAGTGATTCGGATCTCATACAAGTTCTCTTGCCTTGAGATGTTTGATCGACAAGGTAATCCGATTTTACTTTTCCTTGAGTTGATTTTCAAAATTGGTTTTGGGGTCTTTGAAATTGAGTTATCTAAAGGTCTTGTTTCTTTAAGCAAGGTTGTTAGATCCAATTGTCAAGGGTTACTTAACATTTTGACATTAGAATCTTTGGCTTCTTTGATTTCATTTTGATTTTGAGATTTTTGGGTTTTGTGATCGTCTTGTTTGTTCCATAACAAGGTTGTTAGATATTTCAATTCCTCTTAATTTCTTATCATTTGGTATCAGAGCCTTAGGCTCAAGATCGGATATATGTTTCCTTTGCGTTTATCTTTAATTTGTTTTAAATTTTCATTTTCTCGTTTCTTTTTCTTGCAATCTGTCCAGTTTTGATAATATGTCAAAAGGCTCAAAAATAGCATACTTCCGTTTGTTGTTTCATCTCGGTGTCTTCTTCAATATTGTAGATCAAGATCTTATCTACCTTTTCTTCTTCTATGAGATCTATGAATTTTAATATTTATGGGTCAAACATTCATGTTTCGATAATCTGTCCAAAATAACTGTCAAACCGAGAGCTTGCTTATAATGTTCTAAATTTGTTATTGCTTTGTTCTTGAAAACGTATGTGTTAGATCTGCTATTTTCATGACTAAAATTGCTCAATTTTGTTTAGATCTAGTCATTTCAATTCATTGATGTCGGTTACAATATACTTTTTATGAACAACCATTTTGCATTAATTACTTGTCAGTTACACTTTTCCTTTTGAATGCAATGAGTTGTTTTGTTTTCAACCTAATGATAAGAAATTTTTAGAGGAATTTGGAAAATCTAAAAATCTCAAATCGAAATGAAATCAAAGAAACCAAAGATTCTAATGTCAAAATGTTAAGTAACCCTTGACAATTGGATCTAACAACCTTGCTTAAATAAACAAGACCTTTAGATAACTCAATTTCAAACACCCCAAAACCAATTTGAAAATCAACTCATCTTCAGTTCGTCATAAATGACGTTGGACAACATTTATTTCAACTCCATTTTGAAGCTTTTTCTCTCGTTTTGCATAGCATGATGATTCGTATCACTTTCCTTGACTTCTTTGTGCAGATTTTTTATGTATTCGGCTTTAGAAACAACTGCATCACTAGAAAACATATTAGGTGGTAAAGGTGATAAATCTAGAGGAGTTAAGGGATTAAATCCATACACAACCTGATATGAACCCAACAATGCCAATAAAGAATAAAGAAGAGCTTCAAGATGGAGATACATTAAATGCACCATGGCTTCATTTATGATAAACTCAAGTTGCATTGAAGGAATCAAAGTTGAATTAAATGAACTCAAGTACATCTCAAGTTCATTTAATGCAAGTCAACCATCAATTAATAGAACTACATTCAAGCTACTTCAACTTGAGCTTCATTTACTAATAGATGGTTACAAATAGCTAGAAGAATGAATGCAATATTCATTCTCGGATTTATGGCCCTCTATTATGTAATTTTCAGTTTTTAAGCATATTTCATAAGTTTTAGGTTACATTTGAGTAGTGGATAGTTATGGCATTAAAGTTGTGGAAGTTTCAATATTAAACATGCCATTTTAGCTTATTTTAGGTTACAATTTAAAGGCTATATAAAGCCATCAAAGATGTAAAAAAGACTTGGAATCATGTTTTGAATGAAAAGTTGCATATTTTGCTACTTAAGCCATGAGCTTGTTTCTTTGCATTTCTTGTGTTTAGATTTGCATGCTAGGATCATTCAAGTAGCGTTGATCAAACTACTTGTGGAGTGATTCGAATCTTGAGTTTAGAAACAAGTTTTCTCTACTCTTGATCTTGATCATCAAGGTCAATCCGTTTCTATCTTCTTCCTTGGGATGAAATCATCTAGGTTTGGGGTTTGATGAGAAATTTTAAAGGGATTCCAAAAAATCCAAATACTTCAAATCGAAATGAAATCAAAGAAGCCAAAGATTCTAATGTCAAAATGTTAAGTAACCCTTGACAATTGGATCTAACAACCTTGCTTAAAGAAACAAGACCTTTAGATAACTCAATTTCAAAGACTCCAAAACCAATTTGAAAATCAACTCAAGGAAAAGTAAAACCGGATTACCTTGTGGATCAAATATCTCAAGGCAAGAGAACTTGTATGAGATCCGAATCACTCCACAAGCAAGATTGATCAAGTCAAGCTTGAATGATTCTAAGCATGCAACCTAATCTACATAGAATTGCAAAGACATAGCTCAAAGGCTATTAAAAAGCTCAAGGCCTCTTTTGATTACATTTTCAATCTTTTTCCTTTTCTTTTCTTTTTGTGGATTACATGTATGGCTATTTATAGCCTTCAAAATTAAACCTAAAGATAACCTATGACAATTTAAGGGTTGTAACTTACATCCCCATTAATACCATAATCTCCACTAGCTATTTTGTAACCTAAAACATTGATTACAAACTTTAAAACTGAAAATTACATTGAAATGGCCATAAATCCGAGATTTAAACTTCTATTAAGCCTATCAATACTTTGTAATCATCCATGAATAAATGAAGCCCCACTTGAAGTAGCTTGAAGCTTTTGTTGCATAAATGTAGCTTGACTTGTATTTAATGAAGCATGAGTTGCACTTGAGTTAATTAAATGCAACTTCTGTTCATCATAAATGAAGCTTGACAACATTTAATTCAACTCCATCCTTGAAGCTTTTCAAATCTTGAATAGCATGATACAATTCATATCATTCTCTCCTTCTTCAAGAAGATTCGCCCTCGAATCTAAGAATGCCTTTGGTAGCGCAAAGTTGTATTTATTTCAGCCTTTAGTCTTGCTCTCTTGGATTTCTTCTTTGTTTCTTTTTGTCAGCCAATGAATTTAAATGATTTGTGGAACATGTTGCAAAAGAAAGTAAAGTAACAAGAAAATTGATATTTCCTCACTCCCTTACATGTTTACACTCGAAGAGACACTCAATTTCACAAATCACTCATTATTTTCTCTCTATCTAACCTCTCAAATTTGGAATAATGAAGCTCGATAATTTGCAATCCAATGTATGTTGCACACTTTGAACACCTTAACTTGACTTATGGAAAGATTCAAGAAATCAAACAAGTAGCAAGATGAACATATTAAAAAAAATGATGAACAAGGATTGGACTAAGACTACACTTTTAAGCAAATTCAATGTTGGCCAATAAATTAGGGTACTAAGAATGAAACTCCTTTAGAACATGTATAAACTGATTATGGAAAAGAAGTTTCAATGATGTATTCAAGTAATGTGGAGTTACAAAAAGGTTAAAAACAAAACAACTCATTGCATTCAAAAGGAAAAGTGTAACTGACAAGTAATTAATGCAAAATGGTTGTTCATAAAAAGTATATTGTAACCGAAATCAATGAATTGAAATGGCTAGATCTAAACAAAATTGAGCAATTTTAGTCATGAAAATAGCAGATCTAACACGTACTTTTTCAAGAACAAAGCAACAACAAATTTAGAACATTATAAGCAAGCTCTCGGTTTGACAGTTTTTTTGGATAGATTATCGAAACTTGGATCTTTATCTAAAATTCGTAGATCTCATAGAAGAAGAAAACGTAGATAAGATCTTGATCTACAATATTGAAGAAGACACCAAGATGAAACAACAAACAGAAGTATGCTATTTTTGAGCCTTTTGAAAGATTATCAAAACTGGACAGATTGCAAGAAAAAGAAACGAGAAAATGAAAATTTAAAACAAATTAAAGATAAACGCAAAGGAAACATATATCCGATCTTGAGCCAAAGGCTCTGATACCAAATGATAAGAAATTTAAGAAACATTGATTACAAAAACATTGATTACAAACTTTAAAACTGAAAATTACATTGAAATGGCCATAAATCCGAGATTTAAACTTCTATTAAGCCTATCAATACTTTGTAATCATCCATGAATAAATGAAGCCCCACTTGAAGTAGCTTGAAGCTTTTGTTGCATAAATGTAGCTTGACTTGTATTTAATGAAGCATGAGTTGCACTTGAGTTAATTAAATGCAACTTCTGTTCATCATAAATGAAGCTTGACAACATTTAATTCAACTCCATCCTTGAAGCTTTTCAAATCTTGAATAGCATGATACAATTCATATCAGGGTTTTTGAGTTTTAGATCTAAAGGTCTTGTTCTTTAACAAGGTTGTTAGATTTAAATCATCAAGAGTTACTTATCATTTGGTATCAGAGCGCTTTAGGTTCTAGATCGGATATATGTTTCCATTTTTTTATTCTTTTCTTCATTTTTATTCTGATTTTTTTATTCCTTATGTTCATCTCGTCAGATTCTGTCTTATCATAAAAACTCAAAAATAGTGTCATTTGCTTCAATATTTTGTTATTTTGCTCTTTTACAAAGTTATAGATCTATGTCTAAACTTTAAATTCATCTTCTACAAGTGTTTCAAATTCAACCTGCTTAAGTGTGAAAATGCTTTATTTTGATAATCTATTCTGGAAAACCGAGAAAATCGAGAACATTAGTTTTCTTTGATTCTTGATGTTCTATGGTGTTCTTTGTTTCTATCTTTCATTTCTTGAGCTTAGATCTGATAGTTCCATGTTAGATCTGAATGTTGTTGTTTGATTTCCCCATATATGTTACAACAATAAATGCATGTCAGTTACACATTAAAAGTTCCATCCATAAGCTTATAAATACATTGATTATGTCGTGTGTAACTCCAATTTGTTTTTTATGTTATAAAATCAGATTGTAACTCCTTTCAATTACACATTGACTATAGATCATTCAATTTGGAAGAGTTATTTGTTGGAATATTGCATTAGTTGTTGGTGTTTAATATTGTAACTCCTATACCCTTTGTCTCATTCCATCTGTTATCCTTCCATTTTTTTTGTTACAATTATGTCATTTTCTTTCTTTCATAACTTGTTTCTTATTTGATATTCGTTTTGCTCCATATTTATGCTATTTTATTTTCTTAGTGTGTTGTCTATCACTTGATTGCAAACTTTGCTCATTGGCTCATGCGAGTTAAATTGTGAGTTTGTTGAGAGTGTTTTTCTGTTTTAAGTGTAAACACGAGTGACTATACCTTAACGAGTGAAAACACGTGAGGGAGTGCTTGTGACGTCCATTTTTGTGTTACTTTTTTTTAGTTTTGCAAAAACAAACCAAAAAAAAAAAAACATGAAGCTGAAATTTCCTAAATTCTATGGAAGTACAAATCCGACGGAGTACATTCAATGGGAAAGACAAGTTGATCATGTCTTTGATCGTGTCACTTTGAATGAGGAGAAAAAGGTAAAACTCATTGTTTCTCATCTTAGAGATTATGCCATTACTTGATGGGATAAATTGTTTTTGAGTAGGAGGAACCTTAACCGCCCAATTGAATCATGGAATGTTCTTAAGCAAATAATGCGGGAGTACTTTGTTCCTAAGTTTTTCCATAACTTGCGAACTGTAAACCCGAGATCTTTCTTTGGAACCTCCTTATTATCAAACAACAAAAAGGAAGAAGAAATGAATGTTTAAAACTTGGTTTTCCATGTTTTAAAAAGGAAAGAAATGAAGTGAAAGGCAAAAGGAAAACAAGGAAGGAAAGTTTAAACCATTTCGGTTTGGATTGCTTTTAAAACAAAAGGAGAAAAGGAAATGAAACAAATGTTTAATATACTAAGTTTGCTTTGTTTTGCAAAGAAAAGGTAAGAAATGAAAAGATAAAGGAAGGAAAAAGAAAAGAAAAGGAAAAGGAAAAAAAGAAAGAAAGTGGAAGGTGGGCCCCCACCTTGGTTTTTCTTTTTAAACAACCAAGAACCTTCAATTTTCTTCTCATTTTCATCAAAGAGGAGCTGAGGGTTCGTGGGAGAAGCTTAAAGGAAGAAGAAGAAGAGGGTTTCAGCTGGAAATTGAAGAAGAGAGGGAGAGAACTCAAGCAAATTAGTAGAACAGCAAGGTAATCACTCTGCCATGTTCTGCTATTTGGTTCATCTCGAGCTCCACAGAAAGAGGTAAGAGCTGAAATTTTGTTTCGTGCAAGTTAACTCATATTGGAACAAAATTCGTGAAGGATGCTCGAGCAAATTCGGACCCTAAGCTACTGATTTATGAAGAGGAAGTCAGAACACAGAATTTACTGTCAAATCCGAGAAGTCTCTGATGTTTTGGTTGTACTGACCTGTAGAGTTGGAATCAGAAGCTCTATTAGGTATGGTTGGAAAGCTTATTGAATTTCCTACAAGTTTCGTGAAGAATTCGTGATTAGAAAATGATTGGAAGTTGTTGTAAATAGCAGGTCAAGTTTCGGGTTGCAGCAGAAAATCGAATCTGGAATAGCAGAAGTTAGTTCCGGGGAAAGGAGCTTTCGAGGTATTTCTGAACCAATCTATTGAGAATCTCATTTTCATGTCTTCATAAGAGTTTTAGAGGGTTCAAAAAGGAAGAGTTTGGTATAAAGTACATTATTTTTGGATAAGTAATGAAGAAGTTATGAGTATCTGAATACAGGGCATAAAATCTGTTAAATGCTGGAATTTTTGAAAGTGTGTTTTCTTGTAAGTTTAAGGTTAAAAAGCATGAGCTCGAGGTTCTAATGGTTGAATTTGGTTTGTTTGACAGGCCAAGAGCAAATAAGTCGAGTGTACGGGTCAAGACTCTAGTTCTAACACGGTGAGTGACAAAACAAACCTTGAAAATGGTTTATAGGCTTGTATTATGCTTATGAAATGCAAGGTTTTGCTAAAACGAAATGGTTTAGATGTTTATTGTTTTCTTGAACACTTGTTTATGAGCATTCATGATTTCTTAGAAATGTTTTAAAGTGTTCATGATGAGCCTAAAAGTCTTTATAAGTTTATACATAAGCATATTGATAAGCGCCGAATTTGTTGGTTTAACAAAACTAGAGGTCCTTCTAGGATCTTTGCAAACGTCAGGAACAAGGCTAACTTAACGAATTGACTCCAACTAAGAGTTTAGTTAGAAGATGAATCACTCTTAGATCACACTTAGAATAAGGATGGTCACTCCTAGATCCTAAGACGACTCACTCCAGAATTAGCTTGATCGGGGCTAATCCAATGAATCGGTTAAACATCAAACCTAAAGCAAGATTTGAAAGAAAGTTAACACCAAATGGGGCTAAACAAAACACAAGTTTTTTTCATAAAGGTTCTGCCTTTTTCATGCCAATACAAGCCTTTAAATAGGTCAAAATGGTCGTGCAAAGCACCAAAGACCAAAAGTCTTTAATAAACATTAAATGTAAAATGAAGAAAAAAATTGACCTAGGAATTTAAAACTTGATTGCACAACGTTTGAGAGCTCTAAATATGAAACAGAAAACATAGAAATGCTTTAAATGGTCTTAATTATCTACTATAGAATCCGCCATGCATGACTATTTCGTTTGACGAGATTTGACATCACGAAATCCCAAGAGGTGCAATCTAGACAGCCACATGTTCACATTTTCTGCACACTTTTTTTGTCCTCCGTGCCATCTTTCAAACTAGACAACTTTTCCCGTGCCATCTTCACTCCATTCTCATCTTGACTTGTTGTACTAACATTATAAAGAATTTTAGGCTCAAAAGCTTGGTCTCTCCTTGTGTATTCACGAGCTTTTGGAGATGCAATGTGAAAGCCTCTTGAATCTTCTTGGCCTTGCTCCTTGTTATTGCTCCTTCAGGTACATGCAATGGATCAATGGTTTGATTCACATCATCCCCCCTTTCTTTAAAAGGATTTGTCCTCAAATCAAAGTCTTCATTTCCTACATCAAAAGGAGTTAAATCAGCAACATTAAAAGTAGAACTTACGTTGTACTCACCTCGGAGATCTAGTTTGTATGCATTGTCATTGATCCGCTCTAATACTTGAAATGGACCATCTCCCCTTGGTTGAAGTTTAGACTTCCTTTGATCCGAAACTGTTCCTTTCGTAGATGAACCCAAACCCATTCACCCGGTTTAAAAATTAATTTCTTTCTCCCTTGGTTCTTTTGAGTGACTAGCTTTTGATTCTTCTTTTCAATCCTTTCCTTGACTTCTTTGTGCAAATTTTTGATGTATTCAGCTTTAGAAACAGCTGCATCACTAGAAAACATATTAGGTGGTAAAGGTGATAAATCTAGAGGAGTTAAGGGATTAAATCCATACACAACCTCAAAAGGTGAACAATGAGTGGTGCTATGTATCGCTCTATTGTATGCAAACTCCACAAAAGGTAGAGTCTCTTCCCAAGACTTAAGATTCTTAGAAATTAGAGATCTAAGCAATGCCCCTAAAGTTCTATTAACCACCTCGGTTTGCCCATCGGTTTGGGGTGACAAGTTGTAGAAAACAAAGCTTAGTTCCCAATTTACCCCACAAAACTTTCCAAAAATGACTTAAAAATTTGGCATCTCTATCACTTACAATGGTTTTTGGAATGCCATGCAATCTAACCACTTCCCTAAAGAATAGATTAGCTATATTAGTTGCATCATCTGTTTTGTTACATGGAATGAAATGTGCCATTTTACTAAACCTATCAACCACCACAAAAATGCTATCATGATGTTTCCTAGTCTTTGGCAATCCTAGAACAAAATCCATGCTAATGTCAACCCACGGTTCACTAGGAACATCTAAAGGTGTATAAAGTCCATGTGGTTGTGTCTTAGACTTAGCTTCCTTACATTTGAAACATTGCTTGCACACTTTATTCACATCCTTCCTCATTTTCAACCAATAAAAGTGTTCACACAACATGTTGTATGTTTTAAATTCCCCAAAATGTCCCATAAGACCTCCCCCATGAGCTTCCTTCACAAGTAACTCTCGAATAGAACACTTAGGAATGCAAAGTTTACCCTTCCTAAAAAGCATACCATCAAATACAACATGATCATGTACGTTGTTTCCTCCTAAACATTGCATATACACATCATGAAATTCAGATTTCTCAACTTTGTAAAGCTCAATCATATGTTTAAAACCAAGAATCTTTGCACTAAGGGCAGAAAATAATGCATACCTTCTTGATAATGCATCGCCACCACATTATCCTTACCTTTTTGTAATGGATGACATAAGGAAATGTCTCAATGAATTCTACCCATTTTGCATGCCTCCTATTTAGCTTTGTTTGGCTTTTGAGGTGCTTCAAACTTTCATGATCAGTATGGATGACAAACTCTTTTGGCCACAAGTAATGTTGCCAAACTTGCAAAGTCCTCACAAGTGCATGTAGTTCTTTGTCATAAGTTGAGTAGTTGAGTTGTGCTCCATTTAGCTTCTCACTAAAGAACATGATTGGTCTCTTTTCTTGCATCAAAACAGCTCCTATACCTATCCCGCTTGCATCACATTCAATCTCAAAAGATTTGTCAAAGTTAGGTAAAGCAAGACAAGGTGCATTGGTCAATTTATCTTTTAATTCATTGAATGCATCTTTTGTTTTTCTGTCCATTCAAATTTCACATGCTTTTGACAAGTTCATTTAATGGTGAGGCTATACTACTGAAATTCTTAATAAACCTCCTATAAAAACTAGCCAAACCATGAAAAGATCTCACCTCATTTGCATTGGTAGGTGTTGGCCACTCTCGGATAGCCTTTACCTTTTCTTCATCAACTTGCACACCATTCCTTCCAACAATGAAACCTAGGAAATTGACTTGGTCTAGACAAAAACTACACTTTTGAAGTTGGCATATAGCTTCTCTTCTCTAAGTTTAAGTAAAATTGTCTTAACATGCAAAATATGATCATCCAAGCTTTTGAGTAAACAAGAATATCATCAAAGTACACAACAACAAATTTCCCAATGTACTCTCTCAACACATGATTCATTAGCCTCATAAAAGTACTTGGTGCATTAGTAAGGCCAAATGGCATAACAAGCCACTCATAAAGTCCAAATTTTGTTTTGAAAGCCGTTTTCCACTCATCTCCCACATGCATTCGAATTTGATGATAACCACTTTTAAGATCTATTTTTGAAAACAGATTAGCACCATGTAATTCATCTAGCATGTCATCCAATCTAGGAATGGGATGTCGATATTTTACCGTTATCTTGTTGATGGCTCGACAATCAACACACATTCTCCACGTGCCATCCTTCTTGGGTACCAAAATCACCGGAACCGAGCAAGGACTCATGCTCTCTCTAACATAACCTTTATCCATGAGTTCTTCTACTTGCCTTTGAATCTCCTTAGTCTCGGTTGGATTGGTCCTATAAGCTGCCATATTTGGAAGAGTTGCCCCGGGTATGAAGTCAATTTGATGTTCAATCCCTCTTAAAGGAGGTAAACCCGTAGGTGCATCTTCATGTGGAAACATATCATTAAATTCCTGCAAAAGAGACTTAAAAGAACTTGGCAAAACATCATTAGATTTTGGGTTAGTTGTTAGACACATTCCTTTGCACATAAGTACAAATTTTGGTTGTTGTGTCAACAACACATTCCTCACTTCCCCTTTCTTATAACCAAACTCACATTCTTTCTTTTTCCAAATCACTCTTTTTCTCTCTTTGGTTTTCACTCACCTTTTGCCCCTCACTTCTCTCTTTCTTTTCAATCTTCTCTTTTTCTTTTAGCTTACTTTCTTCTCTCCTCTCTTGTTCTTCAAACTCTTTTCTTTTCTTCTCTAATTTCAAATGATCACAATGTACTTCATATGGAGACAATGGAAGTAAAGTAAATTTCTTCCCGTTGAAAGTAAACGAATACTTATTTTTCACTCCATCAAATGTGACCTCTCTATCATATTGCCAAGGTCGGCCTAACAATATATCCCCCGCATGCATAGGTAAAACATCACAAAGTACTTCATCCTTATATCTTCCCAAAGTAAAAGGAATAAGAACTTGAGAATTTACCTTAAGTTCTCCTTTGTTTGTCAACCATTGAAGTTTGTATGGTTTTGGATGTGGACGGGTAGTAAGTTGAAGTCTCTTTACAAGAAAACTACTTACCACATTTGTGCAACTCCCACTATCAATCACCAAACTGCATGGACTTCCTTTAATTAGGCATCTTGTGTGAAACAAGTTTTCCTTTGGTCTTCAACTTTGTCTTCCTTGATTTGCATACTAAGGACCCTTCTTGTGATCAACGATATGGAGTTACCTTCTTCAACATACTCATCATCACATATTTCAGATTCTTCCTCAAATGGGGCATCATGCTCCTCACATTCATCCTCCGAATCAACTACACCATTTCTTATCACCATAACTCTTTTATTGACACATTCTTTGCTCATGTGTCCAAATCCTTTGCACTTCCAACATTGAATAGAACTAGACTTTTCCCTTACCTCCTTTGAAGCTTCATTCTTTTTAGCATTGGAGCTTTCGGCCTCCACTCTTTTGGCAGCAACAAACTTGCTTCTTTGTTGTGTCGGTTCATTCCTATTCACAAAACTATCCTTGTTCCATGCATTAGAGTTTGAAAAGGTACTAGCTTTAGGTGTATACCTTTTTGAATGCTCATTTTCTTCCTTCAATTGAGCTTCAATTTTGATAGCATAATGATACATATCTTCAAGGTAAGGTGGTGGATTTCTATCAACCGGATGAGCAATTTCTCGATTCAAACCTCCAAGGAATCGAGACATGGTGTCTTCCTCTTCTTCTCGAATTTTTGCTCTTTCCATCAAGGACTCCATCTCTTGATAATATTCAGCAACACTTTTTGTTCCCTGTCTCAAAGATTGCAATTTAGTTTTCAAATCTCTTTCATAATGTTTTGGAACATACCTCTTTCTCATGGCTTCTTTAAGTTCTTCCCAAGTTTCTATTGGATCTTCCTCTTTCCTTCTTCTCTCGGATTTGAGATGTTGATACCATTCTCCCGCATGATTGGTGAATTCGGCAATGGCAAGTTTCATCTTCTTATTCTCACTATATGTATTACAATCAAATACATGTTCTATTTTTCTTTCCCATTGCAAGTAAGCCTCGAGTCCGCCGCACTACCACTAAAGGGTGGAATTCTGAGTTTCACTCCGCTATCCCTTTCTTCATTCACTCTTTCCGCTCTTCTAGGTTGCACAATGTTTGCAACGTTATTTCTTCCTCTTCCCCTCACATTTCCTCTTCCTCCTAAGTTTCTTTCTTGTACCTGTAAATCAAACATGCCTTCATCTTCTTGCAAGATTCGTTCTTCTCTTTGTTGTTGTGCTCTCCTTTCTTCCCTTTCTTCTCTCATCATCTCCATCATACCTTGAATTGCTTGAAGAATAGCCATATTTGGATCTACCACTTGCGGAACTTTTTCTTTATTATCTTGTGACATTTTTTTTATAAGGACCTCTCCACACTTCTCACCAAGATATCACTCAAGGACACTCGTGTTTATCACTCAAGGGTAGGCTTTTGGTACTAGGTCAAAGATGTAAGGGTTGGTTTAAAAATTTGGTGCAACCTTGCTTTTCAACTTGATATAAAACTAAATCAATGATAACCTTTCACAAGCTAAGACTCAAGAAACTCATCCTAAGGATCTACAACTCAAAGTTTTGAGAAAATAAATTTTAAAATCAAGAACTTTTGTGTGTCTTGGATCCTTGAACACTTTTTTTTTTTTGCTACTATTTTTTTTCCACTTTTTGCTACTGCTTTTTTTTCACTTTTTGCTACTGTTTTTTTTTTTTTACTTTTTGCTACTGTTTTTTTTTTATCCAAGAACTAAACACAAAGAAATGGAAGAAAAGTTGTAGGATGCCTTGTATTAAACTTTGTAAATGATAAAAAAATGATGAGAAAAATAAAGTAAAGCAAATTGAAGATATTTCACCTCTAGAGAGTCGGCCAAAGGATGTCGACCAACGAGCTCTGATACCAAATGATAAGCGCCGAATTTGTTGGTTTAACAAAACTAGAGGTCCTTCTAGGATCTTTGCAAACGTCAGGAACAAGGCTAACTTAACGAATTGACTCCAACTAAGAGTTTAGTTAGAAGATGAATCACTCTTAGATCACACTTAGAATAAGGATGGTCACTCCTAGATCCTAAGACGACTCACTCCAGAATTAGCTTGATCGGGGCTAATCCAATGAATCGGTTAAACATCAAACCTAAAGCAAGATTTGAAAGAAAGTTAACACCAAATGGGGCTAAACAAAACACAAGTTTTTTTCATAAAGGTTCTGCCTTTTTCATGCCAATACAAGCCTTTAAATAGGTCAAAATGGTCGTGCAAAGCACCAAAGACCAAAAGTCTTTAATAAACATTAAATGTAAAATGAAGAAAAAAATTGACCTAGGAATTTAAAACTTGATTGCACAACGTTTGAGAGCTCTAAATATGAAACAGAAAACATAGAAATGCTTTAAATGGTCTTAATTATCTACTATAGAATCCGCCATGCATGACTATTTCGTTTGACGAGATTTGACATCACGAAATCCCAAGAGGTGCAATCTAGACAGCCACATGTTCACATTTTCTGCACACTTTTTTTGTCCTCCGTGCCATCTTTCAAACTAGACAACTTTTCCCGTGCCATCTTCACTCCATTCTCATCTTGACTTGTTGTACTAACATTATAAAGAATTTTAGGCTCAAAAAGCTTGGTCTCTCCTTGTGTATTCACGAGCTTTTGGAGATGCAATGTGAAAGCCTCTTGAATCTTCTTGGCCTTGCTCCTTGTTATTGCTCCTTCAGGTACATGCAATGGATCAATGGTTTGATTCACATCACATATGTCCAATGGTTGCCAAAACTTATGAAAATGTGATGATTTCAAGCAAGCATGTACTAGCAAGTATGTTTTAAAGATTTCTAGTTTTATGAACAAGCTAAGTAAGCTTGAGTTTTATGAAAGAAAAAGATAAGCTGGCATGTTCAAATGTTTTCATGTGATCTTCTGAGATATTGAGCCCGAGGCTATGTAGTACCGTGTGCACACACAGTGTCTTATTACGTTGTCGACGTTGAGTGTACTCCGTGACAACAACGCTGTCGTGAGAGTCTTTGGCGGGCCCCACTCGACAAAGACGATGGGAGTCTTTGGGCGGGCCCCTACTACATCGTAGAATAAACGTTGGTGTCTTTGGCGTGCCCCTACTACACGTAGTTTGTGACATGTTTTAAAAAGAGTTTATATCATTTACATGCCTTACGAGATTTTAACGGTGTCTTGCTTGTTTTCATGAAAAGCTATAATGATTACACGATTATTTTTAACGCTTGATTACAGGATGCATATGCTCATAGATGGCGGGTGATATGATTTACGAGTTAATAGCTTTCTTTTAAACTCAAGTCACTCACCGAGCTTTATAGCTCATTCTTTTAGTGTTTTTCCCACTTTTTTCGGTAGAGATCGAGCTCCTGTGCTGATAACTCTGCTATAGTCTGCTGGAAGCTTCTCATGTTTGATATGTTGTACGTGGTTGGTGTGGTTTAGCAAGTCCATATGTCTGTAAATTATTTTAAGAGAACTATGTAGTTATAGTCGTATGTGCTTTAGAGGTTGTGGTTGCTTAATTAGTGGTTTGGACTGTTTGTGGTTCTAATGTTCTTGCTCATCTTAGTTTCCAAGAGAGACTTAAGAAGAGTTTCTCCTCATGTACGTCTTATAGATGTCCAGTTTCCGCTGAGTTAAGTTTAAAGTGTTCCATATGCGAACATAGTTTGTTTTCAGGTAAAGTAGTGTCAGCAGGTATTGTTAAGAGGTAACAATGTCTGTTGACTTCATGCCGTCTCCTGGGCTAAGTTAGCAAGTGGTTCGGGAGGGGGTGTGACACGAACTTTGAGACAAGGGAGCAAAAGTGTGGAGGCTTACTACATGGAGATGCAAACGTTGCTTAAGGAAATCAAAATTTATGAGGATGAAATGGTTACAATGGCTCGATTCTTTAGAGGACTTAACAAGGAGATTGCAATTCAGCTTGATCTTCAACCTTATGAGGATTTGGAGAGGATGGTGCACATAGCCATAAAGATTGAAAACCGTCTCCAAAGGAAGTCTACAAGGTACACTAAACCTAAACCAATTTTAAATGTTAGTTCAACTTTGGAAAGGGTTAGTTTACCTACTGAAAATAAGTCTATTGTTGAGGTAGAAAGTGGAAAAATTCAAAATGATTTACTTTGTAATTTAGTGTCAACACATGCTAGTGAGTTTACTAGGAGATTAGATTGCAAAGACTTATTTGTTTGTAACACTTCTACTATTGTAACACCTACTCTTGATGAAGTACATATTGATGTGTGTGAGTTGGGGAAAAAGGCAAAAAAATGTCAAGACAAAAGCATGTCAATTGTTTGAAAAAGAATCTTGTGAGAAAATGAGTGAGAGAGAAAAGCATGAGATTAATCTATGGCCTATAGAGAAAAAAGAGAGAAAAGCCAAGAAGGTGAGCTTATGTGAAAGAACTTGTGAGGTTAAATCTATTTTGTTTTCAAAACAAAATATTTTTGATCATTTGTATAAAGGAACTTGTTTTCTAATGGGTGAGCTCAAACCATGTTTGTCTAGTTTTTCTTTTGAGTTCTTACAGGATGCCAAAGTACTCATTGTGATGCTTGATTCAAAGTTTCCCTCCAAAGTTAATGCCAAAGTATTTATTGAGAAGAAAAACTTCAAAATTGCTTATAAATTCATCCATGGCAGCAAGCATAAGGTGTTCAAACCGGGTGATTGGGTTTGGAGACACTTTTGGAAGGATCGTTCTTCATTTCACAAGAAAACTAAGTGGAATTCAAGACACATTTTGCCTATGACATCCCATGACTACAAGATTGCTCTACAAGGAGAACATGTCAATTACATTTATAATGTTGCTGATTTTCGTCCATTTTATGTTGGAAACCCTTTTTTGATTCGAGGACGAATCCTCTTGAAGAAGGGGAGGATGATATGAACCCAACAATGCCAATAAAGAATAAAGAAGAGCTTCAAGATGGAGATACATTAAATGCACCATGGCTTCATTTATGATAAACTCAAGTTGCATTGAAGGAATCAAAGTTGAATTAAATGAACTCAAGTACATCTCAAGTTCATTTAATGCAAGTCAACCATCAACTAATAGAACTACATTCAAGCTACTTCAACATGAGCTTCATTTACTAATAGATGGTTACAAATAGCTAGAAGAATGAATGCAATATTCATTCTCGGATTTATGGCCCTCTATTATGTAATTTTCAGTTTTTAAGCATATTTCATAAGTTTAAGGTTACATTTGAGTAGTGGATAGTTATGGCATTAAAGTTGTGGAAGTTTCAATATTAAACATGCCATTTTAGCTTATTTTAGGTTACAATTTAAAGGCTATATAAAGCCATCAAAGATGTATTGTAAAAAAAGACTTGGAATCATGTTTTGAATGAAAAGTTGCATATTTTGCTACTTAAGCCATGAGCTTGTTTCTTTTCATTTCTTGTCTTTAGATTTGCATGCTAGGATCATTCAAGTAGCGTTGATCAAACTACTTGTGGAGTGATTCGAATCTTGAGTTTAGAAACAAGTTTTCTCTACTCTTGATCTTGATCATTAAGGTAAATCCGTTTCTATCTTCTTCCTTGGGATGAAATCATCTAGGTTTGGGGTTTTTGAGTTTTAGATCTAAGGGTCTTGTTCTTCAACAAGGTTGTTAGATTTAAATCATCAAGAGTTACTTATCACAACCTCAAACGGTGAACAATGAGTGGTGCTATGTATCGCTCTATTGTATGCAAACTCCACAAAAGGTAGAGTCTCTTCCCAAGACTTAAGATTCTTAGAAATTAGTGATCTAAGTAATGCCCCTAAAGTTCTATTAACCACCTCGGATTGTCCATCGGTTTGGGGGTGACAAGTTGTAGAAAACAAAAGCTTAGTTCCCAATTTACCCCACAAAACTTTCCAAAAATGACTTAAAAATTTGGCATCTCTATCTCTTACAATGGTTTTTGGAATGCCATGCAATCTAACCACTTCCCTAAAGAATAGATTAGCTATATTAGTTGCATCATCTGTTTTGTTACATGGAATGAAATGTGTCATTTTACTAAACCTATCAACCACCACAAAAATGCTATCATGATGTCTCCTAGTATTTGGCAATCCTAGAACAAAATCCAAGCTAATGTCAACCCACGGTTCACTAGGAATATCTAAAGGTGTATAAAGTCCATATGGTTGTGTTTTAGACTTAGCTTCCTTACATTTGAAACATTGTTTGCACACTTTATTCACATCCTTCCTCATTTTCAACCAATAAAAGTGTTCACACAACATGTTGTATGTTTTAAATTCCCCAAAATGTCCCATAAGACCTCCCCCATGAGCTTCCTTCACAAGTAACTCTCGAATAGAACACTTAGGAATGCAAAGTTTACCCTTCCTAAAAAGCATACCATCAAATACAAGATGACCATGTACGTTGTTTCCTCCTAAACATTGCATATACACATCATGAATTTCAAATTTCTCAACTTTGTAAAGCTCAATCATATGTTTAAAACGAAGAATCTTTGCACTAAGGGCAGAAAATAATGCATACCTTCTTGATAATGCAGCGGTCACCACATTATCCTTACCTTTTTTGTAATGAATGACATAAGGAAATGTCTCAATGAATTCTACCCATTTCGCATGCCTCTTATTTAGCTTTGTTTGGCTTTTGAGGTGCTTCAAACTTTCATGATCAGTGTGGATGACAAACTCTTTTGGCCACAAGTAATGTTGCCAAACTTGCAAAGTCCTCACAAGTGCATGCAGTTCTTTGTCATATGTCGAGTAGTTGAGTTGTGCTCCATTTAGCTTCTCACTAAAGAACATGATTGACCTCTTTTCTTGCATCAAAACAGCTCCTATACATCACTTGCATCGCATTCAATCTCAAAAGATTTGTCAAAGTTAGGAGCAAGACAAGGTGCATTGGTCAATTTATCTTTTAATTCATTGAATGCATCTTCTTATTTTTCTGTCCATTCAAATTTCACATGCTTTTTGACAAGTTTATTTAATGGTGAGGCAATACTACTGAAATTCTTAATAAACCTCCTATAAAAACTAGCCAAACCATGAAAAGATCTCACCTTATTTGCATTGGTAAGTGTTGGCCACTCTCGGATAGCCTTACCTTTTCTTCATCAACTTGCACACCATTCCTTCCGACAATGAAACCTAGGAAATTGACATGGTCTAGACAAAAACTACACTTTTTGAAGTTGGCATATAGCTTCTCTTCTCTAAGTTTAAGTAAAATTGTCTTAACATGCAAAATATGATCATCCAAGCTTTTTGAGTAAACAAGAATATCATCAAAGTACACAACAACAAATTTTGCAATGTACTCTCTCAACACATGATTCATTAGCCTCATAAAAGTACTTGGTGCATTAGTAAGGCCAAATGGCATAACAAGCCACTCATAAAGTCCAAATTTTGTTTTGAAAGCCGTTTTCCACTCATCTCCCACATGCATTCGAATTTGATGATAACCACTTTTAAGATCTATTTTTGAAAACAGATTAGCACCATGTAATTCATCTAGCATGTCATCCAATCTAGGAATGGGATGTCGATACTTTACCGTTATCTTGTTGATGGCTCGACAATCAACACACATTCTCCATGTGCCATCTTTCTTGGGTACCAAAATCACCGGAACTGAGCAAGGACTCATGCTTTCTTTAACATAACCTTTATCCATGAGTTCTTCTACTTGCCTTTGAATCTCCTTAGTTTCGGTTGGATTGGTCCTATAAGCTGCCATATTTGGAAGAGTTGGCCCGGGTATGAAGTCAATTTGATGTTCAATCCCTCTTAAAGGAGGTAAACCCGTAGGTGCATCTTCATGTGGAAACATATAATTAAATTCCTGCAAAAGAAACTTAAAAGAACTTGGCAAAACATCATTAGATTTTGGGTTAGTTGTTAAACACATTCCTTTGCACATAAGTACAAATTTTGGTTGTTGTGTCAACAACACATTCCTCACTTCCCCTTTCTTATAACCAAACTCACATTCTTTCTTTTTTCCTCAAAATCACTCTTTTTTCTCTCTTGGTTTTCACTCACCTTTTGCCCTTCACTTCTCTCTTTCTTTTCATTCTCCTCTTTTTCTTTTAGCTTACTTTCTTCTCTCCTCTCTTGTTCTTCAAACTCTTTTCTTTTCTTTTCTAATTTCAAATGATCACAATGTACTTCATATGGAGACAATGAAAGTAAAGTAATTTTCTTCCCGTTGAAAGTAAACGAATACTTATTTTTCACTCCATCAAATGTGACCTCTCTATCATATTGCCAAGGTCGGCCTAACAATATATCCCCCACATGCATAGGTAAAACATCACAAAGTACTTCATCCTTATATCTTCCCAAAGTAAAAGGAATAAGAACTTGAGAATTTACCTTAAGTTCTCCTTTGTTTGTCAACCATTGAAGTTTGTATGGTTTTGGATATGGACGGGTAGTAAGTTGAAGTCTCTTTACAAGAAAACTACTTACCACATTTGTGCAACTCCCACTATCAATCACCAAACTGCATGGACTTCCTTTAATTAGACATCTTGTGTGAAACAAGTTTTCCCTTTGGTATTCAACTTTGTCTTCCTTGATTTGCATACTAAGGACCCTTCTTGTGATCAACGATATGGAGTTACCTTCTTCAACATACTCATCATCACATATTTCAGATTCTTCCTCAAATGATGCATCATGCTCCTCACATTCATCTTCTGAATCAACTACACCATTTCTTATCACCATAACTCTTTTATTGACACATTCTTTACTCATGTGTCCAAACCCTTTGCACTTCCAACATTGAATAGAACTAGACTTTTCCCTTACCTCCTTTGAAGCTTCATTCTTTTTAGCATTGGAGCTTTCGGCCTCCACTCTTTTGGCAGCAACAAACTTGCTTCTTTGTTGTGTCGGTTCATTCCTATTCACAAAACTATCCTTGTTCCATGCATTAGAGTTTGAAAAGGTACTAGCTTTAGGTGTATACCTTTTTGAATGCTCCTTTTCTTCCTTCAATTGAGCTTCAATTTTGATAGCATAATGATACATATCTTCAAGGTAAGGTGGTGGATTTCTATCAACCGGATGAACAATTTCTCGATTCAAACCTCCAAGGAATCGAGACATGGTGTCTTCCTCTTCTTCTCGAATTTTTGCTCTTTCCATCAAGGACTCCATCTCTTGATAATATTCAAAGAACACTTTTGTTCCACTGTCTCAAATATTGCAATTTAGTTTTCAAATCTCTTTCATAATGTTTTGGAATACCTCCTCTTTCTCATGGCTTCTTTAAGTTCTTCCCAAGTTTCTATTGGATCCTCCTCTTTCCTTCTTCTCTCGGATTTGAGATGCTGATACCATTCTCCCGCATGATTGGTGAATTCGGCAATGGCAAGTTTCATCTTCTTATTCTCACTATATGTATTACAATCAAATACATGTTCTATTTTTCTTTCCCATTGCAAGTATGCCTCGAGTCCGCTGCATTACCACTAAAGGGTGGAATTCTGAGTTTCACTCCGCTATCCCTTTCTTCATTCACTCTTTCCACTCTTCTAGGTTGCACAATGTTTGCAACGTTATTTCTTCCTCTTCCCCTCACATTTCCTCTTCCTCCTAAGTTTCTTTCTTGTACCTGTAAATCAAACATGCCTTCATCTTCTTGCAAGATTCGTTCTTCTCTTTGTTGTTGTGCTCTCCTTTCTTCCCTTTCTTCCCTCATCATCTCCATCATACCTTGAATTGCTTGAAGAATAGCCATATTTGGATCTACCACTTGCGAAACTTTTTCTTTATTATCTTGTAACTTTTTTTTTATAAGGACCTCTCCACACTTCTCACCAAGATATCACTCAAGGACACTCGTGTTTATCACTCAAGGGTAGGCTTTTGGTACTAGGTCAAAGATATAAGGGTTGGTTTAAAAAAATTTGGTGCAACCTTGCTTTTCAACTTGATATAAAACTAAATCAATGATAACCTTTCACAAGCTAAGACTAGAGAAACTGATCCTAAGGATCTACAACTCAAAGTTTGAGTAAATACAATTCAAAAACAAGAACTTTTGTGTGCCTTGGATCCTTGATTACCTCTTTTTTTTTTTTTTGCTACTTTTTTTTGTTTTTTTTTTTAACTTTTTGCTACTGATTTTTTTTTTTTTATGATCCAAGAACAAAATACAAAGAAATTAAAGACAAGTTGTAGGATGCCTTGTATTACACTTTGTAAATGCTTAAAAAAATGACAGAAAAAAAAGTAACAAAAATTGTAGATATTTCACCTCTAGAGAGTCGGCCAAAGGATGTCGACCAACGAGCTCTGATACCAAATGATAAGCGCCGAACTTGTTGGTTTAACAAAGCTAGAGGTCCTTCTAGAATCTTTGCAAACTTCACGAACAAGGCTAACTTAACGAATTGATTCCAACCAAGAGTTTAATTAGAGGATGAATCACTCTTAGATCAAACATAGAATAAGGATGGTCACTCCTAGATCCTAAGACGACTCACTCCAGAATTAGCTTGATCGGGGCTAATCCAATGAATCGGTTAAACATCAAACCTAAAGTAAGATTTGAAAGAAAGTTAACACCAAATGGGGCTAAACAAAACAAAAGTTTTTTTCATAAAAGTTCTGTCTTTTCCATGCCAATACAAGCCTTTAAATAGGCCAAAATGGTCGTGCAAAGCAGATCAAAAGTCTTCAATAAGCATTAAATGTAAAAATGAAGAACAAATTGACCTAGAAATTTAAAACTTGATTGCACAACGTTTGAGAGCTCTAAATATGGAACAAAAAACATAGAAATGCTTTAAATGGTCTTAATGATCTACTGTAGGATCCGCCATGCATGACTATTTCGTTTGACGAGGCTTGACATCACGAAATCCCAAGAGGTGCAATATGGACAACCACCTGTTCACATTTTCTGCACACTTTTTTTGTCCTCCGTGTCATCTTTCAAACTAGACAACTTTTCCCGTCCCATCTTCACTCCATTCTCATCTTGACTTATTTTACTAACATTATAAAGAATTTTGGGCTAAAAAATCTTGGTCTCTCCTTGTGCATTCACGAGCTTTTGGAGATGCAATGTGAAAGCCTCTTGAATCTTCTTGGTCTTGCTCCTTGTTATTGCTCCTTCAGGTACATGCAATGGATCAATGGTTTGATTCACATCATAATCTACCTTGTTAACAACAAACAAGACTATTAGATCTAAACCCCAAAAAACCCCAAATCGAAATGAAATCAAAGAAGCCAAGATTCTAATGTCAAAATGTTAAGTAACCCTTGACAATTGGATCTAACAACCTTGCTTAAAGAAACAAGACTTTTAGATAACTCAATTTCAAAGACCCCAAAACTAATTTTGAAAATCAACTCAAGGAAAGTAAAACCGGATTACCTTGTCGATCAAACATCTCAAGGCAAGAGAACTTGTATGAGATCCGAATCACTCCACAAGCAAGATTGATCAAGTCAAGCTTGAATGATTCTAAGCATGCAACCTAATCTACATAGAATTGCAAAGAAATAACTCAGAGGCTATAAAAAAAGCTCAAAGGCTCTTTTGATTACATTTTTAATCTTTTTTTTTTTTCCTTGGATTAGATGTGGCTATATATAACCTTCAAAATTAAACCTAAAGATAACCTATGGCAATTTAAGGGTTGTAACTTACATCCCCATCAATACCATAATGTCCACTATTTTGTAACCTAAAACATTGATAACAAATTTTAAAACTGAAAATTACATTGAAATGGCCATAAATCCGAGATTTAAACTTCTATTAAGCCTATTAATACTTTGTAATCATCCATGAATCAATGAAGCCCCACTTGAAGTAGCTTGAAGCTTTTGTTGCATAAATGTAGCTTGACTTGTATTTAATGAAGCATGAGTTGCACTTGAGTTAATTAAATGCAACTTCTGTTCATCATAAATGAAGCTTGACAGCATTTAATTCAACTCCATCTTGAAGCTTTTCAAATCTTGAATAGCATGATACAATTCATATCACAAGTTTTCATTCAAAACATGATTCCAAGTCCATTTTACAATACATCTTAGATGGCTTTATATAGCCTTCCAATTGTAACCTAAAACTAAGCTAACATGACATGTTTGAGAATGTAACTTCCCAAACTTTAATGTCATAACCATCCACTACTCAAATGTAACCTAAAACATTGAAATAGAAACTTTAAAACTGAAATTACAAGTAAATGAGGTATAAATCCGAGAATTAATCTTCTAACAACAATTCTAGTCTTTGTAACCTCCCAAGGTGTAAATGAAGCTCCACTTGAAGTAACATGAAGTGTAGTCCTATTAATTGATGCTTGACTTGCATTAAATGAAGCTTGAGATGCACTTAATTTCATTTAATTGCAACTTAAGTTCTTTCAATGCAACGTGACTTCAACATTAATGCAACTTGAGTTCATCATAAATGAAGCCTTGATGCATTTAATGCAACTCCATTTTTAGCTCTTCTTTAGTCTTGACTAGCGTTGTACGATTCATATCATCCTCCCCTTCTTCAAGAGGATTCGTCCTCGAATCAAAAGGGTCTCCAACATCAAATGGACGAAAATCAACAACATTATAAATGTAATTGACATCCTCCTCTCCTTGTAGAGAAATTTTGTAATCATGGGACGTCATACGTATATTGTGTCTTGAATTCCACTTAGGTTTCTTGTGAAATGAACGACGATCATTCCAAAAGTGTCTCCAAACCCAATCACCCAATTTTAACACCTTATGCTTGCTGCCATGTATGAAATTATAAGCAATTTTGAAGAGTTGGCTCCCAATAAATGCTTTGGCATTAACTTTTGAATCAAGATTCTCAATGAGTGTTTTGGCATCCTGTAAGAACTCAAAAGAAAAACTAGAAAAACATGGTTTGAGCTCACCCGTTAGAAAACAAGTTTCTTTATACAAAAGATCAAAAATATTTTGTTTTGAAAACAAAATAGATTTAACCTCACAAGATCGTTCACACGAGCTCACTTTCTTGGCTTTTCTCTCTTTTTTCTCAATAGGCCATAGACTAATCTCATGCTTTTCTCTCTCACACATTTTCTCACAAGATGTTTTTTCAAACAATTGACATGCTTTTGTCTCGACCTTTTTTGCCTTTTTCCCTAACTCACACACATCAACATGTACCTCATCAAGAGTAGGTGTTACGATAGTAGAAGTATTACAAACAAATAAGTCATTGCAATCTAATCTCCTAGTAAACTCACTAGCATGTTGATATGAACCGTATCATGTTATTCAAGACTAAAGAAAAGCTTCAAGATGAAGTTGAATTAATGTTGTCAAACTTCATTTATGACGAACTCAAGATGCATTTAATGGACTCAAGTGCAACCCATGCTTCATTAAAGACAAGTCAAGCTTCATTTATGCAACAAGAGCTTCAAGCTACTTCAAGGGGGCTTCATTTATTCTTGGATAGGTTACAAATTATGTATTGGTTTATTAGAAGTTCAATTCTCGGATTTATGGGGGGTTTAATGTATTTTTCAGTCTTAAAGTGTTGTTTTTAATGTTTTAAGTTACAATTTGGTTAGTGGAGATCATGGTATTGATGGGGATGTAAGTTACATCCTTTCAATTGACCATAGGTTACTCTAGGGTTGATTTTGAGGCTATATAAAGCCATGTACCTTGTAGGAAAAGAAAAAAAAAAGATTGAAAATGTAATCAAAAGAGACCTTTGTGCTTTTTTATAGCCTTGAGCTATGTTTTTGCAATTCTATGTAGATTAGGTTGCATGCTTAGAATCATTCAAGCTTGACTTGATCAATCTTGCTTGTGGAGTGATTCGGATCTCATACAAGTTCTCTTGCCTTGAGATGTTTGATCGACAAGGTAATCTGATTTTACTTTCCTTGAGTTGATTTTAAAAATTGGTTTTGGGGTCTTTGAGATTGAGTTATCTAAAGGTCTTGTTTCTTTAAGCAAGGTTGTTAGATCCAATTGTCAAGGGTTACTTAACATTTTGATATTAGAATTCTTTGGCTTCTTTGATTTCATTTTGGTTTTGAGATTTTTGGGTGTTTAGATCTAATAGTCTTGTTTGTTGCTAACAAGGTAGATTAGATATCAAATTCCTCCTTAAATTTCATATCACATGTGTTGACACTAAATTACAAAGCAAATCATTTTGAATTTTTCCACTTTCTACCTCAACATTAGACTTATTTTCAGTAGGTAAACTAACCCTTTCCAAAGTTGAACTAACATTTAAAATTGGTTTAGGTTTAGTGTACCTTGTAGACTTCCTTTGGAGACGTTTTTCAATCTCTATGGCTATGTGCACCATCCTCTCCAAATCCTCATAAGGTTGAAGATCAAGTTGAATTGCAATCTCCTTGTTAAGTCCTCTAAAGAATCGAGCCATTGTAACCGTCTCATCCTCATAAATTCCGAGATCTTGAAGCAACGTTTGCATCTCCATGTAGTAAGCCTCCACACTTTAGCTCCCTTGTCTCAAAGTTCGCAAGTTATGAAATAACTTAGGAACAAAGTGCTCCCGCATTATTTGCTTAAGAACATTCCATGATTCAATTGGATGGTTAAGGTTCCTCCTACTCACAAACAATTTATCCCACCAAGTAATGGCATAATCTCTAAGATGAGAAACAATGAGTTTTACCTTTTTCTCCTCATTCAAAGTGCCACGATCAAAGACATGATCAACTTGTCTTTCCCATTGAATGTACTCCGTCGGATTTGTACTTCCATAAAATTTAGGTAATTTCAATTTCATGTTTTTTTTTTTTTGGGTTGTTTCAGCAAAACTAAAAAAAGAAACACAAAAATGGACCTCACAAGCACTCCCTCACGTGTTTTCACTCGTTAAGGTATAGTCACTCGTGTTTACACTCAAAACTACACACTCTCAGCAAACTCACAATTTTACTCACATGAGCCAATAAGCAAAATTTGCAATCAAGTGATAGACAACACACGTAAGAAAACAATTCAAATAGCTTGAATATGGAGCAACACGAATATTAAATGAGAAATAAGTTAAGAAAGAAAAGGACAGAATTGAAACAAAAAGTGACTCAAGATGAAAAAGATAGATATGGAGGTGGAACAAATGATAGTTACAACAGTAAATGCCAAGAACTAGTGAATATTCCAGCAAATAACACTTCCAAATTGAATGATCTATAGTCAATGTGTAATTGAAAGGAGTTACAATCTGATTTTATAACATGAAAAACATATTAGAGTTACACAAGACATAATCAATGTATTTAAAAGCATATGGCTGAAATTTTCAATGTGTAACAGACATGCATTTATTGCAAATGGAAATTTGTAACATATATGGAAAAATCAAACACCAACATTCAGATCTAACAGGGAAATATCAGATCTAAGCTCAAGATATGAAAGATATAAACAAAGAACACCATAGAAACATCAAGAATCAAAGAAAACTTATGCTATCGATTTTCTCGATTTTCCAGAACAGGTTATCAAAATGAAAAGTTTTCACCCTTAAGCAAGTTGAATTTGAAGGACTTATAAAAGACAAAATTGAATTGTAGACAGAGAACTATAACTTTGCAGAAGACAAAAATACCAAAAGATTGACGAGAAAGATACTTTGTTTGAGTTTTATATGAATGAACAGAATCTGACGAGATGAACATATGGAATAGAAAAAATTCAGAATAAAAATGAAGAAAAGAATAGAAAAAACGGAAACATATATCCGATCTAGAACCTAAAACTCTGATACCAAATGATAAGTAACTCTTGATGATTTAAATCTAACAATCTTGTTGAAGAACAGGACCTTTAGATCTATAACTCAAAAACCCCAAACCTAGATGATTTCATCCCAAGGAAGAAGATAGAAACGGATTTACCTTGATGATCAAGATCAAGAGTAGAGAAAACTTGTTTATGAACTCAAGATTCGAATCACTCCCCAAGTAGTTTGATCAACGCTACTTGAATGATCCTAGCATGCAAATCTAAACACACAAGATATGCAAAGAAACAAGCTCATGGCTTAAGAAGCAAAATATGCAAATTTTCATTCAAAACATGATTCCAAGTCCTTTTTACAATACATCTTAGATGGCTTTATATAGCCTCCAATTGTAACCTAAAACTAAGCTAACATGACATATTTGAGAATGTAACTTCCCTAACTTTAATGCCATAACCATCCACTACTCAAATGTAACCTAAAACATTGAAATAGAAACTTTAAAACTGAAATTACAAGTAAATGAGGTATAAATCCGAGAATTAATCTTCTAACAACAATTCTAGTCTTTGTAACCTCCCAAGGTGTAAATGAAGCTCCACTTGAAGTAACTTGAAGTGTAGTCCTATTAATTGATGCTTGACTTGCATTAAATGAAGCTTGAGATGCACTTAATTTCATTTAATTGCAACTTAAGTTCTTTCAATGCAACTTGACTTCAACATTAATGCAACTTGAGTTCATCATAAATGAAGCCTTGATGCATTTAATGCAACTCCATTTTTAGCTCTTCTTTAGTCTTGACCAGCGTTGTACGATTCATATCAATTGACTATCTTCTTGTAAACACAAGGCTCGCCAATATTCTGTTCAAAGCCATAAGATTTGATCGCAGTATCAAATCTTATATTCCAGGATCTGAAGCTTGTTTCAATCCATAGATGGATCGTTTAAGCTTGCAAACTTTTTGCTCTTGACCCTGAACTATGAACCCCTCTGGTTGATCCATATAGATACTCTCTTCAAGATTGTCATTACAAAGGTTTTCTTGACATTCATTTGCCAAATTTCATAGTCATAAAACGTGGCAATGGACAAGAGTATTCTAATGGATTTGAGCATGGCAACAGGGGAGAAGGTTTCTTCATAGTCCACCCCTTCCCTTTGAGTATAACCCTTTGCCACAAGTCGAACCTTAAAGGTTTGCACCTTACCGGCTTGATCTCATTTTCTCTTGTAGATCCACTTGCAATCGATAGGTCTTTCACCATCTGGTTGATCTACAAGTTTCCAGACTGAATTGAAGTACATTGATTCCATTTCAAGGTTTATGGCTTTAATCCACTGCTCCCTATCTATATCATACATTACCTGTTTATAGGTCAATGGATCCTCAACGCCATCATCAGGTATGACGACTTGGGTTTCAGTCAAACCCATGTAACGGTCAGGTTGTCTAACATCCCTCCCACTACATCGAGGCATTCTCAACACTTGAGAAGGACCAGCTTGATCAACAACTTTTGTTGATTTATCTGTAGCTTCCCTTGAAATTTCACTTAAGACAATCCTGCTACGAGGCTGATGATCTCTCATGTGGTCTTCCTCTAAGAACGTGGCGTTTGTCGACACAAGCACCTTGTCCTCTTGAGGATCATAAAACATACCACCTTTCGTTTCTTTGGAGTATCCTACAAATAGGCATAATTTTGAACGATGTTCCAATTTCTTTGGATTGGATAGTAGCACATGTGCCGGACATCCCCAAATCCTGAAGTGACGTAAACTCCCTTTACGCCCTTTCCATAATGATAAGCGTCGAATTTGTTGGTTTAACAAAGCTAGAGGTCCTTCTAGGATCTTTGCAAACGTCACGAACAAGGCTAACTTAACGAATTGACTCCAACTAAGAGTTTAGTTAGAAGATGAATCACTCTTAGATCACACTTAGAATAAGGATGGTCACTCCTAGATCCTAAGACGACTAACTCCAGAATTAGCTTGATCGGGGCTAATCCAATGAATCGGTTAAACATCAAACCTAAAGCAAGATTTGAAAGAAAGTTAACACCAAATGAGGCTAAACAAAACACAAGTTTTTTTCATAAAGGTTCTGCCTTTTCCATGCCAATACAAGCCTTTAAATAGGCCAAAATGGTCGTGCAAAGCACCAAAGACCAAAAGTCTTTCATAAACATTAAATGTAAAATGAAGAAAAAATTGACCTGGGAATTTAAAACTTGATTGCACAACGTTTGAGAGCTCTAAATATGGAACAGAAAACATAGAAATGCTTTAAATGGTCTTAATTATCTACTATAGAATCCGCCATGCATGACTATTTCGTTTGACGAGGTTTGACATCACGAAATCCCAAGAGGTGCAATCTAGACAGCCATCTGTTCACATTTTCTGCACACTTTTTTTGTCCTCCGTGCCATCTTTCAAACTAGACAACTTTTCCCGTGCCATCTTCACTCCATTCTCATCTTGACTTGTTGTACTAACATTATAAAGAATTTTAGGCTCAAAAAGCTTGGTCTCTCCTTGTGTATTCACGAGCTTTTGGAGATGCAATGTGAAAGCCTCTTGAATCTTCTTGGCCTTGCTCCTTGTTATTGCTCCTTCAGGTACATGCAATGGATCAATGGTTTGATTCACATCATCCCCACTTTCTTTAAAAGGATTTGTCCTCAAATCAAAGTCTTCATTTCCTACATCAAAAGGAGTTAAATCAGCAACATTAAAAGTAGAACTTACGTTGTACTCACCTCGGAGATCTAGTTTGTATGCATTGTCATTGATCCGCTCTAATACTTGAAATGGACCATCTCCCCTTGGTTGAAGTTTGTTTGTATGCATTGTCATTGATCCGCTCTAATACTTGAAATGGACCATCTCCCCTTTGTTGAAGTTTAGACTTCCTTTGATCCGGAAACCGCTCCTTCAGTAGATGAACCCAAACCCATTCACCCTGGTTTAAAAATTAATTTCTTTCTCCTTGGTTCTTTTGAGTGACTAGCTTTTGATTCTTCTTTTCAATCCTTTCCTTGACTTCTTTGTGCAAATTTTTGATGTATTCGGCTTTAGAAACAAATGCATCACTAGAAAACATATTAGGTGGTAAAGGTGATAAATCTAGAGGAGTTAAGGGATTAAATCCATACACAACCTCAAAAGGTGAACAATGAGTGGTGCTATGTATCGCTCTATTGTATGCAAACTCCACAAAAGGTAGAGTCTCTTCCCAAGACTTAAGATTCTTAGAAATTAGCGATCTAAGCAATGCCCCTAAAGTTCTATTAACCACCTCGGTTTGCCCATCGGTTTGGGGGTGACAAGTTGTAGAAAACAAAAGCTTAGTTCCCAATTTACCCCACAAAACTTTCCAAAAATGACTTAAAAATTTGGCATCTCTATCACTTACAATGGTTTTTGGAATGCCATGCAATCTAACCACTTCCCTAAAGAATAGATTAGCTATATTAGTTGCATCATCTGTTTTGTTACATGGAATGAAATGTGCCATTTTACTAAACCTATCAACCACCACAAAAATGCTATCATGATGTCTCCTAGTCTTTGGCAATCCTAGAACAAAATCCATGCTAATGTCAACCCACGGTTCACTAGGAACATCTAAAGGTGTATAAAGTCCATGTGGCTGTGTCTTAGACTTAGCTTCCTTACATTTGAAACATTGCTTGCACACTTTATTCACATCCTTCCTCATTTTCAACCAATAAAAGTGTTCACACAACATGTTGTATGTTTTAAATTCCCCAAAATGTCCCATAAGACCTCCCCCATGAGCTTCCTTCACAAGTAACTCTCGAATAGAACACTTAGGAATGCAAAGTTTACCCTTCCTAAAAAGCATACCATCAAATACAACATGATCATGTACGTTGTTTCCTCCTAAATATTGCATATACACATCATGAAATTCAGATTTCTCAACTTTGTAAAGCTCAATCATATGTTTAAAACCAAGAATCTTTGCACTAAGGGCAGAAAATAATGCATACCTTCTTCATAATGCATCGGCCACCACATTATCCTTACCTTTTTTGTAATGGATGCATAAGGAAATGTCTCAATGAATTCTACCCATTTTGCATGCCTCCTATTTAGCTTTGTTTGGCTTTTGAGGTGCTTCAAACTTTCATGATCAGTATGGATGACAAACTCTTTTGGCCACAAGTAATGTTGCCAAACTTGCAAAGTCCTCACAAGTGCATGTAGTTCTTTGTCATAAGTTGAGTAGTTGAGTTGTGCTCCATTTAGCTTCTCACTAAAGAACATGATTGGTCTCTTTTCTTGCATCAAAACAGCTCCTATACCTATCCCGCTTGCATCACATTCAATCTCAAAAGATTTGTGAAAGTTAGGTAAAGCAAGACAAGGTGCATTGGTCAATTTATCTTTTAATTCATTGAATGCATCTTTTTGTTTTTCTGTCCATTCAAATTTCACATGCTTTTTGACAAGTTCATTTAATGGTGAGGCTATACTACTGAAATTCTTAATAAACCTCCTATAAAAACTAGCCAAACAATGAAAAGATCTCACCTCATTTGCATTGGTAGGTGTTGGCCACTCTCGGATAGCCTTTACCTTTTCTTCATCAACTTGCACACCATTCCTTCCAACAATGAAACCTAGGAAATTGACTTGGTCTAGACAAAAACTACACTTTTTTTGAAGTTGGCATATAGCTTCTCTTCTCTAAGTTTAAGTAAAATTGTCTTAACATGCAAAATATGATCATCCAAGCTTTTGAGTAAACAAGAATATCATCAAAGTACACAACAACAAATTTTCCAATGTACTCTCTCAACACATGATTCATTAGCCTCATAAAAGTACTTGGTGCATTAGTAAGGCCAAATGGCATAACAAGCCACTCATAAAGTCCAAATTTTGTTTTGAAAGCCGTTTTCCACTCATCTCCCACATGCATTCGAATTTGATGATAACCACTTTTAAGATCTATTTTTGAAAACAGATTAGCACCATGTAATTCGCATGTCATCCAATCTAGGAATGGGATGTCGATATTTTACCGTTATCTTGTTGATGGCTCGACAATCAACACACATTCTCCATGTGCCATCCTTCTTGGGTACCAAAATCACCGGAACCGAGCAAGGACTCATGCTCTCTCTAACATAACCTTTATCCATGAGTTCTTCTACTTGCCTTTGAATCTCCTTAGTCTCGGTTGGATTGGTCCTATAAGCTGCCATATTTGGAAGAGTTGCCCCGGGTATGAAGTCAATTTGATGTTCAATCCCTCTTAAAGGAGGTAAACCCGTAGGTGCATCTTCATGTGGAAACATATCATTAAATTCTTGCAAAAGAGACTTAAAAGAACTTGGCAAAACATCATTAGATTTTGGGTTAGTTGTTAGACACATTCCTTTGCACATAAGTACAAATTTTGGTTGTTGTGTCAACAACACATTCCTCACTTCCCCCTTTCTTATAACCAAACTCACATTCTTTCTTTTTTCCTCAAAATCACTCTTTTCTCTCTCTTGGTTTTCACTCACCTTTTGCCCCTCACTTCTCTCTTTCTTTTCACTCTTCTGATTTCTTTTAGCTTACTTTCTTCTCTCCTCTCTTGTTCTTCAAACTCTTTTCTTTTCTTCTCTAATTTCAAATGATCACAATGTACTTCATATGGAGACAATGGAAGTAAAGTAAATTTCTTCCCGTTGAAAGTAAACGAATACTTATTTTTCACTCCATCAAATGTGACCTCTCTATCATATTGCCAAGGTCGGCCTAACAATATATCCCCCGCATGCATAGGTAAAACATCACAAAGTACTTCATCCTTATATCTTCCCAAAGTAAAAGGAATAAGAACTTGAGAATTTACCTTAAGTTCTCCTTTGTTTGTCAACTATTGAAGTTTGTATGGTTTTGGATGTGGATGGGTAGTAAGTTGAAGTCTCTTTACAAGAAAACTACTTACCACATTTGTGCAACTCCCACTATCAATCACCAAACTGCATGGACTTCCTTTAATTAGACATCTTGTGTGAAACAAGTTTTCCCTTTGGTCTTCAACTTTGTCTTCCTTGATTTGCATACTAAGGACCCTTCTTGTGATCAACGATATGGAGTTACCTTCTTCAACATACTCATCATCACATATTTGATTCTTCCTCAAATGGGGCTTCATGCTCCTCACATTCATCCTCCGAATCAACTACACCATTTCTTATCACCATAACTCTTTTATTGACACATTCTTTGCTCATGTGTCCAAATCCTTTGCACTTCCAACATTGAATAGAACTAGACTTTTCCCTTACCTCCTTTGAAGCTTCATTCTTTTTAGCATTGGAGCTTTCTTCAAACTCCACTCTTTTGGCAGCAACAAACTTGCTTCTTTGTTGTGTCGGTTCATTCCTATTCACAAAACTATCCTTGTTCCATGCATTAGAGTTTGAAAAGGTACTAGCTTTAGGTGTATACCTTTTGAATGCTCCTTTTCTTCCTTCAATTGAGCTTCAATTTTGATAGCATAATGATACATATCTTCAAGGTAAGGTGGTGGATTTCTATCAACCGGATGAGCAATTTCTTGATTCAAACCTCCAAGGAATCGAGACATGGTGTCTTCCTCTTCTTCTCGAATTTTCGCTCTTTCCATCAAGGACTCCATCTCTTGATAATATTCAGCAACACTTTTTGTTCCCTGTCTCAAAGATTGCAATTTAGTTTTCAAATCTCTTTCATAATGTTTTGGAACATACCTCTTTCTCATGGCTTCTTTAAGTTCTTCCCAAGTTTCTATTGGATCTTCCTCTTTCCTTCTTCTCTCTGGATTTGAGATGTTGATACCATTCTCCCGCATGATTGGTGAATTCGGCAATGGCAAGTTTCATCTTCTTATTCTCACTATATGTATTACAATCAAATACATGTTCTATTTTTCTTTCCCATTGCAAGTATGCCTCGGAGTCCGCCTACCACTAAAGGGTGGAATTCTGAGTTTCACTCCGCTATCCCTTTCTTCATTCACTCTTTCCGCTCTTCTAGGTTGCACAATGTTTGCAACGTTATTTCTTACTCTTCCCCTCACATTTCCTCTTCCTCCTAAGTTTCTTTCTTGTACCTGTAAATCAAACATGCCTTCATCTTCTTGCAAGATTCGTTCTTCTCTTTGTTGTTGTGCTCTCCTTTCTTCCCTTTCTTCTCTCATCATCTCCATCATACCTTGAATTGCTTGAAGAATAGCCATATTTGGATCTACCACTTGCGAAACTTTTTCTTTATTATCTTGTGACATTTTTTTTATAAGGACCTCTCCACACTTCTCACCAAGATATCACTCAAGGACACTCGTGTTTATCACTCAAGGGTAGGCTTTTGGTACTAGGTCAAAGATGTATGGGTTGGTTTAAAAATTTGGTGCAACCTTGCTTTTCAACTTGATATAAAACTAAATCAATGATAACCTTTCACAAGCTAAGACTCGAGAAACTCATCCTAAGGATCTACAACTCAAAGTTTTGAGAAAATAAAATTTAAAATCAAGAACTTTTGTGTGTCTTGGATCCTCGAACACTTTTTTTTTCTTTGCTACTATATTTTTTTTCCACTTTTTGCTACTGCTTTTTTTTTCACTTTTTACTTTTTTTTTTTTTTACTTTTTGCTACTGTTTTTTTTTATCCAAGAACTAAACACAAAGAAATGGAAGAAAAGTTGTAGGATGCCTTGTATTAAACTTTGTAAATGATTAAAAAAATGACAGAAAATAAAGTAAAGCAAATTGAAGATATTTCACCTCTAGAGAGTCGGCCAAAGGATGTCGACCAACGAGCTCTGATACCAAATGATAAGCGCCGAATTTGTTGGTTTAACAAAGCTAGAGGTCCTTCTAGGATCTTTGCAAACGTCACGAACAAGGCTAACTTAACGAATTGACTCCAACTAAGAGTTTAGTTAGAAGATGAATCACTCTTAGATCACACTTAGAATAAGGATGGTCACTCCTAGATCCTAAGACGACTCACTCCAGAATTAGCTTGATCGGGGCTAATCCAATGAATCGGTTAACATCAAACCTAAAGCAAGATTTGAAAGAAAGTTAACACCAAATGGGGCTAAACAAAACACAAGTTTTTTTCATAAAGGTTCTGCCTTTTCCATGCCAATACAAGCCTTTAAATAGGCCAAAATGGTCGTGCAAAGCACCAAAGACCAAAAGTCTTTAATAAACATTAAATGTAAAATGAAGAAAAAATTGACCTGGGAATTTAAAACTTGATTGCACAACGTTTGAGAGCTCTAAATATGGAACAGAAAACATAGAAATGCTTTAAATGGTCTTAATTATCTACTATAGAATCCGCCATGCATGACTATTTCGTTTGACGAGGTTTGACATCTCGAAATCCCAAGAGGTGCAATCTAGACAGCCATCTGTTCACATTTTCTGCACACTTTTTTTGTCCTCCGTGCCATCTTTCAAACTAGACAACTTTTCCCGTGCCATCTTCACTCCATTCTCATTTTGACTTGTTGTACTAACATTATAAAGAATTTTAGGCTCAAAAATCTTGGTCTCTCCTTGTGTATTCACAAGCTTTTGGAGATGCAATGTGAAAGCCTCTTGAATCTTCTTGGCCTTGCTCCTTGTTATTGCTCCTTCAGGTACATGCAATGGATCAATGGTTTGATTCACATCACATAACTCGTAGGGTGTTTCTGAAACACTCTTAGAGGGAACCATGTTCAAAATATATACAGCAGTTCTACTGCATATCCCCAAAACGAACTAGGCAGTTGAGCGTAACTCTCATCATAGATCGAACCATGTCTAACAGGGTTCTATTTCTCCTCTCAGTAAACCATTCTGCTGAGGTGTACCGGGCGCTGAGAGTTGGGATACGATTCCATGTTCTATCATATAGTCTTGGAATCTTAAATCCATATTGATACGAATCATCATGTTATGCAAAACGAGAGAAAAAGCTTCAAAATGGAGTTGAAATAAATGTTCTCCAACGTCATTTATGACGAACTGAAGATGCATTTAATGAACTCATGTGCAATAAATGTATCTTTAAAGATAACTCAAGCTTCATTTATGCAACAAGGGTTTCAATTTAAATCAAGTGAAGCTTCATTTATGCATGGAAGGTTACAAAGACTTTCAAGATTAGTACAAGACTTCAATCTCGGATTTATGGATATTTTGATGTAAATTTCAGTTTTAAAGTCTTGTTTTCAATAATTTAGGTTACAATTTGGTTAGTGGAGATCATGGTATTGATGGGGATGTAAGTTACAACCTTTCAATTGACCATATGTTACTCTAGGGTTGATTTTAAGGCTACATAAAGCCATGTACCTTGAAAGGAAAAGAAAAAAAGAGATTGAAAATGTAATCAAAAGAGGCATTGAGCTTTTTTTTATAGCCTTTGAGCTATTTCTTTGCAATTCTATGTAGATTAGGTTGCATGCTTAGAATCATTCAAGCTTGACTTGATCAATCTTGCTTGTGGAGTGATTCGGATCTCAAGTAAGTTTTCTTGCCTTGAGATATTTGATCGACAAGGTAATCCGATTTTACTTTCCTTGAGTTGGTTTTCAAAAATTCGTTTTGGGGTCTTTGAGATTGAGTTATCTAAAGGTCTTGTTTCTTTAAGCAAGGTTGTTAGATCCAATTGTCAAGGGTTACTTAACATTTTTTGTCATCGGAATCTTTGGCTTCTTTGATTTCATTTTGATTTTGAGATTTTTTTGGGGTTTAGATCTAATAGTCTTGTTTGTTGTTAACAAGGTAGATTAGATTTTTTAAATCCTTCTTAAATTTCTTATCATTTGGTATCAGAGCCTTAGGCTCAAGATCGGATATATGTTTCCTTTGCGTTTATCTTGAATTTTTTCAAATTTTCATGTTTTGTTTCATTTTTTGTAATCTGTCCAGTTTTTGTAATCTGTGAAAAGTACAAAAAACTCATATTTCCGTTTGTTATTTTCATTTCAAGTCTTCATTAATGTTGTAGATCAGGCTCTGATCTATAAATGTGTCTTCTATGAAAATTTCTAGTTCGACTTTCTTTAGGCTGAAAAATATGCATGTTTATAACTTGTTCTGAAAAACTGCTAAAACCGAGAACATGTGTTCTTGTGTTGTTCTTGCTGTTTTTTTCTTCTAAAGCATGCTAGATCTGAAAATTTCTCATTTGAACTGATCATTTTTGTTTAATATAACCAGAATTCATTCATTGATGTTACACTTTGAAAGTTTTAAAAGTTGGTTGTTACATATTAAATATGGGCAGTTACATTTCTGCACATTGAACTTTCCAACCATTAGTTTCAAATAGTAACTCTTATATTTAAAAATTCCAGCCATCGGTTATTGTACATAAGTTACATTGCTTCTTCTTCATTTATCTAACCATGACCTTAAATTTTTTCAAATGTCAAGTTAGTTTGTTTGTTTTCAAAGTGTGCAATTATCCATTGAATTGCAAATTATCTTGGCTTCTCCATACAAATTTTGAGACGTGAGATTGAGAATCAATGTGTTTTCTCAAAATTCAGTGCAAACATGAGTGACCTAAATATTATTGAGTGTAAACTTGTGAGGGAGTGTTGTGAGGTCATTTGTATTTTCTTAACTTGTTTTTGCAGCAATCTTTCACAAAGAAAATGATACGAGGAAGAAATTCTAGAAAGCAAGACTTCATTGAAATAAATTTTCAGTTTGTGTACAACAACATCATTAGATTCGAGGACGAATCTTCTTGAAGAAGGGGAGAATGATACGAATCATCTTGTTATGCAAAACGAGAGAAAAAGCTTGAAAATGGAGTTGAAATAAATGTTCTCCAACGTCATTTATGACGAACTGAAGATGCATTTAATGAACTCATGTGCAATAAATGTATCTTTAGAGATAACTCAAGCTTCATTTATGCAACAAGGGTTTTAATTTAAATCAAGTGAAGCTTCATTTATGCATGGAAGGTTACAAAGACTTTCAAGATTAGTACAAGACTTCAATCTCGGATTTATGGATATTTTGATGTAAATTTCAGTTTTAAAGTCTTGTTTTCAATAATTTAGGTTACAATTTGGTTAGTGGAGATCATGGTATTGATGGGGATGTAAGTTACAACCTTTCAATTGACCATATGCTACTCTAGGGTTGATTTTGAGGCTACATAAAGCCATGTACCTTGAAAGGAAAAGAAAAAAAGAGATTGAAAATGTAATCAAAAGAGGCATTGAGCTTTTTTTATAGCCTTTGAGCTATTTCTTTGCAATTCTATGTAGATTAGGTTGCATGCTTAGAATCATTCAAGCTTGACTTGATCAATCTTGCTTGTGATGTGATTCGGATCTCAAGTAAGTTTTCTTGCCTTGAGATATTTGATCGACAAGGTAATCTGATTTTACTTTCCTTGAGTTGATTTTCAAAAATTCGTTTTGGGGTCTTTGAGATTGAGTTATCTAAAGGTCTTGTTTCTTTAAGCAAGGTGTTAGATCCAATTGTCAAGGGTTACTTAACATTTTTTGTCATCGGAATCTTTGGCTTCTTTGATTTCATTTTGATTTTGAGATTTTTTTGGGGTTTAGATCTAATAGTCTTGTTTGTTGTTAACAAGGTAGATTAGATTTTTCGAATTCCTTTTAAATTTCTTATCATTTTCACATATACTCTCCACCTCGATCTGATCGAAGTGTTTTTAATCATTTTACCTAATGTGTTCTCAACTTCTGCCTTATACTCCTTGAACTTTTCAAGGGTTTCGGACTTATGATGCATTAGATAAAGATAGCCATACCTAGAATAATCATCAATAAAACTGATGAAGTATTCATACCCTCCTCGTGCCTTCACATTCATAGGACCACAAAGATCCGAATGCACGAGTTCCAAGGATTCTTTGGCTCTATAACATTTTTCGTAAAAAGGTCTTTTAGTCATTTTTCCCTCAAGACAGGACTCACATGGTGGTAAAGAGTTGTCCTCTAACTGACTTAGGAGACCACTCTTGACCAATCTCCCAATCCTATTGAGATTAATGTGACCTAGTCTCAAGTGCCAAAGATAGTTTCTGCCTTTTATTTTGAGTATCAGCTGTTTTAAACATCTCGGTGTTCAAAATAACTTTTACTTCAGTTGGTCTTAACACGTATAAGTTGTTTTCAAGTTTAGCAAAACATATTCGTACACCTCTTTTGCAAATGAACGCTTCATTATGATCAAAAGATACTTTATACATATGTTCAAGCAAACAAGAGAAAGATACAAGATTTCTTTTGATTTCAGGAACCAAAAGTACATTTTCTAATAAAACGAATCTATCTCTAAACAACAACTTCACTGCTCCTACTGATTTGGCTGAGACAACCTCTCCCCGCTCCAACCACGAGAGTTATCTCCCCATCTGCAAGTCTTTGCCAGAACTAGTTTCTGAAAAAGAACAACAAACATGGTTAGTGGCTCCGCATCTAATATCCAAAGCGGAATCATCATGTTCCACTAAACATGTTTCAACAACAAGTAAATCATATTTACCTTATTTTTCCTTCTCAGCTTTCTTTTCTGCAATGTACTTTGGGCAATTCCTCTTCCAGTGCCCGTCACCACCACAATGGAAACATTTTCCTGTGGCCTTAGCCTTGTGTGTGGGAGCTGGTCCCTTCCCTTTGTCCTTCTTCTTCTTCTGAATACCCTTATTCTTGGTAAAAGAAGGACCAGACTTGGTCCCTGAGGACGATCCTTTTAGGAACTTCTTCGAAGTGACAACATTTGCCTCCTTCTCTTTTCCTTTTGATTTCATCAGGGATTCAAAAGTCTGGAGCTCATTGAGGAGAGTAGTCAGGTTATAATCTATTTTATTCATCACCGCATTGGTGCGGAATCACAGGAAACTCTTCGGAAGAGATTCCATAATAAAGGTTACCTGACTTTTCTCATCTATGACAACCCCATTTACCTCAGCCACGTTGAAGTGGACCTTCATGTTAAGGACATGTTCCCTAACAGAGGCTCCCTCCTTCATACATGAGTTGTCAACGTATTTGAGAGCATCATAATGGACCTATGAGGACGGTTGTCCAAACATCTCCTGTAATGATCCCATGATCTCCTTTGCGGTGACCATGGTCTCATGTTTCTTAGACAACACATCAGATATGCTGGCTAAGATATAGACTCGGGCCTTCTTATTAGCCCTAATCCATCTGTCATAAGCATCCCGAACAATTCGGTTTGCTGTCGAGCTGGGAGGGGAGGACATTCCTCCGTTAAGACGAACCTCAGATCATCAAGAACAAGAATCGTATTCAAGTTTGATTTCCAGGTTCCATAATTATCGCCGCTAAGTTTATTGAAGGCGAGTAACTGGATAAAAGAGTTCGACATGCTGAAAAAGAATGAATTCTATTAGTGAATTGTTTGTAACCTATCCAATTTAAGAATTTAGCAAAAGTAATAATGTACCCATAAACTCATTATTATTTGTGCAACAATACTTCAGTGAGTCAGAGCAACAGTCAATCACTCCTTCACTGAACCAAGACATTCTTGACTAAATGTTAATACCAGAATAACTCTTATTCCTATAACATTCTAGTTATCGCTACTTTGGTCAAGAATTTACTAACACTTAGCAATTTTTGTAAGTGTGACCCGCCATTTTCAGACCTCAGAGGTCGGTCCCAACAATGCTACCAAACTGGAGAAACAAAGCTGGGAATGGACATAAGAGACCCTATCCATTTCTGGAGTTTGAGTTGTTCCGAATCCCATGTTACATCCCTCCGAATGGATGGTGCTACTTCGGGCAACCTGCAGGCGCAACATGGAAATCTCACGGTCCAACCTAATGGAGGAGACCATAGGATGTGTTGACACACTTCCTTCTCCCACTTACTATAAATACTTTCTCCATTCACCTTGCTCTTGATTTATGAAAACACCATCCGAATGGGGATGCCCTATTGACATCACGAGGCCGAGCATAAATCTCACTATGTGAACTTCGCGGAGAGTGTAAGAGGAAATTGATATATCATATATACCTTTTCACTCCCACTAAGTATTTTAAAAAGCTTGGGTATACTTTTACTTAGGCAGATTCCGGCTAAAACAATATGACCTAAGTCTACCAATATAACAATTATACTGGAATTACCTAAGTCTATTAACCATTTAATAAACCTTGGTCTATGAGTTCAATTTATTAACATTTAATAAACGCCACTCACGAAAGATAATTTATAAACCTATGGATTAAATTCACTCCCGTGTCGGTTCCTCCGTAGGGTGTTCCGTTTCCGTCAGCTTAAATACCCCAACCTAGCCAGAACCTTCCTTAGTCAGAGTCCCTCTTTAATCAAAGTTTATAAATTATTGGTTTCCTAATTCTAATCTTATTAGAACTAGATAACCTAAGGTCTAATTAATTCAAGTTCTAAAACCATTTTAAAACTAATTAATTAACCTTAAGTTACATGCATTTCTATGTTATAAACAGATTGAACATTCATCACATGAATAAACATACATTTATAACAAATCCATCACATGAAAAATGCATAGCAATTATATGTTTAATTTTTAATTAATATAACTCTTATATTAATTATAATTAAAACATATAATATATGTTTCATAAATTAATATAACACTTATATTAATTCTTATGAAACCCAATGAACATGCATACAATATATTATAACACTTATAACATACTTTCAATGCATGGAGCATGCTTCCTATGGTGGGATTTTAAGATCTATATGACATACTTTATGCACATATAATCAGGGATTTTAATTAAAACATACATTCACAATGCATAATTAATTAAACACACTAAAATGGACTGGTTTTGGCATCTAATGCAAGCAAACTACTAAATTATTACATTAATAATCTAGGATTAACATCGAACCACTTCGAACACTTCGAATTTGGGTCGAACCGACTTGCAAATGTATGAACCGAACCTTCAAAAGGTTGAACCGGGCTGTAAAAGGCTGAACCGAGCCTCCAAAAGGTGAAACGGAACTCAAAAATGGAAAAACCGGCCTCGAAATAGTCAGAACCGGTCTTAAAAAAGAACTGGCCAAAAAACGAAGCAGGCGAACCGACCCAAAATAGTTGAACCGATCAAAGTCAACTGAATCGGAGTCAAAGTCAACGGTTAACAGGTCAACTTCTCCTTCTCCAAATGGCAATTCACGGGCTGTAGGGAAAATCTGGGCAGAAATAGAAAATAAGGAAAAACAGCCTCTGTTTTCAGTTTGTGACCTCTTGAGCTTCTTTCATCAAATTGAAGACCTTCCCGAACTCCAATCAACTTGACATTTTTACACCTTATTCTACACACATTAATGCTCAAACACACTTGAGCAATTTAAAAATAAAGCACAAATTGATGCTCAATTTAAATGCCAAAACCAGAAGAACACTTTAGACGCCCAGAAAAATTGTACTTCAAAAAATACCCACCACAGAACAAAATAGATCAAATTGAGTGCTCAAAATTGCTCTGATACCAATTGAAAGAGTCTAGATTAAGCGAAATCAATTTTGGATCTTGAACACTCTAAGTTGATCAATTTTGTAAAATAAAATGCATGCTCAAAGCTGGAAAAACAGAGGGATAGAAAACTCAACATTGAAGATCAAATTCTCTTCACCCGGTGGATGGTTTTCAACACGAACACTTCGTGGACAACCGTTAAAGTCTTCCCTACTATCCTAGGGCCTTGGAACGGATTGTGGGATCCTAGGTTGAGAGAATTTGGAAGAAAAACCCTCAAAGGTCACTAATTCGGGAATTTAGAATTTTCTACAAAAATTCTCTCAAAATACCTCAAATCACCATTATATAAAGCTTCATTAAGCTTCATTAGAGTGACAACTCAAGTGTGATGAGGATGGTTTGAGATGGAGGTGGCTAATTTTGGTAAATTTTGAAAATGAGTAGGATTGGGCAAGTTGGCAACTTGATTTTCATGAAAATCATAAAAATCCCTCATTTTACATTTAATTTTAATTCTAAAATCAATATTAAATTGATTTTTAATTAAAATTAATTAAATAATTCAAAATTAATTTAATTAATTAATTTTTTAATTTAATTTAATATCAAATATTAAATTAAATAAATAACCCGATCCCGATCGATTTTCCGAACATGAATCCTTATTCATGCTATAAACCGATCCAATATTTAAATCAAATTTAAATATATCCACCTCCTATTAATCATAGTTTAATTCATAATTAAGTTATGATTCGTTAAATATATCACATATTGATACGAATCCTACCATGCTATGCAAGATGAGAGAAAAGCTTCAAAATGGAGTTGAAATAAATGTTGTCCAACTTTATTTATGACGAACTAAAGATGCATTTAATGAACTCAAGTGCAACCCATGTTTCATAAAAGACAAACCAAACTTCATTTATGCAACTAGAGTTTCAAGCTACTCCAAGTGGGGATCTATTTATGCATGGAAGGTTACAAACTTTATGTAGGTTGATCAAAAACTCAATTCTCGGATTTATGGCTAATTCCATGTAATTTTCAGTTTTAAAGTCTTGTTTTAAATTTTATGTTTTAGTTTTTTTTCGTAATCTGTCCAGATTTATAGCCTTTCAAAAAGCATAAAAACTCATACTTCTAACTATCTTTTCATCTTGGAGTCTTCTTCGATTTCATTTCGATTTTGGAGATTTTTCGGGTTTAGATCTAATAGTCTTGTTTGTTGTTAACAAGGTAGATTAGATTTTTCGAATTCCCCTCCAAAAATTTCTTATCATTTGGTATCAGAGCCTTAGGCTCAAGATCAGATATATGTTTTCTTTGCGTTTATATTAAATTTGTTTTAAATTTTCATGTTTTAGTTTTTTTGGTTTTTTTGCAAACTGTTCAGTTTCGTAGTCTCTGAAAAAGCTCTAAAAAGTCATAATTCTGTAATTTATTTCATCTTGATGTCTTCATCAATGTTGTAGATCAGGCTCTTATTTATAAATCTGTCTTCTATGAGAATTTCTAGTTCGATTTTCGTTAGGGTGAAAAATATGCATGTTTATAACTTGTTCTGAAAAACTGCTAAAACCGAGAACACGTGTTCTTGTGTTGTTCTTCCTGTTTTTTCTTCTAAAGCATGCTAGATCTGAAAATTTCTCATTTGAACTGATCATTTTTGTTTAATATAACCATTTGGCATTCATTCATTGATGTTACACTTTGAAAGTTTTAAAAGTTGGTTGTTACATATTAAATATGGGCAGTTACATTTCTGCACATTGAACTTTCCAACCATTAGTTTCAAATAGTAATTCTTATATTTAAAAATTCCAGCCATCGGTTATTGTCCATAAGTTACATTGCTTCTTCTTCATTTATCTAACCATGACCTTAAATTTTTCAATTGTCAAGTTCGTTTGTTTGTTTTTAAAGTGTGCAATTATCCATTGAATTGCAAATTATCTTGGCTACTTCATACAAATTTTGAGAGGTGAGATTGAGAATCATTTTGTTTTCTCAAAATTGAGTGCATACATGAGTGACCTAAATATTATTGAGTGTAAACTTGTGAGGGAGTGTTGTGAGGTCCTTTGTATTTTCTTAGCTTATTTGTGAAGCAATCTTTCACAAAGAAAATGATACAAGGAAGAAATTCAAGAGAGCATGACCGAAGATTGAAATAAAGTTTCAGTTTGTGTTACAACGACATCCTTAGATTCGAGGACGAATCTTCTTGAAGAAGGGGAGAATGATATGAATCCTACCATGCTATGCAAGATGAGAGAAAAGCTTCAAAATGAAGTTGAAATAAATGTTGTCCAACTTTATTTATGACAAACTAAAGATGCATTTAATGAACTCAAGTGCAACCCATGCTTCATTAAAGACAAACCAAACTTCATTTATGCAACTAGAGTTTCAAGCTACTCCAAGTGGGGATCTATTTATGCATGGAAGGTTACAAACTTTATGTAGGTTGATCAAAAACTCAATTCTCGGATTTATGGCTAATTTCATGTAATTTTCAGTTTTAAAGTCTTGTTTTCAATTATTTAGGTTACAAAATAGCTAGTGGAGATCATGGTATTGATGGGGATGTAAGTTACAACCTTTCAATTGACCATAGGTTACTCTAGGGTTTAATTTTGAAGGCTATAAATAGCCATACATGTAATTCAAGAAAAAAAGAAAAGGAGAAAAGATTGAAAATGTAATCAAAAGAGGCCTTTGTGCTTTTTTATAGCCTTGAGCTATGTTTTTGCAATTCTATGTAGATTAGGTTGCATGCTTAGAATCATTCAAGCTTGACTTGATCAATCTTGCTTGTGGAGTGATTCGGATCTCATACAAGTTCTCTTGCCTTGAGATGTTTGATCGACAAGGTAATCCGGTTTTACTTTCCTTGAGTTGATTTTCAAAATTGGTTTTGGGGTCTTTGAGATTGAGTTATCTAAAGGTCTTGTTTATTTAAGCAAGGTTGTTAGATCCAATTGTCAAGGGTTACTTAACATTTTGATATTAGAATTCTTTGGCTTCTTTGATTTCATTTCGATTTGAGATTTTTAGATATTCAAATTCTTCTTTAAATTTCTCATCACATATAATTAACGCTTTCTTCCAAACTCGAATTTGAACAATTCAAATTCTTTTCTCTCAAAATGTTACAAGGCTAAGTCTGAGCTAGTAAGGAGGACCTAATGGACCTACAGATCATGAGCTCCAACAATACGAGATTAACCGGCCAAACTGATATGAACCAAGGACCACCTATTGTCATGCCTGAAGGTCCAATTACAAGGTCGAGAGCCAAGAAGCTACAACAAGCTTTAATCACTCATATTCAAGCTATGGTGAGCTCAAAAGAGGAGGTTCTAGAAGATGTTGGAGTCTTTCCCTACATGTTGTGCAAAGTTGAACTTCAAGATGGAGACGCATTAAATGCATTCTAACTTGCACTTAATGAACTCATAGCTAAATTTATGGAACTTAAGTTTAACTTGGGTTTCACCTAAAAGAACTAAGTTGAACTAAAGTTACATTTAATATGGTGATGTTTGAACTGAAGTTGCATTCAATGAGGTGGAGATGGATTCAATGAAGTCAAGTATCATTACAAGCTTCATTCAAGACAAGCTAAGCTTCAATTATGGAACACAAGTTCAAACCATTTAAAGCTATGGATTAGTGTTAAAATAATGGTTACAAGACAACACCTTTATTAGTTTTAAATGTAATTTCAGTTTTGTTATCATTTAAGTTTGTTTTCAATATGGGAGTTGTGGTTAAATTGTAACTCATATAGGTTACTCTTTTCCCCACTAACTAGCCCATAAAGTTAGTGTCTATTTGTCAATTAGGTTAAGGGTCTCAAAGGCTATATAAAGCCCTCTCTTCTTCCATTGTAGACAGAATTTTAAAGTGAATGAATTGAGTTTTCTTTTAGCTTTGTTGAGAGCTAAGTTTTCCTTATTGCAATTTCTTGTGTTTAGAATTTGCATGCTAGAGTCATTCAAGTGGTGTTGATCGTACTCTCTTGTGGAGTGATTCGAATCACGAGTTTAGAAACGAGTTTTCTTTACTCTTGATCTTGATCATCAAGGTAATCCGTTCCAAACTTTTCCTTGGGTTGATTCCATGTCGTTTTGGGGTTTTTAAGTTTTAGATCTAAAGGTCTTGTTTTCTCAACAAGGTTGTTAGGTCTAATTCTTGGGAGTTACTTAACATTTGGTATCAGAGCATTAGGCTCTTTGATCGGACATATGTTTCCTTGCATTTATCTCTTTGAGTTCTTTTCTCTTTAGCTTCAGTTTTTGCAGATCCGAGCATGTTCTTATTCTGAATAAAAATACAAAAAATATCCTTTCCGTTCCGTATTTCATTATATCGTCTTCTACAAGATTTGAGATCTAGATCTGATCTACAATTTGTTATTCTTTGATATCTTCAAAATCGGATTTCTTCAGAGTGAAATATTCATATTTTGCAAATCTGTCAAAAGAAGACAGCATATCCGAGAGCAAATTTTCTGTTTTAATTTTTTTGTTCATTGTTTCAAGGTAACTTGAATTCAATTATTCCTTTGATAGTACTCTCTTGATGAATTGATATTTGATCATTTGTTCTAGGTCTATTTTTGTTTTCCCTCTTGAGTTCCTTTCATTTTGTCATTTTTTTCTTAAACTTGTTTCTTTTTGTTATTCGGATTGCTCCTTCAATACACTTGTTTGTATTCTTAGTGTGTTGTCTAATCACTTTGAATTGCACTTAGCTCTTTGACTTTGCTATACTCATACACCAATCTGTTTCTGAGTGCTTTGTGAGGTTGTGAGGTAAGGGAGTGATACATTAATTAGAGTGTTGAGTGTTAAACACGAGTGAACTTCATTAACGAGTGAAATACGTGAGGGAGTGCTTATGAGGTCCTTTTTTTTTTTCTTTCTTTTGTTACTTTACCGTATTTTGCAGCATGGCACAAGAAGGTGATCTTAACATTAACGAAGCCCGAATGAGGGAGGCACAACAAGGAACCATGGAGAGAATGATTCGTGGAATAGAAGAGTTATCGGAGCGTATACGGAGGTTGGAGGTTCAAAACCACGCTAGGAGGAGAATTCCACCCTCCACAACAACGTGAGGATGACCATGACAACGAATATGAGGGAGGAAGTTCTGATCAACTAGAAGATGACCAAGTTACATTAATAGCAGCACCACGAAGGGGAGAAAGACGTGTTGGTCGTGGCTTGAATAGGGGAAGAGGTCAGGGACGAAGACATCAACATTTACAAAGGCGAGTTCCTTATGAAGAAGGAATTGACCAAACGTGGGAAGCATCAAATTGAAACTTCCAAGTTCTATGGCAAAACTGATCCGGAGGAGTACCTTCAATGGGAGAAAACAATGGAGTCGGTGTTCAATTGCCATAATTTCAGTGAAGAAAAGAAGGTAATGCTTTGTGTTGCTCAATTTAAACAATATGCTCAAACGTGGTGGGATAAATTGATGTCAAGTAGGAGAAGGAATCTTGAAGCACCAATCGATTCATGGTACGAGTTCAAGGAGTCCATGAGGAAGCGTTTTGTTCCAAAACATTTCCAACGAGACATGGCTCAAAAGCTTCAAGCATTGAAACAAGGCAACAAGTCCGTGGAGGATTATTACAAGGAGATGGATACATTGATGGATCGACTTGATCTAGATGAGGATATGGAGAGTCTCATGGCACGGTTTCTTAATGGGCTAAACACGGAGATTGCAGACAAGGTTGACCTACAACCTTACTCTGACATTGAGGGGTTGTTGCATATTGCAATCAAGATCGAGAGGCAAATCCAACGAACGTCTCGACGGTATTCTTCTAAACATTTTTCCAACTCTAGTTCTACATGGAAAAAGGATAGTAAGAAGATTGAATCTAAGCTTAGAAACCAAGAGATATATGAGAAACCTAAAGCAAATGTAGAGAAAGGGAGAGTTCTAAAAGGGGAAAGAGAAGATAGATGAATCTAATGTGCTAAAATAGGGATTTGAAATGTTGGAAATGTCAAGGGTAGGTCACTATAGTAGAGATTGCCCTAATAGGAGAATTATGACCATTAGAGAGGGAGAGATTGTGACTGATGATGAAGAGGAAGATGAGGTTAAGGAAGAAAATGATGAGAGTGAGAATGAGGAGTTAAGCGAAGAGGATCCCGCAAACTTGTCCTTAGTTGCTAGGAGAGCTTTAAGCACCCAAATTAAGGAGGATAGTCTAGACCAAAGAGAGAACTTGTTTCACACTAGGTGCCTTATTCAATCTATGCCTTGTAGTGTGGTCATTGATAGTGGTAGTTGCACCAATGTTGTGAGTACAATTCTGGTCAAGAGGCTTAATTTAGAGACCAAACCACATCCTAGACCATATAAACTTCAATGGTTGAATGATTGTGCGCAAGTAAGGGTGAGTAAGCAAGCTCTTGTTTCTTTTACCATTGGAAAGTATAATGATGATGTTTTGTGTGATGTTGTATCCATGCATGCTGGAGATTTATTGTTGGGGAGGCCTTGGCAATTTGATCGTCGGGTAGTATATGATGGGTATGCAAATCGTTACTCTTTTACTTATAATGGTAGAAAAACTACTCTTGTTCCATTGTCTCCAAAAGATGTATTTATTGATCAATGCAAACTTGAAAAGAAAAGGCAAGAGGCTGATGCAAAAGCAAAAGTGAAAATGAAATAATAGAAAAGAATCGAGAGAAAAAAGAGTTTGAGTGAAAAGCAAGAGAGTAGCAATCGGCCTAGAGGAAAAAATGAGAGAAAAGCCAAAATAGTGAGTTTGTATGCTAGGTCAAGTGAGGCTAGGAATGTTTTTCTTTCTAATAGGACCATTCTTGTACTTATGTGCAAAGGGTCTTGTTTCTTTACTAACGAGCTTAACCTTTCTTTGCCTAGTGTTTTTGTTTTACTTTTGAAGGAGTTTGAAGATTTATTTCCTGAGGAGATGCCTAGTGGTTTGCCACCACTTAGAGGAATTGAGCATAAGATTGACTTCATTCCGGAGCAACCATTCCAAACCGTCCAGCATATAGGACTAATCCAAAGGAGGCCGAAGAGATACAAAGGCAAGTGAGTGAACTCCTTGCTAAAGGGTATGTACGTGAGAGTTTGAGTCCATGTTCTATTCCAGTTATTCTTGTGCCTAAGAAAGATGGGTCATGGCGTATGTGTATTGATTGTAGGGCTATAAACAAGATAACTATTAAGTATAGACATCCAATTCCTAGATTAGATGATATGCTTGATGAGTTGCATGGATGTAGTCTCTTTACTAAGATTGATTTGAAATCAGGTTATCATCAAATTCGCATGCATATTGGTGATGAATGGAAAACTGCTTTCAAAACTAAGTATGGCCTTTATGAATGGTTAGTTATGCCTTTTGGATTGACTAATGCACCTAGTACATTCATGAGGTTAATGAATCATGTCTTGCGAGAATACTTAGGGAAGTTTGTGGTTGTCTACTTTGATGATATTCTAGTTTATTCTAAATCCTTAGATGAGCATGTTGAACATGTACGATCTGTTTTGTCTACTTTGAGAAAAGAATGTTTGTATGCAAATTTACAGAAGTGTAGCTTTTGCATGGAAAAAGTTAATTTTCTTGGATTTGTTGTTTCATCTAACGGTGTTGAGGTTGATGAGGAGAAGGTAAAGGCAATAAAAGATTGGCCTACACCTAAAACTGTGAGTGAGGTAAGAAGTTTTCATGGTCTTGCGGGTTTCTATCGTAGGTTCAAGTAAGGATTTTAGTACCATTGCTTCACCCTTGAATGAACTTGTTAAGAAAAATGTTTCTTTCATATGGGGAAAAGACCAAGAAAATGCTTTTAACACTTTGAAAGAAAAATTGTGTTCCGCTCCATTGCTTGCATTACCTAATTTTGAGTTAACCTTTGAAATTGAATGTGATGCTAGTGGTGTAGGAATAGGTGCTGTTTTAAAGCAAAATAACAGACCTTTAATGTTCTTTAGTGAAAAATTGAATGGTGCTTCTTTGAAGTATCCAACATATGACAAAGAACTTTATGCTTTGGTTCGTGCATTACAAACATGGCAACATTATCTTTGGCCTAAGGAGTTCGTTATTCATACGGATCATGAGAGTTTAAAGCATTTGAGAGGACAAAATAAACTCAATCGACGACATGCCAAATGGTTGGAGTTTATTGAAACATTCCCTTATGTGATTAAGTATAAACAAGGTAAGGAGAACATTGTTGCGGATGCTTTATCACGAAGGTATGCTTTACTCAATGCTTTGAATGCTAAGTTGTTAGGGTTTGAACATATAAAGACTTTGTATCCTCATGATGCATTCTTTGCTCCTTTTATTGAATCTTGTGAAAAAGGACTTGTTGTGGATGATTACATGTTGTTTGATGGATTTTTGTTTAGGAAAGGAAAACTTTGCATCCCATCTTGTTCTATTCGTGAGTTATTGGTAAAGGAAGCTCATGGAGGCGGTTTAATGGCGCATTTTGGAGTTTCTAAAACTAATGATATGCTTGTTGAACATTTTTACTGGCCTAAAATGAGGCATGATGTTAATAAAGTTTGTGCTCGATGCATAGCATGTAAACAGGCTAAGTCTAGGCTTCAACCACATGGTTTGTATTCTCCTTTACCCGTTCCTAATGGTCCTTGGATTGATATATCGATGGATTTTGTTTTAGGCTTACCTAGAACTAGGAAAGGTAGAAATAGCATATTTGTTGTGGTCGATAGATTTAGTAAAATGGCACATTTTATTCCTTGTCACAAAAGCAGATGATGCAAAACTTATCGACGACTTATTCTTTAGGAGGGTTGTGAGATTGCATGGTATTCCTAAAAGCATAGTTAGTGATCGTGATGTTAAATTTTTAAGCCACTTTTGGCGTGTTTTGTGGGGTAAGTTGGGAACTAAGCTATTGTATTCAACTACATGTCATCCTCAAACGGATGGTCAAACCGAGGTTGTTAATAGAACCATGACTACTATGCTTAGGGCTATTATTGATAAGAATCTTAAGACTTGGGAGGATTGTTTGCCATTCATAGAATTTGCATATAATAGGGTTGTTCATAGCACTACTAAATGCACTCCTTTTGAAATTGTTTATGGCTTTAATCCTTTAACACCTATTGATTTATTGCCTATGCCCCTAATGAGTTTGTGAGTCTTGATGCGAATGCAAAGGTTGAGTTTGTTCATAAGTTGCACAAGAAAGTTAAAGAGCACATTGAGAAGCAAAATTTCAAGGTTGCTTCAAAAATCAATAAGGGGCGTAAACCCTTAGTCTTCAAACCGGGAGATTGGGTTTGGGTACATTTTCGACAAGAAAGGTTTCCTAATCAAAGAAAATCAAAGCTTTTACCACGAGGAGATGGACCTTTCCAAGTTCTTGAGAGAATCAATGACAATGCTTATAAAATTGATTTACCAGTGTGAGTATGGTGTTAGTGCAACCTTTAATGTTGCTGACTTGAGTCCTTTTGATGTAGGTGATGGTTATGATTCGAGGCGAATCCTTCTCAAGAGGGGGGATGATATGAACCAAGGACCACCTATTGTCATGCCCAAGGTCCAATTACAAGGTCGAGAGCCAAGAAGCTACAACAAGCTTTAATCACTCATATTCAAGCTATGGTGAGCTCAAAAGAGGAGGTTCTAGAAGATGTTGGAGTCTTTCCCTACATGTTGTGCAAAGTTGAACTTCAAGATGGAGACGCATTAAATGCATTCTAACTTGCACTTAATGAACTCATAGCTAAATTTATGGAACTTAAGTTTAACTTGGTTTCACCTAAAAGAACTAAGTTGAACTAAAGTTACATTTAATATGGTGATGTTTGAACTGAAGTTGCATTCAATGAGGTGGAGATGGATTCAATGAAGTCAAGTATCATTACAAGCTTCATTCAAGACAAGCTAAGCTTCAATTATGGAACACAAGTTCAAACCATTTAAAGCTATGGATTAGTGTTAAAATAATGGTTACAAGACAACACCTTTATTAGTTTTAAATGTAATTTCAGTTTTGTTTATCATTTAAGTTTGTTTTCAATATGGGAGTTGTGGTTAAATTGTAACTCATATAGGTTACTCTTTTCCCCCACTAACTAGCCCATAAAGTTAGTGTCTATTTGTCAATTAGGTTAAGGGTCTCAAAGGCTATATAAAGCCCTCTCTTCTTCCATTGTAGACAGAATTTTAAAGTGAATGAATTGAGTTTTCTTTTAGCTTTGTTGAGAGCTAAGTTTTCCTTATTGCAATTTCTTGTGTTTAGAATTTGCATGCTAGAGTCATTCAAGTGGTGTTGATCGTACCTCTTGTGGAGTGATTCGAATCACGAGTTTAGAAACGAGTTTTCTTTACTCTTGATCTTGATCATCAAGGTAATCCGTTCCAAACTTTTCCTTGGGTTGATTCCATGTCGTTTTGGGGTTTTTAAGTTTTAGATCTAAAGGTCTTGTTTTCTCAACAAGGTTGTTAGGTCTAATTCTTGGGAGTTACTTAACACAAACTCTTTAGCCTAGCTAATCAACATTCGTTAACCACCGGGACACTCCACTAAAGCCCAGTGGCTGCATTCTCCTCACTGTAGATATATTTTTGTCCACTCGATATAACCATGATTAGTAAGTCGATCCTTCACAAGTCGTTCGTAATTACAGCTGGATCAAAATTAACGTTTTACCCCTGTAATTACCTCTTGTTCCTTAAGTCCCACTGATCCTCTAATGAACAATTGGTTTGTGGTCCAACCAACAAACTGAATCCCTCTCGGGCCAATGAGAGGGTGGGCCCATTGTTCAAGACCCGAGTCGATTTAAGGGAACAACCTCTCTACTAATCCCTAAAAGCGGGTAGGAGTGAATTCCATCTTGCGTAACTATGTTCCCGACTATCTACCCAGTTTATCCTCAAAATGAGAGGCTTATTGAGTCGGCGGTCTCGAGCCACTCTCACCCATGCAAATCTAAAGATAATCCGAATAAACAGAGTCTATAGAATGCTCGTGGATTAAGATCGAGTTACCTGTGTCATCGTATGAATATAGTCGCTTAAGACAATGGCGGAGTTATAAAGTCTAAGTGACTATTTCATGATCCATCTTATGCAAACTCATTGCATAGGGCGCCCCACTCACATGTCTCCACATGAACGATTTAGGATCACATCGTTTGTTCTCTACAAAGTGGGTCGCGTCCATAGTGTCCCCAGGATAAGGTACCCAACCCTATCCTTATACTATAGATCTATGTTATGGCTATAACTTGAACTTGATCCACTTTTATGTCACACATAAAGTTCAAGTATTCATCCTATAGCCAAGGGTTCTTTATTGGATTAAGGTTACACAATACACAATAGTCAATAACACTTTTACTGAATAAATTTCAATAACAACTTTATTGTGAAATAGAATATACATTCAGTTTACAAAACCACGAGTTTTAGGACATAAAACCCAACATGAACTTGTTAAGAAAAATGTTTCTTTCATATGGAGAAAAGACCAAGAACTTGCTTTTAACACTTTGAAAGAAAAATTGTGTTCTGCTCCATTGCTTGCATTACCTAATTTTGAGTTAACCTTTGAAATTGAATGCGATGCTAGTGGTGTAGGAATAGGTGTTGTTTTAATGCAAAATCAAAGACCTTTAATGTTCTTTAATGAAAAATTGAATGGTGCTTCTTTGAAGTATCCAACATATGACAAAGAACTTTATGCTTTGGTTCATGCATTACAAACATGGCAACATTATCTTTGGCCTAAGGAGTTCGTTATTCATACGGATCGTGAGAGTTTAAAGCATTTTTGAGAGGACAAAATAAACTCAATCGATGACATGCCAAATGGTTGGAGTTTATTGAAACATTCCCTTATGTGATTAAGTATAAACAAGGTAAGGAGAACATTGTTGCGGATGCTTTATCACGAAGGTATGCTTTACTCAATGCTTTGAATGCTAAGTTGTTAGGGTTTGAACATATTAATAAGCAACTCTTGATGATTTTAAATCTAACAACCTTGTTGACGAACAAGATCTTTAGATCTAAAATTCAAAAACCTCAAATCTAGATGATTTTATCCCAAGGAAGAAGATAGAAACAGATTTACCTCAGATCAAGATCAAGAGTAGAGAAAACTTGTTTCAAAACTCAAGATTCGAATCACTCCACAAGTAGTTTGATCAACGTTACTTGAATGATCCTAGCATGCAAATCTAAACACAAGATATGCAAAGAAACAAGCTCATGGCTTAAGAAGCAAAATATGCAACTTTTCATTCAAAACATGATTCCAAGTCCTTTTGACAATACATCTTAGATGGCTTTATATAGCCTTCCAATTGTAACCTAAAACTAAGCTAAAATGACATGTTTGAGAATGTAACTTCCCTAACTTTAATGTTATAACCATCCACTACTCAAATGTAACCTAAAACATTGAAATAGAAACTTTAAAACTGAAATTACAAGTAAATGAGGTATAACTCCGAGAATTAATCTTCTAACAACAATTCTAGTCTTTGTAACCTCCCAAGGTGTAAATGAAGCTCCACTTGAAGTAACTTGAAGTGTAGTCCCATTAATTGATGCTTGACTTGCATTAAATGAAGCTTGAGTTGCACTTAATTTCATTTAATTGCAACTTAAGTTCTTTCAATGCAACTTGACTTCAACTTTAATGCAACTTGAGTTCATCATAAATGAAGCCTTGATGCATTTAATGCAACTCCATTTTTAGCTCTTCTTTAGTCTTGACTAGCGTGTAGGATTCATATCACATATAAAGACTTTGTATCCTCATGATGCATTCTTTGCTCCTTTTGTTGAATCTTATGAAAAAGGACTTGTTGTGGATGATTACATGTTGTTTGATGGATTTTTGTTTAGGAAAGGAAAACTTTGCATCCCATCTTGTTCTATTCGTGAGTTATTAGTAAAGGAAGCTCATGGAGGTGGTTTAATGGCGCATTTTGGAATTTCTAAAACTTATGATATGCTTGTTGAACATTTTTATTGGCCTAAAATGTGGCATGATGTTAATAAAGTTTGTGCTCGATGCATAGCATGTAAACAAGCTAAGTCTAGGCTTCAACCACATGGTTTATATTCTCCTTTACCAGTTCCTAATGGTCCTTGGATTGATATATCAATGGATTTTGTTTTAGGATTACCTAGAACTAGGAAAGGTAGAGATAGCATATTTGTTGTGGTCGATAGGTTTAGTAAAATGGCTCATTTTATTCCTTGTCACAAAACAGATGATGCAAAACTTATTGCTGACTTATTCTTTAGGGAGGTTGTGAGATTGCATGGTATTCCTAAAAGCATAGTTAGTGATCGTGATGTTAAATTTTTAAGCCACTTTTGGCGTGTTTTGTGGGGTAAGTTGGGAACTAAGCTATTGTATTTAAACGAATGGTCATCCTCAAACGGATGGTCAAACCGAGGTTGTTAATAGAACCATGACTACTATGCTTAGGGCTATTATTGATAAGAATCTTAAGACTTGGGAGGATTGTTTGCCATTTATAGAATTTGCATATAATATAGGGCTGTTCATAGCACTACTAAATGCACTCCTTTTGAAATCGTTTATGGCTTTAATCCTTTAACTCCTATTGATTTATTGCCTATGCCCCCTAATGAGTTTGTGAGTCTTGATGCAAATGCAAAGGTTGAGTTTGTTCATAAGTTGCACAAAAGTTAAAGAGCACATTGAGAAGCAAAATTTCAAGGTTGCTTCAAAAATCAATAAGGGACGTAAGCTCTTAGTCTTCAAACCGGGAGATTGGGTTTGGGTGCATTTTCGAAAGGAAAGGTTTCCTAATCAAAGAAAATCAAAGCTTTTTCCACGAGGAGATGGACCTTTCCAAGTTCTTGAGAGAATCAATGACAATGCTTATAAAATTGATTTACCAGGTGAGTATTGTGACAACCACGATCACAGGTACGGATTATTTATTTTATTTAGCGTTCTATCAACCTGTGTGTGTGTCGAGTCAGTTTAGTGAATCTCATCAAGCTCGGTGTTAGTGAGTCTTTGATTTTACTTAGCTTAAAGCGAAATATTCTCCTAGATAATGATTTGTAAAATTAAAGGAAAAGGAAGGAGCGATGGCACTTTGGTTATTAATCCCTAAATGAGGGTTACACAGGACTTTTGAATATTGGCCTAATTTTGTAGTATTTAAGCTCCTAAAATTGCAAATTGAAGCAAAACCCTAATCCTAAACTCATTGAAGCAAAAACCCTAACCCTAAACTCATTGAAGCAAAACCCTAACCCTAAGCTCCTTGTCTTCATCCCTTACTTGCTTAGCCGACAGCCACCTCTTAGTGCCACCGCTGCCGCCGACGAGCCGACCGGAAACTACAGCTACCCTCGGCTCGGTGCAAGCGGCTCGCCGGCCGAATCCACGAAGTCCTTGCGTAGCAGCTCCCGTCGACAGATCAACGAACGAGGGTTAACCGTCCCAGCTGCTCACGCTCGCGAAGATCCACCGGGCCTCACGAGTTGCCGTTCCGTCGCTCTGCGCGCGGCTACACGCCTCCACGTCCCGCGAGTTCGCGCGGATCCCACATCACCCCAGCCCGCGCAGCTGCCCGAGAGTGCCCACGTTCCAGCAGTTTCCCCTCGTGTGATTCTCGCGCCGGTAAGCCTCGATCGAGTTCTATCACAGCAGCTCGCGCCGACCAGACCACGAACGGGTGAAGACTCCAACGCCAGCCTCCTCGGGTTGCAGCCGCTCACGTCGTGCAGATCACGATCAGACACTCGCGCCGCTGCCGACTACCGTGAGCTCGCCGCCCCATCATCCGACCAGCGACCGTTGTTCGTTGTTACGCTGCAATCAGGAAGTAATCGAGGTCAAAGTTGTGGATTAGGTGAGCCACGCGAAACCCTCTTCGATTTTGGAATATAGGATTATTTGGATCTGATTCGCATGAATTTATTCGCATGAAATGTTGTAGGAACGAATTTAATTTTAGGATCAAGATTCCCAAGCTTTGGAGCAACCGAATCCACGTTCGGATTATTATTCGGAGTCAAGGTAATTGGTGCAAAGTGAGAATTATAGACGCTTTCGTACTTAGATTCCTTATATTGGATGAACTGTGTAGTAGGATAACGAATAGAAGGATTCTTGATTGACAGGTTATTTGGAAAGGACCATTAAGTTAAGAATTGGAAGGAAAGAGCGAGATCAAAGCTCGAGGTAAGGGACCTTGTGCCGAATCTTTTAAATGGGATTAAAGAAAACGAATTTCAATATTTTATGTGAAATTAGTACAATATTTTACTTAAAAGGATTTAATGATTTTTATACGAGAATATCCCGAGATTTTATGTGAAAATACTTTGATATTCTATGTGAAGATATCTCAATATTTTATGCGAGAATAATCTAGTATTTTATGCGAGAATGTCTTTGTGTTTTATGTAAGGACATTCCAGTATTTCATGTGAGGATGGTACAGTATTATCTATGAGAATATTGCATGATTTTGTACGCGAGTATTACGCCCTATCTGATGTGAAAAGTCATGAATTGCATATTAAAGATAATGGTTGTGGCATGTACACTATAGTTATGATGAATGATGGGACCTCATGCATGTTATGTATGTCATGAAATGAATTGATGAAAAGTGTGGACATTGGTCTCCTGAGTGCATTATGTGCATGGTCAAACATGCAATAGAGACCCTATGGGTCAAATTACAGGGGTCTGTGAGGGACTCAAATTATTACAGGGGTCTGTGAGGGACTCAAATTATTACAGGGGTCTGTGAGGGACTCAAAATGAAATGACTCAGATGACCAGATCGGCCACATAAATAAAAAAAAAAGTCATGGATTAAAGACTCGACAATATGAAAAAGTTTTAGGTCCCGCATATGTATATTTCAACAAGTTTAAAAGTCATGATTGTATGTGTATGCATATCCCAAACCTCGTAGCGAGGTCACTTACTGGTATTGTTTTGCAATACTCACCCTTTCTTTTAAAAATGTTTTTCGTAAGGCTAAGGACGTGCGGGCGAGAGTGACGGAGAGCGCGTTGCCGTGACCATGGGAATAGACATGTTTTCCGCACATTTCTTTTATAATCGATGTTGTTCCTTTATGTTTTTGAAGTTTAAATTTACTTTACTGAGACTTCAAATAGGCCATGTTAAACTGCTCCTTTTATCTGTTTTGAATGTTTTTATTTGGGATCCCTGAAGACAAACTATTTTCATTGGAGGCATTAAAAATCTTTTTACCTCTTGGCCTATAAATGCATGCATGTGTAGTAATGTCCCTAAGAGTTTAGTCATAGAAAAGTAGGGGCGTTACAGTTGGTATCAGAGCCCTAGGTTTAAGGGTTCTGTAGACTTGCTTACAGAGTAAGCACAGAGTAGTTCCCATGGTTGAACAACGCGTTAGGGCCACCGCCAGTAATGCGTTCGTATTTTATTTATTAAGTAAATGATTATGATGTGATTCTGATGTTTTATGCATATACATGAACTTAAAACCCTAAGGGGTGATCCTATCTTGTAGTTAGAAAGTAATGAAACTGAGTTAGAAACTCTCTGTATTGTAGTATCGACAAAATGCCACCTAGGGGTCGAGGGAGAGGTAGGGGACGTGGTAGGGGCCGGAGGGCAAGAGAAAACGTTGACACCCAACCTAATTACCACTGAATGGAAGAGGTTGCTCCACCCGCACTGCACTCTCCCCAGACCACCTGTCGCCAGGAGAATGCACTGCGCACGCTCGGTGGCGAGATCAAGGGAACACTAACGTTATGACTATGATGGTAGAGGCTATGCGACTCTAGTGCGAGCTCTGATAGCCACTCACCGGCCCAAGTAAATCGTGGGGCGCGACGATGCAACTCGAGTCTCGATACCTGCAGGACTTCAGGAAGTATGATCCTAGATCTTTCGATGGGTCTTCCAGTGACCCCACTGTGGCTGAGTTGTGGCTGTCCTCCATTGAGACCATTTTCAGGCTGATGAATTGCCCTGAGGACCAGAGGGTATCCTGTGCTACCTTTATGCTGAGAGACGACGCTTATTTATGGTGGGAGTCCGCCTGAGGAACCATTGTCGCTAGCGGAGAAACAATTACCTGGAATCTGTTTAAGGAAGCGTTCTGGCGGAAATTTTACCCTGCTGCAGCTCGTTACAGGAAGCAGGCAGAATTCTTACAGCTTGGCCAGAACAGGAGGGCAGTGGAGGTGTATGAGAGGGAATTCACCCGTTTGTCTCGCTTTGCCCCCGAGCTGGTAGACACAGAGGCGAAGAAAACAGAGCGCTTCGTTATGGGACTGGATGAGAATGTCAGAGGCTTCATTCAAGCACTAGCACCTCCTGATTATGCCTCCGCGCGAGAGAGTGGCGGAATTGATTTGGGTGCAGCGCAGATCGCATGAGCAGTAGTGGTTAACCTGGGCACCATGGCAAATCATAAGAGGAAGTGGGACCAGCCAAATTCAAGCTCACAGCGTCCCCAGCGTACACCGCATAGACCAGGACATTTTCGTGCAGGTTCAGGTCAGAAACCACAAGTCAACAGAACGGGAAATAACAGTGGAGATAAGCCACAGTGCAAAGATTGTGGTAAGCAGCATTGGGGTAAGTGTTTGGCCCAGTCCGGAGTGTGCTTCAGGTGTGGGAAAGAAGGGCACAGAGCTAATAGCTGCCCGAGTCAAGCCAGCACTAGCCAACCTCAGGTTATCAATAGTGGGACTGCTGTGAAGCCGGTTATACATCAAGGAAGAGCTTATGCAAGCACCAGTAAAAACAGCTATGGCTCAGATTCAGTGGTTACAGGTACACTTCCATTAATTGGGCACCTTGCCTTTGTATTATTTGATTCTGGTTCTACACACTCTTTTATTTCTGCATCCTTCGTAAGTCAAGCTGAGTTAGAATTAGAAACGATTCTGATGCTCTGTCTGCTCTCCTCCTGTGGGATAAATTTGTTAGCCACTATGAAAGTCAAGGATGGTAGTGTGACCATCGCAGACCATGAGTTAACAGTAAATCTAGTAGTCTTAGACATGTCTGACTTTGATGTGATATTGGGCATGGACTGGTTAGCGCAGAACCATGCTTGCATTGATTGTTTCAGGAAGGAGGTAGTGTTTACTCCTCCTGACCAACCCGCTCTGCGTGTTCGAGGCACGATAGCGTGAAGTAGGCCTAAGGTAATTCACGCCCTTAAGGCGAGTAAAGTTATTACATCGGGAGCTTGGGGCGTCTTAGCTTGCATACTAGATGCAAGGTGCACGAGATCTCTGTGTCATCTGTACCGATGGTGAACGAATTTACAGACGTCTTCCCGAGGACCTCTCCGGATACCTCCGTCGTAGAGGTAGATTTTAACATCGGATTGGAATTAGGGACGACTCCGATATCAAAGGCACCGTCTGAGAATGGCACCGCAGAGTTGAAAGAATCTGAAACTACGCTTCTGCGCACTTCTTACCGACAAGGGGTTTATACGCCTAGCGTTTCGCCTTGGGAGCACCTGTGTTGTTCGTGAAAAGAAAGACGGGTCCATGCGCTGTGTATAGATTACGAGGAGTTGAATAAAGTTACGATCAAGAATAAATACCCTCTTCCCGCAATAGATAATTTGTTCGATCAACACAAGGAGCAACAAGATGTTCTCCAAGATTGATCCGAGATCAAAGCTACCATCGATTGAGAATCGTGTGAAGAGGATATTCCAAAACAAAGATTCGATCACGTTATGGGCATTACGAGTTCACAAAGTGATGCCGCTTTGTTTTGACCAACGCTCCCGCCGCTTTCATGGACTTGATGAACCGCTTTATTCAAAGAGTTTCTTGATACGCTCGTGATAGTATTTATCGACGATATACTTGATATACTCTGTGTGATGAAGATCATGAAAGGCACCGAGAAAAGTTTTACTCACGCCGAGAGAGAATAAGTTATATGCAAAATTTTCCAAGTGTGAATTCGCTCGCATGTATCTTTCTTAGGGCATGTGGTGTCCGGTCGAGTCTCTGCTGACCCAAAGAAAAGTGGAGGCCGTCACACGGTGGCCTCGTCCCCCACCACCGCAGCAGAGTGCGTAGTTTTCTGGTCTTGCAGATACTATAGGCGTTTCGTGCGAGATTTCGCCAAGACAACCATGCCCATGACTCACCGACGCGCAAAGGTAACTCATTTGTTTGGGATGATGCTTGCGAGGCGAGTTTCCAGGAACTCAAGTGTAGATTAGTGTCAGCCCCGATTCTTACAGTCCCCGAGGGAACAGGGAGCTTTGTAGTTTACAGTGATGCTTCAAAGAAAGGTTTGGGTTGTGTTCTAATGCAGCACGGTAAAGTAATAGCCTATGCATCCCGACAACTGAAGACGCACGAGAGAAATTATCCAATACATGACTTAGAACTAGCGGCAGTAGTTTTTGCACTAAAGATCTGGAGACACTACCTGTATGGCGAGAAAATTCAGATTTTTACAGATCATAAAAGTCTGAAGTATCTGTTCACCCAGAAGGAATTGAACATGAGGCAACGCAGATGGTTGGAATTAGTGAAGGATTACGATATTGACATACAATACCACCCCGGTAAGGCTAATGTCGTGGTCGATGCCCTCAGTAGGAAGCCAGTGCATACTTCTGCACGAGTTACTGACAGAGCAGAGTTACAGGCAGAGTTTGCTCGAGCTGAAATTGCAGTACTTGTAGGAAAGACCACGGCTCAGTTAGCTCAGTTAACGGTACAACCAACCTTGAGACAACGCATCGTTGAGTCTCAACAGAAAGACCCTCAGTTAGTGGAAAAACTTACTGCAGTAGCTACAGGTGAGTTGGCAGGGTTTTCCCTATCCACAGATGGAGGATTACTAATCCAGGGACGATTATGTGTGCCAGATGATGGCAAACTGAAAACTGAAATCTTGAGCGAAGCCCACAACTCACCATTTTCTATGCATCCTGGCAGTACCAAGATGTATCGAGATCTGAAACAGTCATTTTGGTGGTGCAACATGAAGCGCGACGTAGCAGAGTTTGTCAGCAAGTGTTTGACTTGTCAGCAGGTGAAGGCACCTAGGCAGAGACCCGCAGGATTACTACAACCTTTACATGTACCTCAGTGGAAATGGGAGGAGATCTCTATGGATTTCATAGTCGGACTGCCTAGAACCTTACGAGGTTACTCGGTAATTTGGGTCATAGTGGACAGATTAACCAAGTCAGCACATTTCATACCAGGGAAACCCACCTATTCTACAGATAAGTGGGCGCAGCTTTACCTGGAAGAGATAGTCCGTTTGCATGGGATTCCAGTTAAGATTATTTCAGACAGGGATCCACGTTTCACCTCCAACTTCTGAAGAGTTTACAGAGAGCGTTAGGTTCGCAGTTGAACTTTAGTACAGCTTTTCATCCACAGACGGATGGGCAGACAGAACGTTTAAACCAGATATTAGAAGATATGTTGCGAGCTTGCACCTTAGACTTCCCCGGTAGTTGGGACACTCATTTGCATTTGATGGAGTTTGCTTACAATAATGCTTATCGATCGACCATCTAATGGCTCCATTTGAAGCTCTCTATTGGAAAACGTTGCGAAACTCCCATTTTCTCGGGAGGAAGTTGGTGAACGCCGCTTATTGGGTCCAGAGTTGGTACAGTCACAAATGATGCAATACAAAAGATTAGGGGCACGGATGCGCACTCACCCAAAGCGCATGAAGAGTTATGCCGATTCGAGGCGAAGGGACCTAGAATTCGAAGTTGGGGACCACGTTTTTCTTAGAGTTGCCCCAATGAAAGGAATTCTGAGGTTTGGCCGAAAAGGGAAGTTAAGTCCGCGCTTCATCGGACCATTCGAGATTTTAGAGAGGGTTGGTGCGGTGGCCTCTGATCGCACCGCCGCTTCCTTATCGGCCGGTTCATAACGTATTTCATGTCTCCATGTTGAGGAAATACGTTCGCACTCCGACTCACGTCGTAGACTTTGAAACCGCTACACTAGCGCGTAAGATTTGAGTTATGGCGAACGACCCATACTCTGATTATTGCCGAGATCGAAAGACCCTCCGTGAACCGTGAGATCAACTTAGTTAAAGTATTGTGGCAAAATCACCGCATCTAAGAAGCTACCGGGAGCGAGAGGAAGAAGTACGAGCTAAATATCCAGAACTATTTCAAGAATAGGAACTTTCGAGGACGAAAGTTCTTAAGGAGGGAAGATTGTGACGACCACGATCACAGGTACGGATTATTTATTTTATTTAGCGTTCTATCAACCTGTGTGTGTGTCGAGTCGGTTTAGTGAATCTCATCAAGCTCGGTGTTAGTGAATCTTTGATTTTACTTAGCTTAAAGCGAAATATTCTCCTAGATAATGATTTGTAAAATTAAAGGAAAAGGAAGGAGCGATGGCACTTTGGTTATTAATCCCTAAATGAGGGTTACATAGGACTTTTGAATATTGGCCTAATTTTGTAGTATTTAAGCTCCTAAAATTGCAAATTGAAGCAAAACCCTAATCCTAAACTCATTGAAGCAAAAACCCTAACCCTAAACTCATTGAAGCAAAACCCTAACCCCTAGCTCCTTGTCTTCATCCCTTACTTGCTTAGCCGACAGCCACCTCTTAGTGCCACCGCTGCCGCCGACGAGCCGACCGGAAACTACAGCTACCCTCGAAGCCTGGTGCAGCAGCTCTCGTCGGCCGAATCCACGAAGTCCTTGCGTGCGCAGCCTCCCGTCGACGATCAACGAACGAGGGTTAACCGTCCCCACCGCCTCACGCTCGCGAAGATCCACCGGGCCTCACGAGTTGCCGCTTCCGCGATGTCGCCGGCTTACGCCTCCACGCATCGCGCAGTTTCGCGCCGATCCCACATCACCCCAGCCCGCCGCGCCGTTGCCCGAGAGCCCACGCCCGGCCGATTCCCCTCGTGTGATTCTCGCGCGGTAAGCCTCGATCGAGTTCTATCACAAAGACTCGCGCGCCGCGGCACTACGAACGGTGAAGACTCCAACGCCACCCTCCTCGGGGTGCGGCCGCTCGCGTCGTGCGATCACGATCGACACTCGCGCGCCGCCGACTCTACCGTGAGCTCGCCGCCCCATCATCCGACCAGCGACCGTTGTTCGTTGTTACGCTGCAATCAGGAAGTAATCGAGGTCAAAGTTGTGGATTAGGTGAGCCACGCGAAACCCTCTTCGATTTTGGAATATAGGATTATTTGGATCTGATTCGCATGAATTTATTCGCATGAAATGTTGTAGGAACGAATTTAATTTTAGGATCAAGATTCCCAAGCTTTGGAGCAACCGAATCCACGTTCGGATTATTATTCGGAGTCAAGGTAATTGGTGCAAAGTGAGAATTATAGACGCTTTCGTACTTAGATTCCTTATATTGGATGAACGTGTAGTAGGATAACGAATAGAAGGATTCTTGATTGACAAAAGTTATTTGGAAAGGACCATTAAGTTAAGAATTGGAAGGAAAGAGCGAGATCAAAGCTCGAGGTAAGGGACCTTGTGCCGAATCTTTTAAATGGGATTAAAGAAAACGAATTTCAATATTTTATGTGAAATTAGTACAATATTTTACTTAAAAGGATTTAATGATTTTTATACGAGAATATCCTTAGATTTTATGTGAAAATACTTTGATATTCTATGTGAAGATATCTCAATATTTTATGCGAGAATAATCTAGTATTTTATGCGAGAATGTCTTTGTGTTTTATGTAAGGACATTCCAGTATTTCATGTGAGGATGGTACAGTATTATCTATGAGAATATTGCATGATTTTGTACGCGAGTATTACGCCCTATCTGATGTGAAAAGTCATGAATTGCATATTAAAGATAATGGTTGTGGCATGTACACTATAGTTATGATGAATGATGGGACCTCATGCATGTTATGTATGTCATGAAATGAATTGATGAAAAGTGTGGACATTGGTCTCTCGAGTGCATTATGTGCATGGTCAAACATGCAATAGAGACCCTATGGGTCAAATTACAGTGGGTCCGTGAGGACTCAAATTATTACAGTGCCGTGAGGGACTCAAATTATTACAGGGGTCTGTGAGGGACTCAAATTATTACAGGGGTCTGTGAGGGACTCAAAATGAAATGACTCAGGATGACCAGTCGGCCACATAAATAAAAAGGAAGTCATGGATTAAAGACCTGACAATATGAAAAAGTTTTAGGTCCCGCATATGTATATTTCGAACAAGTTTAAAAGTCATGATTGTATGTGTATGCATATCCCAAACCTCGGTAGCGAGGTCACTTACTGGGTATTGTTTTGCAATACTCACCCTTTCTTTTAAAAATGTTTTTCAGGTAAGGCTAAGGACGTGCAGGGCGAGTGACGGAGGCGCGTTGCCAGGACCATGGGAATAGACATGTTTTCCGCACATTTCTTTTATAACTGATGTTGTTCCTTTATGTTTTTGAAGTTTAAATTTACTTTACAGACTTCAAATAGGCCATGTTAAACTGCTCCTTTTATCTGTTTTGAATGTTTTTATTTGGGATCCCTGAAGACAAACTATTTTCATTGGAGGCATTAAAAATCTTTTTACCTCTTGGCCTATAAATGCATGCATGTGTAGTAATGTCCCTAAGAGTTTAGTCATAGAAAAGTAGGGGCGTTACAAGTATGGTGTTAGTGCAACCTTTAATGTTGCTGACTTGAGTCCTTTTGATGTAGGTGATGGCTATGATTCGAGGGCGAATCCTTCTCAAGAGGGGGAGGATGATATGAACCAAGGACCACCTATTGTCATGCCTGAAGGTCCAATTACAAGGTCGAAAGCCAAAAAGCTACAACAAGCTTTAATCACTTATATTCAAGCTATGGTGGGCTCAAAAGAGGAGGTTCTAGAAGATGTTGGAGCCTTTTCCTATATGTTGTGCAAAGTTGAACTTCAAGATGGAGACGCATTAAATGCATTCTAACTTGCATTTAATGAACTCATAGCTGAATTTATGGAACTTAAGTTAAACTTGGGTTTCACTTAAAAGAACTAAGTTGAACTAAAGTTACATTTAATATGGTGATGTTTGAACTCAAGTTGCATTCAATGAGGTGGAGATGAATTCAATGAAGTCAAGTATCATTATAAGCTTCATTCAAGACAAGTTAAGCTTCAATTATGGAACACAAGTTCAAGCCACTTGAAGCTATGGATTATTATTACAATAATGGTTACAAGACAACACTTTTATTAGTTTTAAATGTAATTTCAGTTTTGTTTATCATTTAAGTTTGTTTTCAATATGGGAGTTGTGGCTGGATTGTAACTCATATAGATTACTCTTTTCCCCACTAACTAGCCCATAAAGTTAGTGTCTATTTGTCTCCTTTTTCAATTAGGTTAAGGGACTCAAAGGCTATATAAAGCCCTGATGAGAAATTTTAAAGAGGAATTGAAATATCTAATCTACCTTGTTAAAACAAACAAGACTATTAGATCACAAAACCTAAAAATCTCAAAATCAAAATGAAATCAAAGAAGCCAAAGATTCTAATGTCAAAATGTTAAGTAACCCTTGACAATTGGATCTAACAACCTTGCTTAAAGAAACAAGACCTTTAGATAACTCAATCTCAAAGACCCAAAAACCAATTTTGAAATTCAACTCAAGGAAAGTAAAATCGGATTACCTTGTGGATCAAATATCTCAAGGCAAGAGAACTTGTATAAGATCCGAATCACTCCACAAGCAAGATTGATCAAGTCAAGCTTGAATGATTCTGAGCATGCAACCTAATCTACATAGAATTGCAAAGACATAGCTCAAAAGCTATAAAAAAGCTCAAGGCCTCTTTTCATTACATTTTCAATCTCTTTTTTTTTTTCCTTACAAGTTACATGGCTTTATATAGCCTCAAAATTAACCCTAGAGTAACCTATGGTCTATTGAAAGGTTGTAACTTACATCCCCATCAATGCCATAATGCCCACTAGCCATATTGTAACTTAAAACATTGAAAACAACACTTTAAGATGAAAAATACATTAAAACCCCCATAAATCCGAGAATTGAACTTCTAATAAACCAATACATAATTTGTAACCTATCCAAGAATAAATGAAGCCCCCTTGAAGTAGCTTGAAGCTCTTGTTGCATAAATGAAGCTTGACTTGTCTTTAATGAAGCATGGGTTGCACTTGAGTCCATTAAATGCATCTTGAGTTCGTCATAAATGAAGTTTGACAACATTAATTCAACTTCATCTTGAAGCTTTTCTTTAGTCTTGAATAACATGATACGGTTCATATCAAGCCCTCTCTTCTTCCATTATAGATAGATTTTTGAAGTGAATGAATTGAGTTTTTCTTTTAGCTTTGTTGAGAGCTAAGTTTTCCTTATTGCAATTTCTTGTGTTTAGAATTTGCATGCTAGAGTGATATGAACCAAGACATCTCACGAAGTCGCATTAAATGAAGTCATTCATGGAAGTTTAATATAAGTTGCATTTAATGAACTCAAGTGCAACTCATCACTTATTAAAGAACAACAAGCTTCATTTATGGGACAAGGACTTTGAAAATCTTCAAGATGTGCTTCATTTACTATTGGAAGGTTACAAAGAGTTACAAAGCTAGCAAAGAGACATCATTCTAGGATTTATGGCTAATTTGATGTAAATTTCAGTTTTAAACTATTGTTTTCAATGTTTTAGGTACAAAATAGTTAGTGGACATTATGGTATTGATGAGGATGTAAGTTACAACCCTTAAACTACCATAGCTTATCTTTAGGTTTAATTTTGTAGGCTATAAATAGCCACATGTATCTTGTAGAAAAAAAAGAAAGGAATAAAAATGTAATCAAAAGAGGCCTTGAGCTTTTTTATAGCCTTTGAGCTATTTCTTTGCAATTCTATGTAGATTAGGTTGCATGCTTAGAATCATTCAAGCTAGACTTGATCAATCTTTCTTGTGGAGTGATTCGAATCTCATACAAGTTCTCTTGCCTTGAGATGCTTGATCACAAGGTAATCCGATTTTACTTTCCTTGAGTTTATTTTCAAAATTCGTTTTGGGGTCTTTGAGATTGAGTTATCTAAAGGTCTTGTTTCTTTAAGCAAGGTTGTTAGATCCAATTGTCAAGGGTACTTAACATTTTGATATTAGAATCTTTGGCTTCTTTGATTTCATTTCGATTTGAAGTTTTTGGATTTTAGATCTAATAGTCTTGTTTGTTTCATAACAAGGTTGTTAGATATTTCAAATTCCTCTTAAATTTCTCATCATAGAGTCATTCAAGTGGTGTTGATCATACCTCTTGTGGAGTGATTCGAATCACGAGTTTAGAAACGAGTTTTCTTTACTCTTGATCTTGATCATCAAGGTAATCGGTTCCAAACTTTTCCTATGGTTGATTCCATGTTGTTTTGGGGTTTTTGAGTTTTAGGTCTAAAGGTCTTGTTTCTCAACAAGGTTGTTAGGTCTAATTCTTGGGAGTTACTTAACAATTTCGATTTGAAGTTTTTGGATTTTAGATCTAATAGTCTTGTTTGTTTTTAACAAAGTAGATTAGATTATTTCCAATTCCTTTTCAATTTCTTATCACCTAAGGTGGGATTTTAATCTAAATGGCATACTTTATGCACATAAATTAATACACAACATTTGCATAATTAAAATAACAAAATTAGACCATGATTTGACATCCTAAACATTAATTAAAATTAATATAATCAAATTATATTAATAATAATTAATTAAATAAATAAATAAGCGAAAATATAAAAAAACGAAAAAACGCCCACTCTTGCCACTTCCCGCGAGCTTCGCGCACGCCTTCAACCACTATCGCAGCAACGTTTCAATGTTGCCGCCCTTAACGCCCGCCTGGCGTCTTCACGCTGAGCGGCGTTGCAACGCTGCCCCTGCATCATGCCTCCGTCCGCACGCCAGGCGTTCCAACACTGATGAACAACGTTGCAACGCCATCGTCTATACAACAATGGCAGCTTCTGTTTTTCGCCCAATTCCGCTCCGTTTCTTCACAATAACACTTTTCCATGAAAGGCACGGAATTACAGACTCGATTTACAATACATTTTGCCCAAAACACCGAGCCCTTACATTGAACTTTTCAATTGAATTGTAAATCTAAATGTCAAATCATGTAAACATCCAATTTCGCAAAACCATATGTAATTTCTCTAAATTGAATGTTGCACCCACCTAATTTTGAGCAATTTGTAACACAATTAAGAGCATGATTAGGCTCTGATACCAATTGAAGGGAATTAAATCCCGTGGGGAAGCGATTGATCGCATTTGCTCTCAATTGTGTGATGTAGAAATACTCAAAAACAGAAAATCTAGCTAAGCATAAATGGATTAGATGATTACCTTTGAAGACCAATTCTTCGAGTGGTTCCTCGTCGTCAACGAGCTCCTCTTCTCTACGAACGAATCCTCGAACACCGCTAAAAGACCTTCTCGGTTGGGATGTTTGTAGAGAGATATTGGAGAGAACTCTTGTGTTTGCCTAAGACGCAAAACCACACAAATGGTTCAAGTGTTCCAAAATGCATCCAAAATGATGCTTTTATAGGCAATGTGGGTGGAGACAAATTCTCCACCTATTTTGCCACTAACTCCACATATTATTCACAAATACATACTATAAGGTGTCAAACACCTTATTATTTGAATCTTATTCACATAATGTGGAGAAATTGGATTTAATTAAATCCAATTTCATCTCTCCCAAAATTCTACCATAAGTTATGTCCTAATTCCATAATTACACATAATTAAGTTCAATATGAATCAAATTCACATTGAACTATATATTATATCAATCATATAATATGTAATTGATATAATCCCTAAATTGAACTTGAACATTTCAAATTGATTCCAAAACTTTATACCCTCTATTAATTCCAATTTGAGCCAACCGAGCGACCTAATGGACCTACAGATCACGAACACCAACGATACGAGATTGACTAATCAAACTCATTGATCCCATCAATCAACATTCGTTAACTACGAGTCACTCCACTAAAGACTCGTAGTTGCACTCTCCTCACTGTAGGACAAGTTGTGTTCATTGATTTAACCAATGCCCATGAATCAACCTTTCACAGGTTGTTCGTAGTCACAACTGGGTCAAATTACCGTTTTACCCCTGTGACTACTTCTTGCACCTTAAGCACCACTGATCCTCTAATGAACAACAAGTTTATGGTCCGACCATAAACATTATCCCTCTCGAGCCAGCAAGAGGGAGGGGCCCCGTTTTTCAAGACCTAGATTCAACTGTTACCCTAGAACGGAAACGAGTGAATCCCTTCTTGCGAAGTTGAATCCCCAACTCCCTACAAGGTTTCATCCCTGAGAAGGTAGGCATATTGAGTCGACAATTGTGGCCACTCTCACCCATACTAGTCAAAGGACAATCCTCGGCAGACAGAAGTTCGCAACTCGCTCAGAATTTAGGTTGAATTATAATTGGTCTTCGTTTGAAGTATTAGCCCTAACCTATTAACGGTGTTACTGGATTGATCTAACAATTCTTGGTCCAGTCTTGTACAAACTCTTTACACAGGATGCCCCCACTCGCATGTCAATTATATGAACGAGCTGGATCGCCTCGTTTGTATGAAATACAAAGTGGGTCGCATCCATAGTGTTAACAGGATGAGGTTCCCAACCTAATCCATCTACTATAGACCATTTGGGTCACATTCTAAATGTGACCCTGAAGCTTAGTTTATTGGATTTAAGTTTGTAATTGCGAGAATACAAGTTTGAAGGACAAATAACAACTTTATTCATTTCCTAAAATAATTTCAAATACACAAGTTTATGGCATAAATCCCAACAGACACACGAGGAGGATCACGTTCGAGTTAATGACCCGAACGGATTATAATATATGGATATGATTGGAAACCTCATCCTGGTTACTCTGTGGATGCGACCCGCTTTGTTTTAGATACAAACGAGGTGATCCAACTCACTCATGTGGTTGACATGCGAGTGGGGGAATCTTGTGCAATGAGATTGTACAAGACTGGACCATGAATTATTAGACCTACTGATGTAACATCGTTAACAGTAGGACTAATAACTTTGTAGATGACCTTTATTGACTCGTCCTTAATCCTGAGCGTCTTACGGACTCCTGTTTGTGGAGGGCTGCCTTTTGACTAGTACGAGTGAGAGTGGTATGGATACACCCAATATGCCTGCCTTCTTGGGGACAAGACCTCGTGGGGAGCTGGGAACTTGACTACGCAAGAATGAATTCACTCGTTCTCGAACTAGGGAAACCAGAGAGGTTGTTCCCTTAAGACTGTCTCCAGGGCTTGAACAACGGACGCCCATCCTCTTACTGGCCCGAGAGGGACATTGTTTATGGATGGGCCATACAACAAAGTTGTTCATTGAAGGAGCAGTGAGACTTTACGAACAAGAAGTAGACATAGGGGTAAAATGGTAATTTGACCCAACAGTGGCTACGAACAACCTATGAAGGGACGACTCGTGGGGATTGGTTATATCGATGGACACAACTTGTCCTACAGTGGTGGGAGTGTTGGGTTTTATGTCCTAAAACTCGTGGGTTTGTAAACTGAATGTATATTCTATTTTGCAATAAAGATGTTATTGAGATTTATTCAGTAAAGGTGTTATTGAATAAAGTGAATTGTATATTTTGAAACCCCAATCCAATAAAGAACTCATGGCTATGGGATGTATACTTGAACTTTATGTGTGACATAAAAGTGGATCAGGTTCAAGTTATAGCCAAAATGGTCTATAGTATAGGGATAGGGCTGAGTATCTTATCCTGGGGACACTATGGACGCGACCCACTTTGTAAAATACAAACGATATGATCATGAATCGTTCATGTGGAGACATGCGAGTGGGGGCGTCCTATGCAATGAGTTTGCATAAGACTGGATCGCGAAATAGTCACTTAAACTTTATAACTTCGTTTACTGTCTTAACTGATTATATTCATACGATGACCTAGATAACTCGATCTTAATCCTGAGCGTGCCATGAACTCCTTTTTATTCGGATTATCCTTAGATTTGCATGGGTGAGAGTGGCCTGAGATTGCCGACTCAGTAAGCCTCCCATTTAAGGGATAAGACCGGGTAGATAGCTGGGAACATAGTTATGCAAGATGGAATTCACTCCTACTCCACTTTAAGGATTAGTAGAGAGGTTGTTCCCTTAAGTGATGACTCCGGGTCTTGAACAAAGGCCCCACCCCTCTCATTGGCCCGAGAGGGATTCGGTTTGTTGGTTGGACCACAAACCAATTGTTCATTAGAGGATTAGTGGGACTTAAGGAACAAGAAGTAATTATAGGGGTAAAATGGTAATTTTGACCTTCTTGTAATTACGAACGACCTGTGAAGGATCGAATTACTAATCATGGTTATATCGAGTGGACAAAAATATATCTACAGTGAGGAGAGTACAACCACTAGGCTTTAGTGGAGTGTCCCGCTGGTTAACGAGTGTTGATTAGCTAGGCTAAAGAGTTTAGTCGGTTAATCTCGTATCGTTGGAGCTCATGATCTGTAGGTCCATTAGGTCACCTTACTAGCTCGGACTAAGCCTTGTAACATTTTGAGAGAAAAGAATTTGAATTGTTCAAATTCGGTTTTGGGAGAAAGCGTTAATTATATACGATATATTTAACGAATCATAGTTTAATTATGAATTAAATTATGATAAAGAAGAGGTGGACGTATTTAAATATGATTTAAATATTGGTTCGGTTGATAACATGAATAGGGATTCATGTTCGAATGGTCGATTTAAGAAATCGGGATTGGTCTAATTATTTAATTTGATATTAAATTAAATAATTAAAATATTTAATTAATTAAATTAAAATTGATTTTAATTTTAAATTAATTTTATATTAATTTTGATTTTTTTTAGAACGATATTAATTTTGAATTAAAATTAAATGAGAAATTCAAATTCATTTTTAATTTCAAAATGGACCAAGTACATCATTTAGTACCTTCTTTCTTTGGCAAATTCACTAAAATTGAACACCACCTACTCAAATCATACTCATCACACCTTTGTTGTTGTTGGGTTTGTGCCCTAAAACTCGTAGTTTGTAATTTTGTTCTAATTATTGTAATAAAGAGTTATTATTTCAATAAAGAGTTATTGTTCATTATTTACGATATTACCCTTATTTTAACCCTAAATCCAATAAACTAACATCCAAGGCTGTAAAATGTCTCTTGAAATGAATGTAGTGTACATATAAAGGATCTCGGTTCGAGATACAGCCTCCAGGGTGTATAGTAAGGGGATAAGATTTGGGTACCTTACCCTGGTAATACTATGGATATCGCCCACTTTGTATATGATACAAACACTGTGATCCTAACGTGTTCGGGTAGATGACATGTGAGTGGGGATATCCTATGTAATGAGATTACATAAGACCGAACTGCGAAATAGTAACCACACTAGATGTAACTCCGTTGACTAGTTAGGTTTCTATTTCACTAAGATGACCTAGGCAACTTGATCTCAATCATGAGAAGGTTACGAATTCCTGTTTGCGAGGAATTGTCCTTTGATTAGTATGGGTGAGAGTGGTCAGATTCACCGACTCAATATGCCTACCTTCTTAGGGACAAGACCGAGTGAGCGGTTGAGGACTTAACTTAGCAAGATGGAATTCACTCATTCCCGCCTACTAGGGTAAGTAGATGAATATTCCCTTAAGTGGTGTCTCCGGGAGTTGAACAAAGGGCCCAACCCTCTCATTAGCCCGAGAGGGACTTCTGTTTGTTGATAGGACCACAAACAAATTGTTCATTAGAGGAGCATTGAACTTAAGGTACAAGATGTAACCTAGGGGTAAAACAATAAATTGACCCAACTGGTGTTACGAACATTCGTGAAGGATTGACTTGTTGTTATTGGTCAATATCTGTGGACACAGAAATATATCTGCAGTGAGAAGAGTGCAGTTGTGGGACTTTAGTGGAGTGTTCCTGTAGTTAACGAATGGTGATTAGGAGGTTAATGAGATTAACCGAATAATTTCGTATCGTTGGAGCTTCTGATCTGTAGGTCCATTAGGTCCACCTTCTAGCTCGTAAAGGGTTCTTAAATCGTTTGAATTTGAAATGTTAAAATTCAATTAGGGAATAAATTTAATGTATATAGATACATTATAATATAAAGTTTTGGAACTTTATATTATAAATTTAATGTGAATATGATTCATATTAAATTATATGAGAGAAGAGTTCGAATATTAATTTAAATGTGAATGTGATTCATATTTAAAAACTATAGGTTAAAATTTAATGTGCATAAGATGTGCATTAAAAGTATAGGTTAGAGGGAAAAATATTATTAAATATGATTTAATCTCAATTAAATATAAAATATTTAATTTAATTAATTAATTATGATTTAATTAATATATATAATAAGTAATTAGATTAATTATGATTATTATTTAATTTTAATATTAAATAAATGGGAACGTGTTAGAGGATACGTTCCCCACTTCCCTCCAACTCCCTATCGATAGGGAGTTCGGGAAGTTATCCCTCGATACAATCCTTCTTCTCTTCTGTGAGATGGGTAGATGATTATCGATTATCGATTAGGTGAATTGCAAACGAATTCTCTCAACTCTCTCTCTAAAAATTCCCTTTCCCCAACCAAATTAATGGTCCCTTCCAACCAAGGGAGATCTAAGTGGAATCCAGAGGATAGGAGGTTTTCCAAGTGGTTGGTGTCCTGTTGGAGAAGAAATAACAAATGAGTTTTTTCTTGGTTGTTGTGTTTGTTGTGCAAAATGAGCAAGAGTTGCTGTTGATTTGATCTACAAAGGTAATTTCAAATTCCCTTGTTAGTTTAAGTTTACACAGCATGTTTGTATGCTTTATATCCATGTTTTAATTAGATTAAATGTTGCTTGTCTCTGTATTTTTCCAATGTATTGGTATTTATATTAAACCAAAACAAACGAGCAATTACGATTTTAATCACGTTTCTGTTGCTCAAGGGGATCTGATTCCCATCAATTGGTATCGGAGCAATGCTTGTTTATTTTTTGTTGAAACAAATTTGCATTGGATAGGTGGAAATTGCATTTGGTTTGCTGTAAAACTGTTTATGAATTTTTTTGCCTTAGTTTCTTTTTTTGATTTGATCAAATTAATTGTAAAGGCCCCTGCGTTTTGAGCAATTAAGTGCATAATCGAGTCTGTAATAGTGTTATGAGTCGTTCGTGACAATTTTCATGCAATTTAGATGAGTATCGGGGGAGAAATTGCCATTGGAAGCTGCTGTTTTTCGAAGAAATTAGTTGTTGCAGAAGCAACAACGTTGCAACGCTACCATCAGCGTTGCAACGCTGAGGAACGGTGTCGCAACGCCGAAGCTCCTATCGATACGGAAATGCGAGGGGTTAGCAGCGTTGCAACGCTACCTCGATGTCAGGTGCGCGCGAGATGAGGCGGCGTTGCAAAGTTCTCCTCAACGTTGCAACGCCGTGACGACAACCTGAAGGTGCAGACTGGTTCAGAAGCGGTTTGGGTCAAGTTTGGTCCGCTTCGAGCGGTTTGAGTCCGGTTCAAGGAGTTTTGGACCGGTTTTGTAATAAAATTAGTGTAATTTTATTATTTTTGCACTTTAGGGGCTAAATTGTTTCAGGTTTACGGCTATTTTCTTTATGAATGTCATTTAGAATATTTCCCACCTTAGGATAAGCATGTTCATGCATTTTTTATTTGTATAAGTGTTATATAAATATGGTAGAAATGCATGATTTAATTTATTTTTCATGAGTAATTAATTATAATTGTTATAATTAGATTATATGGAAAATAAAGAGCATGGAGCATGAAATTACTTAGTTTAAAATAAAATGTTATTTTATTTAAGTAATTTGCTTTATTCAATTAGTTGAATGTCATTTATAATTCTAATTTGAAATCGTTTGTTGGTTTTATAATATAGTTCCTTATCATAGGTCAATTATTAAAATTTATAAAAGTTATAAATAAAGGGGTTTTAGAAACCATAACCTATAACAAAGAATTGCATGCAAACATAGAAGCTTGGGTTAATTTAAATTAGTTTTAAATTGTTTAAAATTAATTTAGATCTAAGTTTAATTTCTAGTAGGATTAGAAGTTAGTCTTACATAGTATTGTAAATAGTTTAAAATATAGTAGGACAATAGGACGTTGGTTATAAGGGAACTCTACCGGTGATGTTCTGTCTAAGGTTGGGGATACTTAAGTTAACGGTTAACAGAACAACTCTTACCTGGGAAGTGACCTAGAACTTGAGTTGAATTAACCATAGTCTTGTTTTATATCTAGGTAATTAAAATGTTTATTCACCTAGACATAAGGTTAAAAGACCTTTATAATAGTTATAATAGGCATAGACTTAGATAGATTCTTTTAGCTAGAATCCGACTAAGTTAAACCTATACCCTAACCTTAGGAGCTTAAGTGGGAGAAAACGAGGTGTTCACATCGAGTGTATCTCACGTCCTCAAGAGTTGATACGAATCCTACCATGCTATGCAAGACAAGAGAAAATCTTCAAAATGGAGTTGAAATAAATGTTGTCCAACTTCATTTATGACGAACTGAAGATGCATTTAATGAACTCAAATGCAATAAATGCATCCTTAAAGATAATTCAAGCTTCATTTATGCAACAAGGGTTTCAATTTAAATCAAGTGAAGCTTCATTCATGCATGGAAGGTTACAAAAACTTTCAAGATTAGTATAAGACTTCAATCCCGGATTTATGGATATTTTGATATAATTTTAAGTTTTAATGTTTTGTTTTCAATGATTTAGGTTACAAAATAGCTAGTGGACATCATGGTATTGATGGGGATGAAAGTTACAACCTTTCAATTGACCATAGGGGTACTCTAGGGTTGATTTTGAGGCTATATAAAGCATTGTAACTTGTAGGAAAAAAAAAGGAAAGATTAAAAAATGTAATCAAAAGAGACCTTGAGCTTTTTTATAGCCTTTGAGCAATTTCTTTGCAATTCTATGTAGATTTGGTTGCATGCTTAGAATCATTCAAGCTTGACTTGATCAATCTTGCTTGTGGAGTGATTCGAATCTCATACAAGTTCTCTTGCCTTGAGATGCTTGATCGACAAGCTAATCCGATTTTACTTTCCTTGAGTTGATTCGTTTTGGGGTCTTTGAGATTGAGTTATCTAAAGGTCTTGTTTCTTTAAGCAAGGTTGTTAGATCCAATTGTTAAGGGTTACTTAACATTTTTGACATTAGAATCTTTGGCTTCTTTGATTTCATTTTGATTTTGAGATCTTTGTGTTTTGTGATCTAATAGTCTTGTTTGTTGTTAACACGGTAGATTAGATTTTTCAATTCTTCTTCAATTTCTCATCATTTGGTATCAGAGCGCCTTAGGCTCAAGATTGGATATATGTTTCCTTTGCGTTTATATTGAATGTGTTTTAAATTTTCATGTTTTAGTTTTAGTTTTTGTTTTTCAAACTGTCCAGTTTTCGTAGTCTCTGAAAACGTACCGAAAAGTTATATTTATGCAACTGTTTTCATCTTGATGTCTTTATCAATGTTGTAGATTTTGATTTGATCTATAAAAGTGTCTTCTATGAGAATTTCTAATTCGGCTTTCTTTAGGGTGAAATATCTGCATTTTTATAAGTAGTTCTGAAAAGCTGCTAAAACCGAGAACATGTGTTCTTGTGTTGTTCTTGTTGTTTTTGCTTCTAAACCATGCTAAATCCTAAAATTTCTCATTTGAACTGATGATTTTTGTTTTAGTTTAATCATTTGGTATTAATTCTTAGATGTTACACTTTGAAAGGTTAAAAAGTTGGTTGTTACATAGTAAATATGACCAGTTACACTTCTGCACATTGAATTTTCCAACCATTAGTTTCAAATTGTAACTCATATATTTTAAAAGTCCAACCACTGCTTTTAAATTATAACTCTTATATAAAAATTCCAGCCATCGGTTATTATCCATAAGTTACATTGCTTCTTCTTCATTTATCTAGCCATGACCTTAAATTTTTTAAAATGTCAAGTTAGTTTGTTTGTTTTCAAAGTGTGCAAATCCATTGAATTGCAAATTATCTTGGCTTCTCCATACAAATTTTGAGAGGTGAGATTGAGAATCAATGTGTTTTCTCAAAATTGAGTGCAAACATGAGTGACTTAAATATTATTGAGTGTAAACTTGTGAGGGAGTGTTGTGAGGTCCTTTGTAAATGCTACAAGGAAGAAATTGTTTTTGCAGCAAATCTTCACAAAGAAAATGCTACAAGGAAGAAATTCAAGAGAGCAAGACTGAAGATTGAAATAAATTTTTAGTTTGTGCACAACGACATTATTAGATTCGAGGACGAATCTTCTTGAAGAAGAGGAGAATGATACGAATCCTACCATGCTATGCAAGACGAGAGAAAAGCTTCAAAATGAAGTTGAAATAAATGTTGTCCAACTTCATTTATGATTTAAATCAAGATACATTTAATGAACTCAAGTGCAATAAATGCATCCTTAAAGATAACTCAAGCTTATGCAACAAGGGTTTCAATTTAAATCAAGTGAAGCTTCATTCATTCATGGAAGGTTACAAAGACTTTCAAGATTAGTATAAGACTTCAATCTCGGATTTATAGATATTTTGATGTAATTTTGAGTTTTAAAGTCTTGTTTTCAATGATTTAGGTTACAAAATAGCTAGTGGACATCATGATATTGATGGGGATGAAAGTTACAACCTTTCAATTGACCATAGGTTACTCTAGGGTTGATTTTGAGGCTATATAAAGCGATGTAACTTGTAGGAAAAAAAAGGAAAGATAAAAAATGTAATCAAAAGAGGCCTTGAGCTTTTTTATAGCATTTGAGCTATTTCTTTGCAATTCTATGTGGATTAGGTTGCATGCTTAGAATCATTCGAGCTTGACTTGATCAATCTTGCTTGTAGAGTGATTCGAATCTCATACAAGTTCTCTTGCCTTGAGATGCTTGATCGACAAGGTAATCCGATTTTACTTTCCTTGAGTTGATTTTCAAAATTCGTTTTGGGTCTTTGAGATTGAGTTATCTAAAGGTCTTGTTTCTTTAAGCAAGGTTGTTAGATCCAATTGTCAAGGGTTACTTAACATTTTGACATTAGAATCTTTGACTTCTTTGATTTCATTTTCATTTTGAGATTTTTGGGTTTTGTGATCTAATAGTCTTGTTTGTTGTTAACAAGGTAGATTAGATTTTTCAATTTCTCATCAAGAGTTCACACCGTGAGTTCCATGCTCGTCTACGTGGCGTCAATAGGGTGTCCCCTATGGTAAGTGTTTGCATGGTTCAATACCAAGGTGAATGAGGGAAGTATCCATAGTAAATGGGAGCAGGACGCGTGACAACGTATCCTACGGTCTCCTCCATTAGGTCGCACCGTGAGATTTCTATAGTCCGTCTGCTAGGTTGTCTTGGAACAACCAATTCCTACGGAGGGCCTGACTATAGGGGTTGAAACACCGCAAACTCCAGAAATGAATAGGGTCTCTTAGGTAATTTGCCAACAGTTGTCTTTCTTAATAGTAACCTGTTGGCTCGGACCTATTGGATCTGAAAATGGTAGGGTCACATTTACGGGATAAGTTAAGCTAGTTAACAAGTCCTTGACCAAACAAACGGTAGCTAAGAATCATTGGGACATGAGATGTTCTGGTAGTGAGAATTAACTGAGATAGTCTCAATTCAGGGGAGGAGTGACTGACCACCCGGCGGTGGCTTTTATTCTAAACCCTTGAAGTATCGTTGCAAAATTAAAGATTTAATTTAAACACTAGGGTTCTTTAATAAGTTTGCTAAAATTGATTGGTTTGTAATGGGTTAAAGGCATAACTAATTAGAACTATTTTTGAAATTTCAGCATGTCGTCCTCTATAATAGCCTTACTCAAAAGCGAACGTTTAACTGGCGAAAATTATACTACGTGAAAGTCCAACCTGAATACGATTCTTGTTGTTGACGACATTCGGTTTATACTAACTGAGGAATGTCCTCAGGTCCCTGCTCGAAACGCTCCTCAATATGTTAAGGATGCGTACGACCGTTGGATCAAGGCCAATGACAAGGCCAAGGTCTACATTTTGGCTAGTTTTTCTGAAGTTCTGGCCAAAAAGCACGAGGGCATGGTCTCAGCTCGTGAGATCATGAGTTCGTTGCATAATATGTGTAAACCCGAGACCATTCTTTGGAATTCAAGAAAGAAAAGGTTAATGTTTTATGGTTGGTTTGTTTGGAAAAGAAAAGAAAAGAAAAGAAAAGAAAGGAAAAGGAAAAGAATGAAAAAGGGAAAATGGATGATGGGACCCCCACCTTTGTTATCTTTTTAAAACTCATTTTTCCATCGTTTTCTTCTCATTTTATCAAGTAAAAGCAAGGGTTTTCGTGGGAGAAGCAGAAAAGAAGAGGAAGAAGAGGGTTTTTGGAGCTGAAGTTGCAGAAGAGAGGAGAAGAACTAAAGGTTTGTCTTTTTAACAACAAGTAAATCAATTCAATCCTATTCTGGTTTTCTGTTCATCTCGAGCTCCACAGGAAGAGGTAAGATTTGAGGTTTTGTTTCGTGAAAGTTAACTCATATTGGAACAAAATTTGTGAAGGAAGCTTGAGCAAATTCGGATCTTAAGCTACTGATTTGTGAAGAGGAAGACAGAAGACAGAATTTGCTGTCAAATCCGAGAAGTCTCTGATGTTTTGGTTGTACTGATCTGTAGAATTGGAATCAGAAGCTCTAATAGGTATGGTTGGAAAGCTTATTGAATTTCCTACAATTCTCGTGAAGAAATCGTGAATAGAAAATGATTGGAAGATGTTGTAAATATCAGCTCAAGTTTCGGGTTGCAGCAGAAAATGGAATCTGAATAGCGAAGTTGGTTCCTAGGAAAGAAGACTTCGAGGTATTTTCGAGCCAATCTGTTAGGAATCTCAACTTCATGTCTTCATATGATTTTTAGAGGGTTCAAAAAGGAAGAATTTGGTATAAAGTACATCCTTTTTAGCTAAGTAATCAAGAAGTTATGAGTATTTGAATACATGGTATAAAATCTGTTAAATCTTTGGAATTTTTGTTGGAGTGTTTTCTTGTAGTTTTAAGGTTAAAAACCATGAGCTCGAGGTTCTAAAACATGGTTTTGGTTTGTTTGGCAGTCCAAGAGGAGATAGGTCGAGTGTACAGGCCAAGGTTCTAGTTCTAACACGGTGAGTGACAAAACGAACCTTGAAAATGGTTTATAGGCTTGTATTATGCTTATGAAAATGCAAGGTTTTGCTAAAACGAAATGGTTTCAATGCTTAATGTTTTCCTTGAAACACATGTTTATGAGTATTCATATTTTCTAAGAGATGATTTCAAGTGCTCGTTGTGAGCCTAAATGTCTTGAAGAAATTTATACATGAGCATATGTCTAATGATTGCCAAATTTATGGAAATGAAGATTTTGAGCAAGTATGTACTAGCAAGTATGTTTTAAAGTTTTTCGATTTTATGAACAAAGTTTGTAAGCTTGAGCTTTATGAAAGAGAAGATAAGCAGGCATGTTTAAATGTATTTATGTGTTTTTCTGAGTCTTGAATGAGTAAATGACTAAGACATTGAGCCCGAGGCTATATAGTACCGTGTGCACACAGGTCTTATTCTGTTGTCGACGTTGAGTGTACTCCGTGACAACAGTACGCGTGAAATGAGTCTTTGGGGCGGGTCCCACTACGACAAAGACGATGGGAGTGATGCGCGGGCCTCACTACATCGTAGAACAAACGTTGGTTGTACTGGGTGTGCCCTACACAACGTAGATTGTGACATGTTTTAAAAAGAGTTAATATCATTTACATGCCTTACGAGATTTTAACGATATACTTGCTGGTTTTCATGAAAAGCTATTATGATTACACAGTTACTTTTAACATTTGATTACAGATGCATATGCTCATAGATGGCCAGGTGATATGATTTACGAGTTAATAGCTTTCTTTTAAACTCAAGTCACTCACTGAGCTTCATAGCTCATTCTTTCAGTGTTTTTCCCACTTTTCAGGTAGAGATCGAGCTCCCGGTGCCTGAAAATCTGCCATAATCTGCTGGAAGCTTCACAAGTTTGATATATTGTACGTGGGTGGAGTTGTATAGAGAGTCTATATGTATAGAAGAAGGACTATGAACTTATGTTTATGTGTACATTTTAGGTTGTGGTTGTGTGATCCATGGTTGGGTATGTTTTTGGTTGCGATGTTCATATCACTTTCAGTTTCCCAGAGAGTCATAAGTAGGGTTACCCCTTACGTAGGTTACGTAATTGTCAATATTTCGTTGTGTTATGTTTTAGTTGTTTCTTATACAAGTTTAGTATGCTTATAAGGTAAAACATGGTCAACAGGTATCGTCAGAGAGGTGAACGATGTCTGTTGGCTTCACGCCGTCTATCGGGCTAAGTTAGCAGGTAGTTCAGGAGGGGGTGTGACAATATGTTTGGACAACCGTCTGGACAGCTTCGAGACAAATCCCTCAAGTACGTAGGAGGGATCATCGGTGAGAGAACATGTTCTCGATCTGATGGTCCACTTCAACGTGGCAGAAATGAATGACCCGATCATCGACGAGCAAAGTCAGGTGTCCTTCATCCTAGAATCTCTTCCAAAGAGTTTCCTGCAATTACGCCGCAATGTAGTGATGAATAAGATTACAACCTGACTACTTTCCTCAATGGGCTACAAACTTTCCAGCCCCTTATGAAGAATAAGGGGCAGGCTGATGGAGAGGCAAATTTGTTTGCCCATTCCAGAAGGGTTCATCCTCTGGCACTAAGTCCTGTGGTCCATCTTCTGGCCTTAAGAAGACCCAAAAGAAGAAGATAAGAGGGAAGGGAAGACACCCGCTGCGCAGACAAAAGGCAAGGAAAAACCAAAGTTGCAGACAAAGGAAAATGTTTGCACTGCAACGTGGACGGGCACTGAGCTCAAGGTAAACTGCCCAAATTACCTTGCTGAGCTCAAGGAGAAGAAAGGTCAATTCGATTTACTTGTTCTTGAAACTTGTTTTGTGGAAAATGATGATTTTACTTGGATACTTTATTCAGAAGCCACTAACCATGTTTGCTCTTCGTTACAGGAAACTAGTTCCTTCAAGGAGTTCGAAGAGGGTGAGATGACGCTCAGGGTCGGAACGGGAGACGTCGTCTCAGCTCGTGCAGTGGGAAATGCTAAGTTATTTTTTAGCGATAGATTTTTTTTTTTTAGAAAATCAGTACATAGTTTCAAGATTAAGAGGAACTTGATTTCTATTTGTTGCTTAATTGAACTTGGCTATTGTATTACATTTTCCATTAATGAAGTGTTCATTTCAAAGAAAGGTGTGAATATTTGTTCTGCTAAGTTAGAAAACAGCTTGTATGTACTTAAACCGAATCAAACTAAAGCAATTTTAGATCATGAGATGTTTAAAACTGCAGATACTCAAAGTAAAAGGCAAAGAATTTCTCCAAATAATAATACCTATCTTTGGCATGTTAGACTTGGTCATATAAATCTCAACCGGAATGAAAGACTATCAAAGAATGGACTTCTAAATAAATTAGAAGATGATTCTCTACCTCCTTGCGACTCATGCTTGGAAGGTAAAATGACTAAGCGACTTTTTTCTGGAAAAGGTTATAGAGCCAAAGAACCCTTAGAACTCATACGTTCGGATATTTACACCTAATGTTTCAATAAGTCTGAGGCTCTTGAAAAGTTCAAAAAGTATAAGGCTGAAGTAGAGAATGCATTAGGGAAAACCATTAAGACACTTCGATCCGATCGAGGTGGAGAGTACATGGATCTGAGATTCCAGAACTATTTGATAGAACATGGAATCCAATCTCAACTCTCGACACCTAATACACCTCAGCAGAATGGTGTATCTGAAAGGAGAAATAGAACCTTATTAGACATTGTTCGATCTATGATGAGTTATGCTCAATTGCCTGCCTCGTTTTGGGGTTACGCAGTAGAGATGCAGCTTCAAATCTTGAACACTGTTCCATCAAAGAATGTTTGAAACACCTTTTGAGTTGTGGAAGGCGCGTAAACCTAGTTTACAACACTTGAGATTTGGGATTATCGACACGCGCTTACGGTGACAAACCCAAAGAAATTGGAACCTCGTTCAAGATTATGACAATTCTAAAAAGGCAAGAAATAGAAATGAGGTTTCTAGCAAACCCTGTATATACACGTTATCTAATAACAGTATTTTCTTGCCAAATAGTAGCTCCAGTGTGCCCATCACACAAAATGAGACAACATCTCCATTTCCAACTCAATGTTATCTCCCTTCTTTGCGATTGCCGCCAGAACTAGTTTCTGAAAAGAAGAAAAACGTGGTTAGTGGCCCCCGAATCCAATATCCAGGTAGAGTTATCACTCTCCACTAAGCATGTTTCAACACAAAGCAAATCAAATTTACCTTCTTTCTTCTTATCGGCCAGGTATTTAGGGCAGTTATGCTTCTAGTGCCCATCTACGTTGCAGTAGAAACATTTTCCTTTTTCTGCAGCGTCTTTGACCTTCTTGCCCTTCTGGGCAGCAGCGTGGTCAGCTTGTTTCCCTTTGGCCACCTTTTTCATATTGTTCCTCTTCCCTTTCGAGCCTGAAGAGGATGAGGCTAGAGATTTGGTTCCCGAGGACAAATCTCTCTGAAAAGACCGTTGGGCAACATTTGCCTCACCCTCCTGTCGCCTAACTTTCATCAGGGACTGGAAGGTTTGTAGCTCATTGAGCAAAGTGGTTAAGGTGTAGCTAAGCTTGTTCATAACAACGTTGCTACGGAATTGCAAGAAACCATCTGGTAGAGTTTCCAAAATGAAGCTGACGTGACTTGACTCATCGATAGATGCTCCATTCATCTCTGTCACGTTGAAGTGGATCATCATGTCGAGAACATGTTCCCGCATGCGTCCCTCCTTCATTTCGACATTGAAAATGTGCTTGAGCGCATCGTGCTTGACACGAAAGGATTTATTGTCCAAACATGTCTTGCGGATGATGCCATGATCTCCTTGGCGGTGACCATGTTCTCATGCTTCTTAACTAATATATCAGATATATTAGCTAAGATGTAGACCTTGTCCTTGGTCCATCTATTGAATGCGTCACGAACACTTCGTGCCGCAGTCGGGCCTGACACCTGAGGACAGTCCTCAGTGAGTACGAACTTCAGGTCGTCCACAACTAAAATCGTATTAATGTGTTTTTCCATGTTTGGTAATTGTTTCCAATGAGTTTTTCTGCAGCCAAAAGAGAAAGAATCGAACTCGACATATTTCATCGAATCCCCTTGAGCAGCGGAAACGTGTTTTGGAATCGTAATTGCAAGTTTATTTTGGTTGAACACAAATACAAGTACATTGGTGAAAAACAGAGATAAGCATACATTTCCTAATCTAATTAGGCATGGAATCTAGACATGCAAACATGCTATTTAGAAATTAAACTAAAATGACAGAGATGATTACCTTTGTAGTTTCAATTCAGCAACTCCTTGCCAATCGTACAGCAACACAGGAACACAGAGAAACTTCTCTGTTCTTTCTTCACCACAGGGACACAACCAGTAGTGTAAACCTCCTATCCTCTGAGTATCTACTTAGATCTCTCCTTTGGTGGTAAGGAGCCAACAGTTGGAAAATAGAGAAAAGGAAATTTTAGAGAGAGTGATCTTTTGGCAAAATCACCAATTGCACACCAAAAAAATCAATCAACCAAAAACTTCTCGTTTGAGAGGTTTAACGAAGAGAAACTCTTCTCCCACTCCCTATCGATAGGGGAGTAAGTGGAGAAGAGGGGAACGTGTCCTCCTGACACGTTCCCATTAATTAATTAATTAATTATTAAACTTAATTAATCATTTAATTAATATCATATATTCAATTAATATCATATATTTAATTAAGATCAAATCATATTTAATCTAATTCTCTTCTAACCTATAGTTTTAATGCACATCACATGCACATTAAATTTTAACCTATAGTTTTAAATATGAATCACATTCACTTTTAAATTAAACATTTGAACTCTTTCAAATATTTAATTCTCTCACATAATTTAATATGAATCATATTCACATTAAATTTATAATATATAGTTCCAAAACTTTATATTATATCGTATCTATATACATTAAATCTATTCCCTAATGAATTTGAACATTTCAAATTCAAACGATCTAAGAACCCTTTACGAGCTAGAAGGTGGACCTAATGGACCTACAGATCAGAAGCTCCAACGATACGAGATTACTCGGTTAATCTCATTAACCTCTTAATCAACATTCGTTAACTGCGGGAACACTCCATAAAGTCCCGCAGCTGCACTCTTCTCACTGCAGATATATTTCTGTGTCCACGGATATTGACCAATAACAGCAAGTCAATCCTTCACGAATGATTGTAACACCAGCTGGGTCAAATTACCGTTTTACCCCTGGGTTACATCTTGTACCTTAAGTACCAGTGCTCCTCTAATGAACAATTTGTTTGTGGTCTTACCAACAAATAGAAGTCCCTCTCGGGCCAATGAGAGGGTCAGGCCCTTTGTTCCAGTCCCAGAGACATCGCTTAAGGAACATTCATCTACTTACCCTAGTAGGCAGGAAGGAGTGAATTCCATTTTGCTAGGCTAAGTCCCCAGCTGCTCACTCGGTCTTGTCCCCAAGAAGGTAGGCATATTGAGTTGGCGAATCTGGCCACTCTCACCCATACTAGTCAAAGGACAATCCCTCATGACGAGTTAAGCGTAACACCTTTCGAGATTGAGATCAAGTTGCCTAGGTCATCCTAGTGAAATAGAAACCTAACTAGTCAACGGAGTTACACCTAGTGGTTAATATTTCGCGGTCCGGTCTTATATAATCTCATTACATAGGATATCCCCACTCACATGTCATCTACACGAACACGTTAGGATCACATTGTTTGTATCATATACAAAGTGGGCCACATCCATAGTTTTACCAGGGTAAGGTACCCAAACCTTATCCCCTTACTATAGACACTTTAGGTTGTATCTCGAACCGAGATCCTTTATATGTACACTACATTCAGTTATAAATACATTTTACAGCCTTGGATGTTTAGTTTATTGGATTTAGGGTTAAAACAATGGCAATATCGTAAATAACGAATAATAACTCATTATTGAAATAATAACACTTTATTACAATAATTAAAACAAAATTACAAACTACGAGTTTTAGGGCACACACCCCAACACACAACTTGTCCTACAGTGATGGGAGTGCAGCTACAGGCTTTAGTGGAGTGTTATCGTAGCTAATGAATGTTGAATAACTGGGTCAAAGAGTTTGATAGGTTAATCTCGGATCATTGGAGCTCGTCATATGCAGGTCCATTAGGTCCCTACAGATTGAATGTGATTCAATTTAAAATTCCACAATTATGAAAACTAGATTTTTATAATAAGGTATGAGATACCTTATATTATGTGATATGCAAATATGATTTGCATATTATAGTTGTGGTAAAATGGTGAATTGGTGGAGATTTTAACTCCACCATACACCATTATAAAAAGGTGCATTCAAAGGCATTTCATGAGACACTTTTCCATTTTTTGGATTTTCACCCAAAGTAAGTGTAATTTTCTCTCAAGAATTCTCTCTCAATTCCTCTAGAATTCTCCTCACCCAAAACCAAAGGGAGTCCCACAACTCTCCCTCAACCTTTCGAGAACAACCAAGAAGACCTTTTGGAAGTGTCTTGTTGTTCGGTTCGAGGATCGAGTTCGTAGAGATCGTTGGTTCGAGAGGGATCGAGATCGAGAAGCAGAAAACGTTGAAGAAAAGTTCTTCAAGAGGTTAGTATAATCTTTACCTATTGTTTTCTCTTGTTGTTATGCATGTTTAGCCTAGAATTAAACTAGTTTAATTCAATTTTAAGAAATGAATTGCACAACGAAACAACGACGTTTCACAACGTCTTCTTCCACAAGGGAATTTCAATCCCTTGAAAGAGGATACCTAACTAACATAAAGAATTGGCTAGCAACCCAATTCCAAATGAAAGATTTGGGAGAGACGCAGTATGTTCTTTGGATTCATATTTTCAGGAATTGCAAGAACAGAACGCAAGCCTTTTCTCAAGCATCCTATATCGACAAGATGTTGGTCTAATATTCGATACAGAATTTCAAAAGGGGTTTATTACCCTTTAGGCATGAAATTCATCTTTCTTTGGAACACTGTCCTAAGACGCCTCAAGAAGTTAAGGATATGAGTGAAGGGAATAAAACTCCAGCAGCGGAAAACGACTTTGAATCGTCGTGGTTTACGTTGTGAAAATAATTCTTAAAATTAAATCTATCCTATAGAAATTAGGCTAAACATGCTGAATTTGAAGGAAAATACAGTAAGAAGAATTACTTACTTGTTGAAGAACACTTCTTCACGAATTTCTTCTCCGGTCACGAACTCTTCGTGCTCTCGATCTCTACGTTCACGATCTCCCATACAACGAACAATTTGAACACCTCCGAAAGATCTTCTCGGTTGTTCTCCATTGGTAAAGGAGAGTGGTGTGACTCTTTTGGTTTTAGGGAGGAGAGAAACTTTGAGAGAGATTGAGAGAGTTTGAGAGAGTGATCTTGGATGAAATCCAAAAAATGACTTGTGAGATCACTAAAGCCTTCTCACAAAAGCATTAAATAATGGTGATAGATGGAGTTGAAATCTCCACCGATTTACCATTTTACCACGACCTTAGGTTATGCAAATCATATTTGCATAACCACATATAATAAGATATCTCATACCTTATAATACAAATCACATTTGTATAATTTTGTGTATTTTAAATTGAATCACATTATATTTAATTTCTCTCAATCCAATTTCTCTAAATTAGCCCTAATTAAGCAATTAAGCTAATCAATAGTTTATTATGAATCTCATTCACATTAAACTATATAATATGTCAATCATATCTCATATAAATGACATAAATACCCTTTTAATGAATTTGAACACTTCAAATCCACACCAAACTGTAAATCCTCTATCTATCAAGTTTGAGCCAACCAAGGGACCTAATGAACCTATAGATGACGAGCTCCAATGATCCGAGACTAACTTGTCAAACTCTTTGACCCGGTTAATCAACATTCATTAGCTATGGTAACATTCCACTAAAGCCCGCAGCTGCACTCTCATCACTGTAAGACAAGTTGTGTCCATTGATATAACCAATGCCCATGAGTCGATCCTTCACAGGTTGTTCGTTGACACTACTGGGTCAAATTACCATTTTACCCCTGTGTCTCCCCACTGCTCTTCTAATGAACAACAACGTTGTATGGTCTAACCATAAACAACAACCCTATCGGGCTAATGAGAGGGTGGGTGCCCGTTGTCCAAGCCCTGGAGACAACACTTAAGGGAACAACCCCTCTAGTTTCCCTAAGTAGGAGCAGAGTGAATTCCATCTCGCGTAGTCAAGTTCCTAGCTCCCCACGTGGTCCTGTCCCTGAGAAGATAGGCATATTGGGCGAGTAACTGTGACCACTCTCACCCGTACTAGTCAAAGGACAGACCCCCGCAGACAGGAGTCCGTAACACGCTCAGGATTAAGGTCGAGTCACTAATGGTCATCTACGAAGTTATTAGTCCTATCATCACAACGATGTTACATCGATGGGTCTAATAATTCACGGTCCGATCTTGTACAATCTCATTGCACAGATGCCCCCACTCGCATGTCAACCACATGAACGAGTTGGATCACCTCGTTTCTATCTAATACAAAGCGAGTTGCATCCACAGCGTATCCAGGATTAGGTCTCCAACCGTATCCATATACTGTAGACCGTTCGAGTCATTAACTAGAACGTGATCCTCCCTGTGTTCCACTACACACCGTTCAAGTTCTAGTTCTCTCATAATTCAACGACCCTGGAGCTTAGTTTATTGGACAAAGTTTGTAAATATGCGAGACTCAAAGTGATGAAAAAACAACTCTTATTTATTTCAATGGTAAATATTACAAACATGTACGAGATTAGGACATACATCCCAACAAACTCCCACTTGGACTAAGCTAGTGGAGTAAAAAATACATTTCTCAAATGTACAGTAAAAATACAATAAAATAGGGCATTGAATACCCTTTACAATACTCCCACTTGCCCTAGTCAGGAAGCACTCGAAGACTTAAACTCTCTAGGTGACCCTCAAACACCTTAGCCGTGAGGGCCTTTGTAAATGGATCAGCAACGTTGTGCTCCGACGCTATCTACGTGACTGTCACGTCTCTGCGGTGCACAATCTCCCATATCAGGTGATATTTCCGCTCAATGTGCTTGCCCCTCTTATGACTCCAGGTTCTCTCGAGTTGGCTACTGCACCACTGTTGTCACAAAACAACGTGATCGACAAGTTCATATGTGGAACAACTTCCAATCCATCATGAACTTCCTAAGCCAAACAGCTTCCTTTGCAGCTTCACAAGCCGCAACATACTCGGCTTCCATCGTGGAATCAACGATGCATCCCCGCTTGATGCTTCGCCACACTACTGACTCCTCCATTCAGTTGAAGGTGACCCGAATGGATTTCCTAGAATTCTTATCGGTGCGAAAAGTCGAGTCTGTGTATCTCGTGAGGATCAAATCCCCACTTTGCCATATCACCGAGACAACATCTTGTCAATGTAAGATGCTTGAGACATGGCTAGCGTTACGTTCTTCCTGGTTCGCACTATCTGGATACCTAGAACATACTGGGTCTCTCCCAAATCTTTCATTTGGAATTGCGAAGCCAGCCATTTCTTAACGTCAGTAAGAAATCCTACCTCATTCCCAATGAGAAGGATATCATGCACATATAATATCAGAAATGCGACAGTGTTGTTGACAATTTTCTTGTAGACACAAGGCTCGTCAACATTCTAATCAAAGCCATAAGATGTGATCGCCTCATCAAACCTTATAATTCCAAGACCTCGAGGCTTGTTTCAGTCCATAAATAGACCTATGAAGCCGACAAACCTTTTTCTCTTGGCCTTGGGTAATGAACCCCTTGGGTTTGTCTATGTAGGTCTCAACAAGTTTGCCATTCAGGAAGGTTGTCTTGACATCCATCTGTCATACCTCATAGTCATAATATGCGGCAATGGTCAGAAGGATCCTGATCAACTTTAACATGGTAACAAGTGAAAAAGTTTCCTCATAGTCAACCCCTTCAATCTGGGTAAAACCCTTTGCGACTAGTCGTGCTTTGAAGGTTTGCACCTTTCCATCTACGCCACGTTTACGCTTGTAGATCCATTTGCAACCTATAGGTTTTACCCCATTTGGTTTATCTACAAGCTCCCAGACAAAATTGAAGTACATCGATTCCATTTCCTGGTCCATAGTTTAATCCATTCGTCTTTGTCAACGTCTGGCATTGTCTGATCATAGGTCAATGGATCCTTGCAGCCATCATCAGGGGTGACAACTTGAGTTTCAGCTAAACCCATGTAACGTTCAGGCTGTCTCACAGCCCTCCCACTACGTCGAGGCATTCTCAACTCTTGAGAACGCACTTGACTACACGAACTAGGATCAACAACACTTGTTGATATACTAGCCCCATCAGCAACTCTTGCTGATGTACTGTCCATTTCGTTTAACACAACTTTACTCCTAGGTAAATGATCCTGATGTGATCTTTCTCAAGGAAAGTGGCGTTTGTCGACACAAACACCCCATTTTCCTTAGGATCGTAAAACAACCCGCCCCTAGTCTCTTTTGGGTAACCTACAAAGAGACACAATTTTGAACGAGGTTTCAACTTCTTCGGGTTTGACACCAACACATGGGTCGGGCATCCCCAAATTCTGAAATGGTGTAAACTGCCTTTACGTCCATTCTAGAGTTCGAAAGGTGTTTCACAAACACTCTTCGACGGAACGTTGTTCAAAATATAAACCGCAGTCTCCACTGCATAACCCAAAAAGATTAAGGGAGACGAGCATAGCTCATCATCGACTGAACCATCTCCAACAGGGTTCTATTTCTCCTCTCCGATACACCATTCTGCTGTGGCATACCAGGTGCTGAGAGTTGGGACGTAATTCCATGTTCTATCATATAGTCCTGTAATTCAGTGTCCATATACTCTCCACCTCGATCTGATCGAAGTGTTTTTATTATTTTACCGAACAGGTTCTCAACCTCAGTCTTGTACTCCTTGAACATTTCAATAGTTTCAGACTTCCTATGCATTAGGTAAATATACCCATACCTTGAATAGTCATCTATAAAAAATACAAAGTATTCATAACCTCCCCGCGCTTTAACACTCATCGGACAACAGAGGTCGGAATGTATAAGCTCAAGGGGTTCTTTGGCTCTATATTCTTTTCCACTAAAAGGACGTTTGGTCATTTTGTCTTCAAGGCATGACTCACATACCGGTAAAGAGTTTTCTTCCAACTCGCTTAGAAGTCCACTCTTCACTAGTCTCTCAATCCTATTGAGATTAATGTGGCCTAACCTTAGATGCCAAAGATGGACATTTTGTTTAGGAGAAACTTTTACTCCTATAGTTCGTGTTTCTGTCGTTTTAAACAATTCAGTATTCAAAACACTTTTGACCGAATTAGGTTTCAAACCGTATAAATTATTCTCAAGTGAAGCAGAACACAACAAATTCCCATTTCTAGAAATAAACGTTTTATTTCCATAAAATTCAACAGAAATACAATGTTCTAATAGGCAGGAAATAGAAACTAGGTTTCTAGTAAACCCTGGAACTATATACAAATTATCTAATAAAATGTAATTCCTGCCAAAATACAGGTTCACCGTGTCGATTGTTGCAGTAGAGACAATCTCTCAGGATCCAACCCGTAGCGTTATCTCACCATCTCGCAGCTGCTGCCAGGAGGAACTAATTCCCTGAAAAAGAAAAACAAACATGGTTAGTGGCGCCCGAATCCAGTATCCAGGTAGAGTCATTACTCCCACTAAACAGGTTTCAGTTACTAGTAAATCACATTTACCTTCTTCCTTCTGTCGGCAAGGAACTTGGGACAGTTACGCTTCCAGTGTCCATCCCCATTGCAGTGGAAACATTTTCCTTTCTCTACAACTTCCTTGACCTTTTTGCCCTTTTTTGGGCGGCAAAGACGATCAACCTTTCCCTTCTTCATCTTCTTCTTTTAACCTTTCGTGCCTGAAGAACATACAAATTTTGTCCCAGAGGTCGAACCCCTTTGAAAAGACCTGAAGGCAACGTTTGCCTCGACTTAGGTGTCTGATCCTCATTAAGGACCGGAAGTTACGTAGTTCATTGGGAATGGTGGTTAGAGTGTAGCTAATTTTGTTTATAACATCATTGCTACGAAACTGAAGGAAACTCTTCGGAAGAGTCTTCAAAATAAAGCTGACCTGGCTCGACTCATCGATCGAAGCCCCGTTGATCTCAGCCAGATTAAAGTGGGTCATCATGTCGAGAACATGTTCACGGATAGACGTCCCTTCTTTCATCCGTGCATTGAAGACGTGTTTGAGGGAATCATCTTGGGACCTAAAAGGATTGTTGTCCAAACATTTCCTGCAAGGATTCCATGATCTCCTTGGCGGTGATCATCACCTCATGCTTCTTTGTCAATACATCAGATAAGATAGCAATGATATAGACCTTGGCCTTTTCATAGGCCTTGATCCATATCGTACACATCACGAACACTTCGTGATGTGGTCGAACCCTGACCTGAGGACACTCCTCAGTGAGCACAAACTTTAGGTCGTTAGTTACTAGAATTGTCTTGATATTATTTTTCCACGTTTGGAAATTATCTCCCACTAGTTTGTCGGAAGTTAAAAGGGCGATGATTGAGCTAGACATTTTTGCTGAAAAACTTTGTATCAGTCTCGCAAAACTTTGAAAAAACCAATCAATTTTTAGCAAAAATTTTATCCTATGATCCCTAGGTCATTAAAATTTGCAATGATATTGGGGTTTAGAATGACCGCCACCGAAGGGTGAACACACTTCTCCTCTGGGACGAGACTATCTCGACCAGACCCTAATACCAGAATAATTCTTATTCATTGGGCGTCCAGTTACCATTTTTCGGTCTGAATCCATTAACTCTTAATGAATCTCGTGAGTGTCACCTTCAATCATTAAATTTTCAAGTATCCGTCCAAACAATAGCCACCGAAGGGTGAACCAAGAAGGAAAACGAACAAGCAAATTGTATCCCTTTCGAGAATTCACGATGTTCTGACTCCCATGATCAAGGCTCTCCGAAGGGATTGTTTGGTCCAGGCCAGACTAGCAGGAGGATCATAGGCGTCTCACGGTGTGAATCGAAAGAAGAGACCGTGGGTCCCGTTTTCACAGGTCTCGCTCCCACTCACTATAAGTACTCTCTCCATCCACGTTGATATTGACCCATACAAATACCATCCGAAGGGGGGACGCTCCCATTTGCGCCACGAGGCCGAGTATGGATCTTACGGTGTGAACTTAACGAAAATTTGTGGTCGAAAAATCAAATGTATCTTATACACTTTATTTCCTCCCACTCAGCACTTTAAGTTAATCGAGATTGACCTAGATAAATCGGCTAATATTTACCTAAGTCTACCAATATAACTCTTATATTGGAATAACCTAATTCTATAATCACATTATTAACTTAGGTCTATGTGAGTAAGTTAATGAACTTTTAATTAACGACACTCACGATAATATAACCTATGAATCTCCGGACCAAATTCACTCCCAGGTCGGTTGCGAGGTAGGGGTGTTCCGCAAAGCGTCAGCTTAAATACCCCAGCCTTAGACAGAACCTTCCTTAGACAGAGTTACTAATTAGTCTCCATTCATAAATCATATTTGATTTCCTAATTCTAAACTTATTAGAACTAGAAAACCTAAGTCTAATTATTCAAGTTCTAGACATTTTAAAACTAATAATTAACTTAGGTTATGATATGAACCCAACAATGCTAATAAAGAATAAAGAAGAGCTTCAAGATGGAGATACATTAAATGCACCATGGCTTCATTTATGATAAACTCAAGTTGCATTGAAGGAATCAAAGTTGAATTAAATGAACTCAAGTACATCTCAAGTTCATTTAATGCAAGTCAACCATCAATTAATAGAACTACATTCAAGCTACTTCAACATGAGCTTCATTTACTAATAGATGGTTACAAATAGCTAGAAGAATAAATGCAATATTCATTCTCGGATTTATGGCCCTCTATTATGTAATTTTCAGTTTTTAAGCATATTTCATAAGTTTTAGGTTACATTTGAGTAGTGGATAGTTATGGCATTAAAGTTGTGGAAGTTTCAATATTAAACATGCCATTTTAGCTTATTTTCGGTTACAATTTAAAGACTATATAAAGCCATCAAAGATGTATTGTAAAAAAAGACTTGGAATGATGTTTTGAATGAAAAGTTGCATATTTTGCTACTTAAGCCATGAGCTTGTTTCTTTGCATTTCTTGTGTTTAGATTTGCATGCTAGGATCATTCAAGTAGCGTTGATCAAACTACTTGTGGAGTGATTCGAATCTTGAGTTTAGAAACAAGTTTTCTCTACTCTTGATCTTGATCATCAAGGTAAATCCGTTTCTATCTTCTTCCTTGGGATGAAATCATTTAGATTTGGGGTTTTTGAGTTTTAGATCTAAAGGTCTTGTTCTTCAACAAAGTTGTTACATTTAAATTCTCAAGAGTTACTTATCATTTGGTATCAGAGATTTAGGTTCTAGATCGGATATATGTTCCCGTTGTTTCTGTTATTTTCTTAATTTTATTTTGATTTTTTATTCCTTATGTTCATCTCGTCAGATTCTGTCTTCTCATAAAAACTCTAAAAAAGTGTCATTTGCGTCAATCTTCTGTTATTGTTGTCTTTGCGAAGTTATAGATCTCTGTCTTAGCTTCAACGTTGTCTTTCATAAGGTCTTCGCATTCAATTTTCTTAAGAGTAAAAATGCTTTATTTTCATAATCTGTTCTGAAAACCGAGAAAACTGAGAGCATAAGTTTTCTTTGATTCTTGATGTTCTATGGTGTTCTTTGTTTATATCTTTCATTTCTTGAGCTCAGATCTGATATTTCCATGTTAGATCTGAATGTTTTTGTTTTATTTCCCCACATATGTTACAAATTTTCATTTGCAATAAATGCATGTCTGTTACACATTGAAAATTCCAGCCATATGTTTTTAAATACATTGATTATGTCATGTGTAACTCCAATATGTTTTTCATGTAATAAAATCAGATTGTAACTCCTTTCAATTACACATTAACTTTAGATCATTCAATTTGGAAGAGTTATTTGTTGGAATATTGCATTAGTTGTTGGTGTTTAATATTGTAACTCCTATACCCTTTGTCCCATTCTATCTCTTATCCTTCCATTTTTTGTTACAGTTCTGTCATTTTCTTTCTTTCATAACTTGTTTGTTATTCGATATTCGTTTTGCTCCATATTTATGCTATTTTATTTTCTTAGTGTGTTGTCTATCACTTGATTGTAAACTTTGCTTATTGGCTCATGCGAGTGAAATTGTGAGTTTGTTGAGAGTGTTTTACTGTTTTGAGTGTAAACACGAGTGACTATACCTTAACGAGTGAAAACAAGTGAGGGAGTGCTTGTGAGGTCCATTTTTGTGTTACTTTTTTTAGTTTTGCAGAAACAAACCAAAAAAAAAAAAAAAACCATGGAGCTGAAATTTCCTAAATTCTATGGAAGTACAAATCCGACGGAGTACATTCAATGGGAAAGGCAAGTTGAGCATGTCTTTCATTGTTGCACTTTGAATGAGGAGAAAAAGGTAAAACTCATCGTTTCTCATCTTAGAGATTATGCCATTACTTGGTGGGATAAATTGTTTTTGAGTAGGAGGAACCTTAACAGTCCCAATTGAATCATGGAATATTCTGAAGCAAATAATGCGGGAGCACTTTGTTCCTAAGTTTTTCCATAACTTGCGAACTTTGAGACAAGGGAGCAAAAGTGTGGAGGCTTACTACATGGAGATGCAAACGTTGCTTGAGGAACTCGAAATTTATGAGGATGAAATGGTTACAATGGCTCGATTCTTTAGGGGACTTAACAAGGAGATTGCAATTCAGCTTGATCTTCAACCTTATGAGGATTTGGAGAGGATGGTGCACATAGCCATAAAGATTGAAACCCGTCTCCAAAGGAAGTCTACAAGGTACACTAAACCTAAACCAATTTTAAATGTTAGTTCAACTTTGGAAAGGGTTAGTTTACCTACTGAAAATAAGTCTATTGTTGAGGTAGAAAGTGGAAAAATTCAAAATGATTTACTTTGTAATTTAGTGTCAACACATGCTAGTGAGTTTACTAGGAGATTAGATTGCAAAGACTTATTTGTTTGTAACACTTCTACTATTGTAACACCTACTCTTGATGAAGTACATATTGATGTGTGTGAGTTAGGGAAAAAGGCAAAAAAGGTCAAGACAAAAGCATGTCAATTATTTGAAAAAGAATCTTGTGAGAAAATGAGTGAGAGAGAAAAGCATGAGATTAATCTATGGCCTATAGAGAAAAAAGAGAGAAAAGCCAAGAAGGTGAGCTTATGTGAAAGAACTTGTGAGGTTAAATCTATTTTGTTTTCAAAACAAAATATTTTTGATCATTTGTATAAAGGAACTTTTTTTCTAATTGGTGAGCTCAAACCATGTTTGTCTAGTTTTTCTTTTGAGTTCTTATGCCAAAGTACTCATTGTGATGCTTGATTCAAAGTTTCCCTCCAAAGTTAATGCCAAAGTATTTATTGAGAAGAAAAACTTCAAAATTGCTTCTAAATTCATCCATGGCAGCAAGCATAAGGTGTTCAAACCGGGTGATTGGGTTTGGAGACACTTTTGGAAGGATCGTTCTTCATTTCACAAGAAAACTAAGTGGAATTCAAGACACATTTTGCCTATGACATCCCATGACTACAAGATTGCTCTACAAGGAGAAGATGTCAATTACATTTATAATGCTGCTGATTTTCGTCCATTTGATGTTGGAACCCCTTTTTTGATTCGAGGACAAATCCTCTTGAAGAAGGGGAGGATGATATGAACCCAACAATGCCAATAAAGAATAAAGAAGAGCTTCAAGATGGAGATACATTAAATGCACCATGGCTTCATTTATGATAAACTCAAGTTGCATTGAAGGAATCAAAGTTGAATTAAATGAACTCAAGTACATCTCAAGTTCATTTAATGCAAGTCAACCATCAATTAATAGAACTACATTCAAGCTACTTCAACATGAGCTTCATTTACTAATAGATGGTTACAAATAGCTAGAAGAATAAATGCAATATTCATTCTCGGATTTATGGCCCTCTATTATGTAATTTTCAGTTTTTAAGCATATTTCATAAGTTTTAGGTTACATTTGAGTAGTGGATAGTTATGGCATTAAAGTTGTGGAAGTTTCAATATTAAACATGCCATTTTAGCTTATTTTCGTTTACAATTTAAAGACTATATAAAGCCATCAAAGATGTATTGTAAAAAGACTTGGAATGATGTTTTGAATGAAAAGTTGCATATTTTGCTACTTAAGCCATGAGCTTGTTTCTTTGCATTTCTTGTGTTTAGATTTGCATGCTAGGATCATTCAAGTAGCGTTGATCAAACTACTTGTGGAGTGATTCGAATCTTGAGTTTAGAAACAAGTTTTCTCTACTCTTGATCTTGATCATCAAGGTAAATCCGTTTCTATCTTCTTCCTTGGGATGAAATCATTTAGATTTGGGGTTTTTGAGTTTTAGATCTAAAGGTCTTGTTCTTCAACAAGGTTGTTAGATTTAAATTCTCAAGAGTTACTTATCAGGTTACATGCATTTCTATGTTATAGTGCTTGATCATTCATCACATGAATAATAAATTATATAACATACATTCATCACATGAATTAAATGCATGTGCATACTTTTATTCTAAGAAATATAACACTTATATTAAATAAATTAATACATGTAAACAATATATTATAACTCTTATAATATAATCCTATCATGCATACTATATATTATAACACTTATAATATAAATATGATGCATGAAATGCTTAACCTAAGGTGGGATTTTATTCTATATGACATACATTATGCACATAGAATAAATAAATTTCATGCATCTCATGCATAAAATAAATTGGACCGGTTTTGGCACTTTAGAGACATTAATTGAATTAATTAACATTAATATAATAATTATATTAATATTAATTAATAAAATTAATTTAAAAAACATTTTACAAATTATAAAATAAATAAATAATTAATAAAAAATGAATTAACGCCCCCACTGATATGAACCAAGGACCACCTATTGTCATGCCTGAAGGTCCAATTACAAGGTCGAGAGCCAAGAAGCTACAACAAGCTTTAATCACTCATATTCAAGCTATGGTGAGCTCAAAAGAGGAGGTTCTAGAAGATGTTGGAGTCTTTCCCTACATGTTGTGCAAAGTTGAACTTCAAGATGGAGACGCATTAAATGCATTCTAACTTGCACTTAATGAACTCATAGCTAAATTTATGGAACTTAAGTTTAACTTGGGTTTCACCTAAAAGAACTAAGTTGAACTAAAGTTACATTTAATATGGTGATGTTTGAACTGAAGTTGCATTCAATGAGGTGGAGATGGATTCAATGAAGTCAAGTATCATTACAAGCTTCATTCAAGACAAGCTAAGCTTCAATTATGGAACACAAGTTCAAACCATTTAAAGCTATGGATTAGTGTTAAAATAATGGTTACAAGACAACACCTTTATTAGTTTTAAATGTAATTTCAGTTTTGTTTATCATTTAAGTTTGTTTTCAATATGGGAGTTGTGGTTAAATTGTAACTCATATAGGTTACTCTTTTCCCCACTAACTAGCCCATAAAGTTAGTGTCTATTTGTCAATTAGGTTAAGGGTCTCAAAGGCTATATAAAGCCCTCTCTTCTTCCATTGTAGACAGAATTTTAAAGTGAATGAATTGAGTTTTCTTTTAGCTTTGTTGAGAGCTAAGTTTTCCTTATTGCAATTTCTTGTGTTTAGAATTTGCATGCTAGAGTCATTCAAGTGGTGTTGATCGTACCTCTTGTGGAGTGATTCGAATCACGAGTTTAGAAACGAGTTTTCTTTACTCTTGATCTTGATCATCAAGGTAATCCGTTCCAAACTTTTCCTTGGGTTGATTCCATGTCGTTTTGGGGTTTTTAAGTTTTAGATCTAAAGGTCTTGTTTTCTCAACAAGGTTGTTAGGTCTAATTCTTGGGAGTTACTTAACATTTGGTATCAGAGCATTAGGCTCTTTGATCGGACATATGTTTCCTTGCATTTATCTCTTTGAGTTCTTTTCTCTTTAGCTTCAGTTTTTGCAGATCCGAGCATGTTCTTATTCTGAATAAAAAATACAAAAACGTATCCTTTCCGTTCCGTATTTCATTATATCGTCTTCTACAAGATTTGAGATCTAGATCTGATCTACAATTTGTTATTCTTTGATATCTTCAAAATCGGATTTCTTCATAGTGAAATATTCATATTTTGCAAATCTGTCAAAAGAAGACAGCATATCCGAGAGCAAATTTTCTGTTTTAATTTTTTTTTGTTCATTGTTTCAAGGTAACTTGAATTCAATTATTCCTTTGATAGTACTCTCTTGATGAATTGATATTTGATCATTTGTTCTAGGTCTATTTTTGTTTTCCCTCTTGAATTCCTTTCATTTTGTCATTTTTTTTCTTAAACTTGTTTCTTTTTTGTTATTCGGATTGCTCCTTCAATACACTTGTTTGTATTCTTAGTGTGTTGTCTAATCACTTTGAATTGCACTTAGCTCTTTGACTTTGCTATACTCATACACCAATCTGTTTCTGAGTGCTTTGTGAGGTTGTGAGGTAAGGGAGTGATACATTAATTAGAGTGTTGAGTGTTAAACACGAGTGAACTTCATTAACGAGTGAAATACGTGAGGGAGTGCTTGCGAGGTCCTTTTTTTTTCTTTCTTTTGTTACTTTACCGTATTTTGCAGCATGGCACAAGAAGGTGATCTTAACATTAACGAAGCCCGAATGAGGGAGGCACAACAAGGAACCATGGAGAGAATGATTCGTGGAATAGAAGAGTTATCGGAGCGTATACGGAGGTTGGAGGTTCAAAACCACGCTAGGAGGAGAATTCCACCCCCTCCACAACAACGTGAGGATGACCATGACAACGAATATGAGGGAGGAAGTTCTGATCAACTAGAAGATGACCAAGTTACATTAATAGCAGCACCACGAAGGGGAAAGACGTGTTGGTCGTGGCTTGAATAGGGGAAGAGGTCGGGGGGCGAAGACATCAACATTTACAAAGGCGAGTTCCTTATGAAGAAGGAATTGACCAAACGTGGGAAGCATCAAATTGAAACTTCCAAGTTCTATGGCAAAACTGATCCGGAGGAGTACCTTCAATGGGAGAAAACAGTGGAGTCGGTGTTCAATTGCCATAATTTCAGTGAAGAAAAGAAGGTAATGCTTTGTGTTGCTCAATTTAAACAATATGCTCAAACGTGGTGGGATAAATTGATGTCAAGTAGGAGAAGGAATCTTGAAGCACCAATCGATTCATGGTACGAGTTCAAGGAGTCCATGAGGAAGCGTTTTGTTCCAAAACATTTCCAACGAGACATGGCTCAAAAGCTTCAAGCATTGAAACAAGGCAACAAGTCCGTGGAGGATTATTACAAGGAGATGGATACATTGATGGATCGACTTGATCTAGATGAGGATATGGAGAGTCTCATGGCACGGTTTCTTAATGGGCTAAACACGGAGATTGCAGACAAGGTTGACCTACAACCTTACTCTGACATTGAGGGGTTGTTGCATATTGCAATCAAGATTGAGAGGCAAATCCAACGAACGTCTCGACGGTATTCTTCTAAACATTTTTCCAACTCTAGTTCTACATGGAAAAAGGATAGTAAGAAGATTGAATCTAAGCTTAGAAACCAAGAGATATATGAGAAACCTAAAGCAAATGTAGAGAAAGGGGAGAGTTCTAAAAGGGAAGAGAGATAGAGATAGATCTATCTAATGTGCGAAATAGGGATTTGAAATGTTGGAAATGTCAAGGGGTAGGTCACTATAGTAGAGATTGCCCTAATAGGAGAATTATGACCATTAGAGAGGGAGAGATTGTGACTGATGATGAAGAGGAAGATGAGGTTAAGGAAGAAAATGATGAGAGTGAGAATGAGGAGTTAAGCGAAGAGGATCCTGCAAACTTGTCCTTAGTTGCTAGGAGAGCTTTAAGCACCCAAATTAAGGAGGATAGTCTAGACCAAAGAGAGAACTTGTTTCACACTAGGTGCCTTATTCAATCTATGCCTTGTAGTGTGGTCATTGATAGTGGTAGTTGCACCAATGTTGTGAGTACAATTCTGGTCAAGAGGCTTAATTTAGAGACCAAACCACATCCTAGACCATATAAACTTCAATGGTTGAATGATTGTGCGCAAGTAAGGGTGAGTAAGCAAGCTCTTGTTTCTTTTACCATTGGAAAGTATAATGATGATGTTTTGTGTGATGTTGTATCCATGCATGCTGGAGATTTATTGTTGGGGAGGCCTTGGCAATTTGATCGTCGGGTAGTATATGATGGGTATGCAAATCGTTACTCTTTTACTTATAATGGTAGAAAAACTACTCTTGTTCCATTGTCTCCAAAAGATGTATTTATTGATCAATGCAAACTTGAAAAAAAAGGCAAGAGGCTGATGCAAAAGCAAAAAGTGAAAATGAAATAATAGAAAAGAATCGAGAGAAAAAAAGAGTTTGAGTGAAAAGCAAGAGAGTAGCAATCGGCCTAGAGGAAAAAATGAGAGAAAAGCCAAAATAGTGAGTTTGTATGCTAGGTCAAGTGAGGCTAGGAATGTTTTGCTTTCTAATAGGACCATTCTTGTACTTATGTGCAAAGGGTCTTGTTTCTTTACTAACGAGGTTAACCCTTCTTTGCCTAATGTTTTTGTTTTACTTTTGAAGGAGTTTGAAGATTTATTTCCAGAGGAGATGCCTAGTGGTTTGCCACCACTTAGAGGAATTGAGCATAAGATTGACTTCATTCGGGAGCAACCATTCCAAACCGTCCAGCATATAGGACTAATCCAAAGGAGGCCGAAGAGATACAAAGGCAAGTGAGTGAACTCCTTGCTAAAGGGTATGTACGTGAGAGTTTGAGTCCATGTTCTATTCCAGTTATTCTTGTGCCTAAGAAAGATGGGTCATGGCGTATGTGTATTGATTGTAGGGCTATAAACAAGATAACTATTAAGTATAGACATCCAATTCCTAGATTAGATGATATGCTTGATGAGTTGCATGGATGTAGTCTCTTTACTAAGATTGATTTGAAATCAGGTTATCATCAAATTCGCATGCATATTGGTGATGAATGGAAAACTGCTTTCAAAACTAAGTATGGCCTTTATGAATGGTTAGTTATGCCTTTTGGATTGACTAATGCACCTAGTACATTCATGAGGTTAATGAATCATGTCTTGCGAGAATACTTAGGGAAGTTTGTGGTTGTCTACTTTGATGATATTCTTGTTTATTCTAAATCCTTAGATGAGCATGTTGAACATGTACGATCTGTTTTGTCTACTTTGAGAAAAGAATGTTTGTATGCAAATTTACAGAAGTGTAGCTTTTGCATGGAAAAAGTTAATTTTCTTGGATTTGTTGTTTCATCTAACGGTGTTGAGGTTGATGAGGATAAGGTAAAGGCAATAAAAGATTGGCCTACACCTAAAAGCTGTGAGTGAGGTAAGAAGTTTTCATGGTCTTGCGGGTTTCTATCGTCGGTTCATTAAGGATTTTAGTACCATTGCTTCACCCTTGAATGAACTTGTTAAGAAAAATGTTTCTTTCATATGGGGAAAAGACCAAGAAAATGCTTTTAACACTTTGAAAGAAAAATTGTGTTCCGCTCCATTGCTTGCATTACCTAATTTTGAGTTAATCTTTGAAATTGAATGTGATGCTAGTGGTGTAGGAATAGGTGTTGTTTTAAAGCAAAATAACAGACCTTTAATTTTCTTTAGTGAAAAATTGAATGGTGCTTCTTTGAAGTATCAACATATGACAAAGAACTTTATGCTTTGGTTAGTGTGCATTACAAACATGGCAACATTATCTTTGGCCTAAGGAGTTCGTTATTCATACGGATCATGAGAGTTTAAAGCATTTGAGAGGACAAAATAAACTCAATCGACGACATGCCAAATGGTTGGAGTTTATTGAAACATTCCCTTATGTGATTAAGTATAAACAAGGTAAGGAGAACATTGTTGCGGATGCTTTATCACGAAGGTATGCTTTACTCAATGCTTTGAATGCTAAGTTGTTAGGGTTTGAACATATAAAGATTTTGTATCCTCATGATGCATTCTTTGCTCCTTTTGTTGAATCTTGTGAAAAAGGACTTGTTGTGGATGATTACATGTTGTTTGATGGATTTTTGTTTAGGAAAGGAAAACTTTGCATCCCATCTTGTTCTATTCGTGAGTTATTGGTAAAGGAAGCTCATGGAGGCGGTTTAATGGCGCATTTTGGAGTTTCTAAAACTTATGATATGCTTGTTGAACATTTTTACTGGCCTAAAATGAGGCATGATGTTAATAAAGTTTGTGCTCGATGCATAGCATGTAAACAGGCTAAGTCTAGGCTTCAACCACATGGTTTGTATTCTCCTTTACCCGTTCCTAATTGATATGAACCCTGCAATTGCCAATCAAGAATAAAGAAGAGCTTCAAGATGGAGATACATTAAATGCACCATGGCTTCAATTATGATGAACTCGAGTTGCATTAAAGGAATTAAAGTTGAATTAAATGAACTCAAGTTCATTTAATGCAAGTCAACCTTCAATTAATGGAATGACACTTCAAGCTACTTCAATATGAGCTTCATTTACTAATGGATGGTTACAAATACCTAGAAGAATGAATGCAATATTCAATCTCGGATTTATGGCCCTCTATTATGTAATTTTCAGTTTTTAAGCATATTTCATAAATTTTAGGTTACATTTGAGTAGTGGATAGTTATGGTATTAAAGTTGTAGAGGTTTCAATATTAAACATGTCATTTTAGCTTATTTTAGGTTACAATTCAAAGGCTATATAAAGCCATCAAAGATGTATTGTAAAAAAGACTTGGAATCATGTTTTGAATGAAAAAGTTGCATATTTTGCTTATTAAGCCATGAGCTTGTTTCTTTGCATATCTTGTGTTTAGATTTGCATGCTAGGATCATTCAAGTAGCATTGATCAAACTACTTGTGGAGTGATTCGAATCTTGAGTTTAGAAACAAGTTTTCTCTACTCTTGATCTTGATCATCAAGGTAAATCCGTTTCTATCTTCTTCCTTGGGATGAAATCATCTAGGTTTGGGGTTTTTGAGTTTTAGATCTAGTAACTCTTGATGATTTAAATCTAACAACCTTGTTGAAAAACAAGACCTTTAGATCTAAAACTCAAAAACCCCAAACCTAGATGATTTCATCCCAAGGAAGAAGATAGAAACGGATTTACCTTGATGATCAAGATCAAGAGTAGAGAAAACTTGTTTCTAAACTCAAGATTCGAATCACTCCACAAGTAGTTTGATCAATGCTACTTGAATGATCCTAGCATGCAAATCTAAACACAAGATATGCAAAGAAACAAGCTCATGGCTTAATAAGCAAAATATGCAACTTTTTCATTCAAAACATGATTCCAAGTCTTTTTTACAATACATCTTTGATGGCTTTATATAGCCTTTGAATTGTAACCTAAAATAAGCTAAAATGACATGTTTAATATTGAAACCTCTACAACTTTAATACCATAACTATCCACTACTCAAATGTAACCTAAAATTTATGAAATATGCTTAAAAACTGAAAATTACATAATAGAGGGCCATAAATCCGAGATTGAATATTGCATTCATTCTTCTAGGTATTTGTAACCATCCATTAGTAAATGAAGCTCATATTGAAGTAGCTTGAAGTGTCATTCCATTAATTGAAGGTTGACTTGCATTAAATGAACTTGAGTTCATTTAATTCAACTTTAATTCCTTTAATGCAACTCGAGTTCATCATAATTGAAGCCATGGTGCATTTAATGTATCTCCATCTTGAAGCTCTTCTTTATTCTTGATTGGCAATTGCAGGGTTCATATCACTAATGGTCCTTGGATTGATATATCGATGGATTTTGTTTTAGGCTTACCTAGAACTAGGAAAGGTGGAGATAGTATATTTGTTGTGGTCGATAGATTTAGTAAAATGGCACATTTTATTCCTTGTCACAAAACAGATGATGCAAAACTTATCGCTGACTTATTCTTTAGGGAGGTTGTGAGATCGCATGGTATTCCTAAAAGCATAGTTAGTGATCGTGATGTTAAATTTTTAAGCCACTTTTGGCGTGTTTTGTGGGGTAAGTTGGGAACTAAGCTATTGTATTCAACTACATGTCATCCTCAAACGGGTCAAACCGAGGTTGTTAATAGAACCATGACTACTATGCTTAGGGCTATTATTGATAAGAATCTTAAGACTTGGGAGGATTGTTTGCCATTCATAGAATTTACATATAATAGGGCTGTTCATAGCACTACTAAATGCACTCCTTTTGAAATTGTTTATGGCTTTAATCCTTTAACACCTATTGATTTATTGCCTATGCCCCCTAATGAGTTTGTGAGTCTTGATGCGAATGCAAAGGTTGAGTTTGTTCATAAGTTGCACAAGAAAGTTAAAGAGCACATTGAGAAGCAAAATTTCAAGGTTGCTTCAAAAATCAATAAGGGGCGTAAACCCTTAGTCTTCAAACCGGGAGATTGGGTTTGGGTACATTTTCGACAAGAAAGGTTTCCTAATCAAAGAAAATCAAAGCTTTTACCACGAGGAGATGGACCTTTCCAAGTTCTTGAGAGAATCAATGACAATGCTTATAAAATTGATTTACCAGGTGAGTATGGTGTTAGTGCAACCTTTAATGTTGCTGACTTGAGTCCTTTTGATGTAGGTGATGGTTATGATTCGAGGCTAATCCTTCTCAAGAGGGGAGGATGATATGAACCAAGGACCACCTATTGTCATGCACTGAAGGTCCAATTACAAGGTCGAGAGCCAAGAAGCTACAACAAGCTTTAATCACTCATATTCAAGCTATGGTGAGCTCAATAGAGGAGGTTCTAGAAGATGTTGGAGTCTTTCCCTACATGTTGTGCAAAGTTGAACTTCAAGATGGAGACGCATTAAATGCATTCTAACTTGCACTTAATGAACTCATAGCTAAATTTATGGAACTTAAGTTTAACTTGGGTTTCACCTAAAAGAACTAAGTTGAACTAAACTTACATTTAATATGGTGATGTTTGAACTAAAGTTGCATTCAATGAGGTGGAGATGGATTCAATGAAGTCAAGTATCATTACAAGCTTCATTCAAGACAAGCTAAGCTTCAATTATGGAACACAAGTTCAAACCATTTAAAGCTATGGATTAGTGTTAAAATAATGGTTACAAGACAACACCTTTATTAGTTTTAAATGTAATTTCAGTTTTGTTTATCATTTAAGTTTGTTTTCAATATGGGAGTTGTGGTTAAATTGTAACTCATATAGGTTACTCTTTTCCCCCACTAACTAGCCCATAAAGTTAGTGTCTATTTGTCAATTAGGTTAAGGGTCTCAAAGGCTATATAAAGCCCTCTCTTCTTCCATTGTAGACAGAATTTTAAAGTGAATGAATTGAGTTTTCTTTTAGCTTTGTTGAGAGCTAAGTTTTCCTTATTGCAATTTCTTGTGTTTAGAATTTGCATGCTAGAGTCATTCAAGTGGTGTTGATCGTACCTCTTGTGGAGTGATTCGAATCACGAGTTTAGAAACGAGTTTTCTTTACTCTTGATCTTGATCATCAAGGTAATCCGTTCCAAACTTTTCCTTGGGTTGATTCCATGTCGTTTTGGGGTTTTTAAGTTTTAGATCTAAAGGTCTTGTTTTCTCAACAAGGTTGTTAGGTCTAATTCTTGGGAGTTACTTAACACCCACGATCAGCAAAAGCCATCACGCCACTATCTCGCGCGAACTATCCTCGCGAACGCCCATTACGCTCGCAGTGTTGCAATGCTGTGGCCAGCGTTGCAACGCTCCAGCGTGCAGACTTGTCCTCAGCCGTCAAACGCCTCAGTGTTGCAACGCTACACCCAGCGAACAATTCGAACGCCTCCCGTACAACGAACAATTCGAACGCCTCCGAAAGTTCTTCTCGGTTGTTCGACTTTGGTAAAGGGAGAGTGGTGGGACTCTTTTGGTTTAGGGAGGAGAGTAAGTTTGAGAGAGATTGAGAGATTTTGAGAGAGTGATCTTGGATGAAATCCATAAAATGACTTGTGAGATCACTAAAGCCTTTTCACCAAGGTTTTAAATAATGGTGATAGTTGGAGTTGAAATCTCCACCTATTTACCATTTTACCACAATCTTAGGTTATGCAAATCATATTTGCATAACCACATATAATAAGATATCTCATACCTTATAATACAAATCACATTTGTATAATTGTGGATTTTAAATTGAATCACATTCAATTTAATTTCTCTCAATCCAATTTCTTTAAATTAGCCATAATTAAACAATTACGCTAACCTATAGTTTATTATGAATCTCATTTACATTAAACTATAAATGTCAATCATATCTCATTTAAATGACATAAATACCCTTTTAATGAATTTAAACACTTCAAATCCACACCAAACTATAAACCCTCTATCTATCAAGTTTAAGGCAACTGAGGGACCTAATGGACCTACAGATGACGTACTCCAATGATCCGAGACTACTCTTTCAAACTCTTTGACCTGGTTAATCAACATTCATTAGCTACGGTAACACTCCACTAAAGCCCGTAGCTGCACTCTCATCAGTGTAAGACAAGTTGTGTCCATTGATATAACTAATGCCCGTGAGTCGACCCTTCACAGGTTGTTCGTAGACACTGCTGGGACAAATTACCGTTTTACCCCTATGTCTACCTCTTGCTCCTTAAGTCTCCACTGCTCCTCTCATGAACAACAATGTTGTACGGTCCAACCATTAACAACACCCTCTCGAGCCAGTGAGAGGGTGGGCGCCGTTGTCCAGGCCCTGGAGACAACACTTAAGGGAACAACCCCTCTAGTTTCCCTAAGTCGAACGAGTGAATTTCATCTCGCGTAGTCAAGTTCCCGAGCCTCCCACGTGGTCCTGTCACCAGAAGAAGATAGGCATATTGGGTGAGTAATCGTGACCACCCTCACTCGTACTAGTCAAAGGACAAACCCCCTCAGATAGGAGTCTGTAACGCGCTCAGGATTAAGGTCGAGTCACTAATGGTCATCTACGAAGTTATTAGTCCTATACTGTCAACGGTGTTACATCAGTAGGTCTAATAATTCATGGTTCGGTCTTGTACAATCTCATTGCACAGGATGCCCCCACTCGCATGTCAACCACATGAACGAGTTGAATCACCTCGTTTGTATCTAATACAAAGCGGGTCGCATCCACAACGTATCCAGGATTAGGTCTACAACTCTATCCATATACTATAGACCGTTCGGGTCATTAACTCGAACGTGATCCTCGCTGTGTGTCCACTACACACCGTTCAAGTTCTAGTTCTCTCATAATTCAATGAGCCTGGAGCTTAGTTAATTGGACAAAGTTTGTAAATATACGAGACTTAAAGTGATGAAAAAATAACTCTTATTTATTTCAACTGTAAATATTACAAACAGTGCAGAGATTAGGACATACATCCCAAAGAATGAGACATATTCCCTATCCCTCTGCAGTAGGTAGCTTAATGTATGCTATGCTTTCCACAAGGCCATACATTTTGTTATGCAGTGGGAATAGTCAGTAGGTACCAATCCAATCCAAGGTCAGACCACTGGACCGCAGTTAAAAATATCCTCAAGTATCTTAGGAGAACGAGGGACTATACACTTGTGTATGGGACTAACGATTTGATCCTTACTAGATACATTGATTCTGATTTTCGAGACGATAAGGATTCTAGAAATCCACATCGAGATCGATTTTTCACCCTTAACGTTAGAGGTATAGTGTGGCGAAGCATCAAGTAGGGATGCATCGCGACTCCACAATGGAGGCAGAGTATGTCATTGCTTGTGAAGCAACTAAAGAGGTTGTTTGACTAAGGAAATTCCTTACTGATTTGGAAGTTGTTCCAAATATGAAATTTCCCATCACGTTATACTCTGACAACAGTGGTGCGGTAGCCAATTCGAAGGAACCTCGCAACCACAAGCGAGGCAAGCACATCGAGAGTATCATCACCGATACAAGAAATAGTGCAACGAGGAGATGTGACAATCACGAAGATCGCTTCGGAGCACAACATTATTGATCCGTTTACAAAGACTCTCACAGCTAAAGTGTTCGAGGGTAATCTGGAAAGTCTAGGTCTACGAGATATGTACATAGGCTAATCTAGGGCAAGTGAGAGATATGTAATGGGTATATGGATGCCCTACTTTATTGTATTTTGTATCTCTGTAACCACTGTTTTAGATTGTAATGTGGCACTAGAGTTTTAGTTCAAGTGAAAGTTTGTTAGGGTTTGTGCCCTAAAACTCGGTCGGATTTGTACTTCCATATAATGCGGGAGCACTTTGTTCCTAAGTTTTTCCATAACTTGCGAACTTTGAGACAAGGCAGCAAAAGTGTGGAGGCTTACTACATGGAGATGCAAACGTTGCTTGAAGATCTCGAAATTTATGAGAATGAGACGGTTACAATGGCTCGGTTCTTTAAAGGACTTAATAAGGAGATTGCAATTCAACTTGATCTTCAACCTTATGAGGATTTGGAGAGGATGGTGCACATTGCCATAAAGATTGAAAAACGTCTCCAAAAAAAGTCTACAAGGTACACTAAACCCAAACCAATTTTAAATATTCATTCACCTTTGGAAAAGGTTAGTTTACCTACTGAAAATAAGCCTATTGTTGAGGTAGAAAGTGGTAAGATTCAAAATGAAATGCTTTGTAATTTAGTGTCAACACATGCTAGTGAGTTTACTAGGAGATTAGATTGCAATGACTTGTTTGTTTGTAACACTTCTACTATTGTAACACCTACTCATGATGATGTGCATGTTGATGTGCGTGAGTTAGGGAAAAAGGCAAAAAAGGTCGAGACAAAAGCATATGAATTGTTTGAAAAAGAATCTTGTGAGAAAATGAGTGAGAGTGAAAAGCATGAGATAAGTCTATGGCCTATAGAGAGAAATGAGAGAAAAGCCACTAATGTGAGCTTGTGTAGAAGTGGTTCTGAGGTTAAATCTATTTTGTTTTCAAAACAAAATATTTTTGATCTTTTGTATAAAGGAACTTGTTTTCTAATGGGCGAGCTCAAACCAAGTTTTTCTAGTGTTTCTTTAAGGTTCTTACAGGAGGCCAAGATACTCATAGAGCATCATGATTCAAGGATTCCTTCTAAAGTCAATCAACACATGGACATCAATGGAAAAACATTTATTGAGAGGCAAGACTTCACAATTTCTTCTAAATTCATCCATGGCAACAAACATAAGGTGTTCAAACCGAGTGATTGGGTTTGGAGACACTTTTGGAAGGATCGTTGTTCATTTCACAAGAAACCTAAGTGGAATTCAAGAGACCGTTTACCTATGACGTCCCATGACTACAAGATTGCTCTACAAGGAGAATATGACGTCAATTACATTTTTAATGCTGCTGATTTCCGTCCCTTTGATGTAGGAGACCCTTTTGATTCGAGGACGAATCCTCTTGAAGAAGGGGAGGATGATATGAATTCTACAACGATAAGTAACTCTTGATGATTTTAAATCTAACAACCTTGTTGAAGAACAAGACCTTTAGATCTAAAACTCAAAAACCCCAAACCTAGATGATTTCATCCCAGGGAAGAAGATAGAAACGGATTTACCTTGATGATCAAGATCAAGAGTAGAGAAAACTTGTTTCTAAACTCAAGATTCGAATCACTCCATGATATGAACCAAGGACCACCTATTGTCATGCCTGAAGGTCCAATTACAAGGTCGAGAGCCAAGAAGCTACAACAAGCTTTAATCACTCATATTCAAGCTATGGTGAGCTCAAAAGAGGAGGTTCTAGAAGATGTTGGAGTCTTTCCCTACATGTTGTGCAAAGTTGAACTTCAAGATGGAGACGCATTAAATGCATTCTAACTTGCACTTAATGAACTCATAGCTAAATTTATGGAACTTAAGTTTAACTTGGGTTTCACCTAAAAGAACTAAGTTGAACTAAAGTAACATTTAATATGGTGATGTTTGAACTGAAGTTGCATTCAATGAGGTGGAGATGGATTCAATGAAGTCAAGTATCATTACAAGCTTCATTCAAGACAAGCTAAGCTTCAATTATGGAACACAAGTTCAAACCATTTAAAGCTATGGATTAGTATTAAAATAATGGTTACAAGACAACACCTTTATTAGTTTTAAATGTAATTTCAGTTTTGTTTATCATTTAAGTTTGTTTTCAATATGGGAGTTGTGGTTAAATTGTAACTCATATAGGTTACTCTTTTCCCCCACTAACTAGCCCATAAAGTTAGTGTCTATTTGTCAATTAGGTTAAGGGTCTCAAAGGCTATATAAAGCCCTCTCTTCTTCCATTGTAGACAGAATTTTAAAGTGAATGAATTGAGTTTTCTTTTAGCTTTGTTGAGAGCTAAGTTTTCCTTATTGCAATTTCTTGTGTTTATAATTTGCATGCTAGAGTCATTCAAGTGGTGTTGATCGTACCTCTTGTGGAGTGATTCAAATCACGAGTTTAGAAACGAGTTTTCTTTACTCTTGATCTTGATCATCAAGGTAATCCGTTCCAAACTTTTCCTTGGGTTGATTCCATGTCGTTTTGGGGTTTTTAAGTTTTAGATCTAAAGGTCTTGTTTTCTCAACAAGGTTGTTAGGTCTAATTCTTGGGAGTTACTTAACAATATGCCTACCTTCTTGAGTACAAGACCGAGTGAGCAGCTGGAGACTTAACTTGGCAAGATAGAATTCACTCATTCCCGCCTATTAGGGTAAGTAGATGAATGTTCCCTTAAGTGGTGTCTCAGGAACTTGAACAAAGGGCCCGACCCTCTCATTGACCCGAGAGGGACTTTTGTTTGTTGGTAGGACCACAAACAAATTGTTCATTAGAGGAGCACTGGTACTTAAGGTAAAAGATGTTACCCAGGGGTAAAACGGTAATTTGACCCAGCTGGTGTTACGAACATTCGTGAAGGATTGACTTGTTGTTATTGGTCAATATCCGTGGACATAGAAATATATTTGTAGTGAGAAGAGTGCAGCTGCGCGACTTTAGTGGAGTCTTCCTACAGTTAACAAATGGTGATTAGAAGGTTAATGAGATTAACCGAATAATTTCGTATCGTTGGAGCTTCTGATCGGTAGGTCCACCTTCTAGCTCGTAAAGGGTTCTTAGATCGTTTGAATTTGAAATGTTCAAATTCAATTAGAGAATAAATTTAATGTATATAGATACGTTATAATATAAAGTTTTGGAACTTTATATTATAAATTTAATGTGAATATGATTCATATTAAATTATATGAGAGAATTAAATGTTTGAAAGAGTTCAAATATTAATTTAAATGTGAATGAGATTCATATTTAGAAACTATAGGTTAAAATTTAATGTGCATAAGATGTACATTAAAACTATAGGTTAAGAGGGAATATGATTAGATTTAATCATATATATATAACCTGAATGAAATATAAGATATTTGAATTAATTAATTAAGAATTAATTAAATTTGATTTAATTAAATAGGTTATATATAAATATTGATTAATTATATTATTATTAATTAATTATTAAATTAAATTAATTATAGGGGAATGTGTAGATGACACGTTCCGCACTTCCCTGTTTGTCTCCACTCCCTATCGATAAGTGTAGGGAGTTGGGAGATGAAGATCAATTAATCGATCAGAGAACAATTGCTGAATTGCTAAAAAATAAATATTCCTCTCAATTCTCTCTCAGATATTCCCATTCCTTTTGTCCAATTGTTGGAATCCTTCCAACAAAGGATTGATCGAAGGAACTAAGAGGATAGGAGGTTTTCACTGGTGGTGACTCCTGTTGGAAAGGAAGAACAAAGGATTTTATTTGGTTGTTGAGTTGCTGTGCAATTGGAGCAACGAGTTGCTGTAGGTCTCTCCAGCAGCATCCTCAGCAAGTAGAGAATTCAACTCCTGTAGTGTTTCCTGCGCAACCCATGCAACATTGCATGGAAGAAGTTGATCCTTCAGCTCCTTCATTGACTCTCAAAGAGTGATCTTTGGTCTCTTGGCACTTTCGTCAAGTGTGCGAGTACGCCACCACAATTTGGCGTCTCTAGTGAGGTACGTACGTGTTACACCCACTCGAGTCTCGCACGGGATCATTGCAACCTTGTAGCACTCTTTCCAATCTCCAAAGGAAATTTCCCAATCCCTTGGCATTCCTCGAACCTTTAAATGTGGAAGGTTTAGGAATCCTTACTCGAACTTAGTGTTCATCCATGTCTCCAACATGGTGATGTGGTCTTTTGAAAAGTTAGAGAAAAGTAGAATGAGAAATTTCGCTAAAGGCAAAAATAACACAAAGCGTTGGATCGATGAAAACCAACGAACCTTAGCGAAGTTTAGCCAAACTTGGCTCTGATACCAACTATGGTATTGGAGCCAAGAATAACTCCCCAAAGTTTCTGCGGAGCCAAAAGAACTCCTCGCGATTTCTGCAGAACCTGGCTCTGATACCAACTGTCACGGACGCTTCCTTGGAACCCCAATTTTTCGCCCTTCCGTGCGGCCTAAGGACACTCCTTAGTCAGCCTTAACCTTACTTTTCTCTCAAGAACACATGAACACGCACTAAGTATGAAAGTAAGAATAAATGGAGAGAGAGACAATAGTGGTGAGAATCCCTTGAATACTTTATTGATATAAAAATTACAAGAAATCCACACTCTAGAATACAAGGCACAATCCCTCTTTGCAACATTGCAAGGGAGCCTATTTATAGCAATTGGGGAAGTGGTTATTTGTGGATAAGGCCACTACCTAAGTGGGTGGATAGTGGGTGGTTATTATAACTACCAAGGAGATAGTGGGGTGGTTATTCCAACCACCAACTAGTTATGGCAACCACTAAGTTAGTTATTGTAACCACCAATAACTAACTCTCATAACTATCTATTCTTACCCTTTACAAATGCCCACCAAATAAGGTCTCCATCACCCTTCATCAAGCCACACGATGTCATCAAGCCTCCTTGATTGCCATGTGTTGCATCCACGCTTCTAACAATCTTCAGCCAAAAACGCCTCTCAAAATGTCTGCTTTGAGCTCTCTGATTGGTTGAATTCCTCCATTTGATGTCCTCATATCCCAAATGCCAAGAATGAGCCAACAAGGCCATTCTTGTGGTGAAAACAGCCACCCACGACCATTCCCGCCAAATAGCGCCAAGCTCAGTCAAGTTCCGCCAAAACTGAGCATGCCAGCCAGATCATGTCATTGGGCGCGCAGGGGCGCGCATATGCTGCCTATCAACGCCTAGCGCGCGCGCAGCCTGCCACTAGCATGCGCGTGCCTGCTGTCGTGCGTGGCGCTTGTGCACGCGCGACTTGCTGCTCCTGTGCCCACGCGGCTCTTCCGCGAGCTTGCTCGCGTCGCTTGCCTCTCACCGCCGCGCAGCGCGCGCGCGCTGCTGCTTGCGGCGCGCGCACGCCCTCTCGTCCCCGGGCCATGTGCGTGCATGCTGCCACCCTACACCACATGCGTCCAACCGCTGCCCAACGTGCCTGCACCCACCCGGATGCCTTCCTAGCTGGTTGGCTTGCCTCGACCCTGATAAGTAACTCTTGATGATTTAAAATCTAACAACCTTGTTGAAGAACAAGACCTTTAGATCTAAAACTCAAAAACCCTAAACCTAGATGATTTCATCCCATGGAAGAAGATAGAAACGGATTTACCTTGATGATCAAGATCAAGAGTAGAGAAAACTTGTTTCTAAACTCAAGATTCGAATCACTCCACAAGTAGTTTGCTCAACGCTACTTGAATGATCCTAGCATGCAAATCTAAACACAAGTTATGCAAAGAAACAAGCTCATGGCTTAAGAAGCAAAATGTGCAACTTTATATTCAAAACATGATTCCAAGTCTTTTTACAATACATCTTAGATGGCTTTATATAGCGTTCCAATTGTAACCTAAACCTAAGCTAAAATGACATGTTTGAGAATGTAACTTCCCTAACTTTAATGTCATAACCATCCACTACTCAAATGTAACCTAAAACATTGAAATAGAAACTTTAAAACTGAAATTACAAGTAAATGAGGTATAAATCCGAGAATTTAATTTTCTAACAACAATTCTAGTCTTTGTAACCTCCCAAGGTGTAAATGAAGCTCCACTTGAAGTAACTTGAAGTGTAGTCCCATTAATGGATGCTTGACTTGCATTAAATGAAGCTTGAGATGCACTTAATTTCATTTAATTGCAACTTAAGTTCTTTTAATGCAACTTGACTTCAACTTTAATGCAACTTGAGTTTATCATAAATGAAGCCTTGATGCATTTAATTAATGCAACTCCATTTTTAGCTCTTCTTTAGTCTTGACTAGCATTGTAGGATTCATATCATCCTCCCCTTCTTAAAGAGGATTCGTCCTCGAATCAAAAGGGTCTCCTACATCAAAGGGACGGAAATCAACAACATTAAAAATATAATTGACGTCATCTTCTCCCTGTAGAGCAATCTTGTAGTCATGAGACGTCATAGGTAAACTGTCTCTTGAATTCCACATAGGTTTCTTGTGAAATGAACAACGATCATTCTAGAAGTGTCTCCAAACGCAATCACCCGGTTTAAACACCTTATGCTTGCTGCCATGGATGAATTTAGAAGCAATTTTTAAGTTTTGCCTCTCAATAAATTCTTTGGCATTGACTTTTGGAGGAAACTTTGAATAGAGCATCTCAATGAGTAATTTAGAATCCTGTAAATACTTCAAAGAAACACTAGAGAAACATGGCTTGAGCTCATCTGTTTGAAAACAAGTTCCTTTATATAAAAGAAAAAATATTTTGCTTTGAATACAAAATAGATTTAAACTCACAACCTCTTTCACACAAGCTACTATTATTGGCTTTTCTCTAATTTCTCTCTATAGGCCATAGACTTATCTCATGCTTTTCTCTCTCATTCATTTTCTCACAAGATTCTTTTTTAAACAATTCATATGCTTTTGTCTCGACCTTCTTTGCCTTTTTCCCTAACTCACACACATCAACATGTACATCATCATGAGTAGGTGTTACAATAGTAGAAGTGTTACAAACAAACAAGTCTTTGCAATCTAATCTCCTAGTAAACTCACTAGCATGTATTGACACTAAATTACAAAACATTTCATTTTGAATCTTACCACTTTCTACCTCAACAATAGGCTTATTTTCAGTAGGTAAACTAACCATTTCCAAAGTTGAACTAACATTGAAAATTGGTTTAGGTTTAGTGTACCTTGTAGACTTCCTTTGGAGACGTTTTTCAATCTTTATGGCTATGTGCACCATCCTCTCCAAATCCTCATAAGGTTGAAGATCAAGCTGAATTGCAATCTCCTTATTAAGTCCTCTAAAGAATCGAGCCATTGTAACCGTTTCATCCTCATAAATTTCGAGATCTTCAAGCAACGTTTGCATCTCCATGTAGTAAGCCTCCACACTTTTGCTCCCTTGTCTCAAAGTTCGCAAGTTATGAAAAAACTTAGGAACAAAGTGCTCCCGCATTATTTGCTTAAGAACATTCCATGATTCAATTGGACGGTTAAGGTTGCTCCTACTAAAAAATAATTTATCCCACCAAGTAATGACATAATCTCTAAGATGAGAAACAATGAGTTTTATCTTTTTCTCCTCATTCAAAGTGCAACAATGAAAGGACATGCTCAACTTGCCTTTCCCATTGAATGTACTCCGTTGGATTTGTACTTCCATAGAATTTAGAAAATTTCAGCTTCATGTTATTTTATTTTATTTTTTTTGGTTTGTTTCTGCAAAACTAAAATAAAAAAAGTAACACAAAAATAGACCTCACAAGCACTCTTTCACGTGACTTCACTCGTTAAGGTATAGTCACTCGTGTTTACACTCAAAACAGAAAAAAAACACTCTCAACAAACTCACAATTTCACTCGCATGAGCCAATAAGCAAAGTTTGCAATCAAGTGATAGATAACACACTAAGAAAATAAAATAGCATAAATATGGAGCAAAACGAATACCGAATAAGAAACAAGTTATGAAAGAAAGAAAATGACAGAATTGTAAAAAAAAATGGAAGGATAAGAGATGGAATGGGACAAAGGGTATAGGAGTTACAATATTGAACACCAACAACTAATGCTCAAGAAATGAAAGATAGAAACAAAGAACACCATAGAACATCTCGAATCAAAGAAAACTCATGTTCTCGGTTTTCTCGATTTTCCATAACAAATTATAAAAATGAAGCGTTTTCACCCTTAAGCAAGTTTAATTTCAAGAACTTGTAAAAGACAGATTTGAAGTGTAGACAGACATCTATAACATTGAAGAAGACAAAAACAACAAAGGATTGACGAAAATGACACTTTTTGTGAGTTTTTATAATAAGATAGAATCCGACGACTGAACATAAGGAATAAAAAAATCAGAATAAAAATGAAGAAAAGAATAGAAAAACGGAAACATATATCCGATCTAGAACCTAAAGCTCTGATACCAAATGATAAGTAACTCTTGATGATTTAAAATCTACAACCTTGTTGAAGAACAAGACCTTTAGATCTAAAACTCAAAAACCCCAAACCTATATGATTTCATCCCAAGGAAGAAGATAGAAACGGATTTACCTTGATGATCAAGATCAAGAGTAGAGAAAACTTGTTTCTAAACTCAAGATTCGAATCACTCCACAAGTAGTTTGATCAACGCTACTTGAATGATCCTAGCATGCAAATCTAAACACAAGATATGCAAAGAAACAAGCTCATGGCTTAAGAAGCAAAATATGCAACTTTTCATTCAAAACATGATTCCAAGTCTTTTTACAATACATCTTAGATGGCTTTATATAGCCTCCCAATTGTAACCTAAACCTAAGCTAAAATGACATGTTTGAGAATGTAACTTCCCTAACTTTAATGTCATAACCATCCACTACTCAAATGTAACCTAAAACATTGAAATAGAAACTTTAAAACTGAAATTACAAGTAAATGAGGTATAAATCCGAGAATTTAATCTTCTAACAACAATTCTAGTCTTTGTAACCTCCCAAGGTGTAAATGAAGCTCCACTTGAAGTAACTTGAAGTGTAGTCTCATTAATTGATGCTTGACTTGCATTAAATGAAGCTTGAGATGCACTTAATTCCATTTAATTGCAACTTAAGTTCTTTCAATGCAACTTGACTTCAACTTTAATGCAACTTGAGTTTATCATAAATGAAGCCTTGATGCATTGAATGCAACTCCATTTTTAGCTCTTCTTTAGTCTTGACTAGCATTGTAGGATTCATATCAGGCCCGCCCATGAGCGGTCGTCCAGCACTCCCGTGTGCTGTTGTGTGTCACCCTCGCATAATGGGTTGTGCTAACCTCTTAGCACGGTGCGTAGGCCTCCTGCCCACGCTATGCTCCATGTGTCACGACAGCCACCTACCAGCCTCTGTGCCTACCTTTCGCCAGCCAATGCTAACCCGTAGCATGTGTCATGCCAGCTGCCGCCCGTGCGACATGTGTCGACCGCACGTCTCTGACACTCTGAGCATAAGTGTTGCTAACCTCCCGTTAGCCCCGAGTGTACCACCTGCCCACTCGCATTGGCCCACCTGACCAAGTCATGTGCTTCGAGACTTAGGGGTGTGGCAAACCTCCACCACCTAAGATGCTCAACGTCCTCGTTGAGTTGGATATCCATGTGGTGTATGGATCTTCAAGCCACTGACAACACCTTTGTCATTCAGCATCCATCATCTCAGCATGGTGTCTCGAACACGACATGTCACCGACATGTGTTATGCACTGTGTATTTTCACACATGCATTTGTGCTCTGTTCCTTGCCTTGCACTTGCGTGCCACCCACCTGGTAGCGTGCACAAGCCTTGCTTCTCGTGCTCATGCTTTCTGAATGCCTAACAATCCCAGTCGCCCCTTGGCGTCTGCATGTGGTATTGGGTTGCCATTCGTATGCATGCCCTCGGGCTGCCGCCTGACATGTGTCAGCCTCCATGGCTCCCGCCTGTTTATGCCATTCCCATACACTTGGATGTTGCCTCTCCCATGCGCGCTCGCCAACTGATCGACTGTCACTGTGTGCCACCCGCACACATATGGAAGTCGCCCCGACTCGACACCTCTTTCGATATGGAACCGCTCCATACCAACGCTCGTAGATCTTACGAACGTCACTCAAATACCACATTGAGTCTTCTAACGACACCGCGTCATTGGGTGTGGTCACTTGCAAACCGCTTGCTACCTCAGGTTAAGCTAGCATCAGGTAATCCGTTCCTTCTCCAGTATACTCGAATGAGCATCCCTTCCTTACCTGCGAGTAATACCATACTCGATCCCCTGAATATGCAACCACGTGAACCAAAACATTTGGATCACACAGAGAAAACTCGTCAGCACCTCTCGCTCTAGGGCACTCGTCAGCACCAAGGGTAACTGAAACAAAAGGGTAACCTGTCACACCCCCTTCCGAACTACCTGAAAACTAGGCTCGAAAGGCGGCGTGAAGCCAACAGACATTGTTTAGCTCTTTACAATACCTGTTGATCCTGTAATCCTGATAACATACTATGTTCGCATATGGAACATTTTAACATAACACAATGAAAATCGACAACTATTAAACATACACAAGGAGAAACCCTTCATAAGTCTCTCTTGGAAACTAAAAGTCAAGTGCGTCAAAACAACACAAGACAACTCAATGTTTATACAACCACTAATGTACAAAACTTCTATAACTACATAACGACTTGCTATACAACACCAGCCACGTACAAACTATCAACTTATGAAACTTCCAGCAGACTATGGCAGGATGTCAGGTACAAGGAGCTCGATCTCTACCTGTAAAGGTTTGAAAACATTGAAAGAATGAGCTAAAAAGCTCAGTGAGTGTCTATCTTTAAAACATTATAAGCACACAGGTGAATCATAATAATGGCAGATTATAAGTAGAAAATAGCCTAACATCTGTTTGTAAACATAAACAAATCATGCTTCAAATTTACAGGTTTAAGTCATCACTTGTGCATAGCACAAAACTCGAAATGTACTAACATATCGAGGGTTGATAGATCAATAAAATAGAAACTCATAACAATAAAACACATGACATGATACCACATTAAACCATAGAGGTGGTAGAGTTACATTTATACCAATAAGGTTCGTACCACTCTCTCTCTCACGTGCACGTGGAATGCCTTTGGTCGTTTGGTTTTCCCTAATACCTTCTCTATGTCCTTCAGTATTAAGGTAAAACCATTTACTACCCGAATACCTTCTCATTGTCCTTCAGTATTTAGGTAAAACTATTTACTTCCCGGATACCTTCTCATTGTCCTTCAAAGATGTCGGGATATCATGATTCATTCCCCTAAGTACCTTCTCGAATGTCCTTCATGTTAGGTTAACCCCAAACAAGGGCATAATTTGTGTACCATGGAAATCATGTCTTATAACACATACAACAATTCCTTGACATTTCCACATTGTCATTCATACATGTTCCCAAGTGGATTTACACAAAACATTCTCTAAAAGAAAGCATACTTTCATAATTTAGTTTCCATACCTGGATTTATAGTTTCAACTAATTCAAAGCATGCTTAGGTTCCATCATGACTTTATGTTAGAAAACTCTATGAAGCCATTCACAACTAGTTCAATCAAGATGTAATTATCAACACTTATGTTCATGAAGAAAAACATAGGTCAATCATAGTTCTAAGATAGAGTCACTCACCGTATTAGAATTGGAACCTTGGCTTGTAAACTTGACCTATTTGCTCTTGGCCTGTCAAACAAGCCAAATCAATCATTAGAACCTCGAGCTCATGATTTTTGACCTTAAAACTTGCAAGAAAACACACTTTCAAAATTCCAGCATTTTCAAATTTTCTGCCCTGTTTTCAGACAGCCATAACTTCTTCATTACTTATCCAAAAAGAATGTACTTTATACCAAACTCTTCCTTTTTGAACCCTCTAAAACTCTTATGAAGACATGAAAATGAGATTCCTAACGTATTGGTTAGAAATTACCTCAGTAGCTTAACCCCTAAAATAATTCTGCTGTTGTTCCAGATTTCACTTCCTGCTGCAACCCAAAACTTAACCTGAAGATTACAACATCTTCCAATCATTTTTTTCTCACGATTCCTTCACAAAACTTGTAGGAAATTGAATAAGCTTTCGAACCATACCAATTAGAGCTTCTAACTCCAAGTATACAGATCAGAACAACCAAAACATCAGAGACCTCTCGGATTTGACAGCAAATTTCTGTCTTCTGCCTTCCTCTTAACAAAACAGCAACTTAACATCAGAATTGGCTCGAGCTTCCTTCACGAATTTTGTTCCAATATGAGTTAACTTTCAGAATTTTGTTCCAATATGAGTTAACTTTCATGAAACAAAAGCTCAACTCTTACCTCTTCTTGTGGAGCTCGAGATGAACAGAAAATCGAGCTTGTCCGAGTTGATTTTCTTCTTTGTAAAAATGAATTCCCTTGAGTTTTCCTCTTTCCTTCTGCAACTCCAGCCCAAAATCACCAAAAATGGCCTCCTTCTTCTTCCTTTCTCCTTCAACCACGAAGCTCAGCCTTAGTTTGTGATGAAAGAGAAGAAAATGGAGAGAAATCCCTTCTTAAAAAAGTCAATCGGTGGAAAGATGAGGTTTTGTCTTTTTCCCTTTTGTCTTTTTGCTTTTTCTTTTTCTTTTTCCTTTTCTTTTTCTTTCCTTTATCTTCTTTCTTTTCTTTTCTTTTCTTTTCTTAACAAAACAAAATAACTTTATATATAAAACATTTGTTTCATTTCCTTTTCTTCTTTTGTCTTTAAAAGCAATCCAAACCAAAATGGTTTAAACTTTCCTTCCTTGTTTTCCTTTTGCCTTTCACTTCATTTCTTTCCTTTTTAAAACAAGGAAAACCAAGTTTTAAGCATTCATTTCTTCTTTCTTTTTGTTGTTTGATAAAAAGGAAGTTCTAGAGAAAGATCTCGGGTTTACATAACCTCCCTCCTCGAGTTCCTTGCCTCGCCTCCCACCGTGCACAGAGATGAATCTCGTTCGTGTCCCTCGCCTTCCACAGACTTCACGGCTTGTTGAAGCTCGGGGCCATCTCGAAAGACCAGCACCCCGGAAAATAAGGCTTAGGCAACACCTTTGCCTTAGCGACGATACCAGCACCATAGATCACATCCACACCATTGAGGGTCATCATGGTAAACCGCCCGTGGTCTACCCAGGAACCAAACTCCAGACTAACTATTGACACACCTTGTGTAGGTTGGGTTGCGGAGTTGATAGCCTCGATGCCTGCATCCCCTTTGTCTATCTTCAATCCCAACCAGTCAGTCACTCTAGTTGCTACTGAGTTGTTGGTGGCAACAACTGTAGAGTACCAACCCTGTAGGTCTCTCCAGCAGCATCCTCAGCAAGTAGAGCATTCAACTCATGTAGTGCTTCCCGCGCAACCCATGCAACATTGCATGGAAGAAGTTGATCCTTCAGCTCCTTCATTGACTCCCAAAGAGTGATCTTTGGTCTCTTGGCACTTTCGTCAAGTGTGCGATTACGACACCACAATTTGGCGTCTCTAGTGAGGTACGTACGTGTTACACCACTCGAGTCTCGCACGGGATCATTGCGACCTTGTAGTACTCTTTCCAATCTCCAAAGTAAATTTTCCAATCCCTTGGCATTCCTCGAACCTTTAAATGTGGAAGGTTCAGGAATCCTTACTCGAACTTAGTGTTCATCCATGTCTCCAACATGGTGATGTGTTCTTTTGAAAAGTGAGAGAAAAGTAGAAAGAGAATTTTCGCTAAGGCAAAAATCACACAAAGTGTTGGATCGATGAAAACCAACGAACCTTAGTGAACTTTAGCCAAACTTGACTCTGATACCAACTATGGTATTGGAGCCAAGAATAACTCCCCAAAGTTTCTGTGAAACTTGGCTCTGATACAAACTATGGTATTGGAGCCAAAAGAACTCCTTGCGATTTCTGCAGAACCTGGCTCTGATACCACTGTCACGGACGCTTCCTTGGAACCCAATTTTTTTCCCTTCCGTGTGGCCTAAGGACACTCCTTAGTCAGCTTGAACCTTACTTTTCTCTCAAGAACACATGAACACGACTAAGTATGAAAGTAAGAATAAATGGAGAGAGACAATAGTGGTGAGAATCCCTTGAATAGTTTATTGATATGAAAGTTAGAGGAAATCCACACTCTACTAACAAGGCACAATCCCTCTTTGCAACATTGCAAGGGAGCCTATTTACAGCAATTGGGGAGGTGGTTATTTGTGGATAAGGCCACTACCTAAGTGGGTGGATAGTGGGTGGTTATTATAACTACCATGGAGATAGTGGGGTGGTTACTCCAACCACCAAGTAGTTATGGCAACCACTAAGTTAGTTATTGTAACCACCAATAACTAACTCTCATAACTATCCGTTCTTATCCTTTACAAATGCCCACCAAATAAGGTCTTCATCACCCTTCATCAAGCCACACGATGTCATCAAGCCTCCTTTATTGCCATGTGTCAAGCATCCACGCTTCTAACAATCTTCTGCCAAAAACGCCTCTCAAAATGTCTGCTTTGAGCTCTCTGATTGGTTGAATTCCTCCATTTGATGTCCTCATATCCCAAATGCAAAGAATGAGCCAACAAGGCCATTCTTGTGGCGAAAACAACCATCCACGACCATTCCCGCCAAATGGTGCCAAGCCCAGTCAGGTCCCGCCAAAACTGAGCATGCCGCCAGATCATGTCATTGGGCGCGCGGGCGCGCGCGCATATCTTTACTGTCGGCGCTTTGGCGTCTTGTGCGCTGCACACTTTGCCATCGGCGTGCACCGGGCTTTGATCATAGGAGTCAGAACACCGTGAATTCTCGAAAGGGATACGATTTCCTTGGTTGTTTTCCTTCGTAGTCCTCCCTACGGCGGCTATTGTTTGGACGAATCCTTGGAAATTTAAAGATTGAGGGTGACACTCACAGGATTCATGAAGAGTTAATGGATTCAGACCGAAAAATGGTACCTAGATGCCTAATGGAATAAGAGTTATTCTGGTATTAGGGTCTGGTCGAGAAAGTCTCGTCCCAGAGGAGGAGTGGGTTTGTCTACCCTACGATGGCGGTCATTCTAAACCTTTGGGGTTTCATTGCATTTTTTTAAAATGACCTAGGGATCATAGGATAAAAATTTGCTAAAACCTGATTGGATTTTCAAAAGTTTTTGCGAGACTAATACAAAGTTTTTCATTTTTTAGCAACAAAATATCAAACGCTTTTAACGCTCCTTTAGCTTCCGTAGTCGGCGATAATTTTTTGTTGAAAAATAATATTGACACGATTTTGGTAAATGACGACCAAAAGTTCGAGCTAACTGAGGAGGGTCCTCATATGCCCGGTCCAACACTCCTATTCAATGATCTACAAACCTTCCAGTCCTTGGTGCAAACTTAGGGACAGAAAGCTGAGGCAAGTGTTGCCTTTAGATCTTTTCACAGGAGTTTGACCTATGAGACAAAGTTAGTAGACTCTTCAGACCCGAAAGGGAAGAAGGAGAAGTTGAAGGAGGTTAAGGTTGACCGCGCTGTCGCCCTAAAAGGCATAGAGATCAAGGAAGTTGCAAGAAAGTGTTTCTACTGCAACGGAGACGGACACCTGAAAAGGAGTTGTCCCAAGTTCTTTGACGAAAAGAAGAAGACAGGTAAATGTGATTTACTTGTCACAAAAACTTGTTTAGTGGAGAGTAGTGACTCTGTCTGGATACTGGATTCAGGCGCCACTAACCATGTTTGCTCTTCTTTTCAAGGATTAAGTTCCTAGCAGCGGCTGCAAGAGGGTGAGATAACGCTCAGAGTTGGATCAAGAGAAGTTGTCTCAGCTGCAGCAATAGGCACGGTGAAGCTGTTCTTTGGCGGGAAGTACTTATTATTAGATATATGTACATAGTTCCAGGGTTTACTAGAAACCTAGTTTCTATATCCTGCCTATTAGAACAAAATATTTCCGTTTCTTTCAAGAGTAATAAAGCGTTTATTTCTCGAAATGGAAATTTGATTTGTTCTTTTTCTTGAGAGTAATTTGTATGTTTTAAACCCTAATTCGATCAAAAGTTTTTTTAATATTGAATTATTTAAAACAGCTGAAACACGAACTAAGAGAGTAAAAGTTTCTCCAAAAGAAAGTGTCCATCTTTGGCATAGAACTTCGGAAGTTTCAATTTGATGCTTCCCACGTTTCGATCAATTCCTTCTTCATAAGGAACTCGCCTTTGTAAATTTTGATGTCTTCGTCCATGACCTCTTCCCCTATTCAAGCCACGACCAACACGTCTTTCTCCCCTTCGTGGTGCTGCTATCAACGTAACTTGGTCATCTTCTAGTTGATCAGAACTTCCTCCCTCATATTCGTTGTCATGGTCATCCTCACGTTGTTGTGGAGGGGGTTGAATTCTCCCCCTAGCGTGGTTTTGAACCTCCAACCTCCGTATACGCTCCGATAACTCTTCTATTCCACGAATCATTCTCTCCATGGTTCCTTGTTGTGCCTCCCTCATTCGGGCTTCGTTAATTTTAAGATCACCTTCTTGTGTCATGCTGCAAAATACGGTAAAGTAACAAAAGAAAGAAAAAAAAGAGGACCTCGCAAGCACTCCCTCACGTATTTCACTCGTTAATGAAGTTCACTCGTGTTTAACACTCAACACTCGAATTAATGTATCACTCCCTTACCTCACAACCTCACAAAGCACTCAGAAACAGATTGGTGTATGAGTATAGCAAAGTCAAAGAGCTAAGTGCAATTCAAAGTGATTAGACAGCACACTAAGAATACAAACAAGTGTATTGAAGGAGCAATTCGAATAAGAAAAAAGAAACAAGTTTAAGAAAAAAAATGACAAAATGAAAGGAATTCAAGAGGGAAAACAAAAATAGACTTAGAACAAATGGAAAAGAACAAAATTGGAACAAACTGAAATTGTGTGTCTAGCAATAGATAATGTTGAATTTAATGGTCAAAATAAGATGTAACTCTCAGCAAATGATGAATATATCAGTTGAATCCAACCTTAATAACAGAGGGAAGTTACACATAACAACCACAAAAAGTTCAATGATTTAATCAATTGTAACTGTCATATTTAATGCCCAACTATTTTCTTTTCTATGAATTCTAGATGTAACTGATATGGATGAATTCCAAATGATCAAATATCAATTCAACAAGAGACTACTATCAAAGGAAAAATTGAATTCAACTTACTTTGAAACAATGAACAAGAAAAAAAAAACAGCAGAAAATTTGCTCTTGGATATGCTGTCTTCTTTTGACAGATTTACAAAATATGAATATTTCACCTTGAAGAAATCCGATTTTGAAGACGATCTAGATCTAAAAACTTGAAGAAGATGATATAATGAAATACCGAACGGAAAGGATATTTTTTTGTATTTTTTATTCAGAATAAGAACATGCTCGGATCTGCAAAAACTGAAGCTAAAAAGAAAAGAATTCAAAGAGATAAATGCAAGGAAATATATGTCCGATCAAAGAGCCTGATGCTCTGATACCAAATGTTAAGTAACTCCCAAGAATTAGACCTAACAACCTTGTTGAGAAAACAAGACCTTTAGATTTAAAACTTAAAAACCCCAAAACGACATGGAATCAACCCAAGGAAAAGTTTGGAACGGATTACCTTGATGATCAAGATCAAGAGTAAAGAAAACTCGTTTCTAAACTCGTGATTCGAATCACTCCACAAGTGGTACGATCAACACCACTTGAATGACTCTAGCATGCAAATTCTAAACACAAGAAATTGCAATAAGGAAAACTTAGCTCTCAACAAAGCTAAAAGAAAACTCAATTCATTCACTTTAAAATTCTGTCTACAATGGAAGAAGAGAGGGCTTTATATAGCCTTTGAGACCCTTAACCTAATTGACAAATGAGACAAATAGACACTAACTTTATGGGCTAGTTAGTGGGGGGAAAAGAGTAACCTATATGAGTTACAATTCAACCATAACTCCTATATTGAAAACAAACTTAAATGATAAACAAAACTGAAATTACATTTAAACTAATAAAGGTTGTTGTCTTGTAACCATTATTTTAATTGAAGCTTAGCTTGTCTTGAATGAAGCTTGTAATGATACTTGACTTCATTGAATCCATCTCCACCTCATTGAATGCCACTTGAGTTCAAACATCACCATATTAAATGTAACTTTAGTTCAACTTAGATCTTTTAGGTGAAACCCAAGTTAAACTTAAGTTCCATAAATTTAGCTATGAGTTCATTAAATGCAAGTTAGAATGCATTTAATGCGTCTCCATCTTGAAGTTCAACTTTACACAATATGTAAGGAAAGACTCCAACATCTTCTAGAACCTCCTCTTTTGAGCTCACCATATCTTGAATATAAGTTATTAAAGCTTGTTATAGCTTCTTGGCTCTCGACCTTGTAATTGGACCTTCAAGCATGACAATAGGTGGTCCTTGGTTCATATCACACCGGGTGAAGAGAATTTGATCTTCAAAGTTGAGTTTTCTATCTCTCTATTTTTCCAGCTTTGAGCATGCATTTTATTTTACAAAATTGATCAACTTAGAGTGTTCAAGATCCAAAATTGCTTCTTCTTTCTTAGTCTAGACTCTTTCACACGAATCCCTCAAGTACGTTTATAACGCACATGAAGGAGGGAACTTCAGTGAGAGAACATGTTCTCGATCTTATAGTTCACTTCAACGTGGCCGAAATGAACGGAGCGGTCTTGGATGAGCAAAGTCAGGTATTCTTCATCCTAAAATCTCTTTCGAAGAGTTTCCTGTCATTTTGCAGCAATGTGTAGATGAACAAAAGGGAGTATAACCTGACTTCCCTCCTAAATGAACTGCAAACTTACCAGTCTCTTATGGATAATAAGGGGCAGGTTGATGGAGAGGCAAATCAGTTTGCCCATTCCAAAAGGGTGAGATGGGTTCATCCTAATGAGAAATTTAAGAGGAATTTGAAAATCTATAACCCCTTGTTATGGAACAACAAGACTATTAGATCTAAAAACCCAAAAATTTAAATCAAAGAAGCCAAAGATTCCGATGTCAAAAAATGTTAAGTAACCTTTGACAATTGGAACTAACAACCTTGCTTAAAAAAAAAAGACCTTTAGATAACTCAATTTCAACGACCCCAAAACTAATTTCGGAAATCAACTCAAGGAAAGTAAAACCGGATTACCTTGTCGATCAAATATCTCAAGGCAAGAAAACTTACTTGAGATCCGAATCACTCCACAAGCAAGATTGTTGGACATGGTTCGATCTATGATGAGCTATGCTCAATTGCCTGCCACGTTTTGGGGACACGCACTAGAGACTGCAGTTCAAATCTTGAACACTGTTCCATCAAAGAGTGTTTCCGAAACACCTTTTGAATTATGGAAGGGGCATAAACCTAGTTTACAACACTTCAGAATTTGGGGTTGTCCGACACGTGCTGGTGACAAACCCAAAGAAACTAGAACCTCGTTCAAGATTATGCCAATTTGTTGGTTATCCCAAAGAAACGAGAGGTGGTCTTTTCTACGACCTATAAGAAAACATGGTGATTGTATCGACAAACACTACTTTCTTGGAGGAAGATCACATGAGGAACCATAAACCACGTTAAACTAATACTAAATGAAGCTACAGATGAACCAACAAGAGTTGTTGATCAAGCTGGACCTTCATGAAGAGTTGATGAAGAAGCCAGGACATCAAGTCGGTCTCGTCCTTCTCAATTGTTGGGAATGCCTCGACGCAGTGGGAGGGTTGTTTCCCAACCTAACCGCTACTTGGGTTTAGCTGAAACTCAACTCGTCATAGTTGATGACAACGTAGAAGATCCATTGTCTTATAGCAATGAATGACGTAGACAAGAACCAATAGCTCAAAGCCATGGACGTTGAAATGGGGTCAATGTACTTCAATTCAGTATGGGAACTTGTAGACCAACTTGAAGGGGTAAGACCCATAGGGTGTAAATGGATCTATAAGAGAAAGAGATATGCAGCCGGAAAGGTATGGATCTTTAAGGCAAGACTTGTAGCAAAGAGTTTTACCAAAGGGAAGGGGTTGACTATGAGGAAACTTTTTCCCCTGTTGCTATGCTTAAGGCTATAAGGATATTCTTGTCCATAGCCGCATTTTATGATTATGAGATTTGGCAAATGGACGTCAAGACTACCTTTTTGAATGGTAATCTTGACGAGAGCATCTATATGTCTCAGCCCGAAGGGTTCATAACCCAAGGTCAGGAGCAAAGAGTTTGCAAGCTCAATCGATCCATTTATGGGTTGAAACAAACATCCAGATCTTGGAACATAAGATTTGATACTGCGATCAAGTCTTATGGCTTTGACCAAAACGTTGATGAGCCTTGTGTTTACAAGAGGATCATCAATGGCAAAGTAGCTTAATTAGTACTTTATGTGGATGATATCCTACTCATTGGGAATGATGTGGGATACCTAACTAACATAAATAATTGGTTGGCGGCCCAATTCCAAATGAAAGATTTGGGAGAGGCGCAATATGTTCTTGGGATTCAGATTTTCAGGAACTGCAAAAACAGAATGCTAGCTCTGTCTCAAGCATCTTATATCGACAAAATGTTGGCCCGATATTCGATGCAGAATTCCAAGAGGGACTTATTACCCTTCAGGCATGGAGTTCATCTGTCTAAGGAACAGTGTCCTAAGACGCCTCAAGAAGTTGAGGATATGAGACGTATTCCTTATGCCTCTACAGTGGGTAGCTTAATGTATGCTATACTGTGCACGAGCCAGACATTTATTATGCAGAGAGAATAGTCAGTAGGTACCAATCCAATCTAGGGTTAGACCACGTGACCACAGTTAAAAATATCCTCAAGTATCTTAGGAGAACGAGGGACTATACGCTTGTGTATGGGACTAAGGATTTGATCCTTACTGGATACATTAATTTTGATTTTCAGACCGATAAGGATTCTAGGAAATCCACATCGGGATCAGTTTTTACCCTTAACGTGGGAGCTATAGTATGGCGAACCATCAAGCAAGGATGCATCGCTGACTCCACGATGGAGGTTGAGTATGTCGCTGTTTGTTAAGCAGCTAAAGAGGCTGTTTGGCTAAGGAAACCTTACTGATTCGGAAGTTGTTCCAAATATGGAATTTCCCATCACCCTATACCACAACAATGGTGCGGTAGCAAATTCAAAGGAACCTTGCAACCATAAGCAAGGCAAGCACATCGAGAGGAAGTATCACCTGATACGAGAAATAGTGCAACGAGGAGATGTGACAATCACGAAGATCGCTTTAGAGCACAACATTGCTGATCCATTTACAAAAACTCTCACGGCTAAAGTGCTCGAGGGACATCTGGAAAGTCTAGGTCTACGAGATATGTACATAGGCTAATCTAGGGCAAGTGAGAGATATGTAATGGGGCATATGGATGCCCTAGTTTATTGTATTTGTATCTCTGTAACCACTGTTTTAGATTGAAATGTACCCCACTAGAGTTTTAGTTCAAGTGGGTGTTTGTTGGGTTTGTGCCCTAAAACTCATAGTTTGTAATTTTGTTATAATTATTGTAATAAAGTGTTATTATTTCAATAAAGAGTTATTGTTTGTTATTTACGATATTGCCATTGTTTTAACCCTAAATCCAATAAACTAAACATCCAAGGATGTAAAATGTATCTTTAACTGAATGTAGTGTACATAAAGGATCTAGGTTTGAGATACAACCTAAAGGGTCTATGGTAAGGGGATAAGGTTTGGGTACCTTACCCTGGTAACACTATGGATGTGGCCCACTTTCTTTATGATACAAACACTGTGATCCTAACGTGGTCGTGTAGATGACATGTGGTGGGGATATCCTACGTAATGAGATTACATAAGACCGGACCGCGAAATAGTAACCACTAGGTGGAACTCCGTTGACTAGTTACGTTTCTATTTCACTAGGATGACCTAGGCAACTTGATCTCAATCCTGAGCAGGTTACAAACTCCTGTTGCAAGGGATTGTCCTTTGACTAGTATGGGTGAGAGTGGCCTCATTCGCTGACTCAATATACCTACCTTCTTAGGGACAAGACCGAGTGAGCAGCTGGAGACTTAGCCTAGCAAGATGGAATTCACTCCTTCCCGCCTACTAGGGTAAGTAGATGAATGTTCCCTTAAGTTGTGTCTCCGGGACTTGAACAAAGGGCCCGACCCTCATTGGCCCGAGAGGGACTTCTGTTTGTTGGTAGGACCATAAACAAATTGTTCATTAGAGGAGCTGATATGAAATTTTAAGAAGGATTTGAAAAATCCAAATCTACCTTGTTATGGAACAAACAAGACTATTAGATCAAAAAACCCAAAAATCTCAAAATCAAAATGAAATCAAAGAAGCCAAAGATTCTAATGTCAAAATGTTAAGTAACCCTTGACAATTGGATCTAACAACCTTGTTTAAAGAAACAAGACCTTTAGATAACTCAATTTCAAAGACCCCAAAACGAATTTTGAAAATAAACTCAAGGAAAGTAAAATCGGATTACCTTGTGATCAAGCATCTCAAGGCAAGAGAACTTGTATGAGATTCGAATCACTCCACAAGCAAGATTGATCAAGTCAAGCTTGAATGATTCTAAGCATGCAACCTAATCTACATAGAATTGCAAAGAAATAGCTCAAAGGCTATAAAAAAGCTCAAGGCTCCTTTTGATTACATATTCCCAAAACTTTTTCCTTTTTCTTTTCTTCCAAGGTACATGGCTTTATATAGCCTCAAAATCAACCCTATAGTAACCTATGGTCAATTGAAAGGTTGTAACTTATATCCCCATCAATACCATGATCTCCACTAGCTATTTTGTAACCTAAATAATTGAAAACAAGACTTTAAAACTGAAAATTACATGGAATTAGCCATAAATCCGAGAATTGACTTTTTGATCAACCTACATAAAGTTTGTAACCTTCCATTCATAAATAGATCCGCACTTGGAGTAGCTTGAAACTCTAGTTGCATAAATGAAGTTTGGTTTGTCTTTAATGAAGCATGGGTTGCACTTAAGTTCATTAAATGCATCTTTAGTTCGTCATAAATAAAGTTGGACAACATTTATTTCAACTCCATTTTGAAGCTTTTCTCTCATCTTGCTTAGCATGGTAGGATTCGTATCATTCTCCCCTTCTTTAAGAAGATTCGTCCTCGAATCTAAGGATGTCGTTGTAACACAAACTGAAACTTTATTTCAATCTTCGGTCTTGCTCTCTTGAATTTCTTCCTTGTATCATTTTCTTTGTAAAAGATTGCTGCACAAATAAGTTAAGAAAATACAAAGGATCTCACAACACTCCCTCACAAGTTTACACTCAATAATATTTAGGTCACTCATGTATGCACTCAATTTTGAGAAAACAAAATGATTCTCAATCTCACCTCTCAAAATTTGTATGAAGTAGCCAAGATAATTTGCAATTCAATGGATAATTGCATACTTTAAAAACAAACAAACTAACTTGACATTTGAAAAAATTTAGGGTCATGGTTAGATAAATGAAGAAGAAGCAATGTAACTTATGGACAATAACCGATGGCTTGACATTTTAAATATAAGAGTTACTATTTGAAACTAATGGTTGAAAAGTTCAATGTGCAGAAATGTAACTGCCCATATTTAATATGTAACAACCAACTTTTAAAACTTTCAAAGTGTAACATCATCAATGAATGAATGCCAAATGGTTATATTAAACAAAAATGATAAGTTAAAATGAGAAATTTTCAGATCTAGCATGCTTTAGAAGAAAAACCAGCAAGAACAACACAAGAACACATGTTCTCGGTTTTAACAGTTTTTTAGAACAAGTTATAAACATGCATATTTTTCACCCTAAAGAAAATCGAACTAGAAATTCTCATAGACGACATATTTATAGGTAAGAGCCTGATCTACAACATTGATAAAGACTTTAAATTGAAAAGACAATCCTAGATTTGACTTTTTTGTGTTTATTGACAGAATATAAAAACTAGACAGATTGCAAAAGAAAACTAGAACATCAAAATTTACAACAAATCCAAGATAAACGCAAAGGAAACATATATCCGATCTTGAGCCTAAGGCTCTGATATCAAATGATAAGAAATTTAAGAGGAATTTGAAAATCTAATCTACCTTGTTAACAACAAACAAGACTATTAGATCTAAACCCCAAAAAAACCCCAAATCAAAATGAAATAAAAAAAGCCAAAGATTCTAATATCAAAATATTAAGTAACCCTTGACAATCGGATCTAATAACCTTGCTTAAAGAAACAAGACCTTTAGATAACTCAATCTCAAAGACCCCAAAACCAATTTTGATAATCAACTCAAGGAAAGTAAAAATCGGATTACCTTATCGATCAAACATCTCAAGGCAAGAGAACTTGTATGAGATCCGAACCACTCCACAATAAAGATTGATCAAGTCAAGCTTGAATGATTCTAAGCATGCAACCTAATCTACATAGAATTGCAAAGACATAGCTCAAGGTTATAAAAAAGCACAAAGGCTCCTTTTGATTACATTTTTCAATCTTTTATCCTTTTCTCCTCATGGATTACATGTGACTATTTATAGCCTTCAAAATTGAACCCTAAAGATAACCTATGGCAATTTAAGGGTTGTAACTTACATCCCTGTCAATACCATAATGTCCACTAACTATTTTGTAACCTAAAACATTGAAAACAAGACTTTAAAACTGAAATTTACATCAAATTAGCCATAAATCCGAGAAGGATGTCTCTTTGTTAGCTTTGTAACTCTTTGTAACCATCCAAGAGTAAATGAAGCACATCTTGAAGTATCTTGAAGCCCTTGTTCCATAAATGAAGCTTGTTATTCTTTAATAAATGATGCACTTGAGTTCATTAAATGCAACTTCGGTTAAACTTCCATGAATTTGACTTCATTTAATGTGATGTCATAAGATGGCTTGGTTCATATCATTAATGATACGAATCCTACCATGCTATGCAAGATGAGAGAAAAGCTTCAAAATGGAGTTGAAATAAATGTTGTCCAACTGTAATCAAAAGGAGCCTTGAGCTTTTTTATAGCCTTTGAGCTATTTCTTTGCAATTCTATGTAGATTAGGTTGCATGCTTAGAATCATTCAAGCTAGAGTTGATCAATCTTGCTTGTGGAGTGATTCGAATCTCATACAAGTTCTCTTGCCTTGAGATGCTTGATCACAAGGTAATCCGATTTTACTTTCCTTGAGTTTATTTTCAAAATTTGTTTTGGGGTCTTTGAGATTGAGTTATCTAAAGGTCTTGTTTCATTAAACAAGGTTTTTAGATCCAATTGTCAAGGGTTACTTAACATTTTGACATTAGAATCTTTGGGTTCTTTGATTTCATTTTGATTTTGAGATTTTTGGGTTTTGTGATCTAATAGTCTTGTTTGTTCCATAACAAGGTAGATTTGGATTTTTCAATTCCTTTTAAATCTCTTATCATTTGGTATCAGAGCACCAGAGGCTCAAGATCGGATATATGTTTCCATTGCGTTTATATTGAATTTGTTTTAATTTCATGTTCTAGTTTTTTTTGTTTTGCAAACTTTTCAGTTTTCGTAGGTTCTGAAAAAGCACCGAAAAGTCATATTTCTGCGATTATTTCTATCTTGATGTCTTCATCAATATTGTAGATCAGACTCGCATCTATAAATTTGTCTCCTATGAGAATTTCTAATTCGGCCTTTTTTAGGGTGAAAAATATGCATTTTACAACTTGGTCTGAAACACTACTATAACCGAGAACTTGTGTTCTTGTGTTGTTCTTGCTGTTTTTTCTTGTAAAGCATGTTAGATACGAATATTTCTCATTTGATATGATAATTTTGTTCTAGTATAACTATTGGGTATTCAATCTTAGATGTTACACTTTGAAAATTTTGCAAAAGTTGGGTGTTGCGTATTAAATTTGGGCAGTTACATTTCTGCACATTGAATTTTCAAGCCTAGTTTTCAAATTGTAACTCATACATTAAAAGTCCAACCATTGGTTTTAAATAGTAACTCTTGTATTTAAAATTCCAGTCACTGTTCTTAATTTGTGAGAGTTACATTCTTGTTCTTAATTTTCTACCCTTAGATAAAATTTTCATAGGTTTATCATTCTGAATTTTTCTTTTCATAAGCCTAATTTTGCTTGTTTGTATTCACTGTGTGCTACTATACATGGGATTGCAAATCTTGGCATCTATACTTCAAAAAAAAATTGAGAGGTAAGAATGAGAGCTAATATAGATTGATTTGTGAAAATGAGTGCAAACACAAGTGACCTACATTTTCTTGAGTGTAAACATGTGAGAGACTGTTGTGAGGTCTTTTGTGTTTTCTTAACATGGTTCTGCAGCAATGTTCTACAAGTAGATTCAAGGACAAATCTTTTTGAAGAAGGGGAGAATGATATGAACCAAGACATCTCATGACGTCACATTAAATGAAGTCAAATTCATGGAAGTTTAACAGAAGTTGCATTTAATGAACTCAAGTGCATCATTTATTAAAGAATATCAAGCTTCATTTATGGAACAAGGGCTTCAAGATACTTCAAGATGTGCTTCATTTACTCTTGGATGGTTACAAAAAGTTACAAAGCTAACAAAGAGACATCATTCTCGGATTTATGGCTAATTTGATGTAAATCTCAGTTTTAAAGTCTTGTTTTCAATGTTTTAGGTTACAAAATAGTTAGTGGACATTATGGTATTGATAGGGATGTATGTTACAACCCTTAAATTGCCATAGGTTATCTTTAGGGTTCAATTTTTAAGGCTATAAATAGTCACATGTAATCCATGAGGAGAAAAGGAAAAAAGATTGAAAAATGTAATCAAAAGGAGCCTTTGTGCTTTTTTATAGCCTTGAGCTATGTCTTTGCAATTCTATGTAGATTAGGTTGCATGCTTAGAATCATTCAAGCTTGACTTGATCAATCTTTCTTGTGGAGTGGTTTGGATCTCATACAATTTCTCTTGCCTTGAGATGTTTGATCGACAAGGTAATCCGATTTTACTTTCCTTGAGTTGATTATCAAAATTGGTTTTGGGGTCTTTAAGATTGAGTTATCTAAAGGTCTTGTTTCTTTAAGCAAGGTTGTTAGATCCGATTGTCAAGGGTTACTTAACATTTTGATATTAGAATCTTTGGCTTCTTTGATTTCATTTCGATTTGAAGTTTTTGGATTTTAGATCTAATAGCCTTGTTTGTTTTTAACAAGGTAGATTAGATTTTTCGAATTCCTCTTAAATTTCTTATCAGGAGCACTGGTACTTAAGGTACAAGATGTAATGCAGGGGTAAAACGGTAATTTGACCCAGCTGATGTTACGAACATTCATGAAGGATTGACTTGTTGTTATTGGTTAATATCCGTGGACACAGAAATATATCTGCAGTGAGAAGAGTGGAGCTGCGAGACTTTAGTTGAAAGTTCCCGTAGTTAACGAATGGTGATTAGGAGGTTAATGAGATTAACCGAGTAATCTTGTATCGTTGGAGTTTCTGATCTGTAGGTCCATTAGGTCCACCTTCTAGCTCGTAAAGGGTTCTTAGATCGTTTGAATTTGAAATGTTCAAATTCATTAAGGAATAAATTTAATGTATATAGATACAATATAATATAAAGTTTTGGAACTATATATTATGAATTTAATGTGAATATGATTCATATTAAATTATATGAGAGAATTAAATATTTGAAAAAGTTCAAATGTAATATTTAAATGTGAATGTGATTCATATTTGAAAACTATAGGTTAGAGGAGAAATAAATTAAATTTGATTTAATCTTATTTAAATATATGATATTTAAAGATTAATTAAATATATGGTATTTAATTAAATAATTAATTAAATTTGATTTAATTAATTTAATAATTAATTAATTAATGGGAACGTGTCAGGAGGACACGTTCCCCTCTTCCCCACTAACTCCCTATCGATAGGGAGTGGGGGAAGAACTCCTTATGAGTTTACCTCTCAAGGCAGAGGGGTTTCATTGATCGCAATTGGGAAGTGCTCTAAAAATTCTCTCTCTCAATTTCCCTAATTCTCTCCAATTCTTGGATCCCTTCCCACCTGGAGATCTAAGTAGAACTCAGAGGATAAGAGGTTTATTGCGTGATGTTGTCCCTATGGTGAAGAAAGAACAGAGGATTTTCTCTGTGTTGCTGAGTTGCTGTAGAATCTAACTGGAGCAAGGAGTTGTTGCTGGAAGTTCGTATCTACAAAGGTAATTGTTACTTTCCTTTCAGTTTAATTTACAACATGTTTGCATGTTTAATATCCATGCCTAATTAGATTAGAAATGTATGCTAATTCTCTTTGTTTTTTTTCCTAATGTACTGGTTTTTGTGCTTAACCAAAATAAACAAGCAATTACGATTTCAAATCACGTTTCCGCTGCTCAAGAAGATCGGATCTCCATCAGTTCCCTTAAGTGTTGTCTCCAAGGCTTGAACAACGGGCACCCACCCTCTCATTGGTCCGAGAGGGGCATCATTTATGGTTGGACCATACAACAAAATTGTTTATTAGAAGACCAGCAGGACTTAAGGAAGAAGAAGTAGACACAGGGGTAAAACGGTAATTTGACCCAACAGTGGCTATGAAAAACCGGTGAAGGGACGACTCGCGGGGATTGGTTATATCGATGGACACAACTTGTCCCACAGTGGTGGGAGTTTAGCTACGGACTTTAGTGGAGTGTTACCGTAGATAATGAATAGTGATTAACCAGATTAAAGAGTTTGATCGGTTAATCTCATATCATTGGAGCTCATCAGGTGTAGGTCCATCAGGTCCCTCGGTTGGCTCAATTGGACAAATTGAGGGTTTATAGTTTGGAGTGGATTTGAGGTGTTCAAATTCATTAATTGGGTAGTTATGTCAATTATGTGATATAGTTGACATAATATATAGTTTGATGTGAATTAGAATCATAATAAACTATAGAATAGCCTAATTGGTTAGTTAGTGCTAAATTGGAGAAATTGAATTGAGGAAAATTAAATTGAATGTGATTCAATTAATTCCACAATTATGCAATTAGGATTTGTATAATAAGGTATGAGATGCCTTATATTATGTGATATGCAAATATGATTTGCATATCATATGGTTGTGGTAAAATGGTAAATTGATGGAGATTTTAACTCCACCACACACCATTATAAATAGGTGCTTTGTGAAGCACTTGGATGACCAAGGATCACTTTTTAGAATTCCATCAAAAGAGAAAGACCAAATTCTCTCTAGCCTCTCTCAATTCTCAAAATCCTTTCTCCATCCAAATTCCAAAGGGAGTTCCACAACTCTCCCTCAACCTCCCGAGAACAATCGAGAAGAGCTTTTGGAAGTGTCTTTGTTCGTGAGGTTCGTTGGATCGAGAGAGATCGAGGAGGAATTGCAAGAAGTTGTCTACAAGAGGTTAGTAAAGAGTTTACTTTCTGTTTTCCTTCTCAAATCAGCATGCTTACCTTAGGAATATATGTCGATATGTTCAATTTTAAGAAATCACTCACACAACGAATCAACGACGTTTCACGACGTCTTCCGTTGCGGGAAATCGATTCCCTTCAAAGCCAACAGACATTGTTCACCTCTCTAACGATACTTGTTAACCTTGTTTTACCTGATAAGCATATTTACTTGTATAAGAAACACTTTAAACATAACACAACGGAATATTGACAATTACTAAACATACGTAAGGAGCAACCCTACTTAAGTCTCTCTTGAAAACTGAAACGGGTATGAGCATCACAACAAAAAATATACCCAACCATGGTTTACACAACCACAACCTCAAATGCACACACAAACATGACTACATAGTCCCCTCAAAATAACCTACAATACATATGGACTTGCTATATAACTCCACCCACGTACAAATTATTAAACTCGTTGAGCTTCCAGCAGACAATGGCAGGATATCAGGCACCGGGAGCTCGATCTCTACTTGAAAAGTTTGAAAACACTGAAAGAATGAGCTATGAAGCTCAGTGAGTGACTGAGTTTAAAATCTAATAACTCGTAAATCATATCACTTGGCAACCTATGAGCATATGCATTTGTAATCAAGCATTAAAAGTAAACGTGCAATCATAATAGCTTTTTCCGAAATCCAATAAGTATGTCCTTAAAATCTTGCAAGGAATATCGATAATATTAACCATTATAAAACATATGACAATCTACGTTGTGTAGGGCACGCCCAGTACAACCAACGTTTACTCTACGACGTAGTGGGGTCCGCCCAGCACTCGCGACAACATTATTGTCACATAGTATTGATGTGAATCAAGCCATTGATCCATTGCATGTACCTGAAGGAGCCATAACAAGAAGCAAGGCCAAGAAGATTCAACAGGCTTTCACATTGCATCTCCAAAAGCTCATTGATGCACAAGAAGAGACAATGATTTTCGAGCCAAAAATTCTTTATAATGTTAGTTCAACGAGTCAAGATGAAAATGGAGTGAAGATGACACGTGAAAAGTTGTTTAGTTTGAAAGATGACATGGAGGACAAAAAAAGTTTGCAGAAAATGTGAATAGGTGGTTGTCCAGATTGCACCTCTTGGGATTTCGTGATGTCAAACCTCGTCTAACGATATCTTAATGCATGGCGGATCCTACAGTAGATATTTAAGACAATTTAAAGAATTTCTATGTTTTTTGTTCCATATTTAGAACTCTCAAACGTTGTGCAATTTAATTTTCTAGGTCAAATTTTCTTCATTTCACATTTAATGCTTTTGGTCTTTTGGTGCTTTGCACGACCATTTTGGCCTATTTAAAGGCTTGTATTGGCATGTTAAAGGCAGAACCTTTATGAAAAAAACTTGTGTTTTGTTTAGCCCATTTGGTGTAAACTTCTTTCAAATCTTGCTTTAGGTTTGACGTTTAACCGATTCATTGGATTAGCCCAAATCAAGCTAATTCTGGAGTGAGTCGTTTTAGGATCTAAGAGTGACCATCCTTATTCTATGTTTGATCTACGAGTGATTCATCTTCTAACTAAACTCTTGGTTGGAATCAATTCGTTAAGTTAGCCTTGTTCGTGACGTTTGCAAAGATCCTAGAAAGATCTCTAGCTTTGTTGACCCAACAAATTCAACGCTTATCATTTGGTATCAGAGCTCGTTGGTGTACATCCTTTGGCCGACTCTCTAAAGGTCAAATATCTACAATTTGTGTTACTTTTTTCTGTCATTTTTTTTTCGTAAGCATTTACAAAGTGTAACACAAGGCATTCTACAACTTGTCTTTAATTTCTTTGTATTTTGTTCTTGGATCATTAAAAAAAAAACAGTAGCAAAAAGTTAAAAAAAAAAAGTAGCAAAAAAAAAACAAAAAAACAGTAAAAAAAACAGTAGTAAAAAAAAAGAAGGTAATCAAGGATCCAAGGCACACCAAAAGTTCTTGTGTTTTGAATTGTATTTACTCAAACTTTGAGTTGTAGATTTTTAGGATGAGTTTCTCTCTGGTCTTAACTTGTGAAATTGATTTAGTTTTATATCAAGTTGAAAAGCAAGATTGCACCAAATTTTTAAACCAACCCTTACATCTTTGACCTAGTACCAAAAGGCTACCATTGAGTGATAAACACGAGTGTCCTTGAGTGATATCTTGGTGAGAAGTGTGGAAAAGTCCTTATAAAAAAATGTCACAAGATAATAAAGAAAAAGTTCTGCAAGTGGTAGATCCAAATATGGCTATTCTTCAAGCAATTCAAGGTATGATGGAGATGATGAGGGAAGAGAGGGAAGAAAGGCAAGCACAACAACAAAGAGAAGAACAAATCTTGCAAGAAGATGAAGGCATGTTTGACTTACACCTGCAAGAAAGAAACTTAGGAGGAAGAGGAAATGTGAGGGAAAGAGGAAGAAATAACGTTGAAAACATTGTGCAACCTAGAAGAGTGGAAATAGTGAATGAAGATAGGGATGGTGGAGTGAAACTCAAAATTCTACCCTTTAGTGGAACGACGGACTCCAAGGTATACTTGCAATGGGAAAGGAAAATAGAACATGTGTTTGATTGTAATACATATAGTGAGAATAAGAAGTTGAAACTCGCCATTGTTGAATTCACCAATCATGCGGGAGAATGGTATCAACATCTCAAATCCGAGAAAAGAAGGAAAGAGGAGGATCCAATAGAAACTTGGGAAGAACTTAAAGAAGCCATGAGAAAGAGGTATGTTCCAAAACATTATGAAAGAAATTTGAAAACTAAATTGCAATCTTTGAGATTGGGAACAAAAAGTGTTGCTGAATATTACCAAGAGATGAAGTCCTTGATGGAAAGAGCGAAAATTCGAGAAGAAGAGGAAGACACCATGTCTCGATTCCTTGGAGGTTTGAATCGAGAAATTGCTCATCCGGTTGATAGAAATCCACCACCTTACCTTGAAGATATGTATCATTATGCTATCAAAATTGTAGCTCAATTGAAGGAAGAAAGGGAGCATTCAAAAAGGTATACACCTAAAACTAATACCTTTTCAAATTCTAATGCATGGAACAAGGATAGTTTTGTGAATAGGAATGAACAATGCAACAAAGAGGCAAGTTTGTGGCTGCCAAGAAAGTGGAGGTCGAGATTTCCCATACTAAAAAGAATGAAGCTTCAAAGGAGGCAAGGGAGAAGTCTAGTTCTATTCAATGTTGGAAGTGCAAGGGTGATATGAACCAAGGCATCTCATGGCGTCACATTAAATGAAGTCAAATTCATGGAAGTTTAACACAAGTTGCATTTAATGAACTCAAGTGCAACTCATCTGTTAAGTAACTCCCAAGAATTAGACCTAACAACCTTGTTGAGAAAACAAGACCTTTAGATCTAAAACTTAAAAATCCCAAAACGACATGGAATCAACCCAAGGAAAAGTTTGGAACGGATTACCTTGATGATCAAGATCAAGAGTAAAGAAAACTCGTTTCTAAACTCGTGATTCGAATCACTCCACAAGAGGTACGATCAACACCACTTGAATGACTCTAGCATGCAAATTCTAAACACAAGAAATTGCAATAAGGAAAACTTAGCTCTCAACAAAGCTAAAAGAAAACTCAATTCATTCACTTTAAAATTCTGTCTACAATGGAAGAAGAGAGGGCTTTATATAGCCTTTGAGACCCTTAACCTAATTGACAAATAGACACTAACTTTATGGGCTAGTTAGTGGGGAAAAGAGTAACCTATATGAGTTACAATTTAACCACAACTCCCATATTGAAAACAAACTTAAATGATAAACAAAACTGAAATTACATTTAAAACTAATAAAGGTGTTGTCTTGTAACCATTATTTTAATACTAATCCATAGCTGTAAATGGTTTGAACTTGTGTTCCATAATTGAAGCTTAGCTTGTCTTGAATGAAGCTTGTAATGATACTTGACTTCATTGAATCCATCTCCACCTCATTGAATGCAACTTCAGTTCAAACATCACCATATTAAATGTTACTTTAGTTCAACTTAGTTCTTTTAGGTAAAACCCAAGTTAAACTTAAGTTCCATAAATTTAGCTATGAGTTCATTAAGTGCAAGTTAGAATGCATTTAATGCGTCTCCATCTTGAAGTTCAACTTTGCACAACATGTAGGGAAAGACTCCAACATCTTCTAGAACCTCCTCTTTTGAGCTCACCATAGCTTGAATATGAGTGATTAAAGCTTGTTGTAGCTTCTTGGCTCTCGACCTTGTAATTGGACCTTCAGGCATGACAATAGGTGGTCCTTGGTTCATATCATCCTCCCCTCTTGAGAAGGATTAGCCCTCTCGAATCATAACCATCACCTACATCAAAAGGACTCAAGTCAGCAACATTAAAGGTTGCACTAACACCATACTCACCTGGTAAATCAATTTTATAAGCATTGTCATTGATTCTCTCAAGAACTTGGAAAGATCCATCTCCTCGTGGTAAAAGCTTTGATTTTCTTTGATTAGGAAACCTTTCTTGTCGAAAATGTACCCAAACCCAATCTCCCGGTTTGAAGACTAAGGGTTTACGCCCTTATTGATTTTTGAAGCAACCTTGAAATTTTGCTGCTCAATGTGCTCTTTAACTTTCTTGTGCAACTTATGAACAAACTCAACCTTTGCATTCGCATCAAGACTCACAAACTCATTAGGGGCATAGGCAATAAATCAATAGGAGTTAAAGGATTAAAGCCATAAACAATTTCAAAAGGAGTGCATTTAGTAGTGCTATGAACAGCCCTATTATATGCAAATTCTATGAATGGCAAACAATCCTCCCAAGTCTTAAGATTCTTATTAATAATAGCCCTAAGCATAGTAGTCATGGTTCTATTAACAACCTCGGTTTGACCATCCGTTTGAGGATGACATGTAGTTGAATACAATAGCTTAGTTCCCAACTTACCCCACAAAACACGCCAAAAGTGGCTTAAAAATTTAACATCACGATCACTAACTATGCTTTTAGGTACCATGCAATCTCACAACCTCCTAAAGAATAAGTCAGCGATAAGTTTTGCATCATCTGTTTTGTGACAAGGAATAAAATGTGCCATTTTACTAAATCTATCGACCACAACAAATATGCTATCTCTACCTTTCCTAGTTCTAGGTAAGCCTAAAACAAAATCCATCGATATATCAATCCAAGGACCATTAGGAACGGGTAAAGGAGAATACAAACCATGTGGTTGAAGCCTAGACTTAGCCTGTTTACATGCTATGCATCGAGCACAAACTTTATTAACATCATGCCTCATTTTAGGCCAGTAAAAATGTTCAACAAGCATATCATAAGTTTTAGAAACTCCAAAATGCGCCATTAAACCGCCTCCATGAGCTTCCTTTACCAATAACTCACGAATAGAACAAGATGGGATGCAAAGTTTTCCTTTCCTAAACAAAAATCCATCAAACAACATGTAATCATCCACAACAAGTCCTTTTTCACAAGATTCAACAAAAGGAGCAAAGAATGCATCATGAGGATACAAAGTCTTTATATGTTCAAACCCTAACAACTTAGCATTCAAAGCATTGAGTAAAGCATACCTTCGTGATAAAGCATCCGCAACAATGTTCTCCTTACCTTGTTTACACTTAATCACATAAGGGAATGTTTCAATAAACTCCAACCATTTGGCATGTCGTCGATTGAGTTTATTTTGTCCTCTCAAATGCTTTAAACTCTCATGATCCGTATGAATAACGAACTCCTTAGGCCAAAGATAATGTTGCCATGTTTGTAATGCAGAACCAAAGCATAAAGTTCTTTGTCATATGTTGGATACTTCAAAGAAGCACCATTCAATTTTTCACTAAAGAACATTAAAGGTCTGTTATTTTGCTTTAAAACAGCACCTATTCCTACACCACTAGCATCACATTCAATTTCAAAGGTTAACTCAAAATTAGGTAATGCAAGCAATGGAGCGGAACACAATTTTTCTTTCAAAGTGTTAAAAGCATTTTCTTGGTCTTTTCCCCATATGAAAGAAACATTTTTCTTAACAAGTTCATTCAAGGGTGAAGCAATGGTACTAAAATCCTTAATGAACCTCACGATAGAAACCCGCAAGACCATGAAAACTTCTTACCTCACTCACAGCTTTAGGTGTAGGCCAATCTTTTATTGCCTTTACCTTCTCCTCATCAACCTCAACACCGTTAGATGAAACAACAAATCCAAGAAAATTAACTTTTTCCATGCAAAAGCTACACTTCAGTAAATTTGCATACAAACATTCTTTTCTCAAAGTAGACAAAACAGATCGTACATGTTCAACATGCTCATCTAAGGATTTAGAATAAACAAGAATATCATCAAAGTAGACAACCACAAACTTCCCTAAGTATTCTCGCAAGACATGATTCATTAACCTCATGAATGTACTAGGTGCATTAGTCAATCCAAAAGGCATAACTAACCATTCATAAAGGCCATACTTAGTTTTGAAAGCAGTTTTCCATTCATCACCAATATGCATGCGAATTTGATGATAACCTGATTTCAAATCAATCTTAGTAAAGAGACTACATCCATGCAACTCATCAAGCATATCATCTAATCTAGGAATTGGATGTCTATACTTAATAGTTATCTTGTTTATAGCCCTACAATCAATACACATACGCCATGACCCATCTTTCTTAGGCACAAGAATAACTGGAATAGAACATGGACTCAAACTCTCACGTACATACCCTTTAGCAAGGAGTTCACTCACTTGCCTTTGTATCTCTTCGGCCTCCTTTGGATTAGTCCTATATGCTGGACGGTTTGGAATGGTTGCTCCCGGAATGAAGTCAATCTTATGCTCAATTCCTCTAAGTGGTGGCAAACCACTAGGCATCTCCTCTGAAATAAATCTTCAACTCTCCTTCAAAAGTAAAACAAAAACACTAGGCAAAGAAGGGTTAAGCTCGTTAGTAAAGAAACAAGACCCTTTGCACATAAGTACAAGAATGGTCCTATTAGAAAGCAAAACATTCCTAGCCTCACTTGACCTAGCATACAAACTCACTATTTTGGCTTTTCTCTCATTTTTTTTTCCTCTAGGCCGATTGCTACTCTCTTGCTTTTCACTCAAACTCTTTTTTTCTCTCGATTCTTTTCTATTATTTCATTTTCACTTTTTGCTTTTGCATCAGCCTCTTGCCTTTTTTTCAAGTTTGCATTGATCAATAAATACATCTTTTGGAGACAATGGAACAAGAGTAGTTTTTCTACCATTATAAGTAAAAGAGTAACGATTTTCATACCCATCATATACTACCCGACGATCAAATTGCCAAGGCCTCCCCAACAATAAATCTCCAGCATGCATGGATACAACATCACACAAAACATCATCATTATACTTTCCAATGGTAAAAGAAACAAGAGCTTGCTTACTCACCCTTACTTGCGCACAATCATTCAACCATTGAAGTTTATATGGTCTAGGATGTGGTTTGGTCTCTAAATTAAGCCTCTTGACCAGAATTGTACTCACAACATTGGTGCAACTACCACTATCAATGACCACACTACAAGGCATAGATTGAATAAGGCACCTAGTGTGAAACAAGTTCTCTCTTTGGTCTAGACTATCCTCCTTAATTTGGGTGCTTAAAGCTCTCCTAGCAACTAAGGACAAGTTTGCAGGATCCTCTTCGCTTAACTCCTCATTCTCACTCTCATCATTTTCTTCCTTAACCTCATCTTCCTCTTCATCATCAGTCACAATCTCTCCCTCTCTAATGGTCATAATTCTCCTATTAGGGCAATCTCTACTATAGTGACCTACCCTTGACATTTCCAACATTTCAAATCCCTATTTCGCACATTAGATTCATCTATCTTCTCTTTCCCCTTTTAGAACTCTCCCCTTTCTCTACATTTGCTTTAGGTTTCTCATATATCTCTTGGTTTCTAAGCTTAGATTCAATCTTCTTACTATCCTTTTTCCATGTAGAACTAGAGTTGGAAAAATGTTTAGAAGAATACCGTCGAGACGTTCGTTGGATTTGCCTCTCGATCTTGATTGCAATATGCAACAACCCCTCAATGTCAGAGTAAGGTTGTAGGTCAACCTTGTCTGCAATCTCCGTGTTTAGCCCATTAAGAAACCGTGCCATGAGACTCTCCATATCCTCATCTAGATCAAGTCGATCCATCAATGTATCCATCTCCTTGTAATAATCCTCCACGGACTTGTTGCCTTGTTTCAATGCTTGAAGCTTTTGAGCCATGTCTCGTTGGAAATGTTTTGGAACAAAACGCTTCCTCATGGACTCCTTGAACTCGTACCATGAATCGATTGGTGCTTCAAGATTCCTTCTCCTACTTGACATCAATTTATCCCACCACGTTTGAGCATATTGTTTAAATTGAGCAACACAAAGCATTACCTTCTTTTCTTCACTGAAATTATGGCAATTGAACACCGACTCCACTGTTTTCTCCCATTGAAGGTACTCCTCCGGATCAGTTTTGCCATAGAACTTGGAAGTTTCAATTTGATGCTTCCCACGTTTTGGTCAATTCCTTCTTCATAAGGAACTCGCCTTTGTAAATGTTGATGTCTTCGCCCCGACCTCTTCCCTATTCAAGCCACGACCAACACGTCTTTCTCCCCTTCGTGGTGCTGCTATTAATGTAACTTGGTCATCTTCTAGTTGATCAGAACTTCCTCCCTCATATTCGTTGTCATGGTCATCCTCACGTTGTTGTGGAGGGGGTGGAATTCTCCTCCTAGCGTGGTTTTGAACCTCCAACCTCCGTATACGCTCCGATAACTCTTCTATTCCACGAATCATTCTCTCCATGGTTCCTTGTTGTGCCTCCCTCATTCGGGCTTCGTTAATGTTAAGATCACCTTCTTGTGCCATGCTGCAAAATACGGTAAAGTAACAAAAGAAAGAAAAAAAAAAAGGACCTCGCAAGCACTCCCTCACGTATTTCACTCGTTAATGAAGTTCACTCGTGTTTAACACTCAACACTCTAATTAATGTATCACTCCCTTACCTCACAACCTCACAAAGCACTCGAAAACAGATTGGTGTATGAGTATAGCAAAGTCAAAGAGCTAAGTGCAATTCAAAGTGATTAGACAACACACTAAGAATACAAACAAGTGTATTGAAGGAGCAATCCGAATAACAAAAAAGAAACAAGTTTAAGAAAAAAAATGACAAAATGAAAGGAATTCAAGAGGGAAAACAAAAATAGACCTAGAACAAATGATCAAATATCAATTCATCAAGAGAGTACTATCAAAGGAATAATTGAATTCAAGTTACCTTGAAACAATGAACAAAAAAAATTAAAACAGAAAATTTGCTCTCGGATATGCTGTCTTCTTTTGACAGATTTGCAAAATATGAATATTTCACTCTGAAGAAATCCGATTTTGAAGATATCAAAGAATAACAAATTGTAGATCAGATCTAGATCTCAAATCTTGTAGAAGACGATATAATGAAATACGGAACGGAAAGGATATTGTTTTGTATTTTTTTATTCAGAATAAGAACATGCTCGGATCTGCAAAAACTGAAGCTAAAGAGAAAAGAACTCAAAGAGATAAATGCAAGGAAACATATGTCCGATCAAAGAGCCTAATGCTCTGATACCAAATGTTAAGTAACTCCCAAGAATTAGACCTAACAACCTTGTTGAGAAAACAAGACCTTTAGATCTAAAACTTAAAAACCCCAAAACGACATGGAATCAACCCAAGGAAAAGTTTGGAACGGATTACCTTGATGATCAAGATCAAGAGTAAAGAAAACTCGTTTCTAAACTCGTGATTCGAATCACTCCACAAGAGGTACGATCAACACCACTTGAATGACTCTAGCATGCAAATTCTAAACACAAGAAATTGCAATAAGGAAAACTTAGCTCTCAACAAAGCTAAAAGAAAACTCAATTCATTCACTTTAAAATTCTGTCTACAATGGAAGAAGAGAGGGCTTTATATAGCCTTTGAGACCCTTAACCTAATTGACAAATAGACACTAACTTTATGGGCTAGTTAGTGGGGGAAAAGAGTAACCTATATGAGTTACAATTTAACCACAACTCCCATATTGAAAACAAACTTAAATGATAAACAAAACTGAAATTACATTTAAAACTAATAAAGGTGTTGTCTTGTAACCATTATTTTAATACTAATCCATAGCTGTAAATGGTTTGAACTTGTGTTCCATAATTGAAGCTTAGCTTGTCTTGAATGAAGCTTGTAATGATACTTGACTTCATTGAATCCATCTCCACCTCATTGAATGCAACTTCAGTTCAAACATCACCATATTAAATGTTACTTTAGTTCAACTTAGTTCTTTTAGGTAAAACCCAAGTTAAACTTAAGTTCCATAAATTTAGCTATGAGTTCATTAAGTGCAAGTTAGAATGCATTTAATGCGTCTCCATCTTGAAGTTCAACTTTGCACAACATGTAGGGAAAGACTCCAACATCTTCTAGAACCTCCTCTTTTGAGCTCACCATAGCTTGAATATGAGTGATTAAAGCTTGTTGTAGCTTCTTGGCTCTCGACCTTGTAATTGGACCTTCAGGCATGACAATAGGTGGTCCTTGGTTCATATCATCATCATTTATTAAAGAATAACAAGCTTCATTTATGGAACAAGGGCTTCAAGATACTTCAAGATGTGCTTCATTTACTCTTGGATGAAGAGTTACAAGCTAACAAAGAGACACCATTCTCGGATTTGTGGCTAATTTGATGTAAATTTCAGTTCTAGAGAGTTTTCAATGTTTTAGGTTACAAAATAGTTAGTGGACACTATGGTATTGATGGAGATGTAAGTTACCGCTCTTAAATGTCCATAGGTTATCTTTAGGGTTCAATTTTGAAGGCTATAAATAGCCACATGTAATCCATGAGGAAAAAAAAGAGATGGAAAATGTAATCAAAAGGAGCCTTTGTGCTTTTTTATAGCCTTGAGCTATGTGTTTGCAATTCTATGTAGATTTTAGGTTGCATGCTTAGAATCATTCAAGCTTGACTTGATCAATCTTGCTTGTGGAGTGATTCGGATCTCATACAAGTTCTCTTGCCTTGAGATGTTTGATCGACAAGGTAATCCGGTTTTACTTTCCTTGAGTTGATTTTCAAAATTGGTTTTGGGGTCTTTGAAATTGAGTTATCTAAAGGTCTTGTTTCTTTAAGCAAGGTTGTTAGATCCAATTGTCAAGGGTTACTTAACATTTTGACATTAGAATCTTTGGTTTCTTTGGTTTCATTTTGATTTTGAGATTTTTTGGGTTTTGTGATCTAATAGTCTTGTTTGTTGTTAACAAGGTAGATTAGATTTCAAATTCTTCTTTAAATTTCTTATCAAAGGGGTTTGGACACATGAGCAAAGAATGTTTCAATAAAAGAGTTATGGTGATAAGAAATGGTGTACTTGATTCGGAGGATGAATGTGAGGAGAATGATGCACAACATGAGGAAGAATCTGAAATATATGATGATGAGTATGTTGAAGAAGGAAACTCCATATCGTTCATCACAAGAAGGGTCCTTAATATGCAAATCAAGGAAGACAAAGTTGAAGATCAAAGAGAAAATTTGTTTCACACAAGATGCCTAATTAAAGGAAGCCCATGCAGTTTGGTGGTTGATAGTGGGAGTTGCACAAATGTGATAAGTAGTTTTCTTGCAAAGAGACTTCAACTTACTACCCATCCACATCCAAAACCGTACAAACTTCAATGGTTGACAAACAAAGGAGAACTTAAGGTAAATTCTCAAGTTCTTATTCCTTTTACTTTGGGAACATATAAGGATGAAGTACTTTGTGATGTTTTACCTATTCATGCGGGGGATATATTGTTAGGCCGACCTGGCAATATGATAGAGGGGTCACATTTGATGGAGTAGAAAATAAGTATTCTTTTACTTTCAACGGGAAGAAATTTACTTTACTTCCATTGTCTCCATACGAAGTACATTGTGATCATTGAAGTTAGAAAAGAAAAGAAAATAACTTGTCAAAAAGCATGTGAAGTTTGAATTGATAGAAAAGAAAGAGAATGCATTCAATGAATTAAAAGATAAATTGACCAATGCACCTTGTCTTGCTTTACCTAACTTTGACAAATCTTTTGAGATTGAATGTGATGCAAGTGAGATAGGTATAGGAGCTGTTTTGATGCAAGAAAAGAGGTCAATCATGTTCTTTAGTGAGAAGCTAAATGGAGCACAACTCAACTACTCGACATATGACAAAGAACTACATGCACTTGTGAGGACTTTGCAAGTTTGGCAACATTACTTGTGGCCAAAAGAGTTTGTCATCCACACTGATCATAAAAGTTTGAAGCACCTCAAAAGCCAAACAAAGCTAAGTAGGAGACATGCGAAATGGGTAGAATTCATTGAGACATTTCCTTATGTCATTCATTACAAGAAAGGTAAGGATAATGTGGTGGCCGACACATTATCAAGAAGGTATGCATTATTTCCTGCCCTTAGTACAAAAGTTATTGGTTTTAAACACATGATTAAACTTTACAAAGTTGAGAAATCTGAATTTCATGATGTGTATATGCAATGTTAGGAGGGAACAACATACATGATCATGTTGTATTTGATGGTATGCTTTTTAGAAAGGATAAACTTTGCATTCCTAAGTGTTCCATTCGAGAGTTACTTGTGAAGGAGGCTCATGGGGGAGATCTTATGGGACATTTTGGGGAATTTAAACAACAACATGTTGTGTGAACACTTTTATTGGTTGAAAATGAGGAAGGATGTGAATAAAGTTTGCAATCAATGTTTCAAATGTAAGGAAGCTAAGTCTAAGACACAACCACATGGCCTTTACACACCTTTAGATGTTCCTAGTGAACCATGGGTATATTCGCATGGATTTTGTTCTAGGATTGCCAAAAACTAGGAGACATCATGATAGCATTTTTGTGGTGGTTGATAGGTTTAGTAAAATGACACATTTCATTCCATGTAACAAAACAGATGATGCAACTAACATAACTAATCTATTCTTTAGGGAAGTGGTTAGATTGCATGACATTCCAAAAACCATTGTAAGTGATAGAGATGCCAAATTTTTAAGTCATTTTGGAAAGTTTTATGGGCAATCTTGGGAACTAAGCTTTTGTTTTCTACAACTTGTCACCCCCAAACTGATGGGCAAACTTAGGTGGTTAATAGAACATTGAGGGCATTGCTTAGATCGCTAATTTCTAAGAATCTTAAGTCTTGGGAAGTGACTTTACCTTTTGTGTAGTTTGCATACAATAGACCGATACATAGCACCACTCATTGTTCACCTTTTGAGGTTGTATATGGATTTAATCCCTTAACTCCTCTAGATTTATCACCTTTACCACCTAATATGTTTTCTAGTAATGCAATTGTTTCTAAAGCCGAATACATAAAAAATTTGCACAAAAAAGTCAAGGAAAGGATTGAAAAGAAGAATCAAAGCTAGTCACTCAAAAGAACCAAGGGAGAAAGAAATTGATTTTAAAGTCGGGTAAATGAGTTTGGGTTCATCTACGAAAAGAAAGGTTCCCAGATCAAAGGAAGTCTAAACTTCAACCAAGGGGAGATGGTCCATTTCAAGTATTAGAGCGGGTCAATGACAATGCATACAAACTAGATCTCCGAGGTGAGTACAATGTAAGTTCTACTTTTAATGTGGCTGATTTGACTCCTTTTGATGTAGGAAATGAAGACTTTGATTTGAGGACAAAACCTTTTAAAGAAAGGGGGGATGATGTGAATCAAGCCATTGATCCATTGCATGTACCTGAAGGAGCCATTAGAAGCAAGGCCAAGAAGAGAGGCTTTCACATTGCATCTCTAAAAGCTCATTGATGCACAAGAAGAGACAATGATTTTTGAGCCCAGAATTCATTATAATGTTGGTTCAACGAGTCAAGATGAAAATGGAGTGAAGATGGCACGGGAAAAGTTGCTTAGTTTGAAAGATGGCACGGAGGACAAAAAAAGTGTCCAGAAAATGTGAACAGGTTGTCCAGATTGCACCTCTTGGGATTTCGTGATGTCAAACCTCGTCTAACGATAAATTCATGCATGGAGGATCCTACAGTAGATATTTAAGACAATTTAAAGCATTTCTATGTTTTTTGTTTCATATTTAGAGCTCTCAAACGTTGTAATCAAGTTTTAATTTCCTAGGTCAAATTTTCTTCATTTCACATTTAATGCTTTTGGTCTTTTGGTGTTTTGCACGACCATTTTGGCCTATTTAAAGGTTTGTATTGGCATGTTAAAGGTAGAACCTTTATGAAAAAAAACTTGTGTTTTGTTTAGCCCTATTTGGTGTTAACTTCTTTCAAATCTTACTTTTGGTTTGATGTTTAACCGATTCATTGGATTACCCGATCAAGCTAATTCTGGAGTGAATCGTCTTAGGATCTAGGAGTGACCATCCTTATTCTAAGTTTGATCTAAGAGTGATTCATCTTCTAACTAAACTCTTTGTTGGAATCAATTCGTTAAGTTAGCCTTGTTCGTGACGTTTGCAAAGATCCTAGAAAGAACTCTAGCTTTGTTAAACCAACAAATTCGGCGCTTATCAAGTACACTCAACGTCGACAATAGAAAATGACTTGTGTGCACACGGTACTATACAACCTCGGGCTCAATATCTCAGTCATTTACTCATTCGAGTCTCAGAAAAATACATGAAAATACTGAACATGCTTGCTTATCTTTTTCTTTCGTAAAACTCAAGCTTACTCAACTTGTTCATGAAAACTGGAAATCTTTAAATAATACTTGCTAGTACATGCTTGCTTGAAAGCATGACATTTCCACTAAATTTCGGTAATCAATAAACATATGCTCAAATATAAATTTCATTGGAAAATCTAGGCTCACAACGAGCACTTGAAATCATTTCTAGGAAAACATGTATGCTCATAAGTATGTGTTCAAAAGAAAACATAAAACATTTAAGCCATTTCATTCTAGGAAAACCTTGTATTTCCTTAAGCATATTTCAAGCACAAAAATCGTTTTGGAGGTTCGTTTTGTCACTCACAATGTTAGAACTAGAACCTTGGCCCGATAATCGACCTATTTCCTCTTGGCCTGTCAAACAAACCAAAACCAAGCATTAGAACCTCAAGCTCCTGAATTCCAACCTTAAGATTACAAAAACCATTCTATCTATTTTCCAACATTCTACAGATTTCACCCCTGAAGACACACTCATAACTTCTTCATTACTTAGCCAAAAAGGATGTACTTTATATCAAACTCTTCCTTTTTGAACCCTCTAAAACTCATCTGAAGAAATGAAAAATTTAAATTCCAAAAGGATTTGTCCGTAAATACCTCAAAATTTGCTTTCTTAACAATAAGCTATGTTATTTCCAGATTCGTTTTCCTGCTGCACACTGAACTAGACCTGAAATGTAAAGCAACATTCAGTCGTTTTCTACTCGTGAGTTCTTCATGAAAGTTATAGAAAATTAAATAAACTTTCCAATCATACCTATTACAGCTTCTAATTCAAATTCTAAAGATCAGCATGACTCAAACACCAGAGGTTTCTCAAATTTGACAGCAAATTCTCTCCTTTGCCTTCCTCTTCACAAATCAGTAACTTAAGGTCAGAATTTGCTCGAGATTCCTTCACGAAATTTGTTCCAAAATGAGTTAACTTTTAAAAAAAGCAAACCTCATGATATGAACCAAGACATCTCACGAAGTCGCATTAAATGAAGTCATTCATGGAAGTTTAACATAAGTTGCATTTAATGAACTCAAGTGCAACTCATCATTTATTAAAGAACAACAAGCTTCATTTATGGGACAAGGACTTTGAAAATCTTCAAGATGTGCTTCATTTACTATTGGAAGGTTACAAAGAGTTACAAAGCTAGCAAAGAGACATCATTCTCGGATTTATGGCTAATTTGATGTAAATTTCAGTTTTAAACTATTGTTTTCAATGTTTTAGGTTACAAAATAGTTAGTGGACATTATGGTATTGATGAGGATGTAAGTTACAACCCTTAAACTATCATAGGTTATCTTTAGGTTTAATTTTGAAGGCTATAAATAGCCACATGTATCTTGTAGAAAAAGAGAAAAAGATTAAAAATGTAATCAAAAGAGGCCTTGAGCTTTTTTATAGCCTTTGAGCTATTTCTTTGCAATTCTATGTAGATTAGGTTGCATGCTTAGAATCATTCAAGCTAGACTTGATCAATCTTGCTTGTGGAGTGATTCGAATCTCATACAAGTTCTCTTGCCTTGAGATGCTTGATCACAAGGTAATCCGATTTTACTTTCCTTGAGTTTATTTTCAAAATTCGTTTTGGGGTCTTTGAGATTGAGTTATCTAAAGGTTTTGTTTCTTTAAACAAGGTTGTTAGATCCAATTGTCAAGGGTTACTTAACATTTTGACATTAGAATCTTTGGCTTCTTTGATTTCATTTCGATTTGAGATTTTTAGATTTTCCAAATTCCTCTACCTCTTCTTGTGAAGCTCAAAACAATCCAAATATCAGAACTAGGAAGAGTTGATCATCTTGCTGCCATGGAAGGATGTATTAAGCTTTCTCCATTTCTTCTTCAACTTCAACCCCAGAAAACCATCTTTCCTGGCACCCACAAATCCGTAACTTCTTCAACTGGCACTCCGTATTGACTCACAATCATGTCGACGTATAGCTTAGCAAGCTGATTGAGTGTAGACGTCGCTTTAATTGGTATAAATCGTGATGTCTTAGTGAGTCTATCCACTATTACCCAAAGACATGTCCACTAGAAGTACGTGGTAATCCAAACAGAAAATCCATAGTGACATGCTCCCATTTCCACTCCGGCACTGGTAGTGGATTAAGGAATCCTCCTGGCCTCTGTCTAACTAGTTTAACCTGGTGGAATATCAAACATTTATCAACATAATCAACTATCTCCCACTTCATCCCAGGCCACCAATACGTCCCCTTCAAAGTTTTGTACATCTTGATGCTTCCTGGATGCATAGCGTAAGCTGAACTGTGAGCTTCCTCTAAAATAACATCTTTAAGCTCACTAATACTCGGTACGCATAGTCTTCCCTGCCTAACTATGGCTCCGTCTGATCTTATTTTAAATTCTGCTTCTGGGCCCTGTTTGTTTTCCAAACATCTTTTGCAAGTTACTATCCTCTGGTTGTCTTCTCACAATCTCTGCTACGAGTGAAGTCCTGACCTGGAATTGAGCTAAAAGGCCCCCTAAATTCTCTGCAGTCACAACTGCTTTAGAACCCCTTAGTGTCACACCCCCTCCCGAACCACTTGCTAACTTAGCCCGGGAGACGGCATGAAGCCAACAGACATTGTTACCTCTTAACAATACTGCTGCGACACTACTTTACTCAAAACAAACTATGTTCGCATATGGAACACTTTAAACTTAACTCAATGAAAGCTGGACATCTATAAGACGTACATGAGGAGAAACTCTTCTTAAGTCTCTCTTGGAAACTACGATGAGCAAGAACATCAGAACCACAAACAGTCCAAACCACTAATTAAGCAACCACAACCTCTAAAGCACAAACGACTATAACTACATAGTTCTCTTAAAATAATTTATCGACATATGGACTTGCTAAACCACACCACCCACGTATAAAATATCAACATGTGAAGCTTCAGCAGACTATGGCGGTTCTCGAGGCACCGGAGCTCGATCTCTACGAAAAGTGGGAAAAACATCGAAAGAATGAGCTATAAAGCTCGGTGAGTGACTTGAGTTTAAAAGAAAGCTATTAACTCGTAAATCATATCACCTGCCATCTATGAGCATATGCATCAGAATCAAGCGTTTAAAGTAATCGTGTAATCATTATAGCTTTTCATGAAAACAAGCAAGACACCGCTAAAATCTCGTAAGGCATGTAAATGATATAAACTCTTTTTAAAACATGTCACAATCTACGTTGTGTAGGCACGCCAAGATACACCAACGTTTATTCTACGATGTAGTGGGGCCGCCCAAAGACTCCCATCGTCTTTGTGTCGTAGTGGGGCCGCCCGGCACTCACGACAATATACCGTTGTCACGGAGTACACTCAACGCGTCGACAACGAAACAAGACCTGTGTGCACACGGTACTACATAGCCTCGGGCTCAATATCTCGTAAGATCACATGAAAACATTTGAACATGCCACTTATCTTTTTCTTTCATAAAACTCAAGCTTACTTAGCTTGTTCATAAAACCTGAAATCTTTAAAACATACTTGCTAGTACATGCTTGCTTGAAATCATCACATTTTCATAAGTTTTGGCAACCATTGGACATATGCTCATGTATAAACTTTATAAAGACTTTTAGGCTCATCATGAACACTTTAAAACATTTCTAAGAAATCATGAATGCTCATAAACAAGTGTTCAAGAAAACAATAAACATCTAAACCATTTCGTTTTAGCAAAACCTTGCATTTCATAAGCATAATACAAGCCTATAAACCATTTTCAAGGTTCGTTTTGTCACTCACAGTGTTAGAACTAGAGTCTTGACCCAAACACTCGACTTATTTGCTCTTGGCCTGTCAAACAAACCAAATTCAACCATTAGAACCTCGAGCTCATGCTTTTAACCTTAAACTTACAAGAAAACACACTTTCAAAAATTCCAGCATTTAACAGATTTTATGCCCTGTATTCAGATACTCATAACTTCTTCTTTACTTATCCAAAAATAATGTACTTTATACCAAACTCTTCCTTTTGAACCCTCTAAAACTCTTATGAAGACATGAAAATGAGATTCCCAATAGATTGGTTCAGAAATACCTCAAAGCTCCTTTCCCGGGAACCAACTTCTGCTATTCCAGATTCGAATTTCTGCTGCAACCCGAAACTTGACCTGCTATTTACAACATCTTCCAGTCATTTTCTATTCACGATTTCTTCATGAAAGTTGTAGGAAATTCAATAAGTTTTCCAACCATACCTAATAGAGCTTCTGATTCCAATTCTACAGGTCAGTACAACCAAAACATCAGAGACTTCTCGGATTTGACAGTAAATTCTGTGTTCTGACTTCCTCTTCATAAATCAGTGGCTTAGGGTCCGAATTTGCTCGAGCATCCTTCACGAATTTTGTTTCAATATGAGTTAACTTGCACGAAACAAAATTTCAGCTCTTACCTCTTCCTGTGGAGCTCGAGATGAACCAAATAGCAGAACATGGCAGAGTGATTACCTTGCTGTCATACTAATTTGCTTGAATTCTCTCCCTCTCTTCTTCAATTTCCAGCTGAAACCCTCTTCTTCTTCTTCCTTTAAGCTTCTCTCATGGAAACCCTTGCTGCTCCTTGTTGAAAATGAGAAGGAAATCGATGGAATGGCTTAACTTAAAAAGAAAACCAAGGTGGGATCCACCACCCACTTTCCTTTTCCCTTTTTCTCTTTTTCTTTTTCCTTTTCTTTTTCTTTCCTTTATCCCTTCCTTCCATTTCTTTTCTTTTCTTTTCTTTTCTTAACAAAACAAAGCAAAATTAGTATATTAAACATTTGTTTCATTTCCTTTTCTTCTTTTGTCTTAAAAGCAATCCAAACCAAAATGGTTTAAACTTTCCTTCCTTGTTTTCCTTTTGCCTTTCACTTCATTTCTTTCCTTTTTAAAACAAGGAAAACCAAGTTTTAAGCATTCATTTCTTCCTTTCTTTTGTTGTTTGATAATAAGGAGGTTCCAAAGAAAGATCTCGGGTTTACAACTTACCTCCCCCTTATGAAATTTCGTCCTCGAAATTTAGTAGTTCTTAGGTGAAAATCGTCGGATACTTCCTCCTCATTTAGTCTTCTAACTCTCAGGTTCCCTTCTCCACTCCGTGATGTCTCCAACGAACCTTCACGAGTGGGATCGTCTTGTTTCTTAAAACTTGTTCTTTTCTGTCGAGGATTTGAACTGCATCCTCTACGTAACTCATGTCTTCTTTCAACTCAATTGGTTGTGCTTGCAACACATGTGTCGGATCTGGAATATATTTCCTCAACATGGACACATGAAATACATCATGTACTTGAGATAGTTCCGTTGGCAACTTCAGTTTGTAGGTTGGTAGCCCAACTCGTTTCATTACTTGATAAGGATCAATATATCTGGAACTTAGCTTACCTTTCTTTCCAAAACTTGATCTCCGACTTGGAATTCTAAGTCCTTTCGCTGCTTAACTGCATAACTCTTCTGACGGTCTTTTGCTACCTTCAAATTCTCTCTGATTACCTTAGTATTGTTTGTCATAACTTGCACCAACTCAGGACCGATTAGCTTCCGCTCTTCTAGTTCATTTCAATAAACTAGCGTTCTACACGGTCTTTAATCTAGAGCTTCAAATGGTGCCATGTCAAAACTAGACTGATAATTGTTATTGTAAGCAAATTCCATAAGTGATAGGTGTGTATCTCAACTTCCCTTAACTTGAAAGACACATGCTTACAACATGTCTTCTAGGGTCTGGATGGTCCTCTCGAACTGCCCATCTGTCTAAGGATGGAATGTTGTACTAAACTTCAGTTCTGTTCCCATAGCTTTCTGTAAACTAGGCCAAAACTTAGAAGTAAATCTCGGATCTCTATCTGAAACTATGGACACAGCACTCTGTATTGTCTCACACTCAGCCGACGCATAGCTTAGCTAGTCGATTAAGCGTGAGACATCAGTAATCGGTACAAACTGTGTTGTCTTAGTGAGTCTATCCACCATTACCAAAGTACCATCATGTCCATTTGAAGTACGTGGTAATTTAAACAGAAAAACCATAGTAATACGCTCCCATTTCCATTCCGACACTAGCAATGGGTTAAGGAGTCCTTTTTGCTTCTGTCTAACTGGTTTAACTTGCTGACAGATTAAATATCTATCAACATAATCAACTATCTCCCACTTCATCCCAGGCCACCAATATGTCTCATTCAAGGTTTTACACATCTTGGTGCTTCCTGGATGCATAGCGTAGCTGAACTGTGAGCTCCTTCTAGAATAGCATTCTTAAGCTCACTAACACTCGGAACGCATAGTCTTCCCTGTTTCTCTATGGCTCCGTCTGATCTCATTTTAAATTTTGCTTCTTGGCCCTATTTGGACTTTCTAAACATATTTTGCAAGTTACTATTCTTTGATTGTCTTCTCACAATCTCTATTATGAGTGAAGGCCTGATCTGAAATTAAACTAAAAGATCCTCTGAATTCTCTGCAGTTACAACTGCCTTAGAATCCCTTAGAGTACTTAAAAATGTTGCTCGAATACCACACAAGGCGTCCTTAGGAAGTCTTCACTTCCTGCTCAATGCTACTGCTACCACATTCACCTTACCAGGATGGTATTCTATGGTACAATCATAATCTTTAATCAGTTCTAACCATCTTCTCTGTCTCATATTCAACTTCCTTTGATCAAAGATATATTTCAGACTTTTATGATCTGTGTAAATGTGACACCTTTCACCAAACAGGTAATGTCTCCAGATCTTTAATGCTAGAACAACTGCTGCTAACTCAAGATCATGGGTAGGGTAATTACATTCGTGCTTTTTCAATTGCCTTAACGCATAAGTTATTACTTTTCCTTTTTGCATCAGTACACACCCTAAATCTTTCCTCGAGGTATCACAGTAAACCACATACTCTTTTCCCGTTATAGGAAGTGTCAAAATAGGTGTTGTAACTAATCTCTTTTCAGCTCCCAAAAACTGCTCACACTTATCCACCATTCAATCTTAGCATTCTTTCTTATTAAAACTGTTAAGGGTAATACTAATCGTGAGAAGTTCTCAACAAATCATCTGCAGTATCCTGCCAAGCCTAGGAAACTACGTACCTCTGTCGTACTAACTGGTCTCTCCCAGTTGACTACTGCTTTCACTTTATTTGGATGCACACAAACTTCTTTTCCTGAGACAACATGTCCCAAAAACACTACCTGATTCAATCAAAACTCACCTTTGGTGAATTTAGCGTACAACTGTTTATCTCGTAATGTTTGTAGAATAATACTCATGCGTTCCTCGTAGGCTTTCCTGTCAACTGAGTAAACTAGTATATTGTCAATAAATACCATTATAAACTGATCCAAATACTGGTGGAAAACCTGTCCATGGGGCCCATGAAAACTGCTAGTGCATTGTTAAACCGAATGGCATTACTAAACACTTATAATGCTCGTACCTCATTATGAATAATGTCTTAGGAATGTCTGATTCTCTGACCTTTAACTTATGATATCCTGATCTTAAATTAATCTTACAAAACATCGATGCACCTCTTCACTGGTCAAACAAGTCATCTATTCAGGGTAAAGGATACTTATTACATATCGTGACTTTGTTTAACTATCTATACTCAATGCATAATCTACGGATACCATCTTTCTTTTTCACAGATAACACTGGAGCTTTCCAAGGCGATACACTAGGTCTGACGTATCCCTTATCAACTAGTCAAAGTAACTGCATCTTTAGCTCCCTGATCTCACTTGGAGCCATTCTATACAGCACTTGCGAAATAGGTGTCATTCATGGTAACAGATTCAATGGTGAACTCAACTTCCTATCGGTGGCAATCCCGATAGATCTGCTAGAAAACAACAAAAATTCATTCACAACAAGAGCATTTTCTTGTTTTAGCTTTTCTTCCTGCACCTCAACTACATGTGCAAGAAACGTCGTGCAACCTTTCCTTAATAACTTCTGAGCTTTGAATGCTGAAAACAAACTCGTAGGGATAATCTTTCTTTCATCCCATAAAACCACTTCAGCTAATCCTGGTTTCTTGAAAACAACTTCCTTTATATGGCAATCTCTAGAAGCATAATGAGTAAATAGTAAATCCATCTTTAAGATTGCATCTCACACCTGCAAGTCTAGTGGAAAAAGATCCACTAACATATCGAGACCTTCTACTAAGACCTCACAATTCTGCATCACTGAATTGACTAGTAACACATCACCAACTAGAGTGTATATAACTAACCTTTTACATAAAGGTTCTAGCTTTCCATTCAACTTAGTCAAGAACATACTAAAAACAAAGAAATGTGTGGCACCTTGTTCTATCAAGACAAGTACAGGTACATTTCAAATAATAATCGTACCAATAATCATATCTGGTTCATCCTCAGCTTCTTGCTGAGTCATAACTTAGACCTTTCCGTGTTGCCTAGGCCTCCCTACAACTCTCTTTAGTCTAATACCACTGGTGCCTTCTCTTGCAGCCTATCGAAACTCTCTACCGCTTCTATTGTCCGGGACTCAACTCCCTAGTCCTCTGCATGCGATCGTCCATAGTCATCGACAATCCCTCTTGACATGTCCTCGGTTGTCAAGATCGGTAGCATGTACCAACACTCACAAGACAATGATCTTGATGATTCTTGCAATGGATCATACATGGAGTTTTCCTTGCTATACTCGGCAATAGACTCTTGCCCTCTTTGCGCCTTCTTTGCTAATCAAACAAACTAATTAGGTTCTTTTTAACTCGCCTCTGATAGGCACTACCCACAATCATCTGCCTCGATGCCTGGCTACTTGGCTACTAGCTTGCTCCTTAAAGTCATATTGACTTAGAAACATTTATTCCAAGTGTGAACCTGCGCTGCTCACGACTTTGGAAACTGCTTGTTGTCGAAGCCTTCACAACTAGGCTTCACTCATCGATCGCACCTCTGCTATACTCGCTTCAACACGTAGAGCGGTCTCTCTACCACCGGGAGAAATCAATCCACTTAGCAATGGTCAGTGGCGGGTACGTATCTCAGGTCGTAACCCTCTTCCAAATCTTCGACACCTGTCACTCTCAGATGCCACAATCACATCAACTTACCGCGACAACTCGGTATATCTTCTCTCATACTCAGCCATTGAAAGTGTATCTTGTTTTAGTTCTAACAAAATTCATCCCTCTCGCCTCTCTGATGCGTGCTAGGGTAATATTTATCTTCAAGAGGCTTCAAAAGTTTGCCATGTGAAGTACGTGTATCACTACAATCAAGCTAACATCGATTTCCATCATCCTTCTACCTTCTTTGGCAAAGAAGAATGTGGCCAACTTAACATTTCGCTCCCTCGTGAGCAACTCATAACATCAAAACATTTATCAAGCTTATTTAGCCAAACCCTAGCTTCAATCGGATCTTTGGAACCTCAAACACTGTGGCTCCTAATTCTTTTAGGTGATCTATTATATGTGTCTTATCTGGGATTACTTAGCCTCGCTCCCTATGGCTTACTTACCTACCTCCTGAGAGAATTAGCATGTCGCTAATTCGCCCCCATCTCAACTCTCTGGGCACTAGATCTCCACCGGGATTGATCTTGGGTAGGATCCTCGCATCCCGTCCCGATCTTGCTGCGCATCGCCCGCTAGTACGTGGTGGCATGACTTCTATAACATATTAACATACTAGACATGTAATGAGTACTCAACTCAAACGCACAATTCTAGACTTGTGTTCACATTCTAGTCCCGATGGACTTACTCTTGTCCTTACTTGGACCATGCTCTGCTAGTTCTATTGAACTAACTCAATAACTTGCTATTTACTTTTTAGTTTCTTCTAGAGCTAACTTGCTGTCTCATTCCCATGGAGCTAATCGCTCGATACTGTTGTCACACCCTCCCGAACCACTTGCTAACTTAGCCCGGAGATTTGATGAAGCCAACGGACATTGTTACCTCTTAACAATACCTGCGACACTACTTTTTACTCGAAAACAAACTATGTTCGCATATGGAACACTTTAAACTTAACTCAATGAAAACCGGACATCTATAAGACGTACATGAGGAGAAACTCTTCTTAAGTCTCTCTTGGAAACTACGATGAGCAAGAACATCGAACCACAAACAAATCCAAACCACTAATTAAGCAACCACAACCTCTAAAGCACAAACGACTATAACTACATAGTTCTCTTAAAATAATTTACAGACATATGGACTTGCTAAACCACACCAGCCACGTACAAAATATCAACATGTGAAGCTTCAGCAGACTATGGCAGGTTCTCAGGCACCGGGAGCTCGATCTCTACCTGAAAAGTGGGAAAAACACTGAAAGAATGAGCTATAAAGCTCAGTGAGTGACTTGAGTTTAAAAGAAAGCTATTAACTCGTAAATCATATCACCTGGCCATCTATGAGCATATGCATCTGTAATCAAGCGTTTAAAGTAATCGTGTAATCATTATAGCTTTTCATGAAAACAAGCAAGACACCGCGTTAAAATCTCGTAAGGCATGTAAATGATATAAACTCTTTTTAAAACATGTCACAATCTACGCTGTGTGTGGCACGCCCAAGATACACCAACGCTTTATTCTACGATGTAGTGGGGCCCGCCAAAGACTCCCATCGTCTTTGTCGAGTGGGGCCCGCCCAAAGACTCACGACAATACTGTTGTCACGGAGTACACTCAACGCCGACAACAGTAACAAGACCTGTGTGCACACACTGCACTACATAGCCTCGGGCTCAATATCTCGTAAGATCACATGAAAACATTTGAACATGCCACTTATCTTTTCTTTCATAAAACTCAAGCTTACTTAGCTTGTTCATAAAACCGAAATCTTTAAAACATACTTGCTAGTACATGCTTGCTTGAAATCATCACATTTTCATAAGTTTTGGCAACCATTGGACATATGCTCATGTATAAACTTTATAAAGACTTTTAGGCTCATCATGAACACTTTAAAACATTTCTAAGAAATCATGAATGCTCATAAACAAGTGTTCAAGAAAACAATAAACATCTAAACCATTTCGTTTTAGCAAAACCTTGCATTTCATAAGCATAATACAAGCCTATAAACCATTTTCAAGGTTCGTTTTGTCACTCACAGTGTTAGAACTAGAGTCTTGACCCGAACACTCGACTTATTTGCTCTTGGCCTGTCAAACAAACCAAATTCAACCATTAGAACCTCGAGCTCATGCTTTTTAACCTTAAACTTACAAGAAAACACACTTTCAAAAATTCCAGCATTTAACAGATTTTATGCCCTGTATTCAGATACTCATAACTTCTTCTTTACTTATCCAAAAATAATGTACTTTATACCAAACTCTTCCTTTTTGAACCCTCTAAAACTCTTATGAAGACATGAAAATGAGATTCCCAATAGATTGGTTCGGAAATACCTCGAAAGCTCCTTTCCCCGGAACCAACTTCTGCTATTCCAGATTCGAATTTCTGCTGCAACCCGAAACTTGACCTGCTATTTATAACATCTTCCAGTCATTTTCTATTCACGATTTCTTCATGAAAGTTGTAGGAAATTCAATAAGTTTTCCAACCATACCTAATAGAGCGTCTGATTCCAATTCTACAGGTCAGTACAACCAAAACATCAGAGACTTCTCGGATTTGACAGTAAATTCTGTGTTCTGACTTCCTCTTCATAAATCAGTGGCTTAGGTTCCGAATTTGCTCGAGCATCCTTCACGAATTTTGTTTCAATATGAGTTAACTTGCACGAAACAAAATTTCAGCTCTTACCTCTTCCTGTGGAGCTCGAGATGAACCAAATAGCAGAACATGGCAGAGTGATTACCTTGCTGTCATACTAATTTGCTTGAATTCTCTCCTCTCTCTTCTTCAATTTCCAGCTGAAACCCTCTTCTTCTTCTTCCTTCCTTTAAGCTTCTCTCATGGAAACCCTTGCTGCTCCTTGTTGAAAATGAGAAGGAAATCGATGGAATGGCTTAACTTAAAAAGAAAACCAAGGTGGGATCCACCACCCACTTTCCTTTTCCTTTTTCTTTTTTCTTTTCCTTTTCTTTTCTTTCCTTTATCCCTTCCTTCCATTTCTTTTCTTTTCTTTTCTTTTCTTAACAAAACAAAGCAAAATTAGTATATTAAACATTTGTTTCATTTCCTTTTCTTCTTTTTTTCTTAAAAGCAATCCAAACCAAAATGGTTTAAACTTTCCTTCCTTGTTTTCCTTTTGCCTTTCACTTCATTTCTTTCCTTTTTAAAACAAGGAAAACCAAGTTTTAAGCATTCATTTCTTCCTTTCTTTTGTTTCGTTTTGTCACTCACAGTGTTAGAACTAGAGTCTTGACCCGAACACTCGACTTATTTGCTCTTGGCCTGTCAAACAAACCAAATTCAACCATTAGAACCTCGAGCTCATGCTTTTTAACCTTAAACTTACAAGAAAACACACTTTCAAAAATTCCAGCATTTAACAGATTTTATGCCCTGTATTCAGATACTCATAACTTCTTCTTTACTTATCCAAAAATAATGTACTTTATACCAAACTCTTCCTTTTTGAACCCTCTAAAACTCTTATGAAGACATGAAAATGAGATTCCCAATAGATTGGTTCAGAAATACCTCGAAAGCTCCTTTCCCCGGAACCAACTTCTGCTATTCCAGATTCGAATTTCTGCTGCAACCCGAAACTTGACCTGCTATTTACAACATCTTCCAGTCATTTTCTATTCACGATTTCTTCATGAAAGTTGTAGGAAATTCAATAAGTTTTCCAACCATACCTAATAGAGCTTCTGATTCCAATTCTACAGGTCAGTACAACCAAAACATCAGAGACTTCTCGGATTTGACAGTAAATTCTGTGTTCTGACTTCCTCTTCATAAATCAGTGGCTTAGGGTCCGAATTTGCTCGAGCATCCTTCACGAATTTTGTTTCAATATGAGTTAACTTGCACGAAACAAAATTTCAGCTCTTACCTCTTCCTGTGGAGCTCGAGATGAACCAAATAGCAGAACATGGCAGAGTGATTACCTTGCTGTCATACTAATTTGCTTGAATTCTCTCCCTCTCTTCTTCAATTTCCAGCTGAAACCCTCTTCTTCTTCTTCCTTTAAGCTTCTCTCATGGAAACCCTTGCTGCTCCTTGTTGAAAATGAGAAGGAAATCGATGGAATGGCTTAACTTAAAAAGAAAACCAAGGTGGGATCCACCACCCACTTTCCTTTTCCCTTTTTCTCTTTTTCTTTTTCCTTTTCTTTTTCTTTCCTTTATCCCTTCCTTCCATTTCTTTTCTTTTCTTTTCTTTTCTTAACAAAACAAAGCAAAATTAGTATATTAAACATTTGTTTCATTTCCTTTTCTTCTTTTGTCTTAAAAGCAATCCAAACCAAAATGGTTTAAACTTTCCTTCCTTGTTTTCCTTTTGCCTTTCACTTCATTTCTTTCCTTTTTAAAACAAGGAAAACCAAGTTTTAAGCATTCATTTCTTCCTTTCTTTTGTTTCGTTTTGTCACTCACAGTGTTAGAACTAGAGTCTTGACCCGAACACTCGACTTATTTGCTCTTGGCCTGTCAAACAAACCAAATTCAACCATTAGAACCTCGAGCTCATGCTTTTTAACCTTAAACTTACAAGAAAACACACTTTCAAAAATTCCAGCATTTAACAGATTTTATGCCCTGTATTCAGATACTCATAACTTCTTCTTTACTTATCCAAAAATAATGTACTTTATACCAAACTCTTCCTTTTGAACCCTCTAAAACTCTTATGAAGACATGAAAATGAGATTCCCAATAGATTGGTTCAGAAATACCTCGAAAGCTCCTTTCCCCGGAACCAACTTCTGCTATTCCAGATTCGAATTTCTGCTGCAACCCGAAACTTGACCTGCTATTTACAACATCTTCCAGTCATTTTCTATTCACGATTTCTTCATGAAAGTTGTAGGAAATTCAATAAGTTTTCCAACCATACCTAATAGAGCTTCTGATTCCAATTCTACAGGTCAGTACAACCAAAACATCAGAGACTTCTCGGATTTGACAGTAAATTCTGTGTTCTGACTTCCTCTTCATAAATCAGTGGCTTAGGGTCCGAATTTGCTCGAGCATCCTTCACGAATTTTGTTTCAATATGAGTTAACTTGCACGAAACAAAATTTCAGCTCTTACCTCTTCCTGTGGAGCTCGAGATGAACCAAATAGCAGAACATGGCAGAGTGATTACCTTGCTGTCATACTAATTTGCTTGAATTCTCTCCTCTCTCTTCTTCAATTTCCAGCTGAAACCCTCTTCTTCTTCTTCCTTTAAGCTTCTCTCATGGAAACCCTTGCTGCTCCTTGTTGAAAATGAGAAGGAAATCGATGGAATGGCTTAACTTAAAAAGAAAACCAAGGTGGGATCCACCACCCACTTTCCTTTTCCTTTTTCTCTTTTTCTTTTCCTTTTCTTTTTCTTTCCTTTATCCCTTCCTTCCATTTCTTTTCTTTTCTTTTCTTTTCTTAACAAAAAAACAAAGCAAAATTAGTATATTAAACATTTGTTTCATTTCCTTTTCTTCTTTTTGTCTTAAAAGCAATCCAAACCAAAATGGTTTAAACTTTCCTTCCTTGTTTTCCTTTTGCCTTTCACTTCATTTCTTTCCTTTTTAAAACAAGGAAAACCAAGTTTTAAGCATTCATTTCTTCCTTTCTTTTGTTGTTTGATAATAAGGAGGTTCCAAAGAAAGATCTCGGGTTTACACTTAGCGTACTTAAAAAGGTTGCTCGAATACCACCCAAGGCATCCCTAGGAAGTCTCGACTTCCTACTTAATGCATCGACCACTACATTCGCCTTACCTTGATGGTATTCTATGGTACAATCATAATCTTTAATCAGTTCTAGCCATCTTCTCTGTCTCATATTCAACTCTCTCATATTCAACTCTTTCTGATCAATGATATATTTCAGACTCTGATCAAGATAACTATTAAGTATAGACATCCAATTCCTAGATTAGATGATATGCTTGATGAGTTGCATGGATGTAGTCTCTTTACTAAGATTGATTTGAAATCAGGTTATCATCAAATTCGCATGCATATTGGTGATGATTGGAAAACTGCTTTCAAAACTAAGTATGGCCTTTATGAATGGTTAGTTATGCCTTTTGGATTGACTAATGCACCTAGTACATTCATGAGGTTAATGAATCATGTCTTGCGAGAATACTTAGGGAAGTTTGTGGTTGTCTACTTTGATGATATTCTTGTTTATTCTAAATCCTTAGGTGAGCATGTTGAACATGTACGATCTGTTTTGTCTACTTTGAGAAAAGAATGTTTGTATGCAAATTTACAGAAGTGTAGCTTTTGCATGGAAAAAGTTAATTTTCTTGGATTTGTTGTTTCATCTAACGGTGTTGAGGTTGATGAGGAGAAGGTAAAGGCAATAAAAGATTGGCCTACACCTAAAACTGTGAGTGAGGTAAGAAGTTTTCATGGTCTTGCGGGTTTCTATCGTAGGTTCATTAAGGATTTTAGTACCATTGCTTCACCCTTGAATGAACTTGTTAAGAAAAATGTTTCTTTCATATGGGGAAAAGACCAAGAAAATGCTTTTAACACTTTGAAAGAAAAATTGTGTTCCGCTCCATTGCTTGCATTACCTAATTTTGAGTTAACCTTTGAAATTGAATGTGATGCTAGTGGTGTAGGAATAGGTGCTGTTTTAAAGCAAAATAACAGACCTTTAATGTTCTTTAGTGAAAAATTGAATGGTGCTTCTTTGAAGTATCCAACATATGACAAAGAACTTTATGCTTTGGTTCGTGCATTACAAACATGGCAACATTATCTTTGGCCTAAGGAGTTCGTTATTCATACGGATCATGAGAGTTTAAAGCATTTGAGAGGACAAAATAAACTCAATCGACGACATGCCAAATGGTTGGAGTTTATTGAAACATTCCCTTATGTGATTAAGTATAAACAAGGTAAGGAGAACATTGTTGCGGATGCTTTATCACGAAGGTATGCTTTACTCAATGCTTTGAATGCTAAGTTGTTAGGGTTTGAACATATAAAGACTTTGTATCCTCATGATGCATTCTTTGCTCCTTTTGTTGAATCTTGTGAAAAAGGACTTGTTGTGGATGATTACATGTTGTTTGATGGATTTTTGTTTAGGAAAGGAAAACTTTGCATCCCATCTTGTTCTATTCGTGAGTTATTGGTAAAGGAAGCTCATGGAGGCGGTTTAATGGCGCATTTTGGAGTTTCTAAAACTTATGATATGCTTGTTGAACATTTTTACTGGCCTAAAATGAGGCATGATGTTAATAAAGTTTGTGCTCGATGCATAGCATGTAAACAGGCTAAGTCTAGGCTTCAACCACATGGTTTGTATTCTCCTTTACCCGTTCCTAATGGTCCTTGGATTGATATATCGATGGATTTTGTTTTAGGCTTACCTAGAACTAGGAAAGGTAGAGATAGCATATTTGTTGTGGTCGATAGATTTAGTAAAATGACACATTTTATTCCTTGTCACAAAACAGATGATGCAAAACTTATCGACTTATTCTTTAGGGAGGTTGTGAGATTGCATGGTATTCCTAAAAGCATAGTTAGTGATCGTGATGTTAAATTTTTAAGCCACTTTTGGCGTGTTTTGTGTGGGGTAAGTTGGGAACTAAGCTATTGTATTCAACTACATGTCATCCTCAAACGGATGGTCAAACCGAGGTTGTTAATAGAACCATGACTACTATGCTTAGGGCTATTATTGATAAGAATCTTAAGACTTGGGAGGATTGTTTGCCATTCATAGAATTTGCATATAATAGGGCTGTTCATAGCACTACTAAATGCACTCCTTTTGAAATTGTTTATGGCTTTAATCCTTTAACTCCTATTGATTTATTGCCTATGCCCCCTAATGAGTTTGTGAGTCTTGATGCGAATGCAAAGGTTGAGTTTGTTCATAAGTTGCACAAGAAAGTTAAAGAGCACATTGAGCAGCAAAATTTCAAGGTTGCTTCAAAAATCAATAAGGGGCGTAAACCCTTAGTCTTCAAACCGGGAGATTGGGTTTGGGTACATTTTCGACAAGAAAGGTTTCCTAATCAAAGAAAATCAAAGCTTTTACCACGAGGAGATGGACCTTTCCAAGTTCTTGAGAGAATCAATGACAATGCTTATAAAATTGATTTACCAGTGAGTATGGTGTTAGTGCAACCTTTAATGTTGCTGACTTGAGTCCTTTTGATGTAGGTGATGGTTATGATTCGAGGCTAATCCTTCTCAAGAGGGGGAGGATGATATGAACCAAGGACCACCTATTGTCATGCCTGAAGGTCCAATTACAAGGTCGAGAGCCAAGAAGCTACAACAAGCTTTAATCACTCATATTCAAGCTATGGTGAGCTCAAAAGAGGAGGTTCTAGAAGATGTTGGAGTCTTTCCCTACATGTTGTGCAAAGTTGAACTTCAAGATGGAGACGCATTAAATGCATTCTAACTTGCACTTAATGAACTCATAGCTAAATTTATGGAACTTAAGTTTAACTTGGGTTTCACCTAAAAGAACTAAGTTGAACTAAAGTTACATTTAATATGGTGATGTTTGAACTGAAGTTGCATTCAATGAGGTGGAGATGGATTCAATGAAGTCAAGTATCATTACAAGCTTCATTCAAGACAAGCTAAGCTTCAATTATGGAACACAAGTTCAAACCATTTAAAGCTATGGATTAGTGTTAAAATACCATTACAAGACAACACCTTTATTAGTTTTAAATGTAATTTCAGTTTTGTTTATCATTTAAGTTTGTTTTCAATATGGGAGTTGTGGTTAAATTGTAACTCATATAGGTTACTCTTTTCCCCCACTAACTAGCCCATAAAGTTAGTGTCTATTTGTCAATTAGGTTAAGGGTCTCAAAGGCTATATAAAGCCCTCTCTTCTTCCATTGTAGACAGAATTTTAAAGTGAATGAATTGAGTTTTCTTTTAGCTTTGTTGAGAGCTAAGTTTTCCTTATTGCAATTTCTTGTGTTTAGAATTTGCATGCTAGAGTCATTCAAGTGGTGTTGATCGTACCTCTTGTGGAGTGATTCGAATCACGAGTTTAGAAACGAGTTTTCTTTACTCTTGATCTTGATCATCAAGGTAATCCGTTCCAAACTTTTCCTTGGGTTGATTCCATGTCGTTTTGGGGTTTTTAAGTTTTAGATCTAAAGGTCTTGTTTTCTCAACAAGGTTGTTAGGTCTAATTCTTGGGAGTTACTTAACACAGAAGCTATAGTTAAGTGGGAACAACCCACTTCAATAACGGAAGTCCGTAGTTTTTTGGGACTTGCAGGATACTATCGACGTTTTGTCGAGGGGTTTTCGAAGATAGCTCTTCTATTAACCAGTTTGACAAAGAAGAATACGAAGTTCGAGTGGACTGAAGAGTGTGGAAAAAGTTTTCAAGAGTTAAAGAACAGACTTGTCACAACACCGATACTAACTCTACCCACCACGGGAAAAGAGTTTGAGGTTTACTGTGATGCCTCACATCAGGGCCTTGGATGTGTACTTATGCAGGATGGGAAAGTGATCGCTTATGCGTCAAGACAGTTGAAAAAGCATGAATGTAATTATCCTACTCATGATCTGGAGTTCGCAGCAGTTGTGTTAGCTTTAAAGATTTGGAGGCATTATCTGTTTGGTGAGAAGTGTTGTATTTACACAGATCATAAAAGTTTAAAATATATCTTCGAATAGAAAGAGTTGAATTTGAGACAATAGCGGTGGCTTGAATTGATAAAAGATTATGACTGCACACGATTGAATACCACCCGGGAAGGCTAATGTTGTAGCCGATGCACTAAGTAGGAAGTCAAGCAACATAGGGGTTCACTTAATTCAGTTAGAGTGGCTCTATTTGTGGAACTCAAGAGTTCTAATGCAAAAGTGTATGTTGGTGACAAAGGGAATTTGTTAGCTCATTTTCAGGTAAGACCTACCTTAATTAATGATGTTATCTCAAGTCAAGCTAAAGACCCTACCCTGAAGAAATTGATAGAAGAGGTGAACTTGCAGAGAGCAGATTACGAAGTAAGGCATGATGGAGCATTGATGAAGTGTGGTAGATTTTGTGTATCTAAAGATGAAACTTTGAGAAATGCGATGCTAGAGGAAGCACATAGTTCAGCCTATGCGATGCATCCAGGAGGTACAAAGATGTATCGGACCTTAAAGAACCATTATTGATGGCCAGGAATGAAATGAGAGATAGCAGAGTATGTCTCTAAATGTTTAATTTGTCAGCAGGTGATATGAACCAAGGACCACCTATTGTCATGCCTGAAGGTCCAATTACAAGGTCGAGAGCCAAGAAGCTACAACAAGCTTTAATCACTCATATTCAAGCTATGGTGAGCTCAAAAGAGGAGGTTCTAGAAGATGTTGGAGTCTTTCCCTACATGTTGTGCAAAGTTGAACTTCAAGATGGAGACGCATTAAATGCATTCTAACTTGCACTTAATGAACTCATAGCTAAATTTATGGAACTTAAGTTTAACTTGGTTTCACCTAAAAGAACTAAGTTGAACTAAAGTAACATTTAATATGGTGATGTTTGAACTGAAGTTGCATTCAATGAGGTGGAGATGGATTCAATGAAGTCAAGTATCATTACAAGCTTCATTCAAGACAAGCTAAGCTTCAATTATGGAACACAAGTTCAAACCATTTACAGCTATGGATTAGTATTAAAATAATGGTTACAAGACAACACCTTTATTAGTTTTAAATGTAATTTCAGTTTTGTTTATCATTTAAGTTTGTTTTCAATATGGGAGTTGTGGTTAAATTGTAACTCATATAGGTTACTCTTTTCCCCCACTAACTAGCCCATATAGTTAGTGTCTATTTGTCAATTAGGTTAAGGGTCTCAAAGGCTATATAAAGCCCTCTCTTCTTCCATTGTAGACAGAATTTTAAAGTGAATGAATTGAGTTTTCTTTTAGCTTTGTTGAGAGCTAAGTTTTCCTTATTGCAATTTCTTGTGTTTAGAATTTGCATGCTAGAGTCATTCAAGTGGTGTTGATCGTACCTCTTGTGGAGTGATTCGAATCACGAGTTTAGAAACGAGTTTTCTTTACTCTTGATCTTGATCATCAAGGTAATCCGTTCCAAACTTTTCCTTGGGTTGATTCCATGTCGTTTTGGGGTTTTTAAGTTTTAGATCTAAAGGTCTTGTTTTCTCAACAAGGTTGTTAGGTCTAATTCTTGGGAGTTACTTAACATTTGGTATCAGAGCATTAGGCTCTTTGATCGGACATATGTTTCCTTGCATTTATCTCTTTGAGTTCTTTTCTCTTTAGCTTCAGTTTTTGCAGATCCGAGCATGTTCTTATTCTGAATAAAAAATACAAAAACATATCCTTTCCAATCCGTATTTCATTATATCGTCTTCTACAAGATTTGAGATCTAGATCTGATCTACAATTTGTTATTCTTTGATATCTTCAAAATCGGATTTCTTCAGAGTGAAATATTCATATTTTGCAAATCTGTCAAAAGAAGACAGCATATCCGAGAGCAAATTTTCTGTTTTAATTTTTTTTGTTCATTGTTTCAAGGTAACTTGAATTCAATTATTCCTTTGATAGTACTCTCTTGATGAATTGATATTTGATCATTTGTTCTAGGTCTATTTTTGTTTTCCCTCTTGAATTCCTTTCATTTTGTCATTTTTTTCTTAAACTTGTTTCTTTTTGTTATTCGATTGCTCCTTCAATACACTTGTTTGTATTCTTAGTGTGTTGTCTAATCACTTTGAATTGCACTTAGCTCTTTGACTTTGCTATACTCATACACCAATCTGTTTCTGAGTGCTTTGTGAGGTTGTGAGGTAAGGGAGTGATACATTAATTAGAGTGTTGAGTGTTAAACACGAGTGAACTTCATTAACGAGTGAAATACGTGAGGGAGTGCTTGCGAGGTCCTTTTTTTTTTTTTTTTTTCTTTTGTTACTTTACCGTATTTTGCAGCATGGCACAAGAAGGTGATCTTAACATTAACGAAGCCCGAATGAGGGAGGCACAACAAGGAACCATGGAGAGAATGATTCGTGGAATAGAAGAGTTATCGGAGCGTATACACGGAGGTTGGAGGTTCAAAACCACGCTAGGAGGAGAATTCCACCCCCTCCACAACAACGTGAGGATGACCATGACAACGAATATGAGGGAGGAAGTTCTGATCAACTAGAAGATGACCAAGTTACATTAATAGCAGCACCACGAAGGGAAGAAAGACGTGTTGGTCGTGGCTTGAATAGGGGAAGAGGTCAGGGACGAAGACATCAACATTTACAAAGGCGAGTTCCTTATGAAGAAGGAATTGACCGAAACGTGGGAAGCATCAAATTGAAACTTCCAAGTTCTATGGCAAAACCGATCCGGAGGAGTACCTTCAATGGGAGAAAACAGTGGAGTCGGTGTTCAATTGCCATAATTTCAGTGAAGAAAAGAAGGTAATGCTTTGTGTTGCTCAATTTAAACAATATGCTCAAACGTGGTGGGATAAATTGATGTCAAGTAGGAGAAGGAATCTTGAAGCACCAATCGATTCATGGTACGAGTTCAAGGAGTCCATGAGGAAGCGTTTTGTTCCAAAACATTTCCAACGAGACATGGCTCAAAAGCTTCAAGCATTGAAACAAGGCAACAAGTCCGTGGAGGATTATTACAAGGAGATGGATACATTGATGGATCGACTTGATCTAGATGAGGATATGGAGAGTCTCATGGCACGGTTTCTTAATGGGCTAAACACGGAGATTGCGGACAAGGTTGACCTACAACCTTACTCGACATTGAGGGGTTGTTGCATATTGCAATCAAGATCGAGAGGCAAATCCAACGAACGTCTCGACGGTATTCTTCTAAACATTTTTCCAACTCTAGTTCTACATGGAAAAAGGATAGTAAGAAGATTGAATCTAAGCTTAGAAACCAAGAGATATATGAGAAACCTAAAGCAAATGTAGAGAAAGGGAGAGTTCTAAAAGGGGAAAGAGAAGATAGATGAATCTAATGTGCGAAATAGGGATTTGAAATGTTGGAAATGTCAAGGGGTAGGTCACTATAGTAGAGATTGCCCTAATAGGAGAATTATGACCATTAGAGAGGGAGAGATTGTGACTGATGATGAAGAGGAAGATGAGGTTAAGGAAGAAAATGATGAGAGTGAGAATGAGTTAAGCGAAGAGGATCCTGCAAACTTGTCCTTAGTTGCTAGGAGAGCTTTAAGCACCCAAATTAAGGAGGATAGTCTAGACCAAAGAGAGAACTTGTTTCACACTAGGTGCCTTATTCAATCTATGCCTTGTAGTGTGGTCATTGATAGTGGTAGTTGCACCAATGTTGTGAGTACAATTCTGGTCAAGAGGCTTAATTTAGAGACCAAACCACATCCTAGACCATATAAACTTCAATGGTTGAATGATTGTGCGCAAGTAAGGGTGAGTAAGCAAGCTCTTGTTTCTTTTACCATTGGAAAGTATAATGATGATGTTTTGTGTGATGTTGTATCCATGCATGCTGGAGATTTATTGTTGGGAGGCCTTGGCAATTTGATCGTCGGGTAGTATATGATGGGTATGCGAATCGTTACTCTTTTACTTATAATGGTAGAAAAACTACTCTTGTTCCATTGTCTCCAAAAGATGTATTTATTGATCAATGCAAACTTGAAAAAAAAGGCAAGAGGCTGATGCAAAAGCAAAAAGTGAAAATGAAATAATAGAAAAGAATCGAGAGAAAAAAGAGTTTGAGTGAAAAGCAAGAGAGTAGCAATCGGCCTAGAGGAAAAAATGAGAGAAAAGCCAAAATAGTGAGTTTGTATGCTAGGTCAAGTGAGGCTAGGAATGTTTTGCTTTCTAATAGGACCATTCTTGTACTTATGTGCAAAGGGTCTTGTTTCTTTACTAACGAGCTTAACCCTTCTTTGCCTAGTGTTTTTGTTTTACTTTTGAAGGAGTTTGAAGATTTATTTCCAGAGGAGATGCCTAGTGGTTTGCCACCACTTAGAGGAATTGAGCATAAGATTGACTTCATTCCGGAGCAACCATTCCAAACCGTCCCAGCATATAGGACTAATCCAAAGGAGGCCGAAGAGATACAAAGGCAAGTGAGTGAACTCCTTGCTAAAGGGTATGTACGTGAGAGTTTGAGTCCATGTTCTATTCCAGTTATTCTTGTGCCTAAGAAAGATGGGTCATGGCGTATGTGTATTGATTGTAGGGCTATAAACAAGATAACTATTAAGTATAGACATCCAATTCCTAGATTAGATGATATGCTTGATGAGTTGCATGGATGTAGTCTCTTTACTAAGATTGATTTGAAATCGAGTTATCATCAAATTCGCATGCATATTGGTGATGAATGGAAAACTGCTTTCAAAACTAAGTATGGCCTTTATGAATGGTTAGTTATGCCTTTTGGATTGACTAATGCACCTAGTACATTCATGAGGTTAATGAATCATGTCTTGCGAGAATACTTAGGGAAGTTTGTGGTTGTCTACTTTGATGATATTCTTGTTTATTCTAAATCCTTAGATGAGCATGTTGAACATGTACGATCTGTTTTGTCTACTTTGAGAAAAGAATGTTTGTATGCAAATTTACAGAAATGTAGCTTTTGCATGGAAAAAGTTAATTTTCTTGGATTTGTTGTTTCATCTAACGGTGTTGAGGTTGATGAGGAGAAGGTAAAGGCAATAAAAGATTGGCCTACACCTAAAACTGTGAGTGAGGTAAGAAGTTTTCATGGTCTTGCGGGTTTCTATCGTAGGTTCATTAAGGATTTTAGTACCATTGCTTCACCCTTGAATGAACTTGTTAAGAAAAATGTTTCTTTCATATGGGGAAAAGACCAAGAAAATGCTTTTAACACTTTGAAAGAAAAATTGTGTTCCGCTCCATTGCTTGCATTACCTAATTTTGAGTTAACCTTTGAAATTGAATGTGATGCTAGTGGTGTAGGAATAAGTGCTGTTTTAAAGCAAAATAACAGACCTTTAATGTTCTTTAGTGAAAAATTGAATGGTGCTTCTTTGAAGTATCAACATATGACAAAGAACTTTATGCTGTGGTTCGTGCATTACAAACATGGCAACATTATCTTTGTCCTAAGGAGTTCGTTATTCATACGGATCATGAGAGTTTAAAGCATTTGAGAGGACAAAATAAACTCAATCGACGACATGCCAAATGGTTGGAGTTTATTGAAACATTCCCTTATGTGATTAAGTATAAACAAGGTAAGGAGAACATTGTTGCGGATGCTTTATCACGAAGGTATGCTTTACTCAATGCTTTGAATGCTAAGTTGTTAGGGTTTGAACATATAAAGACTTTGTATCCTCATGATGCATTCTTTGCTCCTTTTGTTGAATCTTGTGAAAAAGGACTTGTTGTGGATGATTACATGTTGTTTGATGGATTTTTGTTTAGGAAAGGAAAACTTTGCATCCCATCTTGTTCTATTCGTGAGTTATTGGTAAAGGAAGCTCATGGAGGCGGTTTAATGGCGCATTTTGGAGTTTCTAAAACTTATGATATGCTTGTTGAACATTTTTACTGGCCTAAAATGAGGCATGATGTTAATAAAGTTTGTGCTCGATGCATAGCATGTAAACAGGCTAAGTCTAGGCTTCAACCACATGGTTTGTATTCTCCTTTACCCGTTCCTAATGGTCCTTGGATTGATATATCGATGGATTTTGTTTTAGGCTTACCTAGAACTAGGAAAGGTAGAGATAGCATATTTGTTGTGGTCGATAGATTTAGTAAAATGACACATTTTATTCCTTGTCACAAAACAGATGATGCAAAACTTATCGCTGACTTATTCTTTAGGGAGGTTGTGAGATTGCATGGTATTCCTAAAAGCATAGTTAGTGATCGTGATGTTAAATTTTTAAGCCACTTTTGGCGTGTTTTGTGGGGTAAGTTGGGAACTAAGCTATTGTATTCAACTACATGTCATCCTCAAACGGATGGTCAAACCGAGGTTGTTAATAGAACCATGACTACTATGCTTAGGGCTATTATTGATAAGAATCTTAAGACTTGGGAGGATTGTTTGCCATTCATAGAATTTGCATATAATAGGGCTGTTCATAGCACTACTAAATGCACTCCTTTTTGAAATTGTTTATGGCTTTAATCCTTTAACTCCTATTGATTTATTGCCTATGCCCCTAATGAGTTTGTGAGTCTTGATGCGAATGCAAAGGTTGAGTTTGTTCATAAGTTGCACAAGAAAGTTAAAGAGCACATTGAGCAGCAAAATTTCAAGGTTGCTTCAAAAATCAATAAGGGGCGTAAACCCTTAGTCTTCAAACCGGAGATTGGGTTTGGGTACATTTTCGACAAGAAAGGTTTCCTAATCAAAGAAAATCAAAGCTTTTACCACGAGGAGATGGACCTTTCCAAGTTCTTGAGAGAATCAATGACAATGCTTATAAAATTGATTTACCAGTGAGTATGGTGTTAGTGCAACCTTTAATGTTGCTGACTTGAGTCCTTTTGATGTAGGTGATGGTTATGATTCGAGGCGAATCCTTCTCAAGAGGGGAGGATGATATGAACCAAGGACCACCTATTGTCATGCCCGAAGGTCCAATTACAAGGTCGAGAGCCAAGAAGCTACAACAAGCTTTAATCACTCATATTCAAGCTATGGTGAGCTCAAAAGAGGAGGTTCTAGAAGATGTTGGAGTCTTTCCCTACATGTTGTGCAAAGTTGAACTTCAAGATGGAGACGCATTAAATGCATTCTAACTTGCACTTAATGAACTCATAGCTAAATTTATGGAACTTAAGTTTAACTTGGGTTTCACCTAAAAGAACTAAGTTGAACTAAAGTTACATTTAATATGGTGATGTTTGAACTGAAGTTGCATTCAATGAGGTGGAGATGGATTCAATGAAGTCAAGTATCATTACAAGCTTCATTCAAGACAAGCTAAGCTTCAATTATGGAACACAAGTTCAAACCATTTAAAGCTATGGATTAGTGTTAAAATACCATTACAAGACAACACCTTTATTAGTTTTAAATGTAATTTCAGTTTTGTTTATCATTTAAGTTTGTTTTCAATATGGGAGTTGTGGTTAAATTGTAACTCATATAGGTTACTCTTTTCCCCCACTAACTAGCCCATAAAGTTAGTGTCTATTTGTCAATTAGGTTAAGGGTCTCAAAGGCTATATAAAGCCCTCTCTTCTTCCATTGTAGACAGAATTTTAAAGTGAATGAATTGAGTTTTCTTTTAGCTTTGTTGAGAGCTAAGTTTTCCTTATTGCAATTTCTTGTGTTTAGAATTTGCATGCTAGAGTCATTCAAGTGGTGTTGATCGTACCTCTTGTGGAGTGATTCGAATCACGAGTTTAGAAACGAGTTTTCTTTACTCTTGATCTTGATCATCAAGGTAATCCGTTCCAAACTTTTCCTTGGGTTGATTCCATGTCGTTTTGGGGTTTTTAAGTTTTAGATCTAAAGGTCTTGTTTTCTCAACAAGGTTGTTAGGTCTAATTCTTGGGAGTTACTTAACACAGAAGCTATAGTTAAGTGGGAACAACCCACTTCAATAACGGAAGTCCGTAGTTTTTTGGGACTTGCAGGATACTATCGACGTTTTGTCGAGGGGTTTTCGAAGATAGCTCTTCTATTAACCAGTTTGACAAAGAAGAATACGAAGTTCGAGTGGACTGAAGAGTGTGGAAAAAGTTTTCAAGAGTTAAAGAACAGACTTGTCACAACACCGATACTAACTCTACCCACCACGGGAAAAGAGTTTGAGGTTTACTGTGATGCCTCACATCAGGGCCTTGGATGTGTACTTATGCAGGATGGGAAAGTGATCGCTTATGCGTCAAGACAGTTGAAAAAGCATGAATGTAATTATCCTACTCATGATCTGGAGTTCGCAGCAGTTGTGTTAGCTTTAAAGATTTGGAGGCATTATCTGTTTGGTGAGAAGTGTTGTATTTACACAGATCATAAAAGTTTAAAATATATCTTCGAATAGAAAGAGTTGAATTTGAGACAGCGGCGGTGGCTTGAATTGATAAAAGATTATGACTGCACGATTGAATACCACCCAGGGAAGGCTAATGTTGTAGCTGATGCACTAAGTAGGAAGTCGAAGCAACATAGGGGTTCACTTAATTACATTAGAGTGGCTTCATTTGTGGAACTCAAGAGTTCTAATGCAAAAGTGTATGTTGGTGACAAAGGGAATTTGTTAGCTCATTTTCAGGTAAGACCTACCTTAATTAATGATGTTATCTCAAGTCAAGCTAAAGACCCTACCTCAAGAAATTGATAGAAGAGGTGAACTTGCAGAGAGAGCGATTACAAGTAAGGCATGATGGAGCATTGATGAAGTGTGGTAGATTTTGTGTATCTAAAGATGAAACTTTGAGAAATGCGATGCTAGAGGAAGCACATAGTTCAGCCTATGCGATGCATCCAGGAGGTACAAAGATGTATCGGACCTTAAAGAACCATTATTGATGGCCAGGAATGAAATGAGAGATAGCAGAGTATGTCTCTAAATGTTTAATTTGTCAGCAGGTGATATGAACCAAGGACCACCTATTGTCATGCCTGAAGGTCCAATTACAAGGTCGAGAGCCAAGAAGCTACAACAAGCTTTAATCACTCATATTCAAGCTATGGTGAGCTCAAAAGAGGAGGTTCTAGAAGATGTTGGAGTCTTTCCCTACATGTTGTGCAAAGTTGAACTTCAAGATGGAGACGCATTAAATGCATTCTAACTTGCACTTAATGAACTCATAGCTAAATTTATGGAACTTAAGTTTAACTTGGTTTCACCTAAAAGAACTAAGTTGAACTAAAGTAACATTTAATATGGTGATGTTTGAACTGAAGTTGCATTCAATGAGGTGGAGATGGATTCAATGAAGTCAAGTATCATTACAAGCTTCATTCAAGACAAGCTAAGCTTCAATTATGGAACACAAGTTCAAACCATTTACAGCTATGGATTAGTATTAAAATAATGGTTACAAGACAACACCTTTATTAGTTTTAAATGTAATTTCAGTTTTGTTTATCATTTAAGTTTGTTTTCAATATGGGAGTTGTGGTTAAATTGTAACTCATATAGGTTACTCTTTTCCCCACTAACTAGCCCATATAGTTAGTGTCTATTTGTCAATTAGGTTAAGGGTCTCAAAGGCTATATAAAGCCCTCTCTTCTTCCATTGTAGACAGAATTTTAAAGTGAATGAATTGAGTTTTCTTTTAGCTTTGTTGAGAGCTAAGTTTTCCTTATTGCAATTTCTTGTGTTTAGAATTTGCATGCTAGAGTCATTCAAGTGGTGTTGATCGTACCTCTTGTGGAGTGATTCGAATCACGAGTTTAGAAACGAGTTTTCTTTACTCTTGATCTTGATCATCAAGGTAATCCGTTCCAAACTTTTCCTTGGGTTGATTCCATGTCGTTTTGGGGTTTTTAAGTTTTAGATCTAAAGGTCTTGTTTTCTCAACAAGGTTGTTAGGTCTAATTCTTGGGAGTTACTTAACATTTGGTATCAGAGCATTAGGCTCTTTGATCGGACATATGTTTCCTTGCATTTATCTCTTTGAGTTCTTTTCTCTTTAGCTTCAGTTTTTGCAGATCCGAGCATGTTCTTATTCTGAATAAAAATACAAAACAATATCCTTTCCGTTCCGTATTTCATTATATCGTCTTCTACAAGATTTGAGATCTAGATCTGATCTACAATTTGTTATTCTTTGATATCTTCAAAATCGGATTTCTTCAGAGTGAAATATTCATATTTTGCAAATCTGTCAAAAGAAGACAGCATATCCGAGAGCAAATTTTCTGTTTTAATTTTTTTGTTCATTGTTTCAAGGTAACTTGAATTCAATTATTCCTTTGATAGTACTCTCTTGATGAATTGATATTTGATCATTTGTTCTAGGTCTATTTTTGTTTTCCCTCTTGAATTCCTTTCATTTTGTCATTTTTTCTTAAACTTGTTTCTTTTTGTTATTCGGATTGCTCCTTCAATACACTTGTTTGTATTCTTAGTGTGTTGTCTAATCACTTTGAATTGCACTTAGCTCTTTGACTTTGCTATACTCATACACCAATCTGTTTCTGAGTGCTTTGTGAGGTTGTGAGGTAAGGGAGTGATACATTAATTAGAGTGTTGAGTGTTAAACACGAGTGAACTTCATTAACGAGTGAAATACGTGAGGGAGTGCTTATGAGGTCCTTTTTTTTTTTTTTTCTTTCTTTACTTTACTTTACCGTATTTTGCAGCATGGCACAAGAAGGTGATCTTAACATTAACGGCCCAAGCCCGAATGAGGGAGGCACAACAAGGAACCATGGAGAGAATGATTCGTGGAATAGAAGAGTTATCGGAGCGTATACGGAGGTTGGAGGTTCAAAACCACGCTAGGAGGAGAATTCCACCCTCCACAACAACGTGAGGATGACCATGACAACGAATATGAGGGAGGAAGTTCTGATCAACTAGAAGATGACCAAGTTACATTAATAGCAGCACCACGAAGGGAAGAAAGACGTGTTGGTCGTGGCTTGAATAGGGGAAGAGGTCGTGGGCGAAGACATCAACATTTACAAAGGCGAGTTCCTTATGAAGAAGGAATTGACCAAACGTGGGAAGCATCAAATTGAAACTTCCAAGTTCTATGGCAAAACTGATCCGGAGGAGTACCTTCAATGGGAGAAAACAGTGGAGTCGGTGTTCAATTGCCATAATTTCAGTGAAGAAAAGAAGGTAATGCTTTGTGTTGCTCAATTTAAACAATATGCTCAAACGTGGTGGGATAAATTGATGTCAAGTAGGAGAAGGAATCTTGAAGCACCAATCGATTCATGGTACGAGTTCAAGGAGTCCATGAGGAAGCGTTTTGTTCCAAAACATTTCCAACGAGACATGGCTCAAAAGCTTCAAGCATTGAAACAAGGCAACAAGTCCGTGGAGGATTATTACAAGGAGATGGATACATTGATGGATCGACTTGATCTAGATGAGGATATGGAGAGTCTCATGGCACGGTTTCTTAATGGGCTAAACACGGAGATTGCAGACAAAGGTTGACCTACAACCTTACTCGACATTGAGGGGTTGTTGCATATTGCAATCAAGATCGAGAGGCAAATCCAACGAAACGTCTCGACGGTATTCTTCTAAACATTTTTCCAACTCTAGTTCTACATGGAAAAAGGATAGTAAGAAGATTGAATCTAAGCTTAGAAACCAAGAGATATATGAGAAACCTAAAGCAAATGTAGAGAAAGGGAGAGTTCTAAAAGGGGAAAGAGAAGATAGATGAATCTAATGTGCGAAATAGGGATTTGAAATGTTGGAAATGTCAAGGGTAGGTCACTATAGTAGAGATTGCCCTAATAGGAGAATTATGACCATTAGAGAGGAGAGATTGTGACTGATGATGAAGAGGAAGATGAGGTTAAGGAAGAAAATGATGAGAGTGAGAATGAGTTAAGCGAAGAGGATCCTGCAAACTTGTCCTTAGTTGCTAGGAGAGCTTTAAGCACCCAAATTAAGGAGGATAGTCTAGACCAAAGAGAGAACTTGTTTCACACTAGGTGCCTTATTCAATCTATGCCTTGTAGTGTGGTCATTGATAGTGGTAGTTGCACCAATGTTGTGAGTACAATTCTGGTCAAGAGGCTTAATTTAGAGACCAAACCACATCCTAGACCATATAAACTTCAATGGTTGAATGATTGTGCGCAAGTAAGGGTGAGTAAGCAAGCTCTTGTTTCTTTTACCATTGGAAAGTATAATGATGATGTTTTGTGTGATGTTGTATCCATGCATGCTGGAGATTTATTGTTGGGAGGCCTTGGCAATTTGATCGTCGGGTAGTATATGATGGGTATGCGAATCGTTACTCTTTTACTTATAATGGTAGAAAAACTACTCTTGTTCCATTGTCTCCAAAAGATGTATTTATTGATCAATGCAAACTTGAAAAAAAGGCAAGAGGCTGATGCAAAAGCAAAAAGTGAAAATGAAATAATAGAAAAGAATCGAGAGAAAAAAAAGAGTTTGAGTGAAAAGCAAGAGAGTAGCAATCGGCCTAGAGGAAAAAATGAGAGAAAAGCCAAAATAGTGAGTTTGTATGCTAGGTCAAGTGAGGCTAGGAATGTTTTGCTTTCTAATAGGACCATTCTTGTACTTATGTGCAAAGGGTCTTGTTTCTTTACTAACGAGCTTAACCCTTCTTTGCCTAGTGTTTTTGTTTTACTTTTGAAGGAGTTTGAAGATTTATTTCCAGAGGAGATGCCTAGTGGTTTGCCACCACTTAGAGGAATTGAGCATAAGATTGACTTCATTCCGGGAGCAACCATTCCAAACCGTCCAGCATATAGGACTAATCCAAAGGAGGCCGAAGAGATACAAAGGCAAGTGAGTGAACTCCTTGCTAAAGGGTATGTACGTGAGAGTTTGAGTCCATGTTCTATTCCAGTTATTCTTGTGCCTAAGAAAGATGGGTCATGGCGTATGTGTATTGATTGTAGGGCTATAAACAAGATAACTATTAAGTATAGACATCCAATTCCTAGATTAGATGATATGCTTGATGAGTTGCATGGATGTAGTCTCTTTACTAAGATTGATTTGAAATCAGGTTATCATCAAATTCGCATGCATATTGGTGATGAATGGAAAACTCGCTTTCAAAACTAAGTATGGCCTTTATGAATGGTTAGTTATGCCTTTTGGATTGACTAATGCACCTAGTACATTCATGAGGTTAATGAATCATGTCTTGCGAGAATACTTAGGGAAGTTTGTGGTTGTCTACTTTGATGATATTCTTGTTTATTCTAAATCCTTAGATGAGCATGTTGAACATGTACGATCTGTTTTGTCTACTTTGAGAAAAGAATGTTTGTATGCAAATTTACAGAAATGTAGCTTTTGCATGGAAAAAGTTAATTTTCTTGGATTTGTTGTTTCATCTAACGGTGTTGAGGTTGATGAGGAGAAGGTAAAGGCAATAAAAGATTGGCCTACACCTAAAACTGTGAGTGAGGTAAGAAGTTTTCATGGTCTTGCTGGGGTTTCTATCGAGGTTCATTAAGGATTTTAGTACCATTGCTTCACCCTTGAATGAACTTGTTAAGAAAAATGTTTCTTTCATATGGGGAAAAGACCAAGAAAATGCTTTTAACACTTTGAAAGAAAAATTGTGTTCCGCTCCATTGCTTGCATTACCTAATTTTGAGTTAACCTTTGAAATTGAATGTGATGCTAGTGGTGTAGGAATAAGTGCTGTTTTTAAAAGCAAAATAACAGACCTTTAATGTTCTTTAGTGAAAAATTGAATGGTGCTTCTTTGAAGTATCCAACATATGACAAAGAACTTTATGCTTTGGTTCTGCATTACAAACATGGCAACATTATCTTTGTCCTAAGGAGTTCGTTATTCATACGGATCATGAGAGTTTAAAGCATTTGAGAGGACAAAATAAACTCAATCGACGACATGCCAAATGGTTGGAGTTTATTGAAACATTCCCTTATGTGATTAAGTATAAACAAGGTAAGGAGAACATTGTTGCGGATGCTTTATCACGAAGGTATGCTTTACTCAATGCTTTGAATGCTAAGTTGTTAGGGTTTGAACATATAAAGACTTTGTATCCTCATGATGCATTCTTTGCTCCTTTTGTTGAATCTTGTGAAAAAGGACTTGTTGTGGATGATTACATGTTGTTTGATGGATTTTTGTTTAGGAAAGGAAAACTTTGCATCCCATCTTGTTCTATTCGTGAGTTATTGGTAAAGGAAGCTCATGGAGGCGGTTTAATGGCGCATTTTGGAGTTTCTAAAACTTATGATATGCTTGTTGAACATTTTTACTGGCCTAAAATGAGGCATGATGTTAATAAAGTTTGTGCTCGATGCATAGCATGTAAACAGGCTAAGTCTAGGCTTCAACCACATGGTTTGTATTCTCCTTTACCCGCTCCTAATGGTCCTTGGATTGATATATCGATGGATTTTGTTTTAGGCTTACCTAGAACTAGGAAAGGTAGAGATAGCATATTTGTTGTGGTCGATAGATTTAGTAAAATGACACATTTTATTCCTTGTCACAAAACAGATGATGCAAAACTTATCGACTTTATTCTTTAGGGAGGTTGTGAGATTGCATGGTATTCCTAAAAGCATAGTTAGTGATCGTGATGTTAAATTTTTAAGCCACTTTTGGCGTGTTTTGTGGGGTAAGTTGGGAACTAAGCTATTGTATTCAACTACATGTCATCCTCAAACGGATGGTCAAACCGAGGTTGTTAATAGAACCATGACTACTATGCTTAGGGCTATTATTGATAAGAATCTTAAGACTTGGGAGGATTGTTTGCCATTCATAGAATTTGCATATAATAGGGCTGTTCATAGCACTACTAAATGCACTCCTTTTGAAATTGTTTATGGCTTTAATCCTTTAACTCCTATTGATTTATTGCCTATGCCCCTAATGAGTTTGTGAGTCTTGATGCGAATGCAAAGGTTGAGTTTGTTCATAAGTTGCACAAGAAAGTTAAAGAGCACATTGAGCAGCAAAATTTCAAGGTTGCTTCAAAAATCAATAAGGGCGTAAACCCTTAGTCTTCAAACCGGAGATTGGGTTTGGGTACATTTTCGACAAGAAAGGTTTCCTAATCAAAGAAAATCAAAGCTTTTACCACGAGGAGATGGACCTTTCCAAGTTCTTGAGAGAATCAATGACAATGCTTATAAAATTGATTTACCAGTGAGTATGGTGTTAGTGCAACCTTTAATGTTGCTGACTTGAGTCCTTTTGATGTAGGTGATGGTTATGATTCGAGGGCGAATCCTTCTCAAGAGGGGGAGGATGATATGAACCAAGGACCACCTATTGTCATGCCTGAAGGTCCAATTACAAGGTCGAGAGCCAAGAAGCTACAACAAGCTTTAATCACTCATATTCAAGCTATGGTGAGCTCAAAAGAGGAGGTTCTAGAAGATGTTGGAGTCTTTCCTACATGTTGTGCAAAGTTGAACTTCAAGATGGAGACGCATTAAATGCATTCTAACTTGCACTTAATGAACTCATAGCTAAATTTATGGAACTTAAGTTTAACTTGGGTTTCACCTAAAAGAACTAAGTTGAACTAAAGTTACATTTAATATGGTGATGTTTGAACTGAAGTTGCATTCAATGAGGTGGAGATGGATTCAATGAAGTCAAGTATCATTACAAGCTTCATTCAAGACAAGCTAAGCTTCAATTATGGAACACAAGTTCAAACCATTTAAAGCTATGGATTAGTGTTAAAATACCATTACAAGACAACACCTTTATTAGTTTTAAATGTAATTTCAGTTTTGTTTATCATTTAAGTTTGTTTTCAATATGGGAGTTGTGGTTAAATTGTAACTCATATAGGTTACTCTTTTCCCCCACTAACTAGCCCATAAAGTTAGTGTCTATTTGTCAATTAGGTTAAGGGTCTCAAAGGCTATATAAAGCCCTCTCTTCTTCCATTGTAGACAGAATTTTAAAGTGAATGAATTGAGTTTTCTTTTAGCTTTGTTGAGAGCTAAGTTTTCCTTATTGCAATTTCTTGTGTTTAGAATTTGCATGCTAGAGTCATTCAAGTGGTGTTGATCGTACCTCTTGTGGAGTGATTCGAATCACGAGTTTAGAAACGAGTTTTCTTTACTCTTGATCTTGATCATCAAGGTAATCCGTTCCAAACTTTTCCTTGGGTTGATTCCATGTCGTTTTGGGGTTTTTAAGTTTTAGATCTAAAGGTCTTGTTTTCTCAACAAGGTTGTTAGGTCTAATTCTTGGGAGTTACTTAACACAGAAGCTATAGTTAAGTGGGAACAACCCACTTCAATAACGGAAGTCCGTAGTTTTTTGGGACTTGCAGGATACTATCGACGTTTTGTCGAGGGGTTTTCGAAGATAGCTCTTCTATTAACCAGTTTGACAAAGAAGAATACGAAGTTCGAGTGGACTGAAGAGTGTGGAAAAAGTTTTCAAGAGTTAAAGAACAGACTTGTCACAACACCGATACTAACTCTACCCACCACGGGAAAAGAGTTTGGAGGTTTCTTGTGATGCCTCACATCAGGGCCTTGGATGTGTACTTATGCAGGATGGGAAAGTGATCGCTTATGCGTCAAGACAGTTGAAAAAGCATGAATGTAATTATCCTACTCATGATCTGGAGTTCGCAGCAGTTGTGTTAGCTTTAAAGATTTGGAGGCATTATCTGTTTGGTGAGAAGTGTTGTATTTACACAGATCATAAAAGTTTAAAATATATCTTCGAATAGAAAGAGTTGAATTTGAGACAGCGGCGGTGGCTTGAATTGATAAAAGATTATGACTGCACGATTGAATACCACCCAGGGAAGGCTAATGTTGTAGCTGATGCACTAAGTAGGAAGTCGAAGCAACATAGGGGTTCACTTAATTCTGTTAGAGTGGCTCTATTTGTGGAACTCAAGAGTTCTAATGCAAAAGTGTATGTTGGTGACAAAGGGAATTTGTTAGCTCATTTTCAGGTAAGACCTACCTTAATTAATGATGTTATCTCAAGTCAAGCTAAAGACCCTACCCTGAAGAAATTGATAGAAGAGGTGAACTTGCAGAGAGCAGATTACGAAGTAAGGCATGATGGAGCATTGATGAAGTGTGGTAGATTTTGTGTATCTAAAGATGAAACTTTGAGAAATGCGATGCTAGAGGAAGCACATAGTTCAGCCTATGCGATGCATCCAGGAGGTACAAAGATGTATCGGACCTTAAAGAACCATTATTGATGGCCAGGAATGAAATGAGAGATAGCAGAGTATGTCTCTAAATGTTTAATTTGTCAGCAGGTGATATGAACCAAGGACCACCTATTGTCATGCACCAAGGTCCAATTACAAGGTCGAGAGCCAAGAAGCTACAACAAGCTTTAATCACTCATATTCAAGCTATGGTGAGCTCAAAAGAGGAGGTTCTAGAAGATGTTGGAGTCTTTCCCTACATGTTGTGCAAAGTTGAACTTCAAGATGGAGACGCATTAAATGCATTCTAACTTGCACTTAATGAACTCATAGCTAAATTTATGGAACTTAAGTTTAACTTGGGTTTCACCTAAAAGAACTAAGTTGAACTAAAGTAACATTTAATATGGTGATGTTTGAACTGAAGTTGCATTCAATGAGGTGGAGATGGATTCAATGAAGTCAAGTATCATTACAAGCTTCATTCAAGACAAGCTAAGCTTCAATTATGGAACACAAGTTCAAACCATTTACAGCTATGGATTAGTATTAAAATAATGGTTACAAGACAACACCTTTATTAGTTTTAAATGTAATTTCAGTTTTGTTTATCATTTAAGTTTGTTTTCAATATGGGAGTTGTGGTTAAATTGTAACTCATATAGGTTACTCTTTTCCCCACTAACTAGCCCATATAGTTAGTGTCTATTTGTCAATTAGGTTAAGGGTCTCAAAGGCTATATAAAGCCCTCTCTTCTTCCATTGTAGACAGAATTTTAAAGTGAATGAATTGAGTTTTCTTTTAGCTTTGTTGAGAGCTAAGTTTTCCTTATTGCAATTTCTTGTGTTTAGAATTTGCATGCTAGAGTCATTCAAGTGGTGTTGATCGTACCTCTTGTGGAGTGATTCGAATCACGAGTTTAGAAACGAGTTTTCTTTACTCTTGATCTTGATCATCAAGGTAATCCGTTCCAAACTTTTCCTTGGGTTGATTCCATGTCGTTTTGGGGTTTTTAAGTTTTAGATCTAAAGGTCTTGTTTTCTCAACAAGGTTGTTAGGTCTAATTCTTGGGAGTTACTTAACATTTGGTATCAGAGCATTAGGCTCTTTGATCGGACATATGTTTCCTTGCATTTATCTCTTTGAGTTCTTTTCTCTTTAGCTTCAGTTTTTGCAGATCCGAGCATGTTCTTATTCTGAATAAAAAATACAAAAACATATCCTTTCCAATCCGTATTTCATTATATCGTCTTCTACAAGATTTGAGATCTAGATCTGATCTACAATTTGTTATTCTTTGATATCTTCAAAATCGGATTTCTTCAGAGTGAAATATTCATATTTTGCAAATCTGTCAAAAGAAGACAGCATATCCGAGAGCAAATTTTCTGTTTTAATTTTTTTGTTCATTGTTTCAAGGTAACTTGAATTCAATTATTCCTTTGATAGTACTCTCTTGATGAATTGATATTTGATCATTTGTTCTAGGTCTATTTTTGTTTTCCCTCTTGAATTCCTTTCATTTTGTCATTTTTTCTTAAACTTGTTTCTTTTTGTTATTCGGATTGCTCCTTCAATACACTTGTTTGTATTCTTAGTGTGTTGTCTAATCACTTTGAATTGCACTTAGCTCTTTGACTTTGCTATACTCATACACCAATCTGTTTCTGAGTGCTTTGTGAGGTTGTGAGGTAAGGGAGTGATACATTAATTAGAGTGTTGAGTGTTAAACACGAGTGAACTTCATTAACGAGTGAAATACGTGAGGGAGTGCTTGCGAGGTCCTTTTTTTTTTTTTTTTTTTTTTTTTGTTACTTTACCGTATTTTGCAGCATGGCACAAGAAGGTGATCTTAACATTAACGAAGCCCGAATGAGGGAGGCACAACAAGGAACCATGGAGAGAATGATTCGTGGAATAGAAGAGTTATCGGAGCGTATACGGAGGTTGGAGGTTCAAAACCACGCTAGGAGGAGAATTCCACCCCCTCCACAACAACGTGAGGATGACCATGACAACGAATATGAGGGAGGAAGTTCTGATCAACTAGAAGATGACCAAGTTACATTAATAGCAGCACCACGAAGGGAAGAAAGACGTGTTGGTCGTGGCTTGAATAGGGGAAGAGGTCAGGGACGAAGACATCAACATTTACAAAGGCGAGTTCCTTATGAAGAAGGAATTGACCAAACGTGGAAGCATCAAATTGAAACTTCCGAAGTTCTATGGCAAAACTGATCCGGAGGAGTACCTTCAATGGGAGAAAAAAGTGAGTCGGTGTTCAATTGCCATAATTTCAGTGAAAGAAAAGAAGGTAATGCTTTGTGTTGCTCAATTTAAACAATATGCTCAAACGTGGTGGGATAAATTGATGTCAAGTAGGAGAAGGAATCTTGAAGCACCAATCGATTCATGGTACGAGTTCAAGGAGTCCATGAGGAAGCGTTTTGTTCCAAAACATTTCCAACGAGACATGGCTCAAAAGCTTCAAGCATTGAAACAAGGCAACAAGTCCGTGGAGGATTATTACAAGGAGATGGATACATTGATGGATCGACTTGATCTAGATGAGGATATGGAGAGTCTCATGGCACGGTTTCTTAATGGGCTAAACACGGAGATTGCAGACAAGGTTGACCTACAACCTTACTCGACATTGAGGGGTTGTTGCATATTGCAATCAAGATCGAGAGGCAAATCCAACGAACGTCTCGACGGTATTCTTCTCTAAACATTTTTCCAACTCTAGTTCTACATGGAAAAAGGATAGTAAGAAGATTGAATCTAAGCTTAGAAACCAAGAGATATATGAGAAACCTAAAGCAAATGTAGAGAAAGGGGAGAGTTCTAAAAGGGGAAAGAGAAGATAGATGAATCTAATGTGCGAAAATAGGGATTTGAAATGTTGGAAATGTCAAGGGTAGGTCACTATAGTAGAGATTGCCCTAATAGGAGAATTATGACCATTAGAGAGGGAGAGATTGTGACTGATGATGAAGAGGAAGATGAGGTTAAGGAAGAAAATGATGAGAGTGAGAATGAGTTAAGCGAAGAGGATCCTGCAAACTTGTCCTTAGTTGCTAGGAGAGCTTTAAGCACCCAAATTAAGGAGGATAGTCTAGACCAAAGAGAGAACTTGTTTCACACTAGGTGCCTTATTCAATCTATGCCTTGTAGTGTGGTCATTGATAGTGGTAGTTGCACCAATGTTGTGAGTACAATTCTGGTCAAGAGGCTTAATTTAGAGACCAAACCACATCCTAGACCATATAAACTTCAATGGTTGAATGATTGTGCGCAAGTAAGGGTGAGTAAGCAAGCTCTTGTTTCTTTTACCATTGGAAAGTATAATGATGATGTTTTGTGTGATGTTGTATCCATGCATGCTGGAGATTTATTGTTGGGAGGCCTTGGCAATTTGATCGTCGGGTAGTATATGATGGGTATGCGAATCGTTACTCTTTTACTTATAATGGTAGAAAAACTACTCTTGTTCCATTGTCTCCAAAAGATGTATTTATTGATCAATGCAAACTTGAAAAAAAAAGGCAAGAGGCTGATGCAAAAGCAAAAGTGAAAATGAAATAATAGAAAAGAATCGAGAGAAAAAGAGTTTGAGTGAAAAGCAAGAGAGTAGCAATCGGCCTAGAGGAAAAAATGAGAGAAAAGCCAAAATAGTGAGTTTGTATGCTAGGTCAAGTGAGGCTAGGAATGTTTTGCTTTCTAATAGGACCATTCTTGTACTTATGTGCAAAGGGTCTTGTTTCTTTACTAACGAGCTTAACCCTTCTTTGCCTAGTGTTTTTGTTTTACTTTTGAAGGAGTTTGAAGATTTATTTCCAGAGAGAGATGCCTAGTGGTTTGCCACCACTTAGAGGAATTGAGCATAAGATTGACTTCATTCCGGAGCAACCATTCCAAACCGTCCAGCATATAGGACTAATCCAAAGGAGGCCGAAGAGATACAAAGGCAAGTGAGTGAACTCCTTGCTAAAGGGTATGTACGTGAGAGTTTGAGTCCATGTTCTATTCCAGTTATTCTTGTGCCTAAGAAAGATGGGTCATGGCGTATGTGTATTGATTGTAGGGCTATAAACAAGATAACTATTAAGTATAGACATCCAATTCCTAGATTAGATGATATGCTTGATGAGTTGCATGGATGTAGTCTCTTTACTAAGATTGATTTGAAATCAGGTTATCATCAAATTCGCATGCATATTGGTGATGAATGGAAAACTGCTTTCAAAACTAAGTATGGCCTTTATGAATGGTTAGTTATGCCTTTTGGATTGACTAATGCACCTAGTACATTCATGAGGTTAATGAATCATGTCTTATGAGAATACTTAGGGAAGTTTGTGGTTGTCTACTTTGATGATATTCTTGTTTATTCTAAATCCTTAGATGAGCATGTTGAACATGTACGATCTGTTTTGTCTACTTTGAGAAAAGAATGTTTGTATGCAAATTTACAGAAATGTAGCTTTTGCATGGAAAAAGTTAATTTTCTTGGATTTGTTGTTTCATCTAACGGTGTTGAGGTTGATGAGGAGAAGGTAAAGGCAATAAAAGATTGGCCTACACCTAAAACGTGTGAGTGAGGTAAGAAGTTTTCATGGTCTTGCGGGTTTCTATCGTAGGTTCATTAAGGATTTTAGTACCATTGCTTCACCCTTGAATGAACTTGTTAAGAAAAATGTTTCTTTCATATGGGGAAAAGACCAAGAAAATGCTTTTAACACTTTGAAAGAAAAATTGTGTTCCGCTCCATTGCTTGCATTACCTAATTTTGAGTTAACCTTTGAAATTGAATGTGATGCTAGTGGTGTAGGAATAAGTGCTGTTTTAAAGCAAAATAACAGACCTTTAATGTTCTTTAGTGAAAAATTGAATGGTGCTTCTTTGAAGTATCCAACATATGACAAAAAGAACTTTATGCTTTGGTTCGTGCATTACAAACATGGCAACATTATCTTTGTCCTAAGGAGTTCGTTATTCATACGGATCATGAGAGTTTAAAGCATTTGAGAGGACAAAATAAACTCAATCGACGACATGCCAAATGGTTGGAGTTTATTGAAACATTCCTTATGTGATTAAGTATAAACAAGGTAAGGAGAACATTGTTGCGGATGCTTTATCACGAAGGTATGCTTTACTCAATGCTTTGAATGCTAAGTTGTTAGGGTTTGAACATATAAAGACTTTGTATCCTCATGATGCATTCTTTGCTCCTTTTGTTGAATCTTGTGAAAAGGACTTGTTGTGGATGATTACATGTTGTTTGATGGATTTTTGTTTAGGAAAGGAAAACTTTGCATCCCATCTTGTTCTATTCGTGAGTTATTGGTAAAGGAAGCTCATGGAGGCGGTTTAATGGCGCATTTTGGAGTTTCTAAAACTTATGATATGCTTGTTGAACATTTTACTGGCCTAAAATGAGGCATGATGTTAATAAAGTTTGTGCTCGATGCATAGCATGTAAACAGGCTAAGTCTAGGCTTCAACCACATGGTTTGTATTCTCCTTTACCCGTTCCTAATGGTCCTTGGATTGATATATCGATGGATTTTGTTTTAGGCTTACCTAGAACTAGGAAAGGTAGAGATAGCATATTTGTTGTGGTCGATAGATTTAGTAAAATGACACATTTTATTCCTTGTCACAAAACAGATGATGCAAAACTTATCGCTGACTTATTCTTTAGGGAGGTTGTGAGATTGCATGGTATTCCTAAAAGCATAGTTAGTGATCGTGATGTTAAATTTTTAAGCCACTTTTGGCGTGTTTTGTGGGGTAAAGTTGGGAACTAAGCTATTGTATTCAACTACATGTCATCCTCAAACGGATGGTCAAACCGAGGTTGTTAATAGAACCATGACTACTATGCTTAGGGCTATTATTGATAAGAATCTTAAGACTTGGGAGGATTGTTTGCCATTCATAGAATTTGCATATAATAGGGCTGTTCATAGCACTACTAAATGCACTCCTTTTGAAATTGTTTATGGCTTTAATCCTTTAACTCCTATTGATTTATTGCCTATGCCCCCTAATGAGTTTGTGAGTCTTGATGCGAATGCAAAGGTTGAGTTTGTTCATAAGTTGCACAAGAAAGTTAAAGAGCACATTGAGCAGCAAAATTTCAAGGTTGCTTCAAAAATCAATAAGGGGCGTAAACCCTTAGTCTTCAAACCGGAGATTGGGTTTGGGTACATTTTCGACAAGAAAGGTTTCCTAATCAAAGAAAATCAAAGCTTTTACCACGAGGAGATGGACCTTTCCAAGTTCTTGAGAGAATCAATGACAATGCTTATAAAATTGATTTACCAGTGAGTATGGTGTTAGTGCAACCTTTAATGTTGCTGACTTGAGTCCTTTTGATGTAGGTGATGGTTATGATTCGAGGCTAATCCTTCTCAAGAGGGGAGGATGATATGAACCAAGGACCACCTATTGTCATGCCCAAGGTCCAATTACAAGGTCGAGAGCCAAGAAGCTACAACAAGCTTTAATCACTCATATTCAAGCTATGGTGAGCTCAAAAGAGGAGGTTCTAGAAGATGTTGGAGTCTTTCCCTACATGTTGTGCAAAGTTGAACTTCAAGATGGAGACGCATTAAATGCATTCTAACTTGCACTTAATGAACTCATAGCTAAATTTATGGAACTTAAGTTTAACTTGGGTTTCACCTAAAAGAACTAAGTTGAACTAAAGTTACATTTAATATGGTGATGTTTGAACTGAAGTTGCATTCAATGAGGTGGAGATGGATTCAATGAAGTCAAGTATCATTACAAGCTTCATTCAAGACAAGCTAAGCTTCATTATGGAACACAAGTTCAAACCATTTAAAGCTATGGATTAGTGTTAAAATACCATTACAAGACAACACCTTTATTAGTTTTAAATGTAATTTCAGTTTTGTTTATCATTTAAGTTTGTTTTCAATATGGGAGTTGTGGTTAAATTGTAACTCATATAGGTTACTCTTTTCCCCACTAACTAGCCCATAAAGTTAGTGTCTATTTGTCAATTAGGTTAAGGGTCTCAAAGGCTATATAAAGCCCTCTCTTCTTCCATTGTAGACAGAATTTTAAAGTGAATGAATTGAGTTTTCTTTTAGCTTTGTTGAGAGCTAAGTTTTCCTTATTGCAATTTCTTGTGTTTAGAATTTGCATGCTAGAGTCATTCAAGTGGTGTTGATCGTACCTCTCTGTGGAGTGATTCGAATCACGAGTTTAGAAACGAGTTTTCTTTACTCTTGATCTAGATCATCAAGGTAATCCGTTCCAAACTTTTCCTTGGGTTGATTCCATGTCGTTTTGGGGTTTTTAAGTTTTAGATCTAAAGGTCTTGTTTTCTCAACAAGGTTGTTAGGTCTAATTCTTGGGAGTTACTTAACACAGAAGCTATAGTTAAGTGGGAACAACCCACTTCAATAACGGAAGTCCGTAGTTTTTTGGGACTTGCAGGATACTATCGACGTTTTGTCGAGGGGTTTTCGAAGATAGCTCTTCCATTAACCAGTTTGACAAAGAAGAATACGAAGTTCGAGTGGATCAAGAGTGTGGAAAAAGTTTTCAAGAGTTAAAGAATGACTTGTCACAACACCGATACTAACTCTACCCACCACGGAAAAGAGTTTGAGGTTTCTCGTGATGCCTCACATCGTGGCCTTGGATGTGTACTTATGCAGGATGGGAAAGTGATCGCTTATGCGTCAAGACAGTTGAAAAAGTATGAATGTAATTATCCTACTCATGATCTGGAGCTCGCAGCAGTTGTGTTAGCTTTAAAGATTTGGAGGCATTATCTGTTTGGTGAGAAGTGTTGTATTTACACAGATTATAAAAGTTTAAAATATATCTTCGAACAGAAAGAGTTGAATTTGAGACAGCAGCGGTGGCTTGAATTGATAAAAGATTATGACTGCACGATTGAATACCACCCAGGGAAGGCTAATGTTGTAGCTGATGCACTAAGTAGGAAGTCGAAGCAACATAGGGGTTCACTTAATTCTGTTAGAGTGGCTCTATTTGTGGAACTCAAGAGTTCTAATGCAAAAGTGTATGTTGGTGACAAAGGGAATTTGTTAGCTCATTTTCAGGTAAGACCTACCTTAATTAATGATGTTATCTCAAGTCAAGCTAAAGACCCTACCCTCAAGAAATTGATAGAAGAGGTGAACTTGCAGAGAGCAGAGATTACTGAAGTAAGGCATGATGGAGCATTGATGAAGTGTGGTAGATTTTGTGTATCTAAAGATGAAACTTTGAGAAATGCGATGCTAGAGGAAGCACATAGTTCACCTATGCGATGCATCCAGGAGGTACAAAGATGTATCGGACCTTAAAGAACCATTATTGATGGCCAGGAATGAAATGAGAGATAGCAGAGTATGTCTCTAAATGTTTAATTTGTCAGCAGGTGATATGAACCAAGGACCACCTATTGTCATGCCTGAAGGTCCAATTACAAGGTCGAGAGCCAAGAAGCTACAACAAGCTTTAATCACTCATATTCAAGCTATGGTGAGCTCAAAAGAGGAGGTTCTAGAAGATGTTGGAGTCTTTCCCTACATGTTGTGCAAAGTTGAACTTCAAGATGGAGACGCATTAAATGCATTCTAACTTGCACTTAATGAACTCATAGCTAAATTTATGGAACTTAAGTTTAACTTGGGTTTCACCTAAAAGAACTAAGTTGAACTAAAGTAACATTTAATATGGTGATGTTTGAACTGAAGTTGCATTCAATGAGGTGGAGATGGATTCAATGAAGTCAAGTATCATTACAAGCTTCATTCAAGACAAGCTAAGCTTCAATTATGGAACACAAGTTCAAACCATTTACAGCTATGGATTAGTATTAAAATAATGGTTACAAGACAACACCTTTATTAGTTTTAAATGTAATTTCAGTTTTGTTTATCATTTAAGTTTGTTTTCAATATGGGAGTTGTGGTTAAATTGTAACTCATATAGGTTACTCTTTTCCCCACTAACTAGCCCATATAGTTAGTGTCTATTTGTCAATTAGGTTAAGGGTCTCAAAGGCTATATAAAGCCCTCTCTTCTTCCATTGTAGACAGAATTTTAAAGTGAATGAATTGAGTTTTCTTTTAGCTTTGTTGAGAGCTAAGTTTTCCTTATTGCAATTTCTTGTGTTTAGAATTTGCATGCTAGAGTCATTCAAGTGGTGTTGATCGTACCTCTTGTGGAGTGATTCGAATCACGAGTTTAGAAACGAGTTTTCTTTACTCTTGATCTTGATCATCAAGGTAATCCGTTCCAAACTTTTCCTTGGGTTGATTCCATGTCGTTTTGGGGTTTTTAAGTTTTAGATCTAAAGGTCTTGTTTTCTCAACAAGGTTGTTAGGTCTAATTCTTGGGAGTTACTTAACAAAGAGGTGAAACTCGAACAGCGTAAAACCAAGAGGGCTTCTAAATCCACTCCCAATACCTGAATGGAAGTGGGAGCATGTAACCATGGATTTCTTATTTGGACTTCCCCGAACACTCAGTGGCTATGATGGGATTTGGGTGATAGTAGACTGACTGACCAAGACTACTCGATTCTTACCCGTCAAGGTAACTTTTACTCTAGATAAACTTGCTAAACTATATGTTGACAGGATTGTAAGCCAATATGGATACCCAGTATCCATTGTGTCGGATAGAGATCCGAGATTTACTTCTAAGTTCTGGCCGAGTCTCCAAGTGGCCTTAGGAACTAAGTTGCACTTTAGTACAACATTTCATCCACAAACCGATGGTCAGTCAGAAAGAACCATTCAGACCCTCGAAGACATGCTTCGAGCATGCGTATTGCAATATAAAGGAAGTTGGGAGACTCACCTATCGTTGATGGAGTTTACATATAATAATAGTTATCATTCTAGCATCGGAATGGCACCGAATGAAGCATTATATGGAAGGAAATGTAGAACCCCTATTTGTTGGGGGGAGGTAGGAGAAAGGAAGCTGATAGGGCCAGAATTGGTCCAAGTTACCTCGGAGAATGTAAAATTTATCAAGGAAAGACTGAAGACAGCACAAGATAGATAAAAGAGCTACGCTGACAAACGAAGAAGAGATTTAGAATTCGAAATCGGAGACAGTTTTCCTAAGACTATCCCCGTGGAAGGGTATTTTACGGTTCGGAAGGAAGGGGAAACTGAGCCCGAGATATATAGGGCCTTACGAGATTCTGGAGCGTGTAGGGCCATCAGCTTACAGATTAGCTTTACCGATATAATTGTCTCAGGTACATAATGTTTTCCATGTATCAATGTTGAGGAAGTACATTTCTTGAGCCTAAGGCTCTGATAGCAAATGATGAGAAATTTAAGAGGAATTCGAAAAATCCAATCTACCTTGTTAACAACAAACAAAACTATTAGATCAAAAAAACCCAAAAATCTCAAAATCAAAATGAAATCAAAGAAGCCAAAGATTCGAATATCAAAATGTTAAGTAACCCTTGACAATTGGATCTAACAACCTTGTTTAAAGAAACAAGACCTTTAGATAACTCAATTTCAAAGACCCCAAAACGAATTTTGAAAATCAACTCAAGGAAAGTAAAATCGGATTACCTTGTCGATCAAGCATCTCAAGGCAAAAGAACTTGTATGAGACCGAATCACTCCACAAGCAAGATTGATCAAGTCAAGCTTGAATGATTCTAAGCATGCAACCTAATCTACATAGAATTGCAAAGACATATAGCTCTAGGGTATAATAAAGCACAAAGGCCTCTTTTGATTACATTTTTTCAATCTCTCTCTTTTTTTCCCTTACAAGTTACATGGCTTTATATAGCCTCAAAATTAACCCTAGAGTAACCTATGGTCTATTGAAAGGTTGTAACTTACATCCCCATCAATGCCATAAATGCCCACTAGCCATATTGTAACTTAAGACATTGAAAACAACACTTTAAGATGAAAAATACATTAAAACCCCCATAAATCCGAGAATTGAACTTCTAATAAACCAATCAATAATTTGTAACCATCCAAGAATAAATGAAGCCCCCTTGAAGTAGCTTGAAGCTCTTGTTGCATAAATGAAGCTTGACTTGTCTTTAATGAAGCATGAGTTGCACTTGAGTCTACTAAATGCATCTTGAGTTCGTCATAAATGAAGTTTGACAACATTAATTCAACTTCATCTTGAAGCTTTTCTTTAATCTTGAATAACATGATACGGTTCATATCATCACCTCTCAAAATTTGTGTGAAGTAGCCAAGATAATTTGCAATTCAATGGATAATTGCACACTTTAAAAACAAGCTAACTAACTTGAAAATTAAAAAATTTAAGGTCATGGCTAGATAAATGAAGAAGAAACAATGTAACTCTTGGATAAGTAATAACCAATGGCTGGAATTTTTAAACATAGGAGTTACAAATTGAAATGTAATGGCTGAAAAATTCATGTGCATTGTAACTGCCCATTTTTAATATGTAACCACCAACTTGTCAAACTTTCAAAGTGTAACATCTAACATTGAATACCAATTGGTTAAATTTAAACATAATGATCACATCTAATTTGAAATTTTCAGATTTAGCATGCTTTAGAGGCAAAAACAGCAACAACAAAACAAGAACTCATGTTCTCGGGTATAGCAGCTTTTTTTTGCAGCACCACTTGTAAAAATGCATCCTTTTCACCCTAAAGAAAGTTGAATTAGAAAATCTCAAAGAAGACAAAGTTGAAGATTAGACCCTGATCTACAGTATTTATGAAGATATTAAGATAAATTGACAAACTGAAATATGACTTTTTGGTGCTTTTTCAGAGACTACTAAAACTGGAAAGTTTGCAAAACAAAAAAAAACTAAAACATGAAAATTTAAAACAAATTCAATATAAACGCAATGGAAATATATATCCGATCTTGAGCCTAAGGCACTCTGATACCAAATGTTAAGAAATTTAAAGAAGAATTAGAAATCTAATCTACCTTGTTAACAACAAACAAGACTATTAGATCACAAAACCCAAAAAATCTCAAAATCAAAATGAAACCAAAGTAGCCAAAGATTCCGATATCAAAAAATGTTAAGTAACCCTTGAAAATTGGATCTAACAACCTTGCTTAAAGAAACAAGACCTTTAGATAACTCAATCTCAAAGACCCCAAAACGAATTTTGAAAATCAACTCAAGGAAAGTAAAACCGGATTACCTTGTCGATCAAATATCTCAAGGCAAGAAAACTTACTTGAGATCCGAATCACTCCACAAGCAAGATTGATCAAGTCAAGCTTGAATGATTCTAAGCATGCAACCTAATCTACATAGAAGTGCAAAGAAACAGCTCAAAGGCTATAAAAAAAGCTCAAGGCCTCTTTGATTACATTTTTAATCTTTTTTTCTTTTTTTTTTCCAAGGTACATGGCTTTATATAGCCTCAAAATCAACCCTATAGTAACCTATGGTCAATTGAAAGGTTGTAACTTACATCCCCATCAATACCATGATCTCCACTAGCTATTTTGTAACCTAAATAATTGAAAACAAGACTTTAAAACTGAAAATTACATGGAATTAGCCATAAATCCGAGAATTGACTTTTTGATCAACCTACATAAAGTTTGTAACCTTCCATGCATAAATAGATCCCCACTTGGAGTAGCTTGAAGCTCTAGTTGCATAAATGAAGCTTGGTTTATCTTTAATGAAGCATGGGTTTCACTTGAGTTCATTAAATGCATCTTTAGTTCGTCATAAATAAAGTTGGACAACATTATTTTGAAGCTTTTCTCTCATCTTGCATAGCATGGTAGGATTCGTATCAGCAACTCTTACAAATTAAGAACAATGGCTGGAATTTTAAATACAATAGTCACAATTTGAAACCAATGGTTGGACTTTTAAAATATGAGTTACAATTTGAAACTAATGGTTGGAAAATTCAATGTGCAGAAATGTAACTGCTCATATTTAATATGTAACAACCAATTTTTCAACCTTTCAAAGTGTAACATCTAAGAATGAATGCCAAATGGTTAAACTAAAACAAAAAAGATCAGTCAAATGAGAAATTTTCAGATTTAGCATGCTTTAGAGGCAAAAACAGCAAGAACAAAACAAGAACTCATGTTCTCGAGTATAGCAGTTTGTTTCAGAACCAGTTGTACAAATGCATTCTTTTTACCCTCAAGAAAGCTGAATTAGAAAATTTCATAGAAGACAAAAGTGATGCTTAGACCCTGATCTACAATAATGATGAAGACATTATGATGAAAACAGTTGCAGAAATATGACTTTTCGGTACTTTTTTCAGAGACTACGAAAACTGGACAGTTTGCAAAACAAAAAAAAAACTAAAACATGAAAATTTAAAATAAATTCAATATAAACGCAAAGGAAATATATATCCGATCTTGAGCCTAAGGCTCTGATAGCAAATGATGAGAAATTTAAGAGGAATTCGAAAAATCCAATCTAGTGTTAACAACAAACAAGACTATTAGATCAAAAAAACCCAAAAATCTCAAAATCAAAATGAAATCAAAGAAGCCAAAGATTCTAATATCAAAATGTTAAGTAACCCTTGACAATTGGATCTAACAACCTTGTTTAAAGAAACAAGACCTTTACATAACTCAATTTCAAAGACCCCAAAACGAATTTTGAAAATCAACTCAAGGAAAGTAAAATCGGATTGCCTTGTCGATCAAGCATCTCAAGGGAAGAGAACTTGTATGAGACCGAATCACTCCACAAGTAAGATTGATCAAGTCAAGCTTGAATGATTCTAAGCATGCAACCTAATCTACATAGAATTGCAAAGACATATAGCTCTAGGCTATAATAAAGCACAAATGCCTCTTTTGATTACATTTTTAATCTTTTTTTTTTCATGGATTACATGTGGCTATTTATAGCCTTCAAAATTAAACCTAAAGATCACCTATGGTAGTTTAAGGGTTGTAACTTACATCCTCATCAATACCATAATGTCCACTAACTATTTTGTAACCTAAAACATTGAAAACAAGAGTTTAAAATTGAAATTTACATCAAATTAGCCATAAATCCGAGAATGATGTCTCTTTGCTAGCTTTGTAACTCTTTGTAACCTTGCAATAGTAAATGAAGCACATCTTAAAGTATCTTGAAGTCCTTGTCACATAAATGAAGCTTGTTGTTCTTTAATAAATGATGAGTTGCACTTGAGTTCATTAAATGCAACTTATGTTAAACTTCCATGAATGACTTCATTTAATGCGACTTCGTGAGATGTCTTGGTTCATATCAGAACATCTAAAGGTGTATAAAGTCCATGTGGTTGTGTCTTAGACTTAGCTTCCTTATATTTGAAACATTGCTAAAACACTTTATTCACATCCTTCCTCATTTTAAACCAATAAAAGTGTTCACACAACATGTTGTATGTTTTAAATTCCCAAAAATGTCCCATAAGACCTCCCCCATGAGCTTCCTTCACAAGTAACTCTCGAATGGAACACTTAGGAATGCAATGTTTACCCTTCCTAAAAAGCATACCATCAAATACAACATGATCATGTACGTTGTTTCCTCCTAAACATTGCATATACACATCATGAAATTCAGATTTCTCAACTTTGTAAAGCTCAATCATATGTTTAAAACCAAGAATCTTTGCACTAAGGGCAGAAAATAATGCATACCTTCTTGATAATGCATCGGCCACCACATTATCCTTACCTTTTTTGTAATCGATGATATAAGGAAATGTCTCAATGAATTCTACCCATTTTTCATGCCTCCTATTTAGCTTTGTTTGACTTTTGAGGTGCTTCAAACTTTCATGATCAGTATGGATGACAAACTCTTTTGGCCACAAGTAATGTTGCCAAACTTGCAAAGTCCTCACAAGTGCATGTAGTTCTTTGTCATAAGTTGAGTAGTTGAGTTGTGCTCCATTTAGCTTCTCTAAAGAACATGATTGGTCTGTTTTCTTGCATCAAAACAGCTCCCATACCTATCCCACTTGCATCACATTCAATCTCAAAAGATTTGTCAAAGTTAGGTAAAGCAAGACAAGGTGCATTGGTCAATTTATCTTTTAATTCATTGAATGCATCTTCTTGTTTTTTTGTCCATTCAAATTTCACATGCTTTTTGACAAGTTCATTTAATGGTGAGGCTATACTACTGAAATTTTTAATAAACCTCCTATAAAAACTAGCCAAACCATGAAAAGATCTCACCTCATTTGAATTGGTAGGTGTTGGCCACTCTCGGATAGCCTTTACCTTTTCTTCATCAACTTGCACTCCATTCCTTCCAACAATGAAACCTAGGAAATTGACTAGGTCTAGACAAAAAGTACACTTTTTGAAGATGGCATAGCTTCTCTTCTCTAAGTTTAAGTAAAATTCTCTTAACATGCAAAATATGATCATCCAAGCTTTTTGAGTATGCCAGTCTAAAGTACGTGCATCACTGCGCCTGACTAATATTGATTTCCACCATCCCTCTGCCTCCTTCTGCAGCAGGAATGTGACCAACTTGACTTTCCGCCCCTCAGGGCAACTCATCACATCAAAACATTTCTCAAGCATATTCAACCAAACCTCGCGCGTCAGCTGGATCTGTGGAACCCTCAAACACTGTGGCTCCTAATTTCTTCAGGTGTTCTATTCCATATATTTTCTCTAGATCACTTGGCCCTGCTCTCTTTGGCCTGCCTACCTCCTGTGAGGAACTAGCATGCTGCTTATTTCTGACCCAAGTCTGAACTCTCGGGGCACTAGATCCCCTCTCAAATTGACCTTAGATAGGATCGTGTGTCCCGTCCTGATCCTGCCTGCGTCGTCCACTAGTAAGTGGTGGCATGACTTCTATAGCATATCCACGTACTAGACATGTAATGAATACTTAACTCAAATGCGCAATACTAGACTTCTATTCACATTCTAGTCCTTACTGGACTTACTCTTATCCTTACTTGGACCATGCTCCACTAGTTTTATCTGAACTAACTCAATATCCTGTTATTACTTCTTAGTTTCTTCTTAGAGCTAACATGTTCTGTCTCATTCCCCATGGAGCTAAATGTTCTGATACCAAGTTGTCACACCCCCTCCCGAACTACCTGCTAACTTAGCCCGGCAGACGGCGTGAAGCCAACAAACATCGTTCACCTCTCTAACGATACCTGTTGACCCTGTTTTACCTGATAAGCATATTATACTTGTATAAGAAACACTTTAAACATAACACAACATAATATTGCCAATTACTAAACATACGTAAGGAGCAACCCAGCTTAAGTCTCTCTTGAAAACTGAAACGGATATGAGCATCACAACAAAAAACATACCCAACCATGGTTTACACAACCACAACCTCTAATGCACACACAAACATAACTACATAGTCTCCTCAAAATAACCTACCATATGGACTTGCTATACAACTCCACCCACGTACAAAATATCAAACTCGTGGAGCTTCCAGCAGATATCTGGCACCGGGAGCTCGATCTCTACCTGAAAAGTTTGAAAACACTGAAAGAATGAGCTATGAAGCTCAGTGAGTGACTGAGTTTAAAATCTAATAACTCGTAAATAATATCACTTAGCAACCTATGAGCATATGCATCTGTAATCAAGCGTTAAAAGTAAACGTGTAATCATAATAGCTTTTTCAGAAATCCAGCAAGTATGTCATTAAAATCTCGCATGGCATATCGATAATATTAACCATTATAAAACATATGACAATCTACGGTGTGTAGGGCACACCCAGTACAACCAATGTTTACTCTACGACGTAGTGGGGCCCGCCCAACACTCCCATCATCTTTGTCGTAGTGGGGCTCGCCCAACACTCACGACAGCATTGTTGTCACGGAGTACACTCAACGTCGACAACAGAAAATGACTTGTGTGCACACGGTACTATACAACCTCGGGCTCAATATCTCAGTCATTTACTCATTCGAGTCTTAGAAAAACACATGAAAATACTTGAACATGCATGCTTATCTTTTTCATTCGTAAAACTCAAGCTTACTCAGCTTGTTCATGAAAACTGGAAATCTTTAAATAATACTTGCTAGTACATGCTTGCTTGAAATCATGACATTTCCACTAAATTTCGATAATCAATAAACATATGCTCACATATAAATTTCATTGAGAAATCTAGGCTCACAACGAGCACTTGAAATCATTTCTAGGAAAACAAGTATGCTCATAAGTATGTGTTTAAAACATAACACATTTAAGCCATTTCATTCTACTTGTATTTCCTTAAGCATATTTCAAGCACAAAAATCGTTTTGGAGGTTCGTTTTGTCACTCACCGCGTTAGAACTAGAACCTTGGCCCGTATAATCGACCTATTTCCTCTTGGCCTGTCAAACAAACCAAAACCAAGCATTAGAACCTCAAGCTCATGAATTCCAACCTTAAGATTACAAAAACCATTCTATCTATTTTCCAACATTCTACAGATTTCATACCCTGACTTCACACACTCATAACTTCTTCATTACTTAGCCAAAAAGGATGTACTTTATATTAAACTCTTCCTTTTGGAACCCTCTAAAACTCATATGAAGAAATGAAATTGAAATTGGTTTGTCCGTAAATACCTTGAAATTTGCTTTCTTAACAATAAGCTTCTGCTATTTCCAGATTCGTTTTCCTCACTGCTGCTCGAATCGGACTCAAATATAAAGCAACATTCAGTCGTTTTCTACTCGTGAGTTCTTCATGAGAGTTATAGAAAATTAAATAAACTTTCCAATCATACCTACTACAGCTTCTAATTAAAATTCTACAGATCAGCATGACTCAAAAACCAGAGGTTTCTCAGATTTGACAACAAATTCTCTCATTTCCTTTCCTCTTCACAAATCAGTAACTTAAGGTCAGAATTCGCTCGAGATTCCTTCACGAAATTTGTTCCAAAATGAGTTAACTTTAAAGAAAAGCAAACCTCATCTCTTACCTCTTCTTGTGGAGCTCAAAACGATCCAAATATCAGAACTAGGAAGAGTTGATCATCTTGCTGCCATGGGAGGTTGTATTAAGCTTTCTCCATTTCTTCTTCGACTTCAGCCAGAAAACCATTTCTCCTTCTTCCTTCAACTTTCTCTCACGAGGCTCTCTGGTTCTCTCTCAAAGAATGAGAGCAAATGGGAGTAAAATGGATTAAAAGAGAGAGTTTGTCGGTGGTGGACACTCCACTTTCTTTTTCTTCTTTTTTGTTTTTCATTCTTCTTTCCTTTTCCTTTTTTCTTTCTAAAACAAAACAAAACCAAAACATCTCTTTTTCTTTTATTTTCTTTTTATTTCCTTATTCCTTTTTTTAAAGGAAATTTTCAAGGAGAGATTTCGGGTTTACGAGATTCAAAGTAAGACTTGTGGAAAAGTGTTTTACAAGATTCAAAGTAAGATTTCGGGTGTTGGGTTTGTGCCCTAAAACTCGTAGTTTGTAATTTTGTTCTAATTATTGTAATAAAGTGTTATTATTTCAATAAAGAGTTATTGTTCATTATTTACGATATTGCCCTTGTTTTAACCCTAAATCCAATAAACTAAACATCCAAGGCTGTAAAATGTCTCTTGAACTTAATGTAGTGTACATAAAAGGATCTTGGTTCAAGATACAACCTAAAAGGTCTGTAGTAATGGGATAAAGTTTGGGTACCTTACCCTGGTAATACTATGGATGTGGCTCACTTTGTATTTGATACAAACACTGTGATTCTAACGTGTTCGTGTAGATATGTGAGTGGGGATATCCTATGTAATGAGATTACATAAAACCGGACCGCGAAATAGTAACCACTAGATGTAACTCCGTTGACTAGCTAGGTTTCTATTTCACTAGCATGACCTAGCAACTTGATCTCAATCCTGAGCAGGTTATGAACTCCTGTTTGCGAGGGATTGTCCTTTGACTAGTATGGGTGAGAGTGACCAGATTCGCCGACTCAATATGCCTACCTTCTTGGGGACAAGACCGAGTGAGCAGCTTGGAGACTTAGCCTAACAAAATAGAATTCACTCCTTCCCGACTACTAGGATAAGTAGATGAATGTTTCCAAGTGTTCATTAGAGGAGTTGTTCACACGAGATTTCAACCAACGAATGAAAATGAGACACGTGTAAATGAATTCTGTATTTGTATTAATTTCAGGTAATTGTGAGTACAATCTCTACTATTTAATCCTCTGATTCTCTCTCCTACTTATGTGCTTGGATCGAGGGTTGAAACAACTTGTTCTCGAATGTAGATTTGTCTTGAGGGTTTTTCAGCTTGTTCTCAAGTGTAGACTTGTGAAGGTCTTCGGCTTGCAGCTTGTGAAGGTCTTCGGCTTGTTGCGTGTCGAAGGACTTCGGCTTGCAGCTTGTTGAAGGACTTCGGCTTGCAGCTTGTTGAAGGTCTTCGGCTTGTAGCGTGTTGAAGGTCTTCTGATGAGAAATTTAATAGGAATTTGAAAAATCTAATCTACCTTGTTAACAACAAACAAGACTATTAGATCTAAACCCCAAAAAATCTCAAAATCAAAATGAAATCAAAGAAGCCAAAGATTCTAATGTCAAAATGTTAAGTAACCTTTGACAATTGGATCTAACAACCTTGTTTAAAGAAACAAGACCTTTAGATAACTCAATCTCAAAGACCCCAAAACGAATATTGAAAATAAACTCAAGGAAAGTAAAATCGGATTACCTTGTGATCAAGCATCTCAAGGCAAGAGAACTTGTATGAGATTCGAATCACTCCACAAGAAAGATTGATCAAGTCTAGCTTGAATGATTCTAAGCATGCAACCTAATCAACATAGAATTGCAAAGAAATAGCTCAAAAGCTATAAAAAAGCTCAAGGCCTCTTTGATTACATTTTTAATCTTTCTTTCTTTTTCCTACAAGGTACATGGCTTTATATAGCCTCAAAATCAACCCTAGAGTAACCTATGGTTAATTGAAAGGTTGTAACTTACATCCCCATCAATACCATGATCTCCACTAACCAAATTGTAACCTAAATTATTGAAAACAAGACTTTAAAACTGAAATTTACATCAAAATATCCATAAATCCGAGATTGAAGTCTTGTACTAATCTTGAAAGTCTTTGTAACTTTCCATGCATAAATGAAGCTTCACTTGATTTAAATTGAAACCCTTGTTGCATAAATGAAGCTTGAGTTATCTTTAAAAATACATTTATTGCACATGAGTTCATTAAATGCATCTTCAGTTCGTCATAAATGACGTTGGAGAACATTTATTTCAACTCCATTTTGAAGCTTTTTCTCTCGTTTTGCATAGCATGATGATTCGTATCATTCTCCCCTTCTTCAAGAAGATTCGTCCTCGAATCTAATGATGTTGTTGTACACAAACTGAAAATTTATTTCAATGAAATCTTGCTTTCTAGAATTTCTTCCTCGTATCATTTTCTTTGTGAAAGATTGCTGCAAAAACAAGTTAAGAAAATACAAATGACCTCACAACACTCCCTCACAAGTTTACACTCAATAATATTTAGGTCACTCATGTTTGCACTCAATTTTGAGAAAACACATTGATTCTCAATCTCACGTCTCAAAATTTGTATGGAGAAGCCAAGATAATTTGCAATTCAATGGATAATTGCACACTTTGAAAACAAACAAACTAACTTGACATTTGAAAAAAATTTAAGGTCATGGTTAGATAAATGAAGAAGAAGCAATGTAACTTATGGACAATAACCGATGGCTGAAATTTTTAAATATAAGAGTTACTATTTGAAACTAATGGTCGGAAAGTTCAATGTGCAGAAATGTAACTGCCCATATTTAATATGTAACAACCAACTTTTAAAACTTTCAAAGTGTAACATCAATGAATGAATGCCAAATGGTTATATTAAACAAAAATGATCAGTTCAAATGAGAAATTTTCAGATCTAGCATGCTTTAGAAGAAAAAAACAGCAAGAACAACACAAGAACACATGTTCTCGGTTTTAGCAGTTTTTCAGAACAAGTTATAAACATGCATATTTTTCAGCCTAAAGAAAGTCGAACTAGAAATTTTCATAGAAGACACATTTATAGATCAGAGCCTGATCTACAACATGGATGAAGACTTGAAATTGAAATAACAAACGGAAATATGAGTTTTTTGTACTTTTCGACAGATTACAAAAACTGGACAGATTACAAAAAATGAAACAAAACATGAAAATTTGAAAAAATTCAAGATAAACGCAAAGGAAACATATATCCGATCTTGAGCCTAAGGCGCTCTGATACCAAATGATAAGAAATTTAAAAGAAATTTGAAAAAAATCTAAAAATCTCAAATCGAAATGAAATCAAAGAAGCCAAAGATTCTAATGTCAAAATGTTAAGTAACCTTTGACAATTGGATCTAACAACCTTGTTTAAAGAAACAAGACCTTTAGATAACTCAATCTCAAAGACCCCAAAACGAATATTGAAAATAAACTCAAGGAAAGTAAAATCGGATTACCTTGTGATCAAGTATCTCAAGGCAAGAGAACTTGTATGAGATTCGAATCACTCCACAAGAAAGATTGATCAAGTCTAGCTTGAATGATTCTAAGCATGCAACCTAATCTACATAGAATTGGAAAGAAATAGCTCAAAAGCTATAAAAAAAGCTCAAGGCCTCTTTGATTACATTTTTAATCTTTCTTTCTTTTTCCTACAAGGTACATGGCTTTATATAGCCTCAAAATCAACCCTAGAGTAACCTATGGTTAATTGAAAGGTTGTAACTTACATCCCCATCAATACCATGATCTCCACTAACCAAATTGTAACCTAAATTATTGAAAACGAGACTTTAAAACTGAAATTTACATCAAAATATCCATAAATCCGAGATTGAAGTCTTGTACTAATCTTGAAAGTCTTTGTAACCTTCCATGCATAAATGAAGCTTCACTTGATTTAAATTGAAACCCTTGTTGCATAAATGAAGCTTGAGTTATCTTTAAAGATATATTTATTGCACATGAGTTCATTAAATGCATCTTCAGTTCGTCATAAATGACGTTGGAGAACATTTATTTCAACTCCATTTTGAAGCTTTTTCTCTCGTTTTGCATAGCATGATGTCTCTCGTTTTGCATAGCATGATGATTCGTATCATCTTCGGCTTGTAGCGTGTTGAAGGTCTTCGGCTTGTAGCTTGTTGAAGGTCTTCGGCTTGTAGCTTGTTAAAGGTCTTCGGCTTGCAGCTTGTTGAAGATCTTTGGCTTGTAGCTTTTCTCGAGGGCTGAAACAGCTTGTTCTCGATGTTGAAAACTTCAATGGATTCGTGGTGTGTTCTTGACGATTCCCTTGAAGCGTTCTTCGTTCAGATGGTGTTTGATCTTCAGGAGCTTCTGGAGATTTCACAGCTTTGTTTCTGAATTCTCTCTGGAGTCTCAAATTTCTAAACCTTGAAAATGAAGGAGGGAGGTCTCTATTTATAGAGTTTTCTCTGGGCCTTCAAATGGGCTTGGGCCCGTTGGACTGAGCCTGCTCTTTGTTGGGCCAACTCCTTTGGGTTGGGCCAGGTTGGCTTTGGGCCAATCTTCTTGGGCTTGGCTGATTTGGACCTTCTGTCCTGGACCGGGTCTTATTGATTTTGGGCCTACGTCTCTGGATCGGGCTTGGATTTTTTGCTAACTGGGTCTTTAATTTAGACTTTTGTCTATCAGATTTTAAGGAACCCAATTATATAGCCACCAATTTAATTTAGGGATGCCTGCAGATTTGATTAGTCCCTAATTAAATAATTTTGCCATCAATGTCGGGTGATGACGTGACAATTTTGGATTCGTCGAAATTTCTATTCCAACAAATGCCCCCTTTTCGAAATTGATGCACAATTATGTGTGTGTGAATTTCGAAAAAGTTATTTTGGAATCATAACATAAGAGATTTGCTCTAATTTGGATGAGGTTTGCTCCTAGTTGAATTCTGTATTTAGTGAGAAGATTCACATAATCATCTTCCTCTTCGCGAGTAAGTGACAAACTTATAAAAGTGGGGCGTGGTTCTTCCATAGTCCCAAGATTTACTTCTTTAAGTTCGTCCACTGTCGACTGGCTCCCATCCTCAAGTGGCGGTGGAGCTTCATCTGCATCCTCTTCAGATGTTTCACCTTCCATCTCTTCTTCGAATGTAATGTGGTGGCAAGAAGTCTCACCTTCGTCTTGTTCTAAATCTTCCTTTGCAGGATTGGTGATGACCACGTCACGTCTCTTTACTCGTAACGAACCCTCTGAGTTGATGGTAACAAAAGTCTTTCTTTTCATTCGAGATGGAACAATGCTGCGAATATCTTCATCGACTCCTTGCTTGATATATTGCACATCTTTCGAAGTCTCCACCAATCTTTCAGGTTGAATCCGGTCAAAAACTGATGCGGCATACCCTTCATTTCTTGACGTGGTCACACTCAGCCTTTGAAGAGCTGACGGTCGCATCACAGGCGAAGTTGAAAGTATTTTCTTCTTTTCTTTCTTAGGAACGCTTAACCTTTGAAAGACAGTGGGCCTTACCAAAGTTGGGTTTGATGCGGTGTTGTTCTCTTTGCATGTAGACATATTTAGCCTCTGGAATGCCGAAAGTCGAATAACATCAGAAGTTTTATCTGCTAAAATGTTTCCTCCTCTTGTGATAGGTCTATCCAATCTCTGCAAAGCTGAACGACGGGTGGAGTTGGCACCAGGTTGTGACTCTTCCCTACTTGTTGCAGCCACACCTAATCTCTGCATTTGATTGGAACGCGTGCGCTTGATGATCCGAGGCGCCTAAAAAGTCAAAACTCTTTGATTGGTATTTTCCTCATTTTTTGTATCATTAACTTCTTTCACCGTTATGTGATTTACGTCGGTCATTTTTGCTTTTCCCCTTCTGGTTATGCGAACCGACTCGGGAGATTTATATCCGAGTCCCCTTCTTGATGTAGGTAGGGTGTAACCCTCCTTTAATAACTTCTTTTGCGTCAAAGATAGTTCTGGTCTTTCGTCAACGATCTTAAAACTTTCGAACTTAGTGTGCTTCGAAAAGTCATATCCTGCTTTTGCCAGGAGCTTGTATGCTTTCGGGTCGAACCCGTCCTTTGTTCGTCTCTCAGGCAATACTGCATTTACCTGCTCATCCTCAATTTTCTTAACTTCCTACTTTGTTATCCTGGTGAGAGGCGTTACAAAGTTTTCTTTCAAGATCTCTACATCACCGACTTTCAAGTTTCCTGAGCATTCCGCAAAAGGAGATTCACCCTTCTTGCGTCGAGACAAAGGAACATAACGTAAGACAGGGGAACTTGGGACCCGTTCCTCTTTTGAAGCTTCGCTCCTTGCAAGGTCTGCTAAAACCTCATCTTTTTCAGAATTGGACATTCGCAGCTCAGTTTTTGTTCACACGAGATTTCAACCAACGAATGGAAATGAGACACGTGTAAATGAATTCTGTATTTGTATTAATTTCAGGAAATTGTGAGTACAATCTCTACTATTTAATCCTCTGATTCTCTCTCCTACTTATGTGCTTGGATCGAGGGTTGAAACAACTTGTTCTCGAATGTAGATTTGTCTTGAGGGTTTTTCAGCTTGTTCACAAGTGTAGACTTGTGAAGGTCTTCGACTTGCAGCTTGTGAAGATCTTCGGCTTGTTGCGTGTTGAAGGACTTCGGCTAGCAGCTTGTTGAAGGTCTTCGGCTTGTAGCGTGTTGAAGGTCTTCGGCTTGTAGCGTGTTGAAGGTCTTCGGCTTGTAGCTTGTTGAAGGTCTTCGGCTTGTAGCTTGTTGAAGGTCTTCGGCTTGCAGCTTGTTGAAGATCTTTGACTTCAATGGATTCGTGGTGTGTTCTTGACGATTCCCTTGAAGCGTTCTTCATTCAGATGGTGTTTGATCTTCAGGAGCTTCTGGAGATTTCACAGCTTTGTTTCTGAATTCTCTCTAGAGTCTCAAATTTCTGAACCTTGAAAATGAAGGAGGGAGGTCTCTATTTATAGAGTTTTCTCTGGGCCTCCAAATGGGCTTGGGCCCGTTGGACTGGGCCTGCTCTTTGTTGGGCCAACTCCTTTGGGTTGGGCCAGGTTGGCTTTGGGCCAACCATCTTGGGTTGGGCCAATCTTTTGGGCTTGGCTGATTTGGACCTTCTGTCCTAGACCGGGTGATAAGAAATTTTAAGAAGAATTTGAAAAAATCTAATCTACCTTGTTAACAACAAACAAGACTATTAGATCACAAAACCCAAAAATCTCAAAATCAAAATGAAATCAAAGAAACCAAAGATTCTAATGTCAAAATGTTAAGTAACCCTTGACAATTGGATCTAACAACCTTGCTTAAAGAAACAAGACCTTTAGATAACTCAATTTCAAAGACCCCAAAACGAATTTTGAAATAAACTCAAGGAAAGTAAAATCGGATTACCTTGTGATCAAGCATCTCAAGGCAAGAGAACTTGTATGAGATTCGAATCACTCCACAAGCAAGATTGATCAAGTCTAGCTTGAATGATTCTAAGCATGCAACTTAATCTACATAGAATTGCAAAGAAATAGCTCAAGGCTATAAAAAAGCTCAAGGCCTCTTTTGATTACATTTTTAATCTTTTCTTTTTTTTCTTTTACAAGGTACATGGCTTTATATAGCCTCCAAAATCAACCCTAGAGTAACCTATGGTCAATTGAAAGGTTGTAACTTACATCCCCATCAATACCATGATGTCCACTAGCCATTTTGTAACATAAACTATTGAAATCAAGACTTTAAAACTTAAAATTACATCAAAATATCCATAAATCAGAGAATTTATTTTTCAATCACCCTACATAATGGTTGTAACTTCTCATGCATAAATGAAGCCTTCTTGATGTAGCTTGAAACTTTTGTTGCATAAATGAAGCTTGACTTGTCTTTAATGAATCATTTATTGCACTTGAGTTCATTAAATGCATCTTTTGTTTGCCATAAATGAAGTTGGACAACATTTAATGCTTCCATTTTGAAGCTTTTCTCTAGCATGGTAGGATTCATATCATTCTCCCCTTCTTCAAGAAGATTCGTCCTCGAATCTAAGGATGTCCTTGTAACGCAAACTGAAATTTATTTCAGTCTATGGTCTTGGTCTCGTCAATTTTTTTTTCGCATCATTTTCTTTGTGAAAGATTGCTGCAAAAATATGTTGGGAAAATACAAAAGGACCACACAACACTCCCTCACAAGTTCACACTCAAGAATATTTAGGCCACTCATGTTTGCACTCAAATTTGAGAAAACACTCTAATTCTCAATCTCACCTCTCAAAATGTGAAATGGAGAAGCCAAGATAATTTGCAATCCAATGGATAATTGCACACTTTGAAAACAAACAAACTAACTTGACAATTGAAAATTTTAAGGCAATGAATAGATAAATGAAAAAGAAGAAATGTAACTCTTGGATAAAATAACTATTGGCTGAATTGACATAGGAGTTACAAATTTAAAACTAATGGTTGGAAAATTCATGTGCAGAAATGTAACTGCCCATTTTTAATATGTAACCACCAACTTGTCAAACTTTCAAAGTGTAACATCTAAGATTGAACACCAAATGGTTAAATTTAAACATAATGATCAGATCTAATTGGAAATTTTTGGATTTAGCATGCTTTAGAGGCAAAAACAGCAAGAACAAAACAAGAACTCATGTTCTCGGGTATAGCAGTTTTTTTCAAAACTAGTTGTAAAAATGTATCCTTTTTACCCTCAAGAAAGCTGAATTAGAAAATATCAAAGAAGGTAAAGTTGAAGCTTAGACCCTGATCTACAATCTTGATGAAGACATCAAGATGAAAACAGTTACAGAAATATGACTTTTTGGTGCTTTTATAGAGACTATGAAAACTGGACAGTTTGCAAAACAAAAAAAAAAACTAAAACATGAACATTTAAAACAAATTCAATATAAATGCAAAGGAAACATATATCCGATCTTGAGCCTAAGCCTCTGATACCAAATGATAAGAAATTTAAGAAGAATTTAAAAAAATCTAATCTACCTTGTTAACAACAAACAAGACTATTAGATCACAAAACCCAAAAATCTCAAAATCAAAATGAAATCAAAGAAACCAAAGATTCTAATGTCAAAATGTTAAGTAACCCTTGACAATTGGATCTAACAACCTTGCTTAAAGAAACAAGACCTTTAGATAACTCAATTTCAAAGACCCCAAAACGAATTTTGAAATAAACTCAAGAAAAGTAAAATCGGATTACCTTGTGATCAAGCATCTCAAGGCAAGAGAACTTGTATGAGATTCGAATCACTCCACAAGCAAGATTGATCAAGTCTAGCTTGAATGATTCTAAGCATGCAACCTAATCTACATAGAATTGCAAAGAAATAGCTCAAGGCTATAAAAAAGCTCAAGGCCTCTTTTGATTACATTTTTAATCTTTTCTTTTTTTTTCTTTTACAAGGTACATGGCTTTATATAGCCTCCAAAATCAACCCTAGAGTAACCTATGGTCAATTGAAAGGTTGTAACTTACATCCCATCAATACCATGATGTCCACTAGCCATTTTGTAACATAAACTATTGAAATCAAGACTTTAAAACTTAAAATTACATCAAAATATCCATAAATCCGAGAATTGATTTTTCAATCACCCTACATAATGTTTGTAACTTCTCATGCATAAATGAAGCCTTCTTGATGTAGCTTGAAACTTTTGTTGCATAAATGAAGCTTGACTTGTCTTTAATGAATCATTTATTGCACTTGAGTTCATTAAATGCATCTTTTGTTTGCCATAAATGAAGTTGGACAACATTTAATGCTTCCATTTTGAAGCTTTTCTCTAGCATGGTAGGATTGATATCACCGGGTCTTATTGATTTTGGGCCTAGGTCTCTGGATCGGGCTTGAATTTTTTGCTAACTAGGTCTTTAATTTAGACTTTTGTCTATCAGATTTTAAAGAACCCAATTATATAGCCACCAATTTAATTTAGGGATGCCTGCAGATTTGATTAGTCCCTAATTAAATAATTTTTCCATCAATGTCGGGTGATGACGTGACAATTTTGGATTCGTCGAAATTTCTATTCCAACAAATGCCCCCTTTTCGAAATTGATGCACAATTATGTGTGTGTGAATTTCGAAAAAGTTATTTTGGAATCATAACATAAGAGATTTGCTCTAATTTGGATGAGGTTTGCTCCTAGTTGAATTCCGTTGGATGTGTCAATTTAATCAAATATGAAATTTTGGTTCATAGATTGATTGTTTTTTTTACACTTTTTTTTTCTCTTCATGCCAATATATCAAAATATGAATTTGAGTCAACATTTTGATTTTCTTTATTTGGCATAAAATTTTGATTTGAGTTTAGTAAATTTTATGCTCTACTTTAACTCAAAACAAATTTGGGTATGGTTTTAGATTCTATCCCAAATTTTTTTGAAATTGGAGTAAACTTTGAAATTTTTTCCCATTTTTGTTTGAACTTGGAATAAAATTTAAAACTTTCTCCAACTTTGATTTGTGATAAAATTTGGATTTCAACCTTGACTTGGAATAAAATTTGGATAATGCTCAAATTTTGGCTGGTAGAAAATTTCTAACTAATATCCAATTTTAATTTGGGATAAATTTTGGATTTATGCCCAAATTTTGGCTGGTACCCAATTATAATTTGAAATTGGAATAGAATTTGAATTGGATTTAAATTTCAATCCAACTTTGATTTGGGATAAAATTTGGGTTATGCCCAAATTTAATTTGAGGAATTCAAAATTTTGAGTTATGCCACATTTTTTTTCATTTGACAAATTTGGATTTAAAATGAAATTGTATCCAAATTTAGCTTGAATTTTGAAATGAAACCTTGATATGGTATAGATCCAAAGCAGATTTGAGCTTCAAAATCTCGTAACTAAATTCCAAGTATAGTGCTGACTCAGTTGGGAAATATGTTTATTTAGTTTAGATTCACCGTGAAATCAAAACAGAGCATGAAAATTGAAGGATTTGATCTTCAAACCCCTATAAATACATCCCGACAAGGCTCTCTCAACATTCAGTAGTGAGCCAAGGCTTGCAGACACGTTTGCAGAAATCGAGTACAACCAGTGCCATAGAACCGCGGTCAGAGTTGTCACCGCCAGAGTCACCGGTCATCGTCATGGTCGTTTGCAGAAATCGAGCCACCCGACTGAGCTTCATCGCCGTACACTTTGTCGAACGCCTGATCTAAGCTCGCCTTCACACGCCGTCCGTTTCGGTGAGTTTTTCGTGTCAAAAAACCTCGCCGGAGCTACTGCCGCCAAAAGTCATCACACAGCTTGTTGCATTCTTCCTTTGTCAGATCTTGGCCGGAGGAGCTCCAAAACACAAAACAGAGTCGTCGGGTAGGTTGCACGATGCCGCTGTTCGTCGTCTGAAATCACTGTTGCCGAAATGGAGAACGTGAGGAAGATGTGAGAGAGAGCTTGTGAGAAAGAGAAATGGTGAGAGAGAAAGAAAGAAGGAAATGGGTTCAGGGAAGAAAGAAATAGAAAAGGAAGAGAGAGAAGCAAAAGTGGGGTTTCGAAAAGAGAGAAAGGGAAGGAAAAAAAGAAAAAGAAAAAAGAAAAAACAAAAGAGAGGGCCCACCACCATCATCATTATATATATATATATATATATATATTTATATTTATGCATACACGTTTTCAAACTTCTTTTTTTTCTTTTTTTAGTTTTTCTTTTTTTTTTTTACAATTCTTTTCCTTTTTTTTTTCTTTAAAGATTTTTTTCATTTTTTTCATCTTTTTTTTTCTAACTTTTTTTTTTGAAAGTGGAGATGTCGGACTATGGAGATGGAGCCGTCGTCCCGTCGTCGAGATGCTGGACTATGGAGCCGCCGTTGCGAGAGACCGGACTCGACTTTGGAGATGAAGCCGCCGTTGCGAGAGACCGGACTCGACTTTGGAGATGAAGCCGCCGTTGCGAGAGACCGGACTCGACTTTGGAGATGAAGCCGCCGCTGCGAGAGACCAGACTCGACTTTGGAGATGAAGCTACGCGCTGCGAGAGACCAGACTCGACTTTGGAGATGAAGTCGCCGCTGCGAGAGACCGGACGCCGAAGATGAAGACGCCGCGAGAGACCGAAGATGACGAAGTCCTCGAGCTTTGAGAAGAAGCGACGACGGAGTCCTCAAAATTTGAGAAGAAGCGACGACGGAGTCCTCAAAATTTGAGAAGAAGCGACGACGGAGTCCTCAAAATTTGAGAAGAAGCGACGACGGAGTCCTCAAAATTTGAGAAGAAGCGACGACGGAGTCCTCGAAATTTGAGAAGAAGCGACGACGGAGTCCTCGAAATTTGAGAAGAAGCGACGGCGGAGTCCTCGAGCTTTGAGAATAAGCGACGATGCAGTCCTCGAGCTTTGAGAAGAAACGACGACGAAGTCCTCAAGCTTTGAGAAGAAGCGACGACGAAGTCCTCGAGCTTTGAGAAGAAGCGACGACGAAGTCCTCGAGCTTTGTAAAGAAGCGACGACGGAGTCCTCGAGCTTTGTAAAGAAGCGACGACGGAGTCCTCGAGCTTTGAGAAGAAGCGGCACTTTGAGTCCTCGAGCTTTGAGAGGAAGCGGCGGCGGAGTCCTCGAGCTTTGAGAGGCGGCGGCGAGTCCTCGAGCTTTGAGAGGAAGCGACGACGGAGTCCTCGAGCTTTGAGAGGAAGCGACGACGGAGTCCTCGAGCTTTGAGAGGAAGCGACGACGGAGTCCTCGAACTTTGAGAGGAAGCGACGACGGAGTCCTCGAACTTTGAGAGGAAGCGACGACGGAGTCCTCGAACTTTGAGAGGAAGCGACGACGGAGTCCTCGAACTTTGAGAGGAAGCGACGATGGAGTCCTCGAACTTTGAGAGGAAGCGACGGCGAAGCCTTCGAATTTGGAGATGATGCAGTCTTGCATGAAATTAACTTGTAGTGTCGTCCTCACAATGATGCAACACCTCCAATTTGCAGCGTCACTATTGACAATAGGATTGAACACCTTCAATCTTTTTGTATTGTCCCCAATAGATAGTTAATCTTTGACTTACAATGTCATGTCTTAGTACTTGCGACACACTTTTTTTTGTTTATTTTGTGGGACTGAACTTAAAGTTTCTTTTAAGTTGCCTACGTACCCTTAAGAAAAGGGATCAAGTCAGAACGTAGTTCAAAAGAACTTTTTTTTTTTATAGCCATTCACCTTTTAAGCTCGTGCGGGCCAGGAGCATCATGCAGTTTAGGCTCTTGCGACAAGGAGCTCTTCAGATTTTAGATGATTTTATTCTCATCATGGTCTTGACTAAATCCTTCATTTGTAGGATTTGTTATAATGACAAGATTTTTCTTTACCTTCAAGGAGCCCTCTGTATTTATGAGAACGGAGAACTTCCTTTTCATACGTGAAGGGACGGTACTTTGGACCTTGTTGTGGCTCACCTCATCGAACAGTTCTGCTTTCGAGGTGTTCATCATGCTTTTATCTTGACCACTTGTTACTTTGAGGTGGTCAAAAACAGATGTTGAAGGTCGGCGTTTCTTTGAAGTAGAGACATTTCGCCTTTGAAAGACTGAAGTTTGAATGGAGATAGAAGTTAGATCTAGGTTTTCTTCTTCCGTCGCGGCCATACTCATCCTTTGGAAGACTGAAGGTCGAGTAGTTGAAGGCTTGATGCGATCGAAGACAGAAGTCCTTTGCTTGACTTCTTTTGAATCATCAACTTCTTCTGTGTTGATGTAATACGAACCAAATGAGAACTTTGTTGAGGTAACTAGTTGGCGAGGTTGAGAAGATTTTGTATTCCCTTTTCTCATTGGTTTAGATCTCCTTGAATCCTTTTTATTTTGACGCTTGTCTTTGCGTTTGTGACCTCTAAATTGACAAGAATCGCATGAAGCTAAATTTCTCATTTGCTTCTTCAAATGAGTCACAACACCCTGACCTTTGTCTTTATCATCGGTAAGTTTGATCGTACCTTGAAGTTTGTTTCTTGACATCTCGTGTTGAAACCGAACAACTACAGGTTGCATGGTTCCAAATTGGACTAAGCCCACTTCTTTACCATGAAGCAAACTAGAGCGCATTTGACTGCATGTGTTTATTGTCGCTGCAACATGATTTCTTTGAGCTATTTCATCGAGGTCTAGCTCAATCTTTCCCTCTTTAGCTAATCTTAGAATTAGCTCTTTTAGGACGAAGCATTTCTCAACTGGATGACTGATGACTCGATGATACTTGCAATACTTGGGATCATCTACCTTTTCCATCTCTTCCGGTCGTTTACATTTTGGAAGTTCAACCAGTCGTGTGTCCAATAGTTGCTCCAACATATCCGGGATGTCGGAGTCTGGAAATGGATATACTTTCTCTTGTCTTTCTTTCAAAGTTGGATGATGTTGTGCGCCCACTTCTTGTTGTTTTCTTGGCTTAACTTCCTTAACTTTTGAGAAACATTTTAGAGGGATCGTGCTGACGACCATGGACTCCTCAGTGGCGCTTTTCATAGCCTTCTCCGCGCCTTTGAATCCTTTCTCCTCTTTCTTTACGTCTGGGACTAAGAGGTCTTTATTCCCTCTAACAGCGATACTTACTTCCATGTCATGAGCGCGCGTCGCTAGCTCCTCGAAAGAACGAGGCTTTATGCCCTGCAAGATGTAAAGAAGCCCCCAGTTCATGCCTTGGATGCACATCTCCACGGAAGACAACTCAGTGAGGCGGTCTTTGCGATCGAGGCTTAGAGCTCTCCAAATGTTGATATAATCGATGACGAGTTCACCTTTGCGTTGTCCGCGCCGGTAAGTTTCATCATCACGATGATTACGCCTGCATCAGAAAAAAGCGGTTTAGAAATTCTCTCTCGAATTTTCCCAACTGTCAATCGTTTCTGGCTCTAAATCAGTGTACCAATCAAAGGCATTTCCTTTTAAGGTACGCACAAATTGTTTGACCAGGAGGTCACCACGTGTCCCTGCATTTTCGCAAGTCTCAATGAAGTGTGCAACGTGTTGCTTTGGGTTGCCCTTCCCGTCGAACTGCTGGAATTTTGGAGGTTGGTACCCTGTGGGCATCCTCAAGTTGTCAATTCTCTTAGTGTACGGTTTGGAGTACATGAGAGGATTCTGAGCAGGCCCGCCATACTGAGCTCTGATAGAGTTCATGATCATGTCCTGTAGTTGTTGAACGGATAAAGAAGCAACTGAAGCTGGTTGAGGCGGTTGCTCCTCTTGGATGATATTTTTCCCCTTGTCGTTGTTTCTTACTGCAGGGGTTTGGCTAGATTCAGTCGTTTCTTTGTTTTGGACTTGTGATAAGACAATTTTAAAGAGGATTTAAAATATCTAATCTACCTTGTTAACAACAAACAAGACTATTAGATCACAAAACCCAAAAATCTCAAAATCAAAATGAAATCAAAGGAGCCGAAGATTCTAATATCAAAATGTTAAGTAACCCTTGACAATTGGATCTAACAACCTTGCTTAAATAAACAAGACCTTTGGATAACTCAATCTCAAAGACCCCAAAACCAATTTTGAAAATCAACTCAAGGAAAGTAAAATCGAATTACCTTGTCGATCAAATATCTCAAGGCAAGAAAACACTTACTTGAGATCCGAATCATTCCACAAGCAAGATTGATCAAGTCAAGCTTGAATGATTCTAAGCATGCAACCTAATCTACATAGAATTGCAAAGAAATAGCTCAAAGGTTATAAAAAAGCTCAAGGCCTCTTTGATTACATTTTTAATCTTTTTTTCCCCCTTTTTTCCTGCAAGGTACATGGCTTTATATAGCCACAAAATCAACCCTAGAGTAACCTATGGTCAATTGAAAGGTTGTAACTTACATCCCCATCAATACCATGATCTCCACTAACCAAATTGTAACTTAAAACATTAAAAACAACACTTTAAGACTGAAAAATACATTAAACCCCCCATAAATCCGAGAATTGAACTTTTACTAAACCAATACATAATTTGCAACCTATCCAAGAATAAATGAAGCCCCCTTGAAGTAGCTTGAAGCTCTTGTTGCATAAATGAAGCTTGACTTGTCTTTAATGAAGCATGGGTTGCACTTGAGTCCATTAAATGCATCTTGAGTTCGTCATAAATGAAGTTTGACAACATTAATTCAACTTCATCTTGAAGCTTTTCTTTAGTCTTGAATAACATGATACGGTTCATATCAACTTGGCTTTTGAGATAGGCGATTTCAAGATCTCTTTCTTCTACCGCCTTCATTAAGAGGTTGATCTTTCTTTTCATCTCCGCCATCCTTTCGTCAGGGTCCACATTAGCCATCATGACTGGCATTACATCTTGATTTGCTGTCTCCCCCAGTTGATTAGGAGCAGAAGTTGATTGATCAAACAACGGGTTATCTTTAACGATAACCTTGCCTTTGGAAGCTTCATCTAGTCGTTTGATGATGTTGCTTGCCATTGCATTAGGAGTCCGATCATTACTTGTCTCAGCCCATTTGGAACTACTGCGAGTTGTCGGACCCGTGTAGGTGTTGCTTGCAACAGCAGTGTTTGATGCAACTTTCTTTGATGCCATGACTTAATTTGATTTGATTTGAAGGAGAAAGAGATGAGAGGTAGAGAGGTCCCACCGGGCGTGCCAATTTGTTTACACGAGATTTCAACCAACGAATGGAAATGAGACACGTGTAAATGAATTCTGTATTTGTATTAATTTCAGGTAATTGTGAGTACAATCTCTACGATTTAATCCACTGATTCTCTCTCCTACTTATGTGCTTGGATCGAGGGTTGAAACAACTTGTTCTCGAATGTAGATTTGTCTTGAGGGTTTTTCAGCTTGTTCTCAAGTGTAGACTTGTGAAGGTCTTCGACTTGCAGCTTGTGAAGGTCTTCGGCTTGTTGCGTGTTGAAGGACTTCGGCTTGCAGCTTGTTGAAGGACTTCGGCTTGCAGCTTGTTGAAGCTCTTCGGCTTGTAGCGTGTTGAAGGTCTTCGACTTGTAGCGTGTTGAAGGTCTTCGGCTTGTAGCGTGTTGAAGATCTTCAGAAATTTGAGACTCTAGAGAGAATTCAGAAACAAAGCTGTGAAATCTCCAGAAGCTCCTGAAGATCAAACACCATCTGAACGAAGAACGCTTCAAGGGAATCGTCAAGAACACACCACGAATCCATTGAAGTTTTCAACATCGAGAACAAGCTATTTCAACCCTCGAGAAAAGCTACAAGCCAAAGATCTTCAACAAGCTGCAAGCCGAAGACCTTCAATGTAAACCCGAGATCTTTCTTTGGAACTTCCTTAATATCTAACAACAAAAGAAAGGAAGAAATGAATGCTTAAAACTTGGTTTTCCTTGTTTTAAAAAGAAAAGTAATGAAGTGAAAGGCAAAAGGAAAACAAGGAAGGAAAAACATAAACCATTTTGGTTTGGTTGCTCTAGGAATAATGAAGGAAAGAAAATGAAACAAATGTAAATCATGTTAAGTTTGTTTTGAAAAGAAAAGAAAAGAAAAGAAATGAAAGATAAAGGAAAGGAAAGAAAAGGAAAAAGAATGTAAAAGGGAAAAGGAAAGTGGATGGTGGATCCCACCTTAGTTTTCTTTTTAAATTAACCCATTCCATCGATTTCCTTCTCATTTTTAACAAGGAGCAGCAAGGGTTTCCATGAGAGAAGCAGAAAGGAAGAGGAAGAAGGGGTTTTTGGTGCTGGAATTGCAGAAGAGAGGGAGGAGAACTCAAAGATTACTTGTGTAGCAGCAAGGTGAACAACTCAGACCAGTTCTGCTATTTTATTCATCACAAGCTCCACAGAAAGAGGTAAGATTTGAGATTTTGTTTCATGAAAGTTAACTCATATTGGAACAAAATTCGTGAAGGAAGCTCGAGCAAATTCAGATCTTAAGCTACTGTTTTGTGAAGAGAAAGACAGAAGACAGAATTTGCTGTCAAATCCGAGAAGTCTCTGATATTTTGGTTGTACTAGTCTGTAGAGTTGGAGCCAGAAGCTCTACTAGGTATGGTTGGAAAGCTTATTGAATTTCCTACAACTTTTATGAAGAATTCGTGAATAGAAAATGACTGGAAGATGTTGTAAATAGCAGGTCAAGTTTCGGGTTGCAGCAGAAAATCGAATCTGGAATAGCAGAAGTTGGTTCCTGGGAAAGAAGACTTCGAGGTATTTCTGAACCAATCTATTGGGAATCTCATTTTCATGTCTTCATAAGAGTTTTAGAGGATTCAAAAAGGAAGAGTTCGGTATAAAGTACATTCTTTTTGGATAAGTAATGAAGAAGTTATGGCTGTCTGAATACAGGGCATAAAATCTGTTAAATGCTGGAATTTTTGTTGGAGTGTTTTCTTGTAGTTTTAAAGTTAAAACCATGAGCTCGAGGTTCTAAAACATGGTTTTGGTTTGTTTGACAGGCCAAGAGCGAATGGGTCGAGTGTACGGGTCAAGACTCTAGTTCTAACACTGTGAGTGACAAAACGAACTTCGAAAATGAGCTATATGCTTGAAAAATGCTTTAAGAAATGCAAGTTTTGCTAGAATGAATTGTTTCAAAGCTTTGTGTTTTATTTTTGAACACATGACTATGAGTATTCTTGTTTTCTTAGAAATGTTTTAAAGTGTTCATGATGAGCTTAAATGTCTTGATGAAATTTATACACGAGCATATGTTTATTGCATTTCCGAAGTCTATGGAAATGTTATGATTTTGAGCAAGTATGTTTTAGCAAGTATGTTTTTAAAGATTTCCAGTTTTATGAACAAGCTAAGTAAGCTTGAGTTTTATGAAAGAAAAGATAAGCGAGCATGTTCAAATGTTTTCATGTGATTTTCTCGAGATATTGAGCCCGAGGCTTTATGGTACCGTGTGCACATTGTGTCTTATTCTCATTGTCGACGTTGAGTGTACTCCGTGACAACAGCTATTGTCGTGAGTCTTTGGGTGGGCCCCACTACGACAAAGACGATGGGAGTCTTTGGCCCCCACTACATCGTAGAACAAAGTAGATTGTGACATGTTTTTCTTAAAGAGTTTATACCATTTACATGCCTTACGAGATTTAAACGATATACTTGCTGGTTTTTCGAAAAAGCTATTATGATTACACGATTACTTTCAACACTTGATTACGGATGCATATGCTCATAGATGACCAGTGTGATATGATTTACGAGTTAGTAGTTTCCTTTAAACTCAAGTCACTCACCGAGCTTCATAGCTCATTCTTTCAATGTTTTCCCACTTTTCGGTAGAGATCGAGCTCCTGTGCCTCGATAACTTTGCCATAATCTGCTGGAAGCTTCTCATGTTTGATATGTTGTACGTGGTTGGTGTGGTTTAGCAAGTCCATATGTTTGTAAATTATTTTAAGAGAACTATGTAGTTATAGTCGTATGTGCTTTAGAGGTTGTGGTTGTTTAATTAGTGGTTTGGGTGCTTGTGGTTCCGATGTTCTTGCTCGTTTTAGTTCCGGGAGAGACTTAAGAAGAGTTTCTCCTCATGTACGCCTTATAGATGTCCAGTTTCGTTGTGTTAAGTTTAAAGTGTTCCATATGCGAACATAGTTTGTTTTCGTGTAAAGTAGTGTCGCAGTATTGTTAAGAGGTAACAATGTCTGTTGGCTTCATCTTGAATCTCCCGGGCTAAGTTAGCAAGTGGTTCGGGAGGGGGTGTGACATTCAACAAGCTACAAGCCGAAGACAGAACAAGCTACAAGCCGAAGACCTTCAACACGCTACAAGCCGAAGACCTTCAACACGCTACAAGCCGAAGAACTTCAACAAGCTGCAAGCCGAAGTCCTTCAACAAGCTGCAAGCCGAAGACCTTCACAAGCTGCAAGCCGAAGACCTTCACAAGTCTACACTTGAGAACAAGCTGAAAAAACCGTCAAGACAAATCTACATTCGAGAACAAGTTGTTTCAACCCTCGATCCAAGCACATAAGTAGGAGAGAGAATCAGAGGATTAAATAGTAGAGATTGTACTCACAATTACCTGAAATTAATACAAATACAAAATTCATTTACACGTGTCTCATTTCCATTCGTTGGTTGAAATCTCGTGTGAACAAAAACTGAGCTGCGGATGTCCAATTCTGAAAAAGATGAGGTTTTAGCAGACCTTGCAAGGAGCGAAGCTTCAAAAGAGGAACGGGTCCCAAGTTCCCCTGTCTTACGTTATGTTCCTTTGTCTCGACGCAAGAAGGGTGAATCTCCTTTTGCGGAATGCTCAGGAAACTTGAAAGTCGGTGATGTAGAGATCTTGAAAGAAAACTTTGTAATGCCTCTCACCAGGATAACAAAGCAGGAAGTTAAGAAAATTGAGGATGAGCAGTGATAAGCGCCGAATTTGTTGGTTTAACAAAGCTAGAGGTCCTTTTAGGATCTTTGCAAACGTCACGAACAAGGCTAACTTAACGAATTGATTCCAACTAAGAGTTTAGTTAGAAGATGAATCACTCTTAGATCACACTTAGAATAAGGATGGTCACTCCTAGATCCTAAGATGACTCACTCCAGAATTAGCTTGATCGGGGCTAATCTAATGAATCGGTTAAACATCAAACCTAAAGCAAGATTTGAAAGAAAGTTAACACCAAATGGGGCTAAACAAAACACAAGTTTTTTTCATAAAGGTTCTGCCTTTTCCATGCCAATACAAGCCTTTAAATAGGCCAAAATGGTCGTGCAAAGCACCAAAGACCAAAAGTCTTTAATAAACATTAAATGTAAAATGAAGAAAAAATTGACCTAGGAATTTAAAACTTGATTGCACAACGTTTGAGAGCTCTAAATATGGAACAGAAAACATAGAAATGCTTTAAATTGTCTTAATTATCTACTATAGAATCCGCCATGCATGACTATTTCGTTTGACGAGGTTTGACATCACGAAAATCCCAAGAGGTGCAATCTAGACAGCCACATTGCTCACATTTTCTCGCACACTTTTTTTGTCCTCCGTGTCATCTTTCAAACTAGACAACTTTCCCGTGCCATCTTCACTCCATTCTCATCTTGACTTGTTGTACTAACATTATAAAGAATTTTAGGCTAAAAAATCTTGGTCTCTCCTTCTGTATTCACGAGCTTTTGGAGATGCAATGTGAAAGCCTCTTGAATCTTCTTGGCCTTGCTCCTTGTAGCTCCTTCAGGTACATGCAATGGATCAATGGTTTGATTCACATCATCCCCCCTTTCTTTAAAAGGATTTGTCCTCAAATCAAAGTCTTCATTTCCTACATCAAAAGGAGTTAAATCAGCAACATTAAAAGTAGAACTTACGTTGTACTCACCTCGGAGATCTAGTTTGTATGCATTGTCATTGATCCGCTCTAATACTTGAAATGGACCATCTCCCCTTGGTTGAAGTTTAGACTTCCTTTGATCCGAAAACCGTTCCTTTCGTAGATGAACCCAAACCCATTCACCCGGTTTAAAAATTAATTTCTTTCTCCCTTGGTTCTTTTGAGTGACTAGCTTTTGATTCTTCTTTTCAATCCTTTCCTTGACTTCTTTGTGCAAATTTTTGATGTATTCGGCTTTAGAAACAACTGCATCACTAGAAAACATATTAGGTGGTAAAGGTGATAAATCTAGAGGAGTTAAGGGATTAAATCCATACACAACCTCAAAAGGTGAACAATGAGTGGTGCTATGTATCGCTCTATTGTATGCAAACTCCACAAAAGGTAGAGTCTCTTCCCAAGACTTAAGATTCTTAGAAATTAGCGATCTAAGCAATGCCCCTAAAGTTCTATTAACCACCTCGGTTTGCCCATCGGTTTGGGGGTGACAAGTTGTAGAAAACAAAAGCTTAGTTCCCAATTTATCCCACAAAACTTTCCAAAAATGACTTAAAAATTTGGCATCTCTATCACTTACAATGGTTTTTGGAATGTCATGCAATCTAACCACTTCCCTAAAGAATAGATTAGCTATATTAGTTGCATCATCTGTTTTGTTACATGGAATGAAATGTGCCATTTTACTAAACCTATCAACCACCACAAAAATGCTATCATGATGTCTCCTAGTCTTTGGCAATCCTAGAACAAAATCCATGCTAATGTCAACCCACGGTTCACTAGGAACATCTAAAGGTGTATAAAGTCCATGTGGTTGTGTCTTAGACTTAGCTTCCTTACATTTGAAACATTGCTTGCACACTTTATTCACATCCTTCCTCATTTTCAACCAATAAAAGTGTTCACACAACATGTTGTATGTTTTAAATTCCCAAAATGTCCCATAAGACCTCCCCATGAGCTTCCTTCACAAGTAACTCTCGAATAGAACACTTAGGAATGCAAAGTTTACCCTTCCTAAAAAGCATACCATCAAATACAACATGATCATGTACGTTGTTTCCTCCTAAACATTGCATATACACATCATGAAATTCAGATTTCTCAACTTTGTAAAGCTCAATCATATGTTTAAAACCAAGAATCTTTGCACTAAGGGCGAGAAAATAATGCATACCTTCTTGATAATGCATCGCCCACCACATTATCCTTACCTTTTTGTAATGGATGACATAAGGAAATGTCTCAATGAATTCTACCCATTTTGCATGCCTCCTATTTAGCTTTGTTTGGCTTTTGAGGTGCTTCAAACTTTCATGATCAGTATGGATGACAAACTCTTTTGGCCATAAGTCATTGCCAAACTTGCAAAGTCCTCACAAGTGCATGTAGTTCTTTGTCATAAGTTGAGTAGTTGAGTTGTGCTCCATTTAGCTTCTCACTAAAGAACATGATTGGTCTCTTTTCTTGCATCAAAACAGCTCCTATACCTATCCCGCTTGCATCACATTCAATCTCAAAAGATTTGTCAAAGTTAGGTAAAGCAAGACAAGGTGCATTGGTCAATTTATCTTTTAATTCATTGAATGCATCTTCTTGTTTTTCTGTCCATTCAAATTTCACATGCTTTTGACAAGTTCATTTAATGGTGAGGCTATACTACTGAAATTCTTAATAAACCTCCTATAAAAACTAGCCAAACCATGAAAAGATCTCACCTCATTTGCATTGGTAGGTGTTGGCCACTCTCGGATAGCCTTTACCTTTTCTTCATCAACTTGCACACCATTCCTTCCAACAATGAAACCTAGGAAATTGACTTGGTCTAGACAAAACTACACTTTTGAAGTTGGCATATAGCTTCTCTTCTCTAAGTTTAAGTAAAATTGTCTTAACATGCAAAATATGATCATCCAAGCTTTTGAGTAAACAAGAATATCATCAAAGTACACAACAACAAATTTCCCAATGTACTCTCTCAACACATGATTCATTAGCCTCATAAAAGTACTTGGTGCATTAGTAAGGCCAAATGGCATAACAAGCCACTCATAAAGTCCAAATTTTATTTTGAAAGCCGTTTTCCACTCATCTCCCACATGCATTCGAATTTGATGATAACCACTTTTAAGATCTATTTTTGAAAACAGATTAGCACCATGTAATTCATCTAGCATGTCATCCAATCTAGGAATGGGATGTCGATATTTTACCGTTATCTTGTTGATGGCTCGACAATCAACACACATTCTCCATGTGCCATCCTTCTTGGGTACCAAAATCACCGGAACCGAGCAAGGACTCATGCTTTCTCTAACATAACCTTTATCCATGAGTTCTTCTACTTGCCTTTGAATCTCCTTAGTCTCGGTTGGATTGGTCCTATAAGCTGCCATATTTGGAAGAGTTGCCCTGTATGAAGTCAATTTGATGTTCAATCCCTCTTAAAGGAGGTAAACCCGTAGGTGCATCTTCATGTGGAAACATATCATTAAATTCCTGCAAAAGAGACTTAAAAGAACTTGGCAAAACATCATTAGATTTTGGGTTAGTTGTTAAACACATTCCTTTGCACATAAGTACAAATTTTGGTTGTTGTGTCAACAACACATTCCTCACTTCCCCTTTTTATAACCAAACTCACATTCTTTCTTTTTCCTCAAAATCACTCTTTTTTCTCTCTTGGTTTTCACTCACCTTTTGCCCCTCACTTCTCTCTTTCTTTTCACTCTTCTCTTTTTCTTTTAGCTTACTTTCTTCTCTCCTCTCTTGTTCTTCAAACTCTTTTCTTTTCTTCTTTAATTTCAAATGATCACAATGTACTTCATATGGAGACAATGGAAGTAAAGTAAATTTCTTCCCGTTGAAGGTAAACGAATACTTATTTTTCACTCCATCAAATGTGACCTCTCTATCATATTGCCAAGGTCAGCCTAACAATATATCCCCCGCATGCATAGGTAAAACATCACAAAGTACTTCATCCTTATATCTTCCCAAAGTAAAAGGAATAAGAACTTGAGAATTTACCTTAAGTTCTCCTTTGTTTGTCAACCATTGAAGTTTGTATGGTTTTGGATGTGGACGGGTAGTAAGTTGAAGTCTCTTTACAAGAAAACTACTTACCACATTTGTGCAACTCCCACTATCAATCACCAAACTGCATGGACTTCCTTTAATTAGGCATCTTGTGTGAAACAAGTTTTCCCTTTGGTCTTCAACTTTGTCTTCCTTGATTTGCATACTAAGGACCCTTCTTGTGATCAACGATATGGAGTTACCTTCTTCAACATACTCATCATCACATATTTCAGATTCTTCCTCAAATGGGGCATCATGCTCCTCACATTCATCCTCCGAATCAACTACACCATTTCTTATCACCATAACTCTTTTATTGACACATTCTTTGCTCATGTGTCCAAATCCTTTGCACTTCCAACATTGAATAGAACTAGACTTTTTCCTTACCTCATTTGAAGCTTCATTCTTTTTAGCATTGGAGCTTTCGGCTTCCACTCTTTTGGCAGCAACAAACTTGCTTCTTTGTTGTGTTGGTTCATTCCTATTCACAAAACTATCCTTGTTCCATGCATTAGAGTTTGAAAAGGTACTAGCTTTAGGTGTATACCTTTTTGAATGCTCCTTTTCTTCCTTCAATTGAGCTTCAATTTTGATAGCATAATGATACATATCTTCAAGGTAAGGTGGTGGATTTCTATCAACCGGATGAGCAATTTCTCGATTCAAACCTCCAAGGAATCGAGACATGGTGTCTTCCTCTTCTTCTCGAATTTTTGCTCTTTCCATCAAGGACTCCATCTCTTGATAATATTCAGCAACACTTTTTGTTCCCTGTCTCAAAGATTGCAATTTAGTTTTCAAATCTCTTTCATAATGTTTTGGAACATACCTCTTTCTCATGGCTTCTTTAAGTTCTTCCCAAGTTTCTATTGGATCTTCCTCTTTCCTTCTTCTCTCGGATTTGAGATGTTGATACCATTCTCCCGCATGATTGGTGAATTCGGCAATGACAAGTTTCATCTTCTTATTCTCACTATATGTATTACAATCAAATACATGTTCTATTTTTCTTTCCCATTGCAAGTATGCCTCGGAGTCCGCTGTACCACTAAAGGGTGGAATTCTGAGTTTCACTCCGCTATCCCTTTCTTCATTCACTCTTTCCACTCTTCTAGGTTGCACAATGTTTGCAACGTTATTTCTTCCTCTTCCCCTCACATTTCCTCTTCCTCCTAAGTTTCTTTCTTGTACCTGTAAATCAAACATGCCTTCATCTTCTTGCAAGATTCGTTCTTCTCTTTGTTGTTGTGCTCTCCTTTCTTCCCTTTCTTCTCTCATCATCTCCATCATACCTTGAATTGCTTGAAGAATAGCCATATTTGGATCTACCACTTGCGGAACTTTTTCTTTATTATCTTGTGACATGATATGAACCCAACAATGCCAATAAAGAATAAAGAAGAGCTTCAAGATGGAGATATATTAAATGCACCATGGCTTCATTTATGATAAACTCAAGTTGCATTGAAGGAATCAAAGTTGAATTAAATGAACTCAAGTACATCTCAAGTTCATTTAATGCAAGTCAACCATCAATTAATAGAACTACATTCAAGCTACTTCAACATGAGCTTCATTTACTAATAGATGGTTACAAATAGCTAGAAGAATGAATGCAATATTCATTCTCGGATTTATGGCCCTCTATTATGTAATTTTCAGTTTTTAAGCATATTTCATAAGTTTTAGGTTACATTTGAGTAGTGGATAGTTATGGCATTAAAGTTGTGGAAGTTTCAATATTAAACATGTCATTTTAGCTTATTTTAGGTTACAATTTAAAGGCTATATAAAGCCATCAAAGATGTATTGTAAAAAAAGACTTGGAATGATGTTTTGAATGAAAAGTTGCATATTTTGCTTCTTAAGCCATGAGCTTGTTTCTTTGCATATCTTGTGTTTAGATTTGCATGCTAGGATCATTCAAGTAGCGTTGATCAAAGTACTTGTGGAGTGATTCGAATCTTGAGTTTAGAAACAAGTTTTCTCTACTCTTGATCTTGATCATCAAGGTAAATCCGTTTCTATCTTCTTCCTTGGGATGAAATCATCTAGGTTTGGGGTTTTTGAGTTTTAGATCTAAAGGTCTTGTTCTTCAACAAGGTTGTTAGATTTAAATCATCAAGAGTTACTTATCATTTGGTATCAGAGCTTTAGGTTCTAGATCGGATTATATGTTTCCGTTATTTTTGTTCTTTTCTTCATTTTTATTCTGAATTTTATTCATTTTGTTCATCTCGTCAGATTCTGTCTATTCACATAAATCTCAGAAAAGTGTCATTTGCATCATTGGTTTACTATTTTCGTCTTTTGCAAAGTTATAGATCTCTGTCTAAGCTTCAAATTTGTCTTTTACAAGTTCTTCAAATTCAACTTGCTTAAGGGTGAAAACATTTCATTTTGATAATCTGTTCTGGAAAACCGAGAAAACCTAGAGCATAAGTTTTCTTTCTTGATGTTCTATGGTGTTCTTTGTTTCTATCTTTCATATCTTGAGCTTAGATCTGATATTTTCCTGTTAATCTGAATGTTGGTCTTTGATTTTTCCATATATGTTACAAATTGTCAATTGCAATAAATGCACATGAGTTACAAATTGTCCAGCCACATGATTTTAAAGTCATTGACTAATTGTGTTTGTAACTCCAATTCATTTTGATGTTATAAAATCAGATTGTTACTCTTTTGAATTACACATTGACTAGATCATTCAATTTGGAAGAGTTATTTGCTGGAATGTTCACTAGTTGTTGGCATTTACAGTTGTAACTATCATTTGTTCCACTTCCATATCTATCTTTCTCATCTTGAGTCAATTTTTGTTTCAATTCTGTCATTTCCTTTCTTTCATAACTTGTTTCTTATTCGATATTCGTTTTGCTCCATATTTATGCTATTTTATTTTCTTAGTGTCTTGTCTATCACTTGATTGCAAACTTTGCTTATTGGCTCATGCGAGTGAAATTGTGAGTTTGTTGAGAGTGTTTTTCTGTTTTGAGTGTAAACAGAGTGTTTTTTTGTTTTGAGTGTAAACACGAGTGACTATACCTTAACGAGTGAAAACACGTGAGGGAGTGCTTGTGAGGTCCATTTTTGTGTTACTTTGTTTTTAATTTTGCAGAAACAAACAAAAAAAAACATGAAGCTGAAATTTCCTAAATTCTATGGAAGTAAAAATCCGAAGGAGTATATTCAATGGGAAAGGCAAGTCGATCATGTCTTTGATTGTTGCACTTTATGTGAGGAGAAAAGGGTAAAACTCATCATTTCTCATCTTAGAGATTATGTCATTACTTGGTGGGATAAATTGTTTTTGAGTAGGAGGAACCTTAACCGTCCAATTGAATCATGGAATGTTCTTAAGCAAATAATGCGGGAGCACTTTGTTCCTAAGTTTTTCCATAACTTGCGAACTTTGAGACAAGGGAGAAAAAGTGTGGAGGCTTACTACATGGAGATGCAAACGTTGCTTGAAGATCTCGAAATTTATGAGGATGAGACGGTTACAATGGCTCGATTCTTTAGAGGACTTAACAAGGAGATTGCAATTCAGCTTGATCTTCAACCTTATGAGGATTTGGAGAGGATGATACACATAGCCATAAAGATTGAAAAACGTCTCCAAAGGAAGTCTACAAGGTACACTAAACCTAAACCAAATTTAAATGTTCATTCAACTTTAGAAAAGGTTAGTTTACCTACTGAAAATAAGTCTATTGTTGAGGTAGAAAGTGAAAAAATTAAAAATGATTTGCTTTGTAATTTAGTGTCAACATATGCTAGTGAGTTTACTAGGAGATTAGATTGCAAAGACTTATTTGTTTGTAACACTTCTACTATTGTAAAACCTACTCTTGATGAGGTACATGTTGATGTGTGTGAGTTAGGGAAAAAGGCAAAAAAGGTCAAGACAAAAGCATGTCAATTGTTTGAAAAAGAATCTTGTGAGAAAATGTGTGAGAGAGAAAAGCATGAGATTAGTCTATGGCCTATAGAGAGAAATGAGAGAAAAGCCAATAATGTGAGCTTGTGTGAAAGAGGTTGTGAGGTTAAATCTATTTTGTTTTCAAAGCAAAATATTTTTGATCTTTTATATAAAGGAACTTGTTTTTTAACGGGTGAACTCAAACCATGTTTCTCTAGTGTTTCTTTGAAGTTCTTACAGGAGACAAACATACTCATACAACATCTTGATTCAAAGATTCCTTCTAAAGTCAATCAACAAATGGGCATCAATTCGAATACATTTATTGAGAGACAAGACTTCAAAATTACTCCTAAATTCATCCATGGCAGCAAGCATAAGGTGTTTAAACCGGGTGATTGGGTTTTGAGACACTTTTGGAAGGATCGTTCTTCATTTCACAAGAAAACTAAGTGGAATTCAAGACACATTTTGCCTATGACATCCCATGACTACAAGATTGCTCTACAAGGAGAAGATGTCAATTACATTTATAATGCTGCTGATTTTCGTCCATTTGATGTTGGAAACCCTTTTTTGATTCGAGGACGAATCCTCTTGAAGAAGGGGAGGATGATATGAACCCAACAATGCCAATAAAGAATAAAGAAGAGCTTCAAGATGGAGATATATTAAATGCACCATGGCTTCATTTATGATAAACTCAAGTTGCATTGAAGGAATCAAAGTTGAATTAAATGAACTCAAGTACATCTCAAGTTCATTTAATGCAAGTCAACCATCAATTAATAGAACTACATTCAAGCTACTTCAACATGAGCTTCATTTACTAATAGATGGTTACAAATAGCTAGAAGAATGAATGCAATATTCATTCTCGGATTTATGGCCCTCTATTATGTAATTTTCAGTTTTTAAGCATATTTCATAAGTTTTAGGTTACATTTGAGTAGTGGATAGTTATGGCATTAAAGTTGTGGAAGTTTCAATATTAAACATGCCATTTTAGCTTATTTTAGGTTACAATTTAAAGGCTATATAAAGCCATCAAAGATGTATTGTAAAAAGACTTGGAATGATGTTTTGAATGAAAAGTTGCATATTTTGCTTCTTAAGCCATGAGCTTGTTTCTTTGCATATCTTGTGTTTAGATTTGCATGCTAGGATCATTCAAGTAGCGTTGATCAAACTACTTGTGGAGTGATTCGAATCTTGAGTTTAGAAACAAGTTTTCTCTACTCTTGATCTTGATCATCAAGGTAAATCCGTTTCTATCTTCTTCCTTGGGATGAAATCATCTAGGTTTGGGGTTTTTGAGTTTTAGATCTAAAGGTCTTGTTCTTCAACAAGGTTGTTAGATTTAAATCATCAAGAGTTACTTATCATGACATTTTTTTTTATAAGGACCTCTCCACACTTCTCACCAAGATATCACTCAAGGACACTCGTGTTTATCACTCAAGGGTAGGCTTTTGGTACTAGGTCAAAGATGTAAGGGTTGGTTTAAAAATTTGGTGCAACCTTGCTTTTCAACTTGATATAAAACTAAATCAATGATAACCTTTCACAAGCTAAGACTCGAGAAACTCATCCTAAGGATCTACAACTCAAAGTTTTGAGAAAATAAAATTTAAAATCAAGAACTTTTGTATGTCTTGGATCCTTGAACACTTTTTTTCTTTGCTACTATTTTTTTTTTCACTTTTTGCTACTGTTTTTTTTTTCACTTTTTGCTACTGTTTTTTTTTTCACTTTTTGCTACTGTATTTTTTTTTTTTTTTACTTTTTGCTACTGTTTTTTTTTTATCCAAGAACTAAACACAAAGAAATGGAAGAAAAGTTGTAGGATGCCTTGTATTAAACTTTGTAAATGATAAAAAAAAAATGACAGAAAATAAAGTAAAGCAAATTGAAGATATTTCACCTCTAGAGAGTCGGCCAAAGGATGTCGACCAACGAGCTCTGATACCAAATGATAAGCGCCGAATTTGTTGGTTTAACAAAGCTAGAGGTCCTTCTAGGATCTTTGCAAACGTCACGAACAAGGCTAACTTAACGAATTGATTCCAACTAAGAGTTTAGTTAGAAGATGAATCACTCTTAGATCACACTTAGAATAAGGATGGTCACTCCTAGATCCTAAGACGACTCACTTCAGAATTAGCTTGATCGGGGCTAATCCAATGAATCGGTTAAACATCAAACCTAAAGCAAGATTTGAAAGAAAGTTAACACTAAATGGGGCTAAACAAAACACAAGTTTTTTTCATAAAGGTTCTGCCTTTTCCATGCCAATACAAGCCTTTAAATAGGCCAAAATGGTCGTGCAAAGCACCAAAGACCAAAAGTCTTTAATAAACATTAAATGTAAAATGAAGAAAAAATTGACCTAGGAATTTAAAACTTGATTGCACAACGTTTGAGAGCTCTAAATATGGAACAGAAAACATAGAAATGCTTTAAATTGTCTTAATTATCTACTATAGAATCCGCCATGCATGACTATTTCGTTTGACGAGGTTTGACATCACGAAATCCCAAGAGGTGCAATCTAGACAGCCACCTGTTCACATTTTCTGCACACTTTTTTTGTCCTCCGTGCCATCTTTCAAACTAGACAACTTTTCCCGTGCCATCTTCACTCCATTCTCATCTTGACTTGTTGTACTAACATTATAAAGAATTTTAGGCTAAAAAATCTTGGTCTCTCCTTGTGTATTCACGAGCTTTTGGAGATGCAATGTGAAAGCCTCTTGAATCTTCTTGGCCTTGCTCCTTGTTATTGCTCCTTCAGGTACATGCAATGGATCAATGGTTTGATTCACATCAAGCAGGTAAATGCAGTATTGCCTGAGAGACGAACAAAGGACGGGTTCGACCCGAAAGCATACAAGCTCCTGGCAAAAGCAGGATATGACTTTTCGAAGCACATTAAGTTCGAAAGTTTGAAGATCGTTGACGAAAGACCAGAATTATCTTTGACGCAAAAGAAGTTATTAAAGGAGGGTTACACCCTACCTACATCAAGAAGGGGACTCGGATATGAATCTCCCGAGCCGGTTCGCATAACCAGAAGGGGAAAAGCAAAAATGACCGACGTAAATCACATAACGGTGAAAGAAGTTAATGATACAAAAAATGAGGAAAATACCAATCAAAGAGTTTCAGCTCTTAGACGCCTCGGATCATCAACTGCACGCGTTCCAATCTTACAGAGATTAGGTGTGGTTGCAACAAGTAGGGAAGAGTCACAACCTGGTGCCAACTCCACCCGTCGTTCAGCTTTGCAGAGATTGGATAGACCTTGATATGAACCAAGGACCACCTATTGTCATGCCTGAAGGTCCAATTACAAGGTCGAGAGCCAAGAAGCTACAACAAGCTTTAATCACTCATATTCAAGCTATGGTGAGCTCAAAAGAGGAGGTTCTAGAAGATGTTGGAGTCTTTCCCTACATGTTGTGCAAAGTTGAACTTCAAGATGGAGACGCATTAAATGCATTCTAACTTGCACTTAATGAACTCATAGCTAAATTTATGGAACTTAAGTTTAACTTGGGTTTCACCTAAAAGAACTAAGTTGAACTAAAGTTACATTTAATATGGTGATGTTTGAACTGAAGTTGCATTCAATGAGGTGGAGATGGATTCAATGAAGTCAAGTATCATTACAAGCTTCATTCAAGACAAGCTAAGCTTCAATTATGGAACACAAGTTCAAACCATTTAAAGCTATGGATTAGTGTTAAAATAATGGTTACAAGACAACACCTTTATTAGTTTTAAATGTAATTTCAGTTTTGTTTATCATTTAAGTTTGTTTTCAATATGGGAGTTGTGGTTAAATTGTAACTCATATAGGTTACTCTTTTCCCCCACTAACTAGCCCATAAAGTTAGTGTCTATTTGTCAATTAGGTTAAGGGTCTCAAAGGCTATATAAAGCCCTCTCTTCTTCCATTGTAGACAGAATTTTAACGTGAATGAATTGAGTTTTCTTTTAGCTTTGTTGAGAGCTAAGTTTTCCTTATTGCAATTTCTTGTGTTTAGAATTTGCATGCTAGAGTCATTCAAGTGGTGTTGATCGTATTACTCTTGTGGAGTGATTCGAATCACGAATTTAGAAACGAGTTTTCTTTACTCTTGATCTTGATCATCAAGGTAATCCGTTCCAAACTTTTCCTTGGGTTGATTCCATGTCGTTTTGGGGTTTTTAAGTTTTAGATCTAAAGGTCTTGTTTTCCCAACAAGGTTGTTAGGTCTAATTCTTGGGAGTTACTTAACATTTGGTATCAGAGCATTAGGCTCTTTGATCGGACATATGTTTCCTTGCATTTATCTCTTTGAGTTCTTTTTTCTTTAGCTTCAGTTTTTGCAGATCCGAGCATGTTCTTATTCTGAATAAAAAATACAAAAAAATATCCTTTCCGTTCCGTATTTCATTATATTGTCTTCTACAAGATTTGAGATCTAGATCTGATCTACAATTTGTTATTCTTTGATATCTTCAAAATCGGATTTTTTTCAGAGTGAAATATTCATATTTTGCAAATCTGTCAAAAGAAGACAGCATATCCGAGAGCAAATTTTCTGTTTTAATTTTTTTTGTTCATTGTTTCAAGGTAACTTGAATTCAATTATTCCTTTGATAGTACTCTCTTGATGAATTGATATTTGATCATTTGTTCTAGGTCTATTTTTGTTTTCCCTCTTGAATTCCTTTCATTTTGTCATTTTTTTCTTAAACTTGTTTCTTTTTGTTATTCGATTGCTCCTTCAATACACTTGTTTGTATTCTTAGTGTGTTGTCTAATCACTTTGAATTGCACTTAGCTCTTTGACTTTGCTATACTCATACACCAATCTGTTTCTGAGTGCTTTGTGAGGTTGTGAGGTAAGGGAGTGATACATTAATTAGAGTGTTGAGTGTTAAACACGAGTGAACTTCATTAACGAGTGAAATACGTGAGGAGTGCTTATGAGGTCCTTTTTTTTTTTCTTTTGTTACTTTACCGTATTTTGCAGCATGGCACAAGAAGGTGATCTTAACATTAACGGCCCGAATGAGGAGGCACAACAAGGAACCATGGAGAGAATGATTCGTGGAATAGAAGAGTTATCGGAGCGTATACGGAGGTTGGAGGTTCAAAACCACGCTAGGAGGAGAATTCCACCCCTCCACAACAACGTGAGGATGACCATGACAACGAATATGAGGAGGAAGTTCTGATCAACTAGAAGATGACCAAGTTACATTAATAGCAGCACCACGAAGGGGAGAAAGACGTGTTGGTCGTGGCTTGAATAGGGGAAGAGGTCATGGACGAAGACATCAACATTTACAAAGGCGAGTTCCTTATGAAGAAGGAATTGACCAAAAGCGTGGGAAGCATCAAATTGAAACTTCCAAGTTCTATGGCAAAACCGATCCGAGGAGTACCTTCAATGGGAGAAAACAGTGGAGTCGGTGTTCAATTGCCATAATTTCAAAGTGAAGAAAAGAAGGTAATGCTTTGTGTTGCTCAATTTAAACAATATGCTCAAACGCGTGGTGGGATAAATTGATGTCAAGTAGGAGAAGGAATCTTGAAGCACCAATCGATTCATGGTACGAGTTCAAGGAGTCCATGAGGAAGCGTTTTGTTCCAAAACATTTCCAACGAGACATGGCTCAAAAGCTTCAAGCATTGAAACAAGGCAACAAGTCCGTGGAGGATTATTACAAGGAGATGGATACATTGATGGATCGACTTGAACTAGATGAGGATATGGAGAGTCTCATGGCACGGTTTCTTAATGGGCTAAACACGGAGATTGCAGAGACAAGGTTGACCTACAACCTTACTCGACATTGAGGGGTTGTTGCATATTGCAATCAAGATCGAGAGGCAAATCCAACGAACGTCTCGACGGTATTCTTCTAAACATTTTTCCAACTCTAGTTCTACATGGAAAAAGGATAGTAAGAAGATTGAATCTAAGCTTAGAAACCAAGAGATATATGAGAAACCTAAAGCAAATGTAGAGAAAGGGAGAGTTCTAAAAGGGGAAAGAGAAGATAGATGAATCTAATGTGCAAATAGGGATTTGAAATGTTGGGAATGTCAAGGGGTAGGTCACTATAGTAGAGATTGCCCTAATAGGAGAATTATGACCATTAGAGAGGAGAGATTGTGACTGATGATGAAGAGGAAGATGAGGTTAAGGAAGAAAATGATGAGAGTGAGAATGAGGAGTTAAGCGAAGAGGATCCTGCAAACTTGTCCTTAGTTGCTAGGAGAGCTTTAAGCACCCAAATTAAGGAGGATAGTCTAGACCAAAGAGAGAACTTGTTTCACACTAGGTGCCTTATTCAATCTATGCCTTGTAGTGTGGTCATTGATAGTGGTAGTTGCACCAATGTTGTGAGTACAATTCTGGTCAAGAGGCTTAATTTAGAGACCAAACCACATCCTAGACCATATAAACTTCAATGGTTGAATGATTGTGCGCAAGTAAGGGTGAGTAAGCAAGCTCTTGTTTCTTTTACCATTGGAAAGTATAATGATGATATTTTGTGTGATGTTGTATCCATGCATGCTGGAGATTTATTGTTGGGTAGGCCTTGGCAATTTGATCGTCGGGTAGTATATGATGGGTATGCAAATCGTTACTCTTTTACTTATAATGGTAGAAAAACTACTCTTGTTCCATTGTCTCCAAAAGATGTATTTATTGATCAATGCAAACTTGAAAAGAAAAGGCAAGAGGCTGATGCAAAAGCAAAAAGTGAAAATGAAATAATAGAAAAGAATCGAGAGAAAAAGAGTTTGAGTGAAAAGCAAGAGAGTAGCAATCGGCCTAGAGGAAAAAAAAATGAGAGAAAAGCCAAAATAGTGAGTTTGTATGCTAGGTCAAGTGAGGCTAGGAATGTTTTGCTTTCTAATAGGACCATTCTTGTACTTATGTGCAAAGGGTCTTGTTTCTTTACTAACGAGCTTAACCCTTCTTTGCCTAGTGTTTTTGTTTTACTTTTGAAGGAGTTTGAAGATTTATTTCAGAGGAGATGCCTAGTGGTTTGCAACCACTTAGAGGAATTGAGCATAAGATTGACTTCATTCCGGAGCAACCATTCCAAACCGTCCAGCATATAGGACTAATCCAAAGGAGGCCGAAGAGATACAAAGGCAAGTGAGTGAACTCCTTGCTAAAGGGTATGTACGTGAGAGTTTGAGTCCATGTTCTATTCCGATTATTCTTGTGCCTAAGAAAGATGGGTCATGGCGTATGTGTATTGATTGTAGGGCTATAAACAAGATAACTATTAAGTATAGACATCCAATTCCTAGATTAGATGATATGCTTGATGAGTTGCATGGATGTAGTCTCTTTACTAAGATTGATTTGAAATCGTTAGTTATCATCAAATTCGCATGCATATTGGTGATGAATGGAAAACGCTTTCAAAACTAAGTATGGCCTTTATGAATGGTTAGTTATGCCTTTTGGATTGACTAATGCACCTAGTACATTCATGAGGTTAATGAATCATGTCTTGCGAGAATACTTAGGGAAGTTTGTGGTTGTCTACTTTGATGATATTCTTGTTTATTCTAAATCGTTAGATGAGCATGTTGAACATGTACGATCTGTTTTGTCTACTTTGAGAAAAGAATGTTTGTATGCAAATTTACAGAAGTGTAGCTTTTGCATGGAAAAAGTTAATTTTCTTGGATTTGTTGTTTCATCTAACGGTGTTGAGGTTGATGAGGAGAAGGTAAAGGCAATAAAAGATTGGCCTACACCTAAAACTGTGAGTGAGGTAAGAAGTTTTCATGGTCTTGCGGGTTTCTATCGTAGGTTCATTAAGGATTTTAGTACCATTGCTTCACCCTTGAATGAACTTGTTAAGAAAAATGTTTCTTTCATATGGGGAAAAGACCAAGAAAATGCTTTTAACACTTTGAAAGAAAAATTGTGTTCCGCTCCATTGCTTGCATTACCTAATTTTGAGTTAACCTTTGAAATTGAATGTGATGCTAGTGGTGTAGGAATAGGTGCTGTTTTTAAAGCAAAATAACAGACCTTTAATGTTCTTTAGTGAAAACTTGAATGGTGCTTCTTTGAAGTATCCAACATATGACAAAGAACTTTATGCTTTGGTTCGTGCATTACAAACATGGCAACATTATCTTTGGCCTAAGGAGTTCGTTATTCATACGGATCATGAGAGTTTAAAGCATTTGAGAGGACAAAATAAACTCAATCGACGACATGCCAAATGGTTGGAGTTTATTGAAACATTCCCTTATGTGATTAAGTATAAACAAGGTAAGGAGAACATTGTTGCGGATGCTTTATCACGAAGGTATGCTTTACTCAATGCTTTGAATGCTAAGTTGTTAGGGTTTGAACATATAAAGACTTTGTATCCTCATGATGCATTCTTTGCTCCTTTTGTTGAATCTTGTGAAAAGGACTTGTTGTGGATGATTACATGTTGTTTGATGGATTTTTGTTTAGGAAAGGAAAACTTTGCATCCCATCTTGTTCTATTCGTGAGTTATTGGTAAAGGAAGCTCATGGAGGCGGTTTAATGGCGCATTTTGGAGTTTCTAAAACTTATGATATGCTTGTTGAACATTTTACTGGCCTAAAATGAGGCATGATGTTAATAAAGTTTGTGCTCGATGCATAGCATGTAAACAGGCTAAGTCTAGGCTTCAACCACATGGTTTGTATTCTCCTTTACACTGTTCCTAATGGTCCTTGGATTGATATATCGATGGATTTTGTTTTAGGCTTACCTAGAACTAGGAAAGGTAGAGATAGCATATTTGTTGTGGTCGATAGATTTAGTAAAATGGCACATTTTATTCCTTGTCACAAAACAGATGATGCAAAACTTATCGCTGACTTATTCTTTAGGAGGTTGTGAGATTGCATGGTATTCCTAAAAGCATAGTTAGTGATCGTGATGTTAAATTTTTAAGCCACTTTTGGCGTGTTTTGTGGGGTAAGTTGGGAACTAAGCTATTGTATTCAACTACATGTCATCCTCAAACGGATGGTCAAACCGAGGTTGTTAATAGAACCATGACTACTATGCTTAGGGCTATTATTGATAAGAATCTTAAGACTTGGGAGGATTGTTTGCCATTCATAGAATTTGCATATAATAGGGCTGTTCATAGCACTACTAAATGCACTCCTTTTGAAATTGTTTATGGCTTTAATCCTTTAACACCTATTGATTTATTGCCTATGCCCCTAATGAGTTTGTGAGTCTTGATGCGAATGCAAAGGTTGAGTTTGTTCATAAGTTGCACAAGAAAGTTAAAGAGCACATTGAGAAGCAAAATTTCAAGGTTGCTTCAAAAATCAATAAGGCGTAAACCCTTAGTCTTCAAACCGGGAGATTGGGTTTGGGTACATTTTCGACAAGAAAGGTTTCCTAATCAAAGAAAATCAAAGCTTTTACCACGAGGAGATGGACCTTTCCAAGTTCTTGAGAGAATCAATGACAATGCTTATAAAATTGATTTACCAGTGTGAGTATGGTGTTAGTGCAACCTTTAATGTTGCTGACTTGAGTCCTTTTGATGTAGGTGATGGTTATGATTCGAGGCTTAATCCTTCTCAAGAGGGGAGGATGATATGAACCAAGGACCACCTATTGTCATGCCTGAAGGTCCAATTACAAGGTCGAGAGCCAAGAAGCTACAACAAGCTTTAATCACTCATATTCAAGCTATGGTGAGCTCAAAAGAGGAGGTTCTAGAAGATGTTGGAGTCTTTCCCTACATGTTGTGCAAAGTTGAACTTCAAGATGGAGACGCATTAAATGCATTCTAACTTGCACTTAATGAACTCATAGCTAAATTTATGGAACTTAAGTTTAACTTGGGTTTCACCTAAAAGAACTAAGTTGAACTAAAGTAACATTTAATATGGTGATGTTTGAACTGAAGTTGCATTCAATGAAGTCAAGTATCATTACAAGCTTCATTCAAGACAAGCTAAGCTTCAATTATGGAACACAAGTTCAAACCATTTAAAGCTATGGATTAGTGTTAAAATAATGGTTACAAGACAACACCTTTATTAGTTTTAAATGTAATTTCAGTTTTGTTTATCATTTAAGTTTGTTTTCAATATGGGAGTTGTGGTTAAATTGTAATTATTATAGGGTTACTCTTTTCCCCCACTAACTAGCCCATAAAGTTAGTGTCTATTTGTCAATTAGGTTAAGGGTCTCAAAGGCTATATAAAGCCCTCTCTTCTTCCATTGTAGACAGAATTTTAAAGTGAATGAATTGAGTTTTCTTTTAGCTTTGTTGAGAGCTAAGTTTTCCTTATTGCAATTTCTTGTGTTTAGAATTTGCATGCTAGAGTCATTCAAGTGGTGTTGATCGTACCTCTTGTGGAGTGATTCGAATCACGAATTTAGAAACGAGTTTTCTTTACTCTTGATCTTGATCATCAAGGTAATCCGTTCCAAACTTTTCCTTGGGTTGATTCCATGTCGTTTTGGGGTTTTTAAGTTTTAGATCTAAAGGTCTTGTTTTCCCAACAAGGTTGTTAAGTCTAATTCTTGGGAGTTACTTAACAGACCTATCACAAGAGGAGGAAACATTTTAGCAGATAAAACTTCTGATGTTATTCGACTTTCGGCATTCCAGAGGCTAAATATGTCTACATGCAAAGAGAACAACACCGCATCAAACCCAACTTTGGTAAGGCCCACTGTCTTTCAAAGGTTAAGCGTTCCTAAGAAAGAAAAGAAGAAAATACTTTCAACTTTGCCTGTGATGCGACCGTCAGCTCTTCAAAGGCTGAGTGTGACCACGTCAAGAATCCTTTAGAGTACTTTTTAAAAAAAAGTTGCTCGAATACCACATAAGGCGTCCCTAGGAAGTCTCGACTTCCTACTTAATGCATCTGCTACTACATTCGCCTTATCTGAATGGTATTCTATGGTACAATCATAATCTTTAATTAGTTCTAACCATCTTCTCTATCTCATATTCAATTTTCTCTGATCAAAGATATATTTCAGACTCTTATGATCTGTAAAAAAAATGTGACACCTCTCACCAAACAAATAATGCCTCCAGATCTTCAGTGTTAAAACAACGGCTGCTAACTCAAGATCATGGGTAGGGTAATTACATTCGTGCTTTTCAATTGCCTTGACGCATAAGCTATTACTTTTCCTTCTTGCATGAGCACACACCCTAATCCTTGTCCCGAAGCATCACAGTAAATCACATACTCTTTTCCCGTTATAGGAAGTGTTAGAATAGGTACTATCACCAACCTTATTTTCAGCTCCTGAAAAACTCTGTTCACACTTATCTGACCATTCAAACTTAACATTCTTCCTTGTTAAAGCTGTTAAAGGTAATGCTAATCGTGAGAAATCCTCAACAAATCATCTGTAGTATCCTGTCAAGCCTAGGAAACTACGTACCTCTATCGCATTAGCTGGTCTCCCTAAGTTGACCATAGCTTTTACTTTATGCGGATCCCTAGGAAACTACGTACCTCTATCGCATCACCAACTGGAGTGTATACAACTAGCCTTTCAAATAAAGGCTTTAACTTTCTATTCAACTTAGTTAGGTACATACAAGAAACAAAGGAATGCGTAGCACCTGGATCTATTAAAACACGTACAGGTACATTACAAATAGAAATCGTACCAGTAATCACATCTGGTGCATCGCCTTGCTAAGTCATAGCGTAGACCTTCCCTTGTTGCTTAGGTCTCCCTACAACTCCCTTTAGTCTAGCACCGTTTGTTAAGTAACTCCCAAGAATTAGACCTAACAACCTTGTTGAGAAAACAAGACCTTTAGATCTAAAACTTAAAAACCCCAAAACGACATGGAATCAACCCAAGGAAAAGTTTGGAACGGATTACCTTGATGATCAAGATCAAGAGTAAAGAAAACTCGTTTCTAAACTCGTGATTCGAATCACTCCACAAGAGGTACGATCAACACCACTTGAATGACTCTAGCATGCAAATTCTAAACACAAGAAATTGCAATAAGGAAAACTTAGCTCTCAACAAAGCTAAAAGAAAACTCAATTCATTCACTTTAAAATTCTGTCTACAATGGAAGAAGAGAGGGCTTTATATAGCCTTTGAGACCCTTAACCTAATTGACAAATAGACACTAACTATATGGGCTAGTTAGTGGGGGAAAAGAGTAACCTATATGAGTTACAATTTAACCACAACTCCCATATTGAAAACAAACTTAAATGATAAACAAAACTGAAATTACATTTAAAACTAATAAAGGTGTTGTCTTGTAACCATTATTTTAATACTAATCCATAGCTGTAAATGGTTTGAACTTGTGTTCCATAATTGAAGCTTAGCTTGTCTTGAATGAAGCTTGTAATGATACTTGAATTCATTGAATGCAACTTCAGTTCAAACATCACCATATTAAATGTTACTTTAGTTCAACTTAGTTCTTTTAGGTGAAACCCAAGTTAAACTTAAGTTCCATAAATTTAGCTATGAGTTCATTAAGTGCAAGTTAGAATGCATTTAATGCGTCTCCATCTTGAAGTTCAACTTTGCACAACATGTAGGAAAGACTCCAACATCTTCTAGAACCTCCTCTTTTGAGCTCACCATAGCTTGAATATGAGTGATTAAAGCTTGTTGTAGCTTCTTGGCTCTCGACCTTGTAATTGGACCTTCAGCATGACAATAGGTGGTCCTTGGTTCATATCATCCTCCCCTCTTGAGAAGGATTCGCCCTCGAATCATAACCATCACCTACATCAAAAGGACTCAAGTCAAGCAACATTAAAGGTTGCACTAACACCATACTCACACTGTAAATCAATTTTATAAGCATTGTCATTGATTCTCTCAAGAACTTGGAAAGGTCCATCTCCTCGTGGTAAAAGCTTTGATTTTCTTTGATTAGGAAACCTTTCTTGTCGAAAATGTACCCAAACCCAATCTCCCGGTTTGAAGACTAAGGGTTCGCCCCTTTATTGATTTTTGAAGCAACCTTGAAATTTTGCTGCTCAATGTGCTCTTTAACTTTCTTGTGCAACTTATGAACAAACTCAACCTTTGCATTCGCATCAAGACTCACAAACTCATTAGGGGCATAGGCAATAAATCAATAGGAGTTAAAGGATTAAAGCCATAAACAATTTCAAAAGGAGTGCATTTAGTAGTGCTATGAACAGCCTTCTATTATATGCAAATTCTATGAATGGCAAACAATCCTCCCAAGTCTTAAGATTCTTATTAATAATAGCCCTAAGCATAGTAGTCATGGTTCTATTAACAACCTCGGTTTGACCATCCGTTTGAGGATGACATGTAGTTGAATACAATAGCTTAGTTCCCAACTTACCCCACAAAACACGCCAAAAGTGGCTTAAAAATTTAACATCACGATCACTAACTATGCTTTTAGGAATACCATGCAATCTCACAACCTCCCTAAAGAATAAGTCAATGATAAGTTTTGCATCATCTGTTTTGTGACAAGGAATAAAATGTGCCATTTTACTAAATCTATCGACCACAACAAATATGCTATCTCTACCTTTCCTAGTTCTAGGTAAGCCTAAAACAAAATCCATCGATATATCAATCCAAGGACCATTAGGAACGGGTAAAGGAGAATACAAACCATGTGGTTGAAGCCTAGACTTAGCTCTGTTTACATGCTATGCATCGAGCACAAACTTTATTAACATCATGCCTCATTTTAGGCCAGTAAAATGTTCAACAAGCATATCATAAGTTTTAGAAACTCCAAAATGCGCCATTAAACCGCCTCCATGAGCTTCCTTTACCAATAACTCACGAATAGAACAAGATGGGATGCAAAGTTTTCCTTTCCTAAACAAAAATCCATCAAACAACATGTAATCATCCACAACAAGTCCTTTTTCACAAGATTCAACAAAAGGAGCAAAGAATGCATCATGAGGATACAAAGTCTTTATATGTTCAAACCCTAACAACTTAGCATTCAAAGCATTGAGTAAAGCATACCTTCGTGATAAAGCATCCGCAACAATGTTCTCCTTACCTTGTTTATACTTAATCACATAAGGGAATGTTTCAATAAACTCCAACCATTTGGCATGTCGTCGATTGAGTTTATTTTGTCCTCTCAAATGCTTTAAACTCTCATGATCCTAACGAACTCCTTAGGCCAAAGATAATGTTGCCATGTTTGTAATGCACGAACCAAAGCATAAAGTTCTTTGTCATATGTTGGATACTTCAAAGAAGCACCATTCAATTTTTCACTAAAGAACATTAAAGGTCTGTTATTTTGCTTTAAAACAGCACCTATTCCTACACCACTAGCATCACATTCAATTTCAAAGGTTAACTCAAAATTAGGTAATGCAAGCAATGGAGCGGAACACAATTTTTCTTTCAAAGTGTTAAAAGCATTTTCTTGGTCTTTTCCCCATATGAAAGAAACATTTTTCTTAACAAGTTCATTCAAGGGTGAAAGCAATGGTACTAAAATCCTTAATGAACCTACGATAGAAACCTGCAAGACCATGAAAACTTCTTACCTCACTCACGCTTTAGGTGTAGGCCAATCTTTTATTGCCTTTACCTTCTCCTCATCAACCTCAACACCGTTAGATGAAACAACAAATCCAAGAAAATTAACTTTTTCCATGCAAAAGCTACACTTCAGAAATTTGCATACAAACATTCTTTTCTCAAAGTAGACAAAAACAGATCGTACATGTTCAACATGCTCATCTAAGGATTTAGAATAAACAAGAATATCATCAAAGTAGACAACCACAAACTTCCCTAAGTATTCTCAAAGACATGATTCATTAACCTCATGAATGTACTAGGTGCATTAGTCAATCCAAAAGGCATAACTAACCATTCATAAAGGCCATACTTAGTTTTGAAAGCGCTTTTCCATTCATCACCAATATGCATGCGAATTTGATGATAACCTTGATTTCAAATCAATCTTAGTAAAGAGACTACAACCATGCAACTCATCAAGCATATCATCTAATCTAGGAATTGGATGTCTATACTTAATAGTTATCTTGTTTATAGCCCTACAATCAATACACATACGCCATGACCCATCTTTCTTAGGCACAAGAATAACTGGAATAGAACATGGACTCAAACTCTCACGTACATACCCTTTAGCAAGGAGTTCACTCACTTGCCTTTGTATCTCTTCTCGCCCTCCTTTGGATTAGTCCTATATGCTGGACGGTTTGGAATGGTTGCTCCCGGAATGAAGTCAATCTTATGCTCAATTCCTCTAAGTGGTGGCAAACCACTAGGCATCTCCTCCGAAATAAATCTTCAAACTCCTTCAAAAGTAAAACAAAAACACTAGGCAAAGAAGGGTTAAGCTCGTTAGTAAAGAAACAAGACCCTTTGCACATAAGTACAAGAATGGTCCTATTAGAAAGCAAAACATTCCTAGCCTCACTTGACCTAGCATACAAACTCACTATTTTGGCTTTTCTCTCATTTTTTCCTCTAGGCCGATTGCTACTCTCTTGCTTTTCACTCAAACTCTTTTTCTCTCTCGATTCTTTTCTATTATTTCATTTTCACTTTTGCTTTTGCATCAGCCTCTTGCCTTTTTTTTCAAGTTTGCATTGATTAATAAATACATCTTTTGGAGACAATGGAACAAGAGTAGTTTTTCTACCATTATAAGTAAAAGAGTAACGATTTGCATACCCATCATATACTACCCGACGATCAAATTGCCAAGGCCTCCCCAACAATAAATCTCCAGCATGCATGGATACAACATCACACAAAACATCATCATTATACTTTCCAATGGTAAAAGAAACAAGAGCTTGCTTACTCACCCTTACTTGCGCACAATCATTCAACCATTGAAGTTTATATGGTCTAGGATGTGGTTTGGTCTCTAAATTAAGCCTCTTGACCAGAATTGTACTCACAACATTGGTGCAACTACCACTATCAATGACCACACTACAAGGCATAGATTGAATAAGGCACCTAGTGTGAAACAAGTTCTCTCTTTGGTCTAGACTATCCTCCTTAATTTGGGTGCTTAAAGCTCTCCTAGCAACTAAGGACAAGTTTGCAGGATCCTCTTCGCTTAACTCCTCATTCTCACTCTCATCATTTTCTTCCTTAACCTCATCTTCCTCTTCATCATCAGTCACAATCTCTCCTCTCTAATGGTCATAATTCTCCTATTAGGGCAATCTCTACTATAGTGACCTACCCCCTTGACATTCCCAACATTTCAAATCCCTATTTCGCACATTAGATTCATCTATCTTCTCTTTCCCTTTTAGAACTCTCCCTTTCTCTACATTTGCTTTAGGTTTCTCATATATCTCTTGGTTTCTAAGCTTAGATTCAATCTTCTTACTATCCTTTTCCATGTAGAACTAGAGTTGGAAAAATGTTTAGAAGAATACCGTCGAGACGTTCGTTGGATTTGCCTCTCGATCTTGATTGCAATATGCAACAACCCCTCAATGTCGAGTAAGGTTGTAGGTCAACCTTGTCTGCAATCTCCGTGTTTAGCCCATTAAGAAACCGTGCCATGAGACTCTCCATATCCTCATCTAGTTCAAGTCGATCCATCAATGTATCCATCTCCTTGTAATAATCCTCCACGGACTTGTTGCCTTGTTTCAATGCTTGAAGCTTTTGAGCCATGTCTCGTTGGAAATGTTTTGGAACAAAACGCTTCCTCATGGACTCCTTGAACTCGTACCATGAATCGATTGGTGCTTCAAGATTCCTTCTCCTACTTGACATCAATTTATCCCACCACGTTTGAGCATATTGTTTAAATTGAGCAACACAAAGCATTACCTTCTTTTCTTCACTCAAATTATGGCAATTGAACACCGACTCCACTGCTTTTCTCCCATTGAAGGTACTCTCCTCATCGGGTTTTGCCATAGAACTTCGGGAAGTTTCAATTTGATGCTTCCCACGCTTTGATCAATTCCTTCTTCATAAGGAACTCGCCTTTGTAAATGTTGATGTCTTCGCCCATGACCTCTTCCCCTATTCAAGCCACGACCAACACGTCTTTCTCCCCTTCGTGGTGCTTCTATTAAATGTAACTTGGTCATCTTCTAGTTGATCGTAACTTCCTCCCTCATATTCGTTGTCATGGTCATCCTCACGTTGTTGTGGAGGGGTGGAATTCTCCTCCTAGCGTGGTTTTGAACCTCCAACCTCCGTATACGCTCCGATAACTCTTCTATTCCACGAATCATTCTCTCCATGGTTCCTTGTTGTGCCTCCCTCATTCGGGCTTCATTAATGTTAAGATCACCTTCTTGTGCCATGCTGCAAAATACGGTAAAGTAACAAAAGAAAGAAAAAAAAAGGACCTCGCAAGCACTCCTCACGTATTTCACTCGTTAATGAAGTTCACTCGTGTTTAACACTCAACACTCTAATTAATGTATCACTCCCTTACCTCACAACCTCACAAAGCACTCGAAACAGATTGGTGTATGAGTATAGCAAAGTCAAAGAGCTAAGTGCAATTCAAAGTGATTAGACAACACACTAAGAATACAAACAAGTGTATTGAAGGAGCAATCCGAATAACAAAAAGAAACAAGTTTAAGAAAAAAATGACAAAATGAAAGGAATTCAAGAGGGAAAACAAAAATAGACCTAGAACAAATGATCAAATATCAATTCATCAAGAGAGTACTATCAAAGGAATAATTGAATTCAAGTTACCTTGAAACAATGAACAAAAAAATTAAAACAGAAAATTTGCTCTCTGATATGCTGTCTTCTTTTGACAGATTTGCAAAATATGAATATTTCACTCTGAAGAAATCCGATTTTGAAGATATCAAAGAATAACAAATTGTAGATCAGATCTAGATCTCAAATCTTGTAGAAGACGATATAATGAAATACGGAACGGAAAGGATATTTTTTGTATTTTTATTCAGAATAAGAACATGCTCGGATCTGCAAAAACTGAAGCTAAAGAGAAAAGAACTCAAAGAGATAAATGCAAGGAAACATATGTCCGATCAAAGAGCCTAATGCTCATACCAAATGTTAAGTAACTCCCAAGAATTAGACCTAACAACCTTGTTGAGAAAACAAGACCTTTAGATCTAAAACTTAAAAACCCCAAAACGACATGGAATCAACCCAAGGAAAAGTTTGGAACGGATTACCTTGATGATCAAGATCAAGAGTAAAGAAAACTCGTTTCTAAACTCGTGATTCGAATCACTCCACAAGAGGTACGATCAACACCACTTGAATGACTCTAGCATGCAAATTCTAAACACAAGAAATTGCAATAAGGAAAACTTAGCTCTCAACAAAGCTAAAAGAAAACTCAATTCATTCACTTTAAAATTCTGTCTACAATGGAAGAAGAGAGGGCTTTATATAGCCTTTGAGACCCTTAACCTAATTGACAAATAGACACTAACTATATGGGCTAGTTAGTGGGGGAAAAGAGTAACCTATATGAGTTACAATTTAACCACAACTCCCATATTGAAAACAAACTTAAATGATAAACAAAACTGAAATTACATTTAAAACTAATAAAGGTGTTGTCTTGTAACCATTATTTTAATACTAATCCATAGCTGTAAATGGTTTGAACTTGTGTTCCATAATTGAAGCTTAGCTTGTCTTGAATGAAGCTTGTAATGATACTTGACTTCATTGAATCCATCTCCACCTCATTGAATGCAACTTCAGTTCAAACATCACCATATTAAATGTTACTTTAGTTCAACTTAGTTCTTTTAGGTGAAACCCAAGTTAAACTTAAGTTCCATAAATTTAGCTATGAGTTCATTAAGTGCAAGTTAGAATGCATTTAATGCGTCTCCATCTTGAAGTTCAACTTTGCACAACATGTAGGGAAAGACTCCAACATCTTCTAGAACCTCTTCTTTTGAGCTCACCATAGCTTGAATATGAGTGATTAAAGCTTGTTGTAGCTTCTTGGCTCTCGACCTTGTAATTGGACCTTCAGGCATGGCAATAGGTGGTCCTTGGTTCATATCACCGTTGGTGCCCTCTCTTGTAGCTAATGGAACTCTCGGTTGCTCAACTGTCTGGGACTTAAATCCCTGGTCCCTTTGTGCGGCTGCCCTCAGCTGTGGACAATCTCTCTTGACATGTTCTGGTTGTCCGTACTGGTAGCACACACCATCAAGTTAGTGTCCTTGATGATTCTTTAAGTCCTGACGACTTGAAACATTTACTCTAGGTGTGAACCTCCTCTGTTCACGACCTTAGAAACTGCTTATTGTCGAAGCCCCACAACTAGGCTTTACTACTGACTTCTCCTCTACTATAGTCTGCTCAACACGTAGGGCAGTCTCTACCAGCTGAGAAAAGTTAGTCCACTTAGAAATAGTTGTAACTGGGTACGTATCTCAGGATGTAATCCTCTTTCAAACCTTCGACACCTGTCACTCTTAGATGCCACGATCACATCAGCATACCATGGCAGTTCGGTATACCTTCTCTCATACTCAACCACTGAAAGTGACCCTTGCTTCAATTCTAAAAGTTCATCCCTCTTTGCCTCGCGGTAATTCTAAAAGTTCAATTCTAGGGTAATACTTATCTTCAAATATGCTTCTGAAAGTTTGTCAGTCTAAAGTACGTGCATTACTACACCTGGTAATTGGTTTCCATCATCTTTCTGCCTCCTTCAGCATCAAGAATGTGGCCAACTTGACTTTCTGCTTCTCAAGAAAACTCATCACATCAAAACATTTCTCAAGCATATTCAACCAAACCTTTTCGTCAACTGGATCTTTGAAACCCTCAAACACTGTGGCTCCTAATTCTTTTAAGTGTTCTATTCTATATGTCTTGTCTAGATCACTTAGCCCTGCTCTCTATGGCTTACCTACCTCCTGTGAGGAATTAGCATGCTGCAAAAATTATGGCCCCTATCTGGACACTCAGGGCACTAGATCCCCACTGGGATTGGTCTTGGGTAGGATCCTGCTTCCCGTCCTTATCCTGCCTGCATCATCTGCTAGTACGTGGTGGCATGACTTCTATAACATATCAACATACTAGACATGTAATGAATACTTAACTCAAATGCACAATTCTAGACTTGTGTTCACATTCTAGTCCTGTCTGGACTTACTATTATCCTAACTTGGACCATGCTCTGCTAGTTCTATTGAATTAACTCAATAACTTGCTATTTACTTTTTAGTTTCTTCTAGAGCTAACTTGCTCTCTGGTACCAAGTTGTCACACCCCCTCTCGAACTACCTGCTAACTTAGCCCGGCAGATGGCGTGAAGCCAACAGACATCGTTCACCTCTCTAACGATACCTGTTGACCCTGTTTAACCTGATAAGCATACTATACTTGTATAAGAAACACTTTAAACATAACACAACGGAATATTGACAATTACGTAACCTACATAAGGAGTAACCCTACTTAAGACTCTCTGGAAAACTGAAACGGATATGAACATCACAACCAAAAACATACCCAACCATGGTTTACACAGCCACAACCTAGAATGTACACATAAACATAACTTCATAGTCCTTCTACAATACATATAGACTTCCTATACAACACCACCCACGTACAAAATATCAAAGTCTTGGAGCTTCCAGCAGACTATGGCACTGGGAGCTCGATCTCTACCTGAAATGTTTGAAAACACTGAAGAATGAGCTATGAAGCTTAGTGAGTGACTGAGTTAAAGATCTAATAACTCATAAATCATATCACCTGGAAACCTATGAGCATATGCATCTGCAATTAAGCGTTAGAAATACACGTGTAATCATAATAACTTTTCAGAAATCCAACAAGTACGTCATTAAAATCTCGCAAGGCATATCGATACTACTAACCATTTAAAAACGTATGACAATCTACGTTGTGTAGGACACACTCAATACAACCAACGTTTACTCTACGATGTAGTGGGGCCCGCCCAACACTCCTATCGTCTTTGTCGTAGTGGCCACCCAGCACTCACGACAGCATTGTTGTCATGGAGTACACTCAACGTCGACAACAGAAAATGACCTGTGTGCACATGGTACTACATAGCCTCAGGCTCAATGTCTCAGTCATTTACTCATTCATGACTCAGAAAAACACATAAAAATATTTGAACATGCCTGCTTATCTTTTCTTTCGTAAAACTCAAGCTTACTCACGTTCATTAAAAACTGGAAATTTTTAAATCATACTTGCTAGTACATACTTTCTCGAAATCATAACATTTTCATAAATTTCGACAATCAAGAACATATGCTCACATATAAATTTCATCAAGACATTTAGGCTCACAACGAGCACTTGAAATAATTTCTTAGAAAATATGAATATTCATAAACATGTGTTCAAAGGAAGACAATAAGCATTGAAACCATTTCATTTTAGCAAAACCTTGCATTTTCATAAGCATAATACAAGCCTATAAACCATTTTCGAGGTTCGTTTTGTCACTCACAGTGTTAGAACTAGAACATTGGCCCGTATACTCGACCTATTTCTTCTTGGCCTGCCAAACAAACCAAAACCATGTTTTAGAACCTCGAGCTCATGGATTTTAACCTTGAAATTACAAAGAAACACACCATTCAAAATTCCAGCATTTACAGATTTCATGCCCTGTATTTAGACACTCATAACTTCTTTATTACTTAGCCAAACTGGGTGAAATTTATACCAAACTCTTCCTTTTTGAACCCACTAAAACTCATATTAAGAAATGAAATTGAGATTCCCAACATATTGGTTTGAAAATACATCGATAGCTTATTCCCTAACCTGCTGCTGTTTCCAGATTCGATTTCCTGCTAAAGAACAAACTTAAGCTGAAATTTAAGACATCTTCCAGTCGTTTTCTACTCACGATTTCTTCATGAAAGTTGTAGGAAATTCAATAAGATTTTCAACCATACCTATTAGAGCTTCTGATTCCAATTCTACAGATCAACACAAATCAAACACCAGAAGCTTCTCGGATTTGACAGCAAATTCTGTCTTCTGCCTTCCTCTTCACAAAACAGCAACTTAAGGTCAAAATTGGCTCGAGCTTCCTTCATGAATTTTGTTCAAAAATGAATTAACTTTCAATAAACCAAACCTCAACTCTTACCTCTTCTTGTTCAGCTCAAAATGATCAGAAAACCAGATCAAGGTTGAGTTGATCACCTTGCTGCCATACAAAACTACTTTGAGTTCTCCTCTTTTCTTCTGCAACTTCAATTCCAAGAATTCACCTTCTTCCTCTTCCTTTATGCTTCTCCCAGGAAACCCTCAGCTTTCTTTTGATAAATGAAGAAGGAAAGGGAAAGAAATTGGTTTAAAATTAACCAAACGGTGGTGGAGTTTATCTTTTTGTCCTTTTCTTCTTTTTCTTTTTTCCTTTTCTTTTTTTTTTATTTCCTCCTTTATCTCTTTATTTCCCTTTTCTTTTCTTTTCTTAAAACACAACAAACCATAATATATTAACCTTTTTCCTTTCTTGTTTTCCTTTTATTGTTTTTTTTTCTTTTAGGAAATTCCAAATAAACATCTCGGGTTTACAGCATTGCAACGCTGCCTTGCAGCGTCGCAACGCCAGATCGATAGAGATGCGCTTGTTAGGATAGCGGTGTTGCAACGCTGCCCTCAGTCGATACATTCCTTATTTACCACGCGTTTAGGGTACAACGTTGCAACACTGTACCAAAAGTCATTATAAATAGAACCTCACATATTCTTGCAAAGGGAGCCGAATTTGATAGAGAATTGACCCTAATTTCGAAATACACTTTGTGAGAAGAGGAAAGTGAGCATTCCTTTGGAGCCAAAGCATTTGTGGAGGTTCGAGATCGAGACGGAAGCTCGGAGACGAAGGACCGACATCGACACATAAGTTTAATTTCTTTTTCTTTCAGATTGTAACGCCGTTTAAGACGTTTTCTAAAATTTTAGTTTGGTTTTATTGTGATTTGGAGTAGCTAAATGTTGTAGTTAGGATTTGAATTGCATGTTAAGACTTGTTTGCCATGTTTTGAAGTATGTTTTGTTATTTATTTTTAAAAATTCGTTCTTTAATTCTTTGATATTGCTGGTTTAAGTGGACTCCAGAGAAAAGGCTTAGATTAAGCAAAGTTGTTAAAACTCTTAGAAGTCTGGCATGAGAATGACTTAGAAGTCTAAGGGAAATGTATAAAGAAATTGCTTAATGTCGTGCATGCTTTAGATTTCATAAGGAGATTTAGAATTTATTGTGTGTGCGAGGCTCACTAAGAATCGAGAGGTTTTCTTGAGTATCTTACTTCTTGTTTTTAAATTCATCTCATTAGCATGTGTCAAATAAGTGTTAACTTGTGAAGTCAATCTCCTCCAAATCTATCAATTCGTGTCTCTATTTGTTTGTATGATGTTTGTCTTTATTTTCATCACCTATCCATGCTATGTTACTTTAGATTAAATTGAGAATTAGTATTTTGGTAATTAATTAATCTAGAAACCCATTTCCGAGGACGATACTTGGACTCTCAAATCACTATACTAAAACTTGACTCGTACACTTGCGGTATTGCATTATCAAAATTTTACGCACAGTCCTCAATTTAAGTCTTACTCAAAAGTGAACGTTTAACTGGCCAAAGTTATACTACGTGGAAGTACAACCTGAATACGATTTTCTTTGTTGACGACCTTCGGTTTGTACTGACTAAGGAATGTCCTCAGGTCCCTGCTCGAAACGTTCCTCAATCTGTTAAGGATGCGTACGACTGTTGAATCAAGGCCAATGATAAGGCCAAGGTCTACATTTTGGCTAGTGTTTCTGAAGTTCTGGCCAAAAGGCACGAGGGCATAATCTCAACTCGTGAGATGAGAGTTCGTTGTAGAATATGTTTGGACAACCGTCTGGACATCTTCAGCACGAATCCCTCAAGTACGTTTATGACTCCCGTATGAAGGAGGGGTCGTCAGTGAGAGAACACGTTCTCAATCTAATGGCCCACTTCAACGTGGCTGAAATGAACGGCGCGGTCATAGACGAGCAAAGTCAGGTGTCGTTCATCCTGGAATCTCTTCCGAAGAGTTTCCTGCAATTCCGCAGCAATGCGGTGATGAACAAGATAGAGTATAACCTGACTACTCTCCTCAATGAACTACAGACTTTCCAGTCTCTTATGAAGAATAAGGGACAGGTTGATGGAGTGGCAAATCTATTTTCCCATTCCAGAAGGTTCCAGAAGGGTTCATCCTCTCGGACTAAGTCCTATTGATAAGTAACTCTTGAGAATTTTAAATCTAACAACCTTGTTAAAGAACAAGACCTTTAGATCTAAAACTCAAAAACCCCAAACCTAGATGATTTCATCCCAAGGAAGAAGATAGAAACGGATTTACCTTGATGATCAAGATCAAGAGTAGAGAAAACTTGTTTCTAAACTCAAGATTCGAATCACTCCACAAGTAGTTTGATCAACGCTACTTGAATGATCCTAGCATGCAAATCTAAACACAAGATATGCAAAGAAACAAGCTCATGGCTTAAGAAGCAAAATATGCAACTTTTCATTCAAAACATGATTCCAAGTCTTTTTTTACAATACATCTTTGATGGCTTTATATAGCCTTTAAATTGGAACCTAAAATAAGCTAAAATGGCATGTTTAATATTGAAACTTCCACAACTTTAATGCCATAACTATCCACTACTCAAATGTAACCTAAAACTTATGAAATATGCTTAAAAACTGAAAATTACATAATAGAGGGCCATAAATCCTAGAATGAATATTGCATTTATTCTTCTAGCTATTTGTAACCATCTATTAGTAAATGAAGCTCATGTTGAAGTAGCTTGAATGTAGTTCTATTAATTGATGGTTGACTTGCATTAAATGAACTTGAGATGTACTTGAGTTCATTTAATTCAACTTTGATTCCTTCAATGCAACTTGAGTTTATCATAAATGAAGCCATGGTGCATTTAATGTATCTCCATCTTGAAGCTCTTCTTTATTCTTTATTGGCATTGTTGGGTTCATATCATCCTCCCCTTCTTCAAGAGGATTCGTCCTCGAATCAAAAAAGGGTTTCCAACATCAAATGGACGAAAATCAGCAGCATTATAAATGTAATTGACATCTTCTCCTTAGTAGAGCAATCTTGTAGTCATGGGATGTCATAGGCAAAATGTGTCTTGAATTCCACTTAGTTTTCTTGTGAAATGAAGAACGATCCTTCCAAAAGTGTCTCCAAACCCAATCACCCGGTTTGAACACCTTATGCTTGCTGCCATGGATGAATTTAGAAGCAATTTTGAAGTTTTCTTCTCAATAAATACTTTGGCATTAACTTTGGAGGGAAACTTTGAATCAAGCATCACAATGAGTACTTTGGCATCCTGTAAGAACTCAAAAGAAAAACTAGACAAACATGGTTTGAGCTCACCCATTAGAAAACAAGTTCCTTTATACAAATGATCAAAAATATTTTGTTTTGAAAACAAAATAGATTTAACCTCACAAGTTCTTTCACATAAGCTCACCTTCTTGGCTTTTCTCTCTTTTTTCTCTATAGGCCATAGATTAATCTCATGCTTTTCTCTCTCACTCATTTTCTCACAAGATTCTTTTTCAAACAATTGACATGCTTTTGTCTTGACCTTTTTTGCCTTTTTCCCTAACTCACACACATCAATATGTACTTCATCAAGAGTAGGTGTTACAATAGTAGAAGTGTTACAAACAAATAAGTCTTTGCAATCTAATCTCCTAGTAAACTCACTAGCATTTGTTGACACTAAATTATAAAGTAAATCATTTTGAATTTTTCCACTTTCTACCTCAACAATAGACTTATTTTCAGTAGGTAAACTAACCCTTTCCAAAGTTGAACTAACATTTAAAATTTGTTTAGGTTTAGTGTACCTTGTAGACTTCCTTTGGAGACGGGTTTCAATCTTTATGGCTATGTGCACCATCCTCTCCAAATCCTCATAAGGTTGAAGATCAAGCTGAATTGCAATCTCCTTGTTAAGTCCTCTAAAGAATCGAGCCATTGTAACCATTTCATCCTCATAAATTTCGAGTTCCTCAAGCAACGTTTGCATCTCCATGTAGTAAGCCTTCACACTTTTGCTCCCTTGTCTCAAAGTTCGCAAGTTATGGAAAAACTTAGGAACAAAGTGCTCCCGCATTATTTGCTTAAGAACATTCCATGATTCAATTGGGCGGTTAAGGTTCCTCCTACTCAAAAACAATTTATCCCACCAAGTAATGGCATAATCTCTAAGATGAGAAACAATGAGTTTTACCTTTTTCTCCTCATTCAAAGTGCCACGATCAAAGACATGATCAACTTGTCTTTCCCATTGAATGTACTCCGTCGGATTTGTACTTCCATAGAATTTAGGAAATTTCACCTTCATGTTTTTTTTTTTTTTGGTTTGTTTTTGCAAAACTAAAAAAAGTAACACAAAAATGGACCTCACAAGCACTCCCTCACGTGTTTTCACTCGTTAAGGTATAGTCACTCGTGTTTACACTTAAAACAGAAAAACACTCTCAACAAACTCACAATTTCACTCGCATGAGCTAATAAGCAAGTGATAGACAACACACTAAGAAAATAAAATAGCATAAATATGGAGCAAAACGAATATCGAATAAGAAACAAGTTATGAAAGAAAGAAAATGACAGAATTGTAACAAAAAAAATGGAAGGATAAGAGATGGAATGAGACAAAGGGTATAGGAGTTACAATATTAAACACCAACAACTAATGCAATATTCCAACAAATAACTCTTCCAAATTGAATGATCTATAGTCAATGTGTAATTGAAAGGAGTTATAATCTGATTTTATAACAAAAAAACAAATTGGAGTTACACACGACATAATCAATGTATTTATAAGCTTATGGATGGAACTTTTAATGTGTAACTGACATGCATTTATTGTTGTAACATATATGGAGAAATCAAACACCAACATTCAGATCTAACATGGAACTATCAGATCTAAGCTCAAGAAATGAAAGATTTTACAAAGAACACCATAGAACATCAAAGAAAACTAATGTTCTCGGTTTTCTCGGTTTTCCAGAACAGATTATCAAAATGAAGCATTTTCACACTTAAGCAAGTTGAATTTGAAAAACTTGTAGAAGGCGAATTTAAATTTTAGACAGAGATCTATAACTTTGTAAAAGAGAAAAATAACAAAATATTGAAGCAAATGACACTATTTTTGAGTTTTTATGATAAGACAGAATCTGACGAGATGAACATCAGGAATAAAAAAAAATCAGAATAAAAATGAAGAAAATAATAAAAAAATGGAAACGTATATCCGATCTAGAACCTAAAGCTCTCTGATACCAAATGATAAGTAACCCTTGACGATTTTAAATCTAACAACCTTGTTAAAGAACAAGACCTTTAGATCTAAAACTCAAAAACCCAAACCTAGATGATTTCATCCCAAGGAAGAAGATAGAAACGGATTTACCTTGATGATCAAGATCAAGAGTAGAGAAAACTTGTTTCTAAACTCAAGATTCGAATCACTCCACAAGTAGTTTGATCAACGCTACTTGAATGATCCTAGCATGCAAATCTAAACACAAGATATGCAAAGAAACAAACTCATGGCTTAAGAAGCAAAATATGCAACTTTTCATTCAAAACATGATTCCAAGTCTTTTTTTACAATACATCTTTGATGGCTTTATATAGCCTTTAAATTGGAACCTAAAATAAGCTAAAATGGCATGTTTAATATTGAAACTTCCACAACTTTAATGCCATAACTATCCACTACTCAAATGTAACCTAAAATTTATGAAATATGCTTAAAAACTGAAAATTACATAATAGAGGGCCATAAATCCGAGAATGAATATTGCATTTATTCTTCTAGCTATTTGTAACCATCTATTAGTAAATGAAGCTCATGTTGAAGTAGCTTGAATGTAGTTCTATTAATTGATGGTTGACTTGCATTAAATGAACTTGAGATGTACTTGAGTTCATTTAATTCAACTTTGATTCCTTCAATGCAACTTGAGTTTATCATAAATGAAGCCATGGTGCATTTAATGTATCTCCATCTTGAAGCTCTTCTTTATTCTTTATTGGCATTGTTGGGTTCATATCACCTATGGTCCATTTTCTGGGCTTAAGAAGACCCAAAAGAAGAAGATAGGAGGGAAAGGGAAGGCACCTGCTGCTGATAAGGGCAAGGGAAAAGCCAAGGTTGCAGACAAAGGAAAGTGTTTCCACTGCAACATGGACGGGCACTGGAAGCAAAACTGCCCAAAGTACCTTGCTAAGGTCAAAGAGAAGAAAGGTAAATTCGATTTACTTGTTCTTGAATCTTGCTTAGTGAAAAATGATGTTTTTACCTGGATACTTGATTCAGGAGCCACTAATCACGTTTTCTCTTCTTTACAGGAAACTAGTTCCTTCAAGAAGCTCGAAGAGGGTGAGATGACGCTCAGGGTCGGAACAGGAAACGTCGTCTCAACTCGTGCAGTGGGAGATGCCAAGCTGTTTTTTAGAAATAGATTTTTATATTTAAAAAATATGTACATAGTTCCTAAGATTATGAGGAACTTAATTTTTATCTCTTGTCTTATTGAACATGGGTATTATATTTCTTTTTCTATTAATCAAGCGTTCATTTCGAAAAAGGGTGTCGATATTTGTTCTGCTAGATTAGAAAACGGCTTGTATGTACTTAAACCGAAACAAACTAAAGCAATTTTAAATCATGAGATGTTTAAAATTGCTAATACTCAAAGTAAAAGGCAAAGAATTTGTAAACCCGATCTCTTTTGTACTTCCTTATTAAAAAAACAACAAAAGGAAAGAAGAAATGAATGTTTAAAACTTGGTTTCCCATGTTTTAAAAAGAAAAGAAATGAAGAAAAAGACAAAAGAAAAATAAGGAAGGAAAGTTTAAACCATTTTGGTTTGGTTTTCTTTAAAAGATAAAAGAAGAAAAGAAAATGAAAGAAATGTTTAATATATTAAATTTTGTTTTGTTTTGAAAAGAAAAGAAAAGAAAAGAAAAGAAAGAGATAAAGGAAAGAAAAAAAGAAAAGGAAAAAGAAAAGAAAAAGCAAAATGGGAAAAGGGAAAAAGACAAAAAAAAAATACCTTTTCCACCGTTTGCCTTTTTAAAGCCTTATCTCTCCATTTTATTCTTCAATTACCAAAAGGAAGCTGTAAGCTTCGTGAGCCGAAGTTCAAGGGAGAAGAAGAATGAGAAAACCTCTGATTTTGGAGCTGGAATTGCAGAAGAAAGGAGAAGAACTCAAGGGAATTATTATAGCAGCAAGGTGAATCATTCTGCCATTGTCTGATGTTTTGATCTTCTCGAGCTCTACAAGAAGAGGTAAGTGTTGAAGTTTGCTTTTCCTGAAAGCTAACTCATTTTTAAACAAAGTTCATGAAGGAAGCTTGAGCAAATTCTTATGTTAAGTTACTGTTTTGCTAAGAGGAAGGCAGAAGACAGAAGTTTGCTGTCAAATCCGAGAAGTCTCTGGTTTTTGGGTTGTCCTGATCTGTAGATGATGTGAATCAAACCATTGATCCATTGCATGTACCTGAAGGAGCAATAACAAGGAGCAAGGCCAAGAAGATTCAAGAGGCTTTCACATTGCATCTCCAAAAGCTCGTGAATGCACAAGGAGAGACCAAGATTTTTGAGCCCAAAATTCTTTATAATGTTAGTACAACAAGTCAAGATGAGAATGGAGTGAAGATGGCACGGGAAAAGTTGTCTAGTTTGAAAGATGGCACGGAGGACAAAAAACGTGTGCAGAAAATGTGAACAGGTGGCTGTCTAGATTGCACCTCTTGGGATTTCGTGATTTCAAACCTCGTCAAACGAAATAGTCATGCATGGCGGATCCTACAGTAGATAATTAAGACCATTTAAAGCATTTCTATGTTTTTTGTTCCATATTTAGAGCTCTCAAACGTTGTGCAATCAAGTTTTAAATTCCTAGGTCAATTTTTTATTCATTTCACATTTAATGCTTTTTAAAGACTTTTGGTCTTTGGTGCTTTGCACGACCATTTTGGCCTATTTAAAGGCTTGTATTGGCATGGAAAAGGCAGAACCTTTATGAAAAAAACTTGAGTTTTGTTTAGCCCCATTTGGTGTTAACTTTCTTTCAAATCTTGCTTTAGGTTTGATGTTTAACCGATTCATTGGATTAGCCCCATCAAAGCTAATTCTGGAGTGAGTCGTCTTAGGATCTAGGAGTGACCATCCTTATTCTAAGTTTGATCTAAGAGTGATTCATCTTCTAACTAAACTCTTAGTTGGAATCAATTCGTTAAGTTAGCCTTGTTCGTGACGCTTTGCAAAGATCCTAGAAGGACCTCTAGCTTTGTTAAACCAACAAATTCTTGCGCTTATCATTTGGTATCGAGCTCGTTGGTCGACATCCTTTGGCCGACTCTCTAGAGGTGAAATATCTTCAATTTGCTTTACTTTATTTTCTGTCATTTTTTTTATCATTTACAAAGTTTAATACAAGGCATCCTACAACTTTTCTTCCATTTCTTTGTGTTTAGTTCTTGGATAAAAAAAAAACAGTAGCAAAAAGTGGAAAAATAAAATAGTAGCAAAGAAAAAAAAAAGTGTTCAAGGATCCAAGACACACAAAAGTTCTTGATTTTAAATTTTATTCTCTCAAAACTTTGAGTTGTAGATCCTTAGGATGAGTTTCTCTAGTCTTAGCTTGTGAAAGGTTATCATTGATTTAGTTTTATATCAAGTTGAAAAGCAAGGTTGCACCAAATTTTTAAACCAACTCTTACATCTTTGACCTAGTACCAAAAGCCTACCCTTGAGTGATAAACACGAGTGTCCTTGAGTGATATCTTGGTGAGAAGTGTGGAGAGGTCCTTATAAAAAAATGTCACAAGATAATAAAGAAAAAGTTCATGCAAGTGGTAGATCCAAATATGGCTATTCTTCAAGAAATTCAAGGTATGATGGAGATGATGAGAGAAGAAAGGGAAGAAAGGAGAGCACAACAACAAAGAGAAGAACGAATCTTGCAAGAAGATGAAGGCATGTTTGATTTACAGTACAAGAAAGAAACTTAGGAGGAAGAGGAAATGTGAGGGGAAGAGGAAGAAATAACGTTGCAAACATTGTGCAACCTAGAAGAGCGGAAAGAGTGAATGAAGAAAGGGATAGCGGAGTGAAACTCGAAATTCCACCCTTTAGTGGTACGCGGACTCAGGCATACTTGCAATGGGAAAGAAAAATAGAACATGTATTTGATTGTAATACATATAGTGAGAATAAGAAGATGAAACTTGCCATTGCCGAATTCACCAATCATGCGGGAGAATGGTATCAACATCTCAAATCCGAGAGAAGAAGGAAAGAGGAGGATCCAATAGAAACTTGGGAAGAACTTAAAGAAGCCATGAGAAAGAGGTATGTTCCAAAACATTATGAAAGAGATTTGAAAACTAAATTGCAATCTTTGAGACAGAGGAACAAAAAGTGTTGCTGAATATTATCAAGAGATGGAGTCCTTGATGGAAAGAGCAAAAGTTCGAGAAGAAGAGGAAGACACCATGTCTCGATTCCTTGGAGGTTTGAATCGAGAAATTGCTCATCCGGTTGATAGAAATCCACCACCTTACCTTGAAGATATGTATCATTATGCTATCAAAATTGAAGCTAAATTGAAGGAAGAAAAGGAGCATTCAAAAAGGTATACACCTAAAGCTAGTACCTTTTCAAACTCTAATGCATGGAACAAGGATAGTTTTGTGAATAGGAATGAACCGACACAACAAAGAAGCAAGTTTGTTGCTGCCAAAAGAGTGGAGGCCAAAGCTCCAATGCTAAAAAGAATGAAGCTTCAAAGGAGGTAAGGGAAAAGTCTAGTTCTATTCAATGTTGGAAGTGCAAAGGATTTGGACACATGAGCAAAGAATGTGTCAATAAAAAAAGTTATGGTGATAAGAAATGGTGTAGTTGATTCGGAGGATGAATGTGAGGAGCATGATGCCCCATTTGAGGAAGAATCAAAATATGTGATGATGAGTATGTTGAAGAAGGTAACTCCATATCGTTGATCACAAGGAGGGTCCTTAGTATGCAAATCAAGGAAGACAAAGTTGAAGACCAAAGGGAAAACTTGTTTCACACAAGATGCCTAATTAAAGGAAGTCCATGCAGTTTTGGTGATTGATAGTGGGAGTTGCACAAATGTGGTAAGTAGTTTTCTTGTAAAGAGACTTCAACTTACTACCCGTCCACATCCAAAGCCATACAAACTTCAATGGTTGACAAACAAAGGAGAACTTAAGGTAAATTCTCAAGTTCTTATTCCTTTTACTTTGGGAAGATATAAGGATGAAGTACTTTGTGATGTTTTACCTATGCATGCGGGGATATATTGTTAGGCCGACCTTGGCAATATGATAGAGAGGTCACATTTGATGGAGTGAAAAATAAGTATTCGTTTACCTTCAACGGGAAGAAATTTACTTTACTTCCATTGTCTCCATATGAAGTACATTGTGATCATTTGAAATTAGAGAAGAAAAGAAAAGAGTTTGAAGAACAAGAGAGGAGAGAAGAAAGTAAGTTAAAAGAAAAGAAAAGAGTGAAAAGAAAGAGAGAAGTGAGGGGCAAAAGGTGAGTGAAAACCAAGAGAGAAAAAGAGTGATTTTGAGGAAAAAGAAAGAATGTGAGTTTGGTTATAAGAAAGGGGGAAGTGAGGAATGTGTTGTTGACACAACAACCAAAATTTGTACTTATGTGCAAAGGGATGTGTTTAACAACTAACCCAAAATCTAATGATATTTTGCCAAGTTCTTTTAAGTCTCTTTTGCAGGAATGTAATGATATGTTTCCACATGAAGATGCACCTACAGGATTTACCTCCTTTAAGAGGGATTGAACATCAAATTGACTTCATACCCGGGCTCTCTTCCAAACATGGCAGCTTATAGGACCAATCCAACCGAGACTAAGGAGATTCAAAGGCAAGTAGAAGAACTCATGGATAAAGGTTATGTTAGAGAAAGCATGAGTCCTTGCTCGATTCCGGTGATTTTGGTACCCAAGAAGGATGGCACATGGAGAATGTGTGTTGATTGTCGAGCCATCAACAAGATAACGGTAAAATATCGACATCCCATTCCTAGATTGGATGACATGCTAGATGAATTACATGGTGCTAATCTGCTTTCAAAAATAGATCTTAAAAGTGGTTATCATCAAATTCGAATGCATGTGGGAGATGAGTGGAAAACGGCTTTCAAAACAAAATTTGGACTTTATGAGTGGCTTGTTATGCCATTTGGCCTTACTAATGCACCAAGTACTTTTATGAGGCTAATGAATCATGTGTTGAGAGAGTACATTGGAAAATTTGTTGTTGTGTACTTTGATGATATTCTTGTTTACTCAAAAAGCTTGGATGATCATATTTTGCATGTTAAGACAATTTTACTTAAACTTAGAGAAGAGAAGCTATATGCCAACTTCAAAAGTGTAGTTTTTGTCTAGACCAAGTCAATTTCCTAGGTTTCATTGTTGGAAGGAATGGTGTGCAAGTTGATGAAGAAAAGGTAAAGGCTATCCGAGAGTGGCCAACACCTACCAATGCAAATGAGGTGAGATCTTTTCATGGTTTGGCTAGTTTGGAGGTTTATTAAGAATTTCAGTAGTATAGCCTCACCATTAAATGAACTTGTCAAAAAGCATGTGAAATTTGAATGGACAGAAAAACAAGAAGATGCATTCAATGAATTAAAAGATAAATTGACCAATGCACCTTGTCTTGCTTTACCTAACTTTGACAAATCTTTTGAGATTGAATGTGATGCGAGCGGGATAGGTATAGGAGCTGTTTTGATGCAAGAAAAGAGGCCAATCATGTTCTTTAGTGAGAAGCTAAATGGAGCACAACTCAACTACTCGACATATGACAAAGAACTGCATGCACTTGTGAGGACTTTGCAAGTTTGGCAACATTACTTGTGGCCAAAAGAGTTTGTCATCCACACTGATCATGAAAGTTTGAAGAACCTCAAAAGCCAAACAAAGCTAAATAGGAGGCATGCAAAATGGGTAGAGTTCATTGAGACATTTCCTTATGTCATTCATTACAAAAAGGTAAGGATAATGTGGTGGCCGATGCATTATCAAGAAGGTATGCATTATTTTCTCGCCCTCATCTGCAAAGATTCTTGGTTTTAAACATATGATTGAGCTTTACAAAGTTGAGAAATCTGAATTTCATGATGTGTATATGCAATGTTTAGGAGGAAACAACGTACATGATCATGTTGTATTTGATGGTATGCTTTTTAGGAAGGGTAAACTTTGCATTCCTAAGTGTTCTATTCGAGAGTTACTTGTGAAGGAAGCTCATGGGGAGGTCTTATGGGACATTTTGGGAGTTTAAAACATACAACATGTTGTGTGAACACTTTTATTGGTTGAAAATGAGGAAGGATGTGAATAAAGTGTGCAAGCAATGTTTCAAATGTAAGGAAGCTAAGTCTAAAACACAACCACATGGACTTTATACACCTTTAGATGTTCCTAGTGAACCGTGGGTTGACATTAGCATGGATTTTGTTCTAGGATTGCCAAAGACTAGGAGACATCATGATAGCATTTTTGTGGTGGTTGATAGGTTTAGTAAAATGGCACATTTCATTCCATGTAACAAAACAGATGATGCAACTAATATAGCTAATCTATTCTTTAGGGAAGTGGTTAGATTGCATGGCATTCCAAAAACTATTGTAAGTGATAGAGATGCCAAATTTTTAAGTCATTTTGGAAAGTTTTGTGGGGTAAATTGGGAACTAAGCTTTTGTTTTCTACAACTTGTCACCCCCAAACTGATGGGCAAACCGAGGTGGTTAATAGAACTTTAGGGGCATTACTTAGATCGCTAATTTCTAAGAATCTTAAGTCTTGGGAAGAGACTCTACCTTTTGTGGAGTTTGCATACAATAGAGCGATACATAGCACCACTCATTGTTCACCTTTTGAGGTTGTGTATGGATTTAATCCCTAACTCCTCTAGATTTATCACCTTTACCACCTAATATGTTTTCTAGTGATGCAATTTGCTTTCTAAAGCCGAATACATCAAAAATCTGCACAAAGAAGTCAAGGAAAGAATTGAAAAGAAAAATGAAAAGCTAGTCATTCGGAAGAACCAAGGAGAAAGAAATTGATTTTTAAGCCGGGTGAATGGGTCCAGGTTCATCTACGAAAGGAAAGTTTTCCCGGACCAAAGGAAGTCTAAACTTCAACCAAGGGAGATGGTCCATTTCAAGTATTAGAGCGGATCAATGACAATGCATACAAACTAGATCTCCGAGGTGAGTACAATGTAAGTTCTACTTTTAATGTGGCTGATTTGACTCCTTTTGATGTGGGAAATGAAGACGTTGATTTGAGGACAAATCCTTTTAAAGAAAGGGGGATGATGTGAATCAAACCATTGATCCATTGCATGTACCAAAGGAGCAATAACAAGGAGCAAGGCCAAGAAGATTCAAGAGGCTTTCACATTGCATCTCCAAAAGCTCGTGAATGCACAAGGAGAGACCAAGATTTTGAGCCCAAAATTCTTTATAATGTTAGTACAACAAGTCAAGATGAGAATGGAGTGAAGATGGCACGGGAAAAGTTGTCTAGTTTGAAAGATGGCACGGAGGACAAAAAAAAAGTGTGCAGAAAATGTGAACAGTGGCTGTCTAGATTGCACCTCTTGGGATTTCGTGATGTCAAACCTCGTCAAACGAAATAGTCATGCATGGCGGATCCTACAGTAGATAATTAAGACCATTTAAAGCATTTCTATGTTTTTGTTCCATATTTAGAGCTTTCAAACGTTGTGCAATCAAGTTTTAAATTCCTAGGTCAATTTTTTTCTTCATTTCACATTTAATGCTTTTTAAAGACTTTTGGTCTTTGGTGCTTTGCACGACCATTTTGGCCTATTTAAAGGCTTGTATTGGCATGGAAAAGGCAGAACCTTTATGAAAAAAAACTTGAGTTTTGTTTAGCCCCATTTGGTGTTAACTTTCTTTCAAATCTTGCTTTAGGTTTGATGTTTAACCGATTCATTGGATTAGCCCCGATCAAGCTAATTCTGGAGTGAGTCGTCTTAGGATCTAGGAGTGACCATCCTTATTCTAAGTTTGATCTAAGAGTGATTCATCTTCTAACTAAACTCTTAGTTGGAATCAATTCGTTAAGTTGGCCTTGTTCGTGACGTTTGCAAAGATCCTAGAAGGACCTCTAGCTTTGTTAAACCAACAAATTCGGCGCTTATCATTAACCACGTAGTAAGTTAGTATTAAATGAAGCTACAAATGAGTCAACAAGAGTTGTTGATCAACCTGGACAGATCAAGGGTTGATAAAGAAGCTGGCACATCGAGTCAATCTCGTCCTTCTCAATCGTTGGAAATGCCTCGACGCAGTGAGAGGGTTGTTTCCCAACCTGACCGCTACTTGGGTTTAGCTGAAACTCAAGTCGTCATACCTGATGACGGCGTAGAAGATCCATTGTCTTATAGACAGACAATGAATGACGTAGACAAGGATCAATGGATCAAAGCCATGGACCTTGAAATGGAGTCAATGTACTTCAATTCAGTATGGGAACTTGTAGACCAACCTGAAGGGGTAAGACCCATAGGGTGTAAATGGATCTATAAGAGAAAGAGAGATGCAACCGAAAAGGTACACACCTTTAAGGCAAGACTTGTAGCAAAGGGTTTTACCAAAGGGAAGGGGTTGACTATGAGGAAACATTTTGAAGGGAATCGAATCCCGCAGCGGAAGCGATTGTGAATCGCGCGTTCTAAATTTCATTACATGGATTACATTCAAGAACTAATCTATCTAGATTAAGCATATAATAACAAGATGGGCAGCAAGAATAATACCTTTGAAGAACTTTTCTTCGAGTGCTCCTTTTCCCACAACCACGATCTCAGGAACACGAACCCAAGCGATCACGGACACTACCACCGGATCTTCTCCGTTGTTCTCAAAGGGAGGGAATGAGATCTAGCCTAATGTCATAAACGTCGACAAATGAGGATTAAGACGATTAACATACTTACAATACTTACAGGGGTTCGAAAAAGATTAAAATGCACTTAGACTTACCAAAATGGCTCAAAGCCTCGCTAGTTGATGCTCGAATCAACTTCCTTTTGCTAAATCGACTTCCATGGCTTATGGTTAACCAAAATGAACCTATTCGTGTTATGACCCATAGATGAAAGTATTAAAAACTACAATTAAAAGGTATTTGAGCAATAGAACCAATGTAGGATAATTTAATCTAGTTTGGATAAGCTTAAAGGGACTAACCTTGCTAAAAGAGTCAAAACGCTTTGCTGAAAGTGTGTTGGAGGATGCTCGAATCACACTCAAACTACAACCTGAAAGTTCGTACTTGTTAGAACCAATGCTACATTACTGAAATTGATTTGAGAGAGATTTAAAACATGCAAAGTGTAACGACCCTAAATTCTGGGGGTAAACCTGACTTGGGCGTAACTTAAGACACGTCATTCACTCCGAAATTCCAGCAACATAACAACGCTACTAGGACTTTTCCAAAATTTCAATGACCTGTTATAACATAAAAAATACTTAAAAAATAAACCATTCTTCCCAGCCACCCACTAACTTCAAATACACAGGGTTGGGGTTCAACAATCAGATATTTCTCAGCAGAGCATGACTACTTTCATAAATTATTTGACCTTATACTAAGTTTCGTTCAAGCCATCAGAGACATCAAGTCTAATATAAAAGTTAGCCTAAATGAAAATTCGTATTTGAAACTAAGAAAAGAAACAAGAATTCATTATATGCCTAATTGTGAACCAAAACTTAGGCTAATTATAGAAAGAGTGTTCAAAAAGTTCTTAAGTGCCTAAAGGAGGGGAAAATGTACTTAAACGCTTCCCCGCCCCTCCAAAACCTATGCAAGTCTCCTAAACATGCAAAAATTTCCTATGAAGCAAAAACTTAACTCAAAACATGCTTCAAGTGTCTATCCCCCCAAGTATTCCAAAAGTGGCCAAAAGGTGCTCAAGTTTATTTTGAAGGCAAAATGAACTATAACACACCCTAAACGAGCCTAATCAGAAGGAGGGCATATATGGACACCTAGCCTCAATAAAAACGATAAGAAAATAAGTACAATGTGGATATGAGACCATTCATCCATTCAATATGTATGGAATGAACAAAGTAATGTTTTCCAAACAAGTAAAGGATAAGTAATTCAAATATCATAAATTTTGTTTTCTTTCTTCATTCTTAACTATATTTCTAAGCTTCCTTTGGCCCATTTAAGCTCACAAGTCCACTTGATAGTAAACATACAAAATCATTATACTTGTAGGTGTTTGCAAGCAAGAAAGTTAGTACAATGTTGATATAAGTTATTTACTTGATAACTACGTAAACAACACAAGTATACCCAACCCAATTAGTACTAATTAAAAATTTTAACCAAACAAATTAATACTAAAAGGTCTAACTAACCATGTAAAATTTTAACATTCATACCCATGAATAAGAATAATCATTACAAATCAACTAAAGCTAAATTAAGTATAAAGAAACCAACGCATGTCTATCAACTTTTTTAAGTAGTACAAACTCAAAATAGAGTTGGAAATGAGAAGAACATCTAGAGTTTATATATATCTATGGGCACGAAACCATAAGCATAATAATATCTCACAGTTTGGAGCTATGTAGCTTTCTAGATATGGTAAATCGTTATTCAAGATAGCATGAAGTATAAAGCCAACCTATCCAGAAAGGTCCTTTACCAAAAAGGGCAATTTTAATAAAATAAAGTTTTTCACCGACAATTCACAAAGGTAACAAGAGCCCTCTAAAAGTTCTCTATTTCACATAATTCTTCTAGAGAGTGATAAACGGGTGTGACTTATGATGGTAGCAAACAAAGATAATATAAATTGGAGACACGATTCCAAGAATGTTTCAAGTATCTATATTAGAGTAAGACAAAAGACACCACATAAAACCTAAAATAGGATTTCAATGACTCCAAAATAAGCAAAGCATACTACCAGTAGCAACCTAGTGATATTATAGAACCAAACATTAATAACAAAGCTCGTGAACCCAACATTAACAATATAACAACAAAAAGCCAATCACACTATTAGTGTGCCTAGTGGCGTTATATAAGAGTACGTAAAAAAACAAACTGAACAACTTTAGTTATAACAAGTATTTAAATTTCATGGTTGTCACATTTAGAAATTTCCATAGGAAACAACTAAAACAAATAACCATAGTGAATCAATATAGAATCTTTATTTTGTTTGGTTATCTTGTTGTGGATCCATGTACACAAAAGAGCCTGCAATATCAATGGTGATACGAATCATCATGCTATGCAAAACGAGAGAAAAAGCTTCAAAATGGAGATGAAATAAATGTTCTCCAACGTCATTTATGACGAACTGAAGATGCATTTAATGAACTCATGTGCAATAAATGTATCTTTAAAGATAACTCAAGCTTCATTTATGAAACAAGGGTTTCAATTTAAATCAAGTGAAGCTTCATTTATGCATGGAAGGTTACAAAGACTTTCAAGATTAGTACAAGACTTCAATCTCGGATTTATGGATATTTTGATGTAAATTTCAGTTTTAAAGTCTTGTTTTCAATAATTTAGGTTACAATTTGGTTAGTGGAGATCATGGTATTGATGAGGATGTAAGTTACAACCTTTCAATTAACCATAGGTTACTCTAGGGTTGATTTTGAGGCTATATAAAGCCATGTACCTTGTAGGAGAAAGGAAAAAGAGATTAAAAATGTAATCAAAAGAGGCCTTGAGGTTTTTTATAGCCTTTGAGCTATTTCTTTGCAATTCTATGTAGATTAGGTTGCATGCTTAGAATCATTCAAGCTTGACTTGATCAATCTTGCTTGTGGAGTGATTCGGATCTCAAGTAAGTGTTTTCTTGCCTTGAGATATTTGATCGACAAGGTAATCCGATTTTACTTTCCTTGAGTTGATTTTCAAAATTGGTTTTGGGGTCTTTGAGATTGAGTTATCTAAAGGTCTTGTTTATTTAAGCAAGGTTGTTAGATCCAATTGTCAAGGGTTACTTAACATTTTGATATTAGAATCTTCGGCTCCTTTGATTTCATTTCGATTTGAGATTTTTAGATATTTCTAAATTCCTCTTTGAATTTCATATCATTTGGTATCAGAGCTTTAGGCTCAAGATCGGATATATGTTTCCTTTGCGTTTATCTTTAATTTGTTTTAAATTTTCATTTTCTCGTTTCTTTTTCTTGCAATCTGCCCAGTTTTGATAATCTGTCAAAAAGCTCAAAAATAGCATACTTCCGTTTGTTGTTTCATCTTGGTGTCTTCTTCAATATTGTAGATCAAGATCTTATCTACCTTTTCTTCACCTATGAGATCTACGAATTTTAAATATTTATGAGTCAAACATTCAAGTTTCGATAATCTGTCCAAAAAAACTGTCAAACCGAGAGCTTGCTTATAATGTTCTAAATTTGTTGTTGCTTTGTTCTTGAAAAAGTATGTGTTAGATCTGCTATTTTCATGACTAAAATTTCTCAATTTTGTTTAGATCTAGCCATTTCAATTCATTGATGTCGGTTACAATATAGTTTTTATGAACAACCATTTTGCATTAATTACTTGTCAGTTACACTTTTCCTTTTGAATGCAATGAGTTGTTTTGTTTTCAACCTTCTTGTAACTCCACATTACTTGAATACAGCATTGAAACTTCTTTTCATAATCAGTTTATACATGTTCTAAAGGAGTTTCATTCTTAGTACCCTAATTTATTGGCCAACATTGAATTTGCTTAAAAGTGTAGTCTTAGTCCAATCCTTGTTCATCATTTTTTTTAATATGTTCACCTTGTTACTTGTTTGATTTCTTGAATCTTTCCATAAGTCAAGTTAAGGTGTTCAAAGTGTGCAACATACATTGGATTGCAAATTATCGAGCTTCATTATTCCAAATTTGAGAGGTTAGATAGAGAGAAAATAATGAGTGATTTGTCTCTTCGAGTGTAAACATGTAAGGGAGTGAGGAAATATCCATTTTCTTGTTACTTTACTTTCTTTTGCAACATGTTCCACAAATCATTTAAATTCATTGGCTGACAAAAAGAAACAAAGAAGAAATCCAAGAGAGCAAGACTAAAGGCTGAAATGATTACAACTTTGCGCTACCAAAGGCATTCTTAGATTCGAGGAAAAATCTTCTTGAAGAAGGAGAGAATGATATGAATTGTATCATGCTATTCAAGATTTGAAAAGCTTCAAGATGGAGTTGAATTAAATGTTGTCAAGCTTCATTTATGATGAACAGAAGTTGCATTTAATTAACTCAAATGCAACTCATGCTTCATTAAATACAAGTCAAGCTACATTTATGCAACAAAAGCTTCAAGCTACTTCAAGTGGGGCTTCATTTATTCATGGATGATTACAAAGTATTGATAGGCATAATAGAAGTTTAAATCTCGGATTTATAGCCATTTCAATGTAATTTTCAGTTTTAAAGTTTGTTATCAATGTTTTAGGTTACAAAATAGCTAGTGGACATTATAGTATTGATGGGGATGTAAGTTACAACCCTTAAATTGCCATAGGTTATCTTTAGGTTTAATTTTGAAGGCTATAAATAGCCACATGTAATCCAAGAGAAAAAAAGAAAAATAGATTGAAAAAATGTAATCAAAAGAGGCCTTGAGCTTTTTTATAGCCTTTGAGCTCTTTGCAATTCTATGTAGATTAGGTTGCATGCTTAGAATCATTCAAGCTAGACTTGATCAATCTTGCTTGTGGAGTGATTCGAATCTCATACAAGTTCTCTTGCCTTGAGATGCTTGATCACAAGGTAATCCGATTTTACTTTCCTTGAGTTTATTTTCAAAATTCGTTTTGGGGTCTTTGAGATTGAGTTATCTAAAGGTTTTGTTTCTTTAAACAAGGTTGTTAGATCCAATTGTCAAGGGTTACTTAACATTTTGACATTAGAATCTTTGGCTTCTTTGATTTCATTTCGATTTGGGGTTTTGGGGTTTTAGATCTAAGGGTCTTGTTTGTTCCATAACAAGATTGTTAGAAATAGCTCAAAGGCTATAAAAAACCTCAAGGCCTCTTTTGATTACATTTTTAATCTCTTTTTCCTTTCTCCTACAAGGTACATGGCTTTATATAGCCTCAAAATCAACCCTAGAGTAACCTATGGTTAATTGAAAGGTTGTAACTTACATCCCCATCAATACCATGATCTCCACTAACCAAATTGTAACCTAAATTATTGAAAACAAGACTTTAAAACTGAAATTTACATCAAAATATCCATAAATCGGAGATTGAAGTCTTGTACTAATCTTGAAAGTCTTTGTAACCTTCCATGCATAAATGAAGCTTCACTTGATTTAAATTGAAACCCTTGTTGCATAAATGAAGCTTGAGTTATCTTTAAAGATATATTTATTGCACATGAGTTCATTAAATGCATCTTCAGTTCGTCATAAATGACGTTGGAGAACATTTATTTCAACTCCATTTTGAAGCTTTTTCTCTCGTTTTGCATAGCATGATGATTCGTATCATTCTCCCCTTCTTCAAGAAGATTCGTCCTCGAATCTAATGATGTTGTTGTACACAAACTGAAAATTTATTTCAATGAAGTCTTGCTTTCTAGAATTTCTTCCTCGTATCATTTTCTTTGTGAAAGATTGCTGCAAAAACAAGTTAAGAAAATACAAATGACCTCACAACACTCCCTCACAAGTTTACACTCAATAATATTTAGATCACTCATGTTTGCACTCAATTATGAGAAAACACATTGATTCTCAATCTCATGTCTCAAAATTTGTATGGAGAAGCCAAGATAATTTGCAATTCAATGGATAATTGCACACTTTGAAAACAAACAAACTAACTTGACATTTGAAAAAATTTAAGGTCATGGTTAGATAAATGAAGAAGAAGCAATGTAACTTATGGACAATAACCGATGGCTGGAATTTTTAAATATAAGAGTTACTATTTGAAACTAATGGTTGGAAAGTTCAATGTGCGTAAATGTAACTCGCCCATATTTAATATGTAACAACCAACTTTTAAAACTTTCAAAGTGTAACATCAATGAATGAATGCCAAATGGTTATATTAAACAAAAATGATCAGTTCAAATGAGAAATTTTCAGATCTAGCATGCTTTAGAAGAAAAAACAGCAAGAACAACACAAGAACACATGTTCTCGGTTTTAGCAGTTTTTCAGAACAAGTTATAAACATGCATATTTTTCAGCCTAAAGAAAGTCGAACTAGAAATTTTCATAGAAGACACATTTATAGATCAGAGCCTGATCTACAACATTGATGAAGACTTGAAATTGAAATAACAAACCGAAGTATGAGTGTTTTGTACTTTTCGACAGATTACAAAAACTGGACAGATTACAAAAAATGAAACAAAACATGAAAATTTGAAAAAATTCAAGATAAACGCAAAGGAAACATATATCCGATCTTGAGCCTAAGGCTCTGATACCAAATGATATGAAATTCAAAGAGAAATTTAAAAATATCTAAAAATCTCAAATCGAAATGAAATCAAAGGAGCCGAAGATTCTAATATCAAAATGTTAAGTAACCCTTGACAATTGGATCTAACAACCTTACTTAAATAAACAAGACCTTTAGATAACTCAATCTCAAAGACCCCAAAACCAATTTTGAAAATCAACTCAAGGAAAGTAAAATCGGATTACCTTGTCGATCAAATATCTCAAGGCAAGAAAACACTTACTTGAGATCCGAATCACTCCACAAGCAAGATTGATCAAGTCAAGCTTGAATGATTCTAAGCATGCAACCTAATCTACATAGAATTGCAAAGAAATAGCTCAAAGGCTATAAAAAACCTCAAGGCCTCTTTTGATTACATTTTTAATCTTTTTTTTCTTTCTCCTACAAGGTACATGGCTTTATATAGCCTCAAAATCAACCCTAGAGTAACCTATGGTTAATTGAAAGGTTGTAACTTACATCCCCATTAATACCATGATCTCCACTAACCAAATTGTAACCTAAATTATTGAAAACAAGACTTTAAAACTGAAATTTACATCAAAATATCCATAAATCCGAGATTGAAGTCTTGTACTAATCTTGAAAGTCTTTGTAACCTTCCATGCATAAATGAAGCTTCACTTGATTTAAATTGAAACCCTTGTTGCATAAATGAAGCTTGAGTTATCTTTAAAGATACATTTATTGCACATGAGTTCATTAAATGCATCTTCAGTTCGTCATAAATGACGTTGGAGAACATTTATTTCAACTCCATTTTGAAGCTTTTTCTCTCGTTTTGCATAGCATGATGATTCGTATCAAATGGACAATGAGATTCATCATCAGGATAGAATTAAGTTGATTGCCAAAACAAACCTAGAAGCTTCTGTTCGTATATTCTTAGAAACAATAATATAAATTTTATCTATTATCTCAAACCGTAACAATGAGATCTACAACCTTGTAAGCTGAATCTACATGGTCTGTTCCAACAGCACAAGCAATGTGCTCTTTCTTATTGGCATCAAGGAGTTTAACAGTAGCGATGGAAAGACCAAGAGTTCCACAGGTGACCTACATTCGAGGTTTTGTCAAATGATGCTAGGTCCAAACGACTTTCCAAATCGGACTATCTAACAAAATTTAAACAACCTTCAAATCTAGTAGCTTCCAAATCTAGCAGATAACCTAAGACATTGAGCTTGGAGATCCAAATTTACCTCTCGACTTTTAAGGGCGTCACGTCCCCTGTAAAAGTAGTCATAATGAACCATGTTATTGGGATAATTTATTTTGAACAAGATATAAGAACGCAAATATATAAACATAGAAAGTCAATCAGGTTAATGTTGTAAAAATCTAATTTTGGGTTAACACTACATTAGAACGACAACGAATGTTCCTCATTTCTTCTATCCTCGAAAAAAATATTTTAGCTCCCTTCGTACTATTGCATCGCCCCACCACCGCCTGAATTTCAAAATCAAAATCAAACTCACATCACCGATTTGCTAGATTCAAAAACCCCATTTACCACAAAAGCCTGTATGATAGGAAGACCGATGATGAAGGGGTTATTGGCTTGGATTCCAGCGATGGCTTTGGTCAGGCGTAGCCGCTTGCAAGACTGTCGAACGGTGAGGAAATTGAAAGAGTCATTTGTGGCTAAAACGAGCAACCAAGTTAGCCTCACGCACTAGTGAGCCAATTCGGTTCGAAATCTCATCGATAGGCTTCTTTGAAAGCCCCTCAGCCACCACCACCTCCTAATGCACCACCCAATTTACGCATCGTAGTTTCACTCTTGGGCCTTCTTCGTCCATGATAGCACACAAAATGTGCTATCCTTAGGCTTAATTATTGCTAGTTTTATGATGATTTCAGGACTTTTACGTGGTTAATCCATTCAATTTCAGGTTAAGAGCTTAAAAGGAGCTATTGGAGACAATTTGGATCACTCGGGATCAAAACGGGGCTATTTGGAGCTAAAGATAACATCAATTGGAAGAAAAAGAACCAATCCAAGCATGATGACCCGAGGTGATGGCGTTGCAACGCCATGCAGAGCGTTGCAACATCATACTTGCTGTTTAAAGGCTTTGAAGACTCCAGGCGATAGCGTTGCAACGCTACCTTAGGGCGTTGCAACGCTATCTCGATAAGAAGCCACGCGTGAGAAGCTGCGCATAGGGCGTTGCAACGCCGCGCTTGCGGCGTCGCAACGCCATTTCGCTGAAGGAGCGCGCGTTAGGGTGAGTGGCGTTGCAACGCCGCCTCAGCGTTGCAACGCCATCGATTATTTCCTTAAATTGCCAGCCGCCTAGGGTGCAGCGTTGCAACGTTGCACCGATTCCTTCTATAAATATATCCTTATGATTTCATTGCAAGGGGAGCACAATTTGGTAGAGTTTTGCCCTAAATTCGAGAAACACCTTGTAAGAAGAGAGAAAAGAGTGATTTTGGGAGCCAAAGCATTCGTGGAGGTTCGAGATCGAAGACAGGAGCTTGGAGACGAAGGACCGGCATCGACACGTAAGTTTATTTCTCTTTCTTTCAATTTGTAACAGCGTTCTAAGAGGTTTCCTACTTGTTTAGTTTGTTTTTATGGTAATTTTGAGTAGCTAAACATTGTAGTTGGATTTGATTTACTTGTTGTGACTTTATAGCTATGTTTTGAAGCATGTTTTGTCCTTATTTTTGGCAATTCGTTCTTTACTTCTTAATTTGTTGATTCAAGTGGACTCGAGAGATAAAGCTTTAATTAGAGCAAAATTATCAAAACCTTAGTAGTCTGGCACGAGAGTGACCTAGAGTTCTTAGGGAAACACTTAAAGAAGTTACTTAATGCCATGCATGTTGTAGGTTCGTATGGAGACTATGAATTCTATTGCATGTGTGAGGCTCACTAAGAACCGAGAGGTTTTCTTGAGTAATTTACTTCTTGTTTATAAATTCATCTCATGAGGTCAATGCATGAGTAATTAGGTTATTAACTTGTAAAATCACTTCCTTTAATTCTATCAATTCGTGTCTCCACATGTTTGTTTGTTTGGTTGTCGTATTAGTTAAACACCTATCCATGTTTTGTTGCTTTAGCTAAATTTGCGAATTAGTATCTTAGTACTTAATTAATCTAGAAACCCATTCCCGAGGACGATACTTGGACTCATAAATCACTATACTAAAACTAGACCCGTACACTGCGGTATTGCAATAAAATATTACGCAAAAAGTTTTTGGCGCCGTTGCCAGGGAATGGGGATTATTTAGATTAATTAATATTAGGAGAAAATTTGAAATTTTAGACTAAAGCTTGTTTGTTTGTCTTTCCTTAATTGTTTTGTGTGATGTTTATTTCCTTATTTGTGTTATTTTAGTTTTGTGTGTTTTTGAGTCTTTGTTTCCTGTTTTGGTTGTGTTGATATTGTGTGAAGTCTTGTTGTGAAGTACTGATTTTTCAAGTATGACTTTGCATAATTTTGAGTTTCCACCATTCTACTGTCCCTCTCAGGATCCTAGTTTTGTGCATCATGATTTTTCTGATTACCATGTGTCTAATTTTTACCATTCTGTACCTGACATATATGAAAATTCACATGAGGGTAGTTATTTAGGCACTTGGAACCATAGTTTTTCGTACCTTAACCAACCACTAGAAAAATCTTCTCTTATGAACCAATTGGCAGAATATACCTTAGAGTTGAAATTGAAAAATTTGATTCATAGTGAATTAGAAAGGTTGGATAGGTTATAAACTTAGGTGGTAGGACTTTGGGAAATAGTACAAGATAGAGCTCAATATCTTAACCAGCTAGTAGTTTCCCTTAATGCCTTACAGGAACAATTTCTTATCCTTACCACTCAGGAGATGCCACCTAGGAGGATTTGTTTAAATGTTAGTGAGGATAGTTTGGGGGAGACTGAGGCACACGATGATCAGGTTAGTGAGGAGGACACTGGTGATACACTTAGTTCCACAGGAGAGATCCAGGTGATAGAGTTAGAGGCTGAGAAGTCTTCTTTTATTTTATCCCCAAAAATTTCCTTTATTTTTGATAACCATTTGTCTTACACTCACGAGGTTTGCTTTGATTTCAGTTCTTTTCTTTTGATAAATAAAAATTCCAAAAATAATTTTCTGACCGGGGCTGAAGAAAAGCAGGATAGCCTTTTAGACTTAGAAGGCTACATCGATTCGAGCAAGAAGGGCCCGAAGAAATATGAGCAATTTTATGTGCCCTGATAAGTCACCGTCTAGCTTGAGAGGCAACCCAAGTTTTATGTTTTATGTCTTTATTTTATGTTTTATTTTCTAGTTGTTGGTGTTTTTCTTTTTTATCTAACTTCTTTCTTTTGTTTCTCCGTGTGTATGCCCAAAGGGAGAGTGCAGACTTGCACCCTTTTGATCCCGAGATCGAGAGGACTCATGGGTGACTCCTAAGGGAAGGAAGAGCGAACCTCAAGAAATGGTTGATCGGAGCTCATCAATAACCCTAAACCTATAAGGGAGTATTTCCAACTGTGTGTTTAATTACGAGCAGTGGAATAGTCCATGCCCCCATCAATGCTAATAACTTTGAACTGAAAATAGAGGGTGATACAAATGGTTAGGAAGGTGCTTTGGAGGCACAGCCACGAAGATCCTAATTCTCATCTTCAAATTTTTTGGAAATCATGATACATTTAAAATGAATGGTATCTCTGCTGATAGTATTCGCTTACGTCTCTTTCCTTTTTCTTTGCGGGGTAGAGCCAAAGAATGGCTAGGATCCCTTCCTCAGCAAAGATATCACTTCACAGGAGGAGTTGGCCCAAGCCTTCATGACCAAATTCTTTCCACTGTTAAAAGCTGCAAAGTTGAGGACCGAGATAGGACATCATTCAGCAGCAAGAGGGAGAGCGATTATTTGAGGCCAGGAAAGGTACAAGGACATGCTCGGGAGGTGCCCACAACATGGCTACCTGGTCGCTCCAGTACAACTGTTTATAACTGACGGGAAGGCAAGACCGGGACCATTCTCGATGCCATCTTTGGAGGGGCTTTCATGGCGAAAAACGTGCGAAGCACGTGTCCTCCCGGAGGAAGTGTCAATCGCCACTACCAAAGGCCTCTGAGACAATGACAGATCTAAGCCAGTAGCTGGATTGTATCAACTGGATGAGATAACTTCTCTTAGATCTCATATGGCATCTCTCACTCACGCCCTGAATAATTTTGCAAGATCACTACAAATAGGGATGTCCTCTCAATGCTCCCAGCCCAATGGAGAATCCACTATGGAGCAATTGCACTACCTGAACAATAGAAGCAACCACTATGGAGGCAATCGGACTCAGAATAACCTACCAACACATTACAATCCAGGTTTGAGGTATCATGAGAATTTCTCCTATGCTAACAACAAGAATGTGTTGAATCCTCCTACAGGGCATGCTTCTACATCAGAGAGGAAACCATCTCTGGAAGACACATTGCACTCCTTCATAGCTGAATCCAGAAGTCGGTCCAACCAATTTGGAAAATGCAAATCACCATCTATCTCGGTATTGTGACAAGTCATGGAGCCGCAATAAAGAATATAGAGACCCAGATTTGCCAAATGAACACATCACTCCAGGCACTGCAAGCAAGGAAAGAAACACCTTGAGGGAGTATAGTCTAGCTAAAGACGTTAAACAAAGCGCTTCTTGGGAGGCAACCCAAGCTTTACTTACTTTTGTTTTCCTGTCTTTAGCTTGCTTTAGTTGTTTTTGTTGTTTTTCAATTCTTAGTTAGTTGTTGTTTTACTTCGTAGGTTGTGGAGATGCCCTTCTTCGTTGAAATCCATGCTCCCATTCAGAGGAACTCCAACACACATGCTTTGGCTATCCAAGGAACTCAGAAAGATCTCCATCACCCAAGACAGTATCGTTCACTTCTACCCTTATACTTACCTCATGCTTATTTCTACAAACATTGGGGACAATGTTTAGTTTAAGTTTGGGGGTAGGATGTTGTTTATTTATTATAACCGTCCTGAGTATGTGCTGAATTGGTGATTGTTCCTTTACATGAGTATGATCATGATAGCCTAGGATGAGATTTATTTGAAAATCTTTGTGATTCTGCTGAAACCTGAAAGCATGACATGAATTTGAGTTAATTTAAAAATTTTCTTGAGTTTTTCCTGCATTATATGCACATAGCCTTTGTTCATGTAGTTTTGAAATGCTTAGAACAAAGTTATTAGGTTTAGAAGTTTGATGTCACCTCGATAGGTCTGAGAACTGATTTGAGAGTTAAACTGCAGGATAGGGTGAACGACAATATGAAGTGCATAATCTGTATAATATGTGCATTATGTGAAAGGGTTGTCGTCTGTTTTTGTTGTTATAAAAAAAAATTGTGAGGATAAAAAGAGCTACCTTCACTGTGATCAGTTAGGCCACTCATTGAGCGAGTGCTCTGGGTACGGGTCCCTGCAGTGGATGTGTGAAAGCTAGTGTCCTTGCACAAAAAAAAAAAAAGAAAATAGAAAAAAGTAGCATCAAAAGAGTGATTAAGTGCTGAGTAAAGTTGTTTATTTCTTGAGTGTGGAGAGACTCAAAGATTAGTAATTAAGACCAGTGTAGGGGGAAGTTGAATGGAGAACCTAATAAAGTTGATCCGGGCTTAGTAAAAATGAAGGGAACATAGGCTAATCACACACACACGTAGGAACACTTAGGAAAAGTTTTAAATTACTTGTCGAAGTGTTATGTTTAAGTGTTTCCTGTGATTGCAAAATTTTCTCTTAAATCTTTGAGGCTTGAATCAAATGTATATTTAAGAACAACCTAATGTTTAACTCTGTTTTTGCTCGGGACTAGCAAAAGTTTAAGTTTGGGGGTGTTTGATAGCACACAAAATGTGTTATCCTTAGGCTTAATTATTGCTAGTTTTATGATGATTTCAGGACTTTTACGTGGTTAATCCATTCAATTTCAGGTTAAGAGCTTAAACGGAGCTATTGGAGACAATTTGGATCACTCGGGATCAAAACGAGGCTATTTGGAGCTAAAGATAACATCAATTGGAAGAAAAAGAACCAATCCAAGCATGATGACCCGAGGTGATGGCGTTGCAACGCCATGCGAAACGTTACAACGCCATACTTGCTTTGCTTTAAAGGCTTTGAAGACTCGGTGATAGCGCTGTAACGCCGCCTTAGGCGCGTTACAACGCTATCTCGATAAGAAGCCACGCGCGAGAAGCGCGCGCGGGGCGTTGCGCGCCGCTTGCTGCGTCGCCGCAACGCCATTTCGGCTGAGGCGCGCGCAGGGTTAGGGTAGTGGCGTTGCAATGTCGCCTCGGCGTTGCAACGCCATCGATTATTTCCTTAAATTGCCAGCCGCCTAGGGTGCAGCGTTGCAACGCTGTCCCTAGCGTTGCAACGCTGCACCGATTCCTTCTATAAATATATCCTTATGATTTCATTGCAAGGGGAGCACAATTTGGTAGAATTTTGCCCTAAATTCGAGATACACCTTGTAAGAAGAGAGAAAAGAGTGATTTTGGGAGCCAAAGCATTCGTGGAGGTTTGAGATCGATGATGGGAGCTCGGAGACGAAGGACCGGCATCGACACCTAAGTTTATTTCTCTTTCTTTCAATTTGTAACAGCGTTCTAAGACGTTTCCTACTTGTTTAGTTTGTTTTTATGGTGATTTTGAGTAGCTAAACATTGTAGTTGGATTTGATTTACTTGTTGTGACTTTATTGCTATGTTTTGAAGCATGTTTTGTCCTTATTTTGGCAATTCGTTCTTTACTTCTTAATTTGTTGATTCAAGTGGACTCGAGAGATAAAGCTTGAATTAGAGCAAAATTGTCAAAACCTTAGTAGTCTGGCACGAGAGTGACCTAGAATTCTTAGAAAAACACTTAAAGAAGTTACTTAATGCCATGCATGTTGTAGGTTCGTATGGAGACTATGAATTCTATTGCATGTGTGAGGCTCACTAAGAACCGAGAGGTTTTCTTGAGTAATTTACTTCTTGTTTATAAATTCATCTCATGAGGTCAATGCATGAGTAATTAGGTTATTAACTTGTAAAATCACTTCCTTTAATTCTATCAATTCGTGTCTCCACATGTTTGTTTGTTTGGTTGTCGTATTCGTTAAACACCTATCCATGTTTTGTTGCTTTAGCTAAATTTGCGAATTAGTATCTTAGTACTTAATTAATTTAGAAACCCATTTCCGAGGACGATACTTGGACTCATAAATCACTATACTAAAACTTGACCCGTACACTGCGGTATTGCAATAAAATATTACGCAACAGTCCACGGTCCACCATGAAGTTGAAGAAGAAGAAGAAGAAGAAGGTGAGAGGTTGGGAGAAGATTTGTTAGAAGATTGGTTGATGTGCACGAAAAAGAACGAGAGGTTTAAGCGGCAAAACAAAAAAAAAATCCCTCTTTTTACAGTAGATAACTTTTACCCAGCATTCAGCAACAAAATTTAATTTCTTTTTAATAGCTTTCAGTCAACTTCCGCCTTTATTTTCATTTTCTTGACGTTTTTTTGTTTAAAATCCATTTTACTTGACATTTTCCAAAAAAAACGTCAAGTAATTAAAAGTAGCAAGTGTCAAGTAATATAGAATTTGTAGTAGTGGTTTGTAATATTACTATTGAAATAAATAAGAGTTATTTCTTTCATTACTTTGTGTCTCGCATATTTACAAACTTTGTCCAATAAACTAAGCTCTAGGGTCATTGATTTATGAGAGAACTAAAATTTAAACGGTGTGTAGTGGACACACAGGGAGGATCACGTTCGAGTAAATGACCCGAACGGTCTACATTATATGGATAGGGTTGGAGACATAATCCTAGATACGCTGTGGAGGCGACTCGCTTTTTATTATATACAAGCGAGGTGATCCAACTCGTTCATGACCAGTTGACATGCGAGTGGGAGCATCCTGTGCAATGAGATTGTACAAGACCGGACCGTGAATTATTAGACTTACTGATGTAACACCGTTGACAGTATAGGACTAATAATTTCGTAGATGACCACTAGTGATTCGACCTTAATCCTGAGCGTGTTACGGACTCCTGTCTGCAGGGGTCTGTCCTTTGACTAGTACGGGTGAGGGTGGTCATAGTTACTCACCCAATATGCCTATCTTCTCAGGGACAGGACCACGTGTGGAGTTGGGAACTTGACTACGCGAGATGGAATTCACTCGTTTCCGACCTTAGGAAAACTAGAGGGGTTGTTCCCTTAAGTGTTGTCTCCAGTGCTTGGACAACGTGCGTCCACCCTCTCACTGGGCCGAGAGAGGTGTTGTTTATGGTTGGACAATACAACGTTGTTGTTCATTAGAGGATCAGTGGGGACTTAATGAGCAAGAAGTAGACACAGGGATAAAACGGTAATTTGACCTAGCAGTGTCTACGACCAACCTGTGAAGGGTCGACTCACGGGCATTGGTTATATCAATGGACACAACTTGTCCTACAGTGATGAGAGTGCAGCTACGGGCTTTAGAGGAGTGTTATCGTATCTAAAGAATGTTGAATAACCGAGTCAAAGAGTTTGACATGTTAGTCTCGGATCATTGGAGCTCGTCATTTGTACCATCAGGTCGCTCAGTTGGCTCAAACTAGATACATAGAGGGTTTAAAGTTTGGTGTGGATTTGAAGTGTTCAAATTCTTTAAAAGGGTATTTATGTCATTTATATGAGATATGATTGACGTATTATAAAGTTTAATGCGAACGAGGTTCATAATAAACTATAGGTTAGCCTAATTGTTTAATTAGGGCTAATTTAAAGAAATTGAATTGAGAGAAATTAAATTGAACATGATTCAATTTAAAATCCACAATTAACCAAATGTGATTTGTATTATAAGGCATGAGATATCTTATTATATGTGGTTATGCAAATATGATTTGCATAACCTAAGGTTGTGGTAAAATGGTAAATAGGTGGAGATTTCAACTCCACCTATCACCATTATTTAAAGCCTTTGTGAGAAGGCATTGGTAAGTGATTTTGCCATTTTTATGATTTCAACCAAAAGGCATTCTCTCATTCTCTCAATTCTTCTCTCAAAATTCTCTCCATCCCCTAAACAAAAGGAGTCCCACCACTCTCCCTTTACCTAAGGAGAACAATCGAGAAGACCTTTCGGAGGTGTTTGGATCGTTCGATTATTCGAAGAGTTCGTGAACGTGGAGTTCGAGAGCGTGAAGAGTTCGTGACCGAAGAAGGATTTCGTGAAGAAAAGTTCTTCAAGAAGTAAGTAAATTTCTTACTGGTTTTTCCTTCTTAAAACATGTTTAACCTAATTTCTATAGGATAGATTTAATTTTAAGAATTATTTTCTCAACAAAAACCGTACGATTCAAAGTCGTTTTCTGCTGCGGGAGTTTTATTCCTTTCATCGCATCCATAAGCGATGCAATCACATTGAGAAGAAGTATCACCTGATACGAGAAATAGTGCAACGAGGAGATGTGACAGTCACGAAGATCGCTTCAGAGGAAAACATTGCTAATCCGTTTACAAACACTCTCATGGCTAAAGTGTTCGAGGGTCATCTGGAAAGTCTAGGTCTATGAGATATGTACATAGGCTAATCTAGGGCAAGTGGGAGATATGTAATGGGTATATGGATGCCCTCGTTTATTGTATTTGTATCTCAGTAACCACTGTTTTAGATTGTAATGTACCCCACTTGAGTTTTAGTTCAAGTGGGAGTTTGTTGGGTTTGTGCCCTAAAACTCGTAGATTGTAATTTTGTTCTAATTATTGTAATAAAGTGTTTTTATTTCAATAATGAGTTATTGTTCATTATTTACGATATTACCCTTATTTTAACCTTAAATCTAATAAACTAAACATCCAAGGCTGTAAAATGTCTCTTGAACCGAATGTAGTGTACATAAAAAGGATCTCGGTTCGAGATACAACCTAAAGCGTCTATAGTAAGGGGATAAGGTTTGGGTACCTTACCCTTGTAATACTATGGATATGACACACTTTGTATTTGATACAAACATTGTGATCCTAACGTGTTCGTGTAGATGACATGTCACACCCCCTTCCGAACTACCTGAAAACTAGGCTCGAAAGGCGGCATGAAGCCAACAGACATTGTTTAGCTCTTTACAATACCTGTTGACCCTGTACTCCTGATAACATACTATGTTCGCATATGGAACATTTTAACATAACACAATGAAATCGGACAACTATTAAACATACACAAGGAGAAACCCTTCATAAGTCTCTCTTGGAAACTAAAAATCAAGTGCATCAAAACAACACAAGACAACTCAATGTTTATACAACCACTAATGTACAAAACTTCTATAACTACATAACGACTTGCTATACAACACCAGCCACGTACAAACTATCAACTTATGAAACTTCCAGCAGACTATGGCAGGATGTCAGGTACAAGGAGCTCGATCTCTACCAGAAATGTTTGAAAACATTGAAAGAATGAGCTAAAAAGCTCGGTGAGTGTCTATCTTTAAAACATTATAAGCTCACAGTGAATCATAATAATGGCGATTATAAGTACAAAATAGCTTAACATCTGTTTGTAAACATTAACAAACCATGCTTCCAATTTACAGGTTTTAAGTCACCACTTGTGCATAGCACACAACTCGAAATGTACTAACTTTTCGAGGGTAGATAGATCAATAATATAAAAGCTCATAACAATAAGCACATGACATGACTCCACATCAAACTATAGAGGTGGTAGAGTTACATTTATTCCAATAAGGTTCATACCTCTCTCTCTCTCTCTCTCGTGCACGTGGATTACCTTTAGTCGTTTGGTTTTCCCTAATACCTTCTCTATGTCCTTGATGTTAAGGTAAAACCATTTACTACCCGAATACCTTCTCATTGTCCTTCATATTTAGGTAAACCCATTTACTTCCCGATACCATCTCATTGTCCTTCAAAGATGTCGGGATATCATGATTCATTCCCCTAAGTACCTTCTCGAATGTCCTTGATGATAGGGTTAACCCCAAACAAGGGCATAATTTGTGTACCATGGAAATCATGTCTTTATAATACATACAACAATTCCTTGACATTTCCACATTGTCATTTATACATGTTCCCAAGTGGATTTACACAAAACATTCTCTAAAGGAAAGCATACTTTCATAATTTAGTTTCCATACTGGATTTATAGTTACAACTAATTCAAAGCATGCTTAGGTTCCATCATGACTTTATGTTAGAAAACTCTATGAAGCCATTCACAACTAGTTCAATCAAGATGTAATTATCAACACTTATGTTCATGAAGAAAAACATAGATCAAACATAGTTCTAAGATAGAGTCACTCACCGTATTAGAATTGGAACCTTGGCTTGTAAACTTGACCTATTTGCTCTTGGCCTGTCAAACAAGCCAAATCAATCATTAGAACCTCGAGCTCATGATTTTTGACCTTAAAACTTGCAAGAAAACACACTTTCAAAATTCCAGCATTTTCAGATTTTCTGCCCTGTTTTTAGACAGCCATAACTTCTTCATTTCTTAGCCAAACAGGGTGAAATGTATACCAAACTCTTCCTTTTTGAATCCTCTAAAACTCTTATGAAGACATGAAAATGAGATTCCCAATAGATTGGTTCAGAAATACCTCGAAGTCTTCTTTCCCAGGAACCAACTTCTGCTATTCCAGAATCGATTTTCTGCTGCAACCCGAAACTTGACCTGCTATGTACAACATCTTCCAATCATTTTCTATTCACGAATTCTTCACAAAAGTTGTAGGAAATTCAATAAGCTTTCCAACCATACCTAATAGAGCTTCTAACTCCAAGTATACAGATCAGAACAACCAAAACATCAGAGACTTCTCGGATTTGACAGCAAATTTTGTGTTCTGTCTTCCTCTTCACAAATCAGTAGCGTAAGATCCGAATTTGCTCGAGCATCCTTCACGAATTGTGTTCCAATATGAGTTAACTTTCATGAAACAAAATTTCAACTCTTACCTCTTTCTGTGGAGCTCGTGATGAACAAAATAGCAGAACTGGTCTGAGTTGTTCACCTTGCTGCTACACAAGTAATCTTTGAGCTCTCCTTCCTTCTTCTGCAACTCTAACTCATGAAAACCTTCTTCTTCTTCTTCCTTTCACCTTCTCTCACGAAACCCTTGCTGCTCCTTGTTGAAAATGAGAAAGAAATCGATGGAAAGGGTTATTTAAACAAAGAAAACTATGGTGGGGTCTACCACCCACTTTGCTTTTCCTTTTTCATTCCTTTTTTTCCTTTTCTTTCCTTTCCTTTATCTCCTTCCTTCTTTTCTTTTCTTTACAAAACAAACTTAACATGTTTTACATTTGTTTCATTTTCTCTTCTCCTTTTCTCTTTTAAAGCAAACCGAACCAAAAATGGTTTAAAGTTTTTCTTCCTTGTTTTCCTTTTGTCTTTCACTTCATTTCTTTTCTTTTTAAAACATGGAAACCAAGTTTTAAACATTCATTTCTTCCTTTCTTTTGTTGTTTGATATTAAGGAAGTTCCAAAGAAAGATCTCGGGTTTACAACTTACCTCCCTTAAGAAATTTCGTCCCTCGAAATTTAGTAGTTCTCATTTACTTCTTCCTTATTTAGTCTTCTAACTCTCGGGTTGCCTCCTCCACTCAAAGTGATGTCAACAACGAACCTTCACGAGTGGGATCGTCTTGTTCCTCAAAACTTGTTCTTTCCTGTCGAGGATTTGAACGCATCCTCTACGTAACTCATGTCTTCTTTCACTCAATCTGGTTGTGCTTGCAACACATGTGTCGGATCAGGGATATACTTCCTCAACATGGACACATGAAATACATCATGTACTCGAGATAGTTCTCTGCTGCAACTCGATCATGAGAGGGCTTTGCCCAACTCGTCCCAAGTTACTTGATAAGGACCAATATATCTAGGGCTTAGTTTACCCTTCTTGCCAAAACGAAGGACACCTCTCCACGGAGATAACTTCAAGAAAACTTGATCTCCGACTTGGAATTCTAAATCCTTTCGTCGCTTATCTGCAGAACTCTTACCGACGGTCTTGCGCTACCTTGATTCTCTCTCCGATTACCTTAATATTGTTTGTCATAACTTGCACCAACTCGGGACCGATTAGCTTCCGCTCTTCTAGTTCATTCCAATATCTGAGCCTCAAATGGTGCCATACCAAGACTCATTGATAGTCATTATTGTAAGCAAATTCCATAAGCGATAGGTGTGTATCCCAACTTCCTTTAAATTGAAGGACACATGCTCTCAACATGTCCTCTAAGGTCCGGATGGTCCTCTCTCATTCGCCCATCTCATCAGAGGATGAAATGTTGTACTAAACTTCAGATTTTGTTCCCATAGCTTTACTACGTAAACTAGGCCAAAACATAGAAGTAAATCTCGGATCTCTATCTCAAAACTATGGACACCGGCACTCTGTATTGACTCACAATTTTGTCGACGTATAGCTTAACAAGTTGATCAAGTGTAGACGTCGATTTTAATCGGTATAAACATTGTTGTCTTAGTGAGTCTATCGACCATTATCATATACCATCATGTCCATTTGAAGTTCGTGGTAATCTACACGAAAAACCATAGTAATACGCTCCCATTTCCATTCCGACACTAGCAATGGGTTAAGGAGTCCTTTTGCTTCTGCTAATCGGTTTAACTTGCGGCCATTAAACATCTATCAACATAATCAACTATCTCCCGCTTCATCTCGGGCCACCAATATGTCCCATTCAAGGTTTTACACATCTTGGTGCTTCCTCGGATGCATAAGCGTAGAGCTGAATCGTGAGCTTCTTCTAGAATAGCATTCTTATGCTCACTAACACTCGGAACACATAGTCTTCCCTGTTTCTCTGGGCTCAAATCTCGATCTCATTTTAAATTTTGCTTTCGAGCCTGTTTGGACTTTCCAAACATTTTCTCGCAAGTTACTATTCTCTCGATTGTCTTCTCACAATCTCTATTACAGTGAAGGCCTGATCCAAATTTAACTAAAGACCCCAAATTCTCTGCAGTTTCAAGCGCCTTAGAATTCCTTAAAGTACATAAAAATGTTGCTCGAATACCACACAAGGTATCCCTAGGAAGTCTTCACTTCCTGCTCAATGCAACTGCTACCACATTCACCTTACCAGAATGGTATTCTATGGTACAATCATAATCTTTAATCAGTTCTAACCATCTTCTCTGTCTCATATTCAACTCCCTTTGATCAAAGATATACTTCAGACTCTTATGATCTGTGTAGAGTTCTAACCATCTTCTCTGCAGTGAGAAGAGTGCAGTTGTGGAACTTAAGTGGAGTGTTCCCACAGTTAACGATTGGTGATTAGGAGGTTAATGAGACTAACCGAATAATCTGTATCGTTAGAGCTTCTGATCTGTAGGTCCATTAGGTCCACCTTCTAGCTCGCAAAAGGTTCTTAGATCGTTTGAATTTGAAATGTTCAAATTCATTAGGGAATAAACATTAATGTATATAGATACGTTATAATATAAAGTTTTGGAACTATATATTATAAATTTAATGTGAATATGATTCATATTAAATTATATGAGAGAATTAAATATTTGAAAGTGTTCAAATATTATTTCAAATGTGAATGTGATTCATATTTAAAAACTATAGGCTAAAATTTAATGTGCATTAGATGTGCATTAAAACTATAGGTTAGAGGGGAATAATTGATTAAATGTGATTTAATCCAAATTAAATATATGATATTTAATTTGATTTAATTAAATGTGATTTAAATTAATAATTATATAATTAAATATGATTTAATTATATTATATTATTATTTTAATTAAATTGAGGGAACGTGTCATCCATACACGTTCCCACTATCCCTCTCTTTCTCCATATCGATAGATTAACAGGGAGAGGGGAGACAGTTGGAGGATCGATCATTCAGTGCAATTTGTGAAATTGCTAAAGAATTCTCTCTCTCTCAAATTCCCTCACCTTCCAAATTGTTTGCTCCTTCCCACCAAGGAGAGATCTAAGTAGATACTCAGAGGATAGAAGGTTTTCCTGTTGGTAGTGTTTTGTTGGAACAAAGTAGTTTTTCTTGTTACTGAGTTGCAGTGCAATTGGAGTAAGGGGTTGCTGAATTGTGAAACTACAAAGGTAAATTTAGAATTTCCTTTAATTTAATTATTTAACAGCATGTTTGCATATTTTAGGATCCATGCTCTAATTAGATTAGGATTGTATGCTTATCTCTGTATTTTACCAATGTATTGGTATTTGTGTTTAACCAAAAATAAACAAGCAAAATCGATTTTTTAATCACGTTTTCGTTGCTCAAGGGGATCAGATTCTCATCACACGGTGGAGCTACTATTTGGCAAGAAAATACTGTTATTAGAAAATGTGTATATAGTTCCAGGGTTTGCTAGAAACCTCATTTCTGTTTCTTGCCTTATTAGTCAATGTATTTTAATTTCGTTTCAATTTAATAAAGCGTTTATTTCATTGAAAGGTTTAGAATTGTGTACAACTCTACTTGAAAATAATTTATATGTTTTAAGGCCTAATTCAGTTAAAATTGTTTTAAACACTGAATTATTTAAAACAACAAATACGCGAATTAATAAAAAGTAAAAAGTATCTCCTAAACAAAATGCCTATCTTTGGCATCTAAGATTAGGTCATATAAACCTCAACAGGATTGAGGGTTTGGTGAAGAACGAAGTTCTAAACGAGTTAGAAGAAAATTCTCTACCTATATGCGAATCCTTGATGGCAAAATGACCAAACGACCTTTTAGTGGAAAAGGTTATAGAGCTAAGGAAACCTTGGAGCTTGTACACTCAGACCTTTGTGGTCCGATGAGTGTTAAAGCCCGAGGTGGGTATGAATACTTCATCTCTTTTATAGATGACTATTCAAGATATGGATACATTTACCTACTGCATCAGAAATCTGAGGCACTTGAAAAGTTCAAGGAATATAAAACCGAGGTTGAGAACCTTTTAGGTAAATCCATCCAAACATTTCGATCTGATCGAGGTGGAGAGTACATGGATCATGAATTCCAGGACTATATGATAGAACATGGAATAACGTCCCAACTCTCAGCACCTGGTATGCCACAAGAAAACAGTGTATCGGAAAGGAGAAATAAAACCCTGTTAGACATGGTTCGGTCAATGATGATGTTGGGATTTATGCCCTAAAACTCGTAGTTTGTAATTTTTGTTCTAATTATTATAATAAACTGTTATTACTTCAATAAAGTATTATTGTTCGTTATTTACAATATTGCCATTGTTTTAACCCCAAATCCAATAAACTAAACATCCAAGGCTGTAAAATGTATCTTTTAACTGAATGTAGTGTACATATAAAGGATCTTGGTTCGAGATACAACCTAAAGGGTCTATAGTGAGGGGATAAGGTTTGGGTACCTTACCCTGGTAAGACTATGGATGTGGCCCACTTTGTATATGATACAAACACTGTGATCCTAACGTGTTCGTGTCGATGACATGTGAGTGGGGATATCCTATGTAATGAGATTACATAAGACCGGACCACGAAATAGTAACCTCTAGATGTAACTCATTGACTAGTTAGGTTTCTATTTCACTAGGATGACCTAGGCAACTTGATCTCAATCTGAAAGCAGTTTACTTAACTCCTGCATTCGAGAGATTGTCCTTTGACTAGTATGGGTGAGAGTGGCCAGATTCGCCGACTCAATATGTCTAACTTCTTGGGGACAAGACCGAGTGAGCAGCTGGGGACTTAGCCTAGCAAGATGGAATTCACACTTTCCCGCCTACTAGGGTAAGTAGAGGAATGTTCCCTTAAGTGGTGTCTCCGAGATTTGAACAAAGGGTCTGACCCTCTTATTGGCCCGAGAGGGACTCTGTTTGTTGGTAGGACCACAAACAAATTGTTCATTAGAAGAGCACTTGTACTTAAGGTACAAGATGTAACCTGAGGGTAAAACGGTAATTTGACCAAATGGTGTTTACGAACATTAAATGAAGGATTGACTTGTCATTATTGGTCAATATCCGTGGACACATAAATATATCGGCAGTGAGAAGAGTGCATCTGTGGGACTTTAGTGGAGTGTTCTCGCAGTTAACGAATGTTGATTAGGAGGTTAATGAGATTAACCAAGTAATCTCGTATCGTTGGAGCTTCTGATCTGTAGGTGCATTAGGTCCACCTTCTAGCTCGTAAAGGGTTCTTAGATCGTTTGAATTTGAAATCTTCATATTCATTAGGGAATAAAATTAATGTATATAGATACGATATAATATATAGTTCTGGAACTATATATTATAATTTATAATGTGAATATGATTCTATTAAATTATATGAGAGAATTAAATATGTGAAAGTGTCCAAATATTATTTTAAATGTAAATGTGAATCATATTTGAAAAACTATAGGTTATAATTTAATGTGCATAAGATGTACATTAAAACTATAGATTAGAGGGAATATTGATTAAATATGATTTAATCATATTTAAATATATGATATTTAATTTAATTTTGGTTAAATGTGATTTAATTAAAATTAATATTAATTTATAATTAAATAGGATTTAATTAAAATTAATATTAATTTATAATTAAATAGGATTTAATTATTAATTAAATCAATTAATTAATTTATTAAATTAATTAAAGGGAACGTGTCATGTTGACACGTTCCCACCTTCCCTCTTCCTCTCTCTATCGACAGTTAAACAGGGAGAGGGGATATGCATTTGATGATCGATCGATTGATTTTTTTGGTGATTTTGTAAAAATCAATCTCTCTGAAAAATTCTCTCTGTCAATTCCCTTTTTTCTTATCTTCCAAAAGTTGGAATTCCTTTCCACAAAGGAGAGGTCTAAGTGGAACTCAGAGCCATAGGAGGTTTTCCTCGTGGTGTTGTCCTGTTGGAGAAAACAGAGAAGGTTGTTGAGTTGTTGTGCAATCTTGGAGCAAGGAGTTGCTGAGAAACAACAAAGGTAATTATGAATTCCTTTTATTTTAGTTAATTTCTAAAGCATGTTTGCATGTTTACTCCATGTCTAATTAGATTAGAATACATGTTTGTTCTGCTCTTTTTTCAATGTACTGGTTTTTGTATTTCAACCAAAAACGAACTTACAATTACGATTCCAAACACGTTTTCGCTGCTCAAGGGGGATTAGATCTCCATCAATTGGTATCAGAGCGATGCTTGATTTGTTTTGGTTGAAACAAAATTGCATTGGATTAGGTGAGAATTGCATTTGGTTTGCTGTAAAACTGTTTGAAATATTTGGCCTTAGTTTTCTATTGATTTGATCAATTTAATTGTAAAGGCCCCTGTGTTTTTGGTCAATTAAGGGCATAATCGAGTCCGTAATCGAGTTAAGAGTCGTTCGGGACCAGTTTCGTTGAATTTGGATGAGTATCGAAGGAGAATTCGAAGTTTGAAGCTGTTGTGTTCGAAAGAAAATGCTGCTGCCGAAGCATAAGCGTTGCAACGCTACCAACAGCGTTGCAATGCCGTTCATCAACGTTGCAACGCTGAAGAACGGCGTCGCAACGCCATGCTTCCCTGTCGATGCGGGTTTCTCCAGGGGTCAGCAACGTTGCAACGCTGCCCCTCAACGTTGCAACGCTGTCCCGATAGCAGGCGCGCGCGCGGACAAAGCCGGCGTTGCAACGCTCCCATCAGCGTTGCAACGCCATGATGCCAAATCTGATGCTGCAGACCGATCTGGGCGGTTCAGTTAGTTTTCAGTCCGGTTCGAGTGGTTCGAGCCAGGTTCAAGGAATATTAGACCGGTTTTGTAATAAAATTAGAGTAATTTTATTATTTTTGCACTTTAGGGGCCAAATTATTCCAGTTTTACAACTATTTTTCTTTAAGAATGTCATTTAGAATTTTTCTCACCTTAGGATAAGCATGTTCATGCATTTTATTTGTATAATTGTTATATAAATATGGTAGAAATGCATGATTTAATTTATTTTTCATAAGTATTTATTTATAATTGTTATAATTAGATAAATGTGGAAAATAAATTGCATGGAGCATGAAATTACTTAGTTTAAAATAATTGTTATTTTATTTAAGTAATTTAATTATTTAATTAGTTGAATATTTTATAATTCCAATTTGAAAATAATTGTTGGTTTTATAATATAGTTTTTTGTCATAGGTTAATTACCAAAATTTATAAATGTTATAAATTAAAGGGGTTTTAGAAACCATAACCTATAACAAAGAATTGCATGCAAACATAGGAACTTGGGTTAAAATTAAATTAGTTTTAAATTGTTTAAAATTAATTTAGACCAAATATGAACCTCCCGATCACCCTTTATTGTGATAACAGTGGTGTCGTGGCCAACTCGAGAGAACCTCGAAGTCAAAAGGGGAAAACACATCGAACGAAAGTATCACTTGATACGAGAAATTGTGCACCGAGGAGACGTGATCGTCACGAAGATAGCATCAGAGCACAACACTGCTGATCCATTTACAAAGACTCTCACGGCTAAGGTGTTCGAGGGTCACCTAGAAACTCTAGGTTTACACATTAGAACTTGACTAGGGCAAGTGGGAGTATTGTATGAAAGGGGTATTCAATGCCCTAGTTCATTGTATTTGCATTATTGTAATGTTCTATGTACTCCATTAGTTTTAGGACAAGTGGGAGTTTGTTGGGATTTATTCCCTAAACTCGTGTATTTGTAATTATTTGAGAAAATGAATAAAGTTGTTATTTTTCCTTTAAACTTGTATTCTCGCAATTACAAACTTAAATCCAATAAACTAAGCTTCAGGGTCACATTTAGAATGTCACCCAAATGATCTATAGTAGATGGATTAGGTCGGGAACCTTATCCTGTTAACACTATGGATGCGACCCACTTTGTATTTGATATAAACGAGGCAATCCAGCTCGTTCATGTAGTTGACATGCGAGTGGGGTCATCCTGTGCAAAGAGTTTGTACAAGACTAGACCAAGAATTGTTAGACTAATCCAGTAACACCGTTGATAGGTTAGGGCTGATGATTCAACCGATGATCAATAGTGATTCAACCTGAGTCCTGAGCGAGTTGCGAACTCCTGTCTGTCGGGGATTATCCCTTGACTAGTACGGGTAAGAGTGGTCAGAGTTGCCGACTCAATATGCCTACCTTCTCATGGATGAGACAACGGGGCCCCTTCCTCTTGCTAACCCGGGAGGGATAATGTTTATGGTTAGACCATAAACTTGTTCATTAGAGGATCAGTGGTGCTTAAGGTGCAAGAAGTAGTCACAGGGGTAAAACGGTAATTCGATCCAACTGTGACTACAAACGACCTGTGAAGGGTTGATTCACGGGCACTGGTTAAATCAATGGACACAACTTGTCCTACAGTGAGGAGAGTGCAACTACGAGTCGTCAGTGGAGTGACTCGTAGTTAACGAATGTTGATTGACGGGATCAATGAGTTTGATTAGTCAATCTCGTATCATTGGAGCTCATGATCTAGGTCCATTAGGTCACTCGGTTGGCTCAACATGGAATTTATAGAGGGTATAAAGTTTTGGAATGAATTTAAAATGTTCAAGTTCAATTTAGGGATTATATAAATTATATGTGATATGATTGATATAATATATAGTTCAATGTGAATATGATTCATATTGAACTTAATTTGTGTCTAATTATGGAATTAGGACACAACTAATGGTAGAATTTTGGAGAGATGAAATTAGATTTATTTAAATCTAATTTCTCCACATTATGTGAATATGATTCATATAATAAGGTGTTTGACACCTTATATTATGCATTATGAATAATATGTGGAATTAGTGGCAAAATGAGTGGAGAACTTGTCTCCACCCACATTGCCTATAAAAGCATCCTTTTGGATGCAATTTTGAACACTTGTAGCATTTGCTAAGTTTTGCAACTCTAGGAAAACAACATCTCTCTCTCAAAATCTCTCCACTTTCCCTAATTCCAAAAGGAGATCCCACTTCTCTCCCTCTCCTAGAGAACAACTAAGAAGTCCTTTTGGTGGTGTTCGTGAATTCGATCGTAGAGAAGAAGAGATCGTTTACGACGAGGAACTACTTGAAGAATTGGTCTTCAAAGGTAATCTTCTAAGACATTTATGCTTTCAAATTAGTATGCTTAGCATTAGATTTTTTGTTTTTGAGCAATTCTATGTCACATGATTAAGTGCAAATGCGATCATTCGCTTCCGCATGGGATTCAATTCCCTTCAATTTATGATTATGAGGTATGGCAGATGGATGTCAAGACAACCTTTCTGAATAACAGTCTAGATGAGAACATCTACATGGACTAGCCCAAAGGGTTCATCGCTCAAGGCCAGGAGTAAATGGTTTGCAGGCTTCAAAAGTCTATTTATGGACTGAAACAAGCCTCAAGGTCTTGGAATATAAGGTTTGATAAGGCTATCAAATCTTATCTCTTTAATCAGAATTTTGATGAGCCTTGTGTCTACAAGAAATTCATCAACAACATTGTCGCAGTACGTGGATGATATCCTACTTATTGGGATGTTGTAAGTTCCTTTACTGACGTTAAGGAATGCTAGCTACACAATTCAAAATGAAAGATTTGGGAGAAGCATAGTATATTCTAGGTATCCAGATAGTCCAGAACCGGAAGAACGAGACTCTAGCCATGTCTCAGGCATCTTACATCGAGAAGATGTTGTCACGATATAAGATGAAGAACTCCAAGAAGGGCTTGTTGCCTTTCAGGCATGAGGTTCACTTGTCTAAGGAACAGTGTCCTAAGACACCTCAGGAAGTTGAGGACATAAGACAGATCCCTTATGCTTCAGCTGTAGGGAGCCTGATGTATGCCATGTTGTGTACTCGGCCCGACATCTGTTATGCAGTTGGGATTGTTAGTATCAATCCTATCAAGGATTAGATCACTGGACAACCCTAAAAACAATCCTCAAGTATCTTAGGAGAACGAGTGCCTATATCTTGTGTATGGAAGTGAGGATTTGATCCTTACGGGATACACAGAGACTTTCAGACCGATAAGGATTCTAGGAAGTCTACATCGAGGTCAGTGTTTGCTCCTAACGGAGAGTTGTAGTGTGGCGAAGCATCAAGCAGGGATACATCATTGATTCCACGATGGAGGCCAAATATGTAGCGGCTTGTGAAACAGCTAAGTAAGTAGTTGGTTTAGGAAGTTCATAAAGGATTTGGAAGTTGTTCCAAATATGAACTTGTCAGTGACCCTTTTTTGTGACAACAGTGGTGGAGTATCCAGGTCGAGAGAACCTCGGAGTCATAAAAGGGGCAGGCATATTGAACGGAATTATCACTTGATATGGGAGATTGTGGATTGTGGAGAAGTGAAGGTCACGCAGATTGCTTTGGAGTACAATGTTGTTGATCTGTTTGCAAAGGCTCTCACGACAAAGGTGTTTGAGGGTCACCTAGAGAGTCATGTCTACGAGTGATTCCTAACTAGGGCAAGTGGGAGTATTGTAAAGGGGTATCTAATGCCCTAGTTTATTGTATTAGTTTACATTTGAGAAATGTACTTTGTACTCCACTAACATAGATCAAATGGGAGTTTGTTGGGGTGTATGCCCTAATCTCGTGTAGTTTGTAAAAGTTGTTGAATTAATGAATAAAGGTTATTTATTTTTCAAAATTTGTATCTCGAATTTATAAACTTAATCCAATAAACTAAGCCTCAGGGTCATATTTATGAGAACTTGAACGATGTGTAGTGGACACACAGGGAGGATCACGTTCGAGTTATTGACCCGAACAGTCTATAGTATATGGATAGGTTGGAAATCTCATCCTGACAACACTGTGGATGCAACCCACTTTGTATTAGATACAAACGAGGCGATCCAGCTCGTTCATGTGGTTGACATGGGAGTGGGCAAATCCTATGCAATGAGATTGTACAAGACCAGACCATGAATTCTTAGACCTATTGATGTAACACCGTTAACAGTATAGGACTAATAAATTCGTATATGACCATAAGTGACTCGTGCTTAATCTTGAGCGTGTTACGGACTCCTGTTTGCGGGGGTCTATCCTTTGACTAGTACGGGTGAGGGTGGCATGTGTTGCTCGTCCAATATGCCTACCTTCCAAGGGCAGAACCACGTGATGAGCTGGAAACTTAACTAAGCAAGATGGAATTCACTCGTTCCCGAGCTAGGGAAACTAAAGGGGTTGTTCCCTTAAGTGTTGTCTCCAGGACTTGAACAACGGGGCCCCACCCTCTCACTGGCCCGAGAGGGATGTTGTTTATAGTAAGACCATGCAACAAAGTTGTTCATTAGAGGGTCGTGGGACTTAAGGAGCAAGAGGTAGACACAGGGGTAAAACGGTAATTTGACCCAACTGTGACTACGAACAACCTGTGAATGTTCGACTCACAGGCATTGGTTATATCGATGGACACAACTTGTCCTTCAGTGAGGAGAGTGCAGCTACAGTGCTATAGTGGAATGTCCCTTAGTTAATGAATGTTGATTAACCGATTCAAAGAGTTTGATCGGTTAATCTCGGATCATTGGAGCTCATGATCTGTAGGTCCATTAGGTCCCTTGGTTGGCTCAATTTGGACTTAATGAGGGTATACAGTTTGGAGTGAATTTGAAGTGTTCAAATTCATGAAAAAGGGTATTTATGTAATTTATATGAGATATGATTGACATAATATATAGTTTAATGTGAATGAGATTCATAATAAACTATAGTATAGCCTAATTATGAAATTAAGTCTCAATTGGAGAAATCGATTTGAGAGAAATGAAATTGAATGTAATTCAATTTTAATTCCACAATTATGCAAATAAGATTTGTATAACAAGGTATGTGATACCTTATCATACACATACCTTATATTATATGATATGCAAATATGATTTGCATATTATATAGTTGTGGTAAAATGGTAAATGTGTGGAGATTTTATCTCCACCACATACCATTATAAATAGGTGCTTGTAGAAACACTTGTAAGACTAACATTTCATTTTTTGGAATTTCACTCCAAAAGGACTCTCACTCTCTTTAAATCCTCTCTAGAGAATCCTCTCTAAATTTATCCAAAACCCCAATCCAAAGGGAGTCTCACATACTCTCCCGCATCCTCTGAAGAATGATCGAGAAGATCAGTGGAGGTGTCTTATCTATTGGGATTCGGTTCATGGTTCAATTGGAGAGATCGTTGGAACGTTGAGTTCGTGATCGGAGAAGGAAAACTCGAAGAACGGTTCTTCAAGAGATAGGTTATCTAAACTTGTTGTAATTTTTTTTTTCTATAGCATGCTTAGCCTAGATTGTATGAGATACTTTCGATTTTAAGAAATTTAGAAATACAACGAAACAACGTGATTCACATCGCGCTTCCATTGCGGGCAATCCATTCCCTTCAGGTATATCAAAATGGAAACACATCTCCTTCAATTCCTTTCTAGCATCTTTTCCTTTGTACCTAAAATTTCAGGTTTAAATTTCAGCTTGAGTTCCTCACAATTAAGCAAAACAACAACCCTATTTTATTTTATAAACCTCATATACAACATCTTAACTTACTTACCTCAAAGTTTCAGCTTCTAATTCCACCTCAATAACTCAAAACCTACTGATTTCTACACATTGTTCTGCTACCCAAAAACTGAGAACACCTCTCTGGTTTCTGCAATTTTCACCATATTTCTCTTCATATTTTTGAACCAGTCGACCACTGTCGTCTTCTACACTCAATTTTTGAGATTTGTACTAAGAAATCATTGAATCTCGTTCAGTAGATTGAGAGCTATGGTTGCTTGAAGTTGACCTTCTTCCTAGAGCTTCCAGCTGGTTTTCTGCTTTAACAAGGAATGGACAACACCTACTTCCCAATGTTAAATTCGTGCCTCCATTACCTTTGGCCAGCTCCTACTTCCTTCATTGCATCTTAATCCATTCAATGATATGAATGGCCATGCTAGAGAAAAGTTTCAAAATGGAGTTGAATTGAATGTTGTCCAACTTCATTTATGGCAAACAAAAGTGCAATAAATGCTTCATTAAAGACAAGCCAAGCTACATTTATGCAACAAGAGCTTCAAGTTACTTCAAGTGTGGTTTCATTTATTCATGGATGGTTACAAAGTATTGATAGGATTATTAGAAGTTTAATTCTCGAATTTATGGTAATTTTGATGTAATTTTCAGTTTTAAAGTTATCTTTTCAATGTTTTAAGTTACAATTTGGTTAGTGGAGATCATGGTATTGATGGAGATGTAAGTTACAGCCTTTCAATTGACCATAGGTTACTCTAGGGTTGATTTTGAGGCTATATAAAGTCATGTACCTTGTAAGAAAAAAGGAGAAAGATTGAAAATTGTAATCAAAGAGGCCTTGAACTTTTTTTTTATAGCCTTTGAGCTATTTCTTTGCAATTCTATGTAGATTAGGTTGCATGCTTAGAATCATTCAAGCTTGATTTGATCAATCTTGCTTGTGGAGTGATTCGAATCTTAACAAGTTCTCTTGCCTTGAGATGTTTGATCAATAAGGTAATCCGATTTTACTTCCCTTGAGTTGATTTTCAAAATTGGTTTTGGGGTCTTTGAGATTGAGTTATCTAAAGGTCTTGTTTCTTTAAGCAAGGTTGTTAGATCTAATTGTCAAGGCTTCTTAACATTTTGAAATTAGAATCTTTGGTTTCTTTAATTTCATTTTGATTTTGAGATTTTTGGGTTTTGTGATCTGATAGTCTTGTTTGTTGTTAACAAGGTAGATTAGATTTTTCAATTCCTCTTCAATTTCTCATCAAACTTACTTAAGTTAATTAAAAAAAGGAAAACTTTTACATTCATCACATAATACACCTAATGTGTACACAACTTGTTCATGACCTTAACTTACTTCAACTCAACTCTTAATATGCTTATTTCAATGGCTTACCTATCGCCTTATGAAGATTTGTGCACGTTATAGTCCACAACTCAAGAGATTCCCAAATTCTACCATGACATTTCTTAGTGCAACCTATATCAATTTACATGTATCAAACATCATGTATGAGTGCAATAAGATCAAAAGAGAGTTTAGGGTTTACAACTCACTACCCCCTTATGAGGAATTTCGTCCTCGAAATTCAACAACACCATTAGCTTGGAAATAACTGTCGATACTTTTCTTTCATTTGGTCTTCACTCTCCCATGTTGCTTCCTCGACCTCCTGGTTTCTCCACGACACCTTCACCAACAATATCGGCTTACTCATGAGTACCTGCTCCTTCCTGTCAAGTAAGTAAGGGCTCTTCCTCATAAGTTAAATTTTTCTTTAATTGCATCAGTTGTTCCTGGAGCACATGTGATGGGTTTGGAATATATTTCCTCAACATTGATACATGGAACACATCATGTGAAGGGAATGGATTTCCCGCAGCAGAAGCGATGTGAATTGTCGTTGATTCGTTGTAGTTCTAATTTTCTTAAAACTAAAAGCATCAACATACTAATTAGGCAAAGAATGCTTTTCGAGAAGGAAAAAAAGTAAGTAAATTGTTACTAACCTCTTGAAGAACGCTTCTTCGATTTCCTCCTCGATCACGAAGTCTCGATCCAACGATCTTCTCCAAAACACAAACCGAATCACGAATGGACCAAGAGGACACTTCCACTTGATCTTCTCGGTTGTTCTCGAGAGGTAGAGGGAGAGTTGTGGGACTCCCTTTGAAATTGGGTTTGGAGAAAGTAGAGAGAATGTTTTTCCAAATGCTTCATGAAGCACCTATTTATAATGGTGTGTGGTGGAGTTAAAATCTCCACCAATTCACCATTTTACCACAACCATATGATATGCAAATCATATTTGCATATCATATATGAAAGAGTCTCGATTAAGAAAGCGGAAGTAATTTTGGATCTTGAACACTCTAAGTTGATCAATTTTGTAAAATAAAAAAACATGCTCAAAGCTGGAAAAACAGAGAGATAGAAAACTCAACTTTAGAGATCAAATTCTCTTCACCTGATGGATGGTTTTCAACACGAACACTTCGTGGACAACCGTTAGAGTCTTTCCTACTATCCTAAGGCCTTGGAACGGATTGTGGGATCCTAGGTTGAGACAATTTGGAAGAAAAAACCTCAAAGGTCACTAATTCGGGAATTTAGAACTTTCTGCAAAATTCTCTCTACATCCCTCAAATCACCATTATATAGAGCTTCATTAAGCTTCATTAGAGTGACAACTCAAGGGTGATGAGGATGCTCTGAGATGGAGGTGGCCAAATTTGGTGAATTTGAAGATGAGAGGGATTGGGCAAGTTGCAATTTGGATTTTATGGAAAATCCATGAAAATCCACTAATTTTACATTTAATTTTAATTCTAAAATCAAAATTAAATGGATTTTTAATTAAAATTAATTTAATTAATTCAATTACTAAATAATTAATTTAATTAATTAATTTTTAATTTAATTTATTAACAAATATTAAATTAAATAAATTGTCCGATCCCGATCAATTTTCCGAATATGAATCTTTATTCATGCTATAAACCGATCCAATATTTAAATCATATTTAAATATATACACCTCCTTTTAATCATAGTTTAATTCATAATTAAGCTATGCTTTGTTAAATATATCACATATAATTAACGCTTTCTCTCAAACTCGAATTTGAACAATTCAAATTCGTTTCTCTCAAAATGTTACAAGGCTTAGTCCGAGCTAGTAAGGAGGACCTAATGGACCTACAGATCATGAGCTCCAACGATACGTGATTAACCGGTCTGTTGGGTTTTATGTCCTAAAACTCGTAGTTTTGTAAACTGAATGTATATTCTATATCACAATAAAGTTGTTATTGAAATTTATTCAGTAAAGGTGTTATTGATTATTGTGTATTGTGTAACCTTAATCTAATAAAGAACCGTTGGCTATAGGATGAATTCTTGAACTTTATGTGTGACATAAAAGTGGATCAAGTTCAAGTTATAGCCAAAACAGTCTATAGTATAAGGATAGGGTTGGGGACCTTATCCTGGGGACACTATGAACGCGGCCCACTTTGTAGAGAACAAACGATGTGATCCTAAATCGTTCATGTGGAGACATGTGAGTGGGGGTGCCCTATGCAATGAGTTTGCATAAGATCGATCAGCGCAATAGTCACTTAGACTTTATAACTCCGTTTCTTCGTCTTAATCGACTATATTCATCCGATGACCTAGGTAACTCGATCTTAATCCCGAGCGTTCTATGGACTCCTGCTTATTCGAATTATCCTTAGATTTGCATGGGTGAGAGTGGCTCGAGACTGCCGACTCAATAAGCTCCGCCATTTCAGGATAAAATCGGGTAGATAGTTGGGAACATAGTTACGCAAGATGGAATTCACTTCTACCCGCTTTACGGATTAGTAGACAGTTGTTCCCTTAAGCATCGACTCGGGTCTTGAACAATGGGCCCACCCCTCTCATTGGCCCGAGAGGATTCGGTTTCTTTGGTTGGACCACAAACCAATTGTTCATTAAAGGATCGGTGGGACTTAAGGAACAAGAGGTAATTACAGGTAAAGCGGTAATCTTGACCAAACCATAATTCTGAACGACTTGAAGGATCGACTTTACTAATCATGATTATATCAAGTGGGCGAAATATATCTCTGATGAGGAGAATGCGTACCACCGGGCTTTAGTGGAGTGTCCCGATGGTTAACGAATGTTGATTAGCTAGGCTAAAGAGTTTGGCGGTTATTCTCGTGATCGTTGAAGCTCATGATCCAGTAGGTCCATTAGGTCCTCCTTACTAGCTCGGACTAAGCCTTGTAACATTTTGAGAGAAAAGAATTTGAATTGTTCAAATTCGAGTTTGGAAGAAAGCGTTAATTATATGTGATATATTTAACGAATCATAAACAATTATGAATTAAACTATGATTAAAAAGAGTGGACATATTTAAATATGATTTAAATATTAGATCGGTTTATTGCATGAATAAAGATTCATGTTCAAAAAACGATCGGGATTGGACAATTTATTTAATTTAATATTTAATATTAAATTAAATTAAAAATTAATTAATTAAATTAATTTTTGAATTATTTAATTAATTAAATTAATTTTAATTTAAAATCAACTTAATATTGATTTTTGAATTAAAATTAAATGAAAATTAGAGTTTTTTCTTGGATTTTCATAAAATCCAAATTACAACTTGTCCTAATCCCTCTCATCATCAAATTCACCAAAATTGCCCACCTCCATCTCAAACCATCCTCATCACACTTGTGTTGTCACTCAAATGAAGCTTAATGAAGCTTTATTTAATGGTGATTTGAAGTGTTTTGAGAAAATTTTGCAGAAATTAAAAAGAATTCACGTTTTGTGACCTTTAAGGTTTTTTCTTCCAAATTCTCTCAACCTAAGATCCCACAATCCGTTCTAAGGCCTGAGGATAGTAGGGAAGACTCTAACGGTTGTCCACGAAGTGTTCGTGTTGAAAACCATCCACCGGGTGAAGAGAATTTGATCTTCAAAGTTGAGTTTTCTATCCCTCTGTTTTTCCAGCTTTGAGCATGCATTTTATTTTACAAAATTGATCAACTTAGAGTGTTCAAGATCCAAAATTGCTTCCGCGTTCTTAATCTAGACTCTTTCAATTGGTATCAGAGCAATTTTGAGCACTCAATTTGATCAATTGTGTTCTGTGGTGGGTGTTTTTTGAAATATAATTTTTCTGGGCATCTAAAGTGTTCTTCTGACTTTGGTATTTAAATTGAGCATCTATTTGTGCTTTATTTTCAAATTGCTCAAGTGTGTTTGAGCATTAATGTGTGTAGAATAAGCTGTAAAAATTTCGGGTCGATTGGAGTTCGGGAAGGCCTTCAATTTGAAGAAAGAAGCCACGAAGGTCTTGAAATCAGAAACAGAGGAGCTGCTGGAAATTTTTTTTATTTTCTGCTACAGTACCATTCTTCTTCAGGCGCGCATTTTTTTTGAGAAGACAAAGTGACGTCGGCAACTTGATTTATTTGACTTTGACTTTGACTTTGACCGGTTCGATCTTTTTTAGACCGGTTCGGCTCGTTTTTGGTCCGATTCAAGTGGTTTTAGACCGGTTCTGACTATTTCGAGGCCGGTTTTTCCATTTTGGAGGTCCGTTTCACCATTTGGAGGCCCGATTCAGTCTTTTACAGCCTGGTTTAACCTTTTGAAGGTCCGGTTCACACATTTGCAAGCTGGTTCGACCCAAATTCGAAGAGTTCGAAGTGGTTCAATGTTAATTCTAGATTATTATTGTAATAATTTAGTAGTTTGCTTGCATTAGATGCCAAAACCAGTCCACTTTAGTGTGTTTAATTAATTATGCATTGTGAATGTATGTTTTAATTAAATTCCCTAATTATATGTGCATAAAGTATGCCATATAGATTTTAAAATCCCACCATAGGAAGCATGCTCCATGCATTGAAAGTATGTTATAAGTGTTATAATATATTGTATGCATGTTAATTGGGTTTCACAAGAATTAATATAAGAGTTATATTAATTTATGAAACAAATATTATATGTTTTAATTATAATTAATATAAGGGTTATATTAATTAAAAATTAAACATATAATTGCTATGTTTATTCATGTGATGAATGATGAAATAATTTATAACATAGAAATGCATGTAACTTAAGGTTAATTAATTAGTTTTAAAATGGTTTTAGAACTGGAAATTAATTAGACCTTAGGTTATCTAGTTCTAATAAGATTAGAATTAGAAACCAATAATTTATAAACTTTGATTAAAGAGGACTCGACTAAGGAAGGTTACGCTAGGTTGGGGTACTTAAGGTGACGGAAACTTGGAACACCCCTACAGGAACCGACTGAGAGTGAATTTAATCCATAGGTTTATAAATTATCTTTAAATGAGTGGCGTTTATTAAAAGTTAATAAATTTAACTCATAGACCTAGGTTTATTAAAAGGTTAATAGACTTAGGTTATATTGTTTTAAGCCGGAATATGCCTAAGTAAAAGTATACCCAAACTGTTTAAAATACTTAGTGGGAATGAAAAGGTATATATGATATATCAATTTCCTCTTACGCTCTCCACGAAGTTCACACCGTGAGATTTATGCTCGGCCTCGTGATGTCAATAGGGCATCCCCATTCGGATGGTGTTTGCATAAATCAAGAGCAAGGTGAATGGAGAAAGTATTTATAGTAAGTGAGTGAAGGAAGTGTGTCAACACATCTTACGGTCTCCTCCATTAGGTTGGACCGTGAGATTCCCATGTTGCGCCTGCAGGTTGCCCGAAGTAGCACCATCCATTCGGAGGGATGTAACATGGGATTCGGAACAATTCAAACTCCAGAAATGGATAGGGTCTCTTAGGTCCATTCCCAGCTTTGTCTCTCCAGTTCGGTTGCATTGTTGGGGCCGACCTCTGAGGTCTGAAAATGGCGGGTCACACTTACAAGAATTGCTAAGTGTTAGTAAGTTCTTGACCAAAGTAGCGATAACTAGAATGTTATAGGAATAAGAGTTATTCTGGTATTAACATTTAGTCAAGAATTTCTTGGTTTAGTGAAGGAGTGATTGACTGCCCCTCGGTAGCGGTTGCTCTGACTCACTGAAGTATCGTTGCAAAAACAATAATGAGTTTATGGGTACATTATTACTTTTGCTAAATTCTTAAATTGGATAGGTTACAAACAATTCACTAATAGAATTATTCTTTTTCAGCATGTCGAACTCTTTTATCCAATTACTCGCTTTCAATAAACTTAGCGGCGATAATTATGGAACCTGGAAGTCAAACTTGAATACGATTCTTGTTCTTGATGATCTGAGGTTCATCTTAACGGAGGAATGTCCTCCCCCTCCCAGCTCAACTGCAAATCGAATGGTTCGGGATGCTTATGAAAGATGGATTAGGGCTAATGAGAAGGCAGAGTCTATATCTTAGCCAAAGATATATCGATGTGTTGTCTAAGAAACATGAGACCATGGTCACCGCAAAGGAGATCATGGGATCATTCTGACGATGTTTGGACAACCGTCCTCATCGGTCCATTATGATCTTTGTCAAATCGTTTACAACTCCCGTATGAAGGAGAGAGAGCCTGCTATATAGAACATGTCCTGACATGATGACCCACTTCAACGTGGTTTGAAGTAAATGGGGCGATCATAGATGAGAGAAGTCAGGTAACTTTTATTATGGAATCTCTTCCGAAGAGTTTCCTACCATTCCGCACAAATGCGATAATGAATAAAATAGAGTATAACCTGACTACTCTCCTCAACGAGCTACAGACTTTTGAGTCCCTCATGAAAACAAAAGGAAAAGAGAAGGAGGCAAATGTTGTCACTTCGAAGAAGTTCCTAAGAAGATCGTCCTCTGGAACCAAGTCTGGTCCTTCCTTTTCTAAGAATAAGGGTATTCAGAAAAAGAAAAAGAAGGACAAAGGGAAGGGACAGGCTCCTGCACGCAAGGTCAAAGCCACAGGAAAATGTTTCCACTTTGTAGTGCGACGAACACCTGAAGAGGAACCCCCCAAAATACCTTGCGAGAAAAAGAAAGGCGAGAAAGAAAAAAACAAGGTAAATATGATTTACTCGTTATTGAAACATGTTTAGTGGAACATGATGATTCACTGGATATTAGATTCGGGAGCCACTAACCATGTTTGTTCTTCTTTTCGTGAAACTAGTTCTGGCAAAGACTTCTTTGATGGGGAGATATCTCTCGGGGTTGGAACGGGAGAGGTTGTCTCAGCCAAAGCAGTGGGAGCTGTGAAATTGTTGTTTAGAGATAGATTTATTTCATTAGAAAATATACTTTTAGTTCCTGGAATCAAAAGAAATCTTGTATCTATCTCTTGTTTACTTGAACATATGTATAAAGTGTCTTTTGATCATAATGAAGCGTTCATTTGCAAAATAGGTGTCGAATATGTTCTGCTAAACTTGAAAACAACTTATATGTGTTAAGACCAACAGATAAAAGCTATTTTGAATACTGAGATGTTTAAAACAGCTGATACTCAAAATAAAAGCGAAACTTTCTCCCGAGTACCTATCTTTGGCACTTGAGACTAGGCCACATTAATCTCAATAGGATTGGGAGGTTGGTCAAGAGTTGTCTCCTAAGTCGCTTAGAGGACAACTCTTTACCACCATGTGAGTCATGTCTCGAAGGAAAAATGACTAAAAGACCTTTTTCACGAAAAGGTTATATAGAGCCAAAGAGCCCTTGGAACTCGTGCATTCGGACCTTTGTGGTCCTATGAATGTCAAGGCACGAAGAGGGTATGAATATTTCATCGCTTTTATTGATGATTATTCAAGGTATGGCTATCTTTACCTAATGCATCATAAGTCCAAACCCTTGAAAGTTCAAGGAATATAAAGCGAAGTTGAGAACACATTAGGTAAAACAATTAAAACACTTCGATCGGATCGAGGTGGAGAGTATATGGATTTAAGATTCCAAGACTATATGATAGAACATGGAATCGTATCTCAACTCTCTCGGCGCCAATACACCTCGGCAAAATGGTGTATCTCGAGAGGAGAAATAGAACCCTATTAGACATGGTTCGATCCATGATGAGCTACGCCACCGCCTAGTTCATTTTGGGGATATGCGGTGAGAAGGCTGCTGCATATATTTTGAACATGGTTCCCTCTAAGAGTGTTTGAAACACCCTATGAGTTATGGAAAGGGCGTAAAGGTAGTTTACGTCACTTGAGATTTGGGGATGTCCTACGCGCGCATGTCTTTGGTGTCCAATCCAAAGAAATTGGAACATCGTTCAAAATTATGCCTATTCGTAGGATACTCCAAAGAAACGAAAGGTGGTCTGCTTTATGATCCTCAAGAGGACAAGGTGCTTGTGTCGACAAACGCCACGTTCTTAGAGTAAGACCACATGAGAGATCATCAGCCTCGTAGCAGGATTGTCTTAAGTGAAATTTCCAGGGAAGTTACAGATAAATCAACAAGAGTTGTTGATGAAGCTGGTCCTTCTCAAGAGTTGAGAATGCCTCGACGTAGTGGGAGGGATGTTAGACAACTTTGACCGTTACATGGGTTTGACTGAAACCCAAGTCGTCATACTTGATGATGGCGTTGAGGATCCATTGACCTATAAACAGACAAAAGGGACGAGTGGATTAAAGCCATGGACCTTGAAATGGAGTCAATGTACTTCAATTCAGTCTAGGAACTTGTAGATCAACCAGATGGTGAAAGACCTATCGGTTGCAAGTGGATCTACAAGAGAAAACGAGATCAAGCCGGTAAGGTGCAAACCTTTAAGGCTCGACTTGTGGCAAAGGGTTATACCCAAAGGGAAGGGGTGGACTATGAAGAAACCTTCTCCCCTGTTGCCATGCTTAAATCCATTAGAATACTCTTGTCCATTGCCACGTTTTATGACTATGAAATTTGGCAAATGGATGTCAAGACAGCCTTTCTAAATGGCAATCTTGAAGAGAGTATCTATATGGATCAACCAGAAGGGTTCATAGTTCAGGGTCAAGAGCAAAAGGTTTGCAAGCTTAAACGATCCATCTATGGATTGAAACAAGCTTCTAGATCCTGGAATATAAGATTTGATACTGCGATCAAATCTTATTGCTTTGAAATGAATATTGACGAGCCTTGTGTTTACAAGAAGATAGTCAATACCACTCGTAGCTTTCTTAGTTCTATACGTGAGACGATATCTTGCTCATTGGGAATAATGCAGATTCTCGATCAGCGTTAAGAAATGGCTAGCGACCCAATTCCAAATGAAAGATTTGGGAGAGGCTCGGTTTGTTCTTGGAATCCAAATTGTTCTAATCGCAAGAACAAAACGCTAAGCATCGCTCGAGCATCTTATATTGACAAGATGTTGGTTAGATATAAGATCGCAAATTCCAAGAAAGGTTCATTACCTTTCGGGCATGGAATTCATTTGTCTAGGAAACAGTGTCCTAAGACACCTCAAGAAGTAGAGGATATGAGACGCATTCCCTATGCATCTCCGCTTGTCGGTAGTCCGATGTATGCCATGCTATGTACTCGACCCGACATATGCTATGCAAAGGGGGAATAGTCGGCAGATATCGATCTAATCCGGATATGATCACTGGATCGATCCGTTAAGAACATCCTCAAATATCTTAGGAGAATGAGGGACTATATGCTTGTGTATGGTGCAAAGGATTTGATCCTTGCGGGGATACACCGACTCGATTTTGATCGATGTGGATTCGAGGAAATCCACATCGGGATCGATGCTCACTCTTAACGGAGGAGCTATAGTATGGAGGAGTATAAAGCAAGGTTGTATTGTCGACTCCACCATGGAGGTTTGAGTACGTCGCGACTTGCGAAAGCGCGCGAAGGAGGTCAGTATGGCTTAGGAAGTTCTTGACCGATTTGGAAGTTGTTCCAAATATAAATTTTCCTATCACCCTTTATTGTGATAATAGTGGTGCAGATGGCAAATTCTAAAGAGCCTAGAAGCCATAAGCGCGGAAAGCACATAGAGCGCAAATACCATCTCATCAGGGAGATTGTGCAACGAGGAGACGTGATCGTCACGCAGATCGCTTCGGAGCACAACATTGCTGATCCGTTTACAAAGCCCCTCACGGCTAAAGTGTTTGAGGACACCTAGAGAGTCTAGGACTACGGGTTGTATGCAGAGGGGCGCTTTTCTTTGCTCAACATGTTTTACCCCACAGGGCGTTTTTAGTCCAAGTGGGAGATTGTAGGGTTTTATGTCCTAAAACTCGTAGTTTTCTAAATTGAATGTATATTCTATATCACAATAAAGTTGTTATTGAAATTTATTCAGTAAAGGTGTTATCGATTCTTGTGTATTGTGTAACCTTAATCTAATAAAGAACCGTTGGCTATAGGATGAATTCTTGAACTTTATGTGTGACATAAAAGTGGATCAAGTTCAAGTTATAGCCAAAATGAATCTATAGTATAAGGATAGGGTTGGGGACCTTATCTCGGAGACACTATGAACGCGCCCACTTTGTAGAGAACAAAACGATGTGATCCTAAATCGTTCATGTGGAGACATGTGAGTGGGGGCGCCCTATGCAATGAGTTTGCATAAGATCGATCAGCGCAATAGTCACTTAGACTTTATAACTCCGTTCTTGTCTTAACTGACTATATTCATCCGATGACCTAGGTAACTCGATCTTAATCATGAGCGTTCTATGGACTCCTGTTTATTCGAATTATCCTTAGATTTGCATGGGTGAGAATGGCTCGAGACTGCCGACTCAATAAGCTGCCATTTCGGGGATAAAATCGGGTAGATAGTTGGGAACATAGTTACTCAAAGATGGAATTCACTCTACCCGCTTTACGGATTAGTAGAGAGGTTGTTCCCTTGGCAATCGACTCGGGTCTTGAACAATGGGCCCACCCTCTCATTGGCCCGAGAGGGATTCGGTTTCTTCGGTTGGACCACAAACCAATTGTTCATTAAAGGATCGGTGGGACTTAAGGAACAAGAGGTAATTCTGAGGGTAAAACGGTAATCTTGACCCAAATTGTAATTACTGAACGACTGTGAAGGATCGACTTACTAATCATGGTTATATCAAGTGGATGTAAATATATCTACAAAGTGAGGAGAATGCGTACCATCGGGCTTTAGTGGAGTGTCCCGATGGTTAACGAATGTTGATTAGCTAGGCTAAAGAGTTTGGCCGGTTATTCTCGTATCGTTGAAGCTCATGATCTGTAGGTCCATTAGGTCCTCCTTACTAGCTCGGACTAAGCCTTGTAACATTTTGAGAGAAAAGAATTTGAATTGTTCAAATTCGAGTTTGGAAAAAAAGCGTTAATTATATGTGATATATTTAACGAAACATAAACTTAATTATGAATTAAACTATGATTAAAAAGAGGTGGAGATATTTAAATATGATTTAAATATTGGATCGGTTAATTGCATGAATAAAGATTCATGTTCGGAAAAACGATCGGGATTGGACAATTTATTTAATTTAATATTTAATATTAAATTAAATTAAAAATTAATTAATTAAATTAATTTTTGAATTATTTAATTAATTAAATTAATTTTAATTTAAAATCAATTTAATATTGATTTTTGAATTAAAATTAAATGAAAATTAGAGTTTTTTCTTGGATTTTCATAAAATCCAAATTACAACTTGTCCAAATAGCATCATCAAATTCACAAAAATTGGCCACCTCCATCTCAAACCATCCTCATCACACTTGTGTTGTCACTCAAATGAAGCTTAATGAAGCTTTATTTAATGGTGATTTGAAGTGTTTTGAGAAAATTTTGCAGAAATTAAAAAGAATTCACGTTTTGTGACCTTTAAGGTTTTTTCTTCCAAATTCTCTCAACCTAGGATCCCACAATCCGTTCTAAGGCCTGAGGATAGTAGGGAAGACTCTAACGGTTGTCCACGAAGTGTTCGTGTTGAAAACCATCCACCAGGTGAAGAGAATTTGATCTTCAAAGTTGAGTTTTCTATCCCTCTATTTTTCCAGCTTTGAGCATGCATTTTATTTTACAAAATTGATCAACTTAGAGTGTTCAAGATCCAAAATTGCTTCCGCGTTCTTAATCTAGACTCTTTCACGGTCAAACTCTTTAACCTAGCTAATCAACATTCATTAACACCCGGGACACTCCACTAAAGTCCAGTGGTTGCACTCTTCTCACCGTAGATATATTTTTGTCCACTCGATATAACCATGATTAGTAAGTCGATCCTTCGCAGGTCGTTCGTAATTACAGCTGGGTAAAAATTACCATTTTACCCCTGTAATTACCTCTTGTTCCTTAAGTCCCACTGATCCTCTAATGAACAATTGGTTTGTGGTCCAACCAGCAAACCGAATTCCTCTCGGGCCAATGAGAGGGGTGGGCCCTTTGTTCAAGACCCGGAGTCACCACTTAAGGGAACAACCTCTCTACTAATCCCTTAAGCGGGTAGGAGTGAATTCCATATTACAGAACTATGTTCCCAGCTATCTACCCAGTTTTATCCCTAAAATGGGAGGCTTATTGAGTCGGCAATCTCGAGCCACTCTCACCCATGCAAATCTAAGGATAATCTGAATAAACAGGAGTCCATAGAACGCTCAGGATTAAGATCGAGTTACCTAGGTCATCGTATGAATATAGTCAGTTAAAACAGTAAACGGAGTTATAAAGTCTAAGTGACTATTTCACAGTCGGTCCATCTTTATGCAAACTCATTGCATAGGGCGCCCCCACTCACATGTCTCCACATGAACGATTTAGGATCACATCGTTTGTACTCTACAAAGTGGGTCGCGTCCATAGTATCCCCAAGATAAGGTACCCAACCCTATCCTTATACTATAGACTATTCTGGCTATAACTTAAACTTGATCCACTTTTATGTCACACATAAAGTTCAAGTATTCATCCTATAGCCAAGGGTTCTTTATTGGATTAAGGTTACACAATACACAATATTCAATAACACCTTTACTGAATAAATTTCAATAATAACTTTATTGCGAAATAGAAAACATATATTCAGTTTACAAAACCACGAGTTTTAGGACATAAAACCCAACAATATAAGGTATCTCATACCTTATTATACAAATCACATTTGCATAATTGTGGAATTTTAAATTGAATCATATTCAATTTAATTTCTCTCAATTCAATTTCTCCAAATTAACCTTAATTGATTAATTAGGTTATACTATAGTTTATTATGAATCTCATTCACATTAAACTATATATTATGTCAACTATATCGCATATAAATGACATAAATACCCTTTTAATGAATTTGAACACTTCAAATCCACTCCAAACTATAAACCCTCATTTTGTCCAGTTTGAGCCAACCGAGGAACCTAATGGACGTAGTTGCACTCTCCTCACTGTAGGACAAGTTGTGTATCTCATACCTTATTATACTAGATGAACCGACGAAACTCTTTGACCCGATTAATCAACATTCATTAACTACTGTAACACTCCACTAAAACCCATAGTTGCACTCTCCTCACTGTAGGACAAGTTGTGTCCAACCATATAACCAATGCCCGTGAGTCGACCCTTCACAGGTTGTTCGTAGTCACAGCTGGGTCAAATTACAATTTACCCCTGTGCTTACCTCTTGCTCCTTAAGTCTCACTTCTCCTCTAATGATCAACTTTGTTGCATGGTCCGCCCATAACATCCCTCTCGTGCTAATGAGAGGGTGGGCACCCGTTGTCCAATCCATAGAACCAACACTTAGGGGGAACAACCCCTCTAATTTTCCTAGCTCGAGAACGAGTGAATTCCTTCTTGCTTCGTTAAGTTCCCAACTCCCCACGAGGTCCTGTCCCCAAGAAGATAGGCATATTGGGTGTACTCTGGCCACCCTCACTCATACTAGTCAAAGGACAGACCCCCGCAGACAGGAGTCCGTAACACGCTCAGGATTAAGGACGAGTCACTAATGGTCATCTACGAAGTTATTAGTCCTATATTGTTAACGGCGTTACATCAGTAGGTCTAATAATTCATGGTCCGATCTTGTACTTTCATTGCATAGGATGCCCCCACTCGCTTGTCAACCACATGAACGAGCTGGATCACCTCGTTTGTATCTAATACAAAGCGGGTAGCATCCACAGTGTCACTAGGATGAGGTTTCCAACCCTATCCATATATTGTAGATTGTTTGGGTCATTAACTCGAACATGATCCTCCCCCGTGTGTCAACTACACACCGTTCAAGTTTTAGTTCTCTCATATAATATGACCCTGGAGCTTAGTTTATTGGGTTAAGTTTATAAAATGTGAGATACAAAATTTGATAAATAAACAGATTTTATTTATGAAAACAACAAGTATTACAAACTTCACGAGATTAGGGCAAACACCCCAACAAACTCCAACTTGAACTAAGCTAGTGGAGTACAAAATACATTTCCCAAATGTAAAGTAATACAAAAAAGTAATACAATAAACTAGGGCATTGAATACCCTTTACAATACTCCCACTTGCCCTAGTTAGGAAGCACTCGTAGACGTAGACTCTCTAGGTGACACTCAAACTCCTTAGTTGTGAGGGCCTTTGTAAATGGTTCAACAACGTTGTACTCCGAAGCTATCTGCATGACCGCCACGCGTCTCTCGGGTGCACAATATCCCGTATCAGGTGATACTTGCTTTCAATATTCATATCTGGAACAACTTTCAAATCTAACATGAACTTCCAGAGCCAAACAACTTCCTTAGCAGTTTCACAAGCCGCAACATACTCGGCTTCAATCGTGGAATCGACAATGCATCCCTGCTTGATGCTTCGCCACACTACAACTCCTGCATTAAGAGTGAACACTGACCCCGATGTGGACTTCCTAGAATCCGTATCAGTCTGAAAATCAGAGTTTGTGTATCCCGTAAGGATCAAATCCCCACTTCCATACACCAGCATGTAGTCCCTCATTCTCCTTAGATACTTGAGGATTGCCTTTACAGTTGTCTAGTGATCTAATCCTGGATTGGATTGATACATACTGACAATCCCAATTGCATAAGTGATGTCGGGCCTAGTACACAACATGTAATGGTCGGGTTGTCTAACATCTCTCCCACTACGTCGAGGAATTCTCAACTATTGAGAAGGACCAGCTTCATCAACAACTCTTGTTGATTTATCTGTAGCTTCCCTGGAAATTTCACTTAAGACAATCCTGCTACAAGGTTGATGATCTCTCATGTGGTCTTCCTCTAAGAACGTGGCATTTGTCGACACAAGCACCTTGTCCTCTTGAGGATCATAAAACAGACCACCTTTCGTTTCTTTGGAGTATCCTACGAATAGGCATAATTTTGAACGATGTTCCAATTTCTTTGGATTGGACACCAACACATGTGTCGGACATTCCCAAATCTTGAAGTGACGTAAACTCCCTTTACACCATTTCCATAACTCATAGGGTGTTTCTGAAACACTCTTAAAGGGAACCATGTTCAAAATATATACAGCAGCTTCAACTGCATATCCCCAAAACGAACTAGGCAGCTGAGCGTAGCTCATCATGGATCAAACCATGTCTAACAGGGTTCTATTTCTCCTCTCAGATACACCATTCTGCTGAGGTGTACTAGGCGCTGAGAGTTGGGATACGATTCCATGTTCTATCATATAGTCTTGGAATCTCAAATCCATATACTCTCCACCTCGATCTGATCGAAGTATTTTAATCGTTTTACCTAATGTGTTCTCAACTTCTGCCTTATATTCCTTGAACTTTTCAAGGGTTTCAGACTTATGATGCATTAGGTAAAGATAGCCATACCTAGAATAATCGTCAATGAAACTGATGAAATATTCACACCCTCCTCGTGCCTTGACATTCATAGGACCACAAAGATCCAATGCACGAGTTCCAAGGGTTCTTTGGCTCTATAACCTTTTTCAGAAAAAAGTCTTTTAGTCATTTTTCCTTCGAGGCAGGACTCACATGGTGGTAAAGAGTTGTCCACTAGCTGACTTAGGAGACCACTCTTGACCAATCTCCCAATCCTATCGAGATTAATGTGGCCTAGTCTTAAGTACCAAAGATAGGTACTAGGAGAAAGTTTCTGCCTTTTATTTTGAGTATCAACTGTTTTAAACATCTCGGTGTTATAGCTTTTACTTCTGTTGGTCTTAACACATATAAGTTGTTTTCAAGTTTAGCAGAACATATTCGTACACCTCTTTTGCAAATGAACGCTTCATTATTATCAAAAGATACTTTATACATATGTTCAAGTAAACAAGAGATAGATATAAGATTTCTTTTGATTCTAGGAACCAAAAGTACATTTTCTAATAAAACGAATCTATCTCTAAACAACATCTTCACTGCTCCCACTGCTTTGGCTGAGACAACCTCTCCCGTTCCAACCCTGAGAGTTATCTCTCCATCTGCAAGCTGCTGCCAGGAACTAGTTTCTTGAAAAGAAGAACAAACATGGTTAGTGGCTCCTGAATCTAATATCCAGGTGGAATCATCATGTTCCACTAAACATGTTTCAACAACAAGTAAATCATATTTACCTTGTTTTTCCTTCTCAGCTTTCTTTTCTGCAAGGTACTTTGGGCAGTTTCTTTTCCATCGCTCATCCACCACAATGGAAACATTTTCCTGTGGCCTTAGCCTTGCGTGTGGGAGCTTGTCCCTTCCCTTTGTCCTTCTTCTTCTTCTGAATACCCTTATTCTTGGTAAAAGAAGGACCAGACTTGGTCCCTGAGGACGATCCTTTTAGGAACTTCTTTTAAGTGACAACATTTGCCTCATTCTCTTTTCCTTTTGATTTCATCAGGGATTCAAAAGTCTAAAGCTCATTGAGGAGAGTAGTCAAGTTATACTCTATTTTATTCATTACCGCATTGGTGCGGAATGGAAGGAAACTCTTCAGGAGAGATTCCATAATAAAGGTTACCTGACTTTTCTCATCTATGACAACCCCATTTACTTCAGCCACGTTGAAGTGGACCATCATGTCAAGGACATGTTCCCTAATAGAGGCTCCCTTCTTCATACGGGAGTTGTAAACGTATTTGAGAGCATCATAATGGACCGATGAGGAAGGTTGTCCGAACATCGCCTGTAATGATCCCATGATCTCCTTAGCAGTGACCATGCTCTCATGTTTCTTAGACAACACATCAGATATGTTGGCTAAGATGTAGACTCGGGCCTTCTCATTAGCCCTAATCCATCTGTCATAAGCATCCCGAACAATTCAGTTTGCTATCGAGCTGGGAGGGGAAGGACATTCCTCCGTTAAGACGAACCTCAGATCATCAAGAACAAGAATTGTATTCAAGTTTGATTTCCAGGTTCCATAATTATCGCCGCTGAGTTTATTGAAGGCGCGTAATTGGATAAAAGAGTTCGACATGCTGATAAAGAATGAATTCTATTAGTGAATTGTTTGTAACCTATTCAATTTAAGAATTTAGCAAAAGTAATAATGTACCCATAAACTCATTATTGTTTTTGCAACGATACTTCAGTGAGTCAGAGCAATCGCTACCGAGGGGCAGTCAATTACTCCTTCACTGAATCAAGACATTCTTGACTAAATGCTAATACCGGAATAACTCCTATTCTTATAACATTCTAGTTATTGCTACTTTGGTCAAGAATTTACTAACACTTAGTAATTCTTGTAAGTGTGACCCTCCATTTTCAAACCTCAGAGGTCGGCCCCAACAATGTTACCGAATTGGAGAGACAAAGCTGGGAATGAACCTAAGAGACCCTATCCATTTCTGGAGTTTGAGTTGTTCCGAATCCCATGTTACATCCCTCCGAATAGATGGTGCTACTTCGGGCAACCTGCAGGTGCAACATGGGAATCTCACGGTCCAACCTAATGGAGGAGACCGTAGGATGTGTTGACACACTTCCTTCGCTCACTTACTATAAATACTTTCTCCATTCACCTTGCTAATGATTTATGCAAACACCATCCGAATGGGGATGCCCTATTGACATCACGAGGCCGAGCATAAATCTCACGGTGTGAACTTCGTGGAGAGCGTAAGAGGAAATTGATATATCATATATACCTTTTCACTCCCACTAAGTATTTTAAACTGTTTGGATATACTTTTACTTTGGCATATTCCGGCTAAAATAATAAAACCTAAGTCTACCAATATAACAATTATACTGGAATTACCTAAGTCTATTAACCTTTTAATAAACCTAGGTCTATGAGTTTAATTTATTAACTTTTAATAAACGCCACTCACGAAAGATAATTTATAAACCTATGGATTAAATTCACTCCCAGGTCAGTTCCCAGGTAGGGGTGTTCCATTTCCGTCAGGTTAAGTACCCCAACCTAGCCAGAACCTTCCTTAGTCAGAGTCCCTCTTTAATCAAAGTTTATAAATTATTGGTTTCCTAATTCTAATCTTATTAGAACTAGATAACCTTAGGTCTAATTACTTTCCAGTTCTAAAACCATTTTAAAACTAATTAATTAACCTTAGTTACATGCATTTCTATGTTATAAACTGATTGATCATTCATCACATGAATAAACATACATTTATAACAAATCCATCACATGAAAAATGCATAGCAATTATATGTTTAATTTTTAATTAATATAACTCTTATATTAATTATAATTAAAACATATAATTTTTGTTTCATAATTTAATATAACACTTATATTAATTCTTATGAAACCCAATAAAAATGCATACAATATATTATAACACTTATAACATACTTTCAATGCATGGAGCATGCTTCCTATGGTGGGATTTTAAAATCTATATGACATACTTTATGCTCATATAATCAGGGATTTTAAATAAAACATACGTTCACAATGCATAATTAATTAAACATACTAAAGTGACTGGTTTTGGCATCTAATGCAAGCAAACTACTAAATTATTACAATAATAATCTAGAAATAATATCGAACCACTTCGAACACTTCAAATTTAGGTCGAACCGGCTTGCAAATGTGTGAATCGAACCTTCAAAAGGTTGAACCGGGCTGTAAAAGGCTGAACCGGGCCTCCAATTGATGAAACAGACCCCCAAAATGGAAAAATCGACCTCGAAATAGTCAGAATCGGTCTAAAAACACCCGAACCGGACATAAATCGAGCCGAACAGGTCTAAAATGACTTGAACCGATGAAAGTCAAAGTCAAAAGTCAACATTCTCTCCTTCATTTTGCAGAAGCACGGGCTGGAGCAAGAAATTGGGAAAAAATTTTTTTTTACAGCAGCCTCTGTTTTGAAATTCCAGTGACCTCCAAGCCTTTTTTCTTCAAATTGAGGGCATTCCCAAACTCCAATTGACTTGAAATTTTTACAGCTTATTCTACATACATTAATGCTCAAACACATTTGATCAATTTGAAAATAAAGCAAGAATTGATGCTCAATTTAAATGCCAAATCCAGAAGAACACTTTAAACACCTAGAAAAAATAGATTTCAAAAAACACCCACCACAGAACAAAATAGACCAAATTGAGTGCTCAAAATTGCTCTGATACCAATTGAAAGAGTCTAGATTAAGAAAGCGGAAGCAATTTTAGACCTTGAACACTCTAAGTTGATCAATTTTGTAAAATAAAAAAACATGCTCAAAGCTAGAAAAACAGAGGGATAGAAAACTCAACTTTGAAGATCAAATTCTCTTCACCCGGTGGATGGTTTTCAACACGAACACTTCGTGGACAACCGTTAGAGTCTTCCCTACTATACTCAGGCCTTGGAACGAATTGTGGGATCCTAGGTTAAGAGAATTCGGAAGAAAAAATCTCAAGGTCACTAATTCAGGAATTTAGAATTTTCTGCAAAATTCTCTCTACATCCCTCAAATCACCATTATATAAAGCTTCATTAAGCTTCATTAGAGTGACAACTCAAGGGTGATGAGGATGCTTTGAGATGGAGGTGGTCAAATTTGGTGAATTCAGGATGAGAGGGATTGGGGAAGTTGCAATTTAGATTTTATGGAAAATCCATGAAAATCCACTAATTTTACATTTAATTTTAATTATAAAATCAAAATTAAATTGATTTTTAATTAAAATCAATTTAATTAATTTAATTATTAAATAATTAATTTAATTAATTAATTTTTGATTTAATTTAATATCAAATATTAAATTACATAAATTGCCCGATCCCGATCGATTTTCCGAACATGAATCTTTATTCATGCTATAAACCGATCCAATATTTAAATCATATTTAAATATATACACCTCCTTTTACTCATAGTTTAATTCATAATTAAGCTATGATTCGTTAAATATATCACATATAATTAACGCTTTCTCCCAAACTCGAATTTGAACAATTCAAATTCTTTTCTCTCAAAATGTTACAAGGCTTAGTCCGAGCTAGTAAGGAGGACCTAATGGACCTACTGGATCATGAGCTCCGACGATACGTGATTAACCGATCAAACTCTTTAACCTAGCTAATCAACATATTCGTTAACCACTGGGACACTCCACTAAAGCCCAGTGGTTGCACTCTACTCACTCGTGTAGATATATTCTGTCCCACTCGATATAACCATGATTAGTAAGTCGATCCTTCACAGTCGTTCAGATTACAATACCGGGTAAAAATTACCATTTTACCACTGTAATACCTCTTGTTCCTTAAGTTCCACCGATCCTCTAATGAACAATTGGTTTGTGGTCCAACCAAAGAACCAATCCCTCTCGTGCCAATGAGAGGGTGGGCCTTGTTCAAGACCCGAGTCGACACTTAAGGGAACAACCTCTCTACTAATCCCTTAAGCGGGTTGGAGTGAATTCCATATTACAGAACTATGTTCCCAGCTATCTACCCGGTTTTATCCCTGAAATGGGAGGCTTATTGAGTCGGCAATCTCGAGCCACTCTCACCCATGCAAATCTAAGGATAATCCAAATAAACAGGAGTCCATAGAACACTCATGATTAAGATCGAGTTATCTAGGTCATCGTATGAATATAGTCAATTAAAACAGTAAACGGAGTTATAAAGTCTAATTGACTATTTCGCGGTCCAGTCTTATGCAAACTCATTGCATAGGGCGCCCCCACTCACATGTCTCCACATGAACGATTTAGGATCACATCGTTTGTACTCTACAAAGTGGGTCGTGTCCATAGTGTCCCCAGGATAAGGCACCCAACCCTATCCTTATACTATAGACTGTTCTGGCTATAACTTGAACTTGATTCATTTTTATGTCACACATAAAGTTCAAGTATTCATCCTATAGCCAAGGGTCCTTTATTGGATTAAGGTTACACAATACACAATATTCAATAACACCTTTACTGAATAAATTTCAATAATAACTTTATTGCGAAATAGAATATACATTCAGTTTACAAAAGCACGAGTTTTAGGACATAAAACCCAACAATATAAGGTATCTCATACCTTATTATACAAATCACATTTGCATAATTGTGGAATTTTAAATTGAATCATATTCAATTTAATTTCTCTCAATTCAATTTCTCCAAATAAACCTTAATTAATTAATTAGGTTATACTATAGTTTATTATGAATCTCATTCACATTAAACTATATATTATGTCAACTATATTGCATATAAATGACATAAATACCCCTTTAATGAATTTGAACACTTCAAATCCACTCCAAACTATAAACCCTCATTTTGTCCAATTTGAGCCAACCGAGGGACCTAATGGACGTAGTTGCACTCTCCTCACTGTAGGACAAGTTGTGTATCTCATACCTTATTATACTAGATCAACCGATAAAACTCTTTGACCCGATTAATCAACATTCATTAACTACTGTAACACTCCACTAAAGCCCATAGTTGCGCTCTCCTCACTGTAGGACAAGTTGTGTCCATCCATATAACCAATGCCCGTGAGTCGACCCTTCACAGGTTGTTCGTAGTCACAGCTTGGTCAAATTACAATTTACCCTTGTGTTTACCTCTTGCTCCTTAAGTCTCACTGCTCCTCTAATGATCAACTTTGTTGCATGGTTCGCCCATAACATCCCTCTCATGCTATTGAGAGGGTGGGCACCCGTTGTCCAATCCCTAGAACCAATACTTAGGGGAACAACCCCTCTAGTTTTCCTAGCTCGGGAACGAGTGAATTCATTCTTCCTTCGTTAAGTTCCCAACTCCCCACGAGGTCCTGTCCCCAAGCAGATAGGCATATTGGGTGTACTCCGGCCACCCTCACCCATACTAGTCAAAGGACAGACCCCCGCAGACAAGAGTCCGTAACACGCTCAGGATTAAGGACGAGTCACTAATGGTCATCTACGAAGTTATTAGTCCTATATTGTTAACGGCGTTACATCAGTAGGTCTAATTAATTCATTGTCTGGTCTTGTACTTTCATTACATAGGATGCCCCCACTCGCTTGTCAACTACATGAACGAGCTGGATCACCTCGTTTGTATCTAATACAAAGCGGGTTGCATCCACAGTGTCACTAGGATGAGGTTTCCAACCCTATCCATATACTGTAGATCATTCGGTCATTAACTCGAACATGATCCTCCTCGTGTGTCAACTACACACCGTTCAAGTTTTAGTTCTCTCATATAATATGACCCTGGAGCTTAGTTTATTGGGTTAAGTTTATAAAATGTGAGATACAAAGTTTGATAAATAAACAGATTTTATTTATTAAAACAACAAGTATGACAAACTTCACGAGATTAGGGCAAACACCCCAACAAACTCACACTTGAACTAAGCTAGTGGAATACAAAATACATTTACCAAATGTAAAGTAATACAATAAACTAGGGCATTGAATACTCTTTACAATACTCCCACTTGCCCTAGTTAGTAAGCACTCGTAGACGTAGACTCTCTAGGTGACACTCAAACTCCTTAGTTGTGAGGTCCTTTGTAAATGGTTCAACAACGTTGTACTCCGAAGCTATCTGCGTGACCGTCACGTCTCCTCGGTGCACAATATCCCGTATCAGGTGATACTTGCTTTCAATATTCATATATGGAACAACTTTCAAATCTAACATGAACTTCCAGAGCCAAACAACTTCCTTAGCAGTTTCACAAGCCGCAACATACTCGGGTTCAATCGTGGAATTGGCGATGCATCCCTGCTTGATGCTTCGCCACACTACAACTCCTCCATTAAGAGTGAACACTGACCCCGATGTGGAATTCCTAGAATCCTTATCAGTCTGAAAGTCAGAGTTTGTGTATCCCGTAAGAATCAAATCTCCACTTCCATACATCAGCATGTAGTCCCTCATTCTCCTTAGATACTTGAGGATTGCCTTTTACGGTTGTCTAGTGATCTAATCCTGGATTGGATTGATACATACTGACAATCCCAACTGCATAAGTGATGTCGGGCCTAGTACACAACATGGTGTACATCAGACTCCCTACAACTGAAGCATAAGGGATCCGTCTCATATCCTAAACTTCTTGAGGTGTCTTAGGACATTGATCCTTAGACAGGTGAAGCCCATGCCTGAAAGGCAGCAAGCCCTTCTTGGAGTTCTGCATACTATATAGCAACAACATCTTGTTGATATAAGATGCCTGATACATGGTTAGCGTTCTGTTCTTCCGGTTGCGGACTATCTGGATAACTTGAACATACTGAGCTTCTCCCAAATCTTTCATTTGGAATTGCGAAGCCAACCATTCCTTAATGTAAGTAAGGAATCCTACTTCATTTCCAATGAGTAGGATATCATCCATATACAATATCAAAAATGTGACAGTGTTGTTGATGATTTTCTTGTAGACACAAGGCTCGTCAACATTCTGATTAAAGTCATAAGATTTGATAGCCTCATCAAACTTTATATTCCAAGACCTTGAGACTTGTTTCAGTCCATAAATAGACCTTTGAAGCCTACAAACCTTTTGCTCCTGGCCTTGAGTAATAAACCCTTTGGGTTGGTCCATGTAGATGGTTTCATCAAGATGTCATTAAGAATGGTCGTCTTGACATCCATCTGCCACACCTCATAGTCATAATATGCGGCAGTTGCCAAAAGGATCCTGATAGACTTTACCATGGCAATAGGAGAAAAGGTTTCCTCATAGTCAACCCCTTCTCTCTGGGTAAAACCCTTAGCCACTAGTCTGGTTTTGAAGGTTTGCACCTTCCCATCTATACCACGTTTACGCTTGTAAATTCACTTTCAAACTATAGGTTTAACCCCATCCGGTTGGTCCACAAACTCCCAGACGAAATTGAAGTACATTGACTCCATTTCCTAGTTCATGGCTTTAATCCATTCGTCTTTGTCAATGTCATTCATTGCCTTATAATAGGTCAATGGATCCTCACCGTCATCATCAGGTATGACGACTTAGGTTTCAGCCAAACCCATGTAACGTTCAGGCTATCTCATAACCCTCCCACTACGTCAAGGCATTCTCAACTCTTGAGAACGTACTTGACTAGACGAGCTAGGATCAACAACACTTGTTGATGTGCTAGCACCATCAGCAACTCTTGTCGATGAACTATCCATTTCGTTCAACACAATCTTACTCCTTGGTTTATGATCCCTGATGTGGTCCTCCTCAAGGAATGTGGCATTTGTCGACACAAGCACCCTACTTTCCTTAGGATCGTAAAATAGACCAGCTCTCGTCTCTTTTGGGTAACCTACAAAGAGGCAAAATTTCGAACGAGGTTCCAACTTCTTCGAGTTTGACAACATCACATGGGTCGGGCATCTCCAAATTCTGAAATGACGTAAACTAGTTTTATGACCATACTAGAGTTCGAAAGTGATGGAGATCGGATCTCCTTGAGCAGCGAAAACGTGATTTGAAATCGATTTTTGCTAGTTTATTTTTGGTTGAAAACAAATATCAGTACATTGGTAAAACACAGAGATAAGCATACATTTCTAATCTAATTAGGCATGGAAATTAAACATGCAAACATGTTGTAGATTTAACTAAACTAAAAGGGAAATAGAAATATACCTTTGTAGTTTCACAAGAACTACTTACTTAAATTGCACAACAACACAAGAACTGGAAAAAAAATCTTCTCTATTTTCTCCAACAAGACAACAACACTACGTTAAACTTCCAATCCTCTGAGAAACTTAGATCCAATCCTTTGTGGGAAGGATTCCAACCTTTGGAAGTAGAAAAAATGGAATTGAGAGAAGAGAGAATTTTTAGAGCAATTCACTAATTACACAAAATGAACACTCGATCAACCAATTCACAGATCCCCTCTCCCTGTTTAACCGTCGATAGGGAGAGGAAGAGGAAAGGTGGGAATGTATGACACGTTCCTTAAATTAATTTAATAAAAAATTAATTAATATAATTAATAATTAAATCATATTTAATTATAAATTAATTTTAATTTTAATTAAATCACATTTAACCAAAATTAAATTAAATATCATATATTTAATTATGATTAAATCATATTTAATCAATCTTCCCTCTAACCTATAGTTTTAATGCATATCTCATGCACATTAAATTTTAACCTATAGTTTTTAAATATGAATCACATTCACATTTAAATTAATATTTGAACTCTTTCAAATATTTAATTCTCTCATACAATTTAATATGAATCATATTCACATTAAATTTATAATATATAGTTCCAAAACTTTACATTATATCGTATCTAAATACATTAAATTTATGAAATGAATTTGAACATTTCAAATTCAAACGATCTAAGAACCCTTTACGAGCTAGAATGTGGACCTAATGGACCTACAGATCAGAAGCTCCAACGATACGAGATTACTCAGTTAATCTCATTAACCTTCTAATCAACATTCGTTAACTGCGGGGACACTCCACTAAAGTCCCGCAGCTGCACTCTTCTTACTACAGATATATTTTTGTGTCCACGGATATTGACCAATACAAGCAAGTCAATCCTTCACGAATGTTCGTAACACCAGCTGGATCAAATTATTGTTTTACCCCTGGGTTGCATCTTGTACCTTAAGTATCAGTGCTCCTCTAATGAACAATTTGTTTGTGGTCCTACAACCAAACAGAAGTCCCTCTCGGGCCAATGAGAGGGTCGGACCCTTTGTTCAAGTCCCAGAGACACCACTTAAGGGAACATTCATCTACTTACCCTAATAGGCGGGAAGGAGTGAATTCCATTTTGCTAGGCTAAGTCCCCAGTTGCTCACTCGGTCTTGTCCCTAAGAAGGTAGACATATTGAGTCGGCGAATCTGACCACTCTCACCCATACTAGTCAAAGGCCCCTCGCAAACAGGAGTTCGTAACCCGCTTAGGATTGAGATTAAGTTGCCTAGGTCATCCTAGTGAAATAAAAACCTAACTAGTCAACGAAGTTACACCTAGTGGTTACTATTTCGTAGTCCGGTCTTATGTAATCTCATTACATAGGATATCCCTACTCACATGTCATCTACACGAACACGTTAGGATCACAGTGTTTGTATCATATACAGAGTGGGCCACATCCATAGTGTTATCAGGGTAAGGTACTAATGAGTAGAAATCAATTATACTAATGATATCTAATTTCCTTACATTCTAAGTGAATAAAATGTTTAATTGTTGAAATTGTGTCCAATTTAGTTTAGGTGATAAATTATCATTATTTAGTGAAACTAGTCTAAAAAGCACATTTTAGTTCAAATTCGTAAATTAAAAAATTAGAAAACAAAAGAATAAGAGAATTAAAAGTAAAAAAAAGAATTAAAGAAATTGGAAAAAAATAACATAAAAAATGAAAAGCAAAAAGATGAAAGTTTATTATCTAATTTTTCTTTTGTTTCTTTTTTTTTTTCTTTGTGTAGGTGGCATGCATGCATGGAGTCTTCCATGAGAAATGCAAGGGAGAAATTCTTTTGTGGCTTGACACACATTGTGGAGCAAGAAATGGCACATTTAAGGGACCTATTTTTGGTCATTTTCAAGTATAAAAGGAGGGCAATGCATTGAGCAAAGGGTGTGAAGAGTTTTCGTGTTCTCTACAAAAACAAAAGTTTAGAGAGTGTTCTAATTCTTTGTTTTTATCATTTTTATTTTATGTTTTCTCCCCTTTACAGTTATTATTGCTTTTCCACCATGTTTGGCTAAGTTTTAATTTCTGATTCAAGGATCATTTAATTTCCAATTGTAATTTTGTGAGGCTTTAGACCTAATTGAAATTTTTTGTTTCTAATTTACGAATTCTTTGTTTCTTGTTTTACTTTTATGATTGATCGTTACTAATTAAATTGACGCCTTAATTTAGTTTCAATCAATTTATTGCTATCTATGATTTTGTGATCCGTAATTGTCACAAATGATTGAAAAAATGTAGCAACGGGTTGGCTTATGTGTGTGTAATTAATGACTTTTCCATTTTACATAGCTTGCATAATAGACTCTAGAGAAACAAAGAAACGAAATTAATTAATTTGTAGTTATCTCAATTAGTTAATTTTGGTTTAGTCCTCTCATTGCTTTTAATGCTATTATTTAATCAATATGGAACGCTATCGTACCCAATGGATTAAATTATAAGTTTTGATTTTGATGCTTGGTTAAGATCAATTAAATTAGGAGAGTTTATATTTATTGCGACTTTTCCGAGTAAATTGACTGATTTCTTGAATTAGCAAAATTAAAATTGATTTTTTTTCCCTTTTGAAGCCTATGATCAAGATTACAATTGGATGAAATTTACATCCTTGAATTGGAAGTTGCATAAAATTATCTTTTTATTTTTTTTTAATTTTATTTTTTGTTCGACAATTCAAATCCCCCTTTATTTTTATTATCATTATTATTTTTAACTTTGAGAAATTAATTCGATTGGTTCCCTTGGGATTCGACCTGGTCCACTATTTCTACAAGTTAGATCTAGAAAACCAGTAAATGTTTTGGAGGGCTTCGACAACCCGACCAAAATTTGGCCCCGGTTACCCAAACCTTATCCCCGTACTATAGATCCTTTAGGTTGTGTCTCGAACCAAGATTCTTTATATGTACATTACATTCAGTTCAAGGTACATTTTTCAACCTTGGATGTTTAGTTTATTGGATTTAGGGTTAAAATAGGGCAATATCGTAAATAACGAACAATAACTCTTTATTGAAATAATAACACTTTATTACAATAATTAGAACATAATTACAAACTACGAGTTTTAGGGCACAAACCCCAACAAACTCCCACTTGAACTAAAACTCTAGTGGGGTATATTACAATCTAAAACAGTGGTTACAGAGATACAAATACATAAACTAGGGCATCCATATACCCCATTACATATCTTCCACTTGCCCTAGATTAGCCAATGTACATATCTCGTAGACCTAGACTTTCCAGATGACCCTCGAACACTTTAGCCGTGAGAGTCTTTGTAAACGGATCAGCAATGTTGTGCTCTGAAGTGATCTTCGTGACTACCACATCTTCTCGTTGCACTATTTCTCGTATTAGGTGATACTTTCTCTCGATGTGCTTGCCTCGCTTATAGGCGAGGTTCCTTCGAATTGGCTACCACACCACTGTTGTCAGAGTATAAGGTGATGGAAAATTCCATATTTGGAACAACTTCCAAATCAGTAAGGAATTTCCTTAGCCAAACAACCTCTTTAGTTGCTTCATAAGCAGCAACATACTCAGCCTCCATCATGGAGTCTGCAATGCATCCTTGCTTGATGCTTTACCATACTATAGCTCCCCTGTTAAGGGTGAAAACTGATCCCGATGTGGATTTCCTAGAATCCTTATCGGTCTGAAAATCAGAATCAATGTATCCAGTAAGGATCAAATGCTTAGTCTCATACACAAGCGTATAGTCCCTCGTTCTCCTAAGATACTTGAGGATATTTTTAACTGTTGTCCAGTGGTCTAACCCTAGATTGGATTGGTACCTACTGACTATTCTAACTACATAGCAAATGTCTGGCCTCGTGCACAACATAGCATACATTAAGCTACCTACTGCAGATACATAAGGAATACGTCTCATATCCTCAACCTCTTGAGATGTCTTAGGACACTGTTCCTTAGACAGATAAACTCCATGCCTGAAGGGTAATACACCCCTCTTAGAATTCTGCATCGAATATCGGGCCAACATTTTGTCGATATAAGATGCTCGATATAAGATGCTTGGGAGTTTGTTAGGATTTTTGTCCTAATCTCGTGTTTGTAATATATTGTTTGAAATTAATAAGAGTTATTCATTTCATCACTTTGTGTCTCGCAATATTTATAAACTTTTCCAATAAACTAAGCTCCAGGGTAATTGAATTTATGAGACAACTAAAACTTGAACGGTGTGTAGTGGACACACAGGGAGGATCACGTTCGAGTTAATGACCCGAACAGTCTACAGTATATTGATAGGGTTGGAGACCTAATCCTGGATACACTGTGGATGCGGCCCGCTTTGTATTAGATACAAACGAGGTGATCTGACTCGTTCATGTGGTTGACATGCGAGTGGGGGCATCCTGTGCAATGAGATTGTACAAGACCGGACCGTGAATTATTAGACTTACTGATGTAACACCGTTGACAGTAAGGACTAATAACTTCGTAGGTGACCATTAGTGACTCGACCTGAATATCCTGAGCGTGTTACGGACTCCTGTCTGCGAGGGTCTGTCCTTTAACTAGTACGGGTGAGGGTGGTCACAGTTACTCGCACAATATGCCTATCTTCTCAGGGACAGAACCAAGTAGAGAGCTGGGAACTTAACTATGCGAGATGGAATTCACTCGTTTCCGCCTTTAGGGAAACTAGAGGGGTTGTTACCTTAAGTGTTGTCTCCAGGGCTTGGACAACGGGCGCCCACCTTCTCACTGGCCCGAGAAGGGTGTTGTGTATGGTTAGACCATCACAATATGTTGTTCATTACAGGAGCAGTGGGGACTTAAGGACCAAGAGGTAGACAAGGGGTAAAACGGTAATTTGACCCAGCCGTATCTACGAACAACCTTTGAAGGGTCGACTCATGGGCATTGGTTATATCAGTGGACACGTAATTTTCTGCAATGACGGGAGTGCAGCTACGGGCTATAGTAGAGTGTTACCGTAGCTAATGAATGTTGGTTAACCGGGTCAAAGAGTTTGACAGTTAATCTCGGATCATTGGAGCTCACACCTTTGTAGGTCCATTAGGTCCCTCGCTAGCTCAATGCAGGTTAAAAGAAGGGTTAATGTTTTGGTATGAAATTGAAGTATTCAATTTCACTTTAAGGGCATTTATGTCATTTATATGAGATATGAATGATATAATATATAGTTTAATGTGAATGAGATTCATAATAAACTATAGGTTAGCCTAATTGTTGAATTAGGGCTAATTGGAGAATTTGATTGAGAGAAATTAAATTGGATGTGATTCAATTTAATTAATCCACAATTATTGCAAATGAGATTTGCAATATGAGATATGAGATATCTTATATTATGTGGTTATGCAAATGAGATTTGCATAACCTATGGTTGTGGTAAAGTGGTAATAATGAGGAGGTTTTAACTCCATCAATTCCACCATATAATCCCTTCTTGCAAGAAGGATAGTGAGCATTCTCTCATTTTTTAGAATTTCACCAAAGAGAAGAAGAAAGTTCTCTCTACTTTCTCTCTATTCTCCTCCCTCTCCAAAACTCCAAATAGTTCCCACAAACTTCCCTTGTCCAAAAGAGAACAATCGAGACTCCAAGTGGTGGTGTTCGGGTTCCGTTCGTGGGAAGTGTTCGTTGAGATCGAGAAGCACGAAGAGTTCGTGATTTGAGGAAGAAACTTTGAAGAAAGTCTTCAACAAGTAAGTACCTCTATTCTTACTGTTTTTCTTCCTTATTCAGCATGTTTAGCCTAGATCTATAGTAGATCGGTTTTAACAAAATTGAGTTGCGTATTGATACCACGACGATTCAATCGTCTTCTGCTGCGCGGGGATTTTCATTCCCTTCAACCCCCCAACCATGTGCCTGGACAACACTCAAGGGCAAGGAATCAACCCAAGCCTGATTTACAAGCACCCTATCCAACCGCTGTAACCTGTCCCACCTCCCTGCAAACTATTATTCCAAGTAAACCAGCTCCCCTGGACCCGAAGTTCTAGTAAATCAGCCTGCCGCAGAGCCCCATCAAACACATCCATAGCCCCCAAAGCTTCTGAAGAAGCACGAATGTCATTAAAGTCACCCATAACAACACACGGTCCGCCCCAAGCAGAAATAACAGGGATCAACTCACTCCACAAACACCGCCTGACCGAGAGCACATTCGCAACACAGACACAAGCCACCCTAATAGAAACAGAGGTGCCAACCACCACCACCACCGTACCAGAGATAAATTAATCCCCCACAACCTCTGGTGTGAACAGGAACCTACCAGTGCGCCACAACACCCAGATCCTCCCTAAACCATGCTCCCCATAACTACTAACACATTGCCAACCACCCCCAAACAAGCGAAACACCGCATCAAACTGGTGACGCTTCACCTTCGTCTCCAGCAAACAACAGAAACCTACTCGAATAGAACACAAAAAGGATCTCACAGCAAGACCGTTAGCAGGGCTCGAAGGCCCCGCACATTCCAAGAACACCATGCAGACATCTAAGACCCATGCGACCTCCCCAGACCCTCTCGTCCAGGCACAAACAAAAGAACCTCCGACCTCTCTAGAGCCAACTGGGGTGGCTCAACCGCCAACGAAACCAGAGCCAAAGTCAGATTATCAGCCTCGCCCTCTAACACACCAAAATGATTCAGAGTAGCAACCAATCGCTCCCTGTACTAGAACCCCAACCCTCAAACCCCTACCGACCGCAAACCCCCCAAACCAGGCCCCTCCGACACCACAACCCCAACATCAGCACTCCGCCCCACCGCCTCATCACCATCATCCCCCACCTTCTCGACCCTCCTTGAACAAGAACCATCGCTATGACCAAACACAGAACACCGAGAACACTACTTCAGTTTCCATGAAAACTCCACAGGCACCCTAAAATCCACAACCCTAAGATGAACCGTCACCTCATTCGGTAACTCATCCCCAACAAGAACCTCCACACAAACCCAAGCAAAAGATAACCGACTCAACTCCTTAATCGCCTTACCCAGAAAAACAGGGACACCAACAACACTAGCCACACAACTCAACCCTCTAGGAGTCCATAACTCCAATGGAACCTGCAGCAATTTAATCCAAACTGGCACAAAGTCAAACCGAAAAGTCTGAGGAACAATGCCCGGAGCCCATTTATGAAGCATAATAGGCTTGCCTCCAATGTGCCACGACCCGTTCTCAAGAACCCAGTTACATGCGTTCAAATCACGAAATCGAAAGATAATGAGACCATTATCCAAATAGGAAATAATAGGCTCCCCAACACGCAACCAAATCTTACTGATAATCTTCAGCAAAATCGAATACGACAAACGGGAATCAATAAACTGCCCAACAAGCGAACACCCCCAAACGTGCACCCTTTCATCCACCACATCCTCTGGCGGAGACACCACTCGGACACCTCCAACCGACTGCACCGACGTGAAGGGAAGTTGTCTCGAAGCCATGGGTCGAAACAAACCAGCCCACGAAGCCTCACCACTGACCATCGATGGCCCACCCGCTACACAACCCGAAACAGACCCACTCAGGCCACCACAAAGCCCAAAACGACCACTGCCTCACCAACCCCCGAAGGCCCAACACCTTCAACACCAGACTCAACCACCGGCTTATACAACCCAACCCGTTTACCCCCAGACCCATCACCCACAACCCCAACACCCGCAGACCCAGCAGACATCGACCCAACACCTTCCAAGCCAAAATTGACACCCCCATCTAACGTGACCGGCCCAACACCCACAATCGCCCCACTTCCCCCAAACGGCGATCATCTCTCACAACCCCCTTCCCCTTCTCCTCCAAACCTCGCCGGACCGACCCAAAATCTGTGTGAATCGCCCCAACAACACGGGTCGCCTGAACCAGCTCTACAAACACCCTTTGCTGCAAAACCCTAGCAACAACCTACAACAGGTTGTTGCCGCCTCTCTCGTCTCCTCCCCACCAGCCTTTACCGCACCCCCTCTAGAAGACTCCTACCTGGCAAAACCCCCTTCTTCTCGAGCAAAACCAGGCCCTCATCCCTCAAGCCCTCACCATCGTCCTCCTCAACACCAGGAACCTTCGCAACAACATTCAACACCAATCTCATATCCCCTGCAAAACCAGAACTAATGCCAAGACCCACAGACGAATCCAAAACAGAAGAGGTTACCTTCAAAGGGACTCGCCCAGCACCTGACTTCAACGGGGAGTCGAGCCTCCCCCTCTCAATTCCAAGTTAAAGAAAATGTGAGGACCCCAAACCCGATCAATCAGCACAAGAAGAGACAACTGAAGCAGCAAACACACACATTGAGCCAAAAAAACGCCGCCGGAAAATCGCCCGCATCCAATCCCTCGCAATTTCGTGATAAGAGAGAATAGGAAAAAAATATTAGGTTATATTCTATTGTCAGGGTGGTATGAAAGTCAAAATTTGGGTGGTAAATGAGCAATTAACTGTATAGTTGCAGGATCAGATCGAACCCCCACCCCGACCTAAGCCAGGTGGTTGTTTGATAAATACTTAAATAAACTGCATAAGTGCAGAATAAAAATTTGGGCGGTTGTTGCGTAAAATTTTATTAATGCAATACCGCAAGTGTACGGGTCAAGTTTTAGTATAGTGATTTAGAGTTCCAAGTATTGTCCTCGGGAATGGGTTTCTAGATTAATTAATTACTAAGATACTTATTCTCAATTTTATCTAAAGCAACAAAACTTTGATGGATAGTGAAAACATAGATAGAAAATAAATGTACAATTGGAGACACGAATATGATAGAATTGAAGGAAGATGATTTCACAAGATAAATCCTTATTTAACACATGCAATGAACTAATATTATGAATTTATAAACAAGAAGTGAAAATACTCAAGAGAATCTCTCGATCCGTAGTGAGCCTCGCACACACGATAAATTCTAAAGTTTCCTTATGAATTTTAAAAGCATACACGACATTAAGCAACTTCTTTATGTGTTTCCCAAAGAACTCTAAGTCATTCTCATGCCAGATTTCTAAGGATTTTGACAACTTTGCTCTAATCTAAGTTTCTTTCTCTCGAGTCCACTTAAACCAACAAGATTTATGAAATTAAGAATGAATTGCCAAAAATAAATAACATAACAAAGTTCAATACATAATCAAATAAATCTAAAACATGCTAATCAAATTCCAACTACAACGTTTAGACTCAAAATCACCATAAAAACAAACTAAAGTCATAGGAAAAATCTTTAAACTCAATTACAAACTAAAAGAAAAAGAAATAAACTTATGTGTCAATATCGATCCCTCGTTCCCGAGCTCCCGTCACGATCTCGAGCCTCCACAAATACTTTGGCTCCCAAGGAATGCTCTTTTTTCTCCCCTTAGAGTGTGTATTTCAAAATTAGGGCTAAAAACTATCAAATTCGGCTCCCCTTGCAATGAAAACAACATGTTATATTTATAGAGTTTTTCGGTACGGCGTTGCAACGTTGTGCCTTCTGCCAGCCAGCCCACTGCGACCATTTTAGTCATATCTTTTCACTCGGGTGTCCAAATGACCTCCGGTTTGATGCGTTGGAATCGTGATTCGATGTAGAATCTCTCAGTATATTTTTTATACTCAAAATACATCTATAGTTTTCTTGGGTCTTTAGTTAAGCATACACATGTTCCAAATTGCACCAAAATAGCCTCAAAACACTCAATTCTTGCTTCTCAAGCTCAGTTTCCTGAAATTAACCATAAAATGCCATGAAAGCTTATGTTTTAAGTATAAAAACTAGCTAAAATATAGAAATAAGATAGCATATTTTCATGCTATCAAATACCCCCACACATAAGCTTTTGCTAGACCCGAGCAAAACAAAATTAAACTATAAGATCTTTCTCATGCATATATCAGACTCAAGCCTCAGAGATTTAAAAAGAAATTTCAGTAATCACGGGTAACAATCAAACATGATACTTCAACAAGCAATTTAAAACTTTTCCTAAGTGTTCCTACGTGTGTATGTGATTAGCCTCCATTCCTTTAATCTCTACCAAGCCCGGAACAACTTTATTAGGTTCTCCATTCAACTTCCCCCTACACTGGTCATAGTTTCTAATCCTTGAGCCTCCCCACATTCAAGAAATAAACAACTTTACTCAGCACCTAATCACTAGTTTTGATGTCACCTTTTTTTATTTTTATATATTTTTTTTTGTGAAAGGACATTAGCTTTCACACATCCACTGCAAGGACCCTTACCCAGAGCACTCGCTCAATGAGTGGCCTAACTGATCAAAGTGAAGGTAGCTCTTTTTGTCCTCGCGATTTTTTTTTCTTTAACAAACTAAACAACATAAAGAAAACAAAATTTCACATAATGCACAAATTTTACAGATCATGCACTTCATATTGTCATTCACCCTATCTTGCAGTTTAACTCTCAAATCAGTTCTCATACCTATCGAGGTGACCTCAAACTTCTAAACCTAATAACTTTGTTCTAAGCATTTCAAAACTACAGGAACACAAACTATGTGCATAATAGTGCAGGAAAAACTCAAGAAAATTTTTAAATTAACTCGAATTCATATCATGCTCTCAAGTTTCAGCAGAATCACAAGAATATTTCAATTAAATCTCATCCTAGGCCGTCGTAATCATACTTGTGCATAAGATCAATCAGCAATTCAACACATACTCAGGACACTCACAACAGATAAGCAAATCCACCCCCAAACTTAAACTAAACATTGTCCTCAATGTTTGCAAAATAAGCTCAAAGAAAGTAAAAAGGGTAAGAGTGAACAATACTGTCCTGGGTAATGAAGATTTTCATTTTTCTGAATTCCTTGGGTGGCCAAGTTACGTGAGATGAAGTACTGCAGAACGGGAGCATGGGTTTCATGAGGGAGACATCAACACAACTTAACAAAACAAAAACAACGAAAACTAAGAAGAAAGCCAACAACTAAAACAAAAACTGAAAAGAAGTAACAAAGAACTAAAACATAAAACTTGGGTTGCCTCCCAGGAAGCGCTTTCTTTAACGTCTTTAGCTAGACTGTAACTTATGATTGACATCAAGGCACGTAAAACTGCTCGTATTTCTTCGGGCCCTTCTTGCTTGAATCGATCTAGCCTTCTAAGTCTAAAAGGCTATCTTGTTTTTCCTAGGCACCTGAAAGAAAAATAATTTTGTTATTTTTGTTGATCGAAATAAAAGGAAAAAAATCAAAACAAGACTCATGAGTATAAGAAAAATGGTTATGAAGATTATAACAAACGTTTTGAGATAAAGGGAGGGGAGACTTTTCAACCTCAAACTCTATCACCTGAATTCCTTCTATGGAAGTGATTGTATTACCATTGTCTACCTCACAAACCTGTTTCTGGTGTGTTTCAGTCTCCTCCAACTCACCCTCACTATCATATGAATAAGTTCTCCTAGGTTGCTCCTCCTCAGTGGCAAGATAAAGAATTTTCTCTTGTAGGGCCTTAAGGGATTCCGCCAATTGATTAAGATGATGAGTCCTTCCATGTATTATTGCCCCAAGTTCTACCACTTTAGCTTCTAACCTATCCAACATTTCTAATTTAGCATGAAACAAATTTTTTATCCTCAACTCTAAAGTATATTCCATTAATAAATCCACAAGAGAAGAGTTTTCTATAGATTGGTTGGAGTAGGAAAAATTTTCGTTGCAAATACCTATATGATTACCATCAAAAGGATTTTCATAAATCATAGATTCAGAATGGTAAGGATTAAACATTTGGTATCCAGAGAAATCATGATTCACATACCTAGGATCCTGAGAAGGATAATACATTGGCGAAGAATTATGGTCATGAAAAGTCATACTTTAAATCACGACAATTCAAACCTAAACTTTTACACACAATCAACACAACCAAAACATGAGACAAAGACTCGAACAACACACAAGACTAAACTAAGAACAAAAAAGAAAAATAAACAAACAAATAAGGAGAAAAAAATAAAAAAAGGAAAGAAACAAATAAGGAAAAAAAAGAAATAAGGAAAAAAAAAATGAAGAAAACAAAAAAGGAAAAAAGAGGAAAAAGAAGAAATAAGGAAAAAGAAAAAAAAGAGGAAAAACAACAAATAAGGAAAAAAAAAATAAGGAAAGAAACAAAAAAGAAAAATAACAAATAAGGAAAAAAATAAAAAAAAAGTAAGAAAAAAAACACAAAAGGAAAGACACAAATATGGAAAGAAAACAAATAAGGAAAGAAAACAAATAAGGAAAAGAAAAAAAAACAAATAAGAAAAATAAATAAATAAGGGAAAAAAACAAATAAGGAAAAAAAATACAAAAGGAAAAAAAAACTTTAGTCTAAAATCTCGAATTTTCTCCCAATATTAATCAATCTAAATAATCGCTATTCCCCGGCAACGACACCAAAAACTTGTTGCGTAAAATTTTATTAATGCAATACCGCAAGTGTACGGGTCAAGTTTTAGTATAGTGATTTAGAGTTCTAAGTATCGTCCTCGGAAATGGGTTTCTAGATTAATTAATTACCAAGATACTTATTCTCAATTTTATCTAAAGCAACAAAACTTTGATGGATAGTGAAAACATAGATAGAAAATAAATGTACAATTGGAGACACGAATATGATAGAATTGAAGGAAGATGATTTCACAAGATAAATCCTTATTTAACACATGCAATGAACTAATATAATGAATTTATAAACAATAATGAAAATACTCAAGAGAATCTCTCGATCCGTAGTGAGCCTCGCACACACAATAAATTCTAAAGTTTCCTTATGATTTTTAAAAGCATACACGACATTAAGCAACTTCTTTATGTGTTTCCCAAAGAACTCTAAGTCATTCTCATGCCAGATTTCTAAGGATTTTGACAACTTTGTTCTAATCCAAGTTTCTTTCTCTCGAGTCCACTTAAACCAACAAGATTTATGAAATTAAGAACGAATTGCCAAAAATAAATAACATAACAAAGTTCAATACATAATCAAATAAATCTAAAACATGCTAATCAAATTCCAACTACAACGTTTAGCTACTCAAAATCACCATAAAAATAAACTAAAGTCATAGGAAAAATCTTTAAACACAATTACAAACTAAAAGAAAGAGAAATAAACTTATGTGTCAATGTCGATCCCTCGTTCCCGAGCTCCCGTCACGATCTCGAGCCTCCACAAACACTTTGGCTCCCAAGGAATGCTCTTTTTTCTCCCTTTAGAGTGTGTATTTCGAAATTAGGGCTAAAAACTACCAAATTCGTCTCCCCTTGCAATGAAAACAACATGTTATATTTATAGGGTTTTTCGGTACGGCGTTGCAACGCTGTGCCTTCTGCCAGCCAACCCACTGTGACCATTTTTGTCATATCTTTTCACTTGGGTGTCCAAATAACCTCCGGTTTGATGCGTTGGAATCGTGATTCGATGTAGAATCTCTCCGTATATTTTTTATACTCAAAATACATCTAGAGTTTTCTTGGGTCTTCAGTTAAGCATACACATGTTCCAAATTGCACCAAAATAGCCTCAAAACACTCAATTCTTGCTTCTCAAGCTAAGTTTCCTGAAATTAACCAATGTCATGAAAGCTTATGTTTTAAGTATAAAAACTAGCTAAAATATAGAAATAAGATAGCATATTTGCATGCTATCAGTAGTAAATGAACAATTAACTGCATAGTTGCAGGATCAGATCGAACCCCCACCCCGACCTAAGCCAGGTAGTTGTTTGATAAATACTTAAATAAACTGCATAAGTGCAGAATAAAAAATTTGGGCGGTAAATGAGCAATTAACTGCATAGTTGCAGGATCAGATCGAACCCCCACCCAATTCTGTTTGAGAAACACTCTTCGACGGAACAGTGTTCAAAATGTATACCATAGTCTCCACTGTGTAACCCCAAAACGAGTCAGAGAGATGAGCGTAGCTCATCATCGACCGAACCATGTCCAACAGGGTTCTGTTTCTCCTCTCCGATACACCATTCTGTTGTGGCATACCAGGTTTTGAGAGTTGGGACGTAATTCCATGTTCTATCATATAGTTCTGGAATTCAGTGTCCATGTACTCTCAACCTCGATCCGATCGAAGTGTTTTAATCGTTCTGCCTAATTGGTTCTCAACCTCAGTCTTGTACTACTTGAACTTTTCAAGAGTTTCATACTTTAGATGCATTAGGTAAACGTACCCATATCTCGAATAGTCATTGATGTGTATCAAACCATTGATCCATTGCATGTACCTGAAGGAGCAATAACAAGGAGTAAGGCCAAGAAGAGTCAAGAGGCTTTCATTGCATCTCCAAAAACTCGTTAATGCACAAGGAGAGATAACGATATTTGAGCCCAAAATTCTTTATAATGTTAGTACAACAAGTCAAGATGAGAATGGTGTGAAGATGGCACGGGAAAAGTTGTGTAGTTTGAAAGATGGCACGGAGGACAAAAAAAGTGTGTAGAAAATGTGAACAAGTGGCTGTCCAGATTGCACCTCTTGGGATTTTGTGATGTCAAACCTTGTCAAACGAAATAGTCATGCATGGAGATCCTACAGTAGATAATTAAGGACATTTAAACCATTCTATTTTTTTGTTCCATATTTAGAGCTCTCAAACGTTGTGCAATCAAGTTTTAAATTCCTACGTCCATTTTTTCTTCATTTTACATTTAATGCTTATTGAAGACTTTTGGTCTTTGGTGTTATGCACGACCATTTTGGTCTATTTAAAGGTTTGTATTGGCATGGAAAAGACAGAACCTTTATGAAAAAAACTTGTGTTTTTTTTAGCCCCATTTGGTGTTAACTTCTTTCAAATCTTGCTTTAGGTTTGATGTTTAACCGATTCATTGGATTAGCCCCGATCAAGCTAATTCTGGAGTGAGTCGTCTTAGGATCTAGGAGTGACCATCCTTATTCTAAGTTTGATCTAAGAGTGATTCATCTTCTAACTAAACTCTTGGTTGGAATCAATTCGTTAAGTTAGCCTGGTTCGTGACATTTGCAAAGATCCTAGAAGGACCTCTAGTTTTGTTAAACCAACAAATTCGACGCTTATCATTTTGTATTAGAGCTCGTTGGTCGACATCATTTGGCCGACTCTCTAGAGGTGAAATATCTACAATTTTTGTTACTTTTTTTTCTGTCATTTTTTTAAGCATTTACAAAGTGTAATACAAGGCATCCTACAATTTGTCTTGAATTTCTTTGTGTTTTGTTCTTGGATCATAAAAAAAAAAAAAGTGATAAGATAATATATGATCAAGGAAACCAGGAGAGAAGTCTACAAGACAAATTAAAAGCTCAACAAGATCAATTACACTCATATTAAAAAGTAAACGGAGTCAATGAAAATTCAAGACAATGATGAGCTAATCATTATGCCACAAGGTCCAATGACAAGAGAAAGAGCTAAAAGACTTCAAGCCACAATGAATACTTACCTCCAAGCTAAAATGTCTACAAGTTGTGTAGAGTTGCAACCGTTCATTCTTGATAAGGCACATTTTTCACCCAAGAGTCATAATGTATCTAAAAATCTAGATTAATTCACACCTTTAATACATTAGGTACTTATTTAATTCATGTATTTACAATTAATATGGTTCATGTATGAATTTCAAGGGTTGGGGGTCGAATTTAGACTACATAGGTGAAGGGATGTGTCCTTTCAATATGTTCTTTCAAATAGTATAAATAGGTTGTCATTTTTTTTTTCATTTGAGGACAAGTTGAATTTGAATAGAATCTCATATTGAGTTTAGTCTCTCAAGCTTTATGCTTTCTTTGTATTCTTGTGTTTAGAATGCATGTTTTAGAACTTTCAATCTAGTTTGATCAATTAGATTGTGGAGAGTGAAGGGAATGAAAATCCCACACAGCAGAAGACGATCGAATCGTCGTGGTATCGTTGTGAAACTCGTTTTCTTGAAATTAAACTATCACATAAAATTAGGCTAAGCTAATAAATAAGGACAAAAAAATCAGCAAGCAACACTTGTTGTAGAATCTTTCTTCACGATTCCTTCCTTCGATCACAAACTATTCGTGTTGTTCTCAACGATCTCAAACTCCTCATACGAACCAGACACTTCCACTCAGTTGCTCGATTGTTCTACTTTTGGTAGAAGGAGAATGGTGGGATTCTCTTCTTTGGTGTAGGAAGGAGAGATTGAGAGAGAGGTGTTTTTGAGAGAGAATTGCCTTGCCTTTTGGTAAGATATCCAAAAATGAGCAATAGTCTTACCACCCCTTCTTGCAAAGGGGTTTATATAATGGTGATAGGTGGAATTGAAATCTCCACCTATTTACCATTTTACCACAACCATAGGTTATGCAAATCATATTTGCATAACCACATGTAATAAGATATCTCATATCTCATTATACAAATCACATTTGTATAATTGTGGATTTTAAAATTGAATCACATTCAATTTAATTTCTCTCAATCTAATTTCTCCAAATTAACCCTAATTCAACAATTAGGCTAACCTATAGTTTATTATGAATCTCATTCACATTAAACTATATAATATGTCATTCATATCTCATATAAATGACATAATTACCCTTTAGTGAACTTGAACACTTCAAGTTCATACCAAAACTGTATACCTTCTATTAATCCAGTTTGAGCCAACCGAGGGACCTTATGGACCTACAGTGACGAGCTCCAATGATTCGAGGTTAACCTATCAAACTCTTTGACCCGGTTAATCAACATTCATTAGCTACGGTAACACTCCACTAAAACTCGTAGCTGCACTCCTGTTAGTGTAAGACAAGATGTGTCCACTGATATAACCAATGCCCATGAGTCGACCCTTCACAGGTTGTTCGTAGACACTGTTGGGTCAAATTACCGTTTTACCCCTGTGTCTACTTCTTGTTCCTTAATTCCCCACTGCTCCTCTTATGAACAAAAACGTTGTAATGGTCCAACCATACACAACACCCCTCTCGGGCCAGTGAGAGGGTGGGCGCCCGTTGTCCAAGTCCTGGAGACAACACTTAAGGGAACAACCCCTCTAGTTTCTGTAAAGTCGGGAACGAGTGCATTCTATCTCGCGTAGTTAAGTTCCCAGCTCCCTACTTGGTTCTGTCCCTGAGAAGATAGGCATATTGGGCGAGTAATCGTGACCACCCTCATCCGTATAGTCAGTCAGGACGCACCCCCATGCAGATGGAGTCCGTAACACGCCAAGATTCGTGTCGAGTCACAAATGGTCATCTACGGTTATTAGTCTCATATCACATTAACGGTGCTACATCGCAAGTCTAATAATTCACGGGCCCGTCAAAGCATAATCTCATTACACAGGATGCCCCCACTCGCATGTCAACCACTTGAACAAGTCAGATCACCTCGTTTGTATCTAATACAAAGCAGGCTGCATCACCAACGTATCCGGGATTAGGTCTCCAACCCTATCCATATACTGTAGACCGTTCGGGTCATTAACTCGAACGTGATCCTCCTTGTGTGTCCACTACACACCGTTCAAGTTCTAGTTCTCTCATATACCTAAGCTAGGTGGTTGTTTGATAAATGATAAAATAAACTGCACAGGTGCAAAATCGAACCCCCACACTGGGAGTGGTAAGGCAAAATTTTGGGCGGTAAATGAGAAAATTAACTACATAGTCGCAAAATCAGATCAAACCCCCACCCCGACCTAAGCCAGATGGTTGTTTTATAAATACTTAAATAAACTGCATAAGTGCAGGATCGGACCCCCACATTGAGAGTGAGATAACCATACTTTATAACATACATACATCACATGTATAAAAATGCATGTCAATGTTTTTAATCTAAGTAATATAACACTTATATTAATGAAAGGAATTTTTACACCAGTATCTATCTTCGTAATATATATTTACGTATATGGATTAATGCATATATTTTACATATGTAGTCATTCGTTAATATTTTTGGACATTTTTATCCTTTATCTCTCTTCAATTAATGTCGTCTAGATTCTCATTTTAATTTATTTATTAATATTTTCGAAGAAAGGTTATCATTATTACAGGTATTATTGGTTACAGTTACCATATATGTTTAATATATAATTAAACAAGTATTCCTTAGTAATGTATGGTAATAGTTTCCATATTTTCATAATAATTGTTCAAGATTTTTCCCTTTCTATACATTATTCCACAGAACTTTGACATCTAATTCTATTGTTCGAATTTTTCATTTCTCCCATACTTTGTTTGTAACATTTTGTAGTACGATTTCTCTCATACATTGTTCCTATGGGTATATTCACTTTCTCTTCTCTTATTTGTGAGATTGATAATGATATCTGTTTATCTTCATATACTTCTAATACATTACACATTTTGTTACATGTTGTGTATATATTGTTCGTAATGCGTGTTACTGTAAATAGTATAATGCAAATATCAACATATAGTTTGAATATAGGTCTGTGTTGGTTGAATATTAACCATATGTGTTACGGACTGTATCATGCATTATAATGACTGTTTTAATATCAGTATGTATATTATATATATAATCCAATATATAATGATTATCCATCTGATTTTTTTGTTGTTTTATTATATAGGGAGTTTTGTTATACCTATGCTTTATGGTGGATCTTGGAACAAGTCTGATAATTTTATTGGTTACCAAGTATCTGATATTTCATTACATGATGGAATGAAATTCATTCATTTACAACAGCGTATCATTGAAACTTTGGGCAATGTAGGTCATATTGATGCTCCCAACATATATGTTTTCATAGGATCTCAATCATTCATTAAGAAAGATACACAAATCAATACAGATGTTGATGTCAATGGTTAATTACCATAATAGCATACAATATAGATGAATATTGTGCCCTAGTTATTGATTATAAGAACACCCTATCAGGTATGTTGGACAACGTACCCCATTTTGCTTCAAATACCAATTCCCATAGTGTACAAGGACGTGTTTTTCGTAACATTGATGTTACAAAGATATCATCTAATTTTACCATTAAGGTTGAAGATATATATGTTGCTAAGGGTGTATTGCACAATGCCTTACGGGGTATTGCCATTAGAGATAGTTTTCAATATAAAACTGTGAAATCCAACAAGAAATTCTTGATTCTTCAATGTGTTAATGAGAATTGTAAATGGTTGCTTAGAGGTTGTCGCTATGGAGACAATGACAATGATTCATGGATTATTCTGAGGTTTGATAGTGAACATACATGCTCGCTTGATATTGTTTTGATGGATCATAAGCAAGCTTCATACTCTGTCATAAAAGATTGTATTCAATCTTTGATTAACATAGATGGCAGCTCGTTACCTACATCGAAGGAGATTAGAAATTATGTCCTTACTCAACATGGTTAAGAATAAGTTATCAGAAAGCTTGGCGTGCACGTGAGTTACAATGAATGAAATTAGAGGTTCACCAGAGGACTCCTACAAAATGATTCCATCATTTGCACATATGTTGAAGATGACCAATCCAGGTATTATTTTTTTTAATCTATTTTATGTATTATAATAATTTTCAGATATAACATATATACATACGATAAAATACATAATAACATTGTTATATATCAAATATATTGCAGGTTCTATCACTGAAATTAAACTTGATGATGATGGGAAGGTTCAAGTTCTTCTTTATGGCATTTGCTGCTTGTATATCAATGGGTGGAAACACTGTCGACCAGTTATTTCTGTTGATGGCACTCATTTGAAAAATAAATATGTCGGCACCCTAATAACAACTTCTGCATATGATCCTAATGATCAAATGTTTCCTATAGCTTTTTGCGTTGTTGATTTTTAGAATGATAATTCATGGTTATGGTTCTTCTATCAACTAAAACAAATAGTCGTACAACAGAATGACCTCGTGATTGTATCTGATAGACACAAAAGTATTGACAAGGCAGTTCAGATTGCATTCCCCAATGCATCCCATCGCATAAGCATATTTCATCTATTGAAGAACCTAAAGCTCATATACAAGACGAAGATCAATGATACTATTTTTTATGCCTGTGCGAAAGTATATAATGTTGTCGATTTTGAAGCTCAAATGCGTCAATTGGAGTTGGGTGTTCGAGGTATTCGTAATGAATTACTTACCATAGGATTTGCAAAATGGTCTCGTGCCTTCTCACCCTGTAGTGGATACAAGATGATGACAACTAATATTTCTGAAAGTCTCAATGTTGCCATAATGAAAACACGTGATTTACCTATTGTATCCATGTTGGAGGTTCTCAGAATGACTATGCAAATATGGTTTTACGAAAGGAGAAATGATTGTGCTTTTCAAGTAACTACTTTTACAAGAGCCACTGAAGAACATTTAAGGGAGAAAATACAGATGACACGTTTTATGAAGGTAAGTTGTCATTCCTTATATATTAAACACTTTATACTATATATTCTTTTCATTATATTGCATATACCCCAGGCTAATCCAATAGACAATATTGAATATCAAGTGATAGAACATACTCGTCAATACAATGTGCATCTTACAAGGAAGAGATGCAGTTGCAGAATGTGGGACACATTGCAGATACCTTGCTCTCATGCATGTGTTATTTTGACAACGAAATACATATCGACCAAGGAATATGTCTCACCATATTACTTGAACACTACTCTTTCATCAATATGCAGTGGGTTGTTATATCCACTAGATCCTGAAGATAGTTGGGTTATTCCAGAAGATGTGCAACAAACTGTTGATCTCCCGCCAAACGTGAAACAGTTGGTTGGTAGGCCGAAGAAGAATAGAATTCCTTCACAAGTGGAGTTTAAGAGACGTGTTAAATATGGTCGATGTGGAAAACTTGGTCACAATAGAAAGTCTTGCAGATTTGCTCTTACACAATAAGTTTTAGGATTTTATTTTTTGATGTATTGTCTTTAGTATTATGCAATCTTTATGTTTTTTATATGACAACAATATTGAACTTATTTGAATTCAGTTTTCTTTCAGTATATCATTTTAATTATATCAATTATGTTATAGTATCTACTTTTGTTGATTCAACTATATACGTATTAGTTTTTACATAGAACATTATAAATATACTAGTACGCATACATGAACATGATATGAATCATGACCAATAATTGTATGTCATTTGACATATAGGAAGTATATTTTCTTAAATTATTCGCATACACATATTATAAATGTTATAAACTGTTGTATATTTGAATTGTAGGAACTGAAAAATTATATTACCAATAGCACATTGTTCGTAAAAGTTGGTATATATTACACATACTCTAAGCATACATGATATAAACTGATTTATATTATCAATATACATAATGTTAACTTATATCAACAACATCTACTTATCTAATATTCTATTGTATATAATATCGAATGTATATGTTCATCAGACTTGAACAACAATCCAAAACTATAACATTCAAACCTGACATATATTCTTTATAATCAAACTTGATATACATTCAAACTATACTATTCATAACATTCCAAAGTCAAACTAAACAAACAAGATAAATAACAAATCCCAAAACATGAAGCTAACAGTAGAGATTACAAAACAACTATTCAAATTGTTCCCTTTTAAGAAGTAATATCTATTAAAGTTGAGACAGAATATTGAAACTTGGTGCATTGAAGTCTTCTGAAATGAGTTTATTTTCTGGTTTTTTATCTTCACTTGATCCAAATTTTGACGTGTATGGTGATTTCATGAACGTGGATGGCAGTAAATTCCTTTGGCTCCTCTTTCTCAGGTTTGGTTTATTATCATCAGACTGCCCATTACCTGGTATCTATGACAAACAAGATATTCAACTTAACATTTTCAAACAAGATATTTCAACATTAATACATGTATGCCAAAGTATATAATACTACTTACAACATTGTTGCATTTTTCATCTCCATTCAGACAAACACCTCTTTTTTTTTTTTTTGATGCACTCATTTTCCTGATAAAATTTATAACCAAGAAATTTAGTCATATACTACAATGTATCATTAATGTAACAAATTGTTCATTATAAGACATTTACCTTATTGCGTACCGACTTTTCAATATGTTGGACTTCTAATAAGATTTTCCTACTGACAGATTCATCCTCTGTCAGAAGCCTCGAGATTTCCTAAGTTAACAATTCAATTAATACATTATATATACCATGTTTATATCTAATAAACATTATTTTTATACTATTATATTTTAGATATACAATATAATTACTAACCTCATCTTGATGTCCTTCATTTGTATCACTTTCTTCATTAATAGACTCACCTACATCTCCCTTTGTATCACCTTCTTCTTCCACATTTCCTCCAACATTATCATCGCCACCATTGTCATCGTCATCTTTATCATCAATCTCTTCTGCACTTATATTTTTATCTTTACTTTTCATTCTTTCTTTCAACTTGTCTACTTCCTTACATTCCATCAATCCGAGCAACAAAATTATTCATAACTATTTCATTAAATTTCAGAAATTCATGCATCATATTTTCATTGTTGACCACATCGTCAACTTTCTCTTTCCCTTTTAAGTCGATGCGTGCACTCTGTCATCAACTTCTCTTGAGACGCGTACTTCACCTATATCACCTTCTTCATCAACCATTTCCACGAACTCAAACTGTTGTTATATTTACACACACGTATATGTTATATACTATATATATGATGTCAGATATAGGATATTTATTGCAATATATAAGATATATTAACAATAAATTAGCAATTATACACACATCCTTATGCTTAAACACTTTGATGGTCAATTCCCTCCATTCCGGGTGTACATCCGCTATCCAATTGTTAATTTTAGGACTTCCAGACGACACTTTTTGTGCAATGTAGATTGACGGTCCAGACAACAGAGGTATACACTCATATGCCCACACAACTAAAGGTTGTTGTAATCCAGAAATCCCAACAATCATTGCATCTGAATTTTTTATGGTCTTCTTAATTGAGTCCAAAGTGGTGTTATAAGCGATACGCCCCCAAGGATATTTTTCAAATTGATCCTCATCATCTAACAGATTGATATGATCTAGTTCTACTCCAGTACCTACTTGTTTGCCTAGTAAGAAGTTTGATAGAAAGTACAATTTCGCTAGTCTCATTTTGTCCTTCCTTTTTACTCCTTCCATACTAAGAAACACTTCACTTACTATTATCCGTTTGATCGGTTTCTCAATATCAAAGTATTTGCTAAAAAATCTCCCCCTCAATTTCTGCATGTTAATCTCTGGTAGTTCGCCACAATTTAAACCAGTTATTTTTTGGAAGTTTTTCATGCAGAATTTAACTACTCTACCTTCTAAATTAAAACACAACTCATCTCCCTTAGTGAGTGAGCATTGCCTCATAATTAAATGATATAGTAGCTGACTTTGGAACTTTTGAATTTTATTCTCTAAAAATGTTCCAAAACAACTGTTCTTAAATCTTTCTAGATGTTTTCTTCCCAATTTTTCCTTGATGTTCCTAATAACTCCATATCTCGAATATATATTAAGCTTTTGGGAACTGGACCACTTATCCCTTTGCAGAATTAGAGGGGCAACCTATAGTATATAGAATATTCAGAAATACATATAATATACATATGATAATCTAATAATCATTGATTATATTCAATATAAACCCACGAATAAAGTCATACCTCATACAGATCCTCCCTATTTATTCCTAGCACACTCCCTCTTGAGTACTTGTCATCTCTCTCATATTTCTTTTTCTTATCTGTCCTCGGTGACAACTGCGATCATAAAAAGCAATATTCAATATGTATAATGTGCATTATTATATTTAATATAAACATACAAATATTCTTACCTTTTTTCTTTTCTAAAACCTTTGTTTTCTTCGACCTTACGACAACTTACTTCCCTTTTTGTCTTGTCACTCTTTTTGAATGTTCTCCAATTGAATCCTTTCTTCTCACTCTTCTTTATTGTTCTCAAATTTTCAGTTTCTTTTGTTTTATATCCTGCATAAAATAATTCTCAATCATATGCTTATTTTAATGTAATATATATAAAATATACCTTAGTTGTCTCTTCTACCATCTTTCTATTTCCCTTTGCTTTTTTCTTAAGAATATCAGACAAAACAACATGATCCTCATGTACAAATTTATAAACAATAATTACCCAACCATAAATTTACTTACTTCATATAATAGAGCATAGATAACATATAAAATATTATTGCATTGGAAATATAGCTCAGAATCGTCTTCTTTCCTATAATGTTTTTCATATTTCTCTTTATCCGTATCTCTTACATCAACATTACCATGCTCCATAGTCGTTATCTAAATGTTAAAATGTATTGTTTGTAATTAAAGATAATTGAGTAGTATTATAGTACATAATGTATAATATATACCAATCATATATAATTTGTAATGAATATAAATACCTGTTCAGATATGTCTATTTTTTCATCAACATTATCATCTTGTTGAACATCATCCTACAAAAAGATAACAAAATACAAATATAATTACAACACCATTATATTTTATAAGATGACATGTATATAATATATACTTGTTCGTTAGATATGTCTATTTACTCATCAACATTATCATCTTGTTGAACTTCATCCTATAAATAAATAATACAATATAAATATAAGTATAACACCGGTATATTTCATACTAAAGAATATTTCATTCATTATATACCTCATGTAATTGTGATTGTATAAGGAACTATTTGTGAGCCCATTGTATCTGGATCTTGTAATTGTGATTGTATAACTTGAGTTGCTGGAGTATGAACTTCACGATCCATATTGCCAAACAAGCGATCAAAGAATGGTGAGTTTGTTGGTATTCCAAGTGATTTAGGTGTATCTGTTTGTGTCCCGTCGTCCTACATTAATATTTATATCATACACACTATTATATATCAGTCTTACAAATATATAACAATCATATATCAATTTAATTATGATTTATAATATTATATAACAGCTATACAACCATATGTCATTTATACTAGTATATATCATTTGGAGAGACATACGCAAAAAAAATATGAATATTTGTATATATTGTTCATACCTCAGATTCTATCTTGATTATTTCATTTTCATTCCCTCTTTTACCTCCCTGCTAGAACTGCCTAGTAGTCTTCCACTTCTCCTTAGATTCCCTCTGTTAGCCGTGACTTTAACTCTAGTCATTACCTATTATATCATTTATACAAATATATAACAGTCATAAATTTTTTCCAAAAATACTCATGCATACTCATGCATATACAATACATTCATAGGGGATGAATATTTGTTGTTTATCCCAGTAATAAGAAATACTAATCATTATGGAAATAAAAAAAAAAATCACTAAATTTTTCACAGAGGATGATTTGTTATTTTTTTCCTACTACAATGACTACCTTTAAATCTTCTCAAAATCCTAAAATTACTCAACAGACTTCTATCGCAACATACAACCAAGAAACATGCATCCTCATTTTCTATAGCAACATGCAAGAGTGATTTCGCAATATAATATTTAGTTTTTGTGAATAAACCTTTGTTTGTTCAAAACAAATAGTATTCCTCACATTTTCCACATTTTGCTCACTTTCTAATAAAGCCCTAACTGTAAATACAAGTAAAAAACGAACCCATTCAGTCCATAGAACAAAACGATTGATCCACAGATATATATGGAACATACCAGTGTCATTCGCGTAAGGGTTTCTCGTCTGCTTTCTCTTCATTCGCGTAAGGACTTCTTCTTCGTCGAAATGCACAGTGAAGGTTTGCGTTTCCCTCTCAATTTTCAAAGCAAAAATGTAGGAAAATGAATACCGTTTACCTTTTGCAAAACTTCCCATATAAAACCATTCATTTTCTAATTTCTTTTTTTTTTTAAAAAAAGGCCACGTATAGTTGAGGGCTTCAATGTAAAAGACTATAGACTTTTGTGTAAAAAGTAGGCCCAAATGTTCATTTATGTAGATAAACATAAATATGATCCTTAAACGTAAAATGGGCCACTAATTTGGCCTATTACTGTTAAAAACCCTTAATTAAATTAAAACATGCATTATATTATAACACTTCTAATATAACCTATCATGCATATTATATATTATAACACTTATAATATAAATATGATGCATGAAATACTTAACCTAAGGTGAGATTTTAATCTATATGACATACATTATGCATATAAATATTTCATACAACACTTGCATAAAAATAAACAACAAATTGGATCGGTTTTTGGCACCCTAGGGACTTTAACTAAATTAATTAACATGAATATAACACTTATATTAACATTAATTAATAAAATTAATTAATTACTTAATTTACATAAAAATAAATTAAATAAATAATAATAAATTCGACTAAAATCGCAGCCTCAATGCTCATCACGCCACTACCCGCGGAAAAAGCTCGTGAACTACCCACTAATGTAGTGGCGTTGCAACACCAAACTGCTCAACGCCAAGGAAGCAATTCAACGCCAAGCGCCGTTGTAATGCTGGTCTGCAGCAGCTTCTCCTTCCGCACGGATGGCGTTGCGACGCCGATGAACAACGTCTCAACGTTGTCCTCTGTCCAACAACATTGTTTGCTGAATTTCGCCCGTTTTCGTTATGTTTCTTCACAACAACTCTTGCCACGAACGACCCTGACTTACAAACTCGATTTACTTTAAAAAATGCCCAAAACAACAGGCCCTTACATTGATCTCATCAACGGAAAAGTAAATCTAAACTAAGTGCCAAAATAAAAAATATCCAATTGCAAACCATTAACATTATCACATGAAAAATTAATGTTACCCACCTAAATTTAAGAAAATTACAGAACACACAGCGAAGAGTAATGTTAGGCTCTGATACCAATTGAAGGGAATGAATTTCCCACAGTGGAAGCGATGCGAATCGCTGTTGATTCGTCGTAGTTCTAATTTTCTTAATGAAGGGATTTGAAATTCCCGCAGCGAAAGACGTTGTGAAACGTCATTTTTTCGTTGTGTAATTCTTATCTTAAAATCGAATTAATTTCATTAATCCTAGGCTAAACATACATAAATGAGAAGAAACACAGTAAGGTATACGTTACTTACTTGTTGAAGAACTCTTCTTCAACGCTTTCCTCCTCCGGTCACGATCTCTCTCGAACCAACGAACTCCTCGATCTCACTCCTCGAACCGAACAACAAGATACCTCCAAAGGGCTTTCTCGGTTGTTCTCAGGAGGTTGAGGGAGAGTAGGTGGGACTCCCTTTGGCTTTTGGGTGAGGAGAATTTTTAGGGAATTGAGAAAGAATTGGAGGTCTCTTGGAACTTAAATTTCCAAAAAATGAGATCCAACCTTACCAAAGGCTTCTCACTAAGGCTTCAAATAATGGTGAATGTGGAGTTGATATCTCCATTTAATCACCATTTTACCACAACTATATGTTATGTAAATCATATTTGCATAACACATATTATAAGGTATCTAATACCTTATTATACAAATCTCATTTGAATATATTGGAATTTTATATTGAATCACATTCAATTTAGTCTCTCTCAATTTAATTTCTCCAATTAGCACTAATGAATCAATTAGGCTATACTATAGTTTATTATGAATCTCATTCACATCAAACTATATATTATGTCATCTATATCACATATAAATGACATAAATACCCAAATAATGAATTTGAACACGTCAAATTCACACCAAACTCTAAACCCTCAATTTGTCCAATTTGAGCCAACCGAGGGACCTAATGGACCTACACGTGACGAGCTCCAATGATCCAAGACTAACCTGTCTTTGACCCGGTTATTCAACATTCATTAGCTACAGTAACACTCCACTAAAGCCCGTAGCTGCACTGTCATCACTGTAGGACAAGTTGTGTCCATCGATATAACCAGTGCCCGTGAGTCGACCCTTCACAGGTTGTTCGTAGACACTGCTGGGTCAAATTATCGTTTTACCCCTGTGTCTACCTCTTGCTCCTTATGTCCCATTGCTCCTCTAATGAACAACAACGTTGTATGGTCCAACCATAAACAACAACCTTTTCGGACAAGTGAGAGGGTGAGGCCCCGTTGTTCAAGTCCTAGAGACAACACTTAAGGGAACAACCCCTCTAGTTTCCCTAAGTCGGGAACAAGTGAATTCCGTCTCGCGTAGTCAAGTTCCCAGCTCCCCACGTGGTCCTGTCCCTGAGAAGATAGGCATATTGGGCGACAACAGTGGCAATCCTCACCCGTACTAGTCAAAGGACAGACCCCCGCAGACAGGAGTCCGTAACACGCTCAAGATTAAGGTCAAGTCACTAATGGTCATCTACGAAATTATTAGCTCTATACTGTCAACGGTGTTACATCAGTAAGTCTAATAATTTACGGTCCGGTCTTGTACAATCTCATTGCATAGGATGCCCCCACTCGCATGTCAACCACATGAACGAGCTGGATCACCTCATTTGTATCTAATACAAAGTGGGCCGCATCCACAGCTTATCCAGGATTAGGTCTCCAACCCTATCCGTATATCTTTGTATCTGCTCGGGTCATTAACTCGAACGTGATCCTCCCTGTGTGTCCACTACACACCGTTCAAGTTCTTAGTTCTCTCATAATACAATGACCCTGGAGCTTAGTTTATTGGATTAAATTTATGAAATATGCGAGACACAAAGTTCAACTAAATAACTCTTATTCATTACAACTTGGAATATTACAAACTACACGAGATGAGGACATACATCCCAACAAACTCCCACTTGGACTAAGCTAGTGGAGTACATAATACATTTCTCAAATGTACAGTATAGTAATACAATAAAAGTGTAATAAAATAAACTAGGGCATTGAATACCCCTTTACAATACTCCCAATTGCCCTAATCAGGAAGCACTTGAAAACCTAGACTCTCTAGGTGACCCTCAAACACCTTAGTCGCGAGGGCCTTTGTAAATGGATCAACAACGTTGTGCTCCGAAGCTATCTGCGTGACTGTCACGTCTCCACGGTGCGCAATCTCCCGTATCAGGTGATACTTACGCTCAATGTGCTTGCCCCTTTTATGACTCCGAGGTTCTCTCGAGTTTGCTACTGCACCACTGTTGTCATAAAACAGCGTGATCGACAAGTTCATATTTGGAACAACTTCCAAATCCAGCATGAACTTCCTCAGCCAAACAGCTTCCTTTGAAGCTTCACAAGCCGCAACGTACTCGACTTCCATCGTGGAATCAGCGATGCATCCCTACTTGATGCTTCGCCACACTACAACTCCTCTATTCAAAATGAAGGCTGGCCCTGAAGTGGATTTTCTAGAATCCTTATCGGTCTGAAAGTTAGAGTTTGTGTATCCCGTAAGGATCAAATCCTCACTCCCATACACAAGGTTGTAGTTCCTCGTTCTCCTAAGATACTTGAGGATTTCCTTTACGGTTGTCCAGTGATCTAATCCTAGATTGGATTGATACCTACTGACAATCCGAACTGCATAACAGATGTCGGGCCTAGTACACAACATGACATACATTAGGGCTCTCTACAGCTGAAGCATAGGGGATTCGTCTCATATCCTCAACCTCTTGAGGAGTCTTAGGACATTGATCCTTAGAAAAGTGAACCCCATGCCTGAACGGTAGCAAACCCTTCTTGGAGTTCTGCATCTTATATCTAGACAACATCTTGTCTATATAAGATGCCTGAGACATGTCTAGCGTTCTGTTCTTTCGGACCACAGAGGTCAGAATGTATAAGCTCATGAGGCTCTTTGGCTCTATATCCTTTTCCACTAAAAGCACGTTTGGTAATTTTGCCATCAAGGCATGACTCACATACCAGTAAAGAGTTTTCTTCCAACTCGCTTAGAAGTCCGCTCTTCACTAGTCTCTCAATCCTATTGAGATTTATGTGGCCTAACTTTAGATGCCAAAGATGGACACTATCTTTTGGAGAAATTTTTAATCTCTTAGTTCGCGTTTCTGTTGTTTTAAACAATTCGGTATTCAAAACACTTTTGACCAAATTAGGGTTTAAAACATACAAATTACCCTCAAGCGAAGCAGAACATAACAAATTTCCATTTCGAGAAATAAACGCTTTATTACTCTTGAATGAAACGGAAATATCTTGTTCTAATAGGCAGGAAATCGAAACTAGGTTTCAAGTAAACCCTGGAACTATGTACATATTATCCAATAATTAGTACTTCCCGCCAAAGAATAGTTTCACCGTGCCAATTGTTGCTGCTGAGAGAACTTCTCTGGATCCAACCCTGAGCGTTATCTCACCCTCTTGCAGCCGCTGCCAGAAACTTAATCCTAAAAAAGAAGAGCAAACATGGTTAGTGGCGCCTGAATCCAGTATCCAGATTGAGTCACTACTCTCCACTAAACACGTTTCTGTGACAAGTAAATCACATTTACTTGTCTTCTTCTTTTCGTAAAGGAACTTGGGACAACTCCTTTTCAGGTGTCCGTCCCCATTGCAGTAGAAACACTTTCTTGCAACTTCCTTGATCTCTATGCCTTTTAGGGCGGCAACACAATCAACCTTAACCTCCTTCAACTTCTCCTTCTTCCCTTTCGGGTCTGAAAAGTCTACAAACTTTGTCTCAGAGGTCAAATCCCTGTGAAAAGATCTAAAGGCAACACTTGTCTCAGCTTCCTGACCCCTAGTTTGCACCAAGGACTGGAAGGTTTGTAGATTGTTGAATAGGAGTGTTGGACCGGGCACCTGAGGTCCCTCCTCAGTGAGCGCGAACTCTTGGTCGTCATTTACCAAAATCGTGTCAATATTATTTTTCCACGAAAATCTATCACCGACTAACTTAACGGAAGCTAAACAAGCGTTAAAAGCGTTTGACATTTTGTTGCTGAAAAAAAAAAACTTTGCATTAGTCTAGCAAAAAACTTTTGAAAATACAATTAGGTTTTAGCAATTTTTTTTATCCTATGATCCCTAGGTCATTTAAAAAAATGCAATGATACCCCAAAGGTTTAGAATGACCGCCATCGTAGGGTAGACAAACTCACTCCTTCTCTGGGATGACACTTTCTCGACCAGACCCTAATACCAGAATAACTCTTATTCCATTAGGCATCTAGTTACAATTTTTCGGTATGAATCCATTAACTCTTAATGAATCCTGTGAGTGTCACCCTCAATCTTTAAATTTTCAAGTATTCGTCCAAACAATAGTCGTCGTAGGGAGGACTATGAAGGAAAACCAACAAGAAAATCATATCCATTTCTGGAATTCATAGTGTTTCGACTCCGATGATCAAGGCCCTCCGTAGGGATTGTCTGGTCAGGGCCAAACTAGCAGGCGGATCATAGGCGTCTCACGGTGTGAATCGAAAGAAGAGACCGTGGGTCCTGTTTTCAGAGGTCCCGCTCCCACTCACTATAAGTACTCTCTCCATTCACGTTGAATATTAACCCATACAAATGCCACCCGTAGGGGGACACTCCCATTTGCGCCACGAAGCCGAGTATGGATCTCACGGTGCGAACTTAACGGAGATTTGTGGATGGAAAATTAAATGTAGATCATACACTTTATTTCCTCGCACTCAACACTTTAAATTAATCGGGATTGACCTAGAAAAACTGGCTAAAATTTACCTAAGTCTACCAATATAACTCTTAAATTGGATTAGCAGGTCTATAATCACATTATTAACTTAGGTCTATGTGAGTAAATTAATTAACTCTTAATTAACGACACTCATGAGAATATAACCTATGAATCTCCGGACCAAATTCACTCCCAGGTCGTTTTCCAGGTAGGGGTGTTCCGCAAAGCGTCAGTTTAAATACCCCAACCGTAGACAGAACCTTCTTTAGACAGAGTTACTTATCAGTCTCCATTCAAAGGTCATATTGATTTCCTAATTATAATCTTATTATAACTAGAAAGCCTAAGTCTACTTATTCAAGTTCTAAACATTTTAAAACTAATAATTAACTTAGGTTACATGCATTTCTATGTTATAGTGCTTGATCATTCATCACATGAATTACAAACTATAACATATACATTCATCACATGAATTATGTAAATCCGAGATCTTTCTTTGAAACTTCCTTATTAACAAACAACAAAAAGAAAGAAGAAATGAATGTTTAAAACTTGGTTTTCCATCTTTTAAAAAGAAAAGAAATGAAGTGAAAGACAAAAGGAAAACAAGGAAGGAAAGTTTAAACCATTTTGGTTTCGCTTGCTTTAAAGACAAAAGAAGAAAAGGAAATGAAACAAATGTTTAATACATTAAGTTTTGTTTTGTTAAGAAAATAAAATAAAAGAAAAGAAAAGAAAGGGATAAAGGAAAGAAAAAAGAAAAGGAAAAAGAAAAGAAAAAGCAAAAAGGAAAAAGGGAAAAAGACAAAAGGTTACCTTTTCCACCGTTTGCTTTATCTTCTCTCCATTTTCTTCTCTATCTTTACAAACCAAAGCTGAAGCTTCGTGGGAGAAGGAGAAAGGAAGAAGAAGAAAGCCATTTTCGTGATTTTGGAGCTGGAGTTGCAGAAGAAAGGAGAAGAACTCAAGGGAATTATTATTGCAGCAAGGTGATCAACTCAGACAAGTTCTGATGTTTTGCTCTTCTCGAGCTTTACAAGAATAGGTAAGTGTTGAAGTATGCTTTTCATGAAATCTAGCTCATTTTTAAACAAAGTTCATGAAGGAAGCTCGAGCAAATCCTTATGTTAAGTTACTGTTTTGTTAAGAGGAAGGCAGAAGGCAGAAGTTTGTTGTCAAATCTGAGAAGTCTCTGGTTTTTTGGTTGTTCTGATCTGTATACTTGGAATTAGAAGCTCTAATTGGTATGTTTCGAAAGCTTATTGAATTTTCTACAACGTTCATGAAGAAATCATGAGTAGAAAATGTCTAGAAGATGTTTTAAATATCAGGTTAAATTTGTTGTGCAGCAGGAAATCCGAATCTGGAAATAGCAGAAGTTAGTTCCTGGAAAAGAAGCTTTCGAGGTATTTTTGAACAAATCCGTTGGGAATCGCAATTTCATGTCTTCATATTATTTTTAGAGGGTTCAAAAAGGAAGAGTTTGGTATAAATTACATTATGTTTGGCTAAGTAATGAAGAAGTTATGATGTCTAAAAACAGGACAGAAAATCTGAAAATGCTGGAAAATTTGGAAGTGTGTTTTCTTGTAATGTTAAGGTTAAAAAGCATGAGCTCGAGGTTCTAATGGTTGAATTTGGTTTGTTTGACAGGCCAAGAGCAAATAGGTCGAGTGTACGGGCCAAGGTTCTAGTTTTAATACTGTGACTGACAACACGAACTTCAAAAATGTTTATTGATAAGCGCCGAACTTGTTGGTTTAACAAAGCTAGAGGTCCTTCTAGGATCTTTGCAAACGTCACGAACAAGGCTAACTTAACGAATTGATTCCAACCAAGAGTTTAGTTAGAAGATGAATCACTCTTAGATCAAACTTAGAATAAGGATGGTCACTCCTAGATCCTAAGACGACTCACTCCAGAATTAGCTTGATCGGGGCTAATCCAATGAATCGGTTAAACATCAAACCTAAAGCAAGATTTGAAAGAAAGTTAACACCAAATGGGGCTAAACAAAACACAAGTTTTTTTCATAAAGGTTCTGCCTTTTCCATGCCAATACAAGCCTTTAAATAGGCCAAAATGGTCGTGCAAAGCACCAAAGACCAAAAGTCTTTAAAAAGCATTAAATGTGAAATGAAGAAAAAATTGACCTAGGAATTTAAAACTTGATTGCACAACGTTTGAGAGCTCTAAATATGGAACAAAAAACATAGAAATGCTTTAAATGGTCTTAATTATCTACTGTAGGATCCGCCATGCATGACTATTTCGTTTGACGAGGTTTGACATCACGAAATCCCAAGAGGTGCAATCTAGACAGCCACCTGTTCACATTTTCTGCACACTTTTTTTGTCCTCCGTGCCATCTTTCAAACTAGACAACTTTTCACGTGCCATCTTCACTCCATTCTCATCTTGACTTGTTGTACTAACATTATAAAGAATTTTGGGCTCAAAAATCTTGGTCTCTCCTTGTGCATTCACGAGCTTTTGGAGATGCAATGTGAAAGCCTCTTGAATCTTCTTGGCCTTGCTCCTTGTTATTGCTCCTTCAGGTACATGCAATGGATCAATAGTTTGATTCACATCATTTATATACTTGAATTATGTTTTAGGAAATGCAAGTTTTGTTAGAATGAAAGTTTTCAATGCTTTATGCTTTCTTTTTGAACACGTGTTTATGAGTATTCATGTTTTCCTAGAAATGTTTTCAAGTATTCATTATGAGCCTAAATGTCTTGATGAAATTTATATATGAGCATATGTTTATTGAATTTCCAAAGTTTATGGAAATGCTATGATTTCGAGCAAGTATGTTTTAGCAAGTATGATTTAAAGATTTATTGTTTTATGAACAAGCTGAATAAGCTTGAGTTTTATGAAAGAAGAGATAAGCAGACATGTTCAAATGTTTTCATGTGATTTTCTGAGATATTGAGCCCGAGGCTTTATGGTACCGTGTGCACACAGGTCTTATTCTGTTGTCGACGTTGAGTGTACTCCGTGACAACAGCGTTGTCGTGAGTGCTGGGCGGGCTCCACTACGGCAAAGACAATGAGAGTGTTGGGCGGGCCCCACTACATCGTAGAACAAACGTTGGTTGTACTGGGCGTGCCCTACACAACGTAGATTGTAACATGTTTTAAAAAGAGTTTATATCTTTTACATGCCTTACGAGATTTTAACGATATACTTGCTGGTTTTCCTGAAAAACTATTATGATTACACAGTTACTTTTAATGTTTGATTACAGATGCATATGCTCATAGATGGCCAGGTGATATGATTTATGAGTTAATAGTCTTCTTTTAAACTCAAGTCACTCACTGAGCTTCATAGCTCATTCTTTCAGTGTTTTTCTCACTTTTCAGGTAGAGATCGAGCTCTCAGTGCCTGAAAACCTGCCATAGTCTGCTGGAAGCTCCAAGAGTTTGATACTTTGTACGTGGGTGGAGATGTATAGGAAGTCTATATGTATTGTAGAAGGACTATAATGTTATGTTTATGTGTACATTTTAGGTTGTGGTTGTGTGATCCATGGTTGGGTATGTTTTTGGTTGTGATGTTCATATCTCTTTCAGTTTTCCAGAGAGTCATATGTAGGGTTACCCTTAGGTAGATTACGTAATTGTCAATATTCCACATGTTATGTTTAAAGTGTTTCTTATACAAGTTTAGTATGCTTATCGGGTAAAAGCAGGTCAACAGTGTATCGTTAGAGAGGTGAACGATGTTTGTTGGCTTCACGCCGTCCCACGGGCTAAGTTAGCAGGTAGTTCGGGAGGGGGTGTGACAACTTGGTATCAGAGCAGTTAGCTCCATGGGAATGAGACAGAGCAAGTTAGCTCTAGAAGAAACTGAAAAGTAAATAGCAAGTTATTGAGTTAGTTCAATAGAACTAGCAGAGCATGGTCCAAGTAAGGATAAGAGTAAGTCCAGTCAGGACTAGAATGTGAACACAAGTCTAGAATTGTGCATTTGAGTTGAGTACTCATTACATGTCTAGTATGTTGATATGTTATAGAAGTCATGCCACCACGTACTAGCAAACGATGTAGGCAGGATCAGGACGGGACGCAGGATCCTACCAAGCCCAATTTAAGAGGGGATCTAGAGCCCCGAGAGTCCAGATAGGGGCCAGAATTAAGCAGCATGCTAATTCCTCACAGGAGGTAGGTAAGCCATAGAGAGTAGGGCTAAGTAATCTTGACAAGACATATAGAATAGATCACCTAAAAGAATTAGGAGCCACAGTGTTTGAGGGTTCTAAAGATCCAGCTGAAGTTGAGGTTTGGCTGAATAAGCTTGATAAATGTTTTGATGTGATGAGTTGCTCTAAGGAGCGAAATGTTAAGTTGGCCACATTCTTGCTGCTAAAGAGGGCAGAAGGATGATGGAAATCGATGTTAGCCAGTTGTAGTGATGCATGTACTTTACACTGGCAAACTTTCATAAATATATTTGAAGATAAATATTACCCTAGCACGTACCGAGAGGCAAAGAGGGATGAATTTTTAGAACTGAAGCAAGGGACACTTTCAGTGGTTGAGTATGAGAGAAGGTATACCGAGTTGTCGCGGTATGTTGATGTGATTGTGGCATCTGAGAGTGACAGGTGTCGAAGATTTGAAAGAGGGTTACGTCCCGAGTTACGCACTCTACCACAACCATTGCAAAGTGGACTGACTTTTCCCTACTGGTAGAGACTGCTCTACGAGTTGAGCAGAGTATAACAGAGGCACAAGCAGTAGTGGCGCCTACTCGAGGGCCTTCAACAGCGAGCAGTTTTTGGGGTAGTGAGCAGCGACGATTCACACCTGGTGTGAATGTTTCGAGTCGTCGGGACTTTAAAAGTCGAGCTGGCGACCAGGCATCGAGGCAGATGCATATGAGTGGTGCCTATCAGAGGCAGAGTCAGAGAGCACCTAGTCAGTCTGCCAGATCAACAGTAAGACCACAGACAATGCAGGAGTCTGTTGCCAGTGCAGCAAGGAGAACTCCATGTGTGAATTGTGGCAAGAATCATCGAGGCCAATGTCTTGTGGGTGTCGATGTGTGTTACCAGTGTGGACAACCAGGGCATTTCAAGAGGGATTGCCCACAGCTTAGAGCAGTCGCATAGAGAGACCAGGGAGTTGGGTCCCAGACAGTTGAGCAGCCGAGAGTTCCAGTAGCTGCAGGAGAGGGCACCAGCGGTGCTAGACAGAAAGGAGTTGTAGGGAGACCTAGGCAACAGGGTAAGGTCTACGCTATGACTCAGCAAGAAGCGGAGGATGCACCAGATGTCATTACTGTTACGATTAGTATTTGTAATGTACCTGCACCTGTTTTAATAGAACCAGGTGCTACACATTTCTTTGTTTTTAGTATGTTCTTGACTAAGTTGAATGGGAAGCTAGAACCTTTATGTAAAAGGTTAGTTATATATACTCTAGTTGGTAATGTGTTACTAGTCAATGCAGTGTTGCGGGACTGTGAGGTCTTAGTAGAAGGTCTCAATATGTTAGTGGATTTTCTTCCACTAGAGTTGCAGGTGTGAGATGCAATCTTAAGGATGGATTTCATTTTTACTCATTATGCTTCAAGAGATTGCCATATAAAGGAAGTTGTTTTCAAGAAAGCAGGATTAGCTGAAGTGGTTTTATGGGATGAAACAAAAATTATCCCTACGAGTTTGATTTCAGCATTAAAAGCTGAGAAGTTATTAAGGAAAGGTTGCACGGCGTTTCTTACACATGTAGTAGAGGAGCAGGAGGAAAAGCTAAAACCAAACAATGTTCTTGTTGTGAACGAATTTCTTGATGTTTTTCCCAACAGATCTATCAGGGGTTGCCACCTGATAGGGAAGTAGAGTTCACTATTGAATTGCTACCAGAAACAACACCTATTTCGCAAGCGTTGTATAGAATGGCTCCAAGTGAATCAGGGAGCTAAAGATGCAGTTATAAGGACTAGTTGATAAGGGATACATCAGACCTAGTGTATCGCCTTGGAGAGCTCTAGTGTTATCTGTGAAAAAGAAAGATGGTACCCGTAGATTATGCATTTATTATACACAGTTAAACAAAGTCATGATACGTAACAAGTATCCTTTACCCTGAATAGATGACTTGTTTGACCAGTTACGAGGAGCATCAATGTTTTCTAAGATTGATTTGAGATCAGGATATCATCAGTTAAAGGTCAGAGAATCAAACATTCCTAAGACATTATTCATAATGAGGTACGAGCATTATGAGTGTTTAGTAATGCCATTCGATTTAACAATGTACTAGCAGTTTTCATGGACCTCATGGGCAGGTTTTCCACCAGTATTTGGATAACTTTGTAATAGTAATTATTGATGATATACTAGTTTACTCAGTTGACAGGAAAGCCCACGGGGAACACATGAGTATTATTCTACAAACACTACGAGATAAACAGTTGTACGCTAAATTCACCAAATGTGAGTTTTGGTTGAATCAGGTAGTGTTTGAGGTAAGTTGTTTCAGCAAATGGAGTTAGTGTTGATCCGAATAAAGTAAAAGCTATGGTCAACTTAGAGAGACCAGTTAATGCGACAGAGGTACGTAGTTTCCTAAGCTTGGCAGGATACTGCAGATGATTTGTTGGGAACATTTCACGATAAGTATTACCCTTAATAGTTTTAACAAGGAAGAATGTTAAGCTTGAATGGTTAGATAAGTGTGAATAGAGTTTTTCAGGAGCTGAAAAAGAGATTAGTTACAACACCTATTCTGACACTTCATGTAACGGAAAAAGAGTATATGATTTACTATGATGCCTCGAGACAAGGTTTAGGGTGTGTTCTCATGCAAGAAGGAAAAGTAATAGCTTATGCGTCAAGACAATTGAAAAAGCATGAATGTAATTACCCTACCCATGATCTCGAGCTAGCAGCAGTTGTTTTAGCACTGAAGATCTGGAGACATTACTTGTTTGGTGAAAGGTGTCACATTTACACAGATCATAAGAGTCTGAAATATATCTTTGATCAGAGGGAACTGAATATGAGAAAGAGAAGATAGTTAGAACAGATTAAAGATTATGATTGTACCATAGAATACCATCCTGGTAAGGTGAATGTGGTAGCAGATGCATTGAGCAGGAAGTGAAGACTTCCTAGGGATACCTTGTGTGGTATTCGAGCAACATTTTTATGTACTCTAAGGGATTCTAAGGCGCTTGTAATCAGAGAGAATTCGGGGGTCTTTAGTTTAATTTCAGATCAGCCTTCACTCGTAATAGAGATTGTGAGAAGACAATCAGAGATTAGTAACTTGCAGAAAATGTTTGAAATGTCCAAACAGGGCCCAGAGGCATAATTCAAAATGAGAACAGATGGAACCATAGTTCAACAGAGAAGATTATGTGTTCCAAGTATTAATGAGCTTAAAGATGTTATTCTAGAGAAAGCTCACAATTCAGCTTACGCTATGTATCCAGGAAGCACCAAGATGTATAAAACCTTGAATGAGACTTATTGGTGGCCTGCGATGAAGCGGGAGATAATTGATTATGTTGATAGATGTTTGATTTGCCAACAGGTTAAACCAGTTAGACAGAAGCAAGAAGGACTCCTTAACCCATTACCAGTGTCAGAATGGAAATGGGAGCATATTACTATGGTTTTTCTGTTTAGATTACCACGTACTTCAAGTAGACATGATGGTATTTCGATAATAGTGGATAGACTCACTAAAACAACACGGTTTATACCGATTAAAGCGACGTCTACGCTTGATCAGCTAGCTAAGCTATACGTCAACAAAATTGTGAGTCAGTACAGAGTGCCAGTGTCCATAGTTTCAAATAGAGATCCAAGATTTACTTCTAAGTTTTGGCCTAGCTTACAAAATGCTATGGGGACAAAGCTAAATTTTAGTAGAACATTCCATCCTCAGACAGATGGGCAGTCAGAGAGGACCATCCAGACCTTAGAGGACATGTTGAGAGCATGTGTTCTTCAATTTAAGGGAAGTTGGGATACACACCTATCACTTATGGAATTCGCTTACAATAACATCTATCAGTCGAGTATTGGCAGGCACCATTTGAGGCTCTGTATGGAAGACCATGTAGAACGCCCGTATGTTGGAATGAAGTAGGAGAGTGGAAGCTAATTGGCCCTGAGTTGGTACAAGTTACGACAGATAATATTAAGGTAATCAAGGAGAATTTGAGGGTACCTCAAGACCGTCAAAAGAGTTATGTAGATGAGCGACGAAAGGACTTAGAATTCCAAGTTAGAGATCAAGTTTCTTGAAATTATCTCCGTGGAGAGGTGTCCTTCGCTTTGGCAAGAAAGGTAAGCTAAGCCCTAGGTATATTGGTCCTTATCAAGTAACGGGACGAGTTGGGCCAATCTCTCATGATTTGGAGTTGCCAGCAGAACTATCTCAAGTACATGATGTTTTTCATGTGTCCATGTTGAGGAAGTATATTCCTGATCCGACACATGTGTTGAAAGCATAACCAGTTGAGCTGAAAGAAGACATGAGTTACGTAGAGGATGCAGTTCAAATCCTCGACAAGAAAGAACAAGTTTTAAGAAACAAGACGATCTCACTTGTGAAGGTTCGTTGGAGACATCGTGGAGTGGAGGAGGAAACCTGGAAGTTAGAGGACCAAATGAGGAGGAAGTACCCGACGATTTTCACCTAAGGACTATTAAATTTCGAGGACGAAATTTCATAAGGGGAGGTAAGTTGTAAACCCGAGATCTTTCTTTGAAACTTCCTTATTAACAAACAACAAAAAGAAAGAAGAAATGAATGTTTAAAACTTGGTTTTCCATGTTTTAAAAAGAAAAGAAATGAAGTGAAAGACAAAAGGAAAACAAGGAAGGAAAGTTTAAACCATTTTGGTTTGGCTTGCTTTAAAGACAAAAGAAGAAAAGGAAATGAAACAAATGTTTAATATATTAAGTTTTGTTTTGTTAAGAAAAGAAAAGAAAAGAATAGAAAAGAAAGGGATAAAGGAAAGAAAAAAAAAAGGAAAACGAAAAGAAAAAGCAAAAAGCAAAAAGGGAAAAAGACAAAATGTTACCTTTTCCACCGTTTGCTTTATCTTCTCTCCATTTTCTTCTCTATCTTTACAAACCAAAGCTGAAGCTTCGTGGGAGAAGGAGAAAGGAAGAAGAAGAAAGCCATTTTCGTGATTTTGGAGCTGGAGTTGCAGAAGAAAGGAGAAGAACTCAAGGGAATTATTATTGCAGCAAGGTGATCAACTCTGATGTTCTGATCTTCTCGAGCTCTACAAGAAGAGGTAAGTGTTGAAGTTTACTTTTCCTGAAAGGTAACTCATTTTTAAACAAAGTTCTTGAAGGAAGCTCGAGCAAATCCTTATGTTAAGTTACTGTTTTGTTAAGAGGAAGGCAGAAGACAGAAGTTTGCTGTCAAATCCGAGAAGTCTCTGGTTTTTTGGTTGTTCTGATCTGTATGCTTAGACTTAGAAGCTCTAATTAGTATGGTTGGAAAGCTTATTGAATTTCCTACAACTTTCATGAAGAAATCGTGAGTAGAAAATGTCTAGAAGATGTTTTAAATATCAGGTTAAATTTGTTGTGCAGTAGGAAATCCAAATCTGGAAACAGCAGAAGTTAGTTCCTGGGAAAGAAGCTTTCGAGGTATGTTTGAATAAATCCGTTGGGAATCTCAATTTCATGTATTCATATGATTTTTAGAGGGTTCAAAAAGAAACAGTTTGGTATAAATTACATTATTGTTGGCTAAGGAATGAAGAAGTTATGGCTGTCTGAAAACAGGACAGAAAATCTGAAAATGCTGAAAAATTTGGAAGTGTGTTTTCTTGTAATGTTAAGGTTAAAAAGCATGAGCTCGAGGTTCTAATGGTTGAATTTAGTTTGTTTGAAAGGCCAAGAGCAAATAGGTCGAGTGTACGGGCCAAGGTTCTAGTTTTAATGCTGTGAGTGACAAAACGAACTTCAAAAGTGTTTATATACTTGAATTATGTTTTAGGAAATGCAAGTTTTGCTAGAATGAAAGTTTTCAATGCTTTATGCTTTCTTTTTGAACACATGTTTATGAGTATTCATGTTTTCCTAGAAATGTTTTCAAGTATTCATTGTGAGCATAAATGTCTTGATGAAATTTATATATGAGCATATGTTTATTGAATTTCCAAAGTTTATGGAAATGCTATGATTTCGAGCAAGTATGTTTTAGCAAGTATGATTGAAAGATTTATTGTTTTGTGAACAAGCTGAGTAAGCTTGAGTTTTATGAAAGAAGAGATAAGCAGGCATGTTCAAATGTTTTCATGTGATTTTCTGAGATATTGAGCCCGAGGCTTTATGGTACCGTGTGCACACAGGTCTTATTCTGTTGTCGACGTTGAGTGTACTCCGTGACAACAATGTGCCGCGTGAGTCTGGCTTGGCGGGCCTACTACGACAAAAAGACGATGGGAGTCTTTGGCGGGCCCCACTACATCGTAGAGAACAAACGTTGGTTGTCTTGGGCGTGCCCTACACAACGTAGATTGTAACATGTTTTAAAAAGAGTTTATATCTTTTACATGCCTTACGAGATTTTAACGATATACTTGCTGGTTTTCCTGAAAAACTATTATGATTACACAGTTACTTTTAATGTTTGATTACAGATGCATATGCTCATAGATGGCCAGGTGATATGATTTATGAGTTAATAGTCTTCTTTTAAACTCAAGTCACTCACTGAGCTTCATAGCTCATTCTTTCAAGATGTTTTCCCACTTTTCAGGTAGAGATCGAGCTCTCAGTGCCTGAAAACCTGCCATAGTCTGCTGGAAGCTCCAAGAGTTTGATACTTTGTACGTGGGTGGAGATGTATAGGAAGTCTATATGTATTGTAGAAGGACTATAATGTTATGTTTATGTGTACATTTTAGGTTGTGGTTGTGTGATCCATGGTTGGGTATGTTTTTGATTGTGATGTTCATATCTCTTTCAGTTTTCCAAAGAGTCATAAGTAGGGTTACCCCTTACGTAGGTTACGTAATTGTCAATATTCCGCTGTGTTATGTTTAAGTGTTTCTTATACAAGTTTAGTATGTTTATCAGGTAAAACCCCTCAACAGGTATCGTTAGAGAGGTGAACGATGTCTGTTGGCTTCACGCCGTCTGCCGGGCTAAGTTAGCAGGTAGTTCGGGAGGGGGTGTGACAAATTAAATGCATGAGCATGCTTTTAATCTAAAAATATAACACTTATATTTAAATAAATTAAAACATTATATTATAACTCTTATAATATAAACCTATCATACATACTATATATTATAACTCTTATAATATAAATGATGCATGAAATGTTTAACCTAAGGTGAGATTTTAAATCTATATGGCATACATTATGCACATAGAAAAATATTTCATACATCTCATGCATAAAATAAATAAATAGCATTATTGGACCGATTTTTGGCACCCTAGGAACATAAAATTAAATTAATTAACATTAATATAATATTTATATAAATATTAATTAAAATAATTAATAAAATACATTTAATAAATACATTTTACATAAGAAAATAAAATTAAAATAAAACACGTGCTGCAGCTGGGGCTGAATCGGCGCACAAAATCCCTTATACCACTCACGCACGTCTCGCCCAACTGCCCGCTAGAAACCGTCCACTACGCGGTAGCGTTGCACTACGCGTTCTCAACGCTGCAGTGTTCAACGTTGCACTACGCGTTCTCAAAGCCCAAGCGTTGCAACGTCGCGCCTGGCGTGCACTACGCGTTCTCAACGCCCAAGCGTTGCAATGCTGCAGCGTTCAGCGTTGCATTACGCGTTCTCAACGTTGCAGCGTTCAGCATTGCACTACGCGTTCTCAAAGCCAAGCGTTGCAACGCCGCGCCTGGCGTCGCAACGCTGTGCCTGCAGCGCGCCTGGAACAACATGGACATCGTTGAGACGCCAATGAACAACATTTCAACGCCGTCGACAGAACAACAAACACCTTTGCTGTTCATCGTCATTTTTTGCCCATTTCTGCTCTGTTTTCTTCATAGCATCTCATGCCACGAACGACACGGACTTACAGACTCGATTTACATTAAAAAATGCCCAAAACACTAGGCCTTCACATTGATCTCATCAACTTTAAGGCAAATCTAAACTAAGTGCCAAAAACCCAAAAACGACCAAAATTGCAAACCATTAACATTCATCTCATGAAAATTAATGCTACCCACCTAATTTTAAGAATTCACAGAATATATAAAGAAGAGCAACGATTGACTCTGATACTAATTGATGGGATTTGGAATTATCGCAGCGGAAGACATTGTGAAACGTCGTTGTTTCGTTGTGTAATTCTTATCTTAAAATCGAATTAATCTCATTAATCCTAGGCTAAACATACATAAATGAGAAGAAAAACAGTAAGGTATACGCTACTTACTTGTTGAAGAACTCTTCTTCAACGCTTTCCCCCTCCGGTCACGATCTCTCTCGAACCAACGAACTCCTCGATCTCGTTCCTCGAACCGAACAACAAGACACCTGCAAAGGGTGTTCTCGGTTGTTCTCGGGAGGTTGAGGGAGAGTAGGTGGGACTCCCTTTGGCTTTTCGGTGAGGAAAATTTTTAGAGAATTGAGAGAGAATTGGAGGTCTCTTGAAACTTGAATTTCCAAAAAAATGAGATCTAACCTTACCAAAGGCTTCTCACCAAGCCTTTAAATAATGGTGAGATGTGGAGTTGATATCTCCATTTTAGCACCATTTTACCACAACTATATGTTATGTAAATCTTATTTGCATAAAACATATTATAAGGTATCTCATACCTTATTATACAAATCTCATTTGCATATATGTGGAATTTTAAATTGAATCACATTCAATTTAATTTCTCTCAATTCAATTTCTCCAATTAGCACAAATTAATCAATTAGGCTATATTATAGTTTAAATCTCATTCACATGAAACTATATATTATGTCATCTATATCACATATAAATGACATAAATACCCAAATAATGAATTTGAACACTTCAAATTCACACCAAACGTAAACCCTCAATTTGTCCAATTTGAGCCAACCGAGGGACCTAATGGACCTACACGTGACGAGCTCCAATGATCCAAGACTAACATGTCAAACTCTTTGACCCGGTTATTCAACATTCATTAGCCCGTAGCTGCACTCTCATCACTGTAAGACAAGTTGTGTCCATTGATATAAATAATGCCCGTGAGTCGACCTTGTGTCTACCTCTTGCTCCTTAAGTCCCACTGCTCCTCTAATGAACAACAACGTTGTATGGTCCAACAATAAACAACAATCCTCTCGGGCCAATGAGAGGGAGGGGCCCTGTTGTTCAAGCCCTGGAGACAACACTTAAGGGAGCAACCCCTCTAGTTTCCCTAAGTCGGGAACGAGTGAATTTCGTCTCGCGTAGTTAAGTTCCCAGCTTCCCACGTGGTCTTGTCCCTGAGAAGATAAGCATATTGGGCGAGCAACAGTGACCACCCTCACCCGTACTAGTCAAAGGACAGACGCTCGTAGACAAGAGTCAGTAACACGCTCAGGATTAAGGTCAAATCACTAATGGTCATCTACGAAATTATTAGCTCTATACTTTCGACGGTGTTACATCAGTAAGTCTAATAATTCACGGTCCGGTCTTGTACAATCTCATTGCACAGGATGTCCCCACTCGCATGTCAACCACATGAACGAGCTGGATCACCTCGTTTGTATCTAATACAAAGTGGGTTGCATCCACAGCGTATCCAGGATTAGGTCTCCAACCCTATCCGTATACTGTAGACCGTTCGAGTGTCCACTACACAACGTGATCCTCCCTGTGTGTCTACTACACACCGTTCAAGTTCTTAGTTCTCTGATAATACAATGACCCTGGAATATTACAAACTACACGATATGAGGACATACATCCCAACACTTAAAACTAAAAGCATCAACATACTAATTAGGCTAAACATGCTTTTCGATAAGGAAAACAGTAAGTAAAGTGTTAATAACCTCTTGAAGAACCCTTCTTCGATTTCCTCCTCGATCACGAACTCTTGATCCAACGATCTTCTCGAAAACACGGACTGAATCGCGAACAGAACCGAGAGGACACTTCCATTTGATCTTCTCGGTTGTTCTCGGGAGGTAGAGGGAGAGTTGTTGGACTCCCTTTGGAATTGGGTTTGGAGAAAGTAGAGAGAACTGAGAGAGAGGTAGAGAGAATTATTTCTTTCTGTTTTGGTTCGAAATCCAAAAAATGAGTTTCCAAATGCTTCATGAAGCACCTAATTATAATGATGTGTCGTGGAGTTAAAATCTCCAACAATTCACCATTTTACCACAACCATATAATATGCAAATCATATTTGCATATCATATAATATAAGGTGATATGAATCGTACAACGCTAGTCAAGACTAAAGAAGAGCTAATAATGGAGTTACATTAAATGCATCAAGGCTTCATTTATGATGAACTCAAGTTGCATTAATGTTGAAGTCAAGTTGCATTGAAAGAACTTAAGTTGCAGTTAAATAAAATTAAGTGCATCTCAAGCTTCATTTAATGCAAGTCAAGCATCAATTAATGGGACTACACTTCAAGTTACTTCAAGTGGAGCTTCATTTATACATTGGGAGGTTACAAAGACTAGAATTGTTGTTAGAAGATTAATTCTCGAATTTATACCTCATTTACTTGTAATTTCAGTTTTGAAGTTTCTATTTCAATGTTTTAGGTTACATTTGAGTAGTGGATGGTTATGACATTAAAGTTAGGGAAGTTACATTCTCAAACATGTCATTTTAGCTTAGGTTTAGGTTACAATTGGAAGGCTATATAAAGCCATCTAAGATGTATTGTAAAAGGTCTTGGAATCATGTTTTGAATGAAAAGTTGCATATTTTGCTTATTAAGCCATGAGCTTGTTTCTTTGCATATCTTGTGTTTAGATTTGCATGCTAGGATCATTCAAGTAGCGTTGATCAAACTACTTGTGGAGTGATTGGGCGCCCGTTGTCCAAGCCCTAGAGCCAGCATTTAAGGGAACAACCCCTCTAGTTTCCGTAGCTCGGGAACGAGTGAATTTCTTCTTGCGTAGTTAAGTTCCCACCTCCCCACGAGGTCCTGCCCCTAAGAAGATAGGCATATTGGGCGTACTCTGGCCACCCTCACCCGCACTAGTCAAAGGACAAACCCCCGCAGATAGGAGTCCGTAACACACTCAGGATTAAGGACGAGTCACTAATGGTCATCTACGAAGTTATTAGTCATATACTGTTACGTCGTTAGATCAGTAGGTCTAATAATTCACGGTCTGGTCTTGTACAATCTCCTTACACAGGATGTCCCCACTCACATGTCAACCACATGAATGAGTTGGATCACCTCGTTTGTATCAAATACAATGCGAGCCGCATCCAAAGTGTCATCAGGATGAGGTTTCCAACCCTATCCATATACTGTAGACCGTTCGGGTCATTAACTCGAACGTGACTCCCTGTGTGTCAATTACACACCGTTCAAGTTTTAGTTCTCTCATATAATATGACCATGGAACTTAGTTTATTGGATTAGTTTATAAAATGCGAGATACAGAGTTTGATAAATAAACAATGTTTATTTATTAAAACAACAAGTATTAAAAACTTCACGAGATTAAGGCAAACACCCCAACATCATGCACCCGTGACAACTCTATAGGTAAAGCTAGTCTGTAAGCTAATGGCCCTATACGTTCCATAATCTCGTAAGGCCCTATATATCTGGGGCTCAACTTCCCTTTCCTTCCAAATCGTACAATACCCTTACACGGGGACAATCTCAAGAAAACTCTGTCTCCGATTCCAAATTCTAGATCTCTCATTCGCTTGTCAGCGTAACTCTTTTGTCTGTCTCTAAAGGGACTGATTCCTGTGGGGAAGCGAATAATCGTTGTTGTTCTCGATTATGTTGCATAAAAATAACTCAAAAATAGAAACTTCTAAGGATAAGCATGAAAGCATGAATGAATAAGAGATTACCTTTGAAGACCGAACTCTTCGCGTAATCCTTTCGTCGTCAACGATTTCTCCGTGAAAGGATTTGGAATTCCCGCAGCGGAAGACGTTGTAAAACGTCGTTGTTTCGTTGTGTAATTCTTATCTTAAAATAGAATTAATCACATTAATCCGAGGTTAAACATGCAAAAAATGATAAGAAAAACAGTAAGAAACTTGTACTTACTTGTTGAAGAACTCTTCTTCAACGCTTTCCTCCTCCAGTCACGATCTCTCTCGAACCAACGAACTTCTCGATCTCGTTCCTCGAACCGAACAACAAGACACCTCCAAAGGGTTTTCTCGGTTGTTCTCGGGAGGTTGAGGGAGAGTAGGTGAGACTCCGTTTGAATTTTGGGAGAGGAGAATTTGAGAGAATTGAGAGAGAATTTGAGAGAGTATCAATTGCTCTCTTTGGATCAAAATCCAAAAAATGGCAATATGGCATACCAAAGGGTTCTTGCAAAGCCTTTAAATACTAGTGTGTGGTAGAGTTAAAACCTCCACCAAATAACAATTTTACCACAACTATATGATATACAAATCATATTTGCATATCATATAATATAAGGTATCTCATACCTTATTATACAAATCTCATTTGCATAAATGTGGAATATTTAAATTGAATCACATTCAATTTAATTTCTCTCAATTCAATTTCGTCAATTAGCACTAATTAATCAATTAGGCTATTCTATAGTTTATTATGAATCTCATTCACATCAAAAATATATTATGTCATCTATATCTCATATAAATGACATAAATATCCAAATAATAAATTTGAACACTTCAAATTCACACAAAACTGTAAACCCTCAATTTGTCCAATTTGAGCCAACCGAGGGACCTAATGGACCTACACGTGACGAGCTCCAATGATTCGAGACTAACCTGTCAAACTCTTTGACCCGGTTATTCAACATTCATTAGCAACAGTAACACTCCACTATAGCCCGTAGCTGCACTCTCATCACTGTAGGACATGTTGTGTCCATCAATATAACCAATGCCTGTGAGTCGACCCTTCACAGGTTTTTCGTAGACACTGTTGGATCAAATTACCGTTGAGCTCCTTAAGTCCCACTGCTCCTCTAATGAACAACAATGTTGTATGGTCCAACCATAAATAACAACCCTCTCGGGCCAGTGAGAGGGTGGGGCCCCGTTGTTCAAGCCCTGGAGACAACACTAAAGGGAACAACCCCTCTAGTTTTCCTAAATCGGGAACAAGTGAATTACGTCTCGTGTAGTAAAGTTCCCAGCTCCCTACGTGGTCTTGTCCCTGAGAAGATACACATATTGGGCGAGCAACAGTGGCCACCCTCAACTGTACTAGTCAAAGGATAGACCCCCGCAGACAAGAGTCCGTAACACGCTCAGGATTAAGGTCAAGTCACTAATGGTTATCTACGAAATTATTAGCTCTATACTGTTAACGACGTAACATCAATAAGTCTAATAATTCACGGTCCGGTCTTGTACAATCTCATTGCATAGGATGCCCCCACTCGCATGTCAACCACATGAACGAGTTGGATTACCTCGTTTGTATCTAATACAAAGCGGGTCGCATCCACAACGTATCCAGGATTAGGTCTCCAACACCTATCCGTATGCTGTAGACCGTTCATGTCATTAACTCGAATGTGATCCTCCCTGTGTGTCCACAACACAATGTTCAAGTTCTAGTTCTCTCATAATACAATGACCCTGGAGCTTAGTTTATTGGATTAAGTTTATGAAATATGCGAGACACGAAGTTCAAATAAATGACACTTATTTATTTATAATTTAGAATATTACAAACTACACGAGATGAGGACATACATCCCAACAAACTCCTACTTGGACTAAGCTAGTGGAGTACATAATACATTTTGCCTTCAAGGCATGACTCACAAACCGGTAAAGAGTTTTCTTCCAACTCGCTTAGAAGTCCGCTCTTCACTAGTCTCTCAATCCTATTGAGATTTTTATGGCCTAACCTTAGATGCCAAAGTTGGGCACTTTCTTTTGGAGAAACTTTTACTCTCTTACTTGGCGTTTCAGCTGTTTTAAACAATTCGGTATGCAAAACACTTTTGACCGAATTAGGGTTCAAAACATACAAATTACCCTCAAGTGAAACAGAACATAACAAATTTCCATTTCGAGAAATAAATGCTTTATTACTCTTGAATGAAACGAAAATATTTTGTTCTAATAAGAAGGAATAGAAACTAGGTTTCTAGTAAACCTAGGAACTATGTACATATTATCCAATAATAGGTACTTTCCGCCAAAGAACAGCTTCACCGTGCCAATTGCTGCAGCTGAGACAACTTCTCCGGATTCAACCCTGAGTGTTATCTCACCCTCTTGCAGCCGCTGCTAGGAACTTAATCCTTGAAAAGAAGAGCAAACGTGGTTAGTGGTGCCTGAATCTAGTATCTAGGCAGAGTCATTACTCTCCACTAAACAAGTTTCTGTGACAAGTAAATCACATTTACGTGTCAACTTCTCTTCGTCAAGGAACTTGGGACAACTCCTTTTCAGTTGTCCGTCCCTGTTACAATAGAAACACTTTCTTGCAACTTCCTTGATCTCTTTTCCTTTTAGGGCGGCAGCGCGGTCAACCTTAACCTCCTTCAACTTCTCCTTCTTCCCTTTCCGGCCTGAAGAGTCTACAAACTTTGTCTCAGAGGTCGAACCCCTGTCCAAAGGTCTAAAGGCAACACTTGCCTCAGCTTCCTCTCCCCTGATTTGTACCAAGGACTGGAAGGTTTGCAGATCGTTGAATAGGACTATTGGACCGGACACTTCAGGACCCTCCTCAGTGAGCGCAAACTCTTGGTTGTCATTTACTAAAATCGTGTCAATATTATTTTTCCACGAAAAATTATCGCAGCCTAACTTATCGAAAGCTAAAGGAGCGTTAAAAGCGTTTGACATTTTGTTGCTGAAAAAATGAAAAACTTTGTATTAGTCTCTAAAAAACTTTTGAAAATCCAATCAGGTTTTAGCAAATTTTTATCCTATGATCCCTAGATCATTCAAAATTTGCAATGATACCCCAAAGGTTTAGAATGACCGCCACCGTAGGGTAGACAAACCCACTCCTCCTCTGGGACGAGACTTTCTCGACCAGACCCTAATACCAAAATAACTGTTATTCCATTAGGCTTCTAGTTACCATTTTTTGGTCTGAATCCATTAACTCTTTATGAATCCTGTGAGTGTCACACTCAATCTTTAAATTTCGGTAGGGAAGACTACGACGGAAAACAAACAAGGAAATTGTATCCCATTCGGGAATTCACGGTGTTCCGACTCCCATGATGCCCTCCGTAGGGATTGTCTGGTCCAGGCCAAACTAGCAGGCGGATCATAGGCGTCTCATGGTGTGAATCGAAAGAAGAGACCGTGGGTCCCGTTTTCACAGGTCACACTCTCACTCACTATAAGTACTCGCTGCATTCACGTTGAATATTGACGCATACAAATGTCACCCGTAAGGGGACGCTCCCATTTGCGCCACGAGGCCGAGTATGGATCTCACGGTGTGAACTTAACGGAGATTTGTGAATGAAAAATTAAATGTATCTCATACACTTTATTTTCTCCCACTCAGTACTTTAGGTTAATCGGGATTGACCTAGATAAACCGACTAAAATTTACCTATGTCTACCAACATAACTCTTATATTATATTAACCTAAGTCTATAATCACATTATTAACTTAGGTCTGTGTTAGTAAATTAATTAACTCTTAATTAACGACACTCACGATAATATAACCTATGAATCTCCGGACCAAATTCACCCCCAGGTCAGTTCCCAGGTAGGGGTGTTCTACAAAGCGTTAGCTTAAATACCCCAGCCTTAGACAGAACCTTCTTTAGAGAGAGTTACTTATCAGTCTCCATTCAAAGGTCATATTTGATTTTCTAATTCTAATGTTATAGTGCTTGATCATTCATCACATGAATAATAAACTATAACATAGATTCATCACATGAACTAAATGCATGAGCATGCTTTTAATCTAAAAAATATAACACTTATATTTAAATAAATTAAAACATGCATACATTATATTATAAATCTTATAATATAAATCTATCATGCATACTATATATTATAACTCTTAAAATATAAATATGATGCATGAAATGCTTAACCTAAGATGAGATTTTAAATCTATATGACATACATTATGCACATAGGAAAAATATTTCATACATCTCATGCATAAAATAAATAAAAAGCAAAAATGAATCGATTTTTGGCATCCTAGGGATAAAAAATTAATTAATTAACACCAATATAACATTTATATTAATATTAATTAATAAAATTAAGTAAAATACATTTATAAAAACAATTTACAAAAGAAAATAATTAAAAATAAAAAACGTGCTTCTGCTGGGGCTCGAACCGCCGCACACGTGTCCCTTAATGCCACTTCACGCACGTCTCGCGCAACTGCCGCTGGAACCTCCCACTACGCAGCAGCGTTGCAACGCCGTGGCCAGTGTTGCACCTCGCGTGCGCAATGACTCAGTGTTACAACGCTGACCGCAACAGCTCCTTGATAAGCATGGACAACGTTAAGACGCCGATGAACTTCTTAACGCCGTCGAAAGAACAACAAACACCTTTGTTCTTCTTCGTCATTTTTCGCCCGTTTTCGCTGCGATTTCTTCACAACATCTCATGCCACAAACGACATAGACTTGCAGACTCGATTTACATTAAAAAATGCATAAAACACCGGGCCTTTACATTGATCTCATCAACTATAAGGCAAATCTAAATTAAGTGCCAAAAACCGAAAACATCCAAAATTGCAAACCATTAACAATCATCTCATGAAAATTAATGCTACCAACCTAATTTTAAGATATCACAGAATACACAACGAAGAGCATCGATTGGCTCTGATACCAATTGAAGGGATTTGGAATTCCCACAGCAGAAGACGTTGTGAAACGTCGTTGTTTCGTTATGTAATTCTTATCTTAAAATCGAATTAATCACATTAATCCTAGGCTAAACATGCATAAAATGAGAAGAAAAACAGTAAGAACTCATACTTACTTGTTGAAGAACTCTTCTTCAACGCTTTCCTCCTCCGGTCACGATCTCTCAAACCAACGAACTCCTCGATCTCGTTCCTCGAACTGAACGACAAGACACCTCCAAAGGGTCTTCTTAGTTGTTCTCGGGAGGTTGAGGGAGAGTAGGTGGGGCTCCCTTTGGATTTTGGGTGAGGAGAATTTGAGAGAATTGAGAGAGAATCAATTGCTCTCTTTGGATCAAAATCTAAAAAATGGCAATATGGCATACCAAAGGCTTCTTGCAAATCCTTTAAATACTAGTGTGTGGTGTAGTTAAAACCTCCACCAAATCACAATTTTACCACAACTATATGATATACAAATCATATTTGCATATCATATAATATAAGGTATCTCATACCTTATTATACAAATCTCATTTGCATAAATGTGGAATTTTAAATTGAATCACATTCAATTTAATTTCTCTCAATTCAATTTCTCCAATTAGCACTAATTAATTAATTAGGCTATTCTATAGTTTATTATGAATCTCATTCACATCAAACAATATATTATGTCATCTATATCTCATATAAATGACATAAATACCCAAATAATAAATTTGAACACTTCAAATTCACACCAAACTGTAGCCCTCAATTTGTCCAATTTGAGCCAACTGAGTAATCTAATGGACCTACACGTGACGAGCTAAATGATCCGAGATTAACCTGTCAAACTCTTTCTCCCGGTTATTCAACATTCATTAGCTACGGCAACACTCCACTAAAGCCCGCAGTTGCACTCTCATCACTGTAGGACAAGTTGTGTCCATCGATATAACCAATGCCCTGAGTCGACCCTTCACAAGTTGTTCGTAGACACTGTTGGATCAAATTACCGTTTTACCCCTGTGTCTACCTCTTGCTCCTTAAGTCCCACTGCTCCTCTAATGAACAACAATGTTGTATGGTCTAACCATAAACAACAACCCTCTCGGGCCAGTGAGAGGGTGGGGCCTCGTTGTTCAAGCCTTGGAGACAACACTTAAGGGAATAACCCCTCTAGGTTTCCTAAATTGGGAACGAGTGAATTTCGTCTCGCGTAGTCAAGTTCCCAGCTCCCCACATGGTCCTGTCCCTGAGAAGATAGACATATTGGGCGAGCAAAAGTGGCCACCCTAACCCGTACTAGTCAAAGGACAGACCCCCGCAGACAGGAGTTCGTAACACGCTCAGGATTAAGGTCAAGTCACTAATGGTCATCTACGAAATTATTAGCTCTATACTGTTAACGACGTTACATCAGTAAGTCTAATAATTCACGGTCCGGTCTTGTACAATCTCATTGCACATAATGCCCCCACTCGCATGTCAACCACATGAACGAGTTGGATCACCTCGTTTGTATCTAATACAAAGCGGGCCGCATCCACAACGTATACAGGATTAGGTCTCCAACCCTATCCGTATACTGTAGACCGTTCGGGTCATTAACTCGAACGTGATCCTCCCTGTGTGTCCACTACACATCGTTCAAGTTCTAGTTCTCTCATAATACAATGACGCTGGAGCTTAGTTTATTGGATTAAGTTTAAGAAATATGCGAGACACAAAGTTCAAATAAATAACACTTATTTATTTATAATTTGGAATATTACAAACTACACGTGATGAGGACATACATCCCAACACTCCGTTCTCTACGTACTCAACGTTCGAACACCTCCAAATGGCCTTCTCGATTTTTCTCTTGGAGAGGGAGGGAGGTGGGATCTCTTTTTAGAGATTAGGGAGAGTGGAGAGAATTTGAGAGAGTTATTTTGTGTTTGCCAAATTGCAAAACCACACAAATGATTCAAGTGTTGCAAAGTGCATCCAAAAGGATGCTTATATAGGCAATATGTGTGTAGACAAATTCTCCACCCATTATGCCACTATTTCCACTAATTATGCATTATCCAAAATTAATTTGCATAATTGCATAATATAAGGTATCAAATACCATATTATGTAAATCATATTTGCATAATGAGGAAAATTAAATTGAATCAAATTCAATTTCATGTTTCTCAAATTAACTTCTCAAATTATGACTTAATTCAATAATTAGGCAATAATTAGGTTCATCATGTATCATATTCACATTGAACTATATATTAGATATATTATATCATATATAATTGATATAATTCCTTAAATTGAATTTGAACACTTCAAATTCATTCCAAAACTTTATACCATCATACAATTCGATGTTGAGCCAACCGAGGGACCTAATGGACCTAATGGACCTACAGATCATGAGCTCCAACGATACGAGATTAACTAATTAAACTATTTGATCCCGTTAACCAACATTCGTTAACTACGAGTCACTCCACTATAGACTCGTAGTTGCGCTCTCCTCACTGTAGGACAAGTTGTGTCCATTGATTTAACCAATGCCCGTAAGTCAACCCTTCACAGGTTATTCGAGCTGGGTCAAACTACCGTTTTACCCCTATGACTACTTCTTGCTCCTTAAGCACCACTAATCCTTTCTGGAGAAAGAATGCTGCTAAATCGACCTTTCTGTCTTTAGGGCATTGCATGACCCTAAAACCATTCTCAATCAGATTTAACCAAACCTCAACATCAGCGGGATCTGTTGTGCCTTCAAATGTTGTTACACCTAAGGCCTTCAGTCTTTCAATGTCATACTTCTTTTCTGGATCTGCTTGTGTTGATCCAACACTTTCAACTAATCTTTAAGTTATCCTTGTAAAGATCTGTTCCTCTATGTTCACCTCTTGCTGATGATGACTAGAGTCTCCCTCTGATACCTCTTTTCCTCTATCGCCAGTAGCTTCTTGAGTTTCGACCTCCACTTGCCTGCCTCGTTTGCCACCTCGAGCCATGGTCCTAAATTTTACAATCTTATTAAAATAGTTATAACAACAAGCTCCTAGTTTAATGCATGAACCTAGTTCCCTTCCCAAAACCTTTTGCTCTGATACCAAGTTCTCACACTCCCCTCCCAGCTTACTTGCCTAACCTAGGAAGAGATGCAAAGACAGAAAAAACCAACCCTCTTACTGGCTCTCCTTGACTAACCCGAAACCTAACCTGCAACACAACATGTTTGAACAAGCAAGATTGGACATTGAAATACACATATAAGCAAGACACATTCACTTCCAAGTTTATTACAACCTAACTAACATGTTTTCACTACAAACCATATACATAAGAAAGTGTATATACAAAGAGCTAAAAAGGCGTGGTGGAAAATAGGTCTCGTCAAGGCTAAGCACTGGGAACTCGTCTGCTACCTGGGAAGAGTAAACATAATGAAAACGTGAGCTGGGAAGCCCAGTGAGTGTCTATTTTTAAAACATTATAAGTTCAAAGGTGAAGCATAATAATGGACAAGCTATAAGTAGAAATAACTTAACACTTGTTTGTAAACATAATCAAGCCATGCTACCAATTTACAGGTTTAAGTCACCACTTATGTATAGCATAAAAACTCGTAATGTAGTACTATAATGAAGAATAGACATATGAACAACGTAGAAGCTCATAACAATAAAACTCATGGCATGATACCGCTTTCGAACCTTAGCGGTGGTAGAGTCGTCTCTATACCAACAACGTTCATACCTCTCTCACGTGCACGTGGAATGCCATTGGGCACTTTGGTTTTCCCTAATACCTTCTCTATGTTCTTCAGTATTAGGGTAAGATCATTTACTACCCGAATACCTTCTCATTGTCCTTTAGTATCGGGAAATCATTATTTCTCCCTCCCAAGTACCTTCTCGATGTCCTTCAGTACTGGAGGTTAACAACATACAGGGGCATACTTTGTTTACCATGAAAATCATGTTTTCAAACACACATGCAACAATTTCTCAACATTTGCATATTACTTTCCTAAACATGTTTCCAAGTAGATTTACACAAGGCATTCTCTAGAGAAAATCATACTTCCACAATTTAGTTTCCATACTTGAATATATAGTTACAAACTAATTCAAAATATGCTTAAGTTCCATCAAGAACATTCTGTTAAAAACTCCATGAAACTATACAAAATTAAATCAAGCATGATTCAATGATCAACATTTATGCTTTTGAAGAAAAACAAATGTCAAGTATAGTTCTAAAATAAAATCATTCACAATCACCAAAAGGGTTCAAAGGATTATAAGCTATTCCTATCTTCGTTTGCTCTGAAAATGAAATTAATAACATTAATTCCTTTCCTTATGCACCTTAAAAACAGATCTAAATCAGTCCCATAACTCAATTCTCTGTTACACTTGGTTGTAAGGTATATAGAAATGAAAGCACATCTCCTTCAATCTCTTGCTAGCAGTTTTTTCCTTGCACCTAAAATTTCAGGTTCAACTTTCAGCTTGGGTTCCTCAACATTTATCAAAACAACCACCCAATATTTTTTGATAAACCTCAAGTACAACATCTTAGCTTACTTACCTTAAAAGTTCAGCTTCGAATCCCTCCTCAAGAACTCAAAAGAAACTGATCTCCTCACACTGTTCTGCTACCCAAGAACTATGAACGCCTCTCAGTTTTCTATAATTGTTGCCTTCTTCCTCTTCGTATTTTAAAAGCAGTCGACCAATTTCGTATTCTGTACTCAATTTTGGAGTTTTTGCCTAAAAATTATCGAATTTGGTTCAGTAAACTAAGAAATATGGTTGTTTGAAGTTTATCATTTTTCTAGCGGCTTGCTGTTTTATTAAGAATTGGACAACACCTATTTGCGAAACTTAAGTCCGAGACTTCATCTCCTTTGGCAGCTCCTACTTCATTATTTACATCATAATCCCCTTTTTAAAACACTAAAATAAGTAAATAAATCAACATAAAGCAATTAGCCAACTTTACCTAAGTTTGTGACAAATAAGAGCTTTTCATTCAATACATAATGCAACTAAAATTCACCCAATTTGCTAATGATCTTAACTTACTTCAATTCAACTTTTAATATGCTTATTTCAATGGATTACCTATCTTCTTATGAAGATTTATACACATTATAGTCCAGAATTCAAAAGATTCCCAAATCCGATCATAACATCCTTTAGTGCAACCTATATCATTTTGCATATGTCAAAACATCATGTATGAGTACAAAATGATCACACACAAAAAAAAAAGAGTTAAGGGCTTACAATTTACTACCCCCTTAAGAGGAATTTCACCCTCGAAATTCAGCACGAGAAAAGTTGTGGGTACTTTTCTTTCATATGGTCTTCGCTCTCCCATGTTGCTTCCTCGACGTCGTGATTTCTCCAAAATACCTTTACCAATGGTATTGTCTTGTTCCTAAGTACCTGTTATTTCCGATCAAGTACTTGTAGAGGTTCTTCCTCATAGGATAGATTCTCCTTAAGTTGTATTAGTTCAGCCTTGAGCACATGCGATGGATCAGAAATGTATTTCCTCATCCATACATGGAAAACATTATGTACCCGAGACAATTCTATAGGTAAAACTAATCTGTGAGCTGATGGCCCTACACATTCCAGAATCTCGTAAGGCCCTATATATCTCGGGCTCAGTTTCTCTTTCCTTCTGAAACGTAAAATACCCTTCCACGGGGACAGTCTCAAGAAAACTTTGTCTCCAACTTCGAATTCTAAGTCTCTCCTTCGCTTGTCAGCGTAGCTCTTTTGTCTATCTTGTGTTGCCTTTAGTCTTTCCCTGATAAACTTAACATTCTCCGAGGTAACTTTGACCAACTCTGGCCCTATAAGCTTTCTGTCTCCTACCTCACCCCAGCAAATAGGGGTTCTACATTTCCTTCCATATAATGCTTCGCATGGTGCCATTCCGATGCAAGAATGATAACTATTATTGTATGCAAGCTCCATCAACGATAGGTGAGCCTCCCAACTTCCTTTATATTGAAATAAGCATGCTCGAAGAATGTCTCTGAGTGTCTGAATGGTTCTTTCTTACTGACCATTGGTCTATGTGATAAGCGCCGAATTTTTTGGTTTAACAAAGCTAGAGGTCCTTCTAGGACTTTGCAAACGTCACGAACAAGGCTAACTTAACGAATTGATTTCAACTAAGAGTTTAGTTAGAAGATGAATCAATCTTAGATCAAACCTAGAATAAGGATGGTCACTCCTAGATCCTAAGACGACTCACTCCAGAACTAGCTTGATCGGGGTTAATCCAATGAATCAGTTAAACACATCAAACCTAAAGCAAGATTTGAAAGAAAGTTAACACCAAATGGGGCTAAACAAAACACAAGTTTTTTCATAAAGGTTCTGCCTTTTCCATGCCAATACAAGCCTTTAAATAGGCCAAAATGGTCGTGCAAAGCACCAAAGACCAAAAGTCTTCAAAACAACATTAAATGTGAAATGAAGAAAAAATTTACCTAGGAATTTAAAACTTGATTGCACAACGTTTGAGAGCTCTAAATATGGAACAAAAAACATAGAAATACTTTAAATGGTCTTAATTTTCTACTGTAGGATCCGCCATGCATGACTATTTCGTTTGACAAGGCTTGACATCACGAAATCCCAAGAGGTGCAATTTGGACAGCCACCTGTTCACACTTTCTGCACACTTTTTTTGTCCTCCGTGCCATCTTTCAATCTAGACAACTTTTCTCGTACCATCTTCACTTCATTCTCATCTTGACTTGTTGTACTAACATTATAAACAATTTTGGGCTAAAAAATCTTGGTCTCTCCTTGTGCATTCACAAGCTTTTGGAGATGCAATGTGAAAGCCTCTTGAATCTTCTTAGCCTTGCTCCTTGTTATTGCTCCTTCAGGTACATGCAATGGATCAATGGTTTGATTCACATCATCCCCCCTTTCTTTAAAAGGATTTGTCCTCAAATCAACGTCTTCATTTCCTACATCAAAAGGAGTCAAATCAGCCACATTAAAAGTAGAACTTACATTGTACTCACCTCGGAGATCTAGTTTGTATGCATTGTCATTGATCCGCTCTAATACTTCAAATGGACCATCTCCCCTTGGTTGAAGTTTAGACTTCCTTTGATCTGGAAACCTTTCCTTTCGTAGATGAACCCAAACCCATTCACCCGGCTTAAAAATCAATTTCTTTCTCCCTTGGTTCTTTTGAGTGACTAGCTTTTGATTCTTCTTTTCAATCCTTTCCTTGACTTCTTTGTGCAGATTTTTGATGTATTTGGCTTTAGAAACAGCTGCATCACTAGAAAACATATTAGGTGGTAAAGGAGATAAATCTAGAGGAGTTAAGGGATTAAATCCATACACAACCTCAAAAGGTGAACAATGAGTGGTGCTATGTATCGCTCTATTGTATGCAAACTCCACAAAAGGTAGAGTCTCTTCCCAAGACTTAAGATTTTTAGAAATTAGCGATCTAAGTAATGCCCCTAAAGTTCTATTAACCACCTCGGTTTGCCCATTGGTTTGGGGGTGACAAGTTGTAGAAAACAAAAGCTTAGTTCCCAATTTACCCCACAAAACTTTCCAAAAATGACTTAAAAATTTGGCATCTCTATCACTTACAATGGTTTTTGGAATGCCATGCAATCTAAACACTTCCCTAAAGAATAGATTAGCTACATTAGTTGCATCATTTGTTTTGTTACATGGAATGAAATGTGCCATTTTACTAAACCTATCAACCACCACAAAAATGCTATCATGATGTCTCCTAGTCTTTGGCAATCCTAGAACAAAATCCATGCTAATGTCAACCCATGGTTCACTAGGAACATCTAAAGGTGTGTAAAGTCCATGTGGTTGTGTCTTAGACTTAGCTTCCTTACATTTGAAACATTGCTTGCACACTTTATTCACATCCTTCCTCATTTTCAACCAATAAAAGTGTTCACACAACATGTTGTATGTTTTAAATTCTCCAAAATGTCCCATAAGACCTCCCCCATGAGCTTCCTTCACAAGTAACTCTCGAATAGAACACTTAGGAATGCAAAGTTTACCCTTCCTAAAAAGCATACCATCAAATACAACATGATCATGTACGTTGTTTACTCCTAAATATTGCATATACACATCATGAAATTTAGATTTCTCAACTTTGTAAAGCTCAAAAGAATCTTTGCACTAAGGGAAGAAAATAATGCATACCTTCTTGATAATGCATCGGCCACCACATTATCCTTACCTTTTTTGTAATGAATGACATAAGGAAATGTCTCAATGAATTCTACCAATTTCGCATGCCTCTTATTTAGCTTTGTTTGGCTTTTGAGGTGCTTCAAACTTTCATGATCAGTGTGGATGACAAACTCTTTTGGCCACAAGTAATGTTGCCAAACTTGCAAAGTCCTCACAAGTGCATGCAGTTCTTTGTCATATGTCGAGTAGTTGAGTTGTGCTCCATTTAGCTTCTCACTAAAGAACATGATTGGTCTCTTTTCTTGCATAAAAAAAGCTCCTATACCTATCCCACTTGCATCACATTCAATCTCAAGAGATTTGTCAAAGTTAGGTAAACCTAGACAAGGTGCATTGGTCAATTTATCTTTTAATTCATTGAATGCATCTTCTTGTTTTTCTGTCCATTCAAATTTCACATGCTTTTTGACAAGTTCATTTAATGGTGAGGCTATACTACTGAAATTCTTAATAAACCTCCTATAAAAACTAGCCAAACCATGAAAAGATCTCACCTCATTTGCATTGGTAGGTGTTGGCCACTCTCGGATAGCCTTTACCTTTTCTTCATCAACTTGCACACCATTCCTTCCAACAATGAAACCTAGGAAATTGACTTGGTCTAGACAAAAACTACACTTTTTGAAGTTGGCATATAGCTTCTCTTCTCTAAGTTTAAGTAAAATTGTCTTAACATGCAAAATATGATCATCCAAGCTTTTTGAGTAAACAAGAATATCATCAAAGTACACAACAACAAATTTTCCAATGTACTCTCTCAACACATGATTCATTAGCCTCATAAAAGTACTTGGTGCATTAGTAAGGCCAAATGGCATAACAAGCCACTCATAAAGTCCAAATTTTGTTTTGAAAGTCGTTTTCCACTCATCTCCCACATGCATTCGAATTTGATGATAACCACTTTTAAGATCTATTTTTGAAAACAGATTAGCACCATGTAATTCATCTAGTATGTCATCCAATCTAGGAATTGGATGTCGATACTTTACCGTTATCTTGTTGATGGCTCGACAATCAACACACATTCTCCATGTGCCATCCTTCTTGGGTACCAAAATCACCGGAACTGAGCAAGGACTCATGCTTTCTCTAACATAACCTTTATCCATGAGTTCTTCTACTTGTCTTTGAATCTCCTTAGTTTCGGTTGGATTGGTCCTATAAGCTGCCATATTTGGAAGAGTTGCCCCAGGTATGAAGTCAATTTGATGTTCAATACCTCTTAAAGGAGGTAATCCCGTAGGTGCATCTTCATGTGGAAACATATCATTAAATTCCTTCAAAAGAGACTTAAAAGAACTTGGCAAAACATCATTAGATTTTAGGTTAGTTGTTAAACACATTTCTTTGCACATAAGTACAAGTTTTGGTTGTTGTGTCAACAACACATTCCTCACTTCCCCCTTTCTTATAACCAAACTCACATTCTTTCTTTTTTCATCAAAATCACTCTTTTTTCTCTCTTGCTTTTTACTCACCTTTTGCCCCTCACTTCTCTCTTTCTTTTCACTCTTCTCTTTTTCTTTTAGCTTATTTTCTTCTCTCCTCTCTTGTTCTTCAAACTCTTTTCTTTTCTTCTCTAATTTCAAATAATCACAATGTACTTCATATGGAGACAATGGAAGTAAAGTAAATTTCTTCCCGTTGAAAGAAAACGAATACTTAATTTTCACTCCATCAAATGTGACCTCTCTATCATATTGCCAAGGTCGACCAAACAATATATCCCCCGCATGCATAGGTAAAACATCACAAAGTACTTCATCCTTATATCTTCCCAAAGTAAAAGGAATAAGAACTTGAGAATTTACCTTAAGTTCTCCTTTGTTTGTCAACCATTGAAGTTTGTATGGTTTTGGATGTGCACGGGTAGTAAGTTGAAGTCTCTTTACAAGAAAACTACTTACCACATTTGTGCAACTCCCACTATCAATCACCAAACTGCATGGACTTCCTTTAATTAGGCATCTTGTGTGAAACAAGTTTTCCCTTTGGTCTTTAACTTTGTCTTCCTTGATTTGCATACTAAGGACCCTTCTTGTGATCAACGATATGGAGTTACCTTCTTCAACGTACTCATCATCACATATTTCAGATTCTTCCTCAAATGGTGCATCATGCTCCTCACATTCATCCTCCGAATCAACTACACCATTTCTTATCACCATAACTCTTTTATTGACACATTCTTTGCTCATGTGTCCAAACCCTTTGCACTTCCAACATTGAATAGAACTAGACTTTTCCCTTACCTCCTTTGAAGCTTCATTCTTTTTAGCATTGGAGCTTTGGCCTCCACTCTTTTGGCAGCAACAAACTTGCTTCTTTGTTGTGTCGGTTCATTCCTATTCACAAAACTATCCCCTGCTCCATGCATTAGAGTTTGAAAAGGTACTAGCTTTAGGTGTATACCTTTTGAATGCTCATTTTCTTCCTTCAATTGAGCTTCAATTTTGATAGCATAATGATACATATCTTCAAGGTAAGGTGGTGGGATTTCTATCAACCGGATGAGCAATTTCTCGATTCAAACCTCCAAGGAATCGAGACATGGTGTCTTCCTCTTCTTCTCGAATTTTTGCTCTTTCCATCAAGGACTCCATCTCTTGATAATATTCAGCAACACTTTTTGCTCCCTGTCTCAAAGATTGCAATTTAGTTCTCAAATCTCTTTCATAATGTTTTGGAACATACATCTTTCTCATGGCTTCTTTAAGTTCTTCCCAAGTTTCTATTGGATCCTCCTCTTTCCTTCTTCTCTCGGATTTGAGATGTTGATACCATTCTCTCGCATGATTGGTGAATTCGGCAATAGCAAGTTTCATCTTCTTATTCTCACTATATGTATTACAATCAAATACATGTTCTATTTTTCTTTCCCATTGCAAGTATGCCTCGGAGTCCGCCGTACCACTAAAGGGTGGAATTTCGAGTTTCACTCGCTATCCCTTTCTTCATTCACTCTTTCCACTCTTCTAGGTTGCACAATGTTTGCAACGTTATTTCTTCCTTTTCCCTCACATTTCCTCTTCCTCCCAAGTTTCTTTCTTGTACCATAAATCAAACATGCCTTCATCTTCTTGCAAGATTCGTTCTTCTCTTTGTTGTTGTGCTCTCCTTTCTTCCCTTTCTTCCTCATCATCTCCATCATACCTTGAATTGCTTGAAGAATAGCCATATTTGGATCTACCACTTGCGAACTTTTTCTTTATTATCTTGTGACATTTTTTTATAAGGACCTCTCCACACTTCTCACCAAGATATCACTCAAGGACACTCGTGTTTATCACTCAAGGGTAGGCTTTTGGTACTAGGTCAAAGATATAAGGGTTGGTTTAAAAAAATTTGGTGCAACCTTGCTTTTCAAAGTTTGTGTGCCTTAAGGATCTACAACTCAAAGTTTGAGTAAATACAATTCAAAAACAAGAACTTTTGGGTGCCTTAGATCCTTGATTACCTCTTTTTTTTTTTTTGCTACTTTTTTTTTTGGTTTTTTTTGCTACTATTTTTTTTTTAACTTTTTGCTACTGTTTTTTTTTTAATGATCCAAGAACAAAATACAAAGAAATTAAAGACAAGTTGTAGAATGCCTTGTGTTACACTTTGTAAATGCTTACGAAAAAAATGACAGAAAAAAAGTAACACAAATAGTAGATATTTCACCTCTAGAGAGACGGCTAAAGGATGTCGACCAACGATCTCTGATACCAAATGATAAGCGTCGAATTTGTTGGTTTAACAAAGCTAGAGGTCCTTCTAGGACTTTGCAAACGTCACGAACAAAGCTAACTTAACGAATTCATTTCAACTAAGAGTTTAGTTAGAAGATGAATCACTCTTAGATCAAACCTAGAATAAGGATGGTCACTCCTATATCCTAAGACGACTTACTCCAGAATTAGCCTGATCGGGGCTAATCCAATGAATCGGTTAAACATCAAACCTAAAGCAAGATTTAAAAGAAAGTTAACACCAAATGGGGCTAAACAAAACACAAGTTTTTTTCATAAAGAATTCTGCCTTTTCCATGCAATTACAAGCCTTTAAAAAGGCCAAAATGGTCGTGCAAAGTACCAAAGACCAAAAGTCTTCAAAACAGCATTAAATGTGAAATGAAGAAACAATTGACCTAGGAATTTAAAACTTGATTGCACAACGTTTGAGAGCTCTAAATATGGAACAAAAAACATATAAATACTTTAAATGGTCTTAATTATCTACTGTACGATCCGCCATGCATGACTATTTCGTTTGACAAGGCTTGACATCACGAAATCCCAAGAGGTGCAATCTGGACAACCACCTGTTCACACTTTCTGCACACTTTTTTTGTCCTATGTACCATCTTTCAAACTAGACAACTTTTCCTGTGCCATCTTCACTCCATTCTCATCTTGACTTGTTGTACTAACATTATAAAGAATTTTGGGCTAAAAAATCTTGGTCTCTCCTTGTGCATTCACAAGCTTTTGGAGATGCAATGTGAAAGTCTCTTGAATCTTCTTGGCCTTGCTCCTTGTTATTGTTCCTTCAGGTACATGCAATGGATCAATGGTTTGATTCACATCATCATGGATGAAATGTCGTACTAAAGTGCTGAAGGGAATGAGAATCCGAGCGCAGCGGAAGACGATCGAATCGTCATGGTATCATTACGCTACTCGATTTTGTTAAAACGATCAACTAAAAGATCTAGGTTAAACATGCTGAAAAAGGAAGAAAATACAGCAAGATAAAGGTACTTACTTGTTGAAGACACTCTTCAAGATTTCTTCCTCAGATCACGAACGTTTCGTGCTTCTCGATCTCAACGAACGCTTCCCACGAACGTAACTCGAACACTACCACTTGGAGTCTCGGTTGTTCTTCCTTTGGAAAAAGGGAAGTTTGTGGGAACTTTGGTGTTTTGGAGAGGTAGGAGAATTGAGAGAAAGTAGAGAGAACTTTCTTCTTCTCTTTGATGAAAATCAAAAAAATGAGAGAGTGATTACATTCCTTCTTGCAAGAAGGGATTATATAGTGGAATGATGGAGTTAAAATCTCCACATTATTACCACTTTACCACAACCATAGGTTATGCAAATCTCATTTGCATAACCACATAATATAAGATATCTCATATCTCATATTGCAAATCTCATTTGCAATAATTGTGGATTAATTAAATTGAATCACATCCAATTTAATTTCTCCAATTAGCCCTAATTCAACAAGTAGGCTAACCTATAGTTTATTATGAATCTCATTCACATTAAACTATATATTATATCATTCATATCTCATATAAATGACATAAATGCCCTTAAAGTGAAATTGAACACTTCAATTTCATACCAAAACATTAACCCTTCTTTTAACCCCGATTGAGCCAACCGAGGGACCTAATGGACCTCACGAAGGCGGCCTCCAATGATCCGAGATTAACTTGTCAAACTCTTTGACCCTGGTTAACCAACATTCATTAGCTATGGTAACACTCCACTATAGTCCGTAGTTGTACTCCGCCGGTCACGAGAATATTACGTGTCCACCGATATAACCAATGCCCATGAGTCGACCCTTCACAAAGTTGTTCGTCAGACACTACCGTGTCAAATTACCGCTTTACCCTCAGAGTCTACTTCTTGTTCCTTAAGTCCCCACCGCTCCTCTAATGAACAACAAATTATGATGGTCCAACCATACACAACACCCTTCTCGGGCCAGTGAGAAGGTGGGCGCTCGTTGTCAAGCCTTGGAGACAGCACTTAAGGGAACAACCCCTCTAGTTTCCCTAAAGGCGGGCGAGTGAATTCCATCTCGCGTAGTTAAGTTCCCAGCTCCTACTTGGTCCTGTCCCGAGAAGATAGGCATATTGGGCGAGTAATCGTGACCACCCTCACTGCATTTAGTCAAAGGACGGACTCTCATGATGAGTTCGTAACACGCTTCGGGATTCGTGTCGAGTCACTAATGGTCATCTACGATATTATTAGTCCTCATCACAACGGTGTTACATCGATGAGGTCTAATAATTCACGGTCCGGTCTTGTACAATCTCATTGCACAGATGCCCTCACTCGCATGTCAACCACATGAACGAGTCGATCACCTCGCTTTTATCTAATACAAAGCGGGTGCATCCACAGTGTATCCAGGATTAGGTCTCCAACCCTATCCATATACTATAGACCGTTCGGGTCATTAACTCGAACGTGATCCTCCCTGTGTGTCCACTACACACCGCTCAAGTTCTAGTTCTCTCATAAATTCAATGACCCCGAGCTTAGTTTATTGGAAAAGTTTATAAATATTATGAGACACAAAGTGATGAAATGAATAACTCTTATTAATTTCAAACAATATATTACAAACACGAGATTAGGACAAAAATCCCAACAAACTCCCACTTGGACTAAGCTAGTGGAGAAAATACATTTCAAATGTACATAAATTACAATGAAGTAATACAATAAACTAGGGCATTGAATACTCGCTTTACACATCTCCCACTTGCCCTAGTCGTGAAGCTCTCAAGACCTAGACTCTCTAGGTTACCCTCAAACACCTTTGCCGTGAGGGGCTTTGTAAATGGATCACCACGTTGTGCTCCAACGATATCCGCGTGACCGAAATCCACGTCTCACGGTGCACAATCTCCCGTGATCGATGATACTTGCGCTCAATGTGTTTGCCTCTCTTATGGCTCCGAGGCTCACGTGAGTTGGTTCATCGCACCACCATTATCACAAAAACAATTGTGATTGGCAAGTTCATATTTGGAACAACTTCCAAATCACATGAACATCCTAAGCCAAGCGACTTCCTTTGCGCCTTCACAAGCGCGCAACATACTCCGCTTCCATAGTGGAATCGCCGATGCATCCTCGCTTGATGCTTCGCCATACTACGACTCCTCCATTCGAATGAAGGTTGACCCCGAAGTGGATTTCCTAGAATCCTTATCGGTCTAAAAATCGAACTGTGTGTATCCTTTAAGGATCAAATCCCCACCGCCATACATTGTCGTAGTTCCTCGTTCTCCTAAGATACTTGAGGATTGCCTTTACGGTGTCCAGGTGATCTAATCTCGATTGGACCGATATCTACCGACAATCCCTACTACATAATGGATGTCGGGCCTAGTACACAAAGATGGCATACATCGGGCTCCCTACACCAAGCATATGGAATCTGGTCTCATATCCTCAACATCTTGAGGAGTCTTAGGACACTTGATCCTTGACAAGTGAACTCCATGCCCGAAAGGCGACAAGCCCTTCTTGGAGTTCTCGCATCTTATATCTAGACAACATCTTGTCAATATAAGATGCTTGAGACAAGGCTAGCGTTCTGCTCTTCCTGTTCCTGACAACTGCGGATACCTAGAACATACTGAGCTTCTCCCAAATCTTTCATTTGGAATTGCGAAGCTAGCCACTTCTTAACGTCAGTAAGAAATTCTATCTCATTCCCAATGAGAAGAATATCGTCCTCATACAACACCAAAAATGTGACAGTTTTGTCAACGATTTTCTTGTAAACACAAGGCTCGTCGACATTTTGATCAAAGCCATAAGAGTTGATCGCCTCATTAAACCTTATATTCTAAGACCTCGAAGCCTGTTTCAGTCCATAAATGGACCTATGAAGCCGGCAAACCTTTTGCTCTTGGCCTTAGGTAATGAACCCTTTGGGTTGGTCCATGTAGATGGTCTCATCAAGTTTGTCATTCAGAAAGGCTGTCTTGAAGTCCATCTGCCATACCTCGTATTCGTAATACGCGACAATGGCCAGAAGAATCTTGATCGACTTTACCATGGCAACAGGTGAAAAGGTCTCCTCATAGTCGACCCCTTCAACCTGGGTAAAACCCTTTGCCACTAGTCGGGCTTTGAAGGCCTGCACCTTCCCATCTACGCCACGTTTACACTTGTAGATCCATTTGCAACCAATAGGTTTGATCCCATCCGGTTGATCCACAAGCTCCCAGACAGAATTGAAGTACATAGACTCCATTTCCTGGTCCATAGCTTTAATCCACTCGTCTTTGTCAACATCAACCATTGCCTGATCATAGGTGAATGGATCCTCACAGTCATCATCAGGAGTGACAACTGAGGTTTCAGCTAAACCCATGTAGCGATCGGGTCGTCTCTCACGCAGTCTCCCACTACGTCGAGGCATTCCCAACTCTTGGGAACGGATTTGACTAGACGTGCTAGGATCAACAACACTTGTTGACGTACTAGCCCCATCAGCAACTCTTGTTGATGTACTGTCCATTTCATTCAACACAATTTTACTCCTTGGTAAATGATCCCTATTTTCCTTAGGATCGTAAAACAGACCACCCCTAGTCTCTTTAGGGTAACTTACGAATAGGCACAATTTCGAAAGGGGTTCCAACTTTTTCGGGTTTGACACCAACACGTGGGTCGGGCATCCCCAAATCCTGAAGTGATGTAAACTGCCTTTACGTCCACTCCAGAGCTCGAAAGGTGTTTCATAAACACTATTCGACGGAACGTTGTTCAAAATATAGACCGCAGTCTCCACTACGTATCCATAAAAAGAATCAGGGAGACGAGCATAGCTCATCATCGACCGAAACATGTCCAACAAGGTTCTGTTTCTCCTCTCCAATACACCATTCTGTTATGGCATACCAGGTGCTGAGAGTTGGGACGTAATTCCGTGTTCTATCATATAGTCCTGAAATTCAGTGTCCATGTACTCTCCACCTCGATCCGATCGAAGTGTTTTAAGCGATTTACGTAAGAGGTTCTCAACCTCAGTCTTGTACTCCTTGAACTTTTCAAGAGTTTCAGACTTCTTGTGCATTAGGTAAATATACCCATATCTGGAGTAATCGTCTACGAAAGACACGAAATACTCTTAACCGCCCCGAGCTTTAACATTCATTGGACCACAGAGGTCAGAATGTACTAACTCAAGAGCCTCTTTGGCTCTATATCCTTTTCCACGAAAAGGACGTTTGGTCATCTTGCCCTCAAGGCATGACTCACACACAGGCAAAGAGTTTTCTTCCAACTCGTTTAAAAGTCCACTCTTTACTAGTCTCTCAATCCTATTGAGATTAATGTGGCCTAACCGTAGATGCCAAAGATGGGCATTTTCTTTTGGAGAAACTTTTGCTTTCTTAGTTTGTGTTTCTGCAGTTTTAAACAATTTAGTATTCAAAACACTTTTGACCGAATTCGGTTTCAAAACATACAGATTATGCTCGAGTGAAGCTGAACAATTAAAATTGCCTTTGAAAGAAATAAACGCTTTACTAGATTCAAAGGAAACAGATATACATTGTTCAATTAAGCAGGAAATGGAAACAAGGTTTCTAGTAAACCCTGGAACTATGCACAAATTGTCCAACAATAAGTACTTCCCGCCAAAGTGTAGCTTCACCATGCCTATCGCTGCAGCAGAGACAAGCTCCCCGGATCCAACCCGTAGAGTCACCTCACCCTCTCACAGCGGCTGCCAGGAATCAATCCCTTGAAAAGAAGAACAAACGTGGTTAGTGGCGCCCGATCCACACCAATATCCAGCAGAGTCAAGATTTCCACTAAACAAGTTTCTCACAAGTAAATCACATTTACCTTGATTCTTCCTCTCGGCCAGAATTTGGACAGTTCCTCCTCCAGTGTCCGACATTGCAACGTGGAAACACTTTCCTTTCTCTTGCAACGTCCTTGACCTTCTTGCCCTTGTGGGCGCAGCTCGGTCGCTTTATCCTCTCTTCGTCCCTTCTTCCTTTCGGTGTGAAGGAGCAACGAGCTTCGTCCTAGAGGTCGAACCCCGTGATAAGACCAGAGGCAACATTTGCCTAAGATTCCTTGACCTGCTTCAAGGATTAGAAATTCTGTAGCTCATTGAGGAGGGTAGTCAGAGTGTAGCTAATTTTGTTCATAAAAGCATTGCTACGAAACTGAAGGAAACTCTCCGGAAGAGTCTCCAAAAATAAAACTAACCTGGCTCGACTCGTCGATCGAAGCCCCGTTCATCTCGGCCAGATTAAAGTGGGTCATCATGTCTAGAACATGTTCACGGACGACGACCCTCCTTCATCCGTCGCGTTGAAGACGTGCTTGAGCGAGAGTCATGCCGGACCAAAAGGATCGTTGTCCAAACATTTCCTGCAAGGACTCCATGATCTCCTTGGCGGTGACCATCAGCTCATGTTTCTTTGCCAAGACATCAGACATGCTGGTAATTATGTAGACCTTGGCCTTTTCATTGGCCTTGATCCACCGATCGTATGCATCGCGAACACTTCGCGACGCTTTCGAACCCGACATCTAAGGACACTCCTCAGACAGCAGGAACTTTATGTCGTCAGTTACCAAAATCGTGTTAATGTTGTTTTTTAAACTTTGGTAATTATCTCCCACTAACTTATCGGGCACGAGTAGTGCTATTATTGCGCTAGACATTTTTAGCTGAAAAAATAAGAAAAACTTTGTATTAGTCTCGCAAAAAACTTTTTAAAATCCAATCATGTTTTAGCAAAATTATTTCATGATCCCTAGGTCATTCAAAATTTTGCAATGGTACCCTAAAGGTTTAGAATGACCACCACCGAAGGGTGAACAGAACACTCCTCCTCTAGGACGAGACTTTCTCGATCAGACCCTAATCCCAGAATAACTCTTATTCCATTAGGCGTCCAATTACCATTGTTTGGCCGAATTCATTAACACTTAACGAATTCTGTGAGTGTCACCCTCAATCTTTAAGTTTCCAAGCATCCGTCCAAACAATAGCCACCGAAGGGTGAACCAAGAAGGAAAACCAACCAGAAACATGTATCCCTTTCGAGAATTCACGGTGTTCCGACTTCCGTGATTAGGCCCTCCGAAGGGATTGTCTGGTCTAGACCAAACTAGCAGGCAGATCATAGGCGTCTCACGGTGTGAATCGAAAGAAGAGACCGTGGGTCTCGCTTTCACAAGTCCCGCCTCCCACTCACTATAAGTACTCTCTCCATCCACGATGATATTGACCTATACAAATGCCACCGAAGGGGGCTCCCATTTGCGCCACGAGGCCGAGTATAGATCTCACGGTGCGGACTTAACGGAGATTTGTGGTTGGAAATTCAAATGTATCTCATACACTTTATTTCCTCCCACTCAGCACTTTATTTTTAATAGGGATTGACCTAGATAAACCGGCTAAAATGTACCTAAGTTTACCAATATAATTCTTATATGGTATTAACCTAAGTCTATAATCACATTATAACTTAGGTCTATGTGAGTTAATTAAAACACTTTTAATTAGCGGCACTCACGATAAGTATAATCTAAGAATCTCGAATTCACTCCCATGTCGATTTCCAGGTAGGGGTGTTCCGCAAGCGTCAACTTAAATACCCCAGCCTTAGACAAAACCTTCCTTAGACAGAGTTACTAATCAGTCTCCATTCATAGACTAAACTTTGAATTCCTAATTTCTAATCTCATTAGAAAATAGAAAACCTAAGTCTAATTATTCAAGTTCTAAACTCTTTAAAACTAATAATTAACTTAGGTTGCATGCATTTCTATGTTATAGTGCTTGATCATTCATCACATGAATAACTATATACTATAACATAATATAATTTATCACATGAATATAAATGCATGAGCATACTTTAATTTAAAAAATATAACACTTATATTAATTAAATTAAACATGCATTTAATTATATTATAACTCTTATAATATAACCTATCATGCAAACTATATATTATAACTCTTATAATATAAAAAGATGCATGAAATGTTTAACCTAAGGTGGGATTTTAAATCTATATGACATACATTATGCACATAGAAATTAATTAAAATATACATCTCATGCATAAAATAATTAAATAGCAAAAATGGACCGATTTTTGGCACCTAGGGGCAATTATTTAATTAAATAACATTAATATAAAACTTATATTAACATTATTGAATAAAATAATTAAATACATTTTACAAATAATAAAATAAAAAAAAATAGAAATTAATCGCCACTACTGAAGGAATAACGCCCACGACTCATGGCGAAATCAAGCCGCAAATCGCTCCTCAACGCGTGCTGGCGTAACGCTGCGGCAAAGCGGCGTTACAACGCCATGCCGCCACCAGCGCCGACTGCGTTCTCAACGCCATTGGCGTTACGTAACGCTACGCCTAGCGTTGTAACGCCGCTTCTGGCTGCAGGCCTCCGTCCCGCAGGATAGCGTTGAGACGCCAAGGGCGCGTCTCAACGCCATCGCCGTAACAACAAACACGCTTGCTTTGTGTTCGCCGATTTTTGATTTTTGCTCGCTGCCCCGATTTCTTCACAGCAACTCTTGCCACGAACGACCCGGACTTACAGACTCGATTTATTTTCTAAAATGCCAAAAAACACGGGCCCTTTACATTTGATCTCATCAAACAGAAAATAAATCTAAAATGCCAAAAACCGAAACATCCATTTATGCAAACCATCATTCATCTCATGAAATTTAAGGCAATTTACCCACCTATTTTAACAAAAACAGTGCATAATGAAGAATCATCGAAATGGCTCTGATACCAATTGAAGGGAATGAGAAGCGCAGCAGAAGACGATCGAATCGTCATGGTATCATTACGCTACTCGATTTTGTTAAAACGATCAACTAAAAGATCAAGGTTAAACATGGTGAAAAAGGAAGAAAATACAGCAAGATAAAGGTACTTACTTGTTGAAGACACTCTTCAAGATTTCTTCCTCAGATCACGAACGTTTCAGGCTTCTCGATCTCAAGGAACGCTTCCCACGAACGGAACCCGAACACTACCACTTGGAGTCTCGGTTGTTCTTCCTTTGGAAAAAGGGAAGTTTGTGGGAACTTTGGTGTTTTGGAGAGGGAGGAGAATTGAGAGAAAGTAGAGAGAACTTTCTTCTTCTCTTTAAAGAAAATCAAAAAAATGAGAGAGTGATTACATTCCTTCTTGCAAGAAGGGATTATATAGTGGAATGATGGAGTTAAAATCTCCACATTATTACCACTTTACCACAACCATAGGTTATGCAAATCTCATTTGCATAACCACATAATATAAGATATCTCATATCTCATATTGCAAATCTCATTTGCAATAATTGTGGATTAATTAAATTGAATCACATCCAATTTAATTTCTCCAATTAGCCCTAATTCAACAAGTAGGCTAACCTATAGTTTATTATGAATCTCATTCACATTAAACTATATATTATATCATTCATATCTCATATAAATGACATAAATGCCCTTAAAGTGAAATTGAACACTTCAATTTCATACCAAAACATTAACCCTTCTTTTAACCCTGATTGAGCCAACCGAGGGACCTAATGGACCTACAGTGACGGGCTCCAATGATCCGAGATTAACTTGTCAAACTCTTTGACCCGGTTAACCAACATTCATTAGCTATGGTAACACTCCACTATAGTCCGTAGTTGTACTCCCGTCAGTGCAGAATATTACGTGTCCACTGATATAACCAATGCCCATGAGTCGACCCTTCACAGTTTTGTTCGTGAGACACGGGTGTGTCAAATTACCGCTTTACCCACTGTGTCTACTTCTTGTTCCTTAAGTCCCCACCGCTCCTCTAATGAACAACATATTGTGATGGTCCAACCATACACAACACCCTTCTCGCCGGTGAGAAGGTGGGCGCGTTGTCCAAGTCCCGGAGACGACACTTAAGGAAACAACCCCTCTAGTTTCCTAAAAGCGGGAATGAGTGAATTCCATCTCGCGTATTTAAGTTCCAAGCTCCTACTTGGTCCTCGCCCCGAGAAGATAGGCATATTGGGCGAGTAATCGTGACCACCCTCACCCGTACTAGTCAAAGGACAAACCCTCGCAGACAGGAGTCCGTAACACGCTCAGGATTCAGGTCGAGTCACTAATGGTCATCTACGATATTATTAGTCCTTACTGTCAACGGTGTTACATCAGTAGGTCTAATAATTCACGGTCCGGTCTTGTACAATCTCATTGCACAGGATGCCCCCACTCGCTTGTCAACCACATCAACGAGTCAGATCACCTCGTTTGTATCTAATAGAAAGCGGGCCACATCCACAGTGTATCCAGGATTAGGTCTCCAACCCTATCCATATATCAGACTGTTTCGGGTCATTAACTCGAACGTGATCCTCCCTGTGTGTCCACTACACACCGTTCAAGTTCTAGTTCTCTCATAAATTCAATGACCTTGGAGTTTAGTTTATTGAAAAAGTTTATAAATATTGCGAGACACAAAGTGATGAAATGTACTCTTATTAATTTCAAACAATATATTACAAACACGAGATTAGGACAAAAATCCCAACAAGTGCAGCTTAGTTCCTAAGGTCTCTTGGATACTCGACCAGAACTTGGAAGTAAATCTCGAATCCCTATCCGACATAATTGATACTTGGGCCCCGTATTGGCTTACGATCCTGTCAATATGTAATTTAGCAAGTTTATCCAGAGTAAAAGTTGATGGATCGAATCCCGTAGCGGAAGCGATTTTGATCGCGTGTTCTTGTAAAGAGTTACATAGATCTAATCAAAAACTTATATCTAAAGCGATTAATCATGCTTACTAAAATTGGACAGAAAATATATTACCTTTGTAGACAAAAACAACACGTGCTCCTTTGTTCCTCTCGTTCTCACGATCTCAACGATCTAACGTTGTCCACAAAGTACGAAGTAGTTTTGATCCGCCCGCTAGATCTTCTCCATTGTGTCTCTAGGAGAGGGAAGGTGGTGGAACCACTTTTGGAGTTGGGAGGGATTTTGAGAGAGACAAGTGGTTTGGAACTTTTCCAACAAAAACACTTACAAAAAGAGCACTAGGGTTGCCTTGGAATAGCCTTCTCAAATGTGCATCTCATACATATATATAGGGAAATATGATGAAAATGACCATCCTACCCCTATAGTGCTCTTATGATATATTTCCCATGGATTAAACCATATGTTATATCAATTACATCATATATAATTGATATATCCCTTAAACATGAAATTGAACATTTCAATTTCACTCCAAACTATAAAACTGAAGGGAATTGAATCCCGTGCAGAAGCGATTGGTCGCATATGCACTTAATTGTGTTACATTGAAGTTGCTCAAAACAAAAAACACTAATACTAAGCATACTAGTTTGACAGCATAGAAGTCTAGAAGGTTACCTTTGAAGACCAATTCTTCAAGTAGTTCCTCGTCGTCAATGATCTCTTCTTCTCTACGATCGAATTCACGAACACCACCAAAAGGACTTCTTGGTTGTTCTCTAGGAGAGGAAGAGAAGTGGAATCTCCTTTTGGTATAAGGGAAAATGGTGAGATTTTGAGAGAGAGATGTTATTTTGCTAGAGTTCCAAAACTTAGCAAATACTTCAAGTGACCTAAATTGCATCCAAAAGGATGCTTTTATAGGCAATATGGGTGGAGACAAATTCTCCACCCATCTTGCCACTAACTCCACACATTATACATAAATTCATAATATAAGGTGTCAAACACCTTATTATATGAATCATATTCACATAGTGTGGAGAAATTGAATTTAATTAAATCCAATTTCATATCTCCAAAATTTTACCATTAATTGTGTCTTAATTCCATAATTAGACATAATTAAGTTCAAAATGAATCATATTCACATTGAACTATATATTATATCAATCATATCACATAGAATTGATATAATCTCTAAATTGAACTTGAACATTTCAAATTCATTCTAAAACTTTATACTCTCTATAAATTCCATGTTGAGCCAACCGAGGGACCTAATGGACCTACAGATCATGAGCTCCAACGATACGAGATTGACTAATCAAACTCATTGATCCCGTCAATCAACATTCGTTAACTACGAGTCACTACACTAAAGACTCGTAGTTGCACTCTCCTCACTGTAGGACAAGTAATGTCCATTGATTTAATCAATGGTCGTGAATCAACCCTTCACAGGTCCTTCGTAGTCACAGCTGGGTCGAATTACCATTTTACCCCTATGCCTACTTCTTGCACCTTAAGCACCACTGATTGTCTAATGAACAACAAGTTTATAGTCTGACCATAAACATTATCCCTCTCGGGCCAGCAAGAGGGAGGGGCCCCGTTGTTCAAGACCTAGATACAGCTCTTAAGGGAACAATCTATCTAGCTACCCTAAAATGGGGAACGAGTGAATTCCTTCTTGCGAAGTTGAGTCCCCAGCTCCCTACAAGGTTTCACCCCTAAGAAGGTAGGCATATTGAGTCAACAACAGTGGCCACTCTCACCCGTACTAGTCAAGGGATAATCCCCAACAGACAGGAGTTCGCAACTCGCTCAGGATTCAGGTTGAATCACTATTGGTCATCGTTTGAATCATTAGCCCTAACCTATCAACGGTGTTACTGGATTAGTCTAACAATTCTTGGTCTAGTCTTGTACAAACTCTTTGCACAGGATTCCCCCACTCGCATGTCCACTACATGAACGAGGTTGATTGTCTTGTTTGTATCGAATACAAAGTAGGTTGCATCCATAGTGTTAACAAGATAAGGTTCCTGGCCTAATCCATCTACTATAGACCATTTGGGTAACATTCTAAATGTGACCCTGGAGCTTAGTTTATTGGATTTAAGTTTGTAATTGCGAGAATACAAGTTTAAAGGAAAAATAATAACTTTATTCATTTCCTCAAATAATTACAAATACACGAGTTTAGGGCATAAATCCAACAAACTCCCACTTGCCGTAAAGCTAGTGGAGTACATAAAACATTACAATAATGCAAATACAATAAACTAGGGCATTGAATACCCTTTGATACAATACTCCCACTTGCCCTAATCAAGTTCTAATGTGTAAACCTAGAGTTTCTGGGTGACCCTCGAACACCTTAGCCGTGAGAGTCTTTGTAAACGGATCAACATCGTTGTGCTCCGATGCTATCTTCGTGACGATCACGTCTCCTCGGTAGATAATTTCTCGTATCAAGTGATACTTCCGTTAGATGTGTTTTCCCCTTTTGTGACTACGAGATTCTCTCGAGTTGGTCACGACACCACTGTTATCTGTTAAAGGATGATTGGGAGGTTCATATTTGGAACGACTTCCAAATCAGTCATGAACTTCCTAAGCCATACTGCCTCTTTAGCTGCTTCACAAGCTGCTACTTACTCAGCCTCCATAGTGGAGTCAGCAATGCATCCTTGCTTGATGATTCGCCAGACTATTGCCCCTCCATTAAGAGTAAACATTGACCCTGAAGTGGATTTCCTAGAATCCTTATAGGTTTGGAAGTCAGAGTTTATGTATCCAGTAAGGATTAGATCCTTAGCCCCATATACGAGCATATAGTTCCTCGTTCTCCTAAGATACGTGAGGATTGATTTTACCACAGTCCAGTGATCTAATCCTTGGTTGGATTGATACCTACTAACAATCCCAACTGCATAACAGATGTCGGGCCGAGTACACAACATGACGTACATCCCTACCTACAACTGATGCATAAGGGACTCGTCTCATATCCTCAACCTCTTGAGGTGTCTTAGAACATTGTTCCTTAGACAAGTGAACCTCGTGTCTTAAAGGCAATACACCCTTCTTGGAGTTTTGCATCTTATATCGAATCAACATTTTGTCGATGTACGATGCTTGAGACAAGGCTAGTATTTTGTTCTTGCGATTTTGGATAATCTGGATCCCGAGAACTAACTGTGCTTCTCCCAAATCTTTCATTTGGAATTGCGTAGCCAACCAGTTTTTGACATCAGTCAGGAATCCTACATCATACACAATGAGTAGGATATCATCCACATACAACACTAGAAAAGCGACAGTACTGTTGATTATCTTCTTGTATACATAAGATTCATCAACATTTTGATAAAAGCCATAAGATTTGATAGCTTAATCAAACCTTATATTCCAAGAGCTAGAGGCTTGTTTCAACCCATAAATGGATCGTTTCAGCGTGCAAACCATTTGCTCATGACCTTGTTGAATGAACCCTTTGGGTTGGTCCATGTAGATGTTTTCCTCAAGATTGTCGTTCAGAAAGGTCGTCGAGACATCCATTTTACATACTTCATAGTCATAATATGCAGCAATGGCAAGAATGATCCGTATAGACTTAATCATGGCAACAGGAGAAAAGGTTTCTTCATAGTCAACCCCTTCTCGTTGGGTATAACCCTTTGCCACGAGTCTAGCTTTGAAGGTCTGTACCTTCCCATCTACACCAAGTTTTCCCTTGTAGATCCATTTACAACCTATGGGCTTAACCCCATCAGGTTGATCCACAAGATCCAAACCGAATTGAAGTACATAGACTCCATTTCATGGTCCATGGCTTTTATCCATTCGTCTTTGTCAATGTCATCCATTGCTTGATCATATGACAATGGGTCCTCACAGTCATCACTAGATGTGACAACTTGGGTTTCAGTTAAACCCATTTAACGGTCAGGCTGTGTAACAACCCTCCCACTACGTCGAGGCTCTCTCAAATGTTGAGATGGACAACTTTGACCAGACGAGCTAGGGTGTCACACCCCCTCCCGAAACACTTGCTAACTTAGCCCGAAAGACGGCATGAAGCCAACAGACATTGTTACCTCTTAACAATACCTGCTAACTCTGCTTTACCTGATAAACATACTATGTTCACATATGGAACACTTTAAACTCAACACAGCGGAAACTGGACAACTATAAAACATACATGAGGAGAAAATCTTCTTAAGTCTCTCTTGGAAACTAAAACGAGCAAGAACATCAGAACCACAACAGACCAAACCATTAATTAAACAACCTCAACCTCTAAAGCACATACGACTATAACTACATAGTTCTCTCAAAATAATTTACAAAACATATGGACTTGCTATACAACACCAGCCACGTACAAAATATCAAACTTATGAAGCTTCAGCAGACTATGGTTGGATGTCAGGTACCAGGAGCTCGATCTCTACCTGAAAAGGTTGAAAAACACTGAAAGAATGAGCTACGGAGCTCAGTGAGTGACTGAGTTTAAAAGAAGACATGAGTTACGTAGAGGATGCAGTTCAAATCCTCGACAGGAAAGAAGATGTTTTAAGAAACAAGACGATCCCACTCGTGAAGCTTCGTTGGAGACATCACGGAGTGGAAGAGGTAACCTGGGAGTTAGAGGACCAAATGAGGAGGAAGTACCCGATGATTTTCACTTAAAGACTGCTAAATTTCGAGGACGAAATTTCTTAAGGGGGAGGTAAGTTGTAAACCCGAGATCTTTCTTTGGAATTCAAAAGAGAAAAAAACAAAAACAAAAGAAAACAAGAAAGGAAGGATAGTATATCATAGTTGGTTTGTTTTAGAAAGAAAAGAAAAGAAAAGAAAAGAAAGGAAAAGGAAAAAAGAATGAAAAGGGAAAAGGAAAAAAAATGAAAAGGGAAAAGGAAAGTGAATGGTGGACCCCACCTTAGTTTTCTTTTTAAAATAACTCATTCCATCGATTTCCTTCTCATTTTCAACAAAGAGCAGCAAGGGTTTCGTGGGAGAAGGAGAAAGGAAGAAGAAGAAGAAGTTTTTCGTGAGTTAGAGTTGCAGAAGAAGGAAGGAGAGCTCAAAGCTTGGTTGTTTAGCAGCAAGGAGATCAACTCAACCCTGTTCTGGTTTTCTATTCATCTCGAGCTCCACAGGAAGAGGTAAGAGTTGAGGCTTGGTTTTCTTGAAATCTAATTCAATTTTGAGCAAAGTTCGTGAAGGATTCTTGAGCCAATTCTGACCTTAAGTTGCTGTTTTGTGAAGAGGAAGACAGAAGATAGAATTTACTGTCAAATCCGAGAAGTCTCTGATGTTTTGGTTGTACTGATCTGTACTGTTGGAATCAGAAGCTCTAATTGGTATGGTTCTTAAGCTTATTGAATTTCCTACAAGTTTGGTGAAGACATCGTGAGTAGAAAATGTCTAGAAGATGTTTTAAATCTCAGTTTAATTTTGTTGTGCAGCAGGAAAAACGAAACTAGAACAGCAGGAAGTTGTTTTGAGGAAAGACGTTTGCGAGGCAAATTCGAATAATTCCGTTTGGAATCTCATTTTCATGTCTTCATAAGAGTTTTAGAGGGTTCAAAAAGGAAGAGTTTGATATAAATTACATTCTTTTTGGATAAGTAATGAAGAAGTTATGGCTGTCTGAAAATAGGGCAGAAAAGCTGTGAAATGGTGGAAAATTGGTTGGAGTGTTTTCTTGTAGTTTTAAGGTTAAAACCATGAGCTCGAGGTTCTAATACATGAATTTGGTTTGTTTGACAGGCCAAGAGGAGATAGGTCGAGTGTACGGGCCAAGGTTCTAGTTTAACACTCATGAGTGACAAAACGAACTTCAAAAAAATGTTCTATATGCTTGAATTATGTTTTAAGAAAATACAAGTTTTGCTTGAGTGAAAGAGTTTAGATGTTTATTGTTTTCCTTGAACACTTGTTTATGAGCATTCATGATTTCTTAGAAATGTTTTAAAGTGTTCATGATGAGCTTAAATGTCTTAATGAAATTTATACACGAACATATGTTTATTGAATTTTCGAAGTCTATGGAAATGTTATGATTTCGAGCAAGTATGTTTTAGCAAGTATGTTTTTAAAGATTTCCAGTTTTATGAACAAGCTAAGTAAGCTTGAGTTTTATGAAAGAAAAGATAAGCAGGCATGTTCAAATGTTTTCATGTGATCTTCTAAAATATTGAGCCCGAGGCTTTATGGTACCGTGTGCACATAGGTCATTTCTGTTGTCGACGTTGAGTGAACTCCGTGACAACAATGCTGTCGTGAGTGCTGGGCGGGCCCCACTACGAAAAAGACGATGGGAGTGCTGGGCGGGCCCCACTTCATCGTAGAACAAACGTAGATTGTGACATGTTTTAAAAAGAGTTTATATCATTTACATGCCTTACGAGATTTTAACGATATACTTGCTGGTTTTTCTGAAAAGTTATTATGATTACACAATTACTTTTAACGTTTGATTTCAGATGCATATGCTCATAGATGGTCAGGTGATATGATTTACGAGTTAATAGTCTTCTTTTAAACTCAGTCACTCACTGAGCTCAGTAGCTCATTCTTTCAGTGTTTTTCAACCTTTTCAGGTAGAGATCGAGCTCTTGGTACCTGACATCCTGCCATAGTCTGCTGAAGCTTCATAAGTTTGATATTTTGTACGTGGCTGGTGTTGTATAGCAAGTCCATATATTTTGTAAATTATTTTGAGAGAACTATGTAGTTATAGTCGTATGTGCTTTAGAGGTTGAGGTTGTTTAATTAATGGTTTGGTTTGTTGTGGTTCTGATGTTCTTGCTCGTTTTAGTTTCCAAGAGAGACTTAAGAAGAGTTTCTCCTCATGTATGTTTTATAGTTGTCCAGTTTCCGCTGTGTTGAGTTTAAAGTGTTCCATATGTGAACATAGTATGTTTATCAGGTAAAGCAGAGTTAGCAGGTATTGTTAAGAGGTAACAATGTCTGTTGGCTTCATGCTGTCTTCCGGGCTAAGTTAGCAAGTGTTTCGGGAAGGGGTGTGACATAGGGTCAACAACTTTTTTTGGTTTCTTAGCATTGTCAATAACTTTTACTGACATACTGTCTATCTCTTTTAACACGATTTTACTTTTAGGCTTGTGATCCCTGATGTGGTCTTCCTCAAGAAAAGTGGTGTTTGTCGACACAAGCACCCTATTTTCTTTAGGATCGAAAAATAGACCACCTCTCATTTCTTAAGTAGCCCACAAACATGCATAATTTTGAACAAGGTTCCAATTTCTTCGGATTTGTCATTAGCACATGGGTTGGACATCCCCAAATTTTGAAATGACATAAACTGCCTTTACGTCCTTTCCAGAGTTCGTAAGGTGTTTCAGAAACACTTTTCGAAGGAAAATTGTTCAAAATGTATACTGTAGTCTCCACTGCATAACCCCAAAACGAGTCAGGGAGATGAGCATAACTCATCATCGATCGAACCATGTCTAATAGGGTTTTATTTCTCCTTTTCGATACACCGTTTTGTTGTGGCATACCAGGTGATGAGAGTTGGGACATTATTTCATGTTCTATCATATAGTCCTGGAATTCATGATCCATGTACTCTCCACCTCGATCAGATTGAAATGTTTTAATGGATTTACCTAAAAGGTTCTCAACCTCAGTTTTATATTCCTTGAACTTTTCAAGTGCCTCAGATTTCTGATGCATTAGGTAAATGTATCCATATCTTGAATAGTCATCTATAAAAGAGATGAAGTATTCATACCCACCGCGGGTTTTTACACTCATCGGACCACAAAGGTCTGAGTGTACAAGCTCAAAGGTTTCCTTGGTTCTATAACATTTTCCACTAAAAGGTTGTTTGGTCATTTTGCCTGCAAGGCATGATTCGCATACAGGTAAAGAATTTTCTTCTAACTCGTTTAGAAGTCCGTTCTTCACCAAACCCTCAATCCTATTAAGGTTTATATGATCTAATCTTAGATGCCAAAGATAGACATTTGTTTAGGAGAAACTTTTTGCTTTTTATTAGTTCGCGTATTTGTTGTTCTAAATAATTCAGTGTTTAAAACTATTTTAACTGAATTAGGCCTTAAAACATACAAATTATTTTCAAGTAGAGTTGTAGACAATCTCATACCTTTCAATGAAATAGACGCTTTATTAAATTGAAATAAAATTCAAATACATTGTTCAATAAGGAAATTGAAATAAGGTTTCTAGTAAACCCTTGAACTATTTACATGTTATCTAATAACAGTATTTCCTTGTCGAACAGCAGCTCTACTATGCCTTTCCCTTTTCTTTTCCTCCTTTCCTTTTCTTCTGTGTCTCCTCAAGTCCAGAAGGATGGTCACTACACTCGGTCCTAGAGGATGAACCCTCATTGATCCTTTTGGAATGAACAAACAAATTTGCCTCTCCACTGTTCTGCCCCTTATTCTCAATAAGAGACTCGTAAGTTTGCAGCTCGTGAAGGAGGGAAGTCAGATTATACTCTTTCTTGTTTATCACTACATTGGTGTGGAATTGCAAGAAGCTCTTCGGAATAGATTCGAGGATGAATGACACCTGACTTTGCTCATCTATAACCGCTCCATTCATTTCGGCCACATTGAAGTGAACCATCAGATCAAGAACTTGTTCTCTCACTGAAGTTCCCTTCTTCATGCGCGCGTTATAAACGTATTTGAGTGATTCATGCCGAATTTGTTCATACGGATGTTCTAACAAAATTTGCACATAACTCATGATCTCACGAGCTGAGACCATACCCTCAAGTTTCCTAGCCATAGCTACTGTTAGGCTAGCCAGGATGTAGACCTTGGCCTTTTGATTTGCTTTGGTCCAACGGTTATACTCGTCCTTAATAGTGAGGCGCGTGTTGATCGGGAACCTGAGGACGTTCCTCAGTAAGTGCGAACTTCAGGTCGTCCACAATTAAAATCGTATTAATGTTGTTTTTCCATGTTTGGTAATTGTTTCCCATGAGTTTTTCGGCAGCCAAAAGAGAAATGATTGAACTCGACATATTTGCTTAAATATAAGGAAAAACATTGTATTATTTTCTCGCATTAAACCTATATATAATCCAATCATGTTTTAACAAAATTTGATATGAATTCTACAACGCTAGTCAAGACTAAAGAAGAGCTAAAAATGGAGTTGCATTAAATGCATCAAGGCTTCATTTATTATGAACTCAAGTTGCATTAAAGTTGAAGTCAAGTTGCATTGAAAGAACTTAAGTTGCAATTAAATGAAATTAAGTGCATCACAAGCTTCATTTAATGCAAGTCAAGCATCAATTAATGGGACTACACTTCAAGTTGTCAAGTGGAGCTACATTTACACCTTGGGAGGTTATAAAGAATAGAATTGTTGTTAGAAGATTAAATTCTCGAATTTATAGCTCATTTACATGTAATTTAAGTTTTAAAGTTTGTATTTCAATATTTTTAGGTTATATTTGAGTAGTGGATGGTTATGACATTGATGTTGGGGAAGTTACATTTTCAAACATGCCATTTTAGCTTAGTTTAGATTACAATTGAAAGGTTATATAAAGCCATCTATGATGTATTGTAAAAAAGACTTGGAATCATGTTTTGAATGAAAAGTTGCATATTTTGCTTCTTAAGCCATGAGCTTGTTTCTTTGCATATCTTGTGTTTAGATTTGCATGCTAGAATCATTCAAGTAGCGGTGATCAAACTACTTTTGGAGTGATTCGAATCTTGAGTTTAGAAACAAGTTTTCTCTACTCTTGATCTTGATCATCAAGGTAACTCCATTTCTATCTTCTTCCTTGGGATGAAATCATTTAGATTTTGGGTTTTTGAGTTTTAGATCTAAAGGTCTTGTTCTTCAACAAGGTTGTTAGATTTAACAAGGGTTACTCATCATTTGGTATCAGAGCCTTAGGCTCAAGATCGGATATATGTTTCCTTTGTGTGTATCTTGAATTTGTTTTAAATTTCCATGTTCTTGTTTCTTTTTCTTCCAATCTGTCTAGTTTTGATAATCTATCAAAAATATCATATTTTCATTTATTGTTTAATCTTGGCATCTTCTTCAATATTGTAGATCGAGGTCTTATCTAATCTTCTTCAATATTGTAGATCGATGTCTTATCTATCTTTTCTTCTTCTATGAGGTCTACGAATTGTAAGTGTTTATCTGTCAAAAATTCAAGTTTCAATAATCTGTCAAAAAAAAAAAACTGTCAAACTCGAGAACTTTCTCATAATGTTCTAAATTTGTTCTTGAAAAAAGTATGTGTTAGATTTGCAAGTTTCATGACTAACATTGCTCAATTTTGTTTAAATCTAGTCATTTCAATGCATTGATGTCGGTTACAATATACTTTTTATGAACAAGCATTTTGCATTAATTACTTATCAGTTACACTTTTCCTTTTGAATTCAATGAGTTGTTTTTTTCCAACCTTCTTGTAACTCCACATTACTTCAATAATTCATTGAAATTTATTTTCCATATACAGTTTATACATGTTCCAAAGGAGTTTCATTCTTAGTACTCTCAATTATTGGCCAACATTGAATTTGCTTAAAAGTGTTGTGTTAGTCCAATTCTTGTTCATCATTTTTTTTTAAAAAAATATGTTCATCTTGTTACTTGTTTGATTTCTTGAATCATTCACTGAGTCAAGTTAAGGTGTTCAAAGTGTGCAACATACACTGGATTGCAAATTATCGAGCTTCACTGTTCCAAATTTGAGAGATTAGATAGAGAGAAAATAATGAGTGATTTACGAAATTGAGTGTCTCTTCGAGGGTAAACACGTAAGGGAGTGAGGAAATACCCATTTTCTTGTTACTTTACTTTCTTTTGCAGCATGTTCCACAAATCATTAAAATTTATTAGATGACAAAAAGTTACAAAGAAGAAATCCAAGAGAGCAAGGTAGGTTGAAATAATTACAATATGAATCATATCATGCTATTAAAGACTTGAAAAGCTTCAAGATAGAGTTGAATTAAATGTTGTCAAGCTTCATTTATGATGAACAAAAGTTGCATTTAATTAACTCAAGTGCAACTATGCTTCATTAAATACAAGTAAAGCTACATTTATGCAACAAGAGCTTTAAGTTACTTCAAGTGTGGCTTCATTTATTCATGGATGGTTACAAAGTATTGATAGAATTAATAGAGGTTTAATTCTCAGATTTATGGCAATTTTGATGTAATTTTCAGTTTTAAAGTTATCTTTTCAATGTTTTAAGTTACAATTTGATTAGTGGAGAAAATGGTACTGATGGGGATGTATGTTATAACCTTTCAATTGACCATATGTTACTCTTGGGTTGATTTTGTGGCTATATAAAGCCATGTAACTTGTAAAAAAAAAAAACGGAGAAGGAAAAAGATTAAGAATGTAATCCAAAGAGGCCTTTGTGCTTTTTTATAGCCTTGAGCTATGTCTTTGCATGTACATTAGGTTGCATGCTTAGAATCATTCAAGCTTGACTTGATCAATCTTGCTTGTGGAGTGATTCGGATCTGATACAAGTTTTCTTGCCTTGAGATGTTTGATCGACAAGGTAATCCGGTTTTACTTTCCTTGAGTTGATTTTCAAAATTGGTTTTGGGGTCTTTGAGATTGAGTTATCTAAAGGTCTTGTTTCTTTAAGCAAGGTTGTTAGATCCAATTGTCAACGGTTACTTAACATTTTGACATTAGAATCTTTGGCTTCTTTGATTTCATTTTGAATTGGAAATTTTTGGGTTTTTAGATCTAATAGTCTTGTTTGTTGTTAACAAGGTAGATTAGATTTTCAAATTCCTCATGCAATTTCTCATCAAAATTAATCTATGACCCTATGTCAATTAATTTGCAATGATACCCCACAGGTTTAGAATAACCGCCACCGAAGGGCAGTCGAATCACTCCTCCTATGGGACGAGACAATCTCGACCAGACCTTATTACCGGAATAACTCTTATTCCCTATAAGTTCTAGCTACCATTTTTGGTCTGGATCCATTAACTTTTAATATATCCCGTGAGTGTCACCCTCTAACTTTAGATCCCAGAGTCTCGATCCAACAAAATCGGTCGAACGGAGGACTAAGTTGGAAAATAAACTATGGTAACTCTATCCCTTTCGGGAGTTCGCTATGTTCCGACTCCTATGATCAGACCCTCCGAAGGGATTGTCTGGTCCAGGCCAAACTAGCAAGCAGATCATAAGAATCTCACAGCGCAAACCATTAGAAGAGACCGTGGGGCTCGTTTGCACAAGTCCTGCTCCCACTCACTATAAGCACTCTCTCCATTCACCTTGCTTTTGACCCATACAAACACAATCCGAAGGGGGACACTCCCCTTTGCGCCACGAGGCCAAGTATGGATCTCACGGTGTGAACTTAACGGAGATGCGTAGGTGGAAATTAATGTATCATATACACTCATTTCCTCCCATTAAGTACTTTAGAATTAACGGGATGACCTGGATAAATTCGGCTATAATTTACCTAAGTCTTCCATCCTAACATTTATATTGAAATTTCCTAAGTCTATAAACCATTTATTAAAACTTAGGTCTAAAGTTTATTAACATTTTAATAAACGTCGCTCACGATAAACATAACCTATGAATCTCCAGACCAAATTCACTCCCAGGTATGTTGCCAGGTAGAGGTGTTCGATTTCTGTTAGCTTAAATATCCCAGCCTAGCCAGAACCTTCCTTGGACAGAGTTACTTATCGCTCACCATTCATAAATTACATTAGAAAACCTAATTCCAATCTTATTAGAACTAGATAACCTGAGTCTAATTAATAACAGGTTCTAAAACAATTTTAAAACTAGTTAATTAATACTTAGGTTACATGCATTTCTATGTTATAGTGCTTGATCATTCATCACATGAATAAATTAAAACATATAACTGAAGGGATCGAATCCCGCAGCGGAAGCGATTGTGAATCGCGTGTTCTTAATTTGGTTACATAGATCTCATTAACAAGAACTAGATCTAATATTAAGTATGCTTATACAAGATGGACAACAAGTGATTACCTTTGAAGAACTCTTTCTTCAAGTGCTCCTTCTCCCACGATCACGATCTCAGCAACTCAAACCCGAACAGATGAAGACACCACCGGATCTTCTCCGTTGTTCTCTAGGTGAGAGAGGAATGTGGGTTCCTTTAGGATAAGGTATGGGGTTGTGAGAGAGTTTGTGTATATGGAACTCTTCCAACAATACAACTATATGATCCTCTAGGGTTTCTCTAAAAGCATTTTGCAAAATTGCATCTCATGCAACTATATATAGGGAAATATGATGGAAATTACCATCATATCCTTCCTTTATTCTCTCATTAGTATATGGTTTATATGTGAATCTAATTCATATTAAAACTATGTATTATATCAATTATATCATATATAACTTGTAAACCCGAGATCTTTCTTTGGAACTTCCTTTTTATCAAACAACAAAAGAAAGGAAGAAATGAATGCTTAAAACTTGGTTTTCCTTGTTTTAAAAAGGAAAGAAATGAAGTGAAAGGCAAAAGGAAAACAAGGAAGGAAGGTTTAAACCATTTTGGTTTGGATTGCTTTTAAGACAAAAGAAGAAAAGGAAATGAAACTGTTGATGCCGGAATTTGGTTAGACGGATCAACGGTGAATTTGTATCGTTGGGGACAACGATCTCCTGCAAGAAAGAAAACTAACACCGGTGTGGTGCTCTGCCACACGCACTCCGACGCTCAAGTTAGAGAGGATAATCTCGCATGGAAGTAAATCTCAAGCTAGAACACACAGGCCAAATGATTGCTTACCTTTTTGGGTTTTCCAATGAGTTAATATAGACTTTCAACTTGTAACGGTCTTTCCCGATTTTATTATTCATTATTCCTCCATAATTGAGCGTTCTTAATGACGGCGGTTACGGGAGAAAGAACCGTTTCACGATGTCCCTATCCCTTGCCCTATCCGTCATTAGTGGCAGCGGACCTTCGACGTCCAGAGCCGTTCCCTTGGGATTAGCCTCCCGGTCGCTTATGGGTTGACTCTTTGAGTTGGGCCGACCTCTTGGGGTCGGCCTCCCGGTCGGAGCCGACCCCATGGGGTCAACCCCCTTCGGCTTCTCGAACCGGATCGACCCCGAGGGGTCGGCCCACCTCGACCGGCCGACCCCCGCGAGGTCGGCCTCGCGTCGAGCCGACCCCGGGCGGCTCCCCGGCCAGAGCCGACCCCGTGAGGTCGGCTCCTCGAGCCGGCCGACCGTGAGGTCGGCTCCTCGGCCGGCGACGACCACGGGTCGGCCACCTTGGCGGGCGGCCGACCCATGAGGTCGGCCCACCTTGGCGGCCGACCCCATGAGGTCGGCCTCGGTCGAGCCGAGGCCCGCCAGGGTCGGCTCCTCCGGCTTCGGAGCCGACCCCCGAGGTCGGCTCCTCGGCGCCGCCGACCCCACGAGGTCGGCTCCTCGAGCCGGCCGACCGAGTCGGCCCACCTTGGCGGGCCGACCCCATGAGGTCGGCCTCGGTCGAGCCGACCCAGCGGGTCGGCTCCTCCGCTTCAGGCCGACCCCATGAGGTCGGCTCCTCGAGCGGCGCCGACCTATGAGGTCGGCTCCTCGCCGAGCCGACCCCATGAGGTCGGCTCCTCGAGCCGGCCGACCCTATGAGTCGGCCTCGCCGAGCCGAGCCGCTTTCGTCGGCTCCTTCCGCTTCGAGCCGACCCCATGAGGTCGGCTCCTCGGCCGCCGACTGGGGTCGGCCACCTGGCGGGCCGACCCTCGAGGTCGGCCTCGGCCGAGCCGACCCCCGTGGCTCGGCTCCTTCAGCTTCGAGCCGACCCCATGAGGTCGGCTCCTCGGCGGCCGACCCTGGGGTCGGCCCACCTGACCGGGCCGACCCCATGAGGTCGGCCTCGGCCGAGCCGACCAGGGGTCGGCCCACTCGACCGAGCCGACCACTTGGGGTCGGCCTCGCCGGAGCGACCTGGGGTCGGCTCCCTCCGGCTCGGAGTCGACCCCATGGGGTCGGCTCCTCGAGCCGGGCCGACCAGAGGGGCTCGGCCGACCCTCTGGGGTCGGCTCCTTCCGACTCTTTGCCGGCCGACCCGCGGGGTCGGCCTCCCGGTTTAACTAGCCGAGTCGCACCCAAGGGGGCCTGATTCGACTCTCTGATTCCAACCGGTCGACTACTAATTCGCCTCTCTTCTACGCTTATCGGACCGGATCCCATTTTTGGCCATAACAGTTGCCCCCACTTCTAGTCTAACTTGTTCTCCTATTATAGTTTAGACTTGAAGTAAGTGGACATACCCCTCGGACGATCCTCCTTCCACCTCGATAGATGTGTCCGTAAGGCTTTAAAAGCTCAACTTAGTTTCATTCCTCTCACACCTTTCCATCCATTCCAAAACCTTAGCTTTCAAGATCACACTCTCTTCCGACTTCTTTGGCGTTTCGGCAAGACGCCTTCTCAGGTAACCTTACTTACGTCTCTAAGCGATGGCTAGTAGAGCACCCCTTGCTGTCCACGCCAGTTCTTCCGACCCGGAAGATGTAGACTTTAATCCTAACCCACCCCCTAGAGTCCGAAACCCTCGAATCTCTCGGGGTCTGACTGGTAGAGCCCCTAGTAGGGTTAGAACGATTACTGATTCCGCTTTAGGAGAGCTCCGTTCCTTTTATAGCATTCCCGACTCTGTCACCATGCGAGTTCCCAGGAGAGGAGAGGAGCCTAGTTCCCCTCCCCCAGGAGAGGTGGCTTTCTATCCCGATATGTTAGCTAGTGGGGTTAGGTTACCCCTCATTCCCCTAGTTCAGAATTTCCTCACTCTGACCAGATTGGCACCTTTTCAAGTGCTACCGAACTCTTGGTGCTCGCTCATGGGATGTTGTGTCCTCTGGCATCAGGCTGGAAACCCAGTCCCTATGTCAGCCATTGACTTCCTTTCTCTTCATATCTTCAAACAAAAAGATCGATCCAAGCCCTTCTACTATACCTGCCCCCCGCCCTATGTTGAGGCTATCGTCAAGGAGCCCAAATCAGTCAAAGACTGGAAGAAACCATGGTTTTTTGTGGGCGGGCTTTGGCTGTGTCCTGACGAGACGGGGTCTACCCTCCGAGTTCCAACCAGCTTCGGAACGTTAGGCGAGTCCGCTTTTGATGCGCGAACGAGACCATTACCCTACCGTCTACGACTCTGCTTTATGGTTCTGTTCTTCCCATTCCTTGACGCTATACTAACTTTTTTTTTTTTTTTTTTTTTTTTTTTTTTAGCTGACGTCAGACCGGAGCCGACCCCTACCGCACTTGCCTTTCGAGCTTCCGCTTGGAGAATCGCCGAGTCTCGACGTTGGGGTCCCGAACTGGTTACGAACGAACTTCTTTCCGCGTGTAACCTTATCCCTCCTCGCGTTGATACACGCGAAGGTTAGGCTTTCCTTCTACAATGCTTTTGCGTGACATCTCCTTATTATGTTTTCTCACGATTTTCTCTTTCTATTAGATATGTCGTCAAACCTAGTGGAACAAGAGCAGGAGCTTCTGAACGAACGGGAGCTTGCGGTGATCGGGCGTTCCTCTCGGGCGATCCACGTTTCCAACGCCGACAATCGTGCCACCGCCTCCGGTAGCCAAGGCCCCCTCCAGGAGACTTTACCTAGCTATGTTCCTCCTCCTACCCATCTGGGGGGTAGGCCTAGCCGACCTGGTTCTCTCAGGGGTACCGACGGCAGGGGCGCTCTCCGCCTCACCTACGCTGGACCTTATGACTCCCCTTTTGACACGGTTAATGAATTGGAGCAGGCCTTCGCTCTATGGGATGGCGTTTCGACGCGGTGGTTCTTCCCGCGAGTCTTCCGAGCGTTTTGATGTCGACCAACGCCCGAGTCTACTCTGAATGCCGCAATGCACTATACCCACGAAGTGAGTGTCTTCTCTCCCTACTGCCTTTTTCTTCTTCACTTTCTGCTAATCTTGCCTTCTATGCGTAGGCCTTCATTCTCACAACTTTGGCTTCTCGTCGTATGGCGAACGAACTCGTCTATCTCCGTCAGAACCGCGTCTCGCGGGCTGACCTGGAACACGCCCAATTTCTTCATGCCCAGGCAGCACAGTCTCTTCAGTCTTTGCAAGCGAGATTCGACTCTCTGCAGGTTGAGCATTCGCGTACTAAAGGTGAGGTGTCTTCTCTTCGATCTGAGCTATCTTCTACTGAAGGTGAGGTGTCTTCTCTTCGATCCGAGCTATCTTCGCTTCGATCTCAATTGAAAGAGATCGAAGATAAGCTCAGCGACGTTGGCTACCTGACTGAGGCCTTCAAGCGTTCTGATGAATACAATGACTTCTCGAATAGAGCTATGCTTTGCGGCGTAAATTGGTCAATTCGAAAGGTCCGAGAGCGACACCACGAGGACCGATCCGCGTGGGTGAAGTCTTCCTTCTTGGAGTGCATTGAGGCCTCTAATCCTCCCGGTTCGACCTCGCCAAACTTCTCGGATCTAGGGATCCGCTCGCTCTGAGAGAACGTGGTTCGGACGAGGGCTTCCTTGATGACATCACCATGGATCAACTGCCTGACCCTTAGATGTATTAGCGCTGTCTTTGATTTTCCTTTAATTTCCAAGACGTATCTCTTTCGATCTTGTATCCCTTTAATGAACTTCTTCAGATCCCTTTTAATGCACTTCTTCTTTTGCTTGCACTCTTGTCGTATTTTAATTGAGCTCTATATTTATTGCAACGTACTTACCCCCCACTCACGCAGTTTTGATTCAAAGTAAATTGCTTGAGTAGAACGCTTGGTATTAATGATAACAAACAAATTCGAATACAAAATAAGACAAAGATAGAAAAACAGAACTACTGATAATAAAGTTTCAGATGCTCCACATTCCATGGGTGTGGCATCTGTTTCCCGCTCATGTCAACAATCTCATAAGTCCCAGGACGAACTATCCTTGTAATTTTGTATGGGCCTTCCCGCTTAGGACCTAAAGCGCCAGAGGTCGGGTCTCCGTGTTCTCGCATAACACGGCGAGTACTGTGTCACCCTCTTTGAAGTCACTACCGCTTTCACACGGAGTTGTAGTACCGAGCGACCCTACATTTGTATTCTTCTGTCCGCAACCGGGCTTTCTCCCTCCATTCTTCCAATAGATCCAGGTGCAGACTCAGGGACTCAGAATTCATATTGGGATCAAAATGTTCTACCCGGGGAGACGGGAGTCCAATCTCCACTGGGATAATAACTTTTCCGTCATCAACGAAAAGGGAAAAAGGAGTTTCCCAGCTTGAATTTCGAGACGCGTGCTCACAAGCCCCCCATAATACATTAGGTAATTCCTCCGCCCATGAGCCTTTCAACCCTTCCAACTTGGTCTTGAGGTTTCTCTTGAGGATCTTATTCACTGCTTCCACTTGACCGTTGGCTTGTGGGTGTGCTGGAGACGAGAAGAAATGTTTGATATTCAACTCCGAGCAAAACTTTCGGAATGCTTCGTTGTCAAATTGGCGTCCGTTATCCGTCACTAAGGCATAGGGTATGCCGAATCGACATATGACATCTCGCCATATGAAATTAGTTACCTTCTTCTCGGTAATAGTTGCGAGAGCTTCCGCCTCTGCCCACTTCGTAAAGTAGTCTCATGACCATCGCGAACTTCGTCATCCCTTTACCTCGCGGAAGAGGTCCAATGAGGTCTACCCCCACCGAGCGAATGGCCGGGACTCATCACACCGGTGAGCGGTTGAGAGGGTTGTCTCGATCACCGCAAATCGCTGGCACCGGTCACACGCCTTGGCAAACGCCGCGTGCATCGCTGCATGGTGGGCCGCAGTAGCCCTGCCGCATTGCCTTCGTGGCTAGAGACCGAGCGCCAGAGTGATTGCCGCATATTCCTTCGTATCTCTCGTAAGACATATGTCGCCGTCGTTTCGAGACATCCGAGCAAATGCATAGAATAGCTTCTTCTGGTATAACTTATCGCCTCGTAGGGCGTATCGCGCCGCTTTATATTTTAGCCGCGCGGCGTTTTCATGTATCGGAAGGGAGTCTCCGCCTTTAAGAAACTCGACCAATGGGGATATCCGGGTTCGCTGAGTAGCATCCAACTCCATTACTTCACTTTCCTCGACACTTGGTTCATCCAAGATCTCAACCGGACGGTTCTCCGTAGCTTCGATGTCATATGTCGCGCCAATCTCGCAAGCGAGTCAATACAGCATTCTCGGATCTTGGGATCCGTCGATTTCGAACTTATCGAACGCTCCCAATCGCTTTGCCTTGCCTTGGCTAAGTAGGCGACCATGCGCCGTTCTTTTTTGCCCGATACGCTTCCGCCACCGTTTACGACGACAAGTTGAGAGTCACTTAGAATGATCAAGTTCTTTACCTCGAAAAGTTTAGCGATTCTCACCGCTAGCAATGCCTCATATTCTCGCCTCGTTGTTCGGCGACGCCGAAACTTGAATCTTAAGGCGTGCATCGAACCTTTCTTCGTCCGGAGACACCATGAGCAATCCTGCTCCGCATCCGCGACTGTTTGATGACCCATCGACATACAGTCGCCAAGGTTGATCAGCGTCTTTCTGTAGTTGGACTAATTTTATCTCCTGTGACGGGGTCATCTCGGCGACAAAAATCGCTACTCTGGCTTGCCCTTTCATGGTCATGTTGTTCGAGGTCGAAACGAGATGTCATACTCACCGAGTTCCACCGCCCATTTCATCGATCGTCCGGAAGCCTCCGGCTTTTGCAGAACCTGTCGTAATGGGTAGTTGGTTAGTACCGCTATCTTATGAGCTTGAAAATAAGGGCGAAGTCTCCGCGCAGAAACTACTAAGGCCAAGGCCAACTTTTCTACCTGCGGATATCTAGACTCAGCCCCCATCATGGACTTGCTCCTGTAGTAGATGTGGTCCATCGGCCGCTTACCTCCTTTATCGGATTTTAGAGCTTACACCGTGTCGGAGGTAGCTAGGTACAAGACGAGCTCCTCCCCGCGTTGGTTTGGACAACAATGAGTTGAACTAAAGTATGCTTTTAGCGACTCGAATGCCCGCCGCATTCATCACCCATTCAAAATTAGCTTTCTTGCGTAAGAGTTTAAAAAACGGAAGGCATTTATCTGTCGCTCTACTTACGAAGCGATTTAGCGCTGCGATCTTTCCGTTCAGACTCTGCAACTGCTTCATAGTTTTTGGAGACTCCATCTCCAAGATTGCTCGTATTTTGCCTGGATTTTGCCTCGATCCTCTTTTTGCTTGACCATGAACCCCAAGAACTTACCGGAGGTTACTCCGAAAGCGCATTTGCTAGGATTCAACTTCATTTGATACTTCCGTAACGTTGCGAAGGCGTCCGCCAAGTCGATCTGGTGTAGGTCAGCATGTTTACTTTTTACGAGCATGTCGTCGACGTAGACCTCCATGCTCCTGCCAATAAGATGAGAAAACATCTTGTTAACTAGTCGTTGATATGTTGCCCCGCGTTTTTAACCCGGCGGGCATGACATTGTAGCAATACAATCCTCTCGCTAGTAATGAAGGATGTCTTCTCCCGATCCGGAGTGTACATCCGTATTTGATTATACCCAGAGTATGCGTCCATGAAGCTGAGCATTTCGTGGCCTGCCGTCGCATCCACTAGCTGATCAATCCTTGGTAGCGGGAAGTCGCCCTTTGGACACGCTTTGTTCGTGTCGGTGAAATCTACGCACATTCGCCACTTTCCGCTTAGCCTTTTCACCAAGATTACTACGTTGGAGAGCCATCGATAATTGACTTCCCGGATGAACTCGGTTTCCAGGAGGTCCTTGACTTGTTCTGCCACGATCTCATTCCGAGCATGGTTGAAGGCCCGTCGTTTCTGCCGAACGGGCTTGTGGTCTCTGTCAACATTCAACCGGTGCGTGATCACCTTCGGATCTATACCTGGCATATCGCACGTCTTCCATGCAAATACGTCGACATTCCTTTGGAGGAACTCGATAAGGTTCGCTCTCTGGCTCGGTGACAGCTTGGTTCCAATGTTTACACATTGCTCCGGGGATAGCAGTTGTACAGACTCCAGCGCTTCGGCAGGTTCGCCTCGCTCGAATGTGGGCAGTTCCTCCGTGTCATCCTCGACGACTTCTGGTTCAGCCGATGCCGGTGCCGAGATGTCGATGTCCATCTCGGCCTCTCCTGCACCGCCAAACTTTTCTGGATGCCCTTCTATGGCTGCCACCTCTTCGACTTCCCCGTTCGATTCTCTCATAGCATTGTGGTAGCATTCTCGAGACATTTGTTGTTCTCCATATACTATCCCGACTCCGCTGGGAGTTGGGAATTTCAAATCCGTGGTAAGTCAAGCTACTGCCTTCATAGCATGTATCGTGGGACGTCCTAAGATGGCATTATAAGCTGAGTCGTGATTTACCACTAGGAACTCTACCATAGTCGTTACACATGTCGATCCGCCGCCAAACGTCACTGGAAGTTCAATACTTCCCTCGGGATACACCTTACTTCCCCCGAATCCCACTAAAGGAGATATGCTAACCTTGAGCCGATCTCGTCCTATCTTCATGGCGTCATAGGCACTTAAGGATAGCACGTCAATGAATCGCCCCGTCGACGACCGATACGACGGACCTTGATGTTGGCACTCAGTAGAGAGATCACCAACGCATCGTTATGAGGCTGGTGCAATTTGACCGCTTCCCCTTCTGAAAAACTAACAATCTCGTTAGATAGAGAAGTGGAACAAACCTCCCAGTCGGCCGGCGGGGACCGGGCGGCCCGGGCCTTCGCCTTCCTCTTTCTATTTGAGTCGCCTCCGGCTGATCCCCCAAGAATAGTCCGGATCTCTCGGGGAGGGGGTGACCCTCCTCCCTTGTTGCTTGGCTCCTGTTGATCCGACCTGGTCTCACGTCGGCCACTTCCACCGACGTACTCTTTCAGCTGTCCGGTCTGGATCAATGCTTCTATGGCCTCTTTTAGGTCGTAGCAATCAAGTTGAATGTCCATGGTCGCGGTGGAATGATGCGATTTGTCCTTATTCCTCCTATGGGACCCCGCCTTCAACTTAGCCGCCACTTAAGGATATTTTTGTCGCGTACACTCCATCGTGATCTCGCCGATAGGTACGCTTGTTGGGGTGTACCGCTCAAATCGCTTGGTGGCAAACCCTTCCTCACGTGTTTCGCCGACTTCGGCCTCCTCGTGCTTTCGCTTTCGAGTCGCCGATCTTCCTCTCGACCGACCCTTTTTCTCGCGGTCCCTATTTTGCTTGTCGTCAGCGCACGCCTCGAACGGCAATTCCCGCACTCATGTATTTTTGAGCTCTAGTTAGTAACTCAACATAACTCGTAGGAGCTTTCTTACCCAAAGGACCACAAGAACCTTTCATCCCGTAAACCGCTACAATAGTCGTAGGGGCTCGCCCCATCAGTATAACCTTCGATTTGTAGGGCCTCATTGTTGAAACGAGACACGTACTCCTCAACGCCTCGTTATTACCTTGCTTAATGGTTAGCGGATGTGTCGCAGGGCCGCCGATCTCTTCCCCGAGGAATTGAGTCACAAAGGTCAGGGCCAATTCGGGAAGGAGGCAATCGACTTCCTCTTTAGTTGCCTGAACCACTTTCGGGCTGGTCCCGTCAGCGTAAACGAAAATGCCCTGCACTTGATCGCGTCTCGGACTCCATGGAGTTCCATCCATGACCGAAATGTGTCAAGGTGCTCCACTGGGTCTTTCGATCCGTCATACGCCTTCATTGTTGGTAGTTTGAACTTTGGGGAACCTCCTCCCGCATTATTTCGCAAGAAAAAAGGAGGGTCTACCCGTCGACGAGATTCTCTAAATCCAACCCGCCGTGGTCTTGAGCCTTCTTCATGTCTCCGAGCTCATTCTGGATCCTCCGTAGCTCTGATGCCTAAGGTTGATTCTCAACCTCCAATTCTTTCTTCTTCTGGTTGATCAATTCTCTAAGATCTGACCCCGTGCTGGGTCTCCTTGATCGGTCATCCCCTCGGTCCGCTGCGCCGCTTGACTTCAGACGCGTGGTGGTTGCTGTATCCTCGGTTCCCGTAGACCACCTGAGTCCTGACTTGGGACTCTCCCACTCGAGATGCGGCCCTCTGCTGCTCCGCATGATGGGATCGCCTTTCACTGCCTCCCAATCGTAGCTTGTCATCGCTTACGCGGTGGGACCCGAGATTCGCCTCCCCTCTTCTCGACGCTTTACCTTTGGCCTGGTCTCGGATCAAGGCAATGACTTACGCGGTCTTTGGCGTTAACTCGCTCTCCGCTCGGATGCCGCTGAGATTCTCGCTCCGGCCCATCTTTTAGAGCCTCCCACGATTGGGTTTGGATTTATCAATATCTCCGCACTCGCGATGTTTTCGCTTGACCCTAACCTGTTGCTCTAGTGCCGCAGACGATCCGCCCCTGCCAGATAAAGACGCGCGGTTAACCTCCTCAGGTTGGGCATTCTGCGTTCTTGTCGGAATCCGGCGAGGATGTCGGTCATTATCCGATTCCTCTCCATCGTTCATCGGGTTGGCTTGATTCAGATGGTTACTCATGGTAAACAATGTTTGGGCTTGGCAACACGTGGCACTTTGCAAGAAAAAGTCCCCACAGATGGCGCCAACTGTTGATGCCGGAATTTGGTTAGACGGATCAACGGTGAATTTGTATCGTTGGGGACAACGATCTCCTGCAAGAAAGAAAACTAACACCGGTGTGGTGCTCTGCCACACGCACTCCGACGCTCAAGTTAGAGAGGATAATCTCGCACGGAAGTAAATCTCAAGCTAGAACACACAGGCCAAATGATTGCTTACCTTTTTGGTTTTCCAATGAGTTAATATAGACTTTCAACTTGTAACGGCTTTTCCGATTTTATTATTCATTATTCCTCCATAATTGAGCGTGCTTAATGATTCGGCGATTACGGAGAAAGAACCGTTTCACGATGTCCCTATCCCTTGCCCTATCCGTCATTAGTGGCAATGACCTTCGACGCCCGTGAGCCGCTCCTCGGGATTAGCCTCCCGGTCGCTTATGGGTTGACTCTTTGAGTTGGGCCGACCTCTTGGGGTCGGCCTCCCGGTCGGAGCCGACCCCATGGGGTCAACCCCCTTCGGCTTCTCGAACCGGGCCGACCCCGAGGGGTCGGCCCACCTCGGACCGGGGCCGACCCCTCGGCTCCTCGAGCCGCCGACTGGGTCGGCCACTGGGCGGGGCGACCCCACGAGGTCGGCCTCGGCTCGAGCCCGACCCCATGAGGTCGGCTCCTCGAGCCGCCCGACCACGGTCGGCCACCTGGGCGGGGCCGACCCCATGAGGTCGGCCCACTCCTGGCGGCCGACCCCATGAGGTCGGCCTCGCCTCGGCCGACCCCATGAGGTCGGCTCCTCGAGCCGGCCGACCCCAAGGTCGGCCACCTGGGGCGGGCCGACCCTATGAGGTCGGCCTCGGCTCGAGCCGACCCCATGGTCGGCTCATCGAGCCGGCCGACCCCAAGGTCCGGCCCACCTGGCGGGGCCGACCCTATGAGGTCGGCCTCGCCGAGCCGACCCCATGAGGTCGGCTCCTCGGCGGCCGACCCCATGAGGTCGGCCTCCCGGTCGGAGCCGACCCCATGAGGTCGGCTCCTCGGCGGGCCGACCGACTGGGTCGGCCACTCTGACCGGGGCCGACCCCATGAGGTCGGCCTCGGCCGAGCCGACTGGGGTCGGCTCCTCAGCGGCCGACCCCAAGGGTGGCCGACCTCGAGCCGGGCCGACCCGCTTGGGGGTCGGCTCTTCGACTTTCTTTAGTAGGCCGACCCCTCGGGGTCGGCCTCCGTTTAACTAGCCGCAGTCGCACCCAAGGGGGCCTGATTCGACTCTCTGATTCCAACCGGTCGACTACTAATTCGCCTCTCTTCTACGCTTATCGGACCGGATCCCATTTTTGGCCATAACAGAAACAATGTTTAATATACTAAGTTTGTTTTGTTTTGCAAGGAAAAGATAAGAAATGAAAGATAAAGGAAGGAAAAAGGAAAAGAAATGAAAAGAAAGGAAAGGAAAGGTGGATGGTGGATGGTGGGACCCCACCTTTGTTTCTTTCTTTTTAAAAAGACTTCCCCCATCGATTTCTCCTCATTTTATGAAGTAAAGACAAAGGTTTTCATGGGAGAAGCTTTAAGGAAGAAGAAGAAGGTCGTTTTGGAGCTGGATTTGCAGAAGAGAGGGAGAGAACTCAAGCAATTAGTATGACAGCAAGGTAATCACTATGTCATGTTCTGCTATTTTGTTAATCTCGAGCTCCACAGAAAGAGGTAAGAGTTAAAATTTTGTTTCATAAAAGTTAACTCATATTGGAACACATTTCGTGAAGGAAGCTCGAGCAAATTCGGATCTTAAGCTACTGATTTGTGAAGAGGAAGACAGAACACAGAATTTACTGTCAAATCCGAAAAGTCTCTGATGTTTTGGTTGTACTGACCTGTAGCGTTGGAATCAGAAGCTCTATTAGGTATGTTTGGAAAGCTTATTGAATTTCCTACAACTTTCGTGAAGCATTCGTGAATAGAAAATGATTGGAAGATATTGTAAATATCAGGTCAAGTTTCGGGTTGCAGCAGAAAATCGAATCTGGAATAGCAGAAGTTGGTTCCTGGGAAAGAAGACTTCGTGGTATTTCTGAACCAATCTATTGGGCATCTCATTTTCATGTCTTCATAAGAGTTTTAGAGGATTCAAAAAGGAAGAGTTTGGTATAAAGTACATTCTTGTTGGATAAGTAATGAAGAAGTTATGGCGGTCTGAATACAGGGCATAAAATCTGTTAAATGCTGGAATTTTTGTTGGAACGTTTTCTTGTAGTTTTAAAGTTAAAACCATGAGCTCGAGGTTCTAAAACATGGTTTTGGTTTGTTTGACAGGCCAAGAGCGAATAGGTCGAGTGTACGGGTCAAGACTCTAGTTCTAACACTGTGAGTGACAAAACGAACTTCGAAAATGAGCTATATGCTTGAAAAATGCTTTAAGAAATGCAAGTTTTGCTAGAATGAATAGTTTCAAAGCTTTGTGTTTTATTTTTGAACACATGACTATGAGTATTCTTGTTTTCTTAGAAATGTTTTAAAGTGTTCATGATGAGCTTAAATGTCTTGATGAAATTTATATACGAGCATATGTTTATTGCATTTCCGAAGTCTATGGAAATGTTATGATTTTGAGCAAATATGTTTTAGCAAGTATGTTTTTAAAGATTTCCAGTTTTATGAACAAGCTAAGTAAGCTTGAGTTTTATGAAAGAAAAGATAAGCAGGCATGTTCAAATGTTTTCATGTGATTTTCTGAGATATTGAGCCCGAGGCTTTATGGTACCGTGTGCACACAGGTCTTATTCTCGTTGTCGACGTTGAGTGTACTCCGTGACAACAGCGCTGTCGTGAGTGATCGGGCGGGCCCCACTACGACAAAGACGATGGGAGTCTTTGGCGCCCCACTACATCGTAGAACAAAGTGGATTGTGACATGTTTTTCTTAAAGAGTTTATATCATTTACATGCCTTACGAGATTTAAAACGATATACTTGCTGGTTTTTCCGAAAAGCTATTATGATTACACGATTACTTTCAACACTTGATTACAGATGCATATGCTCATAGATGACCGGTGATATGATTTACGAGTTAGTAGTTTCCTTGAAACTCAAGTCACTCACCGAGCTTCATAGCTCATTCTTTCGATGTTTTCCCACTTTTCGGTAGAGATCGAGCTCCCGGTGCACGATAACTCGCCATAATCTGTTTGGAAGCTTCTCATGTTTGATATGTTGTACGTGGTTGGTGTGGTTTAGCAAGTCCATATGTTTGTAAATTATTTTAAGAGAACTATGTAGTTATAGTCGTATGTGCTTTAGAGGTTGTGGTTGTTTAATTAGTGGTTTGGACTGTTTGTGGTTCTGATGTTCTTGCTCGTTTTAGTTCCAGGAGAGACTTAAGAAAAGTTTCTCCTCATGTACGCCTTATAGATGTCCGATTCCACCGTGTTAAGTTTAAAGTGTTCCATATGCGAACATAGTTTGTTTTCGTAAAGTAGTGTCGCAGGTATTGTTAAGAGGTAACAATGTCTGTTGGCTTCATGCCGCCTCCGGGCTAAGTTAGCAAGTGGTTCGGGAGGGGTGTGGCAACTTGGTATCTCGAGCAGGTTAGTTCCATGGGAATGAGACAGAGCAAGTTAGCTCTAGAAGAAACCGAAAAGTAAATAGCAAGTTATTGAGTTAGTTCAATAGAACTAGTAGAGCATGGTCCAAGTAAGGACAAGAGTAAGTCCAGTCAGGACTAGAATGTGAACACAAGTCTAGAATTGTGCATTTGAGTTGAGTACTCATTACATGTCTAGTATATTAATATGTTATAGAAGTCATGGCACCACGTACTAGCAGACGATGCAGGCAAGATCAGGACGGGACGCAGGATCCTACCCAAGATCAATCCCGGTGGAGATCTAGTGCCCGAGAGTTCGATCACGGGCGAATTACAAAGATGTTAATTCCTCACAGGAGGTAGGTAAGCCATAGGGATCAGGGCTATGTAATCCAGATGAGGCATATAAAATAGATCAACTAATGAATTACGAGCCACAGTGTTTGAGGGTTCCAAAGATCCAGTTGAAGCTGAGGTTTGGCTAAATAAGCTTGATAAATGTTTTGATGTTATGAGTTGCTCTGAGGAGCGAAATGTTAAGTTGGCCACATTCTTGCTGCTAAAAAAGGTAGAAGAATGATGGAAATCGATGTTAGCCAGTTGTAGTGATGCACGTACTTGACACTGGCAAACTTTCAGAAGTATATTTAAAAATAAATATTACCCTAGCACGTACCGAGAGGCAAAGAGGGATGAATTTTTTTAGAATTAAAGCAGGGATCATTTTCAGTGGCTGAGTATGAGAGAAGTTATACCGAGTTTTCGCGGTATGTCGATGTGATTGTGGCATCTGAGAGTGACAGGTGTCGAAGATTTGAAAGAGGGTTACGACACGAGATACGTACTCGATTCATGACCATTGCTAAGTGGGTGACTTCTCTCACTGGTAGAGATCGCTCTACGTGTTGAGCGAGTATAGCAGAGGTGCGATCGATGAGTGAAGCCTAGTTGTGGAGGCTTCGACAACAAGCGAGCTTCAAGGTCGTGAGCAATGAGATTCACACTTGGAGTAAATGTTTCTAAGTCAATATGACTTTAAGGAGCAAGCTAGTAGCCAAGTAGCCAGGCATCGAGGCAGATGATTGTGGGTAGTGCCTATCAGAGGCAGAATTAAAAAGAACCTAATTAGTTTGTTTGATTAGCAGCAAGACTGCAAAGAGGGCAAGAGTCTATTGCCAGTATAGCAAGGAAAACTCCATGTGTGATCTGTTACAAGAATCATCAAGGTCATTGTCTTGTGAGTGTTGGTACATGCTACCAATCTTGACAACCGAGGACATGTCAAGAGGGATTGTCCACGGCCTATGGACACCGCATGCAGGGACTAGGGAGTTGAGTCCCGATTAGTTGAGCAAAACCAGAGTTTTTGAGTGAGCGCAAGAGAGGGCACCAGTGGTGTTAGACTAAAGAGAGTTGTAGGGAGGCCTAGGCAACACGGAAAGGTCTATGTTATGACTCAGCAAGAAGCTGAGGATGCACCAGATATGATTATTGGTACAATTACTATTTGAAATGTACACACACTTTGCTTTAATAGAACAAGGTGCTACACATTTCTTTGTTTTTAGTATGTTCTTGACTAAGTTGAATGGGAAGCTAGAACCTTTATGTAAAAGGTTAGTTATATACACTTCAGATTGGTGATGCTTTATTAGTCAATTCAAAGGATGCGGAATTGTGAGGTCTTAGTAAAAGGTCTCAATTTGTTAGTGGATCTTCTTCCACTAGAGTTGCAGGTGTGAGATGCAATCTTAAGGATGGATTTCTTATTCACTCATTATGCTTCCAGAAATTGCCATATAAAGGAAGTTGTTTTCAAGAAACCAGGATTAGTCAAGTGGTTTTATGGGATGAAAGAAAGACTATCCCTACGAGTTTGTTTTTCGTGATTCAAAGCTCGAAGTTATTGAGGAAAGCTTGCACGACGCTTTCTTGCACATGTAGTTGAGGTGCGGGAAGAAAAGCTAAAACAAGAAAATGTTCTTATTGTGAATGAATTTTCTTGTTGTTTTCTAGCGCATCTATCGATTGCCACCGATAGGAAGTTGAGTTCACCATTGAATCTATTACCATGAATGACACCTATTTTTCAAGCGCAGTATAGAATGGCTCCAAGTGAGATCGGGGAGCTAAAGATGCGATTATAAGGACTAGTAGATAAGGGATACACATCGGACCTAGTGTATCGCCTTGGAGAGCTCTAGTGTTATCTCGTGAAAAAGAAAGATGGTATCCGTAGATTATGCATTGATTATAGATGCTTAAACAAAGTCACGATACGTAATAAGTATCCTTTACCCTGAATAGATGACTTGTTTGACCAGTTAAGAGGTGCATCGATGTTTTGTAAGATTAATTTAAGATCAGGATATCATCAATTAAAGGTCAGAGAATCAGACATTCCTAAGACATTATTCATAATGAGGTACGAGCATTATGAGTGTTTAGTAATGCCATTCGGTTTAACAATGCACTAGCAGTTTTCATGGACCCCATGGACAGGTTTTCCACCAGTATTTGGATAACTTTGTAATAGTGATTATTGATGATATACTAGTTTACTCAGTTGACAGGAAAGCCTACGAGGAACACATGAGTATTATTCTGCAAACACTACGAGATAAACAGTTGTACGCTAAATTCACCAAATGTGAGTTTTGGTTGAACCAGGTAATGTTTTTGGGGCATGTTGCCTCAGCAAATGGTGTTAGTGTGGATCCAAATAAAGTTAAAGTTGTAGTCAACTGGGAGAGACCAGTTAGTACGACAGAGGTACGTAGTTTCCTAGGCTTGGCAGGATACTGCAGATGATTTGTTGAGAACTTCTCACGATTAGTATTACCCTAACAGTTTTAATAAGAAAGAATGCTAAGATTGAATGGTCGATAAATGTGAATGTAGTTTTTGGGAGTGAAAGAGATTAGTTACAACACCTATACTAGCACTTTCTATAACGAAAAAAGAATATGTGTTTTACTGTTATGCTTCAGGTCAAGGATTAGGGTGTGTGTTCCTGCAAGAAGGAAAAGTAATAACTTATAGGTTAAGGCAATTGAAAAAGCACGAATGTAATTACCCTACCCATGATCTTGAGTTAGCAGCATTTATTTTAGCACTCAAGATCTGGAAACATTACTTGTTTGGTGAAAGGTGTCACATTTACACAGATCATAAGAGTCTGAAGTATATCTTTGATCAAAGGGAGTTGAATATGAGACAGAGAAGATGGTTAGAACTGATTAAAGATTATGATTGTACCATAGAATACCACCCTGGTAAGGTGAATGTGGTAGCAGTTGCATTGAGCAGGAAGTGAAGACTTCCTAAGGATGCCTTGTGTGGTATTCGAGCAACATTTTTAAGTACTCTAAGGGATTCTAAGGCAGTTGTAACTGCAGAAAATTCAGAGGGTCTTCTAGTTTAATTTCAGATCGAGCCTTCACTCATAATAGAGATTGTGAAAAGACAATCGAGAGAATAGTAACTTGCGAGAAAATGTTTAGAAAGTCCAAACAGGCCCCGAAGCAAAATTTAAATGAGATCGATTTGAGACATAGAGAAACAGGGAAGACTATGTGTTCCGAGTGTTAGTGAGCATAAGAATGTTATTCTAGAAGAAGCTCACGAGTTCATTTGACGCTATGCATCCAGAAGCACCAAGATGTGTAAAACCTTGAATGGGACATATTGGTGGCACGGGATGAAGCGGAGATAGTTGATTATGTTGATAGATGTTTAATCGGCGACAAAGTTAAACCAGCTTAGAGCGAAGCAAAAAGGACTCCTTAACCCATTGCTAGTGTCGGAATGGAAATGGGAGCGTATTACTATGGTTTTTTCTGTGTAGATTACCACGTACTTCAAATGGACATGATGGTACTTGGGTAATGGTGGATAGACTCACTAAGACAACACGGTTTGTACCATGACGTCTACGCTTGATCAGCTAGCTAAGCTATACGTCGACAGAATTGTGAGACAATACAGAGTGCCAGTGTCCATACTTCCAGATAGAGATCCGAGATTTACTTCTATGTTTTGGCCTAGCTTACAAAAAAAAAACTATGGGGACAAAACTGAGTTTTATCAGTCTAGTTTTGACATGGCACCATTTGAGGCTCTAGATAAAAGACCGTGTAGAACGCTCGTATATTGGAATGAACTAGAAGAACGGAAGCTAATCGGTCCTGAGTTGGTGCAAGTTATGACAAACAATATTAACGTGTCGAGAGAGATCAAGGTAGCACAAGACCGTCCGGAAGAGTTATGTAGATAAGCAACGAAAGGACTTAGAATTCCGGTTGGAGATCAAGTTTTCTTGAAGTTATCTCCATGGAGAGGTGTCCTTCGTTTTTGGTAAGAAAGGTAAACTAAGCCCTAGATATATTGGTCCTTATCAAGTAACGGGACAAGTTGGGCCAAGACCTTCTGACTAGAATTGCCAAGCGAGAACTATCTTGAGTACATGATGTTTTTCATGTGTCCATGTTGAGAAGTATATTCCAGATCTGACACATGTGCTACAAGCACAACCCGTTGAGCTGAAAAAAGACATGAGTTACGCAGAGGATGCAGTTCAATCCTCGACAGAAAAGAACAAGTTTTAAGAAACAAGACGATCCCATTCGTGAAGGTTCGTTGGAGACATCACGGAGTGGAGGAGACAACCTGAGAGTTAGAAGACTAAATGAGGAGGAAGTATCCGATGATTTTTCACCTAAGGACTACTAAATTTCGAGGACGAAATTTCTTAAGGGGAGGTAAGTTGTAAACCCGAGATCTTTCTTTGGAACTTCCTTTTTATCAAACAACAAAAGAAAGGAAGAAATGAATGCTTAAAACTTGGTTTTCCTTGTTTTAAAAAGGAAAGAAATGAAGTGAAAGGCAAAAGGAAAACAAGGAAGGAAGGTTTAAACCATTTTGGTTTGGATTGCTTTTAAGACAAAAGAAGAAAAGGAAATGAAACAATGTTTAATATACTAAGTTTGTTTTGTTTTGCAAGGAAAAGATAAGAAATGAAAGATAAAGGAAGGAAAAAGGAAAAGAAATGAAAAGAAAGGAAAGGAAAGGTGGATGGTGGATGGTGGGACCCCACCTTTGTTTCTTTCTTTTTAAAAAGACTTCCCCCATCGATTTCTCCTCATTTTATGAAGTAAAGACAAGGGTTTTCATGGGAGAAGCTTTAAGGAAGAAGAAGAAGGTCGTTTTGGAGCTGGATTTGCAGAAGAGAGGGAGAGAACTCAAGCAATTAGTATGACAGCAAGGTAATCACTCTGCCATGTTCTGCTATTTTGTTCATCTCGAGCTCCACAGAAAGAGGTAAGAGTTGAAATTTTGTTTCATGAAAGTTAACTCATATTGGAACAAATTTCGTGAAGGAAGCTCGAGCAAATTTGGATCTTAAGCTACTGATTTGTGAAGAGGAAGACAGAACACAGAATTTACTGCCAAATCCGAAGAGTCTCTGATGTTTTGGTTGTACTGACCTGTAGCGTTGGAATCAGAAGCTCTATTAGGTGCGTTTGGAAAGCTTATTGAAGTTCCTACAACTTTCGTGAAGAATTCGTGAATAGAAAATGATTGGAAGATATTGTAAATAGCAGGTCAAGTTTCGGGTTGCAGCAGAAAATCGAATCTGGAATAGCAGAAGTTGGTTCCTGGGAAAGAAGACTTCGAGGTATTTCTGAACCAATCTATTGGGAATCTCATTTTCATGTCTTCATAAGAGTTTTAGAGGATTCAAAAAGGAAGAGTTTGGTATAAAGTACATTCTTGTTGGATAAGTAATGAAGAAGTTATGGCGGTCTGAATACAGGGCATAAAATCTGTTAAATGCTGGAATTTTTGTTGGAGTGTTTTCTTGTAGTTTTAAAGTTAAAACCATGAGCTCGAGGTTCTAAAACATGGTTTTGGTTTGTTTGACAGGCCAAGAGCGAATAGGTCGAGTGTACGGGTCAAGACTCTAGTTCTAACACTCGTGAGTGACAAAACGAACTTCAAAATGAGCTATATGCTTGAAAAATGCTTTAAGAAATGCAAGTTTTGCTAGAATGAATAGTTTCAAAGCTTTGTGTTTTATTTTTGAACACATGACTATGAGTATTCTTGTTTTCTTAGAAATGTTTTAAAGTGTTCATGATGAGCTTAAATGTCTTGATGAAATTTATACACGAGCATATGTTTATTGCATTTCAAGTCTATGGAAATGTTATGATTTTGAGCAAGTATGTTTTAGCAAGTATGTTTTTAAAGATTTCGATTTATGAACAAGCTAAGTAAGCTTGAGTTTTATGAAAGAAAAGATAAGCGAGCATGTTCAAATGTTTTCATGTGATTTTCGAGATATTGAGCCCGAGGCTTTATGGTACCGCAGTGCACACAGGTCTTATTCTCATTGTCGACGTTGAGTGTACTCAGTGACAACAATGCCGTTGTCGTGAGTCTTTGGGCGGGCCCCACTACGACAAGGACGATGGGAGTCTTTGGCGGGCCCCACTACATCGTAGAACAAAGTGGATTGTGACATGTTTTTCTTAAAGAGTTTATATCATTTACATGCCTTACGAGATTTAAACGATATACTTGCTTGGTTTTTCTAAAAAAGCTATTATGATTACACGATTACTTTCAACACTTGATTACGGATGCATATGCTCATAGATGACCAGTGATATGATTTACGAGTTAGTAGTTTCCTTTAAACTCAAGTCACTCACTTTGAGCTTCATAGCTCATTCTTTCGATGTTTTCCCACTTTTCGTAGAGATAGAGCTCCCTGTGCACGATAACTTTGCCATAGTCTGTGGGAAGCTTCTCATGTTTGATATGTTGTACGTGGTTGGTGTGGTTTAGCAAGTCCATATGTTTGTAAATTATTTTAAGAGAACTATGTAGTTATAGTCGTATGTGCTTTAGAGGTTGTGGTTGTTTAATTAGTGGTTTGGACCGCTTGTGGTTACGATGTTCTTGCTCGTTTTAGTTCCGGGAGAGACTTAAGAAAAGTTTCTCCTCATATGCGTCTTATAGATGTCCGATTCATTGTGTTAAGTTTAAAGTGTTCCATATGCGAACATAGTTTGTTTTCGAGTAAAGTAGTGTCGCAGTATTGTTAAGAGGTAACAATGTCTGTTGGCTTCATCTTGCCTCTCTGGGCTAAGTTAGCAAGTGGTTCGGGAGGGGGTGTGACATAACTGATATAACACCTCATATATGAAATTGAACACTTCAATTTCATTCCTAACTTTATACCTTCAATATTACCATGTTGAGCCAACGGAGGGACCAAATGGACCTACAGTTCATGAGCTCCAATGATGTGAGATTAACTGATCAAAGTCTTTGTTCCAGTTAATCAATATTCATTAACTACAAGTCACTCCACTATAGACTTGTACCTGCACTCTCCTCACTGTAGATTATATTGTGTCCATTGATATAATCATTACCCATGAGTCGACCCTTCACAGGTTGTTCGTAATCACGGTTGGTCTTGAACAACAAGTCTAAGGTCCTACCATAGACTCATACTCTCATAGAGGGTGGGGCCCTGTTGTTCAAGACCTGAAGTCAGTTCTTAAGGAAACAACCTATCTAATTACTTAGTGTAGGAATGAGTGAATTCCATCTTGCATAGTTAAGTCCTCAGCTACCTACGAGGTTCTGTCCCTGAGAAGGTAGGCTTATTGAGTCGGCTACAGGCCACTCTCATCCATACTAGTCTAAGGACAAACCCCTATAAGCAGGAGTTCTTAACTTGCTCAAGATTCAGGTCGAGTCACTAATGACCATCTATAAATTATCAGTCTTATCCTGTTAACGACGTTATACTGGTTAGACAAATAATTTGCAATCCGGTCTTTTATGAACTCTTCATACAGGATGCCCCCACTCGCATGTCAAATACATGAATGAGTTGGATTACCTCATTTGTACTAGTTACAAAGTGGGTCGCATCCATGGTGTTACCAGAATAGGGTTTCCAACCTTATTCTTATACCATAGACCCTTTTAGGTTGTACTCTTGGACACAATCCAAATAGTGTCTACTACATTCAAGATACATTATAGCCTTGGAGCTTAGTTTATTGGATTTATGGACAAAGAATATAATTTCATCAACACAAATAACTCTTTGTTTATATGATTAAAATTACACAAGTTTAGGGCACAAATCCAAACAATCTCCTACTTGACCTAAAGCTTGTGGAGTATTAAAACATTACACTAATCTAAATACAATAAATTAGGGCATTTAAACCCTTTGTACAATATACTCCCACTTGCCCTAGTTGGGAAAGACTTGTAAACCTAGACCTTCTAGGTGACTCTCAAATACTTTAGCCGTGAGAGCCTTTGTAAAAGGATCAACAACGTTGTGCTCTGAGGCTATCTTCGTGACGATCACATCTCCTCGATGCACGATCTCCCGGATGAGATGATAATTCCGCTAGAGTTCCAAAACTTAGCAAATACTTCAAGTGACCTAAATTGCATCCAAAAGGATGCTTTTATAGGCAATGTGGGTGGAGACAAATTGTCCACCCATCTTGCCACTAACTCCACACATTATGCATAAATGCATAATATAAGGTGTCAAACACCTTATTATATGAATCCTAGTCACATAGTGTGGAGAAATTGGATTTAATTGAATCCAATTTCATCTCTCCAAAATTTTACCATTAATTGTGTCTTTATTCCATAATTAGACATAATTAAGTTCAAAATGAATCATATTCACATTGAACTATATATTATATCAATCATATCACATATAATTGATATAATCCCTAAATTGAACTTGAACATTTAAAATTCATTTCAAATTCATTCCAAAACTTTATACCCTCTATAAATTCCATGTTGAGCCAACCGAGGGACCCAATGGACATACAGATCATGAGCTCCAACGATACGAGATTGACAAATCAAACTCATTGATCCCGTCAATCAACATTCATTAACTACGAGTCACTCCACTAAAGACTTGTAGCTGCACTCTCCTCACTGTAGGATAAGTTGTGTCCATTGATTTAACCAATGCCCGTGAATCAACTCTTCACAGGTCGTTCGTAGTCACAGCTGGGTTGAATTGTCGTTTTACCCCTAAGACTACTTGTTGCACCTTAAGCACCACTGATCCTCTAATGAACAACAAGTTTATGCATTATCCCTCTCGGGCCAGCAAGAGAGAGGGGCCCCGTTGTTCAAGACCTTGATACAACTCTTAAGGAACAATCTATCTAGTTATCCTAGAATGGGGAATGAGTGAATTCCTTCTTGCAAAATTGAGTCCCCAGCTCCCTGCAAGGTTTCATCATTGAGAAGGTAGGCATATTGAGTCGGCAACTGGGGTCACTCTCACCCGTACTAGCCAAGGGATAATCCCCGACAGACAGGAGTTTGCAACTCACTCAGGATTCAGGTTGAATCACTATTGGTCATCGTTTGAATCATTAGCCCTAACCTATTAACAGTGTTACTGGATTAGTCTAACAATTATTGGTCTACAAATTCTTTGCACAGGATGCCCCCACTCGCATGTCAACTACATGAACGAGCTGGATTGCCTCGTTTGTATCAAATACAAAGTGGGTCGCATCCATAGTGTTAACAGGATAAGATTCCCGACCTAATCCATCTACTATGGACCATTTGGGTAACATTCTAAATGTGACCCTGTAGCTTAGTTTATTGGATTTAAGTTTGTAATTGCGAGAATACAAGTTTAAAGGAAAAATAACAACTATATTCATTTCCTCAAATAATTACAAATACACGAGTTTAGGGCATAAATCCCAACAAACCCTTCATTATTTTCTTGTTGAGCCAATGGAGGGATCTAATGGATCTACAGATCATGAGCTCCAATGATACAAGATTAATCGATCAAACTCTTTGATTCAATTAACCAACATTCATTAACTATGAGCCACTCCACTATAGACTTGTAGTTGCATTCTCCTCACTGTAGGCTATGTTGTATCCACTGATATAATCAATACTTGTGAGTCGACCCTTCACAGGTTGTTCGTAATCACAGCTAGGTCAAATTACCGTTTTACCCCTGTGAATACATCTTGCTCCTTAAGCTCAACTGATCCTCTAATGAACAATCAGTCTATGGTTGTTCTACCATAAACTTGATCCTTCTTAGGCCGGTAAGAAGGCGGGACCCCGTTGTTTAAGGCTTGGATTCAGTTCTTAAGAGAACAACCTATCTGATTCCCTAATTCAGGAATGAGTGAATTCCATCTTGCATAATTAAGTTCCCAGCTACCTACAAAGTTATGTCCCTGAAAAGGTAGGCTTCTTGAGTCGGCTACATGCCACTCTCACCCATACTAGTCTAAGGACAAACCTTATAAGCAGGAGTCAGTAGCTTGCTCAGGATTCAGATCAAGTCACTAATGATTATCTATAGATTATTATACCTATCTTGATAACGTTGTTACACTAGTAGGTTAATAATTTGCGGTCCGATCTTGTATAATCTCATTATACAGGATGCCCCCACTCGCATGTCTACCACATGAATGAGTTGGATTACCTCATTTGTACCAAATACTGAAGGGAATCGAATCCCGCAGTGGAAGCGATTGTGAATCGCGCGCTCTCCATTTAGTTACAACGATTTCATTCAAGAACGAAAACAACTAGATTAAGCATATAAAACTAGATGGACAGCAAGAAATTGTACCTTTGAAGAACCTTTCTTCTAGCGCTCATTTCTCCCACGATCACGATCTCAGCAACTGGAACACGAACGGACTAAGACACAACCACTAGATCTTCTCCGTTGTTCTCTAGGTGAGAGAGGAATGTGGGTTCCCTTTAGGTAAGATGAGATGTTGTGAGAGAGAGGATTGTGTTCTTGGAACCTTTCCAACAACACAACAAATCTTAGGTTAACTGCCCTAGTTGCATCTTATGCAACTATATATATAAGGAGATAGGGATGAAAATTACCATCCTATCCCTCTTTCATTATCTCTTTAGTATATAGTTAATATGTGAATCCAATTCACATTAAAACTATATATTATATCACATATAATTGATATGACATCTCATATATGAAATTGAACACTTCAATTTCATTCCTAACTTTTATACCCTCAATATTACCATGTTGAGCAAACGGAGGGACCTAATTGACCTACAATTCATGAGCTCTAATGATATGAGCTTAACTCATCAAACTCTTTGATCCAGTTAATCGATATTCATTAACTACAAGTCACTTCACTATAGACTTGTAGTTGCACTCTCCTCACTATAGATAATATTGTGTCCATTGATATAGTCATTACCCATGAGTCGACCCTTCACAGGTTGTTCGTAATTACAGTTGGGTCAAATTACCGTTTTACCCCCTGTGATTACCTCTTTGTTCTTTAAGCACCACTGATCCTCTAATGAACAACAAGTCTAAGGTCCTATCTTAGACTCATACCCTCATAGAAGGTGGGGCCCTGTTGTTCAAGACTTGGTGTCAGTTCTTAAGGGAACAACCTATCTAATTCCTTAATGTAGGAATGAGTGAATTCCATCTTGCACAGTTAAGTTCCCAGCTACCTACGAGGTTCTGTCCCTGAGAAGGTAGGCTTATTGAGTCGGCTACAGACCACTCTCACCCATACTAGTCTAAGGACAAACCCCTATAAGCAGAAGTTCTTAACTTGCTCATGATTCAGGTCGAGTCACTATTGACCATCTATAAATTACTAGTCTTATCCTGTTAACGGTGTTACACTGGTTTGACTAATAATTTACGGTCCGGTCTTGTATGAACTCTTCATACAGGATGCCCCCACTCGCATGTCAACTACATGAATGAGTTGGATTACCTCATTTGTACTAATTACAAAATGGGTCGCACCCATGGTGTTTCCAGAATGAGGTTTCCAACCTTATTCTTATACCATAGACCATTTAGGTTATATTCTTGAACACAATCCAAATAGTGTCCACTACACTGATGTTCAAGATATATGTTATAACCTTGGAGCTTAGTTTATTGGATTTAAAAAGAAAGACTGTAATTCTATCAAAACAAATAACCCTTTATTTAATTGATCAAAATTACACTAGTTTAGGGCATAAATCCCAACAATCTCCCACTTGACCTAAAGTTTGTGGAGTATTAAAACATTACAGTAATGTAAATACAATAAACTAGGGCATTTAAACCCCTTTGTACAAAATACTCCCACTTGCCCTAGTTGGGGAAGACTTGTAAACCTAGACCTTCTAGGTGACTCTCAAAAACATTAGCCGTGAGACCCTTTGTAAAAGGATCGACAATATTGTGCTCTGAGGCTATCTCTGTTGGGATGTATGTCCTCATCTCGTGTAGTTTGTAATATTCCAAGTTGTAAATGAATAAGAGTTATTTATTTCAACATTGTGTAATAAATAAGAGTTATTTATTTCAACTTTGTGTCTCACATTTTTCATAAACTTAATCCAATAAACTAAGCTCCAGGGTCATTGTATTAATGAGAGAACTAAAAACTTGAACGGTGTGTAGTGGACACACAGGGAGGATCACGTTCGAGTTAATGACCCGAACGGTCTACAGTATATGGATAGGGTTGGAGACCTAATCCACGATACACTTTGTGGATGCGCCCGCTTTGTATTAGATACAAACGAGGTGATCTCGACTCGCTCATGTTGTTGACATGCGAGTGGGGCATCCTGTGCAATGAGATTGTACAAGATCGGACCATGAATTATTAGACTTCATCGATGTAACACCGTTAACAGTATAGCTAATAAATTCGTAGATGACCATTAGTGACTCGACCTTAATCCTGAGCGTGTTACGAACTCCTGTCTGCGGGGATCTGTCCTTTGACTAGTACGGGTGAGGGTGGCCATTGTTGCTCGCCCAATATGCCTAACTTCTCAGGGGCAGGACCACGTGGGGAGCTGGGAACTTGACTACGCAAGAAGGAATTCACTCGTTCCCGACATAGGGAAACTAGAGGGGTTGTTCCCTTAAGTGCTGTCTCCAGGGCTTGAACAACGGGGCCCCACTCTCTCATTGGCCTGAGAAGGTTGTTATTTATGGTTGGACCATGCAACGTAGTTGTTCATTAGAGGAGCAGTGGGACTTAAGGAGCAAGAGGTAGACACAGGGGTAAAACGGTAATTTGACCCAGCTGTGACTACGAACAACTTGTGAAGGGTCGACTCATGGGTATTGGTTACATCAATGGACACAACTTGTCCTACAGTGATGAGAGTGCAGCTACGGGCTTTAGTGGAGTGTTACCGTAGCTAATGAATGTTGAATAACCGGGTCAAAGAGTTTGACAGGTTGGTCTCGGATCATTGGAGCTCGTCACGTGTAGGTCCATAAGGTCCCTCGGCTCAAATTGGACAAATTGAGGGTTTACAGTTTGGTGTGAATTTGAAGTGTTCAAATTCATTATTTGGGTATTTATGTCATTTATATGAGATATAGATGACATAATATATAGTTTGATGTGAATGAGATTCATAATAAACTATAGTATAACCTAATTGTTTAATTAGTGCTAATTGGAGAAATTAAATTGAATGTGATTCAATTTATAATTCCACATTTATGCAAATGAGATTTGTATAATAAGGTATGAGATACCTTATATTATATACAAATGTGATTTGTATATTATATGGTTGTGGTAAAATTGTGCTTGGTGGAGGTTTTAACTCCATCACACAATAGTATTTAAAGGCTTTACAAGAAGCCTTTGGTATGCCATTTGCCATTTTTTGGATTTCCATCCAAAGAGAGCAAGTGATTCTCTCTCAAATCCTCTCTCAATTCTCTATCATTCTCTCCTCACCCAAAACCAAAGGGAGTCCCACCTACTCTCCCCTCAACCTCCCGAACAACCGAGAAGACCCTTTGGAAGTGTCTCCTGTTCGGATCGAGGTTCGTGTTCGAGGAGAACGTCGGATCGAGAGAGATCGTGACCGGAGAAGGAGAAAACGTTGAAGAAGAGTTCTTCAAGAGGTTAGTATCTATTACTTACTGTTTACTTCTTCTTCTTTGCATGTTTAGCCTAGGATCTATGAGATAGATTCAATTTTAAGATAGGTTTTACACAACGGATCAACGACGTTTCACAACGTCTTCCGCTGCGGGAATTCAAAATCCTTTCAATCTCCGTGACAATCACGTCTCCTCTATTCACGATCTCCCGGATGAGATGATATTTTCGCTCAATGTGCACTCCCCTCTTGTGACTTCGGGGTTCCCTCGAATTTTTCAATGCACCGCTACTATCGCAATACAGCGTGATGGGCAAAGTCATATTTGGAAAAACTTCCAAATTTAGCATGAATTTCCTTAACAAAACGACCTCTTTAGCTGCTTCACAAGCTGCTACATATTCGACCTCCATGGTGGAATCAGCGATGCATTCTTGCTTGGCACTTCGCCATACTACAACTCCTCCGTTAAGAGTGAATACTGACCCTGATGTAGATTTTCGAGAATCTTTATCAGTCTGAAAGTCAGAATCCGTGTATCCTGTAAGGATCAGATCATTAGCCCCATACACAAGCATGTAGTTCCTTGTTCTCCGAAGATACTTAAGGATTGTTTTAACCGTTGTTCAGTGTTCAAGTCCTGGATTGGATTGATACCTACTGAACATCCAAAGTGCAAAACAGATGTCAGGTCTAGTACACAACATCACGTACATCAGGCTCTTAACAGCCGATGCATAAGGAATCCGTCTCATATTCTCAACTCCTTGAGGTGTCTTAGGACACTGTTCCTTAGACAAATGGATTCCATGTCTAAAAGGCAACAAGTCCTTTTTGGAATCTTGCATCTTAAACCTTGACAACTCTTTGTCTACACCACGCTTGCGGTTTCGGATAATCTGGATCCCAAGAACAAACTGCGCATCACCCAAATCTTTCATCTGGAACTGCGTAGCTAGCCATTCCTTGATGTCAGTAAGATAACCTACATCATTCCCAATGAGTAGGATATCATCCACATAGAGAATTAGGAATGCGACAGAACTATTGATGATTTTCTTGTACACACAAGGTTCATCATCATTCTGGTCAAAACCATAAGATTTGATTGCTTCATCAAATCTTATATTCCAGGACCTAGAGGCTTGCTTACATAACACCTTTTAAACCTGCAAACCTTTTGCTCTTATCCTGGTTCAATGAACCCTTGGGGTTGGTCCATGTAGATGTTTTGCTCAAGATTGTCATTTAAAAAGGTTGTCTTGACATCCATTTGCCATACCTCATAGTCATAATATGCGGCAATTGCAAGTAGGATACGTATAGACTTTAACATAGCAACAGGTGAAAAAGTTTCCTCATAGTCAACCCCTTCAACCTGGATATAACCCTTTGCTATTAGTCTAGCTTTAAAGGTTTGCACCTTTCCATCTACATCACGCTTTCTCTTGTAGATCCACTTACAACGTACAGGTTTTACCCCATCAGGTTTATCTACAAGATCCCAAACAGAATTGAAGTACATAGACTCCATTTCTTGGTCCATGGCTATGACCCATTTGTCTTTGTCTTTGTCACCCATTGCTTGATTATAAGTCAATGGATCCTCGCAGTTGTCATCTGGTATAACAACTTGGGTTTCAGACAAGCCCATGTAACGGTCAGGTTATATTATAACCCTCCCACTACGTCGAGGCATACTCAACTCTTGAGATGGACTCTCTTGACTAGACAAACCAGTATCAACAACTCTTGTTGACGTACTAGTTTTATTAGCAACCTTTGCTATTGTTCTGTCTAACTCACTCAACGCAACTTTACTTTTTGGTTTGTGGTCCCTTATATGGTCCTTCTCTAAGAAAAGGACATTTGTCGACACAAAAACCTTATCTTCCTTAGGATCATAGAATAAACCACCTCTTGTTTCTTTTGGGTATCCTACGAATATGCATAACTTTGAACGTGAATCCAATTTCTTTGAATTTGTCACAAGCACATGTGCTGGACAGCCCCATATCCTGAAGTGACATAATCTACCTTTACGTCCTTTCCAGAGTTCAAAAGATGTTTCAAAAATACTTTTTGAGGGCACATTATTCGAAATGTATACTACAGTCTCCACTGCGTAACCCCAAAAGGAACTAGGGAGATGAGCATAACTCATCATTGATCGAACCATGTCCAACAAGGTTCTATTTCTCCTTTCCGATACACCGCTTTCTTTGTGGTGTGCCCGAGGTTGAGAGTTGGGATGTAATTCCATGTTCTATCATATAGTTCTGGAATTTTAAATCCATGTACTCTCCACCTCGATCTGATCGAAGTGTTTTAACAGTTTTACCTAATTGATTTTCAACCTCCATCTTGAATTCCTTGAACTTTTCAAGTGCTTCAGACTTATGGTGCATTAGGTAAATATGCCCAAATCTAGAATAATTATCTATAAAAGAGATGAAATATTCATATCCTCTCCTGGCTTTAACATTCATCGGACCACAATGGTCTGAATGTATAAGCTCTAGAAGGTCTTTGGCTCTATAACCTTTTCCACTAAAAGGTCTTTTAGTCATTTTGCCTTCTAGGCAGGATTCACATACCGGCAAAGAGTTTTCTTCTAACTCATTTAGAAGTCCGTTCTTTACCAAAATCTCAATCCTATTGAGATTAATGTGACCCAACCTAAGATGCCAAAGGTGAGCATTTTCTTTAGGAGAAATTTTACGTTTCTCAGTTTGTGCGATTGCAGTTTTAAATAATTTAGTGTTCAAAACCATTTTGACTGAATTAGGCCTTAAAACATACAATCCATTTTCTAATGAAACTGAAGATATTTCTATACCTTTCTTCAAAATAAACACTTTATTCATTGAGAATGAAACAGAAATACACTGTTTTATGAGGCAAGAAATGGAAATAAGGTTTCTAGTAAACCCTGGTATCACTAATATATTGTCCAACAATACATATTTCTTGCCAAAATAAAGCTTCATCGTGCCTCATCACTACAAATTGAGACGACTTCTCCATTTCCAACCCGGAGCGTTATCTCTCCTTTCTGTAGCTGCTGCCAGGAATCAATTCCCTGAAAAGAAGAGCAAACATGATTAGTGGCGCATGAATCAAGTATCCAAGCAGTTTTATCATTATCCACTAAACAAGCTTCTAGGCAAAGTAAATCATATTTACCTTCCTTCTTCTTTTCTGCAATGTACTTCGGACAGTCCCATTTTCAATGGCCGTCTTCGTTTTCAATGTCAGCCTGTTTCCCTTTACCAACCTTCTTCATGTTCTTCTTCTTCCCTTTCAGGTTAGAAGAAAATGAAGCCACTGTTTTTGTCCCAGAGGTCGAACCTCTGTGATAACTCCTACTGGCAACATTTGCCTCACCTTTCGATCCCTGAATTTTCATCAAAGATTGAAAGGTCTGGAGTTCATTCAGAAGGGATGTAAGGTTAAAAGTAAGCTTGTTCATAACAACATTACTTCTAAACTGCAGGAAACTATTTGGAAGGGTTTCTAGAATGAAGTTGACCTGACTTGATTCATCGATGGAAGCACCATTCGATTCTGCGATGTTGATGTGCACCATCATATCCAGGACATGATCACGAACAGATGTACCCCCTGGCATCCTTGAGTTGAATATGTACTTTAGGGCATTGTGTCGGGCTTGTGTGGAATGTTGTCCAAACATACCCAGCACGAAATCCATGATTTCCTTGGCGGTAATCATGCCCTCATGCTTCTTGGCTAATATGTCAGACATACTTGCCAGCATGTAGACCTTGGCCTTATCATTGGCCTTGATCCATCCATCATATGCATCACGAATATTTTGTGACGCATTTGAGCCTGGCACCTGAGGACACTCCTCAGTTAGCACAAACTTCAGATCATCCACTACCAATATAGTGTTGAGTTTGTTTTTCCATGTCCTCATATTCTCTCCGGTTAACTTTTTCGCACCCAATAAGGAAATTATAGAGCTAGACATTTTTGCTGAAAATTTACAAACAAACTTGTATGAGTTTCTTGCTATAACTCTAATCCAATCATGTTTTAGCTAATTATCAAAATGATTCCTATGTCATTTATAATTTGCAATGATACTCCAAAAGTTTAGAATGTATGACACCGAAGGGTAATAAAAAACACTCCTCCTCTGGATCAAGACACTATTGACCAAAACCTAATACCAGAATAACTCTTATTCCTATAGGTTTTAGTTACCATTTTTCGGTCAGGATACATACACAACTTATGTACCCCGTCAGTGTAACCCTCTGTCTTTAGATCCCTGAGTCTCCATCCAATAAAATCCGCCGAAGGGAGGACTAGATTGAAAAATAGTGTAAGGACTTTATCCCTTTCGGGTGTCTACTGTGTTCGATCCCCTATGATCAAGCCCTCCGAAGGGATTATCTGGTCCAAAGCTAAACTAGCGGTGACCATAGTGGTCTAACGGTGTAAACCGACAAAAGAGACCGTAGGTTTTGTTTTCACTAAACCTGCTCGCACTCACTATAAGTACCCTCTCCATTCACCTTGATATTGACTCATACAAACACCATCCGAAGGGGGACGCTCCCATTTGCGCCACGAGGCCAAGGATGAGTCTCACGGTGTGAACATCCCGGAGATAGCGTAGGTGGGAAAATATGTATCTCATACACTTTTCCTCCCACTGAATACTTTAAAGTTATAGGAATCTTACTTAGGCTAAAACCCGGCTAATGGTTTTACCTAACTCTATCAATATAACTCTTATATCGATAATCAATATAACTCTTATATTGATTTTATCCTAAGTTTGTTAATATAACTCTTTATATTAAACCTATGATTTCTAGTTTATTAACCCCTTAATAAACCCGTTGATGCTACTGTAATTTATAAACTCTCTTATTAAATTTCACACCCAAGTCAGTTCCTAGGTAGGGGTGTTCCGTTTCAAAATCGAAATAAATACCCACCTTTGAGACAGTAACTTTCCTTAGATAGAGTTCCTCTTTTAATCATAGCTTATAAATTACTTGGTTCCTAATTCTAATCTAATTAGAACTAGATAACCTAAGGTCTATTATTTCCAAGTTCTAAACATTTTAAAACTAGTAATTAACCTTAGGTGAAAGCATACTATGTTAAAGTGCTTGATCATTCATCACATGAATAATAAGACATTCATAGCATAATCATCTCATGCTATATAATGCATGTCAATGCTGTCCATAAATTAATATAACAACTTTATATTAATTAATCATGAAAACTATATAATATAACTCTTTATATTATAAATGATGCATGAAAATGCTTAACCTAAGGTGGGATTTCTAAAATAAAAGCATACATTATGCATGGCAATAATTACACAACAATTGCATAATTTAAATAGCAAAATTAGACTAATTTTGGCACCCTAAATTTAATTTTAATTAATATAATATAATTATATTAATTAAAATTAATTAAATTAAATTAATATAATTATATTAATTAAAAATAATTAAATTAAATATAAAATGTTTTTATATTTAATATATAATAAAACAAACGTTTCTGCCTGTTGTTCCTTCGCGTGAAACGCATGTGGCGTTGCAACGCTGCAGTTTATCCTTTTCTGCCGGTTGAAACGCGCCTCTCGTCTAGCGTTGCGCAACACCTCAGTGTTGCAATGTTGTCGCCTTCTACAGCCGCGCGCCTGGCGCAGTTGCGTTGCAACGCGAATGAACAGCGTTGCAACACCATTCACAGAACAACAACAATCTCCATTGTTTTGGCTCATTTTTGCTCCGTTCTTCTTGGCAACCACCTTGCCTCGATCGACACGGACTTACAGACTCGATTTACAATTAAAATTGCCCAAAACACCGCGCCCTTACATTGAATGATTCAATGGAAAATTTATAAATCTAAGTGCCAAAATCGAAAACATCTAATTTGTAAATCGTTCATACATCTCATGCAAAAGAGTAAATCTCACCTCGTTCTTGAAAAATCCAGAACGCAAATCAAGAATGCAATTGGGCTCTGATACCAATTGAAGGGAATCGAATCCCGCAGCGGAAGCGATTGTGAATCGCACGCTCTCGATTTAGTTACAATGATTTCATTCAAGAACGAAAACAACTAGATTAAGCATATAAAACTAGATGGACATCAAGAAATTGTACCTTTGAAGAACCTTTCTTCTAGCGCTCCTTTCTCCCACGATCACGATGTCAGCAACTGGAACACGAACGGACTAAGACACGACCACTTGATCTTCTCTAAATACAAAGCGAGCCGCATCCATGGTGTTACCAGTATAAGGTTCCCAACCTTATGCATATACCATAGACCTTTTAGGTTATGATTGAACAATTTTATCCAACTTATGTCTACTACACAAATTGTTCAAGATCAATCATCATAACCTTGGACCTTAGTTTATTGGATTTAGATTTATATGCGAAAATATAATAAATAACATCTTTGTTTATTTGAAACAAAACTACATTTGTTTAGGGCAAAAATCCCAACAATCTCCCACTTGTCCTAAAGCTATTGGAGTACATAATGAACATTATAGTAATGTAAACACAATAAACTAGGGCACTGAATACCCTTTGTACAACATACTCTCACTTTCCCTAGTTACAGTAAGATACGTAGTCCTAGACCTTTTAGGTGACTCTCAAATACTTTAGCCGAGAGAGCCTTTGTAAATGGGCCAACAGTATTGTGCTCCGAACCTATCTTTGTGACAATTACGTCGCCTCGATGCACTATCTCCCTGATTAGGTGATATTTTCGCTCAATGTGTTTTCCCCTCTTGTGAGTTCGGGGTTCCTTTGAGCTTGCCACAACAACACTATTATCACAATAAAGTGTGATTGGTAATTTCATGTTTGGAACAACTTCCAAATCCATCATGAATTTCCTTAGCCATACGACTTCTTTATGTGTTTCACAAGCTGCTACATATTCGACTTCCATAGTTGAATCTGCGATCCATCCTTGCTTGATGCTTCGCCAAACTACAACCCCTCCGTTAAGAGTGAAAACTGACCTCGACGTAGATTTCCTTCAATCTTTGTCAGTTTGGAAGTCAGAATCTGTGTATCCTGTAAGGATAAAATCCTTAGCTCCATACACAAGCATGTAGTCCCTCGTTCTCCGAAGATACTTGTCATCTTAACCGTTGTCCAATGTTCTGGTACTGGATTGGATTGATATCTACTGACCATTCCTACTGCAAAGCATATGTCGGGCCTAGTACACAACATTGCGTACATCAAGCTTCCAACAGCTGATGCATAAGGAATTCGTCTCATATCCTCAACTTCTTGAGGCGTCTCAGTACACTGTTCCTTAGACAAATGAATTCCATGCTTGAAAGGTAACAAACCTTTCTTGGAATCTTGCATCTTGAATCTTGACAACACTTTGTCGATGTAAGATGTTTGAGACAATGCTAGAGTTTTTTTCTTGCGATTCGGGACAATCTAGATTCCAAGAACAAATTGCGCCTCTCCTAAATCTTTCATTTCGAATTGCATAACTAGACATTTCTTCAGTAAGATAACCTACATCATTCTCAATGAGTAGGATATCATCTATACATAAGACTAGGAAAGCAACATAACTATTACTGATTTTCTTGTAGACAAAAGGTTCATCATCATTTTGATAAAAGCCGTAAGATTTGACTGCCTCATCAAATCTTATATTCTAGGACTTAGAAGCTTGTTTTAGTCCATAGATAGACATTTTAAGCTTGCAAACGTTTTGCTCTAGTCCTGGTTGTATGAACCCTATGGGTTGGTCCATGTAGATGTTTTCGTAAAGATTGTCATTTAAGAATGTTGTCTTGACATCCATATGCCATACCTCATAGTCATAATATGCGGCAATGGCAAGTAGGATACGGATAGATTTTACCATAGCAACAGGTGAAAAGGTTTCCTCATAGTCCACCCCTTCTACCTGGATATAACCCTTTGCTACTAGTCTAACCTTAAAAGTTTGTACCTTTTCATCTACACCACGTTTTCTCTTGTAGATCCACTTACAACCTATAGGTTTTATCCCATCAGGTTTATCTACAAGATCCCAAACAGAATTGAAGTGCATAGACTCCATTTCTTGGTCCATGGCTATGACTCATTTGTCTTTGTCTTTGTCAACCATTGCTTGGTTATAAGTCAATGGATCCTCGCAGTCATTATTTGATATGACAATTTGGGTTTCAGTTAAACCCATGTAACGGTCAGGTTGTGTTAAAACTCTCCCACTACGTCGAGGCACCCTCAACTCTTGAGGTGGACTTGACAAACTAGTATCAACAACCCTTGTTGATGTACTATCAACAACTTTTGTTGTTGTTCCCTCTAATTCACTTAACAAAACTTTACTTCTTGGTTGGTGATCCTTCATGTGGTCCTCCTCTAAGGAAGTGGCATTTGTGGACACAAGTACCTTATCTTCCTTAGGATCATAAAATAACCCACCTATCGTTTCTTTTGGGGTACCCTACAAAAAGACACAATTTTGAACGTGATTCTAATTTCTTTGGATTTGTCACGAGCACATGTGTTGGACATCCCCAGATTCACAAATGACGTAAACTACCTTTACATCCTTTCGAGAGTTTAAATGATGTTTCTGAAACCCTTTTTGATGGAACATTGTTCAAAATGTATACTGCAGTCTCTACTGTGTATCTCCAAAACGAGTCAGGGAGATGAGTATAACTCATCATTGATCGAATCATGTCCAACAGGGTTCTATTTCTCCTTTCTGATACACCGTTTTGTTGAGGCGTACTAGGTGCTGAGAGTTGGGATGTAATTCCTTGTTCTATCATATAGCCCTGGAATTCCAAATCCATATACTCTACACCTCGATCAAATCGAAATGTTTTAATAGTTCTACCTAATTGATTTTCAACTTCAGCCTTGAATTCCTTGAACTTTTCAAGTGCTTCAGACTTGTTATGTATTAGGTAAATATGCATGTACCTTGAATAATCATCTATAAAAGAGATGAAATATTCATACCCTACTCTAGTTTTAACATTCATCGGACCACAAAGGTCTGAATGTATATGCTCTAAGGGTTCTTTGGCTCTATAACTTTTTCCACTCAAAGGTCTTTTAGTCATTTTGCCCTCTAAGCAGGACTCACATACTGGTAAGGCATTTTCTTCTAACTCATTTAGAAGTCCAATTCTTACCAATCTCTCAATCCTATTGAGATTAATGTGACATAACCGAAGGTGCCAAAGTTGAGCATTTTCTTTAAGAGAAATTTTACGTTTCTTAGTTTGTATGTTTGCAGTTTTAAATAATTCAGTGTTCAAAACCATTTTGACTGAATTAGGCCTTAAAACATAAAAGCCATTTTCTAATGAACCTGCACATATTTCAATACCATTCTTTAAAAATAAACACTTTAATAGAAGAAAAAGATATTGAAATACATTGTTCTACTAGGCAAGAAATTTAAATTAGGTTTCTAGTAAACCCTGATATCTCTAGTACATTTGTTTAACAACATATTTTTCTTGCCAAACAACAGCTTCATGGTGCCCACTGATACAACTGAGACAACTTCCCTATTTCCAACACGGAGTGTCATCTCCCCTTCTTGTAGTTGCTGTCAGGAACTAATTCCCTAAAAAGAAGAACATACATGATTAGTGGTCCCGAATCCAATATCCAGGCAGTATTATCACCATCCACTAAACAAGCTTCTAAGGAAAGTAAATGATATTTACCTTCTTTCTTCTTTTCTGCACTGTACTTCCGACAGTTCCGTTTCCAATGCCCATCTTCATTGCAGTGGAAACATTTTCCTTTCTCTGCAACTTCTTTAACCTTTTTGCCCTTTTAGGCGACAGATTTGTCAGCTCGTTTCCCCTTACCAACCTTCTTCATTTTCTTCTTCTTGCCTTTCAAGCTTGAGGAAGATGAAGCCACTGATTTTGTTCAAGAGGTTGAACGCCCGTGATTACTCCTACTAGCAACATTTGCTTCACCTTCCGATCCCTTGATTTTCATCAGAGATTGGAAGGTTTGGAGTTCATTCAGAAGAGAGGTAAGGTTGAAAGTAACTTGTTCATAACAACGTTACTTCGAAACTGTAGAAAACTCTCTGGTAGAGTTTCTAATTTAGAGCTGACCTGGCTCGATTCGTCGATATAAGCACCATTCGACTCCGTCGTGTTGAAGTGAACCATCATATCGAGAACATGATCCCAAACTAGCAGGCGGATCATAGGCGTCTCACAGTGTGATTCGAAAGAAGAGACCGTGGGTCCCATTTTCACAGATCCCGCTCTCACTCACTATAAGTACTCTCTCCATCCACGTTGATATTGACCCATACAAATACCATTCGAAGGGGGGCGCTCCCATTTGCGCCACGAGACCGAGTATGGATCTCACAGTGTGAACTTAACTGAGATTTGTGGTCGAAAAATTAAATGTATCTTAAACACTTTATTTTCTCCCAATCAACACTTTAAGTTAATCGGGGTTTACCTAGATAAATCAGCTAATATTTACCTAAGTCTACAAATATAACTCTTATATTGGATTAGCCTAAGTCTATAATCACATTATTAACTTAGGTATATGTGAGTAAATTAATTAACTTTTAATTAACGACACTCATGATAAAATAACCTATGAATCTCCGGACAAAATTCACTCCCAGGTCGGTTCCCAGGTAGGGGTGTTCCGCAAAGCGTTAGCTTAAATACCTCAGCCTTATACAGAACCTTCCTTAGATAGAGTTACTAATTAGTCTCCATTCATAAGTCATATTTGATTTCCTAATTCTAATCTTATTAGAACTAGAAAACCTAAGTCTAATTATTGAAGTTCTAAACATTTTAAAACTAATAATTAACTTAGATTACATGCATTTCTATGTTATAGTGCTTGATCATTCATCACATGAGTAATAAAACTATATAACATACATTCATCACATGAATTAAATGCATGTTCATGCTTTTAATCTAAGAAATATAATACTTATATTAATTAAATTAAAACATGTTAACTTTATATTATAACTCTTATAATATAGTCCTATCATGCATACTATATATTATAACTCTTATAATATAAATATGATACATTAAATGTTTAACCTATGGTGAGATTTTAATCTATATGACATACATTATGCACATAGAATAAATAAATTTCATACATCTCATGCATAAAATAAATCAAATAGAAAAATTAGACCGGTTGTGGCACCCTTGGGACATCAATTAAATTAATTAACATTAATATAACTTTTATATTAATATTAATTAATAAAATTAAAATAAAATACATTTTACAAATTAAAAATTAATTAAAATAATAAAAATAACGTCCCAATGTGCAGGAAAACTGCCACACCATGCCACTACGCGTGAACTTCCCCTCTAAGCTCGCAGCATTGCAACACCTTGGCCAGCGTTGCTACGCTGTAGCGTTGCAACGCTGACCTGCATCTCTTATATAATTTTGATCAAATAAATAAAGAGTTATTTGTTTTGATAAAATTGTATTCTTGCTCTATAAATCCAATAAACTAAGCTCCAAGGTTATAATGTATCTTGAACATCAGTGTAGTAGACACTATTTGGATTGTGTTCAAGAGTAACCTAAAGGGTCTATGGTATAAGAATAAGGTTGGAAACCTTATTCTGGTAACACGGGATGCTGCCCACTTTGTAATTAGTGTTGGGATGTTTGTCCTAATCTCGTATAGTTTGTAAATTACTATTTGAAATTAATAAATAGTTATTTATTTTTTCATTTTGTGTCTCGCATTTAATACAAACTTTGACCAATAAACAAAGCTCCAGGGTCATTAAATACATAAGAGAACTAGAACTTGAACGGTGTGTAGTGGACACACAGGGATGATCACGTTCGAGTAAATGACCCGAACGGTCTAAAGTATATGGATGGGGTTGGAGACCTAATCCTGGATACATTGTGGATGCGACCCGCATTATATTAAGATACAAACGAGGTGATCTGACTCGTTCATGTGGTTGACATGCGAGTGGAAGAATCCTGTACAATGAGATTGTACATGATCGGACCGTGAATTGTTAGACCTACTGATGTAATACCGTTAACAGTATGGACTAATAACTTCGTAGATGACCATTAATGACTCGACTTGAATCATGAGCGTGTTACGGACTCCTGTCTGCGGGGGTCTGTCCTTTGACTAGTACGGGTGAGGTGGTCACAGTTACTCGCCTAATATGCCTATCTTCTCAGGGACAAGACCAAGTAGGGAGTTGGGAACTTAACTACGCGAGATGGAATTCACTTGTTTCCCGCCTTTAGGGAAACTAGAGGGGTTGTTCCCTTAAGTGTTGTCTCCAGGGCTTGGACAACGGGTGCCCACTCTCTCACTCGCACGAGAGAGTTGTTGTGTATAGTTGGACCATTAAAACGATGTTGTTCATTAGAGGAGCAGTGGGGACTTAAGGAGCAAGAAGTAGACACAGGGGTAAAACGGTAATTTGACCCAATAGTGTCTACGAACAACCTGTGAAGGATTGACTCATGGGCTTTGGTTATATCAGTGGACACGTAATATCTTGCACTGACGGGAGTGCAGCTACGGGCTTTAGTGGAGTGTTACTGATGTGAATCAAACCATTGATCCATTGCATGTACCTAAAGGAGCAATAACAAGGAGCAAGGCCAAAAAGATTCAAGAGGCTTTCACATTGCATCTCCAAAAGCTCGTGAATGCACAAGGAGAGACTAAGATTTTTTAGCCCAAAATTCTTTATAATGTTAGTACAACAAGTCAAGATGAGAATGGAGTGAAGATGGCACGGGAAAAGTTGTCTAGTTTGAAAGATGGCACGGAGGACAAAAAAAGTGTGTAGAAAATGTGAACAAGTGGCTGTCCATATTGCATCTCTTGGGATTTCGTGATGTCAAGCCTCGTCAAACGAAATAGTCATGCATGGTGGATCCTACAGTAGATAATTAAGACCATTTAAAGCATTTCTATGTTTTTTGTTCCATATTTAGAGCTCTCAAACGTTGTGCAATCAAGTTTTAAATTCCTAGGTCAATTTTTTCTTCATTTTTTACATTTAATGCTTATTGAAGACTTTTGGTCTTTGGTGCTTTGCACAACCATTTTGGCCTATTTAAAGGCTTGTATTGGCATGGAAAAGGCAGAACCTTTATGAAAAAAACTTGTGTTTTGTTTATCCCCATTTGGTGTTAACTTTCTTTCAAATCTTGCTTTAGGTTTGATGTTTAACCGATTCATTGGATTAGCCCCGATCAAGCTAGTGCGGGTGAGTCGTCTTAGGATCTAGGACTGACCATCCTTATTCTAAGTTTGATCTAAGAGTGATTCATCTTCTAACTAAACTCTTGGTTGGAATCAATTCGTTAAGTTAGCCTTGTTCGTGACGTTTGCAAAGATTCTAGAAGGACCTCTAGCTTTGTTAAACCAACAAATTCGGCGCTTATCAGTTACCGTAGCTAATGAATGTTGATTAACCGGGTCAAAGAGTTTGATAGGTTAATCTCGGATCATTGGAGCTCGTCACTGTAGGTCCATAAGGTCCCTCGATTGGCTCAAACTGGGTTAAAAGAAAGTTTAATGTTTTTGTGTGAATTGAAGTGTTCAAGTTCACTTTAGGGCATTTATGTCATTTATATGAGATATGAATGATATAATATATAGTTTAATGATGAGATTCATAATAAACTATAGGTTTGCCTAATTGTTGAATTGGGGCTAATTAGGAGAAATTAGATTGAGAGATATTAAATTGAATGTGATTCAATTTATAAATCCACAATATTGCAAATGTGATTTGTAATATGAGATATGAGATATCTTATAATATGTGGTTATGAAAATATGATTTGCGTAACCTATGGTTGTGGTAAAATGGTCAATAGGTGGAGATTTCAACTCCACCTATCTCTATTGTTTAAACCCCTTTGCAAGAAGGGGAACTTACTCGTTTTCCTCATTTTTGGATTTCTCACCAAAAGAAGCAAAAGCTCTCTCAAGTTTTCTCTCTAAATTTGTCCTCTTAAAACCAAAACACAAAGATCCCACTATCTTCCTTCTTTCAAAAGAAGAACAACCGAGAAGCCAAGTGGTGGTGTTCGGTCTTCGTTCGTGAGAAGAGTTCGAGTAGTTCGAGATCGTTTGGAGAACACGAAGAGTTCTTTAACAGAAAGGAAAGCTTGAAGATTGTCTTCAACAAGTAAGTAACGAGATCTTGTTGTTTTCTTTCCATTTTATGCATGTTTAACCTAGTTCTAAGTGTTAGAAATTTTAACGGAATTTAAGTTGCACAACATCACCGCGATGATTCGATCGTCTTCCGCTGCGTGGGAGTTTCATTCCCTTCAATTAGTACAAATGAGGTAATCCAACTCATTCATGTGGATTGACATGCGAGTGGGGGCATCCTGTATGAAAAGTTCATACAAGACCGGACTGCAAATTATTAGTCTAACCAAAGATACCTGCATAGTTAACGGATAAGACCGATAATTTATAGATGGTCATTAGTGACTCTAACTGAATCCTGAGCAAGTTAAGAACTCCTGCTTATAGGGGTTTGTTCTTAGACTAGTATGGGTGAGAGTGGCCTGTAGCCGACTCAATAAGCCTACCTTCTCAAGGACAGAACCTCGTAGGTAGCTGGGGACTTAAATATGCAAGATGGAATTCACTCAGTCATACACTAAGGAATTAGATAGGTTGTTCCCTTAAGAACTGACTTAAGAGGGTATGAGTTTATGGTAGGACCATAGACTTGTTGTTCATTAGAGGATCAGTGGAGCTTAAGGATTAAAGAGGTAATCACAGGGGTAAAACGGTAATTTGACCCACCGTGATTACGAACAACTGTGAAGGGTCGACTCATGGGTAATGATTATATCAATGGACACAATATAATCTCTGATGAGAGAGTGCAAATACAAGTCTATAGTGGAGTGACTTGTAGTTAATTAATATTGATTAACTGGATCAAAAAGTTTGATCAGTTAATCTCACATCATTGGAGCTCATGAACTGTAGGTCCATTAGGTCCCTCCGTGGCTCAACATGGTAATATTGAGGGTATAAAGTTAGGAATGAAATTGAAGTGTTCAATTTCATATATGAGGTGTTATATCAGTTGTATGTGATATAATTGATATAATATATGGTTTCAATGTGAATTAGATTCACATATAAACTATATACTAATGAGAGAATGAAGGAAGAATAGGATGGTAATTTCCATCCTATGATATAAATGGTTGCATGAGATGCAACTTGGAGTAAAAGCAAAGTTAAGGCTTTTTGACAAAACCCTAACATTCTCTCAAATTGTATTGGAAAGAGTTCCAAGCACAATCTGATAAGATCACCCAATCTCATCCTAAAGGAACCCACCTTCCTCCCTCACCTAGAGAACAAAGGAGAAGATCCAGTGGTGGTGTCTTCATTCGTTCGGGTTCGAGTTGCTGAGATCGTGATCGTAGGACAAGGAGCACTTGAAGAAAGAGTTCTTCAAAGGTAATTACTTGTTGTCCAAATGTCTTATATGCTTAATCTTAGTTATATTTGATCTTGATAGAAATCCATGTTATAAAATAAGAACATGCGATTCGCAATCGCTTTCGCTGCGGGATTCAATCCCTTCAATTAGTATTTGAGCCCAATTATGTTCTTTATTTTGTTCTGGATTTATCAAGATCATAGGTGGGATTTACTGTTTTTCATGTGATGAATGAACGGTTTGCAATTTAGACGTTTCCAATTTTTGCACTTAGATTTGTAATTTTTCATTGAATCGTTCAATGTAAGGGCCTGGTGTTTTGGGTAATTTTAATTGTAAATCGAGTCTGTAAGTCTGTGTCGATCGAGGTAAAGTGGTTGCTGAGAAGAACGGAGCAAAAACGAGCAAGAAAAATGAAGAACAATAGTTGTTCTGTGAATGGCGTTACTGCTAGCAGCACGCTGATCGAGAAGATGACAAATGCGTTAACGCTGGTCGAGGCACGCTTCAGCGGTCGAGAAGAGGACAAGTCAGTAGCGTTACCCAGCGCCACGCACGCTTTCACGGGAAGAAGCAACAGGCAGAAACGTTTTTATTTATATATAATAAATATAAAAACGTTTTATATTTAATTATATTTAATTTTTTTAATTTTAATTAATATAATTAGATTATATTAATTAAAATTAATTTTAGGGTGCCAAAGTTTGTCTAATTTTGCTATTTAAATTATGCAATTGTTGTATAATTATTGCCATGCATAATGTATGCTTTTATTTTAGATATCCCACCTTAGGTTAAGCATTACCATGCATCATTTATAATATAAAGTGTTATATTATATAGTTTGCATGAATAATTAATATAAAGTGTTATATTAATTTATGGACAACATTGACATGCATCATAATTCATGAGATGATTATACTATGTATGTTTTATTATTCATGAGATGAATGATCAAGCACTATAACATAGTATGCATGTAACCTAAGGTTAATTATTAGTTTTAAAATATTTAGAACTTGGAATTAATAGACCATAGGTTATCTAGTTCTAATTAGATTGGAATTAGGAACCAAGTAATTAATAAACAATAATTAAAAGAAGAACTCTGTTTAAGGAAGGTTTTGTCTAGGCTAGGGTATTTAAGCTGACGGAAACGGAACACCCCTACCTGGGAACTGACCTGGGAGTGAATTTTAGTCAGAGAGTTTATAAATTATAGTAGCGCCAACGGGTTTATTAAGGGGTTAATAAACTAGAAATCCTAGGCCTAATATAAAGAGTTATATTAGCAAACTTAGGATAAAGTCAATATAAGAGTTATATTGATTATCAATATAAGAGTTATATTGATAAGTTTAGGTAAAACCATTAGCTGGGTTATAGCTTAAGTGAATTTCCTAGAGTTAAAGTATCCAGTGGGAGGAAAAGTGTATACGATACATATTTTTTCCACCTACATTTTCTCTGGGAAGTTCACACCGTGAGACTCATACTCGGCCTCGTGGCGCAAACGGGAACATCCCCTTCGGATGGTGTTTGTATGAGTCAATATCAAGGTGAATGGAGAGGGTACTTATAGTGAGTGGGAGCAGATTTAGTGAAAACAAAACCTATGGTCTCTTCAGTCGGTTTACACCGTAAGATCACTATGGCCAGCCTGCTAGTTTGGCCTGGACCAGACAATCCCTCCAGTCACTCGAAAGGGATAAAGATTTCCTTAATCTGTTTTTCAATCTAGTCCTCCCTTCGGAGAATTTTATTTGATGGAGACTCTGGGGTCTAAAGACAGAGGGTTACACTCACAAGGTACATAAGAAGTGTATGTATCATGACCGAATAATGGTAACTAAAGCCTATAGGAATAAGAGTTATTCTGGCATTAGGTTTTGGTCAAGAGTGTCTTGATCCAAAGGAGGAGTGTCCTCGGGTGTCAGACTCGAATGCTAGGTTTTGTTTTCACTAAATATGCTCCCACCATATTGGTAGTAGATGATCTGAAGTTTGTGCTAACTGAGGAGTGTCCTCAGGTGCCAGCCTCGAATGCTTCACGAAATGTTCGTGATGCATATGATCGATAGATCAAGGCCAATGATAAGGCTAAGGTCTACATGCTGGCAAGTATGTCTTACATATTAGCTAATAAGCACGAGGGCATGATGACCGCTAAGGAAATCATGGATTCAGTGCAGGGTATGTTTGGACAACAGTCTACACAAGCCCGACACAATACCCTCAAGTATATATCCAACTCGAGGATGCCAGAGGGTTCATCTGTTCGGGATCATGTCCTGGATATGATGGTACACTTTAACATCGCGGAGTCGAATTGTGCTTCCATCGATGAATCGAGCCAGTCGACTTCATTCGAAACCCTTCCGGATACTTTCCTCTGATTTAGAAGTAATGTTGTTATGAACAAGCTTACTTTTAATCTTACCTCCCTTCTGAATGAACTCCAGACCTTTCAATCTTTGATGAAAATTCAGGGATCGAAAGGTGAGGCAAATGTTGCCAGTAGGAGTTATCATAGAGGTTCGACCTCTGGATCAAAAATAGTGGCTTCATCTTCCTCTAACCTAAAATGGAAGAAGAAGAACATGAAGGAGGTTGGTAAAGGGAAACGAGCTGACAAAGATGCTGCCCAGAAGAGCAAGAAGGTCAAAGAAGTTGCAGACAAAGGAAAGTGTTTCCACTGCAACGAAGACGGGCATTGGAAACGGAACTGTCCGAAGTACATTGCAGAAAAGAACAAGGAAGGTAAATATGATTTACTTTGCTTAGAAGCTTGTTTAGTGGATAATGATAAAGCTGCTTGGATACTTGATTCAGGCGCCAGTAATCTTGTTTTCTCTTCTTTTGAGGGAATTGATTCCTGGCTGCTATAGAAATGAGAGATAACGCTTCGGGTGAAAATGGAGAAGTCTTCTCAGTTGTAGCAATAGGCACGATGAAGCTTAATTTTTGCAAGAAATATATGTTGTTAGACAATATATTAGTGATATCAGGGTTTACTATAAACTTTATTTCAATTTTTTGCCTTATAGAACAATGTATTTCTGTTTCTTTTTCTTTGAATAAAGTGTTTATTTTAAAGAAAGGTGTGAAAATATGTTCAACTTCATTAGAAAATGGGTTGTATGTTTTAAGGCCTAATTCAGTCAAAATGGTTTTGAATACTGAATTATTTAAAACTGCAAAAACACAAACTAAGAAACGTAAAATTTCTCCTAAAGAAAATGTTCATCTTTGGCATCTTAGATTAGGTCACATTGACCTCAATAGGATTGAGAGACTGGTAAAGAATGGACTTCTAAATGAGTTAGAAGAAAATGTTTTACCTGTATGTGAATCCTGCCTAGAAGGCAAAATGACTAAAAGACCTTTTAGTGGAAAAGGTTATAGAGCCAAAGAACCTCTTGAACTTATACATTCAGACCTTTGTGGTCCGATAAGTGTTAAAGCGAGAGGAGATTATGAATATTTCATCTCTTTTATAGATGATTATTCTAGATTTGGTCATATTTACCTAATACAACATAAGTCTGAAGCACTTGAAAAGTTCTAGGAATTCAAGACTGAAGTTGAAAATCAATTAGGTAAAATAATTAAAACGCTTCGATCAGATCGAGGTGGAGAGTACATAGATTTTAAATTTCAGAACTATATGATAGAACATGGAATTACATCCCAACTCTCAGCTCCCGGTACGCCACAACAAAATGGTGTATCGGAAAAGAGAAATAAAACCTTGTTGGACATGGTTCGATCAATGATGAGTTATGCTCATCTCCCTAATTCTTTTTGGGTTACGCAAAGAGAGATCATGGATACATTTTGAACAATTTGCCATCGAAAACTGTTTCTGAAACACCTTTTGAACTCTGGAAATGACGTAAAGGTAGTTTATGTCATTTCAAAATTTGGGGGTTGTCCAACACATGTGTTTGTGACAAATCCAAAGAAGTTGGATTCACGTTCAAAATTGTGTCTTTTCGTAGACTACCCAAAAGAAACAAGAGGTGGTTTATTCTATGATTCTAAGGAAGATAAGGTTTTTGTGTCGACAAAAGTCATTTTCTTAGAGGAGGACCACATAAGGGACTACAAACCAAGAAGTAAAGTTGTGTTAAGTGAGTTAGACGAAATAAAAGGTTGCTAATAAAACTAGTACGTCAACAAAAGTTGTTGATACTAGCTTGTCTAGTCTACAGAGTCCATCTCAAGAGTTGAGTATGCCTCGACGTAGTGGGAGGGTTATAACAGAACCTGACCGTTACATGGGTTTATCTGAAACCCAAGTTGTTATACCAAATGACGACTGTGAGTATCCATCAACTTATAATGAAGCGATGGTTGACAAAGACAAAGACAAATGGGTCATAGCCATGGACCAAGAAATGAAGTCTATGTACTTCAATTCTGTTTGGGATCTTGTAGATAAACCTGATGGGGTAAAACCTATAGGTGGTAAGTGCATCTACAAGAGAAAGTGTGGTGTAGATGGGAAGGTGCAAACCTTTAAAGCTAGACTAGTAGCAAAGGGTTATACCCAGGTTGAAGGGGTTGACTATGAGGAAACCTTTTCACCTGTTGCTATGGTAAAGTCTATCCGTATCCTACGTGTCATTTCCGCATATTATGACTATGAGGTATGACAAATGGATGTCAAGACAACCTTTTTGAATGACAATCTTGACGAGAACATCTACATGGACCAACCCAAAGGGTTCATTGAACCAGGACAAGAGCAAAACGTTTGCAGGCTTAAAAGGTCCATCTATGGACTGAAACAAGCCTCTAGGTCTTGGAATATAAGGTTTGATGAGACAATCAAATCTTTTGATTTTGATCAGAATGATGATAAATCTTGTGTCTACAAGAAAATCATTAATAGTTCTGTCGCATTCCTAGTTCTATATGTGGATGATATCCTACTCATTGGGAATGATGTACGATATCTTACTGACATTAAGAATTGGCTAGCTATGCAATTCCAAATGAAAGATTTGGGTGAAGCACGGTTTGTTCTTGGGATCCAGATTGTCCGAAACTGCAAGAATAAAATGCTAGACTTGTCTTAGACATCTTACATCGACAAAGTGTTGTCGAGGTTTAAGATGAAAGACTCCAAAAAGGGTTTATTGCCTTTTAGATATGGAGTTCATTTGTCTAAGGAACAGTGTCCTAAGAAACCTCAAGGAGTTGAGGATATGAGATGGATTCCTTATGCATCAGTTGTTGGGAGCCTGATGCACGCTATGTTGTGTACTAGGCCAGACATCTGTTTTGCAGTTGGAATGGTCAGTAGGTATCAATCCAATCCAGGACCTAAACACTGGACAACGATTAAAACAATCCTTAAGTATCTACGGAGAACAAGGATCTACATGCTTGTGTTTGGGGCTAAGGATTTGATCCTTACAAGATACACGGATTCTGACTTTTAGACTGATAAAGATTCTCAGAAATCTACATCAGGGTCAGTATTTACTCTTAACGGAGGAGCTGTAGTATGGCGAAACGTCAAGCAAAGATGCATCGCTGATTCCACAATGGAGGTCGAATATGTAGCGGCTTGTGAAGCAGCTAAAGAGGTCGTTTGATTAAGGAAATTCATGCTAAATTTGGAAGTTGTTCCAAATATGAGTTTTCCCATCACACTGTATTGTGATAACAGTAGTGCCGTGGCAAATTCAAGGGAACCCCGAAGTCACAAGAGGGGAAAGCACATTGAGCAGAAATATCATCTCATCCGGGAGATCGTGCATCGAGCAGACGTGATCGTCACGAAGATAGCCTCAGAGCACAACGTTGTTGATCCTTTTACAAAGGCTCTTACGACTAAAATATTTGAGAGTCACCTAGAAGGTCTAGGCTTACAAGTCTTCCCCACAAGCTTATTGTAATGTTTTTAAATGCCCTAGTTTGTTGTACAAAGGGTTTAAATGCCCTAGTTTATTGTATTTACATTATTGTAATGTTTTAATACTCCACAAGGTTTAGGTCAAGTGGGAGATTGTTGGGATTTGTGCCCTAAACTTATATAATTTTGATCAAATAAATAAAGAGTTATTTGTTTTGATAAAATTGTATTTTTGCTCTGTAAATCCAATAAACTAAGCTCCAAGGTTATAATGTATCTTGAACATCAGTGTAGTAGACACTATTGGATTGTAATCAAGAATATAACCTAAAGGGTCTCTGGTATAAGAATAAGGTTGGAAACCTTATTCTGGTAACACCATGGATGCAACCCACTTTGTAATTTGTACAAATGAGGTAATCCAACTCATTCGTGTGGATTGACATGCGATTGGAGGCATCCTGTATGAAGAGTTCATACAAGACCGGACTGCAAATGATATGAACCAAGGCATCTCATGAAGTCACATTAAATGAAGTCAAATTCATGGAAGTTTAACATAAGTTGCATTTAATGAACTCAAGTGCAACTCATCATTTATTAAAGACACAACAAGCTTCATTTATGGAACAAGGGCTTCAAGATACTTCAAGATGTGCTTCATTTACTCTTGGATCCACAAGGAGTTACAAATCTAACAAAGAGACATCATTCTCGGATTTATGGTTAATTTGATGTAATTTTCAGTTTTAAAGTCTTCTTTTAAATGTTTTAGGTTACAAAATAACTAGTGGACATTATGGTATTGATGGGGATGTAAGTTACAACCCTTAAATTGCCATAGGTTAACTTTAGGGTTTAATTTTGAAGGCTATAAATAGTCACACATGTAATCCATGAAAAGGAGAAAAAAAAATAAAAAATGTAATCAAAAGAGGTATTTGTGCTTTATTATAGCCTATTGCTATGTTTCTTTGCAATTATATGTAGATTAGGTTGCATGCTTAGAATCATTCAAGCTTGACTTGATCAATCTTGCTTGTGGAGTGATTCTGATCTCATACAAGTACTCTTGCCTTGTGATGTTTGATCGACAAGGTAATCCGATTTTTACTTTTGCTCGAGTTGATTTTCAAAATTGGTTTTGCGGTCTTTGAGATTGAGTTCTAAAGGTATTTTTTCTTTAAGCAAGGTTGTTAGATCCAATTGTCAAAGGTTACTTAACATTTTGACATTAGAATCTTAGGCTACTTTGATTTCATTTTGATTTGGGGTTTTTTGGGGTTTAGATCTAATAGTCTTGTTTGTTGTTAACAAGGTAGATTAGATTTATAAATTCCTCCTAATTTCTTATCAACAAATTATTAGTCTAACCAGTATAACGCCGTTAACAGGATAAGACTGATAATTTATAGATGGTCATTAGTGACTCGATCTTAATCATGAGCAAGTTAAGAACTCCTGCTTATAGGGGTTTGTCCTTAGACTAGTATGGGTGAGAGTGGCCTATAGCCGACTCAATAAGCCTACCTTCCCAGGGACAGAACCTCGTAGCTAGCTAGGACTTAATTATGCAAGATGGAATTCACTCATTCTACAAGAGATCTAATCCCCTTGAGCAGCGGAAACGAGTTTGGAATCGTAATAGCAAGCTTATTTTGGTTGAAAAGCAAAAACCAATACATTGAAAATAAACAGAGATAAACATGCATTCTAATCTAATTAGACATGGAAATTAACATGCAAACATGATTTGTTTAACAATTAAATTAAAAGAAGATAGGTTACCATTGTAGTTTTTCCACACAACAACTCCTTGCTCAAAGAAAATCCAACAACACAACAAGCACGAACACCAAGCTTCTCTATTTTCTCCAACAAAACACAACCACTTGGAGAACCTTCTATTCTCTGAGTTTCTACATTGACCAAGTCCTTTGGTGGAAAAGAATTCCAACAATTGGAAGAATTTGGAAATTGAGAGAGAGAGAGCAAATTTTCTTCTTCAGTGAATCCAATCGATTGAATGAGATGATCGATCGATAAATGTTTTCCCCTTCTAACAAGGAGAAGGACACTTCAGAGGGTAACTCCCCACTCCCTATCGAGGGGGAGTTGGAGAGTAGTGGGAACGTGTCATCATGACACGTTCTCTAATTAATTAATATAATAACTAATTAACAATTAATTATTATAATAACTAATTAACAATTAATTAATTATATTAAATCACATTTAATCATTTTACCCTTTATCCTATAGTTTAATGTACATCTCATGCACATTAGGGTGTGTTTGGCCCATGGGTTTGGATTTGGATGGGTTTGGCATCCAAATCCAAATCCATGTGTTGGAGCAAAGTGTTCCAAATCCTTGGTTTTGAAACTCATTCCCATGGGTTACAACAATACAACCCCATGGGTTACAATAGTGTAATCTCATGGAATTTGTTCCATGTTTTTCTCATCCATTTGTCGACTACTTCGACAACCCCGATAAAAACTCCAACGACCACCAACGACCATCGACAACGACAATTCCGGTAAAAACTCCAGCGATCACCGACAACGATAACTCAGGTAAAAACTCCGACGACTGCACAGGCAACCACTTTGGCAACAACTCCGGTGACCACTCAACAACTACTGACAACGACAACTCCGACGACCGTACCTACGACCACTTTTCCACACAACTCTGGTGACAACTTCGACGACAACTCCGGCGACCACTCGACACCATCGACAACGATAACTCCGACGACCACACAACGACTTGACTACTGCTGATGTCTGACTCCGAAAAATACTTGATTTTCCATTTCCTCTTCAATTTTTCGTTTTTCATTATCGGTGACCGCTTCGACAATAACTCCAATGACAACTCCAGCGACTACCCGACAACGATAACTACAACTACAACGACCACATCAGGGACTCAACCACCGTTGACGGTTACCTCTTGCGACCACTTGGTTTTCCATTTCCTCTTTCATTTGTCGTTACCATTTTTCAGCCACCACTTCGACAATAACTCTAATGACAACTCCGACGACCACAAACAACGACAACTCCGACGACCACATCGGCGACTAGCGACCACTGATTGTTACCTCAACGACCTTTTCAACAACAACTCCGACGACCCGATGACCACCGACAACCGAAAATCCAACGACCACCTCGACAATCCCACCACCTCATCAACTCGACCACTCCAATAATCCGACAATCTAGTCAATTTTTTAAAAGGTTAAAATAAAACTAAAAAATGGCTAATAAACATTTTTTTATGCTACTCTAACACCTTTGAATTTTGTGAAATTTTTATTAAAAAAAAAAAAAGAAAAACAACTTGGTATTTTTTTTTAATGTACATTCAAATGGCTCAATTTTGTAATTTCTTTTTTAAAAGTTAGAAAAAATGAAATATTTTTTTCTTTCGCACAATACTACTACAAATTTGGTCTTTATTGACAGCTAAAAACTGTCAACATTCACTATAGTTTACGTTTTTTATCGTCATTGAAAGCGGTGTCAATAAATCTAAGCGTCAACTTTAAGTTGATAGTTGAGGTCGTTCAACGTCAACGATTATGTCTTTGTTGACAGATTTTAACTGTCAATAATATGAATGATGATACCTATTAGCCATCAACTATGACATAAATCTTTTTATTGTCACTTATTTACTGTCAACAACGATTATGTCTGGGTCAGTTCCCAGGTAGGAGGTGTTCCGTTAACCGCCAGCTTAAGTACTCCCAACCTTAGATAGAACTTCACCAGTAGTGTTCCCTTATAATCAAAGTTTTAATGTCCTACTATATTTTAAACTATTTAAAATACTATGAAGACTAACTTCTAATCCTATTAGAAATTAAAACTTAGGTCTAAATTAATTTTAAACAATTTTAAACTAATTTAATTTTACCCAAGTTCCTATGTTTGCATGCATTTCTTTTATTATAGGTTATGGTTTCTAAAACCCCTTTAATTCATAACACTTTTAAATTTTAATAATTAACCAATGACAAAGAACTATATTATAAAACAAACAATTATTTTTCAAATTGGAATTAAAAAAAAATATATTCAACTAATTGAATAATTAAATTACTTAAATAAAATAACAATTATTTTAAGCTAAGTAATTTCATGCTCCATGCAATTTCTTTTCCACATTTATCTAATTATAACAATTATAAATAAATACTTATGAAAAATAAATTAGATCATGCATTTCTACCATATTTATATAACATTTATACAAATAAAATGCATGAACATGCTTATCCTAAGATGGGAAAAATTCTAAATGACATTCATAAAGAAATACAACTGTAAACCCGGAATAATTTGGCCCCTAAAGTGCAAAATAATAAAATTACTCTAATTTTATTACAAAACCGGTCCAAAACACCTTGAACTGGGCTCGAACTGGACCGAATACCAACCAAAATGCTCGAACTTGTCTGCAGCAACAAGATTGGTGTCATGGCGTTGCAACGCCGACTTTATCCGCGTGCACGCCTGCTATTGGTGTAGCGTTGCAACGCTGAGGGGCAGCATTGCAACGCTGTTGACCCCTGGAGCTCCCATGTCAATAGGGAGGTCTGGCATTGTGACACCGTTCCTCAGCGTTGCAACACTGCTGCTTCGGCAATATCTTTCTCCTTCGAACACAGCAACGTCAATCTTCAATTTTTCCTTCGGTTCTCAACCAAAATGCACGAACTGGTCTCGAACGACTCTTAACTCGATTACTGACTCGATAATGCACTTAATTTTCCAAAAACACAGGGGCCTTTACAATAAAATTGATCAAATAAATGAAAAAACTAAAGCCAAATACTCCTAAATAGTTTTATAGCAAACTAAATGCAATTCCCACCAAATACATGCAATTTTGTTTCAACCAAAATAAATAAGACATTGCTCTGATACCAATTGATGGAGATGTAATCCCTTTGAGCAGCGGAAACGAGTTTGGAATCGTAATTTCAAGCTTATTTTGGTTGACAAGCAAAAACCAACACATTGAAAATAAACAGAGATAAACATACCTTCTAATCTAATTAGACATGGAAATTAACATGAAAAATGATTTGTTTAACAATTAAACTAAAAGAAGATAGGTTACATTTGTAGTTTTTCCACACAACAACTCCTTGCTCCAAGAAAATCCAGCAACACAACAAGCACGAACACCAAGCTTCTCTGTTTTCTCCAACAGAACACAACCACTTGGAGAACCTTCTATTCTCTTAGTTTCTACTTAGACCAGTCCTTTGGTGGGAAAGAATTCCAACAATTGAAAGAATTTGGGAATTGAGAGAGAGAGAAAATTTTCATCTTCAGTGAATCCAATCGATTGAATGAGATGATCGATCGATAGATGCTTGCCCCTTCTCACCAGGAGAAGGACACTTCAGAGGGTAACTCCCCACTCCCTATCGAGGGGGAGTTGGGGAGTAGTGGGAATGTGTCATCATGACACGTTCTCTAATTAATTAATATAATAATTAATTAACGATTAATTAATTATATTAACTCACATTTAATTCATATATTAATTGAATGATTAAATCATATTTAATCATTTTACACTTTATCCTATAGTTTAATGTACATCTCATGCACATTAAGATTTAACCTATAATTTACAAATATGAATCACATTCACATTTGAACTCTTTCAAACATTTAATTCTCTCATATAATTTAATATGAATCATATTCACATTAAATTTATAATATATAGTTCCAAAACTATATATTATATCGTATCTATATACATTAAATTTATTCCCTAATGAATTTGAACATTTCAAACTCAAACGATCTAAGAACCTTTTACGAGCTAGAAGGTGGACCTAATGGACCTACAGATCAGAACCTCAAACGATACGATATTACTCGATTAATCTCATTAACCTCCTAATCAACATTCGTTAACTGCGAGAACACTTCACTAAAGTCCCGCAGATGCACTCTTCTCACTGCAGATATATTTCTGTGTCCATGAATATTGACCAATAACAGCAAGTCATGTAAGCCCTAAACTCTATTTTCTTTTATCATTTTGCACTCGTACTTGATGTGTTGAAATATGCAAAATGATATAGGTTGCACTAAAGGATGTCGTGATCGGATTTGGGAATCTATTTAATTGGGAGCTACAATGTGTTAAAAGCTTCATAAGGAGATAGGTAAGCCATTGAAATAAGCATATTAAAAGTTGAATTGAAGTAAGTTAAAAGCTTTAGCAAATTGGGGAAGTTTAAGATGCAATATGTATTGAATGGAAGATCTTATACCTCACAAACTTAGTATAAGTTGACTAAATGCTTAGGGTTATTTACTTACTTATTTTGGTGTTTTAAAAAGGGGATTATGATGTAAATATTAAAGTTGGAGCTGGCCAAAGGAGGTGAAGCCTCGGAATTAAACATTGCAAGTAGGTGCTGTCAAATTCGTAGGAAAACAACAAGCTGCTGGAAAATGGGTCATCTGCAAACGATCATATCTCGTAATTTACTGAGCCAAATTTGATGATTTTTGAGTCAAAATATCAGAAATTGAGTGTAGAATACGAAAATGATCGGCGTTTCTGAAAATACGAAGAGGATGAAGGAGAAAAGTGTAGAAAAGTGAGAGGTGTTCAAGGTTCTCGGGTAGCAGAACAGTGTGAGGAGATCAGTCTGTTTTGAGGCCTTGAGGAGGAATTAGAAGCTGAACTTTTGAGGTAAGTAAGCTAAGATGTTGTACTTGAGGTCTATCAAAAAATATTTTGTGGTTGTTTTGATAAATGTTGAGAAACCCAAACTGAAAGTTGAACCTGAAATCTTAGGTGCAAAGAAAAAACTGCTAGCAAGAGATTGAAGGAGATGTGCTTCCATTTCTAGATACCTTACAACCAAGTGTGTATGGTTATTATGAATTAAGTTATGGGATTGAATTAGATTTGTTTTTAAGGTGCATAAGGAAAGGCATTAATGTTATTAAATTCATTTTCAAGGCAAGCAGAGATAGGAATAACTTATAATCCCAGGAACTCTTTTAGTAATTGTGAGTGACTCTATTTTAGAACTATACTTGACCTTTGTTTTTCTTCAAAAACATAAATGTTGATCATTGAATCTTGCTGGAATTCATTATGTATAGTTTCATGGAGTTTTTAACATAATGTTCTTGATGGAACCTAAGCACGTTTTGAATTAGTTTGTAGTATAAGTCCAAGTATGGAAACTAAATTATGGAAGTATGATTTCCTCTAGAGAATGTCTTGTGTAAATATATTTGGGAACATGTTTAGAAAATAATATGCAAAGGGAAATTGTTGTATGTATTATTAAAACATGATTTCCATGGTATACAAATTATGCCCATGTTTGTTGTTAACCCCTAATACTGAAGGACATTAGAGAAGGTACTTAGGGGGGAAGGTGTCACACCCCCTCCCAAACCACTTGCTAACTTAGCCCGGGAGACGGCATGAAGCCAACAGACATTGTTACCTCTTAACAATACTGCTGCGACACTACTTTACTTTACTCAAAAACAAACTATGTTCAGCATATGGAACACTTTAAACTTAAGACAATGTGAAACTGGACATCTATAAGACGTACATGAGGAGAAACTCTTCTTAAGTCTCTCTTGGAAACTAAAACGAGCAAGAACATCAGAACCACAAACAGTCCAAACCACTAGTTAAACAACCACAACCTCTAAAGCTCATACGACTATAACTACATAGTTCTCTTAAAATAATTTACAAACATATGGATTTGCTAAACCACACCAACCACGTACAACATATCAAACATGAGAAGCTTCCAAATAGACTATGGCGAGTTATCGTGCACCGGAGCTCGATCTCTACACGAAAAGTGGGAAAACATCGAAAGAATGAGCTATAAAGCTCGATGAGTGACTTGAGTTTAAAAGAAAGCTATTAACTCGTAAATCATATCACCGCCAACTATGAGCATATGCATCAGTAATCAAGCATTAAAAGTCTTGTGTAATCCGAATAGCTTTTCATGAAAATCGCAAGTATACCGTTAAAATCTCGTAAGGCATGTAAATGATATAAACTCTTTTTAAAACATGTCACAATCTACGCTGTGTAGGGCACGCCAAAAGATACACAACGTTTATTCTACGATGTAGTGGGGCACGCCCAACACTCCCATCGTCTTTGTCGTAGTGGGGCCCGCCAAAGACTCACGAGCAGTAGCCGTTGTCACGGAGTACACTCAACGTCGACAACGAGAATAAGACCTGTGTGCACACTGCACTATATAGCCTCGGGCTCAATATCTCGAGAAGATCACATGAAAACATTTGAACATGCCGACTTATCTTTTCTTCCATAAAACTCAAGCTTACTTAGCTTGTTCATAAAACTAGAAATCTTTAAAACATACTTGCTAGTACATGCTTGCTTGAAATCATAACACTTCCATAAGTTTTTGCAATCATTAGACATATGCTCATTTATAAATTCCTTCAAGACATTTAGGCTCACAACGAGCACTTGAAATCATTTCTTAGAAAATATGGATACTCATAAACATGTGTTTCAAGGAAAACATTAAGCATTCAAACCATTTCGTTTTAGTAAAACCTTGCATTTTCATAAACATAATACAAGCCTATAAACCATTTTCAAGGTTCGTTTTGTCACTCACAGTGTTAGAACTAGAGTCTTGACCCGTACACTCGACCTTTTGTTCTTGGCCTATCAAACAAACCAAAACCATGTTTTAGAACCTCGAGCTCATGGTTTTTAACCTTAAAACTACAAGAAAATACTCCAACAAAAATTCCAGCATTTAAAAGATTTTATGCCCTGTATTCAGACAGCCATAACGTCTTCATTACTTAGCCAAACAGGGTGCAATTTATACCAAACTCTTCCTTTTTGAATCCTCTAAAAATCATGTGAAGACATGAAATTGAAATTCCCAATAGATTGGTTCAGAAATACCTCGAACGCTTCTTTCCCAGGAACTAACTTCTGCTATTCCAGATTCGAATTTCTGCTGCAACCCGAACCTTGACCTGCTATTTACAACATCTTCCAATCATTTTCTATTCACGATTTCTTCATGAAAGTTGTAGGAAATGCAATAAGCTTTCCAACCATACCTAATAGAGCTTCTGATTCCAACTCTACAGACCAGTACAACCAAAACACCAGAGACTTCTCGGATTTGACAGCAAATTCTGTCTTCTGTCTTTCTCTTCACAAATCAGTAGCTTAAGATCCGAATTTGCTCGAGCTTCCTTCACGAATTTTGTTCCAATATGAGTTAACGTTCATGAAACAAAATTTCCACTCTTACCTCTTTCTGTGGAGCTCGTGATGAACAAAATAGCAGAACTGGTCTGAGTTGTTCACCTTGCTGCTACACAAGTAATCTTTGAGTTCTCCTCCCTCTCTTCTGCAATTCCAGCACCAAAACCTCTTCTTCCTCTTCCTTTCTGCTTCTCTCATGAAAACCCTTGCTTTCCTTTTGATAAATGAAGAAGAAGATCGAAGGATACATGGTTTTAAAAGAAAATTTGGTGGGGTCCCACCATCCACTTCCCTTTTCCCTTTTCATTTTTTTTTCATTCTTTTCCTTTTCCTTTCTTTTCTTTTCTTTTCTTTTCTTTTCAAAACAAAACTTAACATGATTTACATTTGTTTCATTTTCTTTCCTTCATTATTCCTAGAGCAACCAAGCCAAAATGGTTTATGTTTTTCCTTCCTTGTTTTCCTTTTGCCTTTCACTTCATTACTTTTCTTTTTAAAACAAGGAAAACCAAGTTTTAAGCATTCATTTCTTCCTTTCTTTTGTTGTTTGATAATAAGGAGGTTCCAAAGAAAGATCTTGGGTTTACAGAAGGAATCATGATTTTCCGATACTGAAGGACAATGAGAAGGTATACGGGTAGAAAATGGTCTTACCTTAATACTGAAGGACATAGAGAAGGTATTAGGGGAAACCAAAGTGCCAATGGCATTCCACGTGCACGTGAGAGAGGTTTGAACGTTATTAGTATAAATATAACTCTACCACCACTAAGGATCGAAAGCGGTATCATGCCATGAGTTTTATTGTATTGATCTATCTACCCCCAATATAGTATTGCATTATGAGATTTATGCTATACATAAGTGGTGACTTAAACCTGTAAATTGGAAGCATGGCTAGATTATGTTTACAAACAAACGTTAAGTTATTTTCTACTTATAGTCTGCCCATTATGCTTCACCTTTGAGCATATAATGTTTTAAAAATAGACACTCACTGGGCTTCCCCGCTCACGTATTCATATGTTTACTCTTCCCAGGTAGCAGACGAGTTCCCGGTGCTTAGCCTTGACAAGACCTGTTTGCCACCACGCCATTTTAGCTCCTTGTATATACACTTTCTTATGTATATGGTTTGTAGTGAAAACATATTAGTCAGGTTGTAATAAACTTGAAGGCTTTATGAATAGCTAAAGAACATAGTACTGGAAGTGAATGTGTCGTGCTTATATGTGTATTCAATGTTTAATCTTGCTTGTTCAAACTTGTTGTGTTGCATTTAATTTTAGGTTAAGTCTTTGGTTAGTCAGGGAGAGGCAGAAGAGATTTGGTTATCTCTGTCTTTGCATCTCTTCCTAGGTTAAGCAAGTAAGCTGGGAGGGGGTGTGACAACTTGGTATCAGAGTAAAAGGTTTTGGGAAGGGAACTAGGTTCATGCATTAAACTAGGAGCTTGTTGTCTTAACTATTTTAATAAGATTGTATAATTTAGGACAATGGCTCGAGGTGGCAAATGAGGCAGGCAAGTGGAGGTTAGAACTCAAGAAGCTACTGGTGATAGAGGAAGAGAGGTATCAGAGGGAGAGTCTAGTCATCCTTAGAAAAAGGTGAACATGGAGGAACAGATCTTCACGAGGATAAATCAAAGATTAGCTGAAAGTGTTGGATCAACACAAACATATCTAGAAAAAAAGTATGGCATTGAAAGACTGAAGGCCTTAGGTGCAACAACATTTGAAGGCACGACAGATCCCGCTGATGCTGAGGTTTGGTTAAATCTGATTGAGAAGTGTTTTAGGGTCATGTGATGCCCTTAAGACAGGAAGGTTGATTTAGCAAGATTCTTACTCCAAGAAAGGAGCGGATGATTGGTGGAAGATAACAGAGAGCGAAGAAAGGGAAGCTTGAAGTTGGAAAGAGTTTCGAAGGCCTTTGAAGATAAGTATTATCCGAGCTCATATCGTGATGCGAAGAGGAACGAGTTTCTAGGACTCGTTCAGGGGTCGATGATCGTATGTGTAATATGAGAAGAAGTTCACAGAGTTATCAAAGTATGCTAGCACTATTGTTGCAAGCGAGATAGATCGATGCAAGAGGTTCGAGGATGGTTACGAGCGAGAGATCCGAACACCGTGACAACAAGTTACGAGTGGGCTGAGTTCTCCAAGCTTTGTGGAGACGGCATTACGAGTAGAGCGCGAAGCCTAGTAGATGACAGAATGGGAAAAGGAATCGTGAGGTGGTGGTCATACCACTTATTCTCGTTGGTTTACCACGAGACCGATTCCAACGAGGAGATAGTAGGAGATTCACTCCGGTATCTCTCGGAAAAGGAAGCTTTAAACGCCATCGTGGTGGGCAAACTACTCCAAGGACTGCACAGTGGGCGTGGGGAAAGACAGAGGCAAAGAGGGATCAAGTTTTCTGATAGGATCGCAAGGGACTTCCGTCATGGCAGGCAACCCAGTGAGTCAGTAGCTAGTTCAGCAAGGAAACCTTTTTGCAGCACTTGTGGAAAGTATCATTGGGGTCGATGTTTGAGTGGCGAAAATGTATGTTTCAATTGTGGGCAAAGCGGTCACTTCAAAAGGGAATGCCCCCACCTAATGCAATAAGGCATGGTAGGACAGAGAACCACGTCGCAGACCGTGAACCAACAACAAAATACTGGGGTAGCTGGAGGAGAAGACACTAGTAGTGCTAAGTAGAAGGGACAGGTAGGTCGACCCCGACAACAGGGGAAGATTTACGCTATGACACAGCAGGAGGCAGAGGATGCACCAGAAGTTGTTACGGGGACACTTTATATCTGTAGTAAACCTGCACATGCATTATTAGATCCAAGAGCTATGCATTCTTTTATCTCTAAAATGATTGCTGCTAGCATTCTTGCGAAGTTAGAACCTTTATCTGAGGAGCTGTGTATTTATACTCCTATTGGTGATATGTTGATAGTCTGTAGTGTTTATACTAATTGTATGGTGGAAGTGAATGGTATGACTATGACAATTGAACTGATTCCCTTAGATCTTCGAGAGTTCGACGTTATCTTGGGGATGGATTTCTTATCTAGGTATCATGCCTTAATGGACTGTCATAGTAAGGAAGTTGTGTTGAGGAAGCTAGGCGACACTGAGGTTGTGTTTAAGGGGTATAAAAAGATATTGCCTACTTGTATGATATCAACTATTAAAGCTAGAAAATTATTGAAGAGAGGTTGTACAACATATCTTGCATATGTAGTTTGTGCACCAGTGAGTAAATTGAAACCTAAAGACATTCCAGAGTATGTGAGTATTTAGATGTCTTCCCCGAAAGAGCTAACAGGGGTTGCCACCGATAGAGAGGTGGAGTTTACCATAGACTGATGCCGAGAACAGCGCCAATATCTCAAGCCCGTATAGGATGGCAATCAAGGAATTGAAGGAATTGAAAACTCGATTGCAAGAGTTGGTGGATAAGGGTTATATTCGACCAACCAGTATCTCCGTGGGGAGCACTGTTTGTTTGTTAAAAAGAAGGATGGGACATTACGATTATGTATTGATTACCGATAACCTGAAAAAGGTAACAATACGTAACAAATATCCTTTGCCCCGCATAGATGACTGCTCGATTAACTAAAGGGTGCCTCGGTGTTTTCCAAAATTGATTTACGATCGAGTTACCATCACCAAGATCAATGATTCTCGATGTACCAAAAATACAACTTTTCGGGACAAGGTATGGGCATTATGAATTCTTGGTAATGCCATTCGGGTTAACAAATGCCCCAAAGAGCATTCATGGATCTCATGAATCGAGTATTCCATCCTCACCTTGATCGGTTTGTGATAGTATTTATTGATGACATCTTGGTGTATTCGTAAAAGTAAGGAGAAGCATGCGAAACATCTCGGACTAGTGCTACGCAGACATTCGTGAAATCGGAAGTTTTATGTTAAATTTAGTAAATGTGAGTTTTGGCCGAGCAGGTTGTGTTTTTGGGACACGTAGTGTCGCAAAATGGAGTTCAAGTGGATCCTCGGAAGATGTAAGCTATAGTTAAGTGGGAACAACCCACTTCAATATCGGAAGTCCGTAGTTTTTTGGGACTTGCGGGGATACTATCGACGTTTTGTTGAGGGGTTTTCAAGATAGCTCTTCCATTAACCAGGTTTGACAAAGAAGAATACGAAGTTCGAGTGGAGTGAAGAGTGTGAAAAAGTTTTCAAGAGTTAAAGAATGGACTTGTCACAAAGACCGGTACTAACTCTACCCACCATGGGAAAAGAGTTTGAGGTTTACTGTGATGCCTCACATCAGGGCCTTGGATGTGTGCTTATGCAGGATGGAAAAGTGATCGCTTATGTGCTTATGCAGGATGGAAAAGTGATCGCTTATGCATCAAGACAGTTGAAAAAGCATGAATGTAATTATCCTACTCATGATCTGGAGCTCGCAGCAGTTGTGTTAGCTTTAAAGATTTGGAGGCATTATCTGTTTGGTGAGAAGTGTTGTATTTACAGATATCATAAAAGTTTAAAATATATCTTCGAATAGAAAGAGTTGAATTTGAGACAACGGCGGTGGCTTGAATTGATAAAAGATTATGACTGCATGATTGAATACCACCCAGGGAAGGCTAATTTTGTAGCTGATGCACTAAGTAGGAAGTCGAAGCAACATAGGGGTTCACTTAATGTTGTTAGAGTGGCTCTATTTTAGGAACTCAAGAGTTCTAATGCAAAAGTGTATGTTGGTGACAAAGGGAATTTGTTAGCTCATTTTCAGGTAAGACCTACCTTAATTAATGTTTTTATCTCAAGTCAAGCTAAAGACCCTACCCTAAAGAAATTGATAGAAGAGGTGAACTTGAATCAGAGAGCAGATTACGAAGTAAGGCGTGATGGAGCGTTGATGAAGTATGGTAGATTTTGTGTCTCTAAAGATGAAATTTTGAGAAATGCAATACTAGAAGAAACACATAGTTCAGCCTATGCGATGCATCCAGGAGGTACAAAGATGTATCGGACCTTAAAGAACCATTATTGGTGGCCAGGAATGAAACGAGAAATAGCAGAGTATGTCTCTAAATGTTTAATTTGTCGATGGGGTGAAACTCAACAGCGTAAACAAGGAGGGCTTCTAAATCCACTCCCAATACCTGAATGGAAGTGGGAGCATGTAACCATGGATTTCTTATTTGGACTTCCCCGAACACCGAGTGGTTATGATGGGATTTGGGTGATAGTAGAAAGATTGACTAAGACTGCTCGATTCTTACCCGTCAAGGTAACTTTTACTCTGGATAAACTTGCTAAATTATATGTTGACAGGATTGTAAGACAATACGGAGCCCCAGTATCTATTGTGTCGGATAGGGATTCGAGATTTACTTCCAAGTTCTGGTCGAGTCTCCAAGAGGCCTTGGGAACTAAGTTGCACTTTAGTACAACATTTCATCCACAAACCGATGGTCAGTCAGAAAGAACCATTGGACCCTCGAAGACATGCTTCGAGCATGCGTGTTGCAATATAAAGGAAGTCGAGACTCACCTATCGTTGATGGAGTTTGCATACAATAATAGTTATCATTCTAGCATCGGAATGGCACCGCATTTAAGCATTATATGGAAGGAAATGTAGAACCCCTTTTTTGGGGGAGGTAGGAGAAAGGAAGGCGATAGGGCGAGTTGGTCCAAGTTACCTCGGAGAATGTTAAATTTATCGGGGAAAGATCAAGACAAAGACAAGCTAGACAAAAGAGCTACGTTGACAAACGAAGAAGAGATTTAGAATTCGAAATCGGAGACAAAGTTTTTCTGAGACTATCCCCGTGGAAGGGTATTTTGCGGTTCAGAAGGAAGGGGAAACTGAGCCCGAGATATATAGGGCCTTACGAGATCCTGGAGCGTGTAGGGCCATCACCATGATTAGCTTTACCGATAGAATTGTCTCGGGTACATAATGTTTTCCGTGTATCAATGTTGAGGAAATACATTTCTGATCCATCACATGTGCTCAAGGTAGAACCAATACAACTTAAGGAGAATCTATCATATGAGGAAGAACCTCTACAAGTACTGGATCGGAAAGAACAAGTGCTTAGGAACAAGTCAATACCACTGGTAAAGGTGTTGTGGGGAAATCACGACGTCGAGGAAGCAACATGGGAAAGCGAAGACCAAATGAAAGAAAAGTACCCACAACTTTTCTCGTGTTGAATTTCGAGGGCGAAATTCCTCTTAAGGGGGTAGTAAATTGTAAGCCCTAAACTCTTTTTTTTTTTATCATTTTGCACTCGTACTTGATGTGTTGAAATATGCAAAATGATATAGGTTGCGCTAAAGGATGTCGTGATCGGATTTAGGAATCTATTTAATTGGGAGCTACAATGTGTTAAAAGCTTCATAAGGAGATAGGTAAGCCATTGAAATAAGCAGATTAAAAGTTGAATTGAAGTAAGTTAAAAGCTTTAGCAAATTGGGGAAGTTTAAGATGCAATATGTATTGAATGGAAGATCTTATACCTCACAAACTTAGTATAAGTTGACTAAATGCTTAGGGTTATTTACTTACTTATTTTGGTGTTTTAAAAAGGGGATTATGATGTAAATATTAAAGTTGGAGCTGGCCAAAGGAGGTGAAGCCTCGGAATTAAACATTGCAAGTAGGTGCTGTCAAATTCGTAGGAAAACAACAAGCTGCTGGAAAATGGGTCATCTGCAAACGAACATATCTCGTAATTTACTGAGCCAAATTTGATGATTTTTGAGTCAAAATATCAGAAATTGAGTGTAGAATACGAAAATGATCGGCGTTTATGAAAATACGAAGAGGATGAAGGAGAAAAGTGTAGAAAAGTGAGAGGTGTTCAAGGTTCTCGGGTAGCAGAACAGTGTGAGGAGATCAGTCTGTTTTGTGCTCTTGAGGAGAAGTTAGAAGCTGAAAGTTTGAGGTAAGTAAGCTAAGATGTTGTACTTGAGGTCTATCAAAAAGTATTTGGTGGTTGTTTTGATAAATTTTGAGAAGCCCAAACTGAAAGTTGAACCTGAAATCTTAGGTGCAAAGAAAAAACTGCTAGTAAGAGATTGAAGGAGATGTGCTTCCATTTCTAGATACCTTACAACCAAGTGTGTATGGTTATTATGAATTAAGTTATGGGATTGAATTAGATCTGTTTTGAAGGTGCATAAGGAAAGAAATTAATGTTATTAAATTCATATTCAGGGCAAGCGGAGAGAGGAATAGCTTATAATCCTTGGAACTCTTTTGGTAATTGTGAGTGACTCTATTTTAGAACTATACTTGACCTTTGTTTTTCTTCAAAAACATAAATGTTGATCATTGAATCTTGCTGGAATTCATTATGTATCATGGAGTTTTTAACATAATGTTCTTGATGGAACCTAAGCATGTTTTGAATTAGTTTGTACTATAAGTCCAAGTATGGAAACTAAATTATGGAAGTATGATTTCCTCTAGAGAATGTCTTGTGTAAATCTATTTGGGAACATGTTTAAAAAATAATATGCAAAGGTTGAGAAATTGTTGTATGTATTATTAAAACATGATTTCCATGGTATACAAATTATGCCCATGTTTGTTGTTAACCCCTAATCTTCAAAGGACATTAGAGAAGGTACTTAGGGGAAGGAATCATGATTTCCGACTTCAAGGACAATGAGAAGGTATACGGGTAGAAAATTGTCTTACCTTAATATCAAGGACATAGAGAAGGTATTAGGGGAAACCAAAGTGCCAATGGCATTCCACGTGCACGCGAGAGAGGTTTGAACGTTATTAGTATAAATATAACTCTACCACCGCTAAGGTTCGAAAGCAGTATCATGCCATGAGTTTTATTGTATTGATCTATCTACCCCCAATATAGTACTGCATTATGAGATTTATGCTATACATAAGTGGTGACTTAAACCTGTAAATTGGAAGCATGGCTAGATTATGTTTACAAACAAATGTTAAGTTATTTTCTACTTATAGTCTGCCAATTATTATGCTTCACCTTTGAGCTTATAATGTTTTAAAAATAGACACTCACTGGGCTTCCCCGCTCACGTATTCATATGTTTACTCTTCCCAGGTAGCAGACGAGTTCCCGGTGCTTAGCCTTGACAAGACCTGTTTGCCACCACGCCGTTTTAGCTCTTTGTATATACACTCTCTTATGTATATGGTTTGTAGTGAAAACATATTAGTCGAGTTGTAATAAACTTGAAGGCTTTATAAATAGCTAAAGAACATAGTACTGGAAGTGAATGTGTCGTGCTTATATGTGTATTCAATGTTCAATCTTGTTTGTTCAAACGTGTTGTGTTGCGTTTAATTTTAGGTTAAGTCTTTGGTTAGTCAGGGAGAACCAGAAGAGAGTTGGTTATCTCTGTCTTTGCATCTCTTCCTAGGTTAAGCAAGTAAGCTGGGAGGGGGTGTGACAAGTCAATCCTTCACGAATGTTCGTAATACTAGCTGGGTCAAATTACCGTTTTACCCCTGGATTACATCTTGTACCTTAAGTACTAGTGCTCCTCTAATGAACAATTTGTTTGTGGTCCTACCAACAAACAGAGTCCTTCTCGGGCCAATGAGTGGGTCGGGTCCTTTGTTAAAGTCCCGGAGACACCACTTAAGGGAATATTCCTCTACTTACCCTAGTAGGCGCGAAGGAGTGAATTCCATCTTGCTAGGCTAAGTCCCCAGCTGCTCACTCGGTCTTGTCCCCAAGAAGGTAGGCATATTGAGTCGGCGAATCTCGCCACTTTCACCCATACTAGTCAAAGGACAATCCCTCGCAAATAGGAGTTCGTAACCTGCTCAAGATTGAGATCAAGTTGCCTAGGTCATCCTAGTGAAATATAAACCTAACTAGTCAACGGAGTTACATCTAGAAGTTACTATTTCGTGGTCCAGTCTTATGTAATCTCATTACATAGGATATCCCCCCTCACATGTCATCTACACGATCACGTTAGGATCACAGTGTTTGTATCATATACAAAGTGGGCCACATCCATAGTTTTACCAGGGTAAGGTACCCAAACCTTATCCCCTAACTATAGACCCTTTAGGTTGTATCTCGAACCGAGATCCATTATATGTACACTACATTCAGTTAAAGATACATTTAACAACCTTGGATGTTTAGTTTATTAGATTTAGGGTTTAAACATAGGCAATGTCGTAAATAACGAATAATAACACTTTATTGAAGTAATAACAATTTATTACAATAATTAGAACAAAAATACAAACTACGAGTTTTAAGGCACAAACCCCAACAAACTCCCACTTGAACTAAAACTCTAGTGGGGTACATCATAATCTAAAACAGTGGTTACAGAGATAGAAATACAATAAACTAGGGCATCCATATACCCCATTACATATCTCCCACTTGCCCTAGATTAGCCTATGTACATGTCTCGTAGGCCTAGACTCTCCAGATGACTCTCGAACACTTTAGCCGTGAGAGTCCTTGTAAATGGTTCAGCAATATTGTGCTCCGAAGCGATCTTCGTGACTGTCACATCTCCTCGTTGCACTATTTCTCGTATCAGGTGATACTTCCTCTCGATGTGCTTGCCTCGCTTATGGCTGCGAGGTTCCTTCGAATTTGCTATCGCACCACTGTTGTCACATTATAAGGTGATGGGATATTCAATATTTGGAACAACTTCCAAATCAGTAAGGAATTTCCTTAGCCAAACAACCTTTTTAGCTGCTTCATAAGCAGCGACATACTTAGCCTCCATCGTGGAGTTAGCGATGCATCCTTACTTGATGCTTCGCCATACTATAGCTCCCCTGTTAAGGGTGAAAACTGATCCCGATGTGGATTTCCGAGAATCCTTGTCGGTCTGAAAACCAGAATCAGTGTATCCAGTAAGGATCAAATCCTTAGTCCCATACACAAGCATATAGTCCCTCATTCTCCTAAGATACTTGAGGATATTTTTAACTGTTGTCCAGTGGTCTAACCCTGGATTGGATTGGTACGTACTGACAATTCCCACTGCATAAGAAATATTTGGCCTCGTGCACAACATAACATACATCAAGCTACCTACTACAGAGGCATAGGGAATACGTCTCATATTCTCAACTTCTTGAGGTGTCTTAGGACACTAATCCTTAGACAGATGAACTTCATGCCTGAAAGGTAATAAGCCCTGTTTGGAATTCTACATCGAATATCGGGATAACATTTTGTCGATATAAGAGGCTTGAGATAGAGCTAGCGATTTGTTCTTGCGATTCTTGAAGATCTGAATCCCAAGAACATATTGCGCCTCTTTTAAATCTTTCATTTGGAATTGGGTCGCCAGCCAATTCTTTATGTTAGTAAGGTATCCTACATCATTCCCAATGAGTAGGATATCATCCACATAAAGCACTAAGAAAGCTACTTTGTTGTTGATGATCCTCTTGTAAACACAAGGCTCATCAACGTTTTTGTCAAAGCCATAAGACTTGATCGCAGTATCAAATCTTATATTCCAAGATCTGGATGCTTGTTTCAATCCATAAATGGATCGATTAAGCTTGCATGAGATAGGATGCTACTTTGTTGTTGAAGGAAGGATATGATGGTAGTTTTCATCCTATTTCCCTATAAATGGTTGCATGAGATGCAACTTGGGGTAAAAGCAAAGTTAAGGCTTTTTGGCAAAACCCTAACATTCTATCAAATTGTATTGGAAAGAGTTCCAAGCACAATCTGATAAGATCAGCTCACCTCATCCTAAAGGAACCCACCTTCCTCCCTCACCTAGGGAACAACGGAGAAGATCCGGTGGTGGTGTTTTCATTCGTTCGGGTTCGAGTTGCTGAGATCGTGATCGTGGGAGAAGGAGCACTTGAAGAAAGAGTTCTTCTAAGGTAATTACAGTCCAAATGTCTTATAACATGCTTAATCTTAGTTATATTTGATCTTGATAGAAATCCATGTTAGAAAATAATAACACGCGATTCGCAATCGCTTCCGCTGCGGGACTCGATCCCTTCAAATACAAAACGGGTCGCATCCACAGCGTATCCAGGATTAAGTCTCCAACACTATCCATATACTGTAGACCGTTCGTGATGAGAAATTTTGGTAAGATTCATATCAGTTCGGGTCATTAACTCGAACGTGATCGTCCCTGTGTGTCCACTACACACCGTTCAAGTTCCAGTTCTCTCATAATTCAATGACCCTGCAGCTTAGTTTACTGGACAAAGTTTGTAAATATGCGACACACAAAGTGATTAAAAAAATAACTCTTATTTATTTCAATAAGGAATATTACAAACGAATACGAGATTAGGACATACATCCCAACAAACTCCCACTTGGACTAAGCTAGTGGAGTACAAAATACATTTCTCAAATGTACAGTAAAAATACAATAAACTAGGGCATTGAATACCCTTTACAATACTCCCACTTGCCCTAGTCAGGAAGCACTTTAAGATCTAGACTCTCGAGGTGACCCTCAAACACCTTAGCCATGAGGGCCTTTGTAAATGGATCAGCAACATTGTGCTCTGACACTATCTGCGTGACTGTCACGTCTCCGCTGTGGACAATCTCCCGTAACAGGTGATACTTCTGCTCAATGTGCTTGCCCCTCTTATGACTCTAAGGTTCTCTCGAGTTGGCTACTGCACCACTGTTGTCACAAAATAGGGTAATTGACAAGTTCATATTTGGAACAACTTCCAAATCCATCATGAACTTCCTGAGCCAAATAGCTTTCTTTGCAGCTTCACAAGCCGTAACATACTCGGCTTCCATCGTGGAATCAGTGTTGCATCCCTGTTTGATGCTTCACCACACTATAACTCCTCCATTCAGAATGAAGGTTGACCCCAAAGTGGATTTCCTAGAATCCTTATCGGTCTGAAAGTCAGAGATTGTGTATCCTGTAAGGATCAATTCCCACTCCATACACAAGACGGTAGTTCCTTGTTCTCCTAAGATACTTGAGGATTGCCTTTACGGTTGTCCAGTGATCTAATCCTGGATTGGGTAACCTACTGACAATCCCAACTGCATAACATACGTCGAGCCTAGTACACAACATGGCATACATGAGGCTCCCTGCAGCTGAAGCATAGGGGATTCGTCTCATATCCTCAACCACTTGAGGGGTCTTAGGACATTGATCCTTAGACAGGTGAACCCCATGCCTGAAAGGTAGAAAGCCCTTCTTGGAGCTCCGCATCTTATATCTAGACAACATCTTGTCAATATAAGACGCCTGAGACATGGCTAGCGTTTTGTTCTTCCGGTTTCGGACTATCTGGATAACTAGAACATACTAAGCCTCTCCCAAATCTTTCATTTGGAATTGCGAAGCCAACCATTTCTTAATGTTAGTAAGAAATTCCACCTCATTCCCAATGAGTAGAATATCATCCACATATAATATCAGAAAGGCGACAATGTTGTTGATTATTTTCTTGTAGACACAAGGCTCGCCAACATTCTAATTGAAGCCATAAGATTTGATCGCCTCATGAAACCATATATTCCAAGACTTCGAGGCTTGTTTCAGTCCATAAATAGACCTATGAAGTCGGAAAACCGTTTGTTCCTGGCCTTGGGCAATGAACCCTTTGGGCTGGTCCATGTAGATGGTCTCGTCAAGTTTGCCATTCAGAAAGGCTATCTTGACATCCATCATCCATACCTCATAGTCATAATATGCGACAATGGCCAGAAGGATCCTGATCGACATTACCATGGCAACAGGTGAAAAGGTTTCCTCATAGTCAACCCCTTCAACCTGGGTAAAACCCTTTGCCACTAGCTGGGCTTTGAAAGTCTGCACCTTCCCATCTACGCCACGTTTACGCTTGTAGATCCATTTGCAGCCTATAGGTTTTACCCCATTTGGTTGATCCACAAGCTCCCAGACAGAATTGAAGTACATCGACTTCATTTCCTGATCCATAGCTTTAATCCATTCGTCTTAGTCAACATCTTCCATTGTCTGATCATTGGTTAATGGATCCTCGCAGTCATCATCAGGGGTGACGACTTGGGTATCAGATAAACCCATGTAACGTTCAGGCTGTCTCACAACCCTCCCATTGTTGGGATTTGTGCCCTAAACTTATGTAATTTTGATAAAATAAATAAAGAGTTATTTGTTTTGATAAAATTGTATTCTTGCTCTATAAATCCAATAAACTAAGCTCCAAGGTTATAATGTATCTTGAACATCAGTGTAGTAGACACTATTTGGATTGTGTTCAAGAGTATAACCTAAAGGGTCTATGGTATAAGAATAAGGTTGGAAACCTTATTCTGGTAACACCATGGATGCGGCCCACTTTGTAATTAGTACAAATGAGGTAATCCAACTTATTCATGTTGATTGACATGCGAGTGGGGGCATCCTATATGAAGAGTTCATACAAGACCAGACTGTAAAATATTAGTCTAACCAATATAATGTCGTTAACAGGATAAGACTGATAATTTATAGATGGTCATTAGTGACTCGACCTGAGTCCTGAGCAAGTTAAGAACTCCTGCTTATAAGAGTTTGTCCTTAGACTAGTATGGGTGAGAGTGGCACATGGCCAGGCTCCAATAAGCCTACATTCTCGTGGGACGAGAACCTCGTGTGGTAGTCGGGGACTTAACTATTCAAAATGAAATTCACTCATTCCTACACTAAGGAATTAGATAGGTTGTTCCCTTAAGAACTGAATTCAGGTCTTAAACAACGGGGCCCCGCCCTCTAAGAAGGTATGAGTCTATGGTAGGACCATAGACTTGTTGTTCATTAGAGGATCATAAAGCTTGCAAAGCAACAAAGGAGGTTGTATGGCTTAGGAAGTTCTTAACTGATTTGGAAGTTGTTCCAAATATGAATTTGCCTATCACCCTTTATTGTGATAATAGTGGTGCAGTGACAAATTCTAAAGAACCTAGAAGCCATAAGTGCAGAAAGCACATAGAGCGCAAGTACCATCTCATCAGGGAGATTGTGCAACGAGGAGACGTGATCGTCACGCAGATCGCTTCGGAGCACCACATTGCTGATCCGTTTACAAAGCCCCTCACAGCTAAAGTGTTTGAGGGACACCTAGAGAGTCTAGGACTACGGGTTGTACAGTAGGCCAGTTTTTCTTTGCTCATCATGTTTTACCCCACACAGACGTTTTAGTCCAAGTGGGAGTTTGTTGAGTTTTATGTCCTAAAACTCGTGGTTTTGTAAACTGAATGTATATTCAATTTCACAATAAAGTTGTTATTGAAATTTATTCAGTATAGGTGTTATTGAATATTGTGTATTGTGTAACCATAATCCAATAAAGAACCCTTGGCTATAGGATGAATACTTGAACTTTATGTCTGACATAAAAGTGGATCAAGTTCAAGTTATAGCCAGAACAGTCTATAGTATAAGGATAGGGTTGGATACCTTATCCTGGGGACACTATGGACGCGACCCACTTTGTAGAGTACAAACGATGTGATTCTAAATCGTTCATGTGGAGACATGTGAGTGGGGGCACCCTATGCAATGAGTTTGCATAAGACTGGACCACGAAATAGTCACTTAGACTTTATAACTCCGTTTACTGTCTTAACTGACTATATTCATACGATGACCTAGGTAACTCGATCTTAATCCTAAGCGTTCTATGGACTCCTGTTTATTCGGATTATCCTCAGAATTGCATGGGTGAGAGTGACTCGAGATTGCAGACTCAATAAGCCTCCCATTTCAGGGATAAAATCGGGTAGATAGCTGGGAACATAGTTCTGCAAGATGGAATTCACTCCTACCCGCTTTAGGGATTAGAGAGACGTTGTTCCCTTAAGTGCTGACTCCGAGTCTTGAACAATGGGCCACCCCTCTCATTGGCCCGAGAGAGATTCGATTTGCTGGTTGGACCACAAACCAATTGTTCATTAGAGGATCAGTGGGACTTAAGGAACAAGAGGTAATTACAGGGGTAAAACGGTAATTTTTACCCAACTGTAATTACGAACAACCTGTGAAGGATCAATTTAATATTAATTTTTGAATTAAAATTAAATAAAAATTAGTGGATTTTCATGGATGTCCAAAGTACAACTTGCCCAATCACTCTCATCTTCAAAATTGGCCAAAATTGGCCACCTCCACCTCAATCCATCCTCATCAGTGTTGAGATGTCACTCTAATGAAGCTTATTGAAGCTTTATATAATGGTGATTTGAGGTATGTTGATAGAATTTTGCAGAAAATTCCAAATTCTCGAATTAGTGACCTTTGAGGTCTTTTCTTCCAAATTCTCTCAACCTAGGATCCCACAATCCGCTCTAAGGCCTGAGGATAGTAGGGAAGACTCTAACGGTTATCCACGAAGTGTTCGTGTTGAAAACGATCTACCGGGTAAAGAGAATTTGATCTTCCAAGTTGAGTTTTCTATCCCTCTGTTTTTCCAGCTTTGAGCATGCATTTTATTTTACAAAATTGATCAACTTAGAGTGTTCAAGATCCAAAATTGCTTCCGCTTTCTTAATCTAGACTCTTTCACCTTCCTCCCTCACCTAGGGAACAACGGAGAAGATCCGGTGGTGGTGTCTTCATTCGTTTGGGTTCGAGTTGCTGAGATCGTGATCGTGGGAGAAGAAGCACTTGAAGAAAGAGTTCTTCGAAGGTAATTACTTACTATCCAATATCTTATAGCATGCTTAATCTTAGTTATATTTGTTCTTGATAGAAATCCATGTTACAAAATAAGAACACACGATTCACAATCGCTTCCGTTGCGGGATTTGATCCCTTCAATTGGTATCAGAGCACAATTCTGTTCTTGATTTTGTTCTGGATTTATCAAGATCATAGGTGGGATATACTGTTTTTCATGTGATGAATGAATGGTTTGCAAATTAGATGTTTTTTAATTTTGGCACTTAGATTTACAATTTTTTATTGAATCGTTCAATGTAAGAACCCGGTGTTTTGGGCAATTTTAATTGTAAATCGCTCTGTAAGTCCGTGTCGATCGAGGCAAAGTGGTTGCTGAGAAGAACGGAGCAAAAACGAGCAAGAAAAATGAAGAACAGTAGTTGTTCTGTGAATGGCGTTGCAACGCTGTTCATTGGCGTTGCAACGCCATTCCGGCAGGCGCGACTGAGAAGACGACAACGTTGCAACGCTATCCTCAGCGTTGCAACGCTAGTGTTGAGGCGCGCTTCAACGGGCAGAAGAGGAAAAGCTGCAGCGTTGCAACGCTGGTATCAGTGTTGCAACGCAACATGCGTTTGACAGGAAAGAGCAACGGACATAAACATATTTTAATTATATATAATAAATATAAAAATGTTTTATATTTAAGTATATTTAATTTTATTAATTTTAATTAATATAATTAGATTATATTAATTAAAATTAATTTTGAGGGTGCCTAAATTGGTCTAATTTTGCTATTTAAATTATGCAATTGTTGTATAATTATTGCCATGCATAATGTATGCTTTTATTTTAGATATCCCACCTTAGTTATAAGCATTACCATGCATCATTTATAATATAAAGTGTTATATTATATAGTTTGCATGAATAATTAATATAAAGTGTTATATTAATTTATGGACAACATTGACATGCATTATAAATTCATGAGATGATTATGCTATGTATGTTTTATTATTCATGAGATGCATGATCAAGCACTATGACATAGTATGCATGTCACTGAAGGGAATGAAAATCCCCGCGCAACGGAAGACGATAGAATCATCATGGTATCATTACGCTACTCGGTTTTGTTAAAATGATCTAACTCTTAGATCTAAGTTAAACATGCTAGAAAGGAAGAAATTACAGCAAGATTAAGGTACTTACTTGTTGAAGACACTCTTCAAGATTTCTTCCACAGATCACGAACGCTTCGTGCTTCTCGATCTCAACAAATGCTCTCCTCGAACGGAACTCGAACACTACCACTTGGAGTCTCGGTTGTTCTTCCTTTGGAAAGAGGGAAGTTTGTGGGAACTTTGGTGTTTTGGAGAGGGAGGAGAATTGAGAGAGAGTAGAGAGAATTCTCTTCTTTTTGGGTAAGAATCCAAAAAATGAGAGATTGAAGTTCATTCCTTCTTGCAAGAAGGGATTATATAGTGGTATAATCATGCAGTTAAAATCTCCACATTATTACCACTTTACCACAACCATAGGTTATGCAAATCTCATTTGCATAACCATATAATATAAGATATCTCATATCTCATATTGCAAATCTCATTTGTAATAATTGTGGATTAATTAAATTGAATCACATCCAATTTAATTTCTCTCAATTAATTTCTCCAATTAGCCCTAATTCAACAATTAGGCTAATCTATAGTTTATTATGAATCTCATTCACATTAAACTATATATTATATCATTCATATCTCATATACATGACATAAATGCCCTTAAAGTGAAATTTAACAATTCAATTTCATACCAAAACATTAACCCTTCTTTTAACCTGATTGAGCCAACCGAGGGACCTAATGGACCTACAATGGATTTGGCTCCAATGATCCGAGATTAACTCACAAACTCTTTGACCCGTTAACCAACATTCATTAGCTACGGTAACACTCCACTATAGCCCGTAGCTCCACTCCCGTCGGTCACGAATATTACGTGTCCACCGATATAACCAATGCCCATGAGTCGACCCTTCACGGTTGTTCAGAGACACTACCGGGTCAAATTACCGCTTTACCCTGTGTCTACCTCTTGTTCCTTAAGTCCCCACTTTGCTCCTCTAATGAACAACATATTGTAATGGTCCAACCATACACAACACCCTTCTCGGGCCGGTGAGAAGGTGGGCGCCGTTGTCCAAGCCGTGGAGACAACACTTAAGCGAACAACCTCTCTAGTTTCCCTATAAACGAGATCGAGTGAATTCCATCTCGCGTAGTTAAGTTCCCAGCTCCTACTTGGTCCTTTCCACGAGAAGATAGGCATATTGGGCGAGTAATCGTGACCACCCTCACCCGTACTAGTTAAATGACGGACCCCGCAGACGGAGTCCGTAACACGCTCGTGAGATTCGTGTCGAGTCACTAATGGTTATCTCACGAAGTTATTAGTCCCATCACAACAGCGGTGTTACATCGGTGAGGTCTAATAATTCATCGTCCTGGTCTTGTACAATCTCATTGCACAGATTTCCCCACTCGCATGTCAACCACATGAACGAGTCGATCATCACCTCGTTTGTATCTAATACAAAGCGGTCGCATCCACAAGTGTATCCGAGGATTAGGTCTCCAACCCTATCCATATATCGTAGGACTGCTCGGTCATTAGCTCGAACGTGATCCTCCCCGTGTGTCCACTACACACCATTCAAGTTCTAGTTCTCTCATAAATTCAATGACCCTAGAGCTTAGTTTATTGGAAAAGTTTATAAATATTGCGAGACACAAAGTAATGAAATAAATAACTCTTATTAATTTCAAACAGTAATTTACAAACACGAGATTAGGACGAAAATTCCAACAAACTCCCACTTGGACTAAGCTAGTGGAGAAAATACATTTCTGAAATGTACATAAATTACAATGAAGTAATATAATAAACTAGGGCATTGAATACCCGTTTATACATCTCCCACTTGCCCTAGTCAGGAAGCTCTCGAAGACCTAGACTCTCTAGGTGACCCTCAAACACCTTAGCAGTGAGGGGCTTTGTAAATGGATCAGCTACGTTGTCCTCTGACGCTATCTGCGTGACCGTCACGTCTCCGCGGTGCACAATCTCCCGTATCAGATGATACTTGCGCTCAATGTGTTTGCCTCCCTTATGGCTTCGAGGCTCACGTGAGTTTGCTACTGCACCACTGTTATCACAGAACAGTGTGATTGGCAAGTTCATATTTGTAACAACTTCCAAATCCGACATGAACTTCCTGACCCCGAAGTGGATTTCCTAGAATCCTTATCGGTCTGAAAATCAGAATCCGTGTATCCCGTAAGGATCAAATCCCCACTGCCATACACTAAGCTGTAGTTCCTCATTCTCCTAAGATACTTGAGGATTGCCTTTACGGCTGTCCAGTGATCTAATCTTGGATTAAACTGATATCTACTTACAATTCCTACTGCATAACAAATGTCGGGCCTAGTACACAACATGGCATACATCAGGCTCCCTACAGCCGAAGCATATGGAATCCGTCTCATATCCTCAACATCTTGAGGAGTTTTAGGACACTGATCCTTAGACAAGGGAACCCCATGCCTGAAAGGCAGCAAGCCCTTCTTGGAGTTCTGCATCTTATATCTAGACAACATCTTGTCAATATAAGACGCTTGAGACAAGGCTAGCGTTCTGTTCTTCCGGTTCCGAACAATCTAGATACCTAGAACATACTAAGCCTCTCCCAAATCGTTCATTTGGAATTACGAAGCTAGCCACTTCTTAACGTCAGTAAAAAATTCTACCTCATTCCCAATGAGAAGAATATCGTCCACGTACAACACCAAAAATGCGACAGTTTTGTCAACAATTTTCTTGTAAACACAAGGTTCGTCGACATTTTGATCAAAGCCATAAGATTTGATCGCCTCATCAAACCTTATATTCCAAGACCTCGAAGCCTGTTTCAGTCCATAAATGGACCTATGAAGCCGACAAACCTTTTGCTCTTGGCCTTGGGGAATGAACCCTTTGGGTTGGTCCATGTAGATGGTCTCATCAAGTTTGTCATTCAGAAAGGCTGTCTTGACGTCCATCTGCCATACCTCGTAGTCATAATACGCGACAATGGCCAGAAGGATCCTGATCGACTTTATCATGGCAACAGGTGAAAAGGTCTGCTCATAGTCAACCCCTTCAACCTGGGTAAAACCCTTTGCCACTAGTCGGGCTTTGAAGGTTTGCCCCTTCCCATCTACGCCACATTTACGCTTGTAGATCTATTTGCAACCAATAGGTTTGGCCCCATTCGGTTGATCCACAAGCTTCCAGACAGAATTGAAGTACATAGACTCCATTTCCTGGTCCATAGCTTTAATCCATTCGTCTTTGTCAACATCAACCATTGTCTGATCATAGGTCAATGGATCCTCACAGTCATCATCAGGAGCGACAACTGAGGTTTCAGCTAAACCCATGTAGCGATCGGTCGCTCTCACGATCCTCCCACTACGTCGAGGCATTCCCAACTCTTGGGAACGGAATTGACTAGACGTGCTAGGATCAACAACACTTGTTGACGTTCTAGCCCCATCAACAACTCTTGCTGATGTACTGTCCATTTCATTTAACACAATTTTACTCCTTGGTAAATGATCCCTGATGTGGTCTTCCTCTAAGAAAGTGGCGTTTGTTGACACAAGCACCATATTTTCCTTAGGATCGTAAAACAGACCACCCCTAGTCTCTTTAGGGTAACCTACGAATAGGTACAATTTCGAACGAGGTTCCAACTTTTTCGGGTTTGACACCAACACGTGGGCCGGGCATCCCCAAATTCTAAAGTGATGTAAACTGCTTTTACGTCCACTCCAGAGCTCGAATGGTGTTTCACAAACACTCTTCGACGGAACGTTGTTCAAAATATAAACCGCATCTCCCACTGCGTACTTCAAAAAGAATCGGGGAGACGAGCATAGCTCATCATCGACCGAACCATGTCCAACAAGGTTATGTTTCTCCTCTATGATACACCATTCTGTTGTGGCATACCAGGCGCTGAGAGTTGGGACGTAATTCCGTGTTCTATCATATAGTCCTGGAATTCAGTGTCCATGTACTCTCCACCTCGATCCGATCGAAGTGTTTTAAGCGATTTACCTAAGAGGTTCTCAACCTCAATCTTGTACTCCTTGAACTTTTCAAGAGTTTGGACTTCTTGTGCATTAGGTAAATATACCCATATCCGAGTAATCGTCTATGAAAGACACGAAATACTCATAACCGCCCCGAGCTTTAACATTCATCTGGACCACGAGAGGTCGAATGTACTAACTCAAGAGGCTCTTTGGCTCTATATCCTTTTCCACTAAAAGGGCGTTTGGTCATTTTGCCCTCAAGGCATGACTCACATACCGACAAAGAGTTTTCTTCCAACTCGTTTAGAAGTCTACTCTTCACTAGTTTCTCAATCCTATTGAGATTAATGTGGCCTAACCGTAGATGCCAAAGATGGGCATTTTCCTTTGGAGAAACTTTCGCTTTCTTAGTTTGTGTTTCTGCAGTTTTAAACAATTCAGTATTCAAAACACTTTTGACCGAATTGGGTTTTAAAACATACAGATTATGCTCAAGTGAAGCAGAACAAATAAGATTGCCTTTGAAAGAAATAAACGGTTTACTAGATTCAAAGGAAACAAATATACATTGTTCAATTAGGCAGGAAATGGAAGCAAGGTTTCTAGTAAACCCTGGAACAATGTACAAATTGTCCAACAATAAGTACTTCCCGCCAAAGTGTAGCTTCACTGTGCCGATCGCTGCAGCAGAGACAAGCTCCCCGGATCCAACCCGTAGAGTCACCTCACCCTCTCGCAGCGGCTGCCAGGAATCAATCCCTTGAAAAGAAGAACAAACGTGGTTAGTGGCGCCCGAATCTAATATCCAGGCAGAGTCACTACTCTCCACTAAACAAGTTTCTGTCACAAGTAAATCACATTTACCTTGATTCTTCCTCTCGGCCAGGAATTTGGGACAGTTCCTCTTCCAGTGTCCGCCCCCATTGCAGTGGAAACACTTTCCTTTCTCTGTAACGTCTTTGACCTTCTTGCCCTTGTGGGCGGCAGCTCGGTCAGTTTTACCCCTTCTTCGTCCTCTTCTTCCCTTTCAGGCGTGAAGGAGGAGCAACGAGTTTCGTCCTGAGGTCGAACCCCGTGATATGACCTGTGAGGCAACATTTGCCTAAGATTCCTTGACCTGCTCAAGGATTGAAAATTTTGTAGCTCATTGAGGAGGGTAGTCGAGTGTAGCTAATTTTGTTCATAACAAACATTGCTACTGAAATCAAGGAAACTCTTCTAAGAGTCTCCGAGATAAAATCGACTTGGCTCGACTCATCGATCGAAGCCCCGCTCATCTCGGCCCAGATTAAAGTGGGTCATCATGTCTAAAACATGTTCACGACGAGACGACCCTCCTTCATCCGCGCGTTGAAGACGTATTTGAGCGAGTCATGTCGGACTGAAAAGGATCGTTGTCCAAACATTTCCTGCAGGACTCCATGATCTCCTTGGCGAGACCATCAGCTCATGCTTCTTTGCCAATACATCAGACATGCTGGAAATTATGTAGACCTTAGCCTTTTCATTGGCCCTGATCCACCGATCGTATGCATTGCGAACACTTCATGCGCAAATGAGCGAGCGACATCGAGGACACTCCCAACACGAACTTTATGTCGTCAGTTACCAAAATCGTGTTAATGTTGTTTTTCGAACTTTGATAATTATCTCCCACTAACTTATCGGACGCGAGTAGTGCTATTATGGCGCTAGACATTTTTAGCTGGAAAAATAAGAAAACTTTGTATTAGTCTTGCAAAAACTTTTTGAAATCCAATCAAGTTTTAGCAAAATTGTTTCATGATCCCTAGGTCATTCAAAATTTTGCAATGATACCCTAAAGGTTTAGAATGACTGCCACCGAAGGGTGAACAAAACACTCATCCTCTAGGACAAGACTTTCTCGATCAGACCCTAATCCAAGAATAACTCTTATTCCATTAGGCGTCCAATTACCATTGTTTGGTCGAATTCATTAACACTTAACGAATTATGTGAGTGTCACCCTCAATCTTTAAGTTTCCAAGCATCCGTCCAAACAATAGCCACCGAAGGGTGAACCAAGAAGGAAAACCAACCAGAAATCAGATCCCTTTCAGAATTCACGGTGTTCAGACTCCCATGATCAGGCCCTCCGAAGGGATTGTCTGGTCCAGGCTAAACTAGCAGGCGGATCATAGGCGTCTCACGGTGTGAATCGAAAGAAGTGACCGTGGGTCTCGTTTTCACAAGTCTCGCTCCCACTCACTATAAGTACTCTCTCCATCCACGATCATATTGACCTATACAAATGCCACCCGAAGGGGGACGTTCCCATTTGCGCCACGAGGCCGAGTATAGATCTCACGGTGCGGAATTAAAGGAGATTTGTGGTTGGAAAATAAAATGTATCTCATACACTTTATTTCCTCCCACTCAGCACTTTAATTTTAATAGGGATTGACCTAGATAAACCGGCAAAAATTTACCTAAGTCTACCATTATAACTCTTATATGGTATTAACCTAAGTCTATAATCACATTATCACTTAGGTGTATGTGAGTTAATTAAAACACTTTTAATTAGCGGCACTCACGATAAGTATAATCTAAGAATCTCCGGACCAAATTCACTCCCAGGTCGGTTTCCAGGTAGGGGTGTTCCGCAAGCGTCAACTTAAATACCCCAACCTTAGACAAAACCTTCCTTAGGCAGACTAATCAGTCTCCATTCATAGATTAAACTTTGATTTCTTAATTTCTAATCTCATTAGAAAATAGAAAACCTAAGTCTAATTATTCAAGTTCTAAACTCTTTACAACTAATAATTAACTTAGGTTGCATGCCATTTCTATGTTATAGTGCTTGATCATTCATCACATGAATAACTATATACTATAACATAATATAATTCATCACATGAATATAAATGCATGAGCATACTTTAATCTAAAAAATATAACACTTATATTAATTAAATTAAACATGCATTTAATTATATTATAACTCTTATAATATAACCTATCATGCAAACTATATATTATAACTCTTATAATATAACCTATCATGCAAACTATATATTATAACTCTTATAATATAAATAATGCATGAAATGTTTAACCTAAGGTGAGATTTTAAATCTATATGACATACATTATGTACATAGAAATTAATTAAAATATACATCTCATGCATATAATAATTAAATAGCAAAAATGGACCGGTTTTTGGCACCTAGGGGCAATTGTTTAATTACATAACATTAATATAACACTTATATTAACATTATTTAATAAAATAATTAAATACATAAATTAAATACATTTTACAAAAAATAAAATAATAAAAAATCGAAAATAACTACCCCACTAAGCAAAAATCGCCCGTCTCTCATGGCGGAACTGGCCGCTCAGCTTCAACGTGGTAAATTGCTGTAACGCTGTGGCGCTGTTATAACGATGTCGCCTCGAGCGTCGACCCAGCGTTCTCAACGCCACGGTATGTTAACGCGCTACTCGCAGCAAGGCCTCTCGTCCGCCCGGATAGCGTTGAGCGCAGACGCCAAGGGTAGCGTCTCAACGCCATCGACAGAATAGCAAACAACTTTGCTGTTCTTCACCGATTTTTGCCTGTTTCCACTCCGATTTCTTCACAGCAACTCTTGCCACGAACGACCCGAACTTACAGACTCGATTTATTTTCTAAAATGCCCAAAAACACGGGCCCTTTACATTTGATCTCATCAAACAGAAAATAAATCTAAAAGTGCCAAAAACCGAAACATCCATTTAAGCAAACTGTTGCGTAAAATTATATTAATGCAATACCGCAGTGTACGAGTCAAGTTTTAGTATAGTGATTTATGAGTCCAAGTATCGTCCTCGGGAATGGGTTTCTAGATTAATTAATTACTAAGGTACTAATTCTCAATTTTAGCTAAAGAAACATAACATGGATAGTTGGTTGAAGTAAATACGAACAAACAAACAAACATGCGGAGACACGAATTGATAGAGTTATGGGAAGTGATTTTACAAATTAAAGACCTAACTAACACATGCATTGAACCAATGAGATGAAATTATAAACAAGAAGTAAAATACTCAAGAAAGTCTCTCGATCTCTCAAGAGCCTCTCACATACAATAAATCCTATAGTCTCCATATAAAATATAAGCATGCACGACATTAAGCAACTTCTTTATGTGTTTCCCTAAGATTTATAAGTCATTCTCATGCCAGAATTCTAAGAGTTTTGACAATTTTGCTCTAATTCAAGTTTTATCTCTCGAGTCCACTTAAATCAACAAATTAAGAAGTCAAGAACGAATTGTCAAAAATAAGAACAAAACATGCTTCAATACATTGTAATAAGGTCATAACAAGCAAATCAAATCCTAGCTACAATGTTTAGCTACTCTAAATAACATGAAAATCAAACTAGACAAGTAGAAAGCATCTTAGAACGCTATTACAAATTGAAAGAAAAAGAAATTAAACTTAGGTGTCGATGCCGGTCCTTCGTCTCCGAGCTCCCGTCTTCGATCTCGAACCTCCACAAATGCTTTGGCTCCCAAAATTACTCTTTTCACTCTTCTTACAAGGTGTATTTCGAGATTAGGGCAAAACTCTACCAAATTCGGCTTTCCTTGTAATGAAATCATAAGGATATATTTATAGAAGGAATCGGTGCAGCGTTGCAACGCTAGGGACAACGTTGCAACGCTGTACCCTAGGCGGCTGGCAGATATAGAAACTCTCGCGCTCCTTGTCGCTACCCTAACGCGCGCGCTCCTTGTCGAAATGGCATTGCGACGCTGCGCGGCAGCGTTGCAACGCCCTCTGTGTGGCTTCTCACGCGTGCTTTCTTATCGAGATAGCGTTGCAACGCCCTAAGGCAGTGTTGCAACGCCATCGCCTATAGTCTTCAATACAACTTTACAGCACGCTCGGCGTTGCAACGCTATGAATAGCGTTGCAACGCCATCACTTCGGGTCATCATGCTTGGATTGATCCTTTATCTTCCAATTGGTATTATTTTTAGCTCCAAATAACCTTCTTTTGATCCCGAGTGATCCAATTTGTCTCCAATAGCTCCGTTTAAGCTCTTAACCTGAAATTGAATGAATTAATCACGTAAAAGCCCTGAAATCCTCATAAAACTAGCAATAATTAAGCCTAAGGATAACACATTTTGTGTGCTATCAAACACCCCCAAACTTAAACTTTTGCTAGTCCCGAGCAAAAACAGAGTTAAACATTACATTGTTCTTAAACATACATTTGATTCAAGCCTCAAAGATTTAATAGAAAATTTGGCAATTACAGGAAACACTCAAACATAACACTTCAACAAGTAATTTAAAACTTTTCCTAAGTGTTCCTACATGTGTGTGTGTGAATAACCTATGTTCCGTTCATTTTTACTAAGATCGGATCAACTTTATTAGGCAATGCATTCAACTTCCCCCTACACTGGTCTTAATTACTAATCTTTGAGCCTCCCCACATTCAAGAATTAAATAACTTTACTCAGCACGTAATCACTTTTTTTCATTTTTTCTATTTTCTTCTTTTTTTTTTGTGCAAGGACACTAGCTTTCACACATCAACTGCAGGGACCCTTACCCAGAGCACTCGCTCAATGAGTGGCCTGACTAATCACATTGAAGGTAGCTCTTTTTGATATGAATCCTACAACGCTAGTCAAGACTAAAGAAGAGCTAAAAATGGAGTTGCATTAAATGCATCAAGGCTTCATTTATGATGAACTCAAGTTGCATTGAAAGAACTTAAGTGCATCTCAAGCTTCATTTAATGCATGTCAAGCATCAAATAAACACTTCAAGTTACTTCAAGTGGAGCTTCATTTACACCTTGGGAGGTTACAAAGACTAGAATTGTTGTTAGAAGATTAATTCTCGGATTTATACCTCATTTACTTGTAATTTCAGTTTTAAAGTTTCTATTTCAATGTTTTAGGTTACATTTGAGTAGTGGATAGTTATGACATTAAAGTTAGGGAAGTTACATTCTCAAACATGTCATTTTAGCTTAGTTTTAGGTTACAATTGGAAGGCTATATAAAGCCATCTAAGATGTATTGTAAAAACAGACCTGGAATCATGTTTTGAATGAAAAGTTGCATATTTTGCTACTTAAGCCATGAGCTTGTTTCTTTGCATTTCTTGTGTTTAGATTTGCATGCTAGGATCATTCAAGTAGCATTGATCAAACTACTTGTGGAGTGATTCGAATCTTGAGTTTAGAAACAAGTTTTCTCTACTCTTGATCTTGATCATCAAGGTAAATCCTTTTCTATCATCTTCCTTGGGATGAAATCATCTAGGTTTGGGGTTTTTGAGTTTTAGATCTAAAGGTCTTGTTCTTCAACAAGGTTGTTAGATTTAAATCATCAAGAGTTACTTATCGTTTGGTATTAGAGCTTTAGGTTCTAGATCGGATATATGTTTTCATTTTTTTTCTATTCTTTTTTTCATTTTTATTATGAATTTTTTTGTTCCTTTTGTTCATCTCTCATCGATTCTGTTTATTCATATAAAACTCAAAAAAGTGTCTTTTCGTCGATCTTTTAGTATTTGCGTCTTCTGCAAAGTTATAGCTCTCTGTCAAACTTTAATTTTTCATTTACAAGTCCTTCAAATTCAACTTGCTTAAGAGTGAAAACATTTCATTTTGATAATCTGTTCTGGAAAACCGAGAAAACCGAGAGCATAAATTTTCTTTGATTCTTGATGTTCTATGGTGTTCTTTGTTTCTATCTTTCATATCTTGAACTTAGATCTGATATTTTCCTGTTAGATCTGAATGTTGGTGTTTGATTTTTCCATATATGTTACAAATTGTCAATTGCAATAAATGCACATGAGTTACAAATTGAAATTTCCAACCACATGATTTTAAAGTCATTGACTAATTGTGTTTGTAACACCAATTCATTTTGATGTTATAAAATCAGATTGTAACTCTTTTCAATTACACATTGACTAGATCATTCAATTTTGGAAGAGTTATTTGCTGGAATGTTCACTAGTTGTTGGCATTTACAGTTGTAACTATCATTTGTTCCACTTCCATATCTATCTTTCTCATCTTGAGTCAATTTTTGTTTCAATTCTGTCATTTCCTTTCTTTCATAACTTGTTTCTTATTCGATATTCGTTTTGCTCCATAATTATGCTATTTTATTTTCTTAGTGTGTTGTCTATCACTTGATTGCAAACTTTGCTTATTGGCTCATGCGAGTGAAATTGTGAGTTTGTTGAGAGTGTTTTTTTCTGTTTTTTAGTGTAAACACGAGTGACTCTTTACGAGTGAAAACACGTGAGGGAGTGCTTGTGAGGTCCATTTTTGTGTTACTTTTTTTAGCTTTGCAGAAACAAACAAAAAAAAACATGAAGCTGAAATTTCCTAAATTCTATGGAAGTACAAATCCGACGGAGTACATTCAATGGGAAAGGCAAGTTGAGCATGTCTTTCATTGTTGCACTTTGAATGAGGAGAAAAAGATAAAACTCATCGTTTCTCATCTTAGAGATTATGCCATTACTTGGTGGGATAAATTGTTTGTGAGTAGGAGGAACCTTAACCGTCCAATTGAATCATGGAATGTTCTTAAGCAAATAATGCGGGAGCACTTTGTTCCTATGTTTTTCCATAACTTGCGAACTTTGAGACAAGGGAGCAAAAGTGTGGAGGCTTACTACATGGAGATGCAAACGTTGCTTGAAGATCTCGAAATTTATGAGGATGAGACGGTTACAATGGCTCGATTCTTTAGAGGACTTAACAAGGAGATTGCAATTCAGCTTGATCTTCAACCTTATGAGGATTTGGAGAGGATGGTGCACATAGCCATAAAGATTGAAAAACGTCTCCAAAGAAAGTCTACAAGGTACACTAAACATAAACCAATTTTAAATGTTAGTTCAACTTTGGAAAGGGTTAGTTTACCTACTGAAAAAAAGTCTATTGTTGAGGTAGAAAGTGGAAAAATTCAAAATGATTTGATTTGTAATTTAGTGTCAACACATGCTAGTGAGTTTACTAGGAGATTAGATTGCAAAGACTTATTTGTTTGTAACACTTCTACTATTGTAACACCTACTCTTGATAAGGTACATGTTGATGTGTGTGAGTTAGGGAAAAAGGCAAAAAAGGTCGAGACAAAAGCATGTCAATTGTTTAAAAAAGAATCTTGTGAGAAAATGTGTGAGAGAGAAAAGCATGAGATTAGTCTATGGCCTGTAGAGAAAAAAGAGAGAAAAACCAAGAAAGTGAGCTTGTGTGAACGATCTTGTGAGGTTAAATCTATTTTGTTTTCAAAAAAAAATATTTTTTATCTTTTGTATAAAGAAACTTGTTTTCTAACGGGTGAGCTCAAACCATGTTTTTCTAGTTTTTCTTTTCAGCTTTTACAGGATGCCAAAGCACTTATTCAGAATCTTGATTCAAAAGTTAATGCCAAAGCATTTATTGGGAGGCAACTCTTCAAAATTGCTTCTAATTTCATTCATGGCAGCAAGCATAAGGTGTTAAAATCCGATTGGGTTTGAAGACACTTTTGGAAGGATCGTTGTTCATTTCACAAGAAACCTAAGTGGAATTCAAGACACAATATACCTATGACGTCCCATGACTACAAAATTGCCCTACAAGGAGAGGAGGATGTCACTTACATTTATAATGCTGCTGATTTTCGTCCATTTGATGTTGGAGACCCTTTTGATTCGAGAACGAATCCTCTTGAAGAAGGGGAGGATGATATGAATCCTACAACGCTAGTCAAGACTAAAGAAGAGCTAAAAATGGAGTTGCATTAAATGCATCAAGGCTTCATTTATGATGAACTCAAGTTGCATTGAAAGAACTTAAGTGCATCTCAAGCTTCATTTAATGCATGTCAAGTATCAAATAAACACTTCAAGTTACTTCAAGTGGAGCTTCATTTACACCTTGGGAGGTTACAAAGACTAGAATTGTTGTTAGAAGATTAATTCTCGGATTTATACCTCATTTACTTGTAATTTCAGTTTTAAAGTTTATATTTCAATGTTTTAGGTTACATTTGAGTAGTGGATAGTTATGACATTAAAGTTAGGGAAGTTACATTCTCAAACATGTCATTTTAGCTTAGTTTTAGGTTACAATTGGAAGACTATATAAGTAACTCTTGAGAATTTAAATCTAACAACCTTGTTGAAGAACAAGACCTTTAGATCTAAAACTCAAAAACCCCAAACCTAGATGATTTCATCCCAAGGAAGAAGATAGAAATGGATTTACCTTGATGATCAAGATCAAGAGTAGAGAAAACTTGTTTCTAAACTCAAGATTCGAATCACTCCACAAGTAGTTTGATCAACGCTACTTGAATGATCCTAGCATACAAATCTAAACACAAGAAATGCAAAGAAACAAGCTCATGGCTCAAGTAGCAAAATATGCAACTTTTCATTCAAAACATGATTCCAAGTCTGTTTTTACAATACATCTTAGATGGCTTTATATAGTCTTCCAATTGTAACCTAAAACTAAGCTAAAATGACATGTTTGAGAATGTAACTTCCCTAACTTTAATGTCATAACCATCCACTACTCAAATGTAACCTAAAACATTGAAATAGAAACTTTAAAACTGAAATTACAAGTAAATGAGGTATAAATCCGATAATTAATCTTCTAACAACAATTCTAGTCTTTGTAACCTCCCAAGGTGTAAATGAAGCTCCACTTGAAGTAACTTGAAGTGTTTATTTGATGCTTGACATGCATTAAATGAAGCTTGAGATGCACTTAAGTTCTTTCAATGCAACTTGAGTTCATCATAAATGAAGCCTTGATGCATTTAATGCAACTCCATTTTTAGCTCTTCTTTAGTCTTGACTAGCGTTGTAGGATTCCTATCACTTTTTGCCCTCACGATTTTTTTCTTTACCAAACAAAAAACAAAAACAAACTATTTCACAAAGTGTACAGATCATGCACTTCATATTGTTATTCACCCTATCCTGCAGTTTAACTCTCAAATCAGTTCTCGGACCTATCGAGGTGACATCAAACTTCTAAACCTAATAACTTTGTTCTAAGCATTTCAAAACTACAGGAACACAGGCTATGTGCATATAATGCAGGAAAAACTCAAGAAAATTTTTAAATTAACTCAAGTTCATGTCATGCTTTCAGGTTTCAGCAGAATCACAAAGATTTTCAATTATATCTCATCCTAGGCTATCATGCTCATACTTATGCAAAAGATCAATCAGCAACTCCAACACATACTCAAGACAGTCACAACAGTTAAACAACATCCCACCCCTAAACTTAAACTAAACATTGTCCCCAATGTTTGCAGAAAATAAGCACAAATTAAGTATAAGGGTAAGAGTGAACAATACTATCCTGAGTTATGGAGATCTTTGTGAGTTCCTTGGATAGCCAAAACATGTGTGTTGGAGTTCCTCAGAATGGGAGCATGGATTTCAACGAAGAAGGGCATCTCCACAACCTACGAAGTAAAATAACAACTAACTAAGAATTGAAAAACAACAAACTAAAGCAAGCTAAAGACAGGAAAACAAAAGTAAGTAAAGCTTGGGTTGCCTCCCAAAAAGTGCTTTGTTTAACGTCTTTAGCTAGACTGTACTCCCTCAAGGTGTTTCTTTCCTTGCTTGCAATGTCTGGAGTGATGTGTTCATTTGGCCAATCTAGGTCTCTATGTTCTTTATTGCAGCTCCATGACTCGTCACTATACCAGATAAACTGGTGACTGCATTCTCCAGCTGGTTGGACCGACTTACGGATTCAACTGAAAGGAGTGCAATGTGTCTTCCGGATATGGTTTCCTCTCGATGTAGAAGCATGCCCTGTAGGAGGATTCAACACATTCTTGTTTTTAGCATAAGAGAAATTCTCATGATACCTCAAACTTGGATTGTAATGTGTTGGTAGGTTATTCTGAGTTTGATTTCCTCCATAGTGGTTGCTTCTATTGTTCAGGTAGTGCAATTGCTCCATAGTGGATTCTCCATTGGGCTGGGAGCATTGAGAGGACATCCCTGTCTGTGGTGATCCTGCAAAATTATTCAGGGCATGAGTGAGAGATGACATATGAGATCTAAGAGAGGTTACCTCGTCCAGTTGATATAATCCAGCTACTGGCTTAGATCTGTCATTTTTTGTAGGCCACTGGTAGGCGGCGATTGACACTTCCTCCGGAGGGCACGTGCTTACGCACAGTCTTACGCCATGAAAGCCCTCCATGTGAGTGGCATCCAGGATGGTCCTGGTCTTACCTTCCAGTCCATTATAGAACAATTGTACCTGGAGCCATTCTGGGTAGCCATGTTGTGGGCACCTCCTGAGCATGTCCTTGTACCTTTTCCAGGCCTCGAATAGTTGCTCTCCCTCCTGCTGCCTGAATGTTCCAATCTCAGTCCTTAACTTTGCAGCCTTTACAGGTGGAAAGAATTTGGTCATGAAGGCTTAGGCCAACTCCTCCCAAGAAGTGATACTCCCTGAGGGAAGAGACCCTAGCCATTCTTTGGCTCTACCCTACAA